>CM070772.1:68084259-69564166 GCA_036346955.1 Dipus sagitta
GCTATAATCATGACTGAGCAAATATCTCTGTAGTGAAGCATGGAACATTTAGGGTAAATGCCCAGTAATGGAATAACTGGGTCTGTTGGCAGATCTATATTCATCCTTTTCAGGAATCTCCATATTGATTTCCATACTGGTTGCACAAGGTTATAACACACCAATGGTGATTAAGGATTCCTCTTTGTCCACATCCTCAATATTTGTTTTCATTTGATTTTTTAAAAAAATTATTGTCATCCTTACTGCAGTAATGTGGAATCTCATAGTTGTTTTAATTTGCACTTCCCTGTTGGTTAGGAATGTTGAACATTTTCTTAAGTGTGTGTTAGCTATTTGTATTTCTTCCTATGAAAACTCCCTACTTAGTTCTCTGCAACATTATATTAGTGGGTTGTTTGATTTTTTATTGTCTAATTTTCCGAATTCTTTATAGATTACAGACATTAGGATTCTATTAGTGGTAAAATTTTCTCCCATTCTGTGGGTAATCTATTGGCTTTGATTATGGTATGTTTGTCTGTGCAAAAGCTTTTTAGCTTCATGAGATCCCATTGGTTGTGCAATTGTTTAATTTCCTAGGCTACTATTTTGTTTTTCTATCCCTAAGAAGTCTTTCCCCACTCCTATGTCATAGGGATTTTCTACTATTTTTCTTCCAGTAGGAGAAGAGTTTCAGGTCTCATATTGTGGTCTATAATCCATTTGGACTTGATTTTTGTGTGTGGTGAGATGTGTGGGTCTAGTTTCATTTTTCTACCTATGGCTAACCAATTTGTCCAGCACCAGTTGCTAAAGATGCTGTCTTTTCTCCCGTCAAGGTTATTGGCATCTTGTCAAAGACCAAGTAGATATAGACACTTGGCCTGAAGTCCAGGTCTTCAATTCTGTTCCATTGGTATATATTTCTGGTTTTATGTCGGTACCATGATGATTTTGTTACTATAGCTTTGGCATATAGCTTTAAATCAGGTGTGGTGATATTTCCAGAGGTGTTTATGTTGCTGAGTAGATGGTTTGAACATCTGAGACCTGCTGTCATTCTATAAGAATGATATTGGAAGATTTATTAGAATTCCATTAAATCTGTATAATGCTTTTGGTAGAATTGCCATTTTGACATTATTAATTCTACCTATTGAGGAACATAGGAGAACTTGAGAAAATGGAAAGACATTTTATTCTCAAGTCCTCCTCAATTTCTTTCTTGAGTGTTTTTATGCTTCCAATGTATAGGTCTTTCATTTCCTTAGTTAGTGTTATTCCAAGGTATTTAATTTTTTGTTGCTATGGAACATTGGACAGCCTCAGTGATTTCTTTCTCTGTATATTTGTCCTTTGCATATAGAAAGGCTACTGGTTTTTGTGTGTTGATTTTGTATCCTGTCACTTTACTGAAGCAATTAGTCACCTTTAGAAATTTTGAGATGGAGACTTTTGGGTAACTTATATGTAGGATCATGTCATCTGCAAATAAGGCTAACTTGCCTTCTTCCTTTCAAGTTTGTATCCCTTTTATATCTTTATCCTGTCTAATTTCTTGGGCTAGGATTTCCAGTACTATGTTGAAGAGCAGTAGTAAGAGTGGGTAACCCTATCTTGATTTCAATTGGAATGCCTTGAGTCTTTCCCCATTATGTCTTATTTGGGCTTTAAGTGCTTTATACATAGCATTTATTGTATTGAAATATAAACCATCTACATCTGTCTTGGGCTTTCTCTGCATCTATTGAAATGATCATGTGCTTCTAGTGATTAAATATATTTATGTGGTGCATTACATTGACTGAGTTCTGTGCATTGAACCATCCCTGCATTCTTGGGATGAAACCTACTTGATCAAGGAGGATAATGTTTTTTTCTGTGTTGTTGAATTCTGTTTACAAGGATATTGTTCAGGATCTTTGCATCTAAGTTCAGCAGTGATATAGGCCTATAGTTTTCTTGTTGCATCTCTATCTGGTTTTCAAATTATGGTGATGCTAGCTTCATGAAGGGAGTTGAAGAGCATTTCCTACTCTCCCATTATGTGAAACAGTTTGAGAAAATTTGATTTTATCTTCAATGGTGGGTTGATACAATTCTGCTAAGAAGCCAAATGGTCCTGGACTTTTATTTCTGGGCAGGTTTTTACTTACCTCAATGGATGTGATAGTTGTTTAGGATATTTATGTGCTCTATGTTTAGTTTTGGTAGGTGATATGTGGCTAAGTATTTATCCATTTCTTTCAACTTATCCAATAATTTGTAGTAGAGGTTTTGGAAGTTAAGTCCTTATGATATTTCCAATTTCATTTATGCCTATTGTGACCTCTCCTTTTTCGTTTCTAATTTTGTTTGTAATTTATAACATCTATTTTTTTCACTTGGTCAAATTGGCCAGTGGTTTATCAATCTTGATTATTTTTTGAAAGAACCAACTCTTCATTTCATCAATTTTGTTTTCTTAGTTTCCAATACATTAATTTCTATTCTGATCTTGATTATGTCTTTCTATCTGGGGCTCTTTGGGTTGAATTATTTTTGTTTTTCTAATGCCTTTAGGTGCATGATTAGATTATTCATTTGGGATCTCTCTATCTTTGTTATAAAGGCATTTGTTGCTATAAATTTTTCCCTAAGGACTCCGTCATTGTGTCCCATAAGCTTTGGTAAGTTGTGTTCTCATCAATTTGAGAAATTTTACAATTTCTTTTTTGATTTCTTCCACTACCCATTTATTTTTAAAAGTGTGTTGTTCACTATCATGGAGCTGGTGGAATTCCTGAAGAATCTCTTGTTCTTAATTCATGATTTACAGCATTGTGATCTACCATAATTCATGAATTTACATCAATTTAAGTGAATTTATGGAGGAATACTTTATTACCTAATATATGATCTATTTTTGGAGAAGGTTCTATGTGTATTCCATAGAATTTGTGTAGAATGTTTTGTAGATGTCTGTTAGGTCTAGTTGATCTATGGTGTTGTTGAGTACTCTTACTGCCCTGTTGATTTTCTCCATCATGTTGGGGTGCTTTATGTTTTGGTGTTTGGTGTTTTCTTGGACATTGTATTTTTTGCGGCAGATTTAGTTTTAGTAATTGTGGTCTTCTTTTTGTAGGCTCTTGAGATTGGTTGTTTACTCTTCTGTGTGGAGAATTCCTTGAAGTTTTCTCTGTAGGTTTGGCTTTGTGTTCATATAATCATAAAGCTGGCTTTTATCATGAAAAGTTTTTCTTTTGCCATCTATTATCAGGGACACTTTCACTGGGTACAGTAGTTTGGGTTGGAAGCCATAGTTTTTAGACTTTGAAGTGCTCCATTCCAGTCCTTTCTGGTGGCTATCAGGGTTTCCACTGAGAAATCTGAGGTAAATCTGATGGTATTACCTTTGTATGCAATGTGTTGTTTCCCTCTTGCTGTTTTTAGCATTCTTTCTTTGTTTTTATTGTTTAGCATTTTAACAATGATGTTCTTTGGAGGGTTACTTCTTTGGGTAAATCTGTTTGAAGTTTTGTTAGCTTCTTGTGTCTTGATGTGACTCTTTTCAGAAGGTGGGAAAATTTTCTTTTATACTTTCGTTGAATAAGTTCTCTACGACTTTGGTCTGAATTTCTTCCCCTTCTGGTATACCCATGATCAGAATGTTAGGACATTTTAAGGCATGAAGCAGTTCCCTCATGTTCTGCCCATAAGATTTTCTGAACTTGTCAAAGTTTTTTTAATTTCCAAACTATTTCTTCTGTTTTGTCTTCCAGCTTTGATGTTCTGTCTTCCACATGATCACATTGGTTCTCAAGGGTTTCTAGAGAGATTTTTTGATAGTTCAATTTGGTGCATATTTTTATTGCCTTTTTCTCTTTGTTAAGTTCCAATTTTAGGTCATTTTTTTATTTTCTTAATGTTTCTTGGAAGTCCTTGTTGCATTTACTCATGTCTTCTTTAAGCTTAGCCAGCTGGTTATTGAAATTCTCTATCTTTTGGCTCACCTTCAGTTCACTTAACTCTATTTTGAGGTCTCTCTGGGCTTTGTGTATTAGGTCAAGCCTAGTGAAGACAGATGTGTGGATTTCATTTATGTGGTTGTTGGTTTTTTTGTTGATTTGCTGCCAGTTCTTCCATTTTCCTGGTCAGGGTCACTATCTTGTGTCTTCATTTTAGAGTTCTATTCCTGTTTTCACCTCTGTGCTTTCACTGGAGACCTCTATTTTGAGACTAAGCAACCTTGTTGGAGCTCTCTCCATTGGATGTTTCATGTTGTTTCTTTGCATTGTGGTCTGCCCATCACAGTCTGGGAATCTTATTTATTTAAGAAGGAAGCAATATTTTTCCCTTGTAGTGTCTTTAGTGAGTGTTCTATTTTATGTTTTGCAGGGAGCCACATCTAGTCCCCACCACTAGATGTCGCTGGCACTGCAGGAAACCACATGTAATCCGCCTTTATAAAATGGCGCTGACCTCGTGGCGTTCAGCTTCTTTACGACAGTGCTTTCGCGCCAACCGTATTCAAGGTACGCGCATGCGCTTGACGCAACCTGTCCTGAGCCTATCCCGTGGCGCCTGGCGGTGACAAGCGGGTAAGCAGCCAATCAGTAGGTGCCTTCTTGCCCATCCCCCTATAAAGGTAGCTGCACATCCCGCCCCTGCGTCCTTCTCCTTCCGCTCTCCTGTTAACCAAGAGCTCTCCAATAAAGTGTGATCAAGAAGGATCCTCGTGTGGTGATTGTTCTTTCCCGCTGGTCGGGGGGGCTCGCCGTAAAGTGGTGCCGAAATCCCCGGGACGCTGGGAGCCTTGTGGGCACCAGGTGAAGGACCAAAGGAGGATTCAGAACTCGACACACGGAGAGGAAGGTACCGGTAAGTCATTCTTTCTTTTTTTTTCTTTTCTTTTCTGTGTCTCAGTCATGTCCGTGTCTGAGGGCCTCGCTGTTCTTGCTGTTCTTTGTTTGTTTTGTCTGGGCCTTTCTATTGTTTTGCGTTCGTTTCTATCCTGCCTAGTCTGCTAATAGCCTGGACCGGTTAAACCCGCGGTAGACAACGCGGCTCTGGTCCTTGGAGCCTCGAGTCAGATAAATCCTCAGTAGATAGCGTGGGGCTGGCTGTTAGTTTTATTTCCAGCCTTCCAGCTCGTGATGGGCAATACATCGAGTGCCCGGCATTCTCCCATTGATTTTACTCAGCCTATAAAGGAAGTTTTGAAACAACGTGATCTAAAGGTCTCTAATGCCACTATTAAAAAGATTGTTAAGGACATTGATGCTGCGGCTCCATGGTTTGCGGTGTCCGGAGATCTCTCATTGCCCTCATGGGAAAAGCTGGGTAAAGACCTTGAGGCGGCTAGGGAGGAGGGGCACTTAGGTCGAGGTACCCTCCCTTTCTGGAGGATGATACATTCTTGTTTACGTTCTGGAAGCCACCCGGACCCACTTCAGGAGGGCCGGAGACGGCTCAGACAACATCAGGATAGTTTGTCAGAATCTGATGCAAGTGGGGATAACAAACCCAGATTATATAAGGAAGTACAGGAAAAAAGGGCCAGTCAGTTCCCGGGAGGAGTTCCCAATGTGGCCAGTCATTTCAAGGAAAAGGTTCCCTGCCATGTAGAGGAGAAGGCACCCCCGTTAGAAGAGAGTAATGAGGGCTCCGGCTGTATGCACAGGAGGGGTGAGGACTTCCCTAGGGCCCCGCCGCAGCAGGGGGCTGTGGGGTTATATCCTTCCCTACAGCCGCTGCGACACCTGAGTATACGAGATGATCACGGCAGTAGTTCTGCTTCTGATCAGGAGGACTCCAGTGGGACAGAGGGACAGGATTTAGAGGAGGCAGCTTTGCTTTGTACTCAGGATACTCAGTTTGTGGGCAGGCGTGTCTGCCCTCCCGCGGTTAGGGGGAGGAGTGCCTTAAAAGAGGAAGTTGGTATTCGAAACCGAGCACCGCCTAGTGCTCTGCCACGCCCTCATGTTCCCCCCCCCCTATGTCCCAGCCGAGGATCGCAGCCATATTGTTAAGCCGCGGACGTGGTCCCGCCTGGCCTCCGCTTTCCCGGTTTTTTTGAATAACACTACCAATCAAAGAGGCTGGGAGCCAATCCCCTATACGGAACTTAAAGATTTAGTCCAGGCCTGCAAAGACTTTGGACCCACTGCTGACTATTCACTTATGCTGCTTCGCAGACTCACGCAGCGCACCCTTACTCCTGGTGATTGGTTAGATTTAGCCCGGGCTTGCCTAACGAGGGGGCAATATTTGGATTTCAGATCACTGATTTCTGATAAAGCCCAAGAACAAGCTAGGCAGAATATTATGAAAGGGGACTGGGACTGGACTTCTGATATGCTTCTGGGGACTGGTCCTTATCTTACAGATCAACTTAATTTTCATCCAGACGTGTATATCCAAATTAATAATATTCATTATCAGGCATGGAAGGAGCTCCACAATAAGGGAGAGGCCGCAGGACAGTTGACTAAGATTGTTCAGGGCCCTACTGAGCCATTTTCTGATTTCTCAGCTAGAATGTTGGAAGTGGCAGAAAAGACAATTGGCCTTGCTGACCACAACATGCCGTTTATACAACAGCTAATATTTGAACAGGCCACTAAGGAGTGCAAAAAGGCTATACAATCAGTAAGAAGGGGAACATTGGATGACTGGCTCAAAGCCTGTCGAGAGATAGGGGGGCCTCTGTCTAATGCAGGATTAGCAGCAGCGGTCCTAGCTGCCGCTAAGGCTCAACGGACAGGGACTCAAAAGGGCTGTTTCCGATGTGGTCAATTGGGACATTTTAAACGCCAATGTCCTCAAGCGGATAGCCCAGCCCCTGCCCGAGATGCGGGACCGGCACAGCGCCCCCCTGGGACTTGTCCTAGATGTAAGAAGGGAAAACACTGGGCTAATGAATGTAGATCTGTGAGGGATGTTAATGGTTTGCCCCTCCCCCCTCTTTCAAGTAATCAGGACCAAAAAAACGGGGGGAAGGGCCCACGTCCCCAGGGCCCACAAATCTATGGGGCAATGCAGACACCTCAGGTCCCGGTGACTGTGGCGCCAGGTCCCCCGCTGCCTCAGCCCGGAGAGCAACATCGGGCTCCGCAGGCCTGGACCTCTGTGCCACCTCCGGATTGGTCTTAACTCCGGAAATGGGCGTGCAAATCCTGGACACAGATGTGTCTGGCCCGCTAGCGAGAGATACGGTGGGCCTTCTTTTGGGGCGCTCCTCCTCTACTTTAAAGGGTCTCATAGTCTTCCCCGGTGTTATCGATCCAGATTATACAGGTGTAATTAAAATTCTTTGTCATTCCCCCTATGGGGCAGTGTCAGTGGCCCCTGGGGACCGTATTGCCCAATTGCTGATTTTGCCTTCTAACCATTCTCTATTTCCTGCACTAGATAAGGAAAGGGGTGACAAGAGCCTTGGGTCTACCGGTGTGGACTTGACCTGCTTGTCTTTGGAGTTGGATCAAAGACCCCTTCTGCGCCTGACCATAGAAGGAAGAGAATTCTCAGGACTGGTGGACACTGGGGCAGATAAAAGTATAATAAAATTGGATTCTTGGCCAAAAGCCTGGCCCTTGCAGAGATCAGCTCAGATCTTGCAAGGCTTAGGGTTTGCTAAAACACCACATATGAGTGCAAAGGAGTTAACATGGACCACTACAGAGGGTCAAAAGGGAAAAATCCAACCTTTTGTGTTGGATGTTCCCATTAATTTATGGGGAAGAGATATTCAGACCCAGATGAATCTCCGTTTGACTAATGAATATTCAGAAGCTAGTAAAAATATGATGAAAATTCAGGGCTTTGTTCCAGGCTCAGGTCTAGGGAAGCACCTTCAAGGGCGACCTCAGCCCATCATCCCGGAGGAGAAGCTGGATCGTTTTGGGTTGGGTTTTTCTTAGGGACCACTGAAAATTCTGCTTCCAATTTTGAACAGGTGCCCATACCCTGGATGACTCATAAGCCAGTGTGGGTTCCTCAGTGGCCCCTCTCACAGGAAAAACTGGAAGCAGCCCAGAGGTTAATTGAGGAACAATTGCAGTTAGGCCACCTGGAGCCCTCTATTTCCCCTTGGAACACACCTATATTTGTGATTAAAAAGTCCTCTGGAAAGTGGCGATTATTACATGATTTGAGGGCTGTCAATGCTCAAATGCAGGTCCTGGGCCCAGTTCAGAGGGGCCTGCCAGCGCTTTCTGCTCTCCCCAGGGAATGGCCAGTGATGGTTTTAGATATTAAAGACTGTTTTTTCTCCATACCCCTTTGCCCTCAGGACAGAGAGCGTTTTGCTTTCACATTACCAGCTGTAAATCATGAGAAGCCTGATGCCTGCTTTCAGTGGCGTGTGTTGCCACAAGGGATGTCCAACAGTCCCACTATGTGCCAGCTTTATGTAGACTCAGTGTTATTTGTAATAAGACAACAGTTCCCCTCTTTACGTATGATCCACTATATGGATGATATCCTACTCACAGCCCCTACCTTAGATGTTTTGCATGTCTCCTTTCAGGAGGTCGTCAAGGCATTGGAACATAAGGGTCTTTTTATTGCCCCAGAGAAGGTCCAGCAAACGGATTCAGTAAATTTCCTTGGGTCCGTCATTGGCCTTCAGTCTGTGAAACCTCAAAAAATTTGCATCCGTACCTCCCATTTGCATACATTAAATGATTTTCAAAAACTTTTGGGGGACATTAATTGGTTGCGAGGTTTTCTCCATGTCCCACGTGCAGATTTGTTACCATTGTTTTCCATTTTGGAGGGTGATCCTGAGATTACCTCTCCTCGTGTGCTCACTGAGCCAGCTCGTCAAGCCTTAAGCAAAATAGAAAAGGCTCTTATGAAGGCACAGCTTAAACACTTTGACCCTTCTAGTCCACTTCTTCTTTGTATTCTAAAAACAAGGGATGTCCCCACGGGAGTGTTATGGCAGGACGGCCCTCTTTTGTGGATTCATGGACATTCCTTGGGAGCTCGTACCCTGCAGTACTTCCCACAGTTGGTTGCCCAACAGGCTTGTTTGGGTTTGAAATTGTGCCTAACTCATTTTGCAAAGTTGCCTGATAAGCTTATCATCCCCTATACTAAGGAACAAGTAGAGACTCTATCCGGTACGGTTGATGAATGGAGCATTCTTATGTGTGCTTTTCCAAATCCTATAGATAACCATTACCCAAAAAGCCCCATTCTGTCCTTCGTGGAAAAAAATTTAGTCTATTTTCCCCGGGTCACATCAAAGGGCCCTTTGCCCTCAGCCCCTGCCATTTTCACTGATGGCTCAAAAACAGGTCGCGGAGCTTATATGGTTCAGGGCTCAGAACCTGTGGTGAAGTTCTATAGGCCTGACTCTCCCCAAATTGTGGAATGCATGATTGTCTTGGAGGTGTTTCAGACTTTTGGTAGTCCCTTTAATTTGTTCACAGACTCACAGTATGTGGCTAATGCAGTTGTTGGACTGGAAATTGCTGCCTCTATTCGTTCTGCTAGTCCTGTCTCAAACATTCTTTCTCAAATTCAATCTCTCATTTGGCAACGCTCCTCCCCCTTCTATGTTACTCATGTTCGTGCTCACTCCTTGCTACCAGGACCTATATCTCAAGCAAATGACTTGGTAGACAAAGCCACGCGGATGACTATGTTAGCCATGAGTAGTCCTAAAGATATGGCCACCGAGTTCCATAGACTGTATCATGTTCCTGCTAACACCTTAAGAAAGACCTTTGCCATTTCTAGGTCCGAGGCACGTGATATTGTTAAGGCTTGTCAATCCTGTGTCACTTTCCTGCCTTCTCCACATGTGGGTGTGAACCCACGGGGCCTAAGACCTGGTGATCTTTGGCAGATGGATGTTACTCATGTCTTGGAATTTGGCAAGCTTAAATACCTGCACGTCTCGGTGGATACTTGCTCAGGAATCATACATGCTTCTCCTCTTGCAGGGGAAAAGGTTACTCATGTAAAAACTCATTGTTTGGAAGCCTGGGCGTCTTGGGGAAAACCGCGACGCCTAAAGACTGACAATGGCCCTGCTTATGCTTCCTCTGGCTTTCGTGCCTTCTGTGCCCAGATGCAGGTTGCCCACACTACTGGCCTACCTTACAACCCACAAGGCCAAGGTATTGTGGAGAGAGCAAATAAAAGTTTAAAAGCTATCCTTTTTAAGCAACGAAGGGGGATAGCGGAGAATGCAACCCCCAAGGAGAGAGTCTCTCTAGCACTCTATACCCTTAATTTTTTAGTTTTGGATGTTCATGATAGGTCTGCAGCAGACAGACATTGTCACCAGGGGGCACAAGCACATCCGGAACTGGTCATGTGGAAGGATGTGTTGGATAATAAATGGAAGGGACCGGATCCTGCTTTGGTAAGATCCAGGGGAGCTGTTTGTGTCTTTCCACAGGACCAGGAATCGCCACATTGGGTCCCGGCCCGGCTAGTCAAGACGCTGACATCAACTCCAGAGGAGAGTCCAGGGGACGAGGATGGCCATCCAAGTACGTGTGCCAAAGATCCTGTGGATGCTGATCCTTATGTGCCTGGAGACTAGTAGAGGAGAATTGCGCTGGGGCATCCTGTCTGTTTTCCCCAAGCCCCTGCCCGTTCGCCACACGGCGAGAGTCCTTCCTCGGTTCTTCACTACTCAGCAAGGTCTCAATCTCCCTACGGTTGTTAAAGACCTGACCCTTGCCCCCCTGGGGGAGGCTCGACACTTCGAGGAAAGTGGAAGTCTCTGCTTTACTCTCGCCCGTGAACGTGACTCTTGTATACAACTGGAGATGCAGGCATTTGCTTGGTTTAGGGGGAACAGGAGATGGGGCCCAGAATCTACATTTCGGAATTCGTCCCACAAAGCTTATAGTTACCCCTTCTCAGAAGAGGTGATATGGCTCAATGGTACCTTTTTTCGTGGCCAGAGAGGTACTGTGACTCTGCCTCAACCACGCCTGGCACCTCACTGTATGGGAACTTATGAAGGGGACCTTTGGCCATGGACGGAATGCCAGTCCAGTACTGTGGGCTGGGCAGATGTGGGACGGACCTTTACTTATTCCCCGAATATGAAAGGGCTTTTTCCTTTACAGTTGTCGTGGAAGGAGGGACCATTTCTACAGGATAGTAATATGAACCCATTTTCAAAGTGGGTTCTGTGTGGGGTTAATGGTAGCTGCACAGATATGACACCCTTTGTTTTATTACAGGGGGGGACAGTTGCCCGTAATAATGTGTCTGGAGTAGTCCATGAGCTACTATTCCTGAGCGAATTCCTTGAATGGAGATTTGGGGGAGTGCTCGGGGGTGTCACCCGGATAGGAGAATACCTAGGAAAAAATGCCTCTTATGCCCCCACCCCGGTGTGTGTCCATCCACCATTCATGTTTGTCCTTAGTAACTTTTCTTTCAGCAATTGTTCTAATGCTTCTTGTTATTTGTCCCAATGTTGGGACGCAACACTCTATCACAGAGCCATGGTACTTAGGGTCCCCCGTTGGGTCCCCGTGCCTGTAGAGGCTCCTAGTACATTGTCTTTGTTCAGGCATAAGAGAGATTTTGGAATTACGGCCGCTGTTATTGTTGCGGTGGCGGCTGCTGCTGCCGCAGCTACAGCCGCTGGTGTAGCCATGGCTTCTTCCGTTCAAACCGCCTCTACCTTAAATACCTTGGCTTCTTCCACAGCTGCCGCCTTAGACACACAATCAAATTTAAATTCCCAACTCAAAGGTGGCATTATGATCCTAAATCAAAGGGTGGACCTAGTTCAGGAGCAAATTGATGTTCTTTGGCAAATCGCTCAGTTGGGATGTGAATGGAAACTTAATGCCTTATGTATCACTAGTGTTCAATATGAAAACTTTACAAGGGCAGCAAATCTGTCAAAGCAACTGTCCTTGTACTTGGCAGGGAATTGGTCCCTAGATTTTGATGCGGAATTGGAAGAACTAAGACAAGCTATTGTTATGATCAATTCCACGCGAGTGGACCTTAGCCTGGCTGAGGGTTTTACCTCTTGGCTTTCTTCTGCCTTTTCCTTCTTCAAGGAGTGGGTAGGGGTAGGGATGTTTGCAGTTTGCTGCCTTGGGGGCTGTGCACTGTGCCTCTGGTTGATTTGTCGCCTGCAAGCCCAGACCAGGCGGGACAAGGTAGTTATTTCTCAAGCACTTGCCGCTTTGGAGTGTGGATCCTCCCCCCAGATTTGGCTGTCGGCCCTAAAGAGCACCTAGTTTCCCCTGGCCCTTGCACCCTTAGGGCCTGAAGTGCCCATTGCACAAGGATAGGCAGAGGGTTGGTGTTGGGAACACGACATTCATTGGCACTCAGGCTGCGAGACAAAGTACTGCACATGAGGTATGCTCTTAGCAGCCTCATGGAGGGCATGTTTGATTGCATATGGGTTGGTACCGACATCCCATCTCTGAGAAAAGGTACCGGACGGGTGAGGCACCAGCCTGGCTGGCCACCTGGCCTGGGGTCTTCACAATGTCCTTTTGTTTATCAGAGATCAAACCTCTACCTTCACCTGCTGCGCTTTATAATAGAAAGGGGGAACTGCAGGGAGCCACATCTAGTCCCCACCACTAGATGTCGCTGGCACTGCAGGAAACCACATGTAATCCGCCTTTATAAAATGGCGCTGACCTCGTGGCGTTCAGCTTCTTTACGACAGTGCTTTCGCGCCAACCGTATTCAAGGTACGCGCATGCGCTTGACGCAACCTGTCCTGAGCCTATCCCGTGGCGCCTGGCGGTGACAAGCGGGTAAGCAGCCAATCAGTAGGTGCCTTCTTGCCCATCCCCCTATAAAGGTAGCTGCACATCCCGCCCCCGCGTCCTTCTCCTTCCGCTCTCCTGTTAACCAAGAGCTCTCCAATAAAGTGTGATCAAGAAGGATCCTCGTGTGGTGATTGTTCTTTCCCGCTGGTCGGGGGGGCTCGCCGCAATGTTTGGCTAGAATAGACTAATGATGGTTGTGTATTTTGGGATGGACAGGTTGTGAAGGACTTAGTACACCAGCCACTCAGGGCTGGTGTTTAATACCAAAGATGGTAATAGAGGACTGGAATCCCTTTGACCTGGTCTCAGCTCTGTCTTGCCTGTGGCTTAGGGTCTATAGCACTTGTCTTTGCTGGCTTACTGAATCCAGATGGGCAGGTTATGGAGGAATCACCAGTTCCCCCAGGCAGGTGACTTCCTAGATTTCCTGTGTTCCCCTTCTGGGGCTGAAGTGGTGCCCTAATGAGTCACTGGGAGTGGGTGTTGCATTGGAGAGATGGTGTGGGTTGCTGAACACCCCAGCCCAGATGGATCAGGGGCTTGGTTGGTATGTGGGTGATAGGAACACTGGCTAAGGGGTACACACAAAGGCACCTGTAGTCAGCACATGGTGTTGAGGGTCTGTAACCAGGAGGATTGGAGGAATCTTTCAGGCCAGCCCACCAAGGGTACAACATAGGGGCCAGGAGCCCAGATGGGCTTTGGGATCAGTTGGTGCAGCCTGTGGGAGAAAGATATGGGCCAGAAGCAGTGGAAGGGGACCTTTGGGAGACTGGGAGCATAGACCACCAACAGATGCAGTAGAGGGTAGGAGGCTCCAGGAGACTGCCAAGGGCCATTGACAGATTCTGTGCATGCCACCAACAAAGTGAGGGGTCTCCCCTCTGGAAGGTAGGGAAAATGCACAGTACCCTGACAGATGCACACCACCCAGAGATTCAATGGAGGACCTACACTCTAGGAGACAGGGAAGCTGTACAGTCAATGACAGACACAGTGTTGGGGCCTCCATGAGGAAGAGATGGCATACAGTCACTGACAGACCTAGTGGAGGGCTTGTCGGAGATAAGGAAGACATATGGGCTGTGATTGGCAGAAGCATCTGGGAGAAAGGGAAGGCACACTGGCCATGGTCAGCAGGGGCCTCCAGGAGAGAGGGAAGGTGTGCTGACAGATGGGGGGTGGTCCCCAGGAGATAAGGAAAGCACATGGACCTCCAGCAGAGAGGAAAGGTGCTGGATCACTGACAGATGCAGTGGAGGGGGCTTCAGGAGACAGGGATGGCACAAGGGCCCCAGTCAGCGAGCCTGCAGGTAGCACACACAAAACCTGGTCAGGGAGTGGCAGCTGGGGTGGATTGGGGGAACACGAAGTTCTAGTAAGATACCCAACAGTATGAGAATCAGCAGATTTCCTATGGAGCACCTCTGCCCACTGGACATCTGCTAAGACCTACTCACATTGGAGGCCCACAGGTCTTGCCTGATATTACTCCAGGAGCTAAAGCATGGTTAGGAGGATACCAGCTTGACTGGAAACCTCCTGTCCTAATTTTGATTTTTGTTTTTGTTTTCCTCCTCCTGTGTGTTTAGTCATCTCTTCAGGTTGAGTGTTCCATGCAGTATTCTTATCATTAAAAGTTTTTCTTGGGCTGGGGAGATGGCTTAGCAGTCAATGTGCTTGCCTGAAAAACCCATAGACCCAAGTTTGATTCCCCAGTACCCACATAAACCAGATGCACAAGATGACACATGTATCTGGAGTTTATTAGCAGTTGCTGGAGGCCCTGGCATGCCCAATCACACATAATCTCTCCCTCTCTGTCTCTCTCTCTCCCTCTTTCTCAAGTAAAGAAGAAAATAATGAATGAAACAAAAAAATAACATTTTTAAGAAGATTTTCTATCACCTTTTATTATGACAGAATGGCAGATAATTTTCCTGGTTATTGTATATTGTGTGTGCTGCTTTTAAAGTACTCAATTCAAAGCCTTTCTGGCTTTTAGACTTTCCATTGCAAGTAACAAGCTATTTTTCTCTTGCAGCTTTTAGTATTCTCACTTTGTTTTCTGTGGTTAGTGCTTGATTATAATGCAACATGAAGAATTTCTTCTCAGGTCCTGTCTATTTGATGTTTTGTGTGCCTTCTTTACCCTGTATGGGCCTCTCTTTTGTAAGATTAGAAAAATATTTTTTAATGATTTTATTAAAGATATGCCCTTAGCCTATAGTTCTTCCCCTTCCTCCCTTCTTGTGTGCCCTTGATCTGAATGTTTGGTTTTTTTTAAGGTGTCCCACATTTCCTTCATATTCTGTTCACACATTTTGTTTTTGGTTTTTGTTTTTGAACATGCCATTGATTTTTTACTCCTGTAACGCGACCGATCCCAGAGAAGCCGGCGGGAGCCCTGGAGAGAGTTCTATTTTCTCTTTTTTGTTCTTAGGTTCTGATAGTCTGTCCTCCACATGATTTCTTCTGATGGTGAAGCTTTCTTGGACACATTTTAATTGAAGTACTTCATTTTGCTTTCCATTATGTTTTTCTTTAGCATCTCAACCTTTTCTTCATTCATTTTTCATCTCTTAGTTTGACTGTCTTACTGTCTCTTGAAATTCATCCCTGCATCTGATAATGTTCTCATTGTGCTTATTCCACTTACCATTTAGTTCTTTTGTTGTTGTTGATTCTTATCCACTTCATTCAGCCATTTATTGAATTCTTTTTGGTAATTTTCTTCCATTTCATTCAATCATCCATTGAGGGTTTTTTGCATTCTTTTCACTTTTTTGTCCATTCCCTCCATTTCATATGTCTGTCTCTTCATGACCTCACTTAGTTTGTTTAATATGCTTATTGTAATTTCATTTTGGAATTCTATGTTTTGGAGTTTTCATTGAAAGCTTCCTCTATGGGATTATGCATTTTTGGTGAGGATATTTTGCCTTAGTGTCTTGCATTATTGGTTTTGCATTGGAGTTTGCTAATCTCAAAATAGTCTGCTTGTCTTGCTATAAATGCAGCAATAGCAGTTTTTATGGAGCCTGTATGGAGTGGCTTTGTCAGCCTTGATCAGGGTGAGTATGTGGGGGTGAGTGTGGTATTACAGTCTTTCTGCAGGCTAAGGCTGGGTAGACTTGAATCTGGGTAGGCTCCTTGTCATAGTCAGGTCCATGCTGCTGGGATGAACTTCCAAACCAGATACAGGTTATGGGAGGAAGGGGTTTATTTGAAGATTACAGATCCATAATGATGAAAGAGGATGGCCCCTTTCACAGATCCAAACAAAGGGACACACAACCACACAGCCAGCACTACAAACAAGAAAGCAGAAACCTACAGCCGAACAGCAAGGAACACAGGCAGGACTCAAGCACTCTGAATACCTTTAGGCTGGAAAATTAGATCCACCCCTAAATATACCTTTAGGTTAGACTCCAGGATTCACTTCCGCATGACATCTTTTCCATCCAGGCAGCTAAAATTTCAAGTTACAAACTTTAATAAAGAAGCCTGCATCTATTGGGGGACATTCAAACTACCACATTACTCCTATGACTCCCAATAGACTCATAAAGATCTCACACTGTGAATTGTATTCAGTCCATCTTCAAAGGCCTCCATAGTCTTTCTAACTTTAAGATTGTTCCAAAGTGCCAAGTCTCATCTGAGATTTAAGGCTTCCTCCTAACTATAAAATGAAAACAAGTTTCATACTTTCAACATAAAATGGTACAGAGTAAACATTGTTATTGCTACAGACATAACAAGAAGAGTTGGATTGATGCAAATTCAACATCAATTAGGCAAACATCAAACACCTGCAGTACAAGTCCAACACCTGACAGTCTCTGGATTTTCAACTTCAGCCCCTCTAGCCAGGGAAACCATACATCCCAAGCCATCAGCGCTCCATGGCAACTCTTGCACAGTTCTGGCATACCCAAAACATCTCTGGGTCTCCAAGCAAATCCCAGTCCATCTCCCAATGGCTTCACTGGCCTCTCTACCATGGTCATCACAACCTGCTTCATATTTGACATTTCAGCAGTGGCTCCTGAAATCATGTGAATTTCATGACATGATCAATACCAGTTGTATAGGACACATCCATATTTTAAATCTAGGAATGAAATAAGTTATGACTTTGAAGAGCATATTCCTTCCTTTTTGTCATCTCCTTTTGAAAGAATTTTCATGTCTACCATTCTGTCTTTCCTGGGGCATCCTTTCCATTCTTTCAATGTAAAGTTCTTGGACCATCCTTAATGGTAATATCTCCTTAACATCTTAACATAATATCAGCTTTAGCAACCAGTCGCAGTGCCAGTAATTTTAAACTTATTTGAATTTCTCCAATTTCAAATCTTAAAACTTTCAGTTCTATATTTTCCACCAAGCACATCATTACATTCAAATTCAACCTTGATCCAACTCTATGGACATGGGCAACAGAATGCAGCCAGACCTTATACAAGTAGCCCAGTTCCAACAAAGTTCTCTGTTGTCTTTCCTTCTCCTTTGAAAGTTCCAGAGTTAGCACAATCTCTCTAGTTAGCATTTTCAAACTCTCAACAGTCTAGTCCACAAAACATGCCTTAATACTCTGGAAGGTATCTTCAGTTGCAAGTACTAAGTTCTGTCCCATTCTCCCAGCACAAAAGTTCCAAAAATGTCCATATGATCAGATTAATCTCAGAAATATCATACTACTCCTCTGATAGAAATATTTGTTGCAGTCAGATCCACATTGCTGGGATGAACTTCCAAACCAGATGCAGTTTATGGGATGAAGGATTTATTTGAAGCTAACAGATCCAGAGGAAGTTCCATAATGGCAAAAGAGGTTGGCCCCCATTCACAGATCAAAACAGAGAGAGACACAACCACATACCAGTACTACAAATAAGCAAGCAGGAACATACAGCCAAACAGCAGGAAACCAAGGCAGGGCTCCAATCCTCTGCTTACCTTTAGTCTGGAAAATCAAATCTTCAACCAAACACAACTTTGGGCTGGATCCCAGGATCTGCCCCTAGTGACACCTCTTAAATCCAGGCAGCTGAAAATACAAACTTTAATAAAGACACTTAAGTCTATTGGGAGACATTCAAACTACCATGCTCTGTCTTATGTATGCAGTCTTGGAAAGGTCAGCACTCAACCCTGAGAAGTCTGGCCTACAAAGTGTTCAAGTTGTAGAATATGATCAGCTGAGGAGACCATACTCATAGAGATGCAGGCAGGCAGGACAGGAAGTGAGATATTATATGTGCAGGAGTATAGGGGATATTTTTCCAGACCCTGGTCACTCAGGGATGCTCACTGCTTAGTGCTTTGGAGTGAGATCAGCTCCCAGGTCCATAATGGTGACAGCCACAGCAAAGCTTTGGAGGGAAGGAACAAGGTGGGGAAGGAATTTCACACATAGTATGACTGATAACCAATCTCAAAGTGGGGGAGTCAGGTATAGGAGAAGTTCACTTGGGCCCTAGTCAACCAGCACTACTCATTGCCCAGATCATAGGAGTGAGATCAGTTCTAGGATCCATACAGGTGGCAGTGGTTACGGCGCAGCTATAGCTATTTTTTTCATTGGATTGGTTGGTTTCTTATTATTTAGTTTTTGAGTTCTTTGTATACCCCCAGATATTAATCCTATATCATATGTATCACTGGCAAAGATTTTTCCCATTCTGTAGACTGCCTTTTTGTTCTATGCAGTGTCCTTTGCTTTGCAAAAGTTTTGTAATTTCGTGAGGTACAAATGGCTGATTAGTTATTTTAGTCCCTGGGCAACTGGAATTCAACTGAGGAAGTCTTTGCCTATGCCTAGCTTTTGAACTGTTTCTACTACTCTTTCTTCAAGCAGTTTCAGAGTTTCAGGTGTTTGACCCATTTGGAGTTGATTCTTATGCATGGAGAAAAATAAGGAGTCATTTTCATCTTTCTATATATAGATGATCTCATGGGTGGGGCACAAGCTTGAATAAGGCAGTTCCCTTTAGTTCAAGGTGTTTTTCATGGCAGGAGGTAAGCCATGAGTAAGGGAAAGCTTTGGATTGACTGGAAGTAGTTCTTAGCAACATTTCACCAAATAGCACTAGAAATAAATTTGTAGGATTTAGGAAGAAATGTGGGACCACATAGACAAGTTCAGGTACATCAGAGCCTAACAATGTCTGAGACAGTTTAGGCAAGACAAGGCCTTCAAAGTAAAAGCAAGGAATATCATTGCACCTGCAAGAGAAAAATCTGAGTTATTTTTATCTCCTTCCCTCTAAAGATGTCGTTGCTGCCTCCACTATGCTAGAGGCCAGGAACATAAGTGGAAAATCTGGTTTTTCCTTAGCTCTTTTTTTCCAGAATTAAGATATGAGCTCATTCTCCTTACAGAAAATCTGAAGGCACATAGATACTTGGTGTTGGGCTGGGCTAACCAGTTCAGCGACTGTAGTAAAAGACTCAAACTCAGTACCTAGGTGGCCTTTTCCAATTTCCAAAAGTCCCTCATGCCTCCTTTTAGTCAAGAGCTCTGCATTCCTTCCTTTTCTTAAGTTCTGTAATTTGTATAATAAAATATTTCTAAACTTTATCCTCTGCTATGGATTTCATTATTAAAGTTCATAAGACAGGAACCTAGAGGTGACTAATGCAGTACAAGTGGTATGTGACCGATACTGTCTGGCACCCTAGCTCCTGAGATATTACCCACCCATGAGCTGTGAGAGGCTTTTTGGTAGTTTAAATGTGTATTCCTCAATAGATTCATTTTTTATTACACAATCATAGATTTCCAGCTGCCTGGCTGGAAGAGGTGTCACAGTGGGCAGATCCCAGGGTCCATCCCCGAGCTGTGAGGGTGGATTGGGATTCTAGCCTAAGGTATGCAGAATACCTGGTTTCTGGCTGGGGTTCTTGAAGTGTGTTTGCTTGTGTTGGTGATGGTTGCTTTTTTCTCTGCATGGATCTGTGAAAGGGAGCCAGATTCTTCTGCTATTATAGAAATTCCCCTGAATCTGTAAGCTTCAAATAAATGCCATTCCTCCCACAAACTCTGTCTGGTCTGGGGGTTCACCTCAGCAATAAGAAGCTGACTGCAACAGAATTGGTATGGAGCAGTGGGGTAGAGATGCTGAGATGAATCTCACCATGTGGATTTTGGTCTTTTGGAATTTTTGTTTTTGAAGAATGGGAATGGAATTGGTACTTGCAAATAAAGACACCTTCCTGAGTGGCTAATCAAGCTTTATGGGCTATTCTTGTGAGAGTTTGAAAATGCTAAGTGAAGGGAGAATTGTATTTGTAAGCTTTGCTTATGAACTTTTTAAGGGGAAGGAAAGATTTCAGAAAACTTTGTTGATACTGGGGTACTGGCATAAGATCTGGCTGTGTTCTGTTGCCCATGCCCAGGGAGTTTGATCAAGGTTAAATTTGTAATGGACTTATGTACTAGGCTAATGATATGGAACTGAGAAATTTAATATTTAAAGTTGGAAAAACTCAAGCAACTTTAAAATCACTGGTACTGAGACTGCTTTCTTAAGCTGTTATTGTCAATCACATTAGCATTTTGAAGAAAGATGGCACAATTGCTTTATATTGAAACAATGGAAAGGATGCCTGAGGGAATGCCCAGGAAAGACTGAATGATAGAACTGCAAACTCTTTTGTAAGGAAGGAATTTGCTCTTCAAAGTTGCTGATTTATTTCATCACTGAATAAGAATATGATTGTGTCCTAGCTGCCTGGTATTAGTTTTGGAAGCATAAAAATTTATAGAGTGGGTCATAAAGCGCATATGCTTCTGGGAGCCTCTGCTGAGATGACGCATGGGAGACAGGATATTCCTGGGTTTATTTTTTTTTTATTTTTTATTTTTTTGTTTGTTTTGGTTTTTCAAGTTAGTTTCTTACTCTATCTCAGGCTGACCTGGAATTCACTATGTAGTCTCAGGGTGGCCCCAAACTCATAATGACCCTCCTACCTCTGCCTCCCGAGTGCTGGGTTAAAGGCACGTGCCACCACCCCCAGCGATATTCCTGTTTTAAAGGCTAGAAATGCCAATGAAGTTGAAGTTGAAGATGGACCATGGTTTGCATGGTAACCCAAAGATGTTTTGGATATAGCAGGCCTATTCAAGGGCTACCATGGAGCACCATTGGCTTGGTATGGAAGTTTTCCCTGGCTATTCAGCTCAGCTAGAGGTGTAGAATTGGAGACCACCAATCACTGGTTATGATATTGGACTTGAACTGCAGATGTTTGATGTTTGCTTGATGGTAATCTAGTTTGCATTGCTCCAGTCTCTCCTTATTATACCTTATAGCAATGGAAATATTTATTCTGTGCCATTACATGTTGAAGGTATATAACTTTTTTGATTTTGTGAGGCTCACAGTTAAAGAGACAGTCCTAAATCTCAGATGAGACTTGAGACTTCTTCGGAACAATCTTAAAGTTATTAAAGACTGTGGGGACCTTTGAATTTGGACTCAACACAATTTATAATGCCTGATAGTTTTGAATCTATTGGGGTCCTGAGGTGGAATGTGGTAGTTTGAATGGATATCCCCAGTAGATTAAGTTTTATTACAGTTTCTTTAATCTCTAGCTGCCTGACTAGAAGAGGTGTCACAGTAGACAGATCCTAGGGTACGGCCCTAAAGTGTGTGGATGGCTTTGGAATCCCAACCTAAGATATGCAGATTGCTTGAGTTTTGGCTGAGATTCCTGGAGTGTGCTTGCTTATGTTGGTGGTGGTTGCTTTTTCTCTCTGCTTGGACCTGTGAAAGGGGCCAGCTTTTTCTGCTATTATGGAACTTCCCCTGAATCTGTAAGCTTCAATAAATTCCATTCCTCCTATAAACTGTGTCTGGTCTGGAAGTTCATCCTAGCAATGTGAAGCTGACCTTGACAGCTTCATTGCTCTCAATTCCAGTATCATCAGCAACTCAAGATCATACATCTGAATGAAGGCACAAGTTCCCAAAAGAGTAGCAAAAAAAAAATTTTTTTTTAAAAAGTGTTTCATAATACTTGAACAAGAAAATGGAAGGAAACTAATTAAGATAACTTTATTCAGTTTTGTCATGGGGAAATTCCAATAAATTACAAGTCCACAAACTGATAGAACTGTGCTACCATCTGTATAAGGTGTGATAGGAAATTTTCTTATTTAGTCATATCTGAAGCTTGCCACTCCAAATGAAGCCAACAAAAATCACATAATACACAAAATCACCAGATACCCTCATATATACATCCCTTAAATTCAAGGCCCATTGTTCTCTGAGCCCATGAATGCAGATCAGTGAATTACTAGGACCACTGAAGAGAACAGTCAATAGAAGCACAAATATTTAAAAGGAGTTTTTCTTCTCTTTCCTGTGTTCATGTTTACCAAGTCAATAACCTAAAGAAACATTGTGCTTGCTTAAATGCAAGAGACATTGGAATTTTATTCCCTCATTGGTTAATTGTGCTAATCTCTCTTCTATGTGAGATTTGAAGGAAACAAAGAAATATGGGAATAAGGTTGTCAGATAAAATATAGGATGGATAGGAATAAGTTATTTTTTAAAAATTTAATTTATTTTTCTGAAATTCAGATTGAACTGTTTTTCCTGTGTTTTGTTTGCTAAATCCAGCAGTCTAATTTGGAACTGACTAGAACAGACAGCTGGTGACAGAGGGATGGTTCAAAATGGAGATGGTGCTTCACATGAGTTACTGTGTACTGCCCACTGAATATTGCCCTGGCACTGAAGGGGCTTCAGCAATACAAGCATGTGGAGTGGACTCTCTGAAGGAACCATTTAACTATTTTGCCTGATATAAGAATGTGAGATCAGCAAATATATGTAAAAGGCTCTTCTAAGTGCAGAAATAAAGGAATGATGAGGGAGCCAAGATACACAACTAACAATACACTTCCAGAACTGTTTCTGCCCAAAGATAGAGTGATGAACTTTCCAAAAGAACCCATAGGCTGTTGAATAAGAGTTTTCCTAAAGTAATAACCACTCTGCTCTTCTAACTGCACTTGTGGGCTTCTTCACCCATAGAAGGCACTTAAAAGAAAATTAAAAGAATCCCCTTTGTATGTGGGATGCTATGTATGTGAGGGGCACCTAACCTCCCACAGAAATGTCATAGCTGGAATCAAGGGTGAGCAAGAGAATGTGGTGTGAAACACCCTAAGTATGTCCTCAATGACAGGAGAACGCAGATGAAGATTAAGTATTTTTGAGAATCATCTACATCAGGATTTTTAAATTTTATTTTATTTACTTCATAGAGAAAGAGAGAGAGAGAAGGAGAGAGAATGAGGTAGAGAGAGAGATTGGATATGCCAGAGCCTCCAGCCACTACAAACACACTCCAGACACATGTGCCACCTTGTGCATCTGGCTTACTTGGATACTGGGGAACTGAACTTGGATCCTTAGGCTTCTCAGCCATCTCTCCAGCCCTATATCAGAATTTTTTGTAAAGTCAGTGCTAAGATTTATTTTAAATCTCACACAAATAACTAATTATTAAGCAAACAAGAAGTCTTTCGTCTAAACAAGAAGTCTAATTCCTCTAGTCTTTCCTCTACAACATAAACTGCACATTTACATTAAAATAAAATGCCAAAAGCAAGAGCCATAAAGAAAAATAGACAAATTAGACTTCACTGAGTTAACATCTTTTGTGTTACAAAGGGCATGCTCACTGTAATGGAAGAAATTCTTGCAAATTGTATCTCATAAGAGATTTAATCGACACTATACAAAGAGCTCTTACAACCAAATACTAAAAGAAAAATAGCACAATTAACAATTGCAAAAATGAGGTAAATACACAGTTTTCTAAAGTAGTTACAATAATAGCCAATGCATTCATTTGAAGGTGGACAACATTATTATCCACCAAGGAAAAACAAATGTAAACCAAAATGAGATACCATTTCACACCCACCTGGAAGCCTATAAACAAGACAAATAATACCAGGCATCATGAGTATGTGGAGAAATGGAAATGCTAACATGCTGCAAGGGATATTGTAAAATAGTATGGTTGCTTTGGGAAACAATCTGGAATTTCCTCAAAAAGCTAAATACAAAGTTGACATGTAAACCAAAAATTCCAGTCCTAGGTATCCCCTCATGGGAAATGAAATTGCATATCCACACAAAAATGATATTTGATGCTGATAGCCAAACTAATCTTAATAGGCAAAAAGTGAAACCAACTTAAGCAATAAGACAAGGATGCCCAACTTGTCACTAGATTCAATATAGTTATGAAAGACTTATTCAGAGAAATTAGCCCCCTAAAACATGGTATCCAATCTAAAAGGAAAGATAAATACTATGTTTTATATCTTATACAGAAAATTCTATCATGATCCTATAGAGAAAAGTCTAAAGTAGAGAGAGAGAAAAAGAAAGAGAGAATCTATTGGAACTAATAAATTAATTTTGTGAAGTTATAGAATTAATAAAATCTAAAAAATTAGTAGTATTTCTATATAATAAAAAAAAGAAAAATAGGTACTTCTAGCTGTCAGACTAGGATCCATGTGAAGAAAAACTAGAAGGGCAAGGCATGATGGTGCATGCCTTTAATCCCAGCACTCTACAAGCAAAGGTAGAAAGACCAATGAGTTTGAGGCCACCCTAAGAGTACATAGTGAATTCCAGGTCAGCCTGAGATAGAGTGAAACCCTACCTCAAAAAATAAAAACAAAACAAACAAAAACTAGGAGGAAAAAGATCCAAGATAATACATAACACACTCTTCTATCAAAAAGGAAAGGTGTGCTGTAATTGTTTTTGCCTTGGGGAGCACCCCAGCACAGAAGGTGGAGTGAGCAAACAATGCCCAGCAACCACACTACCATTGAGATAGGTAGGTTGCAGACATCCATGGCAGGGAATCCTCTGCAGCTGGGAGTCACAGCCAGGGATCTCAAAGTCCGGCTTGGGAAGTATTCTCACCAGCCTTGATGTTTGAGGCCAGGCCTTGCCTTACAGAGAACATCAGCATATCTACTGGGAAGGAAGCCCCACATGTAAAAAATGAAAAATTCAGAAGAAGGGTACATGCAGAGAGCAAAAGAGATGCAGTGCTAGCCTTCAAGGAAGTCCTTTGAATGGATCTTACCCCCAAGTTCCAGTCTGCACCTTAGCTCACAGGAGGGATCCCAGGAGATTCCTACCTCTAGACACCAGGCAGTGAGTGATGCTGGGCATTCAAGAACAGGTGGGCTTCACACCTCCTGCCCCCCCCCCCCATGAGCCTTGGGTCCTGGAAGATTTGAGAGATGGGAGCCAGAAGCCATCACCTTAGGGCAGCATTACCCTACACACTGGTCAGAATGCCCTCTCAATCCCAGTTGGGCATCACCAGCACTATGGCCCACAAGGTCCCTGGACTGATAATGCATGAAAAGGCAGGTAGCAGGCAGGTAAGTTTGAGCATTTCTGTGCAGATGGGTACTTACTCCTCCCCTGCACATGGAAGGTCCTCAAAGCAGGGAGCTGGTACTCTAGAGCTGAATATCTGACCCACAGCATGCTGCACCTTTTCTGATAGCACCAGCTCTGCTCCCCACAGGGTTCTGGGGCCAATCACACATCGAACGTCAGACAGGGGATTTCCTGGGTACTCAAGCTCAGGAAAGCTTCCTTTCAGTCACTTCATGTGCACCTGGTCTGTGCTTACAGTGACTAGGCAGCAGGGAATTACCTTCCCTCTCTGTCATCTAGTGCTGCTGCACCACCACTGTGGCCCACAGAGTCCTGGATCTTAGCAGACACCAAAGGACAGGAAGGCAGAAGCACTGAGCACTCAAGCCCAGGGAAGCTTCCTACCCCCACCTGTGCCTCATCTGACAATTGCCGTGAGAAGACAGCTGCCACACTAATGCTAATCTCTTAAACACAGTACAGAACTTCTCTCTCTCCCATTCAGTTACTCCAGCACCACAGCACTCAAGGTCTGGGGACACAGCACACACACCAAAGTCCAGGTAGTGGTTGGGTAAAACTGGATCAAGTCCATGTGAACTCCACCCCCCCCCCCCCCACACACACACAAATGTGTGGCTGGTAACTGCTGTGAGCAGCAATTTTGCCATGCTAGCAAAAAACCCTCATCCTTCAGCCTGGAAATACCAGAAATCTTGACCTGCTCAGCAGCTAACACCAACACTGAGACACACAGGGTCCCACTGTTGATCTCACTCCAAAATCCCAGGTAGTGACTGGCACTGGAAACATAGGGCCCTGCTCTGACACTTCCAAACACACATGGAGGCTACACAAAGTAGGACCCTGCTCAGACTCCAATGTACCTAGCCCAAGCAGGTAGACAAATCACCCTCCCACTCACACCTTGACCAAAGTTGTCCAAGCAACACAACGGATATCATAAGAGCTACAATTGCTGCACTGTAAGCAAAATAAGTGGACTACTTCAAGATGGGCTAACCCCAATGCAAAACAAATAATGCAAGACATGGGTCCAAGTGATCTTCACCAAGAATGAGTAGTCCCATAATTGAAACCTCCAGTGAAATCATAGAGGAAACTACAGACATAGATCCCCAAAATGAAACTATGATAAGCATATTAAACTAACTTAATTAGACTGGAGTAAATGGAAAAGAATGTTCAAAAGAATGTAAAATAGAATTTAAAGCAGGGATGAATAAAGAAAACCAACAAAAAGAGCTCAAAGCATAGATGAAGGAAATGCAAGAAAATCAATGAGAAGAATTCAATATGCCTCACCAAATGGTAAGAGAACCAACAAAATATTCTCAATAGACACTGCATTTAATTTAAGAGAATCAAAAAGAACTTAACAGAAAAATTAATGAAATGGAGGAGAATCAACATAAAAGAACTCAATTGTCAGTGGAACAAGCTCAATGAGGACATGATCAAATGCAAGAATGGAATCAAAGAGAAAACAAGAAAGCCAAAACCAGGCAATAAGAATGGAATTCAATAAAGAGATGGACATGGTCAAGAAAAACATAATGGAAAAACTCTTTTCATCAGGTAAGATGGCTGCATAGGAGTCACATCAGTCCAGCCTAGTGAGGGATTTGAGCAAAACCACAGCAAAATACACTCTTCTGAAAAGTGGAGGTGTATGGGTTTTTATAGACCACAGCAGAGAAGCAGGAGAGACTAAAATCTATCAGGGAATAAAAGGGAGGAAATTGTCCAGAATCCCACTGAGGAGTTTGCAGAACTGGACCCAGACCTGGACCCAATCCATATGGACCCTTGTGGATCCGCATGCCCACCCAGTGCCCAGCTGCAGGAGCAGAGACCAAACAAAGGGAGTTTACAACCTCATCAGCCTCTTTGCAAAGTCAAGAAACCTGCAGAGGAGCTGCTGAAGAGCACGAAGGTGGGACTAGCTAAGCAGTTCCAGTACAACTCCAAGCTTCCTGCACTCTCCCATCCCCCAACCAACAGAACCACAAACGCCCAGAGAATGCATTCACCTCTCAGTGGCAGGGCATCCAGCACAGCTGATCAGAACACCAAATACACAACAAAACACAGAGGGATCAAGGTGGGCACTCAGCATTGGTGAGATTTGAAGCCATCCCAAAAGGTAACAAGGCTGACTGACAAAAAAGCAGATACGTAAGTCTGCACTGAAAGTGCTAATCTCTCTTTCTATGTCATGACAGGTTATGGGTTACATATTCGTGGTTGGCTTTACCATTCTCAATTAAGCTGTATTCGGGGGTTGACTATTGTTGCCTTTAATGCTTTCAGATTCATAGGGCCTTTGTCTTTTTCTTCTGTCATTATTGAGGGCAGGGTCTGATTCATACCCAGGCTGACCTGGAACCCATTTCAGAACAGTTATCTCTACCTCCAAGCTGACAGGATTAAGGGTGTAGAGCAACACACACCCTTGGGGATATGGGTTTTATAAGGTTATCTGTTTGTTTCAATCCACACATGTGCATACTATGTGCTGGTGTTTCTTGAATATGTATATTACTTGGCTGAATTTTAGCATTTACCAGTAAATTGCCCCACCCAGCCCACTAGAATACTTGAATCACAGGCATACTCAATGCCTAGGATTACTTATATACTTGGATTGGAGTACAAGAGCTATACTTGGCACCTTAAACTCCTATTCTGAAGGTATGTAAAGTTGGATTTCCAAATCTAAAAGTACCACAGATAATTATAAAACCAAAGCATCAAATCAACTCAGGATGCAAAAATCACATTATAATACAAGAAACGCAAAGAATCAAGACAATGCAATCACACCAAAAATTATAAATCCACCAGAAATGGCCCCCAAAGAGACTGTTTTGGATGAAATGCCTGACAGAGATTTTAAAAAAAAAATTTTTTATCTATACTCAAAGAAAACAAAGAAGAAACCAAAGGAATCAAAGAAAAAAACAAAACAATTAAAGAAGAAAATACTCCTGAAGGAATCCCAAGAGAACACGAGAAACCAGCTTAAAAAAATAATGAGATCACCATAAGATATGAGTAAGTAAAGAGAAATACTGAAGAAAAAACAGGCAGAAATTCTAGCACTGAAAAACACAGTCAGTCAAATAAAAAGCTCTGTGGGAAGCCTCACCAGTAGAATGGAAGTGGGAGAGCACAGAATATCTCAACTAGAAGACAAGGTGGAAGATCTAATGCAATCTCCACCAAAGAGAAAGACAAGCTAATAGGAAGGTACGAACGGGAATTTCAAGATATGTGGGACACTTTGAAAAGATCAAACATAAGAATTCAGGGTATAGTAGAATGAGAAGAATTTCAATCCAGAGGCTTAGTGGGCATTTTCAACAAAATCATAGAAGAAAAATTTCCCCAATTTGGGAAAGAAATACCAATGCAGAGTCAAGAAGTGTTTAGAACACCAAAAAGAGAATACCTGGAAAGAACCTCTCCTCTCCATGTTATAATCAAACTACTAAACACACAAACCAAAGAAGATATATTGAAAGCAGTTAGAGAGAAAAACCAAGCCATTAGGATGACAGCAGATTACTGAACACAAACTTTATAAGCCAGAAGGGCTTGAAATGATGTATTCCAAGTTCCGAAAGATAACAACAGTCAACCAAGATTACCTTATCCTGCAAAGCTATCTATCCAAATTGATGGAGAAATAAGGACATTACACAACAAAAACAGGCTAAAGAAAATTATGACAACTAAACCAGCTCTACATAAAATACTTGAAGGAATTCTTAATGCTGAAGAGAAAGCAAAACACACACAGGAGGAAATAGAAAAATTAAACCACACTCAAATAACAGTAAAAACAAATGAGTAAAGGGAAAACAGGAAACACTGCAAAATAAGAAGAATGGTGAGAATAAATGTATACTTTCAATAATAACTCTTAATATCAATGGCCTCAATGTACCAACTGAAAGACACAGGCTTGCAGACTGCATTAAAATGCAAGATTCTGCCATTTGTTCCCTTCAGGAAACTCATCTCTCAATAAAAGATAGACACTGTCTTAGGGTGAAAGGATGGAAAACAGTATTTCAAGCAAAAGGGCCTAGGAAACAAGAAGGGGTTGCTATCCTAATATCTGACAAGATGAACTTCAAACCAACATTAGTGAGGAAAGATAAAGACGGTCACTTTATACTGACTAAAGGAACACTCCAACAGGAGGACAATGCAATCCTAAATGTATATGCACCTAACATCAGGGATCCCAATTTCTTCAGATAAACACTATTACACTTAAGATCACAGATACCACCAAACAAAATTGTAGTGGATATCTTCAATACCCCACTCTCATCAATTGACAGGTCATCCTGGCAAAATATAAACAGACAGACATCTGGATTAAATTATGTCATGTAACAAGTGGACTTAATATATACCTACATAACATTCCATCCAAATGCTACAGAATATACATTTTTTCTCAGCGGCACATGGAACATTCTCTAAAACAGATCATATATTAGGACACAAAGCAAATCTTAACAAACACAGGAAAACTGACTTAATCCCTTATATTCTATCTGACCACAGTGGAATCAAACTACAAATTATCCACAAGAAAAACTACAGACCATACAGAAATTCATGGAGAATAAACAGTACACTATTGAATGATGAATGGGTCATTGAACAAATCAAAAAGGAAATCAATAAGTTCATAGAATCAAATGATGATGAGAATACAACATTCCAAAACCTTAGGGACACAATGAAGGCAGTCCTAAGAGGCAAATTTGTAGCTCTAAGTGCTATATTAAGAAATTAGAGAGTTCACAAATAAACAGTTTATTGTTTCACCTTAAAGCCTTAGGAAAGAAAAGAACTAGGCAAACCAAAAACCAGTACACAGGAAGAAATAATGAATATTAGGGCAGAAATTAATGAACTAGAAACCAAAAACCTACCAAAAATTCAATGAAACAAAGAGTTTGTTCTTTGAAAGGATAAACAATATTGATAAACCCTTAGCAAGTCTGATCAGAAGAAATAGAGAAGAGGCAAAAGTTAATAAAATTAGAAATGAAAAAGGCACCATTACAACAGACATCAAGGAAATTTAGAAAATCATAAGGACATACTTTAGAATATATATGTTTCTAAGTTTGAAAACTTGAAAGAAATGGATGATTTCATTCATTAATGTGACCTACGAAAATTAAATCAAGATAAGATAAAAAAAAATTAGATATACTTATAACAAGTAAGGACATCCAAGCATTTATAAAAAGCCTCCCAACTAAAAAAAGTCCAGGCCCAGATGGATTCACTGGTGAATTTCACCAGACCTTCATGGAAGAACAAACACCACTGCTTCTCAAACTTTGCATAAACTGCAAAAAGAAAGAATTCTACTGAACTTTTACAAAGCCAGCATTACCCTGATACAAAACCAGACAATGACAGAACAAGAAAAGAAAATTACAGACCAATCTCCCTCATGAACATAGATGCAAAAATTCTGAACAAAATATTGGCAAACATAATACAAGAAAACATCAGAACTTTTATTCATCCCAACCAAGTAGGCTTTATCCCAGAAATTCAGAGATAGTTCAACATATGCAAATCAATAAATGTAATACTCTATATAAATAGACTGATGGACAAAAATCACATAATCATCTCAATAGATGCAGAAAAATCTGACATCCCTTCATGGTAAAAGTTCTAAAGAAACTGCAAACAGAAGGAATATCTAAACATAATAAAAGGTACTTATGACAAATCTACAGCCAACATAATACTAAATGGGGAAAAACTTGAAGCTTTTCCATCAAATTTAAGAATAAGACAAGGGTGTCCACTGTCCCCAATTTTATTTAATATAATACTGGAATTCCTAGCCTATAGCAATAAGGCAAGAGACACTCATAAAAGTGACACAAATTGGAAAGGAAGAGATCAGATTATCATTATTTGCAGATGATATAATTCTATACATAAATGATCCTAAAGACTCTACCAACAAAGTGTTAGAGCTGATAAACACTTTTAGCAATGTAGTAGGATACAAAATAAACACACAGAAATCATAGCTTTCCTATACAATAATAACAAATATGTGGATAAAATCAAGGAATCTCTCCAATTCACAATTGATTCAAAAAAAATAAAGTGCCTTAGAATAAACATAACCAAGGAAGTGGAGGAATGCTACAATGAGAACTTTCAAACAGTCAAGTGAGAAATGGTAGAATGCACTAGGAAATGAAAAGACATCCCATGTTCTTGGATTGGAAGAATCAATACTGTGAAAATGTCAATCTTACCAAAACCAATCTCCATATTTAGTGCAATTCCCATTAAAATTCTGATGGCATTCTTCACAGAAAAAGTAAAATAAATCCTAAAATTCATTTGAAAGCACAAAAAGTCTCAAATAGCCAAAACAATTTTGAGCAACAAAAATAAGGCTGGTGGTATCACCATACTCAATTTTAAGCTATATTACAAAGCCATAGCAATAAAAACAACATGCTACTGGCACAAAGACAGACATGTAAAACAATGGAACAGAATAGAGGACCCAGATATTAATCATGGCAGCTACAGCCATCTGATTTTTGAGAAAATTGCCAAAAAATATTCACTGGAGAAAAGACAGCCTCTTCAATAAGTGGTGCTGGAAAACTTGGATATATATATGCAGAAGGATGAAAATACATCCTTGTCTTTCTCCATGCACAAGAATCAAGTCCAGATGGATCAGGGACCTTAATATCAGACCTAAAACATAGAGATTGCTACAGGAAAAGGTAGGGAAAACACTTCAATATATTGGCATAGGCAGTGACTTTCTGAATATAATCCCAATTGCTCAGGAAATAAAACCACTAATCAACCACTGGAATCTCATGAAATTACAAAGCTTTTATACAGTAAAGGAAACTGTGAATAGAGCAAAGAGTCAACCTACAGAATGGGAGAAAATCTTTGCCAGCTATACATCTGACACAGGATTAATATCCAGAATAAACAAAGAATTCATAAAACAAAACAATAAGAAGTCAAACAACCCAATTAAAAATGGGCTATGAAAGTAAATAGGGAGTTCTCAAAGGAAGAAATACAAATGACATATAAACATCTAAAAAATTGTTCTTCATCCATAGCTATCAGTGAAATGCAAATTAAAACTACTCTGAGATTCCATTTCACACCTGTCAGAATGGCTATCATCAAGAAAATAAATGACAATAAATGTTGTCAAGGATGCCAAAAAGGGGGAATGTTTCTACACTGTTTGTGGGAATGTAGTCTGGTACAGCCATTGTGGAGGTTTTTGAGACAGCTAAAAATAGATTTATCATATGATCCAGCCACAGCACTCCTAAGCATATATCTTAACAGCTCTTCTCACTACCTTAGAGATACTTGCACAACCATGCTTAATTCTGCTCTATTCACAATAGCTAGGAAATGGAACCAGCCTAGATGATCCTCAACAGGTGAATGGATAATAAAGATGTAGTACGTTTACATAATGGAGTTCTATTCAGTGGTAAAGAAAAATGAAATTATGAAATTTGCAGGGAAATGGATGGGTCTAGAAAGGATTATACTAAGTGAGGTAACCCAGGCCCCAAAAGCCAAACATCACATGTTCTCTCTCATATGTGGATCCTAGCTACAAATGTTTACACTTGTGTGTGAGCTGGAACCAAAAATCAGTAGCAGAAGCCAGTAAGCTAGAAAAAGGCTATAAGGGAGGGAAGAGAGGGAAGGACTTTAGGGGATGATATTGTATATATGTAAGTAGAAGAACATATTACCAGGAGGGGAAAGGTCTACGTGAGGCCAGGGAAAGAGATTGTGTAAGAGAAGGGCGATGAGAGGGTAAATAAAAATTCAAGACATATGATATATGAAAGCCTACTTTTTTAGATAATGGCACATCCAGAAGCCATATATTGCTACTAGAAACCTTTCAGTGCCAGGGATGGGATACCTTCCAGTGAGTTTTTGGCCAGGGAGGTTCCTGTTGCCCTCAAAACATTACAGGCTATTGACAAGGCTCTTGGTTTCCCATAAGTAACAGATGGTAAGACTCTATTGCGACTGACTTCACATGCCTGAGTGGCAAAGTCACTGAGAAATCAAGCTGGTGTTGAGCTAAAAATATTCTCCATGTATACCAGACAACAGAAAGCTGGAAGAAGCTGCATTGCATACAGCCCTATGAGAGACAGAAGTCAAATCATCAGCAGTGGAAAGAGTGGACACTGGAAGCTTCAAGTTTTTCCAGAGAGGCCAAATGACTGAATGGGTGAAATATTTCCATGTCTACTCTGGGGGAAACCAACTACTCTCTAATTGGACTGGAAGACCGCTATTCAGAAGGAAATGCATGCCTGGTACTGAAAACCTAATCAAAAGCCTATGGCAGTGGGGAGGTCATGAGCCTTTGGGGTATAAAGCCTACTCTTGTCTGGCTAAATGCATGTATTATTCTCACCAAACTGCCCTGAAAGCACTACACTTTATATTCATATGTTAATGCTACTCTCACTTCTGGTTAAAGAAACTTCTCTTTTAAAATAGCAGTGACCACTGGGAAGACTCGAAAGGGAACATAGTGATGAGAAAATGTGACAAAAGAGTGTACAGCACTGAAACATCTCTGTCACACCCTCCAAGGCTCAGGGTCCATTGTAGAAGAGGTAGTAGAAAGAATTCAAGAGCCAAAGGAAGAGTACCATTCCTTACAAAGCAACTGTCCAGACAGAAATTGGCCTTGATATCCAAGACCTCACAGTGCCTAGCAAAGGAGGAAAAGATAGTGACATCAAAATATAAGACTAACAGAGAGAGGGAGGGGATATAATGGAGAGCGGAGTTGTTAATGGGAAAGTGGGGGAGGGAGGGAATTATCATGGTTTATTTTCTGTATGTATAGAAATTGTCAATAAAAAGTTCAAAAAAATTTTAAGAATCATAACAGATAATAAAAATAATGAAACATCTCTTTTTAAAGGCTCTCCAGAAATCCTCCCCAACAGCAAAAAAAAAAAAAAAAAAAAAAAAAAAACAGAAAGAAAATAAAAAACAAGCAAGCAAACAGAAAAAAAAAATGCAAAGGACAGAATATAAGAACTCTAGGAAAAGTTGAAGAAAATGGATCAGGAGTCTAAAAATAATGACACGTTCAAAAAATATGTGAACAGAATACACAGGAAATGTAGGACACACTTTAAAAAATAAAAATTAAAAACAAACATCTGAATCATGAGCTTACAGGAGGAAGAAATTCAAACCAAAGGCATTAGGACTATCTTTAACAAAATTATTGAAGAAAAATTTCTAGTCTCATAAAAGAGAGACCCATCCAGGTTCAAAAGCACACAGAATACCAGACAGGACCAGAGAATAAATTCTCCACATCATATTATATTTAAAACTCTGAACACTGAAGGACAAACAGAGATTACTAAACGCTGCAAGAGTAAAACATCTCATTACATACAAAGGTAAGCCAATCCAAATTACCTTTCATTTCTCAATAGAAATTCTAACAGCTAGAAGGGTTTAAAATGGAATATTTCAAATTTTAAAAGACTATGGCTACCAACTAAATGACTATACACAGCAAAATTATCCCTTATAGTAGATAGTGAAACCTTTCCATGATAAAAGCTAGCTTTATGAATATGAGAACAAAACAAATTCTACAGAGAATACTGCAGGTAATACTCCACACAGAAGAGATGAACATACATACTCAAGAGACTACAAGAGGGAAAAAATCACAACCAAATTTAGAACAGACACAAAATCATATCATATAACATGGGGCTATCATCCACAATGAGCTTTTGATCAGAGAGACCTGTAAGGTTTCCTAAAAGAAAGACAGATTTCTGTCAGAGTACTTGATGACCCACCAAAGGTTAGTGGTAAGACCCTACTGCTGAAGACACCTTATGTGGTTGACATGCAACATAGAATGGCATGGCTGGAAGTTGGAAGACAGTCAGTCCCCAGACAGTCAGTGCATCTAGTGCCAGAAGTTGGTACATGGGTGACTAGGGGAAAATGACCAATATCTGTCCAAGCAACTCATGGTCTAACCTACTTAGCAGCAAATAAGTTGTTGTGATGCCCACACAAGTGCAAAAGTGGCGCACAGCCATGGTGGGGAACCAACTGCTCTCAATTTGGCTAACTGATCCCCACAGTGGTAGGGGACCCATATCTGGAACTGGGGAACAAGTCAGAACCACATCCAAACATAAGCCCACTCGCCAATATCAAGCTACCATCAATCATGGGCTACAAGAGGGCCTACACCTATTAAATTCTCTATTAAAAAAAAGTAAGGGTTATCTCATTTGAACTGGTGCTAACTTACTCTCCATTGGAGAATCTGCTTCTCTTTTTCAGATAGATGTAGATCCTAAAGGACAGAGCCACCCCATCATACCTCCAAAGGGCCCCGGCTCAAACTAAGAAAAATTGGTGAAACAAGCAAGGGTGCTGTTTTCCTGATGAACCAGATACCAGCAAAAGAGGAAGGAGATCAACACAGAGAAAAATCAACTCCTACCAAATCAGAGAGCCAGAACTTCAGAGGCCCCCAACACCTCATCACTGAAGCAGACCAAAAATGAACCCAACATGACTCAGGGAAATTTTGCGGAAGAGGGGGCGGATAGAATGTCAGAGCCACATGTTGGGTCATGATATGCAGAGACATTTGTCTTACCCACAACTGTGGGCTAACTCCACAATTCATGACCCATATACCTCAACAAGGAGGGACCAAGGGGAGGGGGTAGGTCATGGATGAGCCCAATAATGGTACCAAACTGACTGCATTTGATGAATACAAAACTAATTAGTAAAGAAAAAAAAAAGCTCAAAAAAAAAAACACTAAACTTCATAAAACCTCCAACATGACAGGGATTAACTCATACCTCACAGTCATAACTCTAAATATTAATGAACCCAACTCCTCAATGAAAAGTCACAGGATGTACCAAAGAAATGGATTCTTCCACTTTTCTGTGTACAAGTAACCCACGTTACCATCAAAAATTGCCCCTGCCAGCAGGGAGTTAAACAAGGACCCAAGGGGAAAATAACCTGGATGAGAGACAAGAGACACAAAGAAGGAGACCAAGTCTGATCAAGGTCTCAAATTTATTCAGGCAAGCACAAGCTTATACACAGAAAATAAAGGTTTCCAGACAGTGCCTACATGCCTAAAGTCTGCCCCACAAATGCCTCTGTGTCTGAAGGCTGTTTGCCAAGGCCATATGATAAGGTCTCTGTGCCCAGAGATCCAAAAACAGCTGCAGTTGTCATGGTCAAAGAGCAGCCACAGCTCCCAACATCTCCTCCCTTCTTTTATACAAAAGAGGGGGAGACCCGCTATTCAGCGGTGGGCTTTAACCAACTGGGGGAGTATTGACCTGACTCCTCCCGTGGGCTGTCATTTTTCGTCCCACAATCTTGGCCTTTGGTACCTTTTGGGGAGGGAAGGCGGGGCCTATATGATCATAATAAGTGTGGTACCAACCTCCATGCAAGTCAGGTTTTTCTCTGAGGGAATTCAGAAATGGTCAGAAAGGGACCTTCCCTTGCGGTGCTTTGCCTCGCACCCATGTTGGTGCCCATATCATACTCACTTTGTTGTGAGCTGATATGCATAGGTCTGAATCCTATGTGGCTCCTAAAGGAGGGGAGTCAAGGATGTATTCTATAGTGCATAGCTTGGACCTCTGCGCGAACATTCACAATAGACTTCATTAGACACTTGAAGAAAATAGGCAATAGGCATAAGAGAAGCAGAAGGCAAACTCCCACAGCTGCAAATCTGCCTATCCAGGAACTTAGAGAGTCCCAACCAGGCAACACAGACTTAATTGCAGCAAGGAAATCATTACCAGCCTTAGTGGCATCAAAATCAAGATGACTGTTCTGTATCCAAATAGAAATTCTGCTTGTTTGAACCTGCTTTATCTTTTTCGTACCTTGTACATGCTCTTGTACATACTTTACAGTAATGTTTCTTTCCTTTATTTCAAAACATCGCCCTATGCTAGTCTTAGAAAAGCATAGTGGAATACCTAGACCACGCCCTGAATATGAACTCATAATTATTTGATGTAACTCTATATTTTTACTAGATGGCGTACTTAGCAACCGAGTGTTATTGACTAGAACTATGATTTCTTTTTTCTCCCAAGTCACTGGATGTAATATAGGAGGATCAGGAACATAGGTCCAGTAAAGTTCACTGTAAGCAAGATGTAGATGACTCCATATTATCAGGATCAACAGTGTCCTCTTGTTTGATCTCGTGGCCTGCATGCTGCACCAAATGTTCTGGCAACCATCTGGCTCCATTTTCTTTCTGTGAAAAAATACAAACAGATCCTCGTCCCCATATTAATACAGGGTCAGGTCCACTCCATTTGTTAGTCAATGGATCTTTCCACATGGCTTTGGCAAAGGTATTTTTTGTATTTGTGTGCCAAAAGCGATCAGCAGCTGAATTTCCCTGAGTATCAAGGGTTAAAAAGTTTAGGACAAACAAGGCATGATGAAGGATATTTCTTGGAGAGCCTTTTATGGGGCCTTTCCCTGCTTGCATCGTGGGTACAGAGAGGATGGGAGCGGCCGCTCAGCCTTAGGAGCTGTGCAATCTCTGGAAAAATGACCTGGTTGTTTGCAATTTAAAAAAGTTTTGAGCTTGTCCCCCTGGGTAAAATCTTTAAGGGCCGCTCCTACGGCTAATCCAATGCTGTGGGATGCAGGGTCTACATCAGCACAGAGTGTGATAAAGTCAGAAATATTTTTGCCACAGCGATGGGGGCGTATAGCTGCTTGGCAGGCTGAGTTAGCATTCTCAAAGGCAAGATGTTTAACAAATTCATTATCTGTTTCCTCCTTTCCCATGAGGTGTTCAGCGGCCTCTGTAACGCGGCTGATAAAATCACTATAAGGCTCTTGTGGACCCTGTCTGAGTTTAGCAAGAGAGGTGACAGCTGACCCTTTAGAGGGAAGGCTCTTCCAGGCTTTGAGAGCTGCATGTTGAATTTGTGTAAGTAATCCTGGAGGAAATTTGGTTTGTTTTTCATTCATATCATAGGGATGGTTGCCCAAAAGTTTATCTAGCGTCCAGGATTTGGAGGAACCACCAGCAGCCAAATTATGGCGGGCAGCATCCTGGCACCTCTCAGTGTAATCAGCTTTCCATAGAAGAAAGTCACCCCTAGTTAAAGTAGCTTTAGTTAACATAACCCAATCATTAACAGTAAGTAAGTCTTTACTTAGAGATTCTAACAGCAAGATAGTGAAAGGCGCAATAGGACAATACGAAGTAACTGCATTTTTAAACTCTTTTGTATGTTTAAATTTAACGCGGCGATATCGCTGGGCTGTAGTAAGTAAAGTGTCATCCCTTTCTTCATTCTCAGTGCTTTCTGACCCAGCAGGTTCCTTTGTTTCAGATTCTCCCTCCCCCTCTTCTGGGCTATCTGGATCCTGCGGCTCAGCCTCATTAGATTTTCCTTCAATAGGTTTAACTTGGGAGCGAGTTACAGGAAAAGCGTGGAGAGTTTTACTTTTCTGAACAGGGCAAGTGGAGGGGGAGCGTATTTCTAAATCAAGGTCGCGTAACTGCTTGAGCAGGTGTGACTTTTCCTTTTAGGCTCGGAGGAGCATCTTAAGAGATTGTGCCTCCTGGGAAAGTTTAGTAATGGCTTGTCTAGTTATTTCTTCTAGATCAGAGGGAGCGTCAAGCGCTGGGGCAGAAGAAGGGGGTGCTATGTTATAGGGTGGTGACCATGTACCCAAAAGTGTCTGAGTGGGCCAATCAGGGTTATGATATTTAGTAGCTTCATCCTGCAATTTAGCCTTTTCCTCAGGGGAAAATGAGTCATCACCAGGATTGGTGGTTTTTAAGTCAGACAGAACTGGATAGGTAGATTGTGGGAGAGGGTTACTAGGCGGGGGATCATCAGCATTTTCTGGCATAGGAATGATAATAGAGGGACAACTAGAGCCAGGGGAGAAGGAGCAGGTTGTTGGCCCGCCTGCAGCGCTGCGAGAGCCAGGGCGGGTGTGGTAGGGATTCTCTGGGACTTCATTCTTATGGAGGGAAGTCTGACTACCAGTGAATTTATTTTTAAGGAAATTCTCACTATCTGTAACTACTTTTGAAACATCAGGGTGATAGTGGCAGATCTGTAATACATCATTTATGAGATTCCAATAAGAAAATGCCTGCACTAGAACCTTTTCAGGACCATAAGAGCGGTAGTAATCATTTAGACAGTCACCAACACGGCGCCACCGCTTCTCATCTATAGTTCCTTCCTGGGGAAACCAGGGACAGACATCTTCTAAAAAGACAAAGAATTTCACTAAATCTTTTTTCTTAACCCGTGTTCCTCATGTCTTGAGAGAAGTTTTAAGCCCTTCAACAAACAATTCATGCTTATTTAATGCTTGTCCCATAATTGTGTCGCTTTTCTTACCTTTCCAGATCTGTATCACAGGCGGGCACTCCTGCAGTGATCACTGTGTGGATCTGTATCACAGGTGGGCTGCCTGTGGTGATTGCTATGCAGATCTTCACTCACTGGTGAGGTGGTGATCCAATGGGTGGGACGGCCGTCCACTCGAGCGACGTCCAGGTCACACTTTGTACCTCGAGCCCCACATTTGGGTGCCACTTGCCCCGGCCAGCAGGGAGTTAAACAAGGACCCAAGGGGAAAATAACCTGGATGAGAGACAAGAGACACAAAGAAGGAGACCAAGTCTAGAGTTTGATCAAGGTCTCAAATTTATTCAGGCAATCACAAGCTTATATACAGAAAATAAAACTTTCCAGACAGTGCCTACGTGCCTAAAGTCTGCTCCACAAATGCCTCTGTGTCTGAAGACTGTTTGCCAAGGCCATACGATAAGGTCTCTGTACCCGGAGATCCAAAAACAGCTGCAGTTCTCATGGTCAAAGAGCAGCCACAGCTCCCAACAGAAGATAGGCAACCTCCTTAAAGTGAAAGGTTGGAAAATGACTTTCCAATCCAATAGAAGAAAGGAACAAGCAAGTGTAATTGCATTAATATCTGATGAAACCAACTTTAAACCAAAAGTAATAAAAACAAAGAAAGTCACTTCTTACTCATAAAAGGAACAATCCATCAAGACAACATTACAATCAATCCATCTTGATCAATCATGAACTTATATGTCCCCAGCTAGTGGCATTTTGGCAATTTGAGCCTCCTGGGGACAGGGTGCTGTTGGAGTCAGACTTATGGGTGTTATATCCAGCTTCCCCTTGTCAGTGTTTGGCACACTCTCCCATTGAGTTGTCCATTGGTTGTTAGCTAGGAGGTGATGTCCATCCTCTGCTCATGCCATCATTTTCCCATACCATCATAGAGCTTCCTCTTGAGTCTGTAAGCCAAAATAAACACTTTCCTCCCACAAGCTGCTTTTGGTTGGGTGCTGTCTGCCAGCAATAAAAAGCTGACTGCAACAGGAAGTTTATAGCACTAAATGAGAATATTATAGTCAGAGTAAGCTCACATCAATGACTTAACCATACGCCTGAAGACATTGCAAAAACAAGAACAATACAAATCCAAAAGTACCAGACGAAAAGAAATAATCAAATCAGAGCAGAAACCAATGAATTGGAATTTCAGAAAACAATTTTTAAAATTGATAAAATGAAGGGCTTTTTCTTAAAAACAATAAATAATATTAATAAATCCCTGGCCAAACTGATCAAAAGAAATAGGACAAAACATAAGTCAATAAAATTAGAAGTGAAAATAGAGATGTTATATTGGATACCATTGAAATTGGGAGTATTATCAGGACATATTTCAAAAACCTGTATTCTACAAAACCAGAAAATCTGTAACAAAGAGATCAATTCCTTGACACTTACTGCCTACTGAAATTAAACACAGAAGAGATTAATTACCCAAATAAAGCTATAGCATGAAATGATATTGAAAATGTAATCAAAAGCCTTCCAGTATTAAAAAAAAAAAAAGTCAAGGCCCAGATGGTTTCCCTTCTAAATTCTAGAAAATCTTTACTGGCAAACTGAAACCATGATTTCTCAAGTTACTGCATGATTGTAAAGGAGGGAATGCTCATTGATTCTTTCTATGAAATCAACATTACAATAATACTTAAACCAGAGACCCAACAAGGAAAGAAAATTATAGACCAATATCCCTGATGAACTTAGACACAGAATTTCTCAATAAAATTTTTGCCAATCAAATCCAATAACACGATTAAAGTGTCATCCACTTTGATCAAGTAGATTTAATCACAAGGGACACAAAGATGGTTCAACATATGGAAATCAATAAATGTAATACGGCACATAAACTGACATAAAAGCAGAACTCACATGTGGTAGTTTGAATAGATGGCCCCCAATATATACAGTTCTTTATTGTTTGTAGTTTGCATCTGCAGCCACCTGGCTGTAGGCAGTGTCACTGGGTGGATCTTAAGGTGTGGTGGTGGGTTTAAGATTTCAATCAAAAGATATGCAAAGTGTGCCTAGCAGGAGTTCCTGAAGCATGCTGTGTGGCTTTTGGCTTTTGGGTTGTGCTTCTCTCTGTCTGCTTGGGCCTGTGAAGAAAGGCCAGCTTCTTCTGCCATTATGGAACTTCCCCTGGATCTGTAAGCTTCAATAAATCCCTTCCTCCATAACTGTGCCTAGTCTGGAAGTTTATCTCAGCAAACCTGAATCTGTCTGCCACATTACAAGATCATCACAATTAATTCAGAAAAGAACTTTGACAAAATAAACACAAAAATCCTTCATTATTAAGCACAAGAGAGACCAGATGTGGTGGTGTATGCCTTTAATCCCATCACATGGGAGGCAGAGGTAGGAGGAACACTATGAGCTAGAGGCCACTCTGAGACTACATAGTGAATTAGTGAATTCTAGATCAGCTTGGGCTAGAGTGAGACCCTACCTTGGAAAGCAGAAAAAACAAAATAAAATAAAATAATTAATTTAAGAAAACACTAGAGAGACTAGGAATGGATGGTCCATATCTCAACACAACACAATAAGTGTCTAAGACCCATATTATCATTCTAAATGGGGAAAGTCCTAAAGATTTCCAACTAAGCTGTCTGGATCAGTACAGGGTGCCCACTTTTACTACTGCTTTTCAACATTGTGCTTGAAATAGCATAAGCAATAAGGCAACAGAAAGAAATAAAAGGGATACAAATTGAAAAGGAAGAAGTCAAACTAGCCCTATTTCATATGACATGATTCTTTTCATAAATGATCTGAAAGACTCCATCTAAAAGCTCCTAGAAGTGATAAACTCTTTCAGCAAAGGGGCAGGATATAAAGTCAACACACAAAAGTCCATAGCCTTCATATATACCAATGGCAAACATATAGAGAAAGAAGTCAGGGAAGCAGTCCCATTCACAACAGCCACAAAAATTAAATATCTTGAAATACCCCTAGACAAAGAGGTGAAAGAATGAAAACACTAAAATACAATGAAAATATAATAACTTTGAAGAAAGAAATAGCAGAAAATATGAGATGATGGAAAGCCCTCCAATGCTCATATATCAAAATTGATTTCATGAAAATGGCCATCCTACCAAAAGCAATATACAGATTCAATGTAATTTCAATCAAATTCCAGCAGCATTTTTCACAGAATTAGAAAAAATAGGTTCAAAATTCAGAAGTGCAAAAGGAAAAAAAAACCCTCTGGTGGCATCACTGTACCTGATTTCAAGATACACTATAAACCATAGAAATAAAAACAGCTCAATTTAGTACTAGCACAAAAACAGACATTAAGTCAAGATTAGAAAAGAAGATCCCAGTATAAGTTCCTCCAACTACAGTTACCTAATCTTTGACAAAATGACCAAAAATGAATGATGGAGTAAAGTCAGCATTTTCAACAAATGGTTCTAGAAAAACTGGATAGCCACATGTGGAAGAGTGAACCTGGACCGTCTTTTCACACCCTTCACAAAAATCAACTTCAAGGTGACCAAGAACCTCAATAAGACCTGAACCTCTAAAGTGACTGAAGCAAAAATAAGCAGAACACTCCAACATATAGGCATAGGGAAGGACTTTCTGAATAAGACCCCAGTAGACCAGGCAATTAGACAAACACTTAACTATTAGGATCTCATGAAACTCAAATGCTATTGTACGGGCAAGAAATCCATTAACATAATCAAGAGAAAACCTACAGAATTGTAGAAAATCCTTGTCAGCTATATACATGACAGTGGTATAATATCTAGAAATTTCTTAAATAACTTTAAAAAAAAAAACAAGAAATAACAAGCGAGGCAACACTTAAAAATTGGAAATGGCTGGGCATGGTGGCACACACCTTTAATCCCAGCACTTGGGAGGCAGAGGTAGGAGGATCACCGTGAGTTCAAGGCCACCCTGAGACTCCATAGTGAATTCCAGGTCAGCCTGGTCTAGCATGAGACCCTACCTCGAAAAAAAAAAAAATTGGAAATGAAATTGAACAGAGTTCTCAAAGGAAGAAATTCAAGTGGCTAATAAACACCTAAAGAGTTGTTCAATATCCCTAGCAATTGGGGAATGCAGATTAAAATGACTGAGATCCCACCTCACCCTAGTCAAAAAGGCAACCAACAAAAAAATCAAATGACAACAAATGCTGGCAGGAATGTGGAGAAAAAGGACCCTTATCCACTGCTGGTGGGAGTGCAAACTTGTAAACCTCTATAGAAATCAGTATGGAGATTTCAATAAAGCTTAAAATATGAAATGGCTCAGTGGTTAAAAGTGCTTGCATGCAAAGCATGGCAGCCTGAGTTTGATTCCCAGTACCCACATAAAGCCTGATGCACAAAGTGACACATGTGTCTGGAGTTTGTTTGCAGTGGCAGAAGGCCCTGGCATGCCCATACTCCTCATAATATCTTTGTCCCCCCTCCTCAAATAAATAAGATATTTTATTATTTTTTATTGACAACTTCCATAATTGTGAAAAATACAACATAGTAATTCCCTCCTTCCCCACACTTTCCCTTCTCCTTCCCCACACTTTCCCTTTTGAAACTCCACTCTTCATCATATCTTCTCCCCCTCTCAATCAGTCTCTCTTTTATTTTGATGTCAGCATCTTTTCCTCCTATCATGATGGTCTTGTGTAGGTAGTATCAGGCACTGTGAGGTCATGGATATCCAGGCCATTTTGTGTCTTGAGGAGCACCTTGTAAGGAATCTTACCCTTCCTTTGGCTCTTTCTTTCTGCCACCTCTTCTGCAATGGACCCTGAGCCTTGGAAGGTGTGATAGAGATATTTCAGTGTTGAGCACTCCTCTGTCCCTTCTTCTCTGAACCATGATGCCTTCTGGGTCACCAAAAGGTCATTGCCATCTGAAAAGAGAAGCTTCTCTAACCACTAGTGACATAACACTAATATATGGGCATGAACATTAGTAAGAGAAGTGTCGGGAGCTGCAGCTTCTCTGAGACCTTGGGGACTGCAGCTGATCTTTGACCTCTTGACACAGAGGCAATTAATGTAGGGTCTTGTTGAAGCAGGCACCAGGCACAGAGGCCTTATTGCATGGCCTTGGAGAAGTGGGTGCCAGACACAGAGGCATAAATTATCATACGACCCTGGTGAAGCTGACTTTAGGCACATAGGCATTGCTGAAAAAGTTTTCTTTTCTGTATATAAACTTGTGTCTGCCTGAATAAACCTGAGCCTTGATCAGAACTTGTCTTGGCTCCATTCCTTGTGTTCTTGTCTCAGATTCATTCCCACTCCCTCCTTCGAGGTCTGTTTCAACTTGTGCTGCAGGCCGGCACAAGAAGTTGCTTATTGGGAAGTTTGATGAACATAGTATATACTTTTATGTCGTTACCCTTTCTGTCCAGCAGAATAAGGCAACAGCAATCGGAACCCTTCTCAAAGCAGTTTATTTAGGAATCCTTGACATCTGGGTGTGGGGCCCCGATACCAAGCCCTTCTCTCTCTAAATAGCCCGCCTAACCTAATCAGCAGTTGTCACGTGGGCATAAGCAACAGGGCGCAGTCAACCACCTGATGGTGATTTAATCATACATAGCGCTGTACATGTGCACTTTGCAGTGTGTACGAAGGGGAAGCAGGAAGTGATGTTTAGTCATGATACTTGGCAGCCAGCCCAGGCGCCATCTTGTAATGGCCGCCATACTCGCGGAGACTTGGCAGGAAGCCCGGGCGGCCTTGGGGCAGCGACCTTGGCAGGAAGCCCACAGCGCCCTTGGCAGGAAGCCCGGGTGGCCATTTACACCCGCTCTCCACATATCCCCCTTCTTTACTAAAAATGGCAGAGAGAATGTTTGTCTTAGGTTGTCCCAAGGACCAATACTCTTTACCCATCATTGGGCGACAAACAGCTCGAGGTTTGTTTTTTGTCTTAGGTTGGTAGTATGGTTAAGGAATCTTACCCGTCACTGGCTACTTTTTTAGCATGTCGAGCCACACCTGTAAGGCTTGTACTATGAGCGTTCGATCTTGTTATGTTTTGTCCACATGTTGTACATACACCACAGCATGAAGCCGCTAATCAGAATCAGACAAAAGGCCATAGTTCCTATGTCCACCCATTTTTTTAAGGTGAATCTAAGTAGACAATTCTGTAGCAAGGGACGCGTCCACTCTGGTAGAGTTGATGTGGATGATGGACAATCGCAGGTCTCTCACGAGCACATCATTCATGGGACCAATTGTCTGTAAGATAACTGGAAAGAACTCGAGACAAATTAGTCAAATTGTTATGTCAAAATTGGAGGAAGCCAAGTACGAGTGTGGAGGTGAAGGCCATGAGCTTTATTACGGATATTTGTAATTTGTTGAAGTAAGAACCGTAAGAGAGTAGATAAAAAGCACATAAGGATTACAAAACAAACCCCAAATGTGATGAGATGTCCAATCCAGGCATGAAAAGATCCCCAATCAGGTATTGTTGATTTAAGAGTTGTAAGTAAATCATTAGCTGCCTGAGCAGCATCAAAATTAAGATGAGTATTTTGTATTGTCAAAACTTTTGAATGTAAATTAATTAAATTTAAAGAAATATTATCATGATGTCATATTTCTTTTAAATGTATTTTTACCTTTTTTTAACTAGAATTAAATGTTTTAGGTGTAATACAAATCCATTGAAAATCAGCATGGCATTGTAACCTAGTTTTGACTTTGAATCTTTGTATTTTTTTTTCCCAAAAATCTAACAGTGTTAAATAAAGCATCCAACTTTTTCTCTATCTTTCTATTAATATTTTTTTGTGTCCCTAATGTAATTGAAACATTTTTAGTTAAATTATTTACGAAATGTGTAGTATGAACTTTTTGTGAAAGTGTAACAGTAGCTGTAGTAGTAGAAGCTAATAAAGTAATGAAGGCCACAATACCGGCAATGATCAATCTTATAACTTTTTTTTTGTCTAGTCAAACTATTTTTAACTTTTTTTATAATTTGTAGTTCCTTTTCTGAATACCAAGGCTTAGTGAGCTTAACAGGTATCATAGCAAAAACAGGTTGTTTAACTATTATCATTGAGCTACTAGAAGAAGTAATACAATTAGACAATGAGCAATTAGTACATGTGACATTAAATATACCCTCTGTAGTATTAATCTAAGTAACTTTAGTATTTTTAGACATTATAGTGTAGGGTGGTGTTATCCAAGCCATAACAGTTCCTTTTGGAAGGGTATGCTCCGTCCATCCGGCTGACCAGGAGCACAGGGCGGCGGCCACGGAGGCCCTGAACCAGATGGTGGAACCTCTAATTTAATTGAATCCACTCTCTCCACTAGTTTTTTTAGCTTTTTATCTGAGTTTTTTTTCTCTGAACTTTTTTCTTTCCCAGACTCCTGGGATCGTTTTTCTTTTAACTGTTTTAAGACTTTTTTGTCTCTTTTAATTTTTGTTGTGTACTTTTTTTTTTTGGTCAGTTAAACAAGAACGAACAAGTTTTCAGATAGATTTTATTTCTGGAAGAGTCAGTCCCTGGTCTTGTGTAAAATTTATATTTCTCCCTAATTTATCCCAACCAGCAATAGTTAAGTGTCCAGAAGCTACAAACCAAGGAGCAATCTCATCTACAGCTTTTATGAATCTCTGTATAGTGGCACTCTTTAATCCTAGTCTTTTTGCTTTTAATAGATCTTTTAGTACAGATGTCGCAGTTCTACTAGAAGAAGTATTATCTATTTTATAATACTTATTTTTTATTTTATAATACTTATCACTTATTTTATAAATAGTTTTTTTTTTACCGAGAACTTATACTTATCACTTATTTTATAGTACTTATCACTTATTTTATAGGTAGGTTCTCCTTACTGAGAACTGAACTTATATAGGAAGGTTTTTTTTACTGAGAACTGAACTTATATAGGAAGGTTCTCCTTACTGAGAACTGAACGTATATAGGAAGGTTCTCCTTACTGAGAACTGAACACTAAGTCCCAACTTACCTGGGAACTTACCAGCTAGCTGCAGTCTAGCTGCCCTGACTACTTTGAGTTTTGAGTCCCCGTACGGGCCACCACTTGTCGTTAACCTTCCCGTCCAGCAGAATAAGGCAACAGCAATCAGAACCCTTCTCGCAGCAGTTTATTTAGGAATCCTTGACATCTGGGTGTGGGGCCCCGATACCAAGCCCTCCTCCCTCTAAATAGCCCGCCTAACCTAATCAGCAGTTGTCACGTGGGCGTAAGCAACAGGGCGCAGTCAACCACCTGATGGTGATTTAATCATACGTAGCGCTGTACATGCGCACTTTGCAGTGTGTACGAAGGGAAAGCAGGAAGTGATGTTTAGTCATGATACTTGGCAGCCAGCCCAGGCACCATCTTGTAATGGCCGCCATACTCGCGGAGACTTGGCAGGAAGCCCGGGCGGCCTTGGGGCAGCGACCTTGGCAGGAAGCCCGCAGCGCCCTTGGCAGGAAGCCCGGGTGGCCATTTACACCCGCTCTCCACACTTTTACTCAGACAGCAGCAGATGTTACACCCCTAGGGATCATGACTACCCGTTTTGTAGGTTTTCAGTATCAGGGAAGTATTCCTCCCCATGGAGCAAGCCTCCAGTCCAATTAGAGGGTGGTTGGTTTCCCCCATAACAGATATGCCACTATTGCACCTGTTGGCTCATTTGGCCTAGCTGTCCAAATATAATGTTTGCAGTGTCCATTGTTGAGTATCTTCAGTGGTGTTTTCTCTCTCCCATTGAACTGCATGCAGCATGGCTTTTTCCAGCTTTCTGTCAGTTGGTCTACATATAGGAGGTTTTCAGCTCAGCTCCAGCAGGATTTCTCAGTGGCCTTGCAGCCCAAGTATGTGGAGTCTTCAGCAATAGGGTCTTACCATCTATTCCTGGGGCCCTCAGCAATGGTTTATAATGTTTTGGGGGCATCAGGGACTTCCCTGGCCAACAACTCACTGGAAGGTATCCCATCCCTGGCACTGAAAATTTTCTGGTAACAATCTATGGCTCTTGAGTGTTCCATTGTCCAGAAAACTAGGTTTCCATATGACTTATTTGTATCCTCTTAGATTTTGATTAGCACTCCCTCCACCTTTCCTTAAATAAGATATTTTTTAAAGCTGAAAATGTGCCTACCATTTGATTTAGCTATACTACTCCTGGGCATATAACCTAATGACTCCCCTTTTCTACAGAGACACTTGTTCAGCCATTTTAGTTAGCTGCTCTATTCACAATAGCTAGGAATGGGAATCAGTCCAAATATCCATCAACATAAGTATGGATAGTGAAGATGTGGTATATATACACAATTGAATTCTACTCAGCAGTAAGAAAAAATAAAATAATAAAATTTGCAAGAAAATGAAAGGACTTGGAAAAAATTTTGCTAAGTAAACTCACACAAGCACAGAAAAACAAATGTGGCGTGTGCTTCTTTATATGTGGTTCCTAACCTAGATCAGATTCAGTTACAGGACTACTTGACAGGCAACTCAAAGGACAATTAATAGGAGTGGAAGGCCTTGGGTTGTGGGGGGGGGGAGAGGAAGAGAAAGGGGGAGATATACACAAAACTAAAGCCAACATGAACCATAGAAACCTTTCTCCTGCATAGAAAACTAAAAAATATAACCCTCAGTAGGAGTGTGTGTTTAGGATTGGGGAGTCCTCTGGAAAGAAGGACCCCAGAGAGGGTGGGAGGAAGCTTAATCCCAAAACCATGGGCTCTGTCTTGTAATTCCCAGTGCCAGAAATGGGTTACACCTCACAGTGAGCTGTTGGTCAGAGATACCTGTCAGGTCCCCAAAATAAGGCAAGCTTTTGCCAAAGCACTTGATTATGCACCAGATCAAAAAGGTAAGATCCTATTGCTGAAGACACTCAGAACATCAAGAGATAATGCTGGAATTTGGCATGAAACAAGCCCTCCAATTTCTAGCCCTCATACTGATGGAAAGTGCTACATGAGCTGCTGGTGGAAAATGGCCACCAACTGTTGTAACTAAGCAGGGGATCCTGCTAGATACAAAATCAGCCAGCTGGACAAGATGTGCACACCTGTGCAATAGTGGCACTCAGCCTACATGGGTAATCAGTGACTCTCTGATTAGAAAAGAGATCTGCTCAATGGGAAGAAATTCATAGATGCTGCTGGGGATAAAGTCAGAATCCTATGGAGATCATGATCATCAACTCCACTGAGAAGTTCCCACTAAGTCTTTGGCCAAAAAGAGGCTACACTCACCAAAATAACTCTTTTTGTAAATTATCTATTTGCAAGCATAGATAGAAAAGAGATGGGGAGAAAGAGAGAGAGAGAATGGGCACCCAAGGGCCTCTTGATGCTGCAAATTCCAGACATATGTGCCACCTTATACATCTGGCTTTATGAGGGTATTGGAGAATCAAATCTGGGGATTAGGCTTTGCAGGCAAGTATCTTAACCCCTGAGAAATCTCTCCAGCCCCCTCAAAATCTCTCTTAATTAACTATGTTCATCCCCTTTAACACAATGTTTCTCTCACTCTGTTGAGTAATCTGTTTTCTCTTTTACAGAAGGCAACCAAACCAAAATCCATCAAAAGGACAAGAAAGGACAGCTGATTCCCTATCATGAGATGAGCCACCTCTTGCACTTCAGCCAGAGTCTAGGTGAAACCACAGAGGAATTGGTGAGTTAAGCATGAATGCTTCTCTCACAGCATGCCTGACAATCTGCACCAGGGAAATGGTGGTAGACACTGAGGACACTCAAAATATATCAAAGCAGAAATCTATAAGTTGCTGACAGTGTGACACTAAAGCAGACTTATAACCCACCCACCAAGGCATAGGGAAGATTGCAGAAGAGGGACTAGAAATATTGTAAGAGCCACAGGGTGGGAAGGAGTATCCGGAGGCATTGGACACCTCTTACACACAGTTACTGACTGCTACTTTCATAACTCATAACCTGTCATAACTCCATGATGAATACCAAAAACAGTAACCCCACTGAAAATCCTCAGTGGAATGGTGTGGAGGGCAATAGGACAAACATAATATCTGTCCATACAACAACATTTCTACTTAATAAAAATTAAAGTACAAAAAGATAAATAATAGTAGGTATTTCTTTTATAAGAAATACTAGACACCTATGGCATACAAATGATCATCAATAAATTTTAGAGAAAATTTACACTATAGTAATGAAGTAAGTTCTCTGAGGACTGGAGAGATGGTTTAGCAGTTAAGATGCTTGCCTGCAAAGCCTAAAGACCCATGTTGGATCTCTCTCCAGATCCCATGTAAGCCAGATGCATAAAGATGGGTGTAAGTGCAAGGTCAGAGATGCACACTAGGTGGCACATGCATCTGGAGTTCTCAGTCTCTCTCTCTCTCTCTCTCTAAAAAAAAAAGTAAGTTTTCTGAGCTAACGTAATCTTTTGATACATTCAGTAGATGCCCAAGAGACTAAAGTTAGTAAATTTTTCCTTTAGCACAAGCAATTTTTAAATGAAGGAGAACAATCAACTTGGTTAAAATTAAAATCTTAATTGGTCAGCCCTTGGCTACATTTTGTAAAGGTTCAGAAACACAAGCCTATAATCACATTCCTGAGAGAATACCAAACACAAAGAACTTTCTGGAGGATATTTTTACACAGAATCAAATTCTACCCTTTTCATATTTAAAAAAAAATTATAAACTTTTATTGGGAAAAGACTTAAAATATTTCAATTCTAGGAATTTGCTAAAATTTAACCTTTGTCTAGTATCTCAAAACTAATCATCAGTTGGGTTGGAGAAATAATCAGTGGTTAAAGGTGCTTGCTTGCAAAGCCTGCAGGCCCAGATTTGATTCTCCAATCCCCACATACAGCCAGATGCAAAAGGTAGCACATGCATCTGGATTTTGTCATGGCAAGAGGAACTTGCATGCCCGTAGTGCGTTGGTTTGTCTCTCTCTGTGTGTGTTAAATAAATTAAAATATTTATTGAAAAATAATTAGCTGAGAAATTTCATCTTGCAAGATAAGAGTCTAAAGTGAGTTTATTCTCATTTTTATGAAGTAAAAACATTCCAGGTATTCCAGGTATTCAGTTAGCCTCTGAACAATCCTGAAACCCCAGAGATAATGAAGAACTGCTCAGTGGCAACAGTATTTAACTAACCAGGATAATTTAAGATACCATAATTTGACTCACATCTGTGAAAGCACAGTTGTCAAGAGAAACCATTCCTTCCTTAATAAACAACTGCTGGCTACAGAGTGTGGGAAAATGCATGTCAAATTGAGAGCATGATTAGAAACGAGTCTGATTATAAAGCTATGTGCAATATAAAAAATATATAAAATATAAAAAGATCTTTGCGGATATTTAGAGGGGCAATTTTCCAAAGCTTCAAGACAAATCAATGCTTTATGGAAAAAATGCATTTTTATATTAATTGTATTATTATAGGCTATATATGCACTAATTTATTTATATGTATATATGTTTTATATGTATGTTTATGTACTTATTATAAATATTTTACATATTTTTGCTTAAAATTTTATGTATAATTTATGTAAATAATATGTATGCATATACCATCCAACACACTGTAAGTAAATCTTAAATGCGGAAGAACCCATAGTATATAAGCTATACAAGCATCTTAACTGCTAACCCATCTCTCCTTTTCTTAACCTCTGTAATAAAATCTTTCCAAACTTCACCCTCCATGGTCTTTGGATTTTATTCATTGAAATGCATAAGACAAGAACCTGGAAGCCACTAACACAGTGGAAGTTTTGTGTGACCATGAATGTCTGACATCCTAACTCCTAAGTTACAGCCCAACCAAGAGCTGATAAAAGCTCTTTCACTCTCAAAGACACCCCAAGTTCCTCTATCAATAGCATGTACTTTTTCCCTGAAAGTTTCTCAGATTCCTTCATATTAAGTTTTCACACCCTCCAGAGTAAACAGGAAGAAAACTCATAACATTTGTTTTATCACACTGTGATTTTTGGTTATCTGAGATATAAAATAAATGTTAAGGAAAGGGAAATAAACTAATTATAGGATCATCTCAATATGATTTCATAGTGGTGATGTGATTTTGCTCAAAGACAGAAGTTTGCAAGTCCTCCTAGGGACTTATTAGTATGAGATGTTCCCATTCTGAGTTCAAATGATACTAAAAGTCACACACTGTTTAAAATGGCTTTAGTAGATTCAATTAGCACCTTCCCAAGACACAACAGAATGAATGTGCTCACACTCATGCAATACACAAAAAAGAATTGGTCTCAAAAATAGGCAATAGTTGGTTTCTGCCTCTACTGAGGGTGCTATGTGGATACTGGAGCAAGTGTGATGTGCCCCAATTCCATAGCCTTTGAGGAGGAGCCAGCTTAACTCTGCCTAGCAACATCCTTGCAGTGGTTTCCCCATGCTCCCTCATACACATGCTTAAGGCACATCCCAGGGTGCCCCTTGCTGATTTTAGTCTGTGGCCAAGCAACGAAAAGCAGTAAACTTGAAATTACTAGGGGGGAGGGGAGGTCCTTCTTCCCCTAACTTTAAAATTACTTTGCATACATATCTCAGAATGAGCTCACCATTGTTCAAAGAAGGGTCTCCTCTAAATGACAGGCCAGGCCAGGAAAGGCAAGGCAAGGAAAGGAAAAGAGAAAAAAAGTAAACATTTCATAAGCCCTAAATGATAGTGCACTAACTAAAAATAAGCATAGGAAAATGTCAGTGAGGGTGTATACCAAAATTAAAGAAAAATAAACTGGTCTTCTCACCCAGCCAAGTACCACAAACATTTTTTATGATTAAATAGTATTTTCAAATTTTGCTATGAATAAGTGCATTTTAGGGAAAAAAAATTGAAGTGGATGAAAGGGGAGATTCCACATGCCCATTGATTGAAGTTTTGCTCCCCAACCTGTGGGACTAATGATTCTGTAAGAGGCCTACTGCAGAAAGAAGGAACTGGTCACTAGGGATGTGCCTCTGTTGAGGTTAGTTAGGATTCTGTTCACTATCTCTCCTTCATGAGCTGAAGTAAGTCTTTCCTCCTTTAAATTAATCTTGCAGATATTTTTGTCAGAAAACTGACAAATATATTTGTGACCCCTAAATATAATCACATCAGCTTTTTCCTTTCTTTTTATTGGATTTTATTATAACCACTGAAGTGGGGAAAAGATGAATTTAACATGAAGTATTTCAAGTTTATTTGTGTGTTTAATCCTGGTCATTTTTCCTGGATGTTTCTTTAAAAACTTAAGCCTTTCTCCTCTTTTCTTTGGCTTCTGTAGAGGATCCATTATAGTACCTGAGTCCTCTTCTGGACCAGAGAAAGTCTCTCTTGCAAGAAGCACTGGAGAAGCAGGTCCTGAGTTCTTTTAGTTTTTATTTGTTTTATGATTTTTTTATGAAGAACTTTAATATATGAACATATACAATATATACAAACATATGTAATTTGATTATGTTCCCAGCCCGTTACCCTCTTTTTTCCTCTCTCCTGCCTCCAAATCCACTGAGAACCCTCCTCTTTCTAAGAAGCCATTCTTCAGCTTTGTTTTCTTCAGTTCTCCATGTTAAAATGCTGATGGGCTCAGAACAGTTGCAAGTCTTATGTGGGTCTCAGTAACCACTGTGGGAATATGGTTCACAAGGCTCATACATTCTTTCTGGTCCCTCTTTGACAATGTTCCCTGAACCTTGAAGGGAATAGATATGGATAGATATCTCATTTAGTGTTGAGCCCTTCAAAACTTCTTATTTTCAGCTTTGATGTGTTTTGAGTCTCCTCACTGTCTATTGCCATCTCCCCAGACAAGCTTCTCTGACTAGCAGTGAAAGTTGAATTTAAAGATGAATTCCTTCCCACTGAGTGGACCTCATATACAATCAGAGGGTAGTTGAATATTCCCATAATTTATGTGCTAATATTGCACCCATGGGCACATCTCACCTGGCTGGTTGATTGTGTAGCATACAGGAGAGGATGTGAGTTCTACCTCAAGCATTAGGATCTGAGTTCTAGTCCCAGAGCCCATGTAATCCAAGTGAGTAATTTGCATCTCAAATGCCAGGGAAATGCTAAAATGGACTCTCCTCCCCATTTTTCAGTCCTTTCAGTGTTCACTAGGATGGTGACCATATTAGGTCATTCTGTCCCACTCATAAGAAATAATTAGTTCTACAGGATCTCCTGATGTGAGGTTGGTTTTACATTCACAAAAAAAAACTATATATATATATATATATATATATATATATATATATATATATATATATAGTCCCTATTCAGGTAAAACTTTCAGCAGCCAAAGGTATACCACATGGAAGGGATAGTAAGGAGAGATGAATGGGAACCAAAAGGAATAAAAAACTTTCGTATTCCAACTGTGGAAGGCTATTTTGTCTGAGAATGAGACCTCCACAGGTCTCAGCAGACTCCTGGGGCTGCCAAATGTAGTGTTTCCAATGGCATCTACTGCAGCTTAAGTAGGACATAGTCTAATTAGAGCTCTGAGGGGAGCAATCAAGTATGCCAGGACTAAACAATCCCTCTAATGAGAAATGTGGGAGGGATTAATGTTTCTAATAGGAAAAGGGACTAAGTTCTTGGCAAAGTAAGACTCTTAGTGAAATAAGTAATTTACTCAAAAGCCTCAGAAAACTATAAGGTCATGACAGGAAAGGAAGTACTCAACACTAAAGATGGCTAGGTTGAGAGATTCTTAGTAAAATTCTTGTGAATAGCATAGTGCCTAAGTCTATATCCTGTAAGATACTGGGTGCCCTCAAGCAGTCTCTCATCCAGAAAATAAAGTTCCTAAACAAACCCCAGATCAAATATCTTAGCTCCAATCCCTTGTCACAAGCTGTTACTTAAAGTTTTGAATTGGGGGAATTTTAAAAAAGAAGTCTGGAGCAAAATCAACATTATTTAATTTCCCTAAGGGTATTATGACCAACACCCTATTAATCTTCATCAGGTACAGTATATGAAATTCACACCAACTGGGATAAATAAAAGGCACATATAAATAGACTCACATTATTTTAGAGTTTTCTGCCAGATAAATTATGGATTAAATAATTTAATGGCGCAGTTTTAGGATTTCAGAAACGTGACTAAGAGAATTTGGATCCCACTTTTCCTGTGTGCCTGTCTTTCTCAGGCAAGACAGTGAACCAGGCCTCCTAGATCTTCCCCAGTGTGGGCTTGTGACTGTATTGAGTGAGCATATTAAACTTAATTGAAAACTTTCAGGTTAGGAGCTGGTTTTTAATTCACTACTAGCTCTTCAAATGATTGCCTGTCTAGCCGGTCTGTGAGCTTCAGATTCTGCTGGCTCTGCCTCCCACTGATATAGGTATATTGGGATCACAGATACATGCACCACTTTGTGTCTGTATAAAACATGGTCACTTTCTACAACATGTTAGCAGCATGCAAACAGAGGTGTAAGAAGTTCTATCCAAAGAGTAGAGCCAAAAAACACCTCAAAAGAAAACTGGCAGTACTTGGGCTGCATGTATGAACAGAGCAACAGATATGGATCAAGTCAGGAGAAGAAATGCTCAAGTGCACCCACAGAGAGCAACCCACGTGTTCAGTATCTTAGTAAGTTGTGGGCCTCAGGAGTAAGGTGCATTCTGAGTATGTGCCCAACAAGATTCAGAAGCCAGACTTGGGGATGTGGACTCAGGAACCAATGCTAAACAGGAAACTTCACACAAAGCAGAAACCTGGTTATTATGGCTAGAACCCAAGGTTAGCAACAGACTTGATGTTGAGTCCTTCTGTATGAGGCTAGACCCCCTAACATCAGTCCTAGTAGCTGTGAGTACTGGTAATGGGCTGTTGAGGGGCTCATGGTGAGAACTGAACTGGAGAGAGTGAAGGCAAGTCCTGGCAATTCAGGTTCCATCAGCCACCTTCATATCATTGTTTATTCATCGGCAAGTTGAGATTCTCCTACTTTATGTATCAGGTCCCTACTAACTCTAATAATCCCATCTCCCCTGAGGAATCATCTGTCCTTCCTGTTTTTCCAACAATAGCCAGCAGATTATGATGTCTATGTTTTAAGCATATCACTCCCTTTACAGAAGAATGCCTTCTGAAATCTGTATGGCTCCTATTAGTACATCTGAAGGCCTCTGCTTGGTATTCAGGGTTGGTCTTCCTAACTAACTATCCCTCCCCACATAGATATTGATATTAATTGTGTCACTAAAAAGAAAACCTTAAGTTCTAATCATTGAAAACTATAAATGGGGCCTCTTATTTGGAAATAAGCTTTTTGTAGATAGAGCTAGGAAGTAGTTAAGATGAGGTCATACTAGAGAATGATGGGCTCTTAACCCAATATAACTATTATGCTTATGAAGGGAAAAGATACTGATATTCTTGCGCAGAAGGAAAACAATGTGAAGAGAAATGAAGAGCACTTGGGAGGCAGAGGTAGGAGGATTGCTATGAGTTTGAGGCCAACTTGAGACTACATATTGAATTCCAGGTCAGCCTGGGCTAGAGTGAGACTCTACCATGAAAAAAACAGTGGAGTAATATTAAGTATTTAATGTCATAAAACAATTAATTTGGTGTTAAAAGTGATGTAAGGAAAAATCTCAATAATCAATAAGCAATCCATTTCAACAAATGATCTAAAAAACAGTCTAAGACTCCATTTGGTATTCTAAAGTGTCTCTAATGCCATGAAAAAAATCCCTATTGAAGAAAGCATTTTGTTCTCTACTGACTTGTAAAGAGAATGGATTTCTTTTTAAATATAAAATTCATGTTGGGATAAATACAAGAAAGTTTACTATTACAATAGTGAATTAAATGTCAATGTGTGTGAACTCATGAAACCAAATATAAATTATCAGAAATACATTTGTTTGAAGTTTAGACAAGATCTCATTTTTGATGTCACATTAAATAAATGAAATAAATTAATGATTAATGAAACTCCAATAAGCAATAGATTTAGAAAGTGTGAGGATTACTCAGCCAATTTATATATGATGTTGGAATAGGAGAACCAAGTGGACATTTATTCATAGACTAGTAATAACCAGTTAACTTCATACTATTTCTTTGTATTACATTATTTTAAAATAGGGCAGCTCCTACAATCAAATATCACACCGAAAATACCTTGAAAGTTTTACCTGTCTTTTGCCCAGCATAGAATTCTTCCCTCTATCTCTTGACTTAAACCTAGAATCTTTGTCTGAATACAGCTTGCAATAGGAAGCTCTCTGCTTTGAAAAGCACCCACTTGCTGGGTGAAGAACAATAAACTCTTTAGAACTTATTACAGTTGGAGCATCTCAAAGGATAAAGTTTAGAGAGACGACTGTCGGCACCATGTGGTAGCCCACCCTCAGCTTTCAGTCCTCAGTGGGAAGACTTCACAGCAGTATGAAGAGGAGTATGATACTGTGTCATTACTTGTTTCACAAACAGGTTAGTTAGATCTGTCATTGCAGTAATCCCTGAAGTACTAATAATCATGTCTCTGATTTGGCATTTTCTTCCACTTAGAGTACTCTCCAAAAATCATCAGCAGAATCACAAGTTCCTAAAGGCACCAAGTGCTTGGCCTTTGCTCTGAGCACTAGCTCATCTACCCACATGAAAACACTAGGAAAGGAAAGTTTGAAGTTACTAGGTTTGAGGATGGTGGTAACTGAGACCTATCAGAAGCATTTGGAAATTTTGCCAGTAAATTATTCTTTTTTTTAATTTTATTAGAGACAGAGAGAGAATGGGCATACCAGGGCCTCCATCCACTGCAAACAGATACATGTGCCACTTTGTTCATTTGGCTTCACATGGCTACTGGAAAATTGGACTTGCATCGTTAGGATCTGCAGGCAATCACATAGGCCACTGAGCCATCTCTCCAGCCCCTTGTTTTACTTTTTTACATAGGTTATAGTCTTATATCCCCTCTTCCCAGGTCCTCATTTCCCGGAGGGTCCTCCCCAGTAGAGTTATTGGTGTTTACTGTGGGGTAATTAGGACCTCTGCCAGTATGGGGGTGGCTGTGCCTCAGGAAATTTCTAGGCTCTTACAATCTTACTGGTCCCCTTCTGCAACAATCCCTGAGTGTTGGCATGTATGTTCTCAGATAGTGTTGACATCTCTGTAGTCTCTATATTTCTGTTCTGATGTGTTTCATTTCACCACAGTGTTTGTTGCTATTTTCCAGGATCTGGATGTTGAGCTAGTATTGGGAGCAGAAACTCATGTAGCTGTTTCTTCCATAGTTTCTTCTGGACACCAGTAAACGTGGTAGATGTGGCACATTTCATGAAGAGCAGTGAACTATCTTTTCTTGTCAAATTGATGGATCTTGAATCTCTCCAGTGTTCTATGACTAGTGGGTCTAATTTCATTTAGGTGGTTTTCCAATTTCTCCAGAGCCATTTGTTGAAAATTCTGTCTTTCTGCATTTAATATGGTTTGGGCCTTAGGTGCTTTATGTATAGCCTTTATTAGGGTCAGCTATGGTCCCTCCATCTCTAGTCTCCCCAGTGTTTTGATCACTAAGTGATGCTGTATTTTGTCAAAGACTTTCTGTGCATCTATTGAAATAATCATGAAGTTCTTTTGTTGAAGTTTATTTATGTGGGGCATTATGTTTATTGATTTCTATATATTGAACCAATCTTATAACTCTGGAAGGAAGCCTGTTTGTTTCATCAAGGTGAATAATGCTTTTGATGTGTTCTTTAATTCTGTTTGTAAGGATATTGTTGAATATTTTTGTGTCTAAGTTTATCAGAGATATCAGTCTGCAATTGTCTTCTCTTGTGGCTTTGTCTAGTTTTGGTATTACAGTAATGCTTGCTTGGTACAAGGAGTTCAAGAACACTCCCTGTTTTCGAATTATGTGAAACAACTTGAAAAACAGTGGTTTTAGTTCTTTGAGGAAGGTTTGGTAGAATTCAACCAAGAATCTGTAAGGTACCGGGTTTTTTGTTTTTTGTTTTCTTCTGTTGCATTTTCAGTCTCATTGGGTGTAATAAGTTTGTTTTTGAAATTTATCTTTTCTGTGTTTAATTTTGGTAGGTGGTATTGAGAGACCAAATATAACCATTTTAAGTAAAAAGGCCCAGGCCTGACTTAGATAGAGAAGTAGCCTGCTAATGTGCTGACCTTTGCTTCTGTAAATTTTGCTTGCTTGCTCAATTGCTGCCTTTCCCCCTAAAGTTTCTGAGGAATCTCCACTTCAAGGACATTGCAGAAACACTCCACTGCGGGGGACCTCCAGCCTCCAACCACCTGCTTAGATAAGAAACTTCAAGGGCAATGGAGATTACTTCATTTGCCTGGAGTGCCCCTAGCTCCTGCCCCCAACTTTGCCCACTGAAACCCCAAGCCAATCAGAACTGCTTAAATCAACCAATCATGTATCTATCTCCTACTTCTTTGTTCAAATTCCTATATAAACCCCTTCCCCCCAAAAAAGGGGCTCTCTCGCTCACTACCATTGTGCCAGACTGTAGGGATGGAGCCCAGGACTAGGCTTGCAATAAAGAAACCTGTTGCTTTTACATTCAAGTGTCTCAGCTTCTGTGGCAGTTCTTTGGGTGACTCCTGGGTGACCGGGGGTCTTGGCTCCTGGTCAGGGGTCTTGGCACAATATCTTGGGGGATCATCCTGGATCCCCAGAGACCCCAATGAACCCGAGACCCCGAAGGTTTCTTCTCCGACCGGTTGGGTAAGTTTTCCACTTGAGTGCTCTCTTTTTCTTTTCACTCTGTAGGCTAGCCGCATCTGTTTTCTGATCAGATCATACATCCTGGTGGACGTGCCCTAAGGACAGACCTGGAGGAGGCATGAGACGTCCTGCCCCCTCTCTGAGTGGGGGCTCTGTCCCAGACAGAGCAAACCTGCTAATCTGAGTGGGGGCTCTGTCCTCTGGGACAGAGCAAACCTGCTAATCTGTAGCGCGCACATCTGTTTTTTGGGGCCTGTGTGTCTGTGTCTTGTGTGTTGTGTGTTGTGTGTCTTGTCATTGCCCTAATCCTACCGACGTTCCTCCCCTGACTCAATAACATGGGACAGATTCCTTCCTCCCCTTTAGGGCACTGCCTTGCACACTGGGAGGACGTCAAAGCAGTTGCCCATAACAACGGGGTAAATGTTAAAAAAGACAGATGGATTACATTTTGTTCCTCTGAATGGCCTACCTTCAATGTAGGATGGCCACCAGAGGGGACCTTTCCTCTAAATACTATACTTGAGGTTGAAAAAAATTGTTTTTCGCCCTAGGAGTGGACACCCTGATCAAATCCCTTATATTGTGACCTGGAGGAACCTGATAGAAGAGCCTCTCCCCTGGGTGAAGTCTTTCCACCCTTCCGCACCCCCTCCTTTACAGGTGCTGGCAGTTACACCCAAAAGAGACACCAAGCCCACTGCTGCAGCCTCAGCCCCAATTCTTGCAGGGGGCACTGATGAGATGGACAGGATGGGTGAGTGCTCTCCCAGAAGGACTGGCAGACATCATCCCATGTGGCCTTGCCTCCATGTTTTTGAGGGCTGGCAGGTTTCTCTTTCTCCTCCTTTATTTTTGGTTCGTGCTATCTCATGGGACCACACACGACGAACTGGCAACTGATGTTTCTTGGCCAAGGCCACTCTTCGGTATTGACTAAAGGCCAGCCATCCTCTGCCTGCACCCCGACAGCCCATTGGGTGTTGGCAAATACCCTCTATCTATTTCTGTCTGACACACAAAATAAAAAAATGGTAGCACATCAACCTCTTAAAAGCCTGTAGGGCAGGTCGCTGGTCTCTTAAACTTGTGAACAGGCTCACGCCCAGATCTTTGGGGAATCCCCCATGTGCTAATCAGCTCTTGGGAACATTTCCCACTGATGACCCACCAAAGGTTAGTGGTAAGACCCTACTGCTGAAGACACCTTATGTGGTTGACATGCAAAATAGAATGGCATGGCTGGAAGTTGGAAGACAGTCAGTCCCCAGACAGTCAGCACGTCTAGTGCCAGAAGGTGCTACATGGGCAACTGGGGGAAAATGACCAATATGTGTCAAAGCAATGCATGGTCTAACCTACTTAGCAGCAAATAACTTGGTGTGATGCCCACACAAGTGCAGTGGTGGCACACAGCCATGGTGGGGAACCAACTGCTCTCAATTTGGCTAACTGATCCCTTCACTGGTATGGGACCCATAGCTGGAGCTGGGAAACAAGGCAGAACCATATTCAAACATAAGCCCACTCTCCAATATCAAGCTACCATCAATTGTGGGCTACAACAGGGCCTACACCTATTAAATTCTCTATTTAAAAAAAGGGTTATCTTATTTGTCCTGGTGCTAACTTACTCTCCATTGGAGAATCTGCTTCTCTTTTTCAGATAGATGTAGATCCTAAGGAGAGAGCCACCCCATCGTACCTCAAAAGGGTCCCGGCTGAAACTAAGAAAAATTGGCAAAACAAGCAAGGGGGCTGATTTCCTGATGAACTGGATACCAGCACAAGGGGGAAGGAGATCAACACAGAGAAAAATCAACTCCTACCAAATCAGAGAGCCAGAGCCTCAGAGGCCCCCAACACCTCATCACTGAAGCAGACCAAAAATGAACCCAACATGGCTCAGGGAAATCTTGTGGAAGAGGGGGCGGAAAGAATGTCAGAGCCACATGTTGGGTCATGATATGCAGAGACATTTATCTTGCCCATAACTGTGGGCTAACTCCAGAATGCATGACCCATATACATCAACAAGGAGGGCCCAAGGGGATGGGGTAGGTCACAGATGAGCCTAATAATGGTACCAAACTGCCTGTATTTGCTGAATACAAAACTAACTAATAAAGAAAAATAATAAATAAATAAATAAATAAAAATAAATAAAAAAAAACAGAATTCTCTCTAAAGTGGTAACTTATAATTTGTCAGGTATTGAAAAAAATTGTAATGTACTTAAAAGGAGGAGGCAACTGCCCTGACTTCTAGGCCAGCCTGCCTCAAGATAACAACAATATTTGCCTTACTTTAAGGTCTTATTGGTATTAATGACATAAAATTGTCTTTAGACTACTCACTTGTTAGGGAGTAATGGGATTAATTAATTTGGTGTAGTTTTTCATAATAGCCTTATAAGAAAGGTGGTTAATAATGGGATGAGATGAATTGATTAAAGGAATTGGGAAGGAATTTTTCAATGTTGGGACACAGAATGCTCATTAAAAATGCTTTTTGAGTGGTACTTAGATGAAAATGTTAAAGTATGTTGTCCCGTCCAGCAGGACTCAGTTATTCGGGGAGCGCGAGGGGGACCAGGCCTGTGAAAAGATGGGTGAGAAAGAAGGAACGAGACCAAGCAAAGAGTTGTCAAGGTCTCTTTATTTATTTTTTACACAGTGGTTATATAGGGGAAGAAAAGGGGGGAGTAAGCTGCCTGACGTGACTTAGGGCCGGAATTGTTAGGAAACTAAGAGGAGGTGAAACTGGGTGTTTATCTAATCTTAGGGAACCTAGAGGAGATGTATCCGGGTGTTTTCCTAATCTTGCCTTAACGGCTTGACATCCTGATCATAAACTGGCCTTTAGCAAATGATAAGATTCTGCAGACCACATTCCTAACTGCAAGCTGGATGGACCAGCTTTCTGGTGAATGAGTCAACTTAAGAACAGGCCCAGGCAAAATGGAGAGGCTTTTGCTTTATGGCTCCCAACAGTATGTGAATAAAGATGTGCGTATATAGGAAAGAATTTTCAGGCTAAACCTAAACACCATGCCTAAAGTTAGAGATTTTTCAACTGTTTACAGAATCTTAAGGATACTCTAAAAGTTTTATATAGGGACATAGTCTTAATCTAAATTTATCTTATATTAGACAGGTGATGCCTATGCTAGGTGGGTCACAAAGTCATAAGTACAGATGTAATTGGAGGTTTAACCAAGTTAAAAATAGACAAGAGTCTATCACCTTGTGTTTTGCAAATGGGTACATTTGCTATGTAAAAACAAACAACTTCAGAATAGGATGAGGAATGTCAGGATGCTTATCTCTCTGCTCTGTAATTTCATTTTGCTCTTGCTTTCCAACATATGCTACTTAAATTCATGGAAAGCTGGACTCTGAAAAGAATGGATGGAACCCCCTTTATCTCAGACTCCATGCAAGTTTAAGCCATGTGTCCCCCAGACTCTGACTAGAGACAAAATGGCCAATTGTCTCTGACAATGAAAAAGGAGTACAGCATATAACTGTGGTTCTCTTTAGTTCTTCTCTTTTCAACACCTAAAGTCACATCTGTTAGATAAAGTTTCTCACTAGACAAAATATTAAATAGCTTAACTGAGTGAAGGTAATTGATCAGGTTACAAACTCCTTACATAAGACATGCATCAGGCTTATCTAATGTATATATCAGGGTAAGGGCCTCTTCACTGAAACATTTAATTGGATTAAATCTAATGTTTACCTGATGCCAAGGTTTTAATCAGTGGAGAAACTGAGTCTTATGATAAGGCCTCACTCATTAACAGGTCACTGATGCTAATTTGTTATGATTTAAGGGTTATAAAACTGGCTTTAGGACTCAGTAAAGTCAATTAGGTTCCTCTTTTCATCAAGGTTTTAACTATTCTTAAGATAAAGGCTCACACAGAAGTGATTAATTTCCAAAGGTGAAGTATTCATACCTAAAGACTTTGTAACTTTAAAGATAGCTTCTGTCTTATTTATGTTAATTCTATTGAATGGTCATAACTAGGTTTAATCACTTAGGTTTAAGTGATTTAATTTCAGTAATGATAACCTTCATCTTCCTGGGATATGTTGGGACAGCTTGCTTAAGCTTTATCAAATTCAAGTCATAGGTAAAACATAAAATTGTTTTATGTTAATAAAAGTTTCTGTGGTACATAAAATCAATAGCTATCAAGTTTAAGGCAAAATCATTGGTTGTCAAATAATGTTTCATTCTTTCAAAAAGATTTATCAAGGGTTATATTATAATTTAGCTAGGTGTTTTGGTTTAAAAAAAATTTCAATCTTTGTGGTTCTGTTTCCAATGTTCTCTGGGAAATTTGTACTAACACAGGTATCTGAACTAATCAAAGATGTTTTCAAACATAGGTGCTAAGACTTTATACTGTTTTACTTGTCCTTTTCTGACAATTTCTAGGTTAAATGAGTTAGTCTGTAAATCAGTTGGTACTGTTTTCAAGACTGGTAGCAGGTTCTGCCTATATTTATAAATATTAGATATTTAAAATATAAGATATTTATAAATATTACATTTTTAAAATATGAGATGTGTCTACTTTCTATACCTGATATATGAGGCTTATGCTGCCATAGTACAACCAAAATTTTAAAGATAGGACAAAATGATTTTAGAAGCCCTTGTGCCATTCTTTAACTAAATCTATTTCAGTAATCAAATGTGCTCTATATGTACATACATCCAGGCTGGTGTAACTTCCTTTCTAAGTGTGTTAATTACCTAAGTAGAAGCCAAAGCCAATTGAAATCATCAGAGCAAGAGGCACCAACATTTTGGCCTGTGCTCCCAGGTCATGAGTCCACTGGAGATAATGGAACACTTCTACACTTGCCCCCTGGTAAGTCACCTGTCTTCCTGAGCAGGGAGGATATGGAGACCCAAACAAAATTGGTGTACAGTCTGAAACAGGACAGTCACACCTGAGGAGCAATCGGTCCTCCTGACTTCCCAAAGAAGGGAAAACTACTTGGCCAGCACGGCCCTGACTCATCCTAACAGACAGAAGACACCAGTAAGCTATGGGGCTACTCCTGGGCCCTAAAGTCTCTTTGGAGAGCCATTAATGACCTCCAAAATTAATCCTTAATTTAATTTGGCTATCTGCATGGTCTTAAACACTCAGAGAGAAATGTATAGCCAAAGATAAAAAATACCTTACACATATGAATGGCCTATTAAGTAACACAAGAACTTTCCAAGAGGGGAAAGAAACATTAAGACATCTTTTCCCCATAGTTTTAATTGTATAATTAAAAAAAAGAAAAGAAAAATAAGATGTTCAAAGGGTTATTTTCAAACCTAAAATTATGTAAATAATCCAGGAGACTGGGCATCGCCATTACCGTGAGACACTGGAACCCCACTGGAAGGGACCCTAAGTCTTCATCCTGACCACACCTATCACTGTGAAAATGGACGGAATTGCCACTTGGATTCATCACACCCACTTACTAAGGTGGACTATATGTGGCCTTAGGGAAGAATGTTGTTTTTATATCAACCAATCAGGTATAATTAGAGACTCAATGGTGAAGATATGAGAGAATTTAGAAAAACGAAAGAAAAAAAAAAGGTGATAGAGGATGGTTTAAGTCATGGTTCAGTCATTCCCCATGGTTAACAACTCTGCTGTCTGCTTTAGCAGGGCCATTACTTTTATTTTTGTTGCTAATCACAATAGGACCTTGCATTATTAATAGATTAGTTGCTTCTGTTAGGAAACACATTAATACAGTACAGCTTATGGTTTTAAGATCACAGTATATACCATTAGACTCCACTCACTAACTCAGTTGGGACCCAAGATTTGCTCCTCATGGTATATAGAGAGGGGGAAATGAGAGACCAAATATAACCATTTTAAGTAAAAAGGCCCAGGCCTGACTTAGATAGAGAACTAGCTGGCTAATGTGCTGACCTTTGCTTCTGTAAACTTTGATTGCTTGCTCAGTTGCTGCCTCTCCCCCTAAAGGTTCTGAGGAGGTAGAGAGTAGGGGGCGGTTGTCGGGGGTGGTGGGAGTGACGGAGGCAGTGGCGGCAGCGGCGGAGGAGAATCACTTATAAATGGTGCCCAAGCAAGACCCGAAGCCTAAGTTCCAGGGGGGTGAGCAGGTGCTGTGCTTTCATGGGCCTCTACTCTATGAAGCAAAGTGTGTAAAGGTGGCCATAAAGGACAAACAAGTGAAATACTTTATACATTACAGTGGTTGGAATAAAAATTGGGATGAGTGGGTTCCAGAGAGCAGAGTACTCAAATATGTGGACACCAATCTTCAGAAACAGAGAGAACTTCAAAAGGCCAGCCAGGAGCAGTATGCAGAGGAGAAGATGAGAGGGGCTGCTCCAGGAAAGAAGACATCTGGTCTACAGCAGAAAAATGTTGAAGTGAAAACAAAAAAGAACAAGCAGAAAACACCTGGGAATGGAGATGGCGGCAGTACCAGTGAGACACCTCAGCGTACTCGGAAGAAAAGGGCTCATGTAGATCCTACTGTTGAAAATGAAGAAACATTTATGAACAGAGTTGAAGTTAAAGTAAAGATTCCTGAAGAACTGAAACCATGGCTTGTTGATGATTGGGACCTAATTACCAGACAAAAACAGCTTTTTTATCTTCCTGCGAAGAAGAATGTGGATTCCAATTTGAAGGATTATGCAAATTACAAGATATCTCGAGGAAACACAGATAATAAGGAGCATGCTGTTAATGAAGTTGTGGCAGGGATAAAAGAGTACTTCAGTTGGGCACTCAGCTACTCTACAAATTTGAGAGACCACAGTATGCTGAAATTCTCGCAGATCACCCTGATGCACCCATGTCCCAGGTGTATGGAGCACCACATCTTCTGAGATTGTTTGTATGAATTGGAGCAATGTTGGCCTATACACCTCTGGATGAGAAGAGCCTTGTATTGTTACTGAATTATCTTCATGATTTCCTCAAGTACCTGGCAAAGAATTCTGCAACTTTGTTTAGTGCCAGTGATTACGAAGTAGCTCCTCCTGAGTACCATCAGAAGGCGGTGTGAGGCATGTGCTCTCACTTGTGTTTGGATCTCTGTAAACACAGTTTTGTTCTTAGTCCTTCTCTTGTACAAATGATGTACTTTGAAGATGTTAGTGTATAACAGAATTGATGTTTGTTTTCTGTTTGATTTTAAAAACAGAAAATAAAGGGAGTGACAGCTCCTTCTTTTTTTTTTTTTTTTTTTTTTTCATTTCAAAGTTTGTACCAGTGTATTCAATGATGGACAACAGAGAGACATGCTGTAGAGTGTTTTATTGCCTAGTTGACAAGGCTGCTTTTGAATGCTGGTGGTTCTATTCCTTTGACACTACGCACTTTTATAATGTGTGTAATGCTATATGACAAAATTCTCTGATTCCTAGTGCCAAAGGTTCAAGTCAGTGTATATAACTGAACACTCATCCATTTGTGCTCTTTTTTTTTTTTTAATGGTGCTTAAAGAGCCCATCCTTTGCAAGTCATCCATATTGTTCCTTAGACATTTTATCTTTGCTCAAGTTGTTGAAGAATGGTGGCTTGTTTCATGGTTTTTGTACTTGTGTCTAAAGCATGTTTTAACATGATAGACGCAATGCATTGTGTAGCTACAATTTTATGGAAAAGTCAATCTTGTAGAAGTTGTTTTTCAGATCTTCAATAAATTTTTTTTATTTAAATTTAAAGAAAAGAAAAAGTTCTGAGGAATCTCCATTTCAAGGACATTGCAGAAACACTCCACTGCAGGGGGCCTCTGGCCTCCAACCACCTGCTTAGATAAGAAATTGAGGAATCTCCACTTCAAGGGCAATGGAGATTACTTCATCTGCCTGGAATGCCCCTACCTCCTGCCCCCAACTTTGCCCACTGAAACCCCAAGCCAATCAGAACTGTTTAAATCAACCAATCATATATCTATCCCCTACTTCTTTGTTCAAATTCCTATATGAACCCTTTCTCCCAAAAGAAAGGGGCTCTCTCCCTCACTACCGCTGTGCCAGAGCCCAGGCCTAGGCTTGCAATAAAGAAACCTGTTGCTTTTACATTCGAGTGTCTAGGCTTCTGTGGTGGTTCTCTGAGTGACTCCTGGGTGACCAGGGGACTTGGCTCCTGGTCAGGATTCTTGGCACAACAATATGGTCTAGGAATTCCCCCATTTTTATGGAATAGGGGATTTGGAAATATGTCCTAACAATTCTTCCAATTTCATTTGTGGCAGTTGTGACCTCTCCATTTTTGTTTCTAACCTTGTTAATTTGAGAATTCTCTTTATTTCTTTGATAAAACTGACAAGGGGATTATCAATATTGTTTATTTTTTCATATAAATAGCTTTTCATTTTGTCAATTTTTAAATTGTTTCCTTAATTTCCAATTCATTAATTTCTGTTCTGATCTTATTTATTTCTTTGTATCTGGAACTCTTAAAATTGGATTGTTCATGTTTTTCTAATTCATTTAGGTGTATGGTTAGTTTATTAATTTGAGACCTCCTTATCCTTGTTATGAAGGCATTTAGTGATATAAATTTTCACTTAGGACCTCCTTCATTGTGCCCCATAAGTTTTGGTATGTTGTGTTTTCATTATCATTCAATTCTAAAAATTTTATAATTGCCTCTTTTATTTCTTCCACAACCCATTCATTGTTTAACAGTGAGTTGTTCAGTCTCTAGGCTCTGGGGTGTTTTCTGTTGTTTCTCTTGTTAATTTCTCGCTTTAATGCATCATGGTCAGATATACTGTAGGGAGTTATATCAATTTTCCTAAATTTGTGAAGGCATGCCTTATTATATGTTCTATTTTTGAGAAGGTTACATGAGCTGCTGATAAGAATGTATATTCTGTGGAATTATGGTGGAATGTTCTGAAGATGTCTGTTAGGTCTAATTGGTCTATGGTGTTGTAAAGCTACTTTATTTCCCTGCTAATTTTCTAGTTGGATGATCAGTCTTGGATTATAGTGGGGTATTACAGTCCCCTTCTTTGATGCTATTTGGATTTATTTCTGGTTTGTTCTCAAGTACATTTTGCTTTATCAGTATACTGCATCTGTGTTTGGTACATATAAGTTTATAATTCTGATCTCCCCTAGCAGCATCATTTCCTTGACAAGTAAGAAATACTCTGTGTCTCATTTGATTACTTTTGGTTTGAAGTTTATTTTGTTAGATAGCAGCATAGCCACACCAACTTGTTTCTTATTTTAATTTTTAAAATTTATAATTTATTTGAGAGCAATAGACAGAGAGAGAAAGAGGCAGAGAGAGAGAGAGAGTAAGAGAATGGGTGCACCAGGGCCTCCAGCCACTGCAAATGAACTCCAGATGCATGTGCCACCTTGTGCATCTGGCTTACATGGGTACTGGGGAGTCGAGTCTTGAACCAGGGTCCTTAGGCTTCACAGACTAGAGCTTAACTGCTAAGAAATCTCTCCAGCCCCTTGTTTCTTATTTTCATTTGCTTGGGAAATTGTTTTCCATCCTTTTGCCCTGAGGAGGTGTCTATCCTTAATGATGATGTAGGTTACTTGTAGACAGTAGATGGATGGATCCATATTTCTTATCCAACAAATTAGCCTGTGTCTTTTGATTGTGGAGTTGAGACCATTGATGTTTAGAGTTATAACTGAAGTTTGATTTAATCCATGCCATGCTGAAGGCTTTATGGTGTTTGGTGTATTCTTGAGCTTTGTACATTTTCCTATCTGTTCTATTTTTGGTTATTTTTTTCTCCTCTAGTAGGCTATTGAGGTTGGTTGTTCAATTCTTCTGTGGAGAGTATTCCCTAAAATATTCTCTGCAGGGTTGGTTTTGTATTCATATAATCATAGAGCTGGCTTTATAATGGAAATTTTTTCCTTTCATCTTCTATTACGAGGGATACTTTTGCTAAATATTATAGTTTGGGTTGGCAGTGCTGGTCTCTTAAACTTTGGAGTACTCCATTTCAAGCCCTTCTGGTTTTAATCTGATTGAAAAGTCAGAGGTAATTTGGATAGGCTTTCCTTTGTATGTAATGAGTTCTTTATCTCTTACTGCTTTTAGCACTCTCTGTTTTCTTTGTCTTGAGTTTTAACTATGTTGTGTCAAGGATAGTTTCTACTTTGGTCTTGTCTATTTGATGTTCTGTGAGCTCCTTGTATCTTGATGGGTTTCTCTTATGAGACTGGGAAATGTTTCTTTAATAATTTTGTTGAAGTTGTTCTCTATGCCTTTGACCTATATTTCTTCCTCTTCTTTTATACCCATGATCCAGACATGTGGTCTTTTCAATGTATCCCACAACTCCCTCATATTCTGTTCACACAAGTTTAACTTTTCATAGGTTTTGGGCTCCTGATCAATTTCCTCTGTCTTGTCTTTGAGTTCTGAAATTCTGTTCTCCACATGACCTACTCTGTTAGTGAGGCTTTACAGGGAGGTTTTTAAAAGGTCTATTTCATATTTCTTCTCTGTTATATTTTTCTACATCAGCTTCATCCTTTTATTGAGTTCCATTTTCAGGTTCTGGTTTGATTTTCTTGGTTGTTTCTTGGAATTTGTTCCTTCAATTGATCATGTCTTCATTAATCTTAATCCATTGATTGTTGCTCTCATGTATTAGTTGACTCACCTTCAATTCATTTATCTTTCTATTAAGATCTCTGATTTTCTTAAATTCTGTTGAGACAAGAAATGAAAGGTATAAGCTGTTGTTCATGGTTATCTTACACTTTATTTATGTGATGGTTGGATTTTTATGATTTTCTTCCAGTTCTGTCATCCATTTGTTCATGGTCTGATTGACTTTGTTTAACGTGCTTATCATGCTTTCATTTGGGGATTCTATGCCCAGGTACCTTCTGTGTTTTCAGTGGAAGCTTCCATTAAGAGACTAGGAATTTTTGGCATTCCTGAAGGTAATCTCTTGGCTTGAAGTTGTACATTGTTTGTTTTGCATTGAGGTTGCCCATCTCTAGTTCATCATTTAGTTGTATTGAAAATGCAGGACTTTTTCCTCTTGTGTGTGACAAGTGTGTATGTGTTGCATCACCTTGTCAGCTTTGCTTAATGGGGGATTGTGTAGGTTTTCCGCTAGATTGGGCTGGTTAAACTAGGGTCTGAGGATGGTCCTTCTTGCATGTGCCACTTCCGGGTGGGTCTGGGTATGGTCTTAGCCTGCTTTTTGTCCAATCAACACTCTGTTTTCTCCATGTTATTTACTGCCCAAGGACTTTGAAGTGTGATCTCCACTGGGACCCTGTGGAGCACAAGGCCAATATGCCAGGCCTTATAGGAAGGTTGCTTTGAACTGAGGCAGTGTGGACACTTTCTGTTCATAGCAACTCCTGGGCCCACAGGGTATCAGGCTCTTCTGAGGCTGACCTCCTAACCTTGCCCAGCAGCTGGCCCTTGCTGTGCAATCAGCCCCAGGACGCTGTGGATACTAGGTCTGCAGACACATGCTTAGCAGAATGGGTGTTCCAGTCTAGTGTGTTGGCTCCTGGCTTGCAGAAGTTGTTAGATCCAGCAAGGGCAGCTGAGAAAGTTTATCTGTTCTTGAATACACTGACCACCTCATAACTCTACTCCCTCCCTTCCTTACCCACTTCCTTGAAGACTCTTGCCTCTTGTGCTTCTTCCACCCCTGGATTCACTCCCTCCCTCCCTAGCATATCCCTGCACACCTCTTTGCTCCCTCTCTCCTATCTGCTGGCACCAGCTGGATTTAGCTAGCACCCTCCCCAGAAGATCCTTGTGCACCTCTTCATTCCATTTTTCCTGTCTGCCAGGGCAATCACACCCTCCCTCCCTTGCAGACCACTTGCTCTGCTCTCCCACTTTTTTGAGTTTCCCAAGCCCCAAGGGTTCCCTGTCCCAGCACACAAGCTGGCTGTGTTGCCAGCTTACTCTCCAGGTTGAAGGGCTGGAGCCACAACCACTCTGTCTGAATGACCATGGGAGATTCTGCTACCTGTTGTTCCTCTACTAAGTCCTCTCCCATGTTACAGATTATTAATAGGCCTTGATTTTATTGAGGAGGAGGATACACCACATGGATCTTGTCTCTCTAGTCCCCTTTATTTCTTGTGGCTACTACTCTTCTATCTTGGCCAGAAGTCCTATTCTAAATCTTTACACCTCAAAATTGAGACAGGTTACAAACAAAACATGAAACAGCCATACATTCACTTCAATGCTTCAAAACATATTTTCATAAATTCAGTATATTTATATTTGACAATTCTATAGATTAAGTATTTGTCATCCACGCAGCTATCTTTTGGGGGACACAACAACCAACAAAACTGCTTCTAGGCTCATTGAGGTTACCAGCAGAATTCATGATCTTTGCAAATGAAATGCTTCTCAATTTCTAAACATCACCACTCTACTCTCAGAGCCATTCATGGTTTATTGCCACATGGCTCCCTCAAAATTCAGCCAGCTGCTTCTACAGAGCCAGCAAAGAGAAAGGTAGGTCCATAGTATTCTTCTATATCCTGCCAGACTCACCAAATTATACCTCATCACCTCTGTCATAGTGAGATAGAAATGAGCCACAAAGCACACCCATAGTCACAGACTTCATACAAAGTATAAATGCCAGTCTCACCCATGGTAACAGAGGAAACATGCACAGCATATGAGTGCCAGTCTCATAGTCCCAGAGAGAAAGTGAAAAGCATATGAATGCCATTCTCACCCACAGTCATAGAGTCACAATGTGTTATACAGCGTGTGAGTGTCAGTCTCACCCATAATCACAGACAGCATGCACAAAGTTTGAATGCCAGTCTCACCCACAGTCATAGATAGAGCATGTACAGGGTAATAATTCCAGTCTCGTCCATAATCACAGAGAGAATGTCCAGTGTATGAATGCTAGTCTGAGATCAATAGTAATTACCTTGCAGGATCAGATGTTGTCTACAGAGTTCAGAATCAAGAACATACAATTTATTTGCCAAAAACAAGTCTCAAGTTTTAAGAAGTATATGGTTCTTTGTGAGGCTGTATTTATAGCTATCCTTGGGGTCAAAGGTCTGTAGTCTTCAAGTTAGAAATGCCTGCTAGGGTATGTTCATCACAATTATAGAAGCCTATACTTTTTCCAGGTGTGAATTGTGTATGCTCATGTATGTGTCCATATGGCACTCCATGTGCTCACTTGCTGTGGGTGTGCTTGCCTGTGGTGGCCAAAGGGAAATGTTAGGTGTCCTGCTCCAAACTCCTCTACCTGTTCTTACTTGAGCTGAAGTCTCTGGCTCATCCTAGAACTTATCATTTTTTCACAAGCCATAGAAATTATCTGGCCTTTGGTTTGGAGTTACAGTTGTGTATGGCTAGGGCCATATGTTTATGTAGGTCGTGGGGATCATACTGAAGCAGTTTCTAAGGCCTCCTCAGGATTTCATGCTTTCACAAGAAGTCCTCTTAATCACAAAACAATTTCTCTAGCCCACAATATGTATTTTTAAAGCACCCAATGATGTTGATGTTTATGAGATTTCAGAATAATTGTTGTAAGATATAGTAATGGATGAAAAACAAGGAAGAGATTTTTCTGGTTTTGGTTTTCAACCTTCAGTGTACTTTAAAATCACCTAAGGAGCTCACAAAGATCTCATTATAGTCTATACCATAAGTCAAAATCTCTTGAATAGGAACCATGGTCTGGAAACACCTCAGATAATTCCAAAGTGCAGCAGATAAAACTAACTTAAAATTCTTGATAACAGTAATAACTGTGGTTAAATGACAATTTTCACTTCTTTATAAAGTCTTGTAAATTTCCATATCCCCTGTTGTAGACAGCTTCGTACTGCTGGGATGAACATCCAAACCATACACAGTTTATAAGAGTAAGGGATGTATTTCAAGCTTACAGGTGTAGGTAATGTTCCATAGATGATAGAAGAAGCTGGCTCCCTTTTATAGATTCAAGCAGAGAGAAAAATGGCAGCAAACAAAACACCAGCACCAGCACACACCAAAAAGGAGCAAGTAAAGAAAAAAAAAGGCAGGCACACAGAGCTCAGACCTCTCTGCATACCTTTGGGCTGGGATCAGATCCACTCCCAAACACAACTTTGCGCTAGATCACAGGATTCATCCCTAGTGTCAATTCCTCCAGCCCTGGGGGCTACAGTCCCAACTTATAACCTTTAGTTTTTTTTAAATATTTTTTATTTATTTATTTATTTGAGAGTAACAGACACAGAGAGAGAAAGAGACAGATATATATAGAGAGACAGAGTGAATGGGCACACCAGGGCCTCCAGCCACTGCAAATGAACTCCAAATGCATGTGCCCCCTTGTGCATCTGGCTAACATGGGTCCTGGGGAATTGAGCATCCAACCGGGGTCCTTAGGTTTCACAGGCAAGAGCTTAACTGCTAAGCCATCTCTCCAGCCCAACTTATAAACTTTAATAAATCACCTGAGTCTATGGGGGACACACATGCAAACTATTACATCTACCTCTAATTTGTTCCTAAAATCATAAATCTTTGAAACATTTTATTGACAGCTTCCATAAGTATAGACAATAAACTATAATAATTCCCACCCACATCCCATTCTCCTCCTCTCAAATTCACCCTCCATTGAATGTCTTCTTCCTTCTAGTTTCTCTTCTATTTTATGTCATCATCTTTTCCTCCTATTATTATGGTCTTGTATAGGTAGTGTCAAGCACTGTGAGGTCATGAATATCAAGGCCATTTTATATCTAGAAGACTGCATTGTCAGCAGTTCTACCATTCATTTGGCTTTTACATCCTACCACCTCTTCTGCAATGGAGCCTGAGCCTTTGAGGGTGTGATAGACATGTCTCAGTGCTGAACACTCCACTGTCAATTCTCCTTAGCACTATGGTGAATTTTGGGTCACCCCAGTGGTCACCACTACCTAAAAAGAGAAGCTTTTCTAACCAAAAATGAAAGCCTCTCTAATATATGGATATAAACATTAAAAAGTGCCTAGAGGGCAGTTTGGTTGGCATAATATATGCATTTAGCCAAACAACAGTAGGCATTATTCCTCTAGAGCTCATGACTTCCACAGATATAGACTTTTGACTAGGTTTTCAGTACCTGGAATATATTGCCTTCCAAGGGAATTAGAGGGTAGTTGGTTTCCCCATAACAGGCATGCCACTATTGTACCAGCTAGTACATTTTGTCTGGCTGGCCAGCTATAAGGCTTGTAGGGTCCACTGCTATTTAACAGCATTGATGGCTTCTCTCTCCAAAAATGCTATAGTATGGCTCTTTCCAGCTTTCTGACAGCTAATCAACAGGGAGGAGGTTTCCAGCTCAGATACAGCTTGATTTCTCAGTGACCTGATGCCCAAGCATGTGGAGTCTTCAGCAGTAGGGTCTTACCATCTATTTCTGATGGGCAACCAAGAGTCTTGACAATGATCTGTATTTTGGGGAGGGGGGTACATCACAGAACTCCATGGCCAAATTCTCACTGGAAGGTATGCCAACCCTGGCTCTGAAATTTTTCTAATAACAACCTATGGCTTCTGGGTGCACTGTTATTCATGTGCATAGAACACTCTGGTCCATACTTTCTTTTTTGAAAAAAAAAAACATAACTTTATTGACTAGCAAAGACTTGGATTTTCATATGGATTATTCATAACATCTTAAATTTTGATTAATCACACTCCCACCCTTCCTTTATTCAATCCCCTCCCCTAATCTCCCTTAGAACATTCTACTCCCAATAATCTGACATTCTACTTACATATCTATAATACCCTTCCCTTAAGTCCTCCCCTCTCCTCCTTCCCTTATAGGCCCTTTCTAGCTTCCTGATCCCTGCTACTGACTTTTGTATCAACTCATACACAGATCTAAACATTTGTAACTAAGCTGCACATATTAAAGAGAACATGTGGCATTTGACTTTATGGGCCTGGGTTTTATCACTTAGTATAATCCATCTATTAACCTGAAAATTTTATAATTTCATTTTTCTTTACTGTTGATAGAACTCCATTGTATAATTGTGGCACATCTTCATTATCTATTCATCAGTTGAAGTACATCTAGGCTGGTTCTATTTCCTAGCTATTGTGAACAATGCAGCCATAAACATGGATGAAGAAGTATCTCTAAGGTAGTGAGTAGAGTCCTCCTTATGGCATAGCTGAGGAATGGTATAGTTGGGCTATATGGTAAATCTATTTTCAGCTGTCTCAGCAACTGCAATACTGATTTCCAAAATGGCTGTAGCAGTTTACATTCCCACCAACAATGCAGAAGGCTTCCTCTTTTTCCAAACTTTCACCAGCATTTATTATCATTTGTTTTCTTGTTGATAGCCATTCTGGCAGGAGATGGATTCTAAAAATAGTGTTAATTTTCATTTCCCTGATGGCTAAGGATGTAGAACATGTTTGTATATGCTTATTGGCCTTCTGTATTTTTGCTTTCAAGTACTCTCTATTTGGATCCATACCCCATTTGTTTTTAATTTTTTAAATTTATTTTGTTCATTTGAGAGAGAGATAGAGAGGCAGATAGAGAAAATGGGCACACCAGGGTCTTCAGCTGCTACAAACAAACTCCAGATGCATGTGGCACCTTGTGCATCTGGCTTACATGTGTCCTGGGGAATTGAACCTAGGTCCTTTGGTTTTGCAGGCAAGTGCCTTAACCATTAAGCTATATCTCCAGCCCATACCCCATTTTTGTGATTGTGCTGTTTGATTTATTATTATTTAGTTTGTTAATTCTTTGTATATCCTGAATATTAATCCTCTGACAGATGTATAGCTGACAAATATTTTCTTCCACTTTTTAGATTGCATCTTTGCTGTAGTCTCTATGTCTTTTATTCTAAAAATGCTTTTTTAATTTCATGAAGTCTCAATGGTTGGTCAGTGGTTTTACTCCTGCACAACTAGGGTTATATTCAGAAAGTCATTGCCTATGCCAATATGTTGAAGTGTTTCCCCTAGTTTTTCCTCTAACAGTTTCAGAGTTTCAGGTCTGATATTAAGGCCTTTGATCTATTTGGACTTGATTCGTGTTTATGAAGAGAGAAAAGGATCTATTTTCATTCTTCTACATATAGATATCCAGTTTCCCCAGTACCATTTGTTAAAGTCTCCCTTTTCAGTGAATATTTTTGTCATTTCTGTCAAAAGTAGATGGCTATATTTGTCTGGGTTTACATCTGGGTCCCCTATTCTGTTCCATTGATCTATATGTCTGCTTCTGTGTCAGCACTATCATATTCTTGTTACTATGAATACTTAATATAACTTAAAATCTGGTAGAGTGATGCTGCCAGACTTATTTTTGTTGCTCAGAATTGCTTTGGCTACTAGTTGTACATACAAATGAAATTTAGGATTTTTTTTTTTTTGTATTTCAGTGAAGAAAACCATTGGAATTATGATGGGAATTGCATTAAATGTGTAGTTTGCATTTGATAATTTCACAATATTGATTCTTAAATCTATGAACATGGGATATCTTTCCATTTCTTAATGTTTTCTGCAATTTTCCTCGAGTGTTTTAAAGTTTTCATTGAAGAGATCCTTCACTTTCTTGGTTAGGATTATTCCAAGGTACTTTATTTTCTGGAGGCAGTTGTAGATGGGACTGTTTCACTGATTTCATCCTGAGCATGTTTTTATTGGTATATAAGAAGGTTATTGGGGGGACTTACGGCCAAGATGGCGACTGCCTAGCTGCGCTGCAAATCCCGGGTAAAGAAAGGCAAGATATTAAGGGTATATAGTGGCTTTTAGGGGAGAGAAATCTGGGAGGGCACAGAGGCGGGGGGGAACAAGTAATCACAGTTCTCCTCGTGGGCGGGTAGCCCACCCCTCACCCCAAATAACTTCCGTGTTCAGAGCACCGCCCCTGCCGCTGCTGCTGCACTGGCTGCAGCTGCTGCGCCGGAGCCTGCACAGCTACCACCGCGCGCCACGCCGATTGTTCCCTGCGTGGAAGCTTAGACTGCTCGCACTCTCTTCCACTTGCCCACTTACTGGGCGAGTGCAGTCCCACAGCAGGTACCATGCAAGCTCAGGTGTCTCTCACTTGCCCCAGCTCAGGTTCCATCCCCTACCTATCTGCACGCCGGCTGTCTGCCATTGTCCTGTGGCGGGGGAAGCGCAGACTGCTTCTGGTTCCCAGCGGTCGCAGCCAGAGTTCCAGCCTCTTCAGTGCTTGGTGCCTCAGTGCCACTCCTAGCTCGAACGCAGGCACCTTTGGCACATTACCGCTTGAAAACTCAGGCAAATTTGGCGACCCTGCCAGGCAGTAGATAGGCGGTTTTGGCAAGTGAGAGACGAAGCCCAGGCTGCTTGGCAACTGCCCCAGGCTAAATAAGATTACCATTGTTCTTGAGCCCAGGCTGATATGCCCACCTACTTGCCCATACACTGTCATGGGCAGAACACAGCACAAAAGAAATAACATGAAAAATCAAATGCAAGAAAATCCAGTTAGATCACCCAGTACAATGAATACATCTAACCAAAACATAGAAGAACCAATAGGATAAGAACACCAAATTGAAGCTATGAGCAATGCAACCCAGACCAACCTACTGGTAGAACTTCCAGGAAAGCAACAAAGGGCCGACAGTCGTGTGGATGCTGCCATCACTAAACGAGAACTAATAGATAAGAAATTGGAAGGATTAGATAAGAAATTGGAAGGAGTTCAAAGAGAGTTAAGAGATTTGAGGGAGAGTGACAAAAAAGAAGACCTTAAAAATCAGCTGGCCATGCTAAAAGAAGACATAAATAAATGCAAGGATGAACTCCAAGAATCATCAAGAAAATCAGAAAATGATGTGAAAAGGGAGCTTGACAGAGGGATGGAAATTATACACAGAAAAATAATAGAAAATGCAAACTTAATTGAACAAGTGCAAAACTCACTAGAAGCTCTCAAGAATAGAGTCAGCCAAGTGGAGGATAGAAACTCTGATCTGGAAGACAAGATGGAAGAAAAAGTTAGAGAGTTCAAAAATTTCAGTAAGTTCAAAAGCTCCTGTGAACAAAACATGAGGGAATTGTGGGATACACTTAAACGTCCCAATATCAGGATCATTGGAATACCAGAAGGAGAAGAAATTCAGACCAAAGGCATGGAGAACTTATTTAACAAAATACTTGAAGAAAACTTCCCCAGTCTCTTAAAAGAAAGGCCCATCAAGATACAAGAAGCCAACAGAACTCCAAACAGACTGGACCAAAGGAGAAACTCTCCAAGACATATTATCATTAAGAATCTAAACATTGACACCAAAGAGAAAATCCTAAAAGCAGCTAGGGAAAAACAGCACACCACCTTCAAAGGTAACCCCATCAGAATTACTTCAGACTTCTCAATGGAAACCCTGAAAGCTAGAAGGGCCTGGAATGAAACACTGCAAAGTGTAAGAACCTATGGCTTCCAACCCAAACTACTCTACCCAGCAAAAGTATCCCTCATAATAGATGGTGAAAGAAAAACATTCCATGAAAAAACTCAGCTTTACAATTATATGAACACAAAACCAAACCTACAGAAAGTATTTCAGAAAATTCTCCACAGAGAAGAAAAAAATAATCAAACACAATTGCCTACAAGAAGCAGATCACAACAACCAAACTCAGAGTAGGCACAAAAAACTTCAACGTCCATGAAAACACCAACCCACATTTACCATCACAATATGGCAGGGATCAAATCAAATCTCACAGTCATTACCCTAAATATTAATGGCCTTAATTCACCCATCAAGAGACACAAGCTAACAGGATGGATCAAAAAATTAGACCCCTCAATCTGTTGCCTTCAAGAAACCCACCTCACCATTACAGACAGACATCTCCTCTGGGTGAAAGGGTGGAAAACAGTATTCCAAGCAAATGGTAATCAGAAACAAGCAGGTGTAGCTATATTAATATCAGATAAAATAGACTTCAAACCAAAAACAATCAAAAAAGACATGGAAGGCCACTTCCTACTTATCAAGGGAATGATCCATCAAGAGGATATTACAATCATAAATCTGTATGCACCAAACACAGCGGCACCACAGTTCATAAAACAAAACCTACTTGACAATAAAAGAGAAATAACTACAAACACCATCATAGCTGGGGACTTCAATACACCATTATCAGTAATAGACAGATCATCCAAACAGAAACTCAACAGGGAAGTAAGAGAGCTCAACAAAACCATAGATCACTTAGACCTAACGGACATCTACAAAACCTTCCATCCCAAATCCACAGATTACACATTCTTCTCAGCAGCCCATGGAACATTCTCTAAAATAGAGCATATACGGGTCACAAAGACTGCCTCCACATATTTAGGAAGATGGACATAATTCCCTGCATGATATCAGATCACAATGCTATATTGCTAGAAATCAACAACAAAAGACCCACCAAGAATCCCAAAGGCACCTGGAAGCTGAACAGCACAGTTTTAAACAATAAATGGATAGTGGATGAAATAAAAAATGAAATTGCAAATTTTCTGGAATTGAACAACAATGAGAACACATCGTACCAAAACTTATGGGACACAATGAAGGCAGTCCTCAGGGGAAAATTCATAGCACTCACTGCCTTCTTAAAAAAGACAGAAAAGTCCCAAATCAATGACCTAACCATCCACCTAAAGGCACTGGAAAAAGAAGAAAAATCCAACCCAAAGAGCTCCAGAAGGAAAGAAATAATTAAAATCAGAGCAGAAATCAATGAACTGGAAACCAAGGAAACAATTAAGACAATTGACAAAACAAAGAGCTGGTTCTTTGAAAAAATAAACAAGATTGACAAACCCCTGGCCAATCTGGTCAAGCAAAAAAAGGAGAAGCTTCAAATTAACAAAATTCAAAATGAAAAAGGAGAGATCACGACAGACATAAGTGAAATTGGGAGAATCATTAGGACTTATTTCAAAAACCTCTACTCCACAAAATTGGATAATGTGGAGGAGATGGATAAATTCTTGGACGCATACCATCTACCAAATCTAAACACAGAGCAGATTAATCACCTCAATCAACCCATCACACGCATGGAGATTGAAAAAGTAATAAAAAAAACCTCCCAAAAAAGAAGAGTCCAGAACCACATGGCTTCTCAGCTGAATTCCATCAAACCTTCATGGAAGAACTCAAACCAATCTTCCTCAAACTGTGCCACACAATTGGCGAACAGGGAAAGCTACCCAACTCCCTTTATGAAGCTAGCATCACCCGAATTCTAAAACCAGGCAGAGATGCCACAAGAAAAGAAAACTACCGGCCTATTTCCCTGATGAATTTAGATGCAAAGATCCTAAACAAAATCCTTGGAAACCGAATCCAACAACACATCAAAAGCATTATCCACCTTGACCAAGTGGGATTCATTCCAGGAATACAGGGGTGGTTTAACATACGGAAATCTGTCAATGTAATACACCACATAAACAAGGTTAAACATAAAAACCACATGATCATTTCGATAGATGCAGAAAAGGCCTTTCACAAGATTCAACATCACTTCATGTTCAAAACATTGGACAGAATTGGCATGGTTGGTTCATATCTTAACCTAATAAAGGCAATATACAAAGCTCTGAAGGCCCAAATAATACTTAATGGAGAGAGACTGGAGGAATTCCCATTAAGATCAGGAACAAGACAGGGTTGTCCACTCTCACCCCTGCTTTTCAATATAGTACTGGAAGTCCTAGCTCAAGCAATAAGACAGGAGAAGGAAATAAAAGAGATACAATTTGGAAAGGAAGAAGCTAAGTTAGCTTTATTCGCTGATGACATGATTATATATATAAGAGACCCGAAAGACTCCATTCCAAAACTCCTGAAGGTGATTAACTCCTATAGCAAAGTAGCAGGATACAAAATCAATGCACAAAAATCAGTAGCCTTCCTTTATGCAATGGACAAAGATACAGAAAAAGAAATAAGGGACATAGTCCCATTTTCAAGTGCAACAACAACAAAAAAATACCTTGGAATAACGTTAACCAAGGAAGTGCAAGATCTATACAATGAAAACATAAAAACACTCAAAAAAGAAATTGAGGAGGACTTGAGAAAATGGAAAGACCTCCCATGTTACTGGATAGGCAGAATTAACATTGTGAAGATGACAATCCTACCAAAGGCAATATACAGATTTAATGCAATTCCAATTAAAATCCCTACAGTATCCTTCACAGAGATAGTAAAAATGATCTCAAATTTATATGGAAAGGCAGAAGGCCTCACATTTCCAAACATATCCTCAGCAAAAGAAATACCTCTGTAGGCATCACCATACTGATCTAAAGCTATATTACAAAGCCATAGTAATAAAAACAGCATGGTACTGGCATAAAAACAGGAGTATAGATCAATGGAATAGACTTGAGGACCCGGACTTTGGGTCAAGCAACTATAGCTACTTGATATTCGATAAAGGCCCAAACAATATAGGCTGGAAAAAAGACAGCATCTTCAACAAATGGTGCTGGACAAACTGGATAACCATATGCAGGAAACTGAAACTTGACCCACACATTTCACCATGCACTACACTCAAGTCCAAATGGATCAAAGATCTCAATATAAGACAAGAAACTCGTATACTACTGGAAGAAAATTTAGGAAGTACTTTCCATGATATAGGAATGGAAAAAGACTTCTTGAACAAAACCCCAGTAGCTCATGAACTTAAACCATCACTCAACCAATGGGACCACATGAAGCTGAAGAGTTTCTTTACAGACAAGCATACAATAAGCAAAGCCAATAGATTACCCACTTAATGGGAGAAAACATTTGCTGGTTATCCAACTGACAGAGGCCTAATCTCCAGAATCTACAAAGAACTCAAAAATCTAAACAGTAAGAAGTCAAACACCCCACTCACAAAATGGGGCAAAGAACTGAACAGGCAGTTCACAGAGGAAGAAATAGAAATGGCAAACATACACTTAAGAAAATGTTCATCATCTCTAATCATCAGAGAAATGCAAATTAAAACAACTATGACATTCCACCTTACCCAAATAAGGATAGCAAACATCAAAAAATCAAATAAAAATAAATGCTCGCAAGGATGTGGAGAAGTAGGAACACTCATCCACTGTTGGTGGGAATGTAGGATGGTACAACCACTTTGGAAAGCAATATGGAGACTTCTGAAAAAGCAGAGTATAGAGATACCAACAGACCCAGTTATTCCCTTACTGGGCATCTACCCTAAAACCTTCAAACCACAGACTAAAGAGATGTGCTCAACAATGTTTATAGCAGCTCAATTTGTAATAGCTACGAGCTGGAATCAACCCAGATGTCCATCACTAGAAGAATGGATAACTAAGATGTGGTATATCTACACAATGGAATTCTATACAGCAGTAAGAAAAAATGACACAATGAAATTTGAGGAAAAATGGTTGAACCTGGAACAGATCATTGTCAGTGAACTTACCCAATCACAGAAAAAAAAATTGCCACATAGTCTCACTCATCTACAACACCTAACCTGAATCTAGCCAAGATACCTTACATACCCAGCCCTCATCTCCTAGACTAGACACTAGGATGGAAGGGGAGGTGGCGGAGGGCATCAAAGGGGTGGGAAACACAAATCTAGACCCAAACGGCAGTGGTACCATAATATCCTACTTACTGAAAGACAGAACAAATGGCTGATCCTTCACCTGGCCCTTACAGGGAACACCTGAACCACAGGACACTGGAGAGGGTAAGATTAAGACTAACCTTAATCTCCTACATCTTCCCTCCCTCACTTCCCCCCCCTCTCTCTCTCTCTCTCTCTCTCTTATCTATAACTCTTGTATATTAGTTAGCTTTTTCCTCATTTTCTTAGTGGGCACTGACCTGTAACTCCCAGACCCAGAATGGGGCTATCATCCACAATGAGGTTTTGATCAGAGAGACCTACAAGGTTTCCTAAAAGACAGACAGATTTCTGTCAGAATACTTGATGACCCACCAAAGGCTAGTGGTAAGACCCTACTGCTGAAGACACCTTATGTGATTGACATGCAAATTAGAATGGCATGGCTGGAAGTTGGAAGAGAGTCAGTCCCCAGACAGTCAGCGCGTCTATGCCAGAAGGTGCTACATGGGCTACTGGGGGAAAATGACCAATATCTATCAAAGCAACGCATGGTCTAACCTACTTAGTAGCAAATAACTTGTGATGCCCACACAAGTGCAGTGGTGGCACACAGCCATGGTGGGGAACCAACTGCTCTCAATTTGGCTAACTGATCCCCTCACTGGTATGGGACCCATAGCTGGAGCTGGGAAACAAGGCAGAACCATATCCAAACATAAGCCCACTCTCCAATATCAAGTTGCCATCAATTGTGGGCTACAAGAGGGCCTACACCTATTAAATTCTCTATTAAAAAAAAAAAAGTAAGGGTTATCTCATTTGTCCTGGTGCTAACTTACTCTCCGTTGGAGAATCTGCTTCTCTTTTTCAGATTGATGTAGATCCTAAGGAGAGAGCCACCCCATCATACCTCAAAAGGGCCCTGGCTGAAACTAAGAAAAATTGGAGAAACAAGCAAGGGGGCTGTTTTCTTTATGAACCGGATACCAGCAAAAGAGGAAGGAGGTCAGCACAGAGAAAAATCAACTCCTACCAAATCAGAGAGCCAGAGCCACTGAGGTCCCCCACACCTCATCACTGAAGCAGATCAAAAATGAACCCAACATGGCTCAGGGGAATTTTGCGGAAGAGGGGGCGGAAAGAATGTCAGAGCCACATGTTGGGTCATGATATGCAGAGACATTTAGCTTACCCATAATTGAGGGCTATCTCCACAATGCATGACCCGTATACCTCAACAAGGAGGGGCCAAGGGGAGGGGGTAGGTCATGGATGAGCCTAATAATAGTACCAAACTGACTCTATTTGCTGAATACAAAACTGACTAAAAAAGAAAAATAAGAAGAAAGAAGGTTATTGGTTTCTATGTTTTAATTTTGTATCAAGAGACTTTGCTAAAACTTTTTATGAGCTATAAAAGGTTATTGGTAGAGTCTGTAGGGTCCCTTATGTGTAGAATCATATCATTTAAGAATAATGATAATTTGACTTCTTTCTTTTAAATTTTTATTCCTTTTATTTGTATATCTTGTCTTATTGCTATACCTAAAAGTTCTAGAAATATATTAAATAAAAGTGTGGAAAGTTCATACCTATGTCTTGTGTGGTAGTTTGAATAGATGGCCCCCAATATATTCAGTTCTTTATTGTTTGTGGTTTGCATCTCCAGCCACCTGGCTGGAGGCAGTATCACTGGGTGGATCTTAAATTGTGGTGGTGGGTTTCAGATTTCAATCTAAAGATGTTCAAAATGTGCCTAGCAGGTGTTCCTGAACTGTGCTGTGGCTTTTGGCTTTTAGGCTGTGCTTCTCTTTCTCTGCTTGGGCCTATGAAGGCAGGCCAGCTTCTTTTGCCATTTATGGAACTTCCCCTGGATCTGTAAGCTTCAATAAATATCCCTTCCTCCTTAACTGTGTCTGGTCTGGAAGTTCATCTCAGTGAACCTGAATCTGTCTGCTACATCTTGTTCCTGATTTTTGTGGAAATGTTTCAAGGATTTCCTCATTTAGGATAATGCTGGCTATAGGTTTGTAATAAATAGCCTTTATTATACTGAGCTATGTTTCTTTGATTCTGAGCTTCCTTAGGATTTTTATCATGAGGGGATATTGGATTTTGTCAAATGCCATTTTTGCATCAATTGTGATGACATGTGATTTTTGTCCTTCAATCCATTTATATGGTGTATCACCTTTATTGATTTCTGTATATTGGATCATCCCTGCATCTCTAAGGTAACACGTACCTGGGTGGGTTAATAATCTTTTCTTTCTTTTTTTCTTTATTAGTTAGTTTTGTATTCAGCAAATACAGTCAGTTTGGTACCATTATTAGGCTCATCTGTGACCTAGTACCTCCCCTTGGCCCCTCCTTGTTGAGGTATATAGGTCATGCATTGTGGAGTTAGCCCACAGTTATGGGTAAGATAAATGCCTCTGCATATCATGATCCAACATGTGGCTCTGACATTCTTTCCACACCCTCTTCCGCAAAATTTCCCTGAGCCATGTTGGGTTCATTTTTGGTCTGCTTCAGTGATGAGGTGTTGGGGACCTCTGAGGCTCTGGCTCTCTGATTTGGTAGGAGTTGATTTTTCTCTGTGTTGGTCTCCTTCCCCCTTCTGCTGGTATCCAGTTCATCAGGAAAAGAGCACCCTTGCTTGTTTCGCCAATTTTCCTTAGTTTGAGCCGGGGCCCTTTGGAGGTATGATGGGGTGGCTCACTCCTTAAGATCTACATCAATCTGCAAAAGAGAAGCAGATTCTCCAATGGACAGTAAGTTAGCACAAGGACAGAAGAGATAAGCCTTACTTTTTTATAGAGAATTTAATAGGTGTAGGCCGTCTTGTAGCCCATGACTGATGGTTAATAATCTTTTTGATGTGTTCCTGTATTCCGTTTGTCAATATTTTGTTGAGAAGTTTTGCATCAATGTTCATGAGGATAATTGGTGTGTAATTTTATTTATTTATTTATTTATTCATTTATTTTTGGTTTCTCGAGGTAGGGTATCACTTTAGCTCAGGCTGACCTGGAATTCTCTATGTAGTCTCAGGGTGGCCTCAAACTCACGGTGATCCTCCTACCTCTGCCTCCTGAGTGCTGGGATTAATGGAGTGCGCCACCACACCTGGCTCTAATTTTGTTTTTGACTGTGCCTTTGTCTAGTTTTGGTATCACAGCAATGCTGGCCTCCTAAAAGAAGTGTGGTAGTATTCCTTCCTTTTCAACTTTATGGAATATTTTGAGAAGCATTGGTGTTAGTTATTCTGTGAAGGTGTGGTAGAATTCACCATCTATGTTTCAACTTCTTTTCATTGGGAATTTTTTTATGAGTGCTTTCATGTCTAATAGTTCTGTTTAAATGGTTTATCTCATATTGTGTTAATTTGGGTAGGCCATATATATCTAGAAAATAATCCATTGCTTTGATATTTTCAAACTTTTTTATCTGATCACAATGGGACTAAACAAAAAGGAGTATATGTTCATAAGGTATGTCCTCACGATTTTCTGAATTTCATTGGTATCTGTTGTAATGATGCCTCTTTCATCTCTTATTTTATTAATTTGAATCTCTTCTCTCTTTTTTTAGTCAGTTTTACTAGAGGTTTATCAATTTTGTTCAACCATTCAAAGAACTATTTCCTGAACTTATATTTATTATTTCTTTCCACCAACTGATTTTAGGTTTGCCTTGTTCTTCTTTTTCCAAGATCTTAAGGTAGCATTAAGTTATTTACTTCTGACTTCTCTAGTTTCTTAATATAGGCACTCAATGATATAAATTTCCATCGTAGGACTGCCTTCATTGTATACCATAGAACATATTCCTCCTTTTTCCCCCAGGCTGCTTTGGCATGGTTACTACTCTGCCATCTTCACCAGAAGCCCCCACCCTATAAATTGCATTTTTTTTTACTAGTGGTACAACCCCTTGGTTAATCATTCTGATAACTCAATGTCAATCTATCACTGTGTAGTTCAAGTTACGATGTTAATATGTAATATGTTAATTTGGCTCTTTTAAGGGGCTAAGGTTTTGAGAACCTTAACTGAATCTATATGTTAAAGACTTTTTAAGTTTGTAAGGCAATTACTAAGTAATAATAAGTTGCATTTTACTACAGAAAGTGGCAAGATTCTTAGAGGCAAAACTGATTTGAAAAGCAAAATAAATCTTAGATCATCTCATCAATTAAAGGACTATGAATCAATGAAATGTCAACATGGAAAAATCAATTCTGTGAAGCTTTTTATATTACTGCTGCATTTATCTTAATAATTCTGTATGAGTTGTGGTTCATAATTCAAAAAGAGTGACATTACGATCTGCTAACTGAGCATCCCTGAAAAATCTGAAGTCACTAGAGGGCTGCTACACAGCTTCTTTCATTCTCTTTCACAGTCAGGAAGAAAGCATTCAGTAGTTACTCATTCCCTCTTCAACTTCATTAAAAGAAAAATATTGCCTATTAACTAATAGTTCGCTTTCAGAAGCATTATTCTTTAACAGTACTTTCCTCTGTATCTGAAAGTCTAATATCTTCATAGTCATTTCTTATTTCTACTGCTTTTCACTTCTTTCTTGAATTTACAGCAGAGTCTGAGATCAAGGTCTAGCTATGTCTAAAGTTTTAGATTTTCAGCATAACAAAACATAAAGGAAAGCCAAGGTAAGGTAGAAATTTTATGATTTAAAAATTCATACATTTAGGCAAATATTCATGTAAAAACATTCAACATAACATCATAAGTGCCAAGAAAACAATTTGACACCAACATAGACATATTAGAATGGCCGAAATAAAAAACTAAACGAGCAGGACATGGTGGTGCATGTCTTTAATCCTAGCACTTGAGAGACCCAGGTAAGAGGGTCACTGTGAGTGTGAGGCCAGCCTGTGAATAGTGAATTCCAGTTCAGCCTAGGATAGAGCAAGACCCCTTGAAAAATAAAAACTAACAAAAAATTAAAATCGAAGCCACTGGCAAAAGCTAGCAAGGATATGGAACAACAGGAACTTAAAAAAAAAATTTAACCCTTTTGGACATGGTTATACATGTAAATAATGTATTTTGATCTTACCCCCCCCCACCGGTTCTCCTTTCAGTCCTTTCCAATCCCATTGACACCTTTCTTCTTTCCCATTAAACCCCATATTACTTTCATGACTTTTTCTTAACCCATTGAATTATATGAGGGTTGTATGTATTATCATGGGTGGAAGGTTATTTACTGTGAATGAGAAACCTACAACACAACTGGTGAACCTGATTACCCATCTTCCAACAATCATTACTGCCATTAGCTACTCTGGGAAGTCTAGGGTTTCATATATCCTTCCCTCACTGATAGAGAAATATTGACAGGATCAGTCTTAGGCTGGAAATCACAGATGCTGTGAGCTCACAAATGTAAGGGCCATGTTGTATCCAGAAGGCAGTGTTCTGCAGTCTTCCTCCCTATCCTTCTGCTCTTACATTCCTTCTGTCCCTCTTCCACAAGGTTCACAAATAGGAACTATTACTGTACTGGTGGTAACACAAAATAATACAGTGATGTGAGGAGACAATTGGGCAATTTCTTATAAAATAAACACACTTATCATAACCATTCAAAAATATAGCTAAATATTGTGGAAAAACATATCATCACACAATTATTCAGGAACATTTAGAGAAATTTTATTTATAATAGCCAAAACTTGTATGTCCCTCAGTATGTGGGTGGATAAACTGTGATGTATTTGTACAAGTAAGCATTATTCAATACCACCAAGATATTATCTATTAAACTATGAAAATCCTTGAAGAAAATCTAAATGTATGTGTCTAAATGTAAATAAAGTCTAAATGTAAGAGAAAGATGCCAATATGGGACTCTGAATACTATGATTCCAACAACATAACAGAAAAAGCAGAAAATGGGGAAACAGTAATAAAAAAAATCACTGGTCAAGGGTCAGGGAAATACAGGGAAGAATGGGGGAATATGGAAGATTCCATATGATGATTAGAAACACCTCAATGCACTTATCAAAACCATGCAACATACAACACCATGAGTAAACCATCATGTAAATTATGGAGTTTGAATGATACCAACATCAAAGTAGATACTTGATGGTAACAAACTACAGCTACCTGATCTTTGGCAAAAGGGCCAAAAATACATACTGGAGAAAAGAGAACATCTCCAACAAATGGTGCTGGAGAAAATGGATAACCACCTTTCAAGAATAAAGTTAGACCCACACCTCTCACCCTGCACAGAAACTAACTCTAAATGATGTAAGGACCTAAATATCTTTATATCTGAAACTCTAAAAAAAAAAAACAGAAGAAAAGTGTAGAGGGGCTGAATAGATGGCTTAGCAGTTAAGGCACTTGCCTGCAAAGCCTAGGGACTCAGGTTCTATTCCCTAGTATACACAAGATAGCAATGCATCTGGAGTTTGTTTGTAGTAAATAGAGACCCTGGCCCCCTCTCCACCTCCTTATTTCTCTCTCTCTCTCTCTCTCTCTCTCTCTCTCTCTCTCTCTGTCTCTCTCTCTCTCTCTCTCTAATAAATAAATAAAAAGAAAAAGTGTGGAGAACACTCTATGATATAGGCATAGGGGAAGACTTCCTGAATAAGACCCCAGTATAACAAGAAATTAGATCAGTACTCAACCACGGAGGCCTCATGACAATAAAAAGATGTTGTACAGAGAAGCAAACCATCAAGAGTCAAGAGATATCCCACAGACTGGACAAGACCTTCACCAGCTATACGTCTGACAAAGGTCTAATATCTAAAATCTACAAAGAGCTCAAAAAAACTAAACAACAACAAAAAAATCAAACAACCCAATCAAAAAGTGGGGTAGGGAATTGAACAGAGAATTCTCAGAAGAAGAGATACAAATAGCCATCACACACTTAAAGAGATGTTCAGCATATTTTGTCACCAGAGAAATGTATGTCAAAACCTCTTTAAGATTTAATCTCACTCCAGTCAGGATGGCATTAATCCAAAAAGAAAAAAAAAAAATCAAATGACAACAAATGCTGGTGAGGCTGCAGGAAAAGAGGAACCTTTACCCACTCTGTTGGGAACATAAACTTCTACAATCACTGTGGAAATCAGTATGGAGAGTCCTGAATATGATGAAAATACAACTATCATTTGATCTAGCTATACCAGTCCTGGACATATATCCTAAAAACTCCACTCTTTACTATAGAGATACTTGTTCATGTATGTTGCTGCTCTATTCATAATGGGTATGAATTGGAATCAACACAGATGCCCATCATCTGATGAATGGATAATGAAGATATAATACATATACACAATGGAATTCTACTGAACAGTAAGGAAAAAGGAAGTAATAAAATTTGCAGGAAAATGGATGGAATTGGTAAAAATCATTCTAAGTGAGGTTACATAGGGCAATATGTACTCTCTCAGTGGTGGTTTCTAACTGGAATAAACTGGAGATGAGTAAAAATTATAGTAAGCATCAAGAATATGGTCATAAAACCAGAATGAGACCAGGAGAGAGAAGAAATAGGGAGAGAGGACAGAAGAAGTTACTCGATAGCTTCAGGGGAGAATAAAATATAAAGGTGGGAGGGAATTAGAGAAGTCAGGGGAAGGAAGGTGGGGAGAGAATTACACAAAAGTTAAAAATCATGAATCACCTCCATAGACCCTCATTCTGGCTAGCATTATACAAGACGTAACCACCAATAAAGAAGAAGGAGGAACAGTCAGGAGAGAAGGTGAAATAACTTTAACCTTAGAACCACCATTCTGGCCAGTAAATCTCAGGTCCAGAATTGGGCTGCCCCCCTCCCTCCACACCCACAGTGAGCTGTTGGCTAGAAAAGACATTAGGTCCCCAAAATAATGTATACCATTTCCAAATCACTTGATTACCTGCCAGAACTAAAAGGTAAGACCTTACTGCTAAGACACCACAGGCTGTGGTCACAGGACATTAGAGAACACCATGATGTAACCAAAAATGGAAACTAGCTCCCTCTTGGCCAGCCTTTATAATGCTGGAGAATCTTATGGTGCTGCTGGTTTAATAAGCAGAGGACTCTGCATACTACACAATCCACTAGCCAGGAAAGAAGCACACACTTGTGCAATAATGGCACACAGCCTCTGCAGGTAATCAATTGTTCTCTGATTGGACATAAAGCCTGATTTGTGGAAGAGAATTCATATCTGGTGCTGGAAATCAAGTTCAAATCCCGTGGTCAGGAAACTCATAGATTTCAGAGTGAAGCCCCCACTGCTCTCTGGAGAAAAAGAGTAGATCTACACACCAAAATGTTACTCCAGTAACTTTGCCTATCCCATTTAGCCCAAGCTGCTCTCACTCTTGGTTGGAAGTATGTTTTGTTTTACAGAAAGCAGAGAAAATAAGGGGGAACAACCAAGTTCCATCAGTATAACTAAAAGATAGCTGACTGCACACCAAGAGACGTGCTACCTCTATCATATCTGCCCTGTGAAATTGCAAAGGAAGTGGTGACATGAATATTGCTCTTACTGCTAGCCTAACAACCAGCTCCAGGGCAATGGTGACAGATATGGTAATCAAAACATATCTGTGGTAATTTGAATGGATGCTCCCAGTATATTAAGGATTTTACTAAAGTTTGTAATTTAGATCTGCAACCACCTGGCTGGAAGTGGTGTCACCAGGTGGATCCTAGGGTCCAGCCCAGAGGTGTGATGCTGGAATTGGAATTCCATCCTAAAGATATGCAAAATGCTTGAATTCTGCCTGGAGTTCCTGAAGTATGCTTGCTTGTGGTGGTGATGGTGTTGGTTTCTCTCTCCTGAGGCTTATGAAAGCAAGCCAGCTTCTTATGGCATTATGGAACTTCCCCTGGATCTGTAAGCTTAAGTAAATATCTCTTCCTCCATAACTGTGCCTTATCTGGAAGTTCATCTAAATGACCTGACAATGTCTGCTACAGAAGTGGTACCAGAAAGTGGGGTGTGACTGAGATGAATCTGACCATGTGAATTTTGGCCTTTTGGAATTTTTGTTTTGAAGGAATGGGCATGGACTTTATACTTACAACTGAGGAGGCCCTCTGGAATGGTAAGCCAGGTTTTATGGATTATTCTGATAAAAAGCTTGAAAATGCTAAGTACAGAAAGAATTTCATTTAGAACCTTGGCTTACAAACTTTCTAAGGGGAAGGAAAGACTGAAGAAGACTGTGTTGGAACTGGGATACTGGCATAAGGGCTTATTGCATTCTGCTGTGCAAGACCAGAGAGTTTGATCACAGTTAATTTTTTTAATGGTTGTATGTTCTTGGCTAAATATACGGGAATGAGAAATTTAATATTTTAAGTTGGAAAGACTCAAGCAAGTTTAAAATTGTTGGCACAGAGACTGGTTGTTGAAGCAGCTCTTGTTAAACATATTAGCATTTGGAAGGAAGATGGCCCAACTACTTTACATTTAAGCAATTGAAAGGATGCCTAAGGAAAAACTATGGTAGAAATGCAAACTCTTGGAAAAGAGTTGACTGGAGAAGTAATCTGTTTTTCAAGGTTATGATTTATTTTGTCCTTCAATTAAGAATATGGCTGTGTCCTACACACCTGATATTGGTTTCTGAAGCATGAAAAATTCATGGAGTGGTAATGAAATGCACATAGTCCCAGAAGCTGCTGCTGAGATGCACCACATAGGCAATGAAGATCCTGAGGCTGGCAAAGCCATTAGAAAATGGACTGTGGTTTGCATCAAAAGCTAAAGATGTTGTGGATATTCCAGGATTGTGCAAAGGCTACAATGAAGGCTGTTTGTTAGAGATAGAAGTTTCCCTGGATACTCAGCCCAGTTGGAGGGGTGGAATTGGAAAAGCTGAAGATTGTCATTCACTGGTTATGTTAGACTTGAACTGCAGAAGATATTTGCTTGATGGTTGCTAAGTTTTCATTGTTTCAGTCTCTCCCTGCTATGCCTTATAACAATTGAAAATGTTTATACTGTGCATTTATATGTTAAAACTATGTAGCTTGCTTGATTTTACAGGACTCATGGATAAGATACAATCTTAAATCTCAGATGAGTCTTAAGACTTTAGAACTATCTTATGTTGGTAAAGACTCTGGAGATCTTTGAATTTAACAATATGCAGTGTGAGATGATTATGAATCTATTAGGGGCCAGAGGCATAATGTGGTAGGTTGAATGAATGGCCCACAATACATTCAGGATTTTACTGAAGTTTGTAACTTAGATCTGCAGCCTTCTGGCTGCGGATGTCACTGGGCAGATCATAGGTTCCAACCCTAAGATGTGGGGGTACCTTTAGAATTCCAGTCTAAAGATATGCAAAATACTTGATATCTGCCTGGAGTTCCTGAAGTGTGCTTCCTTTTGCTGGTGATGATATTAGTTTCTCTCTCTGCTCAGGCCTATGAAAGTGGGCCAGCTTCTTCTGCCATTACAGAACTTCCCTTGGATCTGTAATCTTCAATAAATACCCCTTACTCCATAATTGTGCATGGTTTAGAAGTACATCTCAGGAACCTGAGGTTGCCTGCTACACCATCAAAACAGAAATCCAGAGGCTACAGAGAACTGAACACTAAATTAGACTGCCAACAGGCCTTCTATGGCTCAAGGAGGGGAAGATTTTAAGAGCCATGGAGCGGGTATGAATATTCTGAGGTACAGTCACCACCACTACTCCACAGGGATACAAGGGCAATAGTGGCACACAGCCATGGTGGGTAAGCAACTACCCTTGGATTGGCTAACAGATCTTCTCAGTGGAAGGTAACCCATATCTGGAACTGGGAAACAAGTCAGAATCATATGCAGATAATTAGTTTGCTTTCCAATATCAAAATCCCACTAATCTTGGGCTACAAGAGGGTCTACAGACATTAAATTCTCTCTAAACTAATAATAGTTATCCCATTTAACCTGTGCTGACTTCACTCTTTGTTGGAGAACCTGCTTCACTTTTTCAGACAGAAGCTGGACCTGAGGAGAGAAACAACCAATCACACTTCACCACGACCCCAGCTGAAACCATAAAGGAATTGGGGAAATGAGCAAGAGTGCTGCTTTCTCAATGAACCTGATATCAGCATAAGGTTGAAGGAGATAGACACTGAGGACACTCAACACCTACCAAACTAGAGACCCAGAGGCTCCTAAGTGCCCATCACTGAAGTAGACTTAAAACACACCCAACATGTCACAGGGAAATTTGTGGAAGAGAGGCAGAAAGATTGTTAGATCCACAAGTTGGGACATTATGCACAGAGATATTGCCTCTTCCTCATAATTGACAGTTGCCCCCACAATGCATAACCCACAATCCACATGGAGATGACCTGCATTCCCAATGAGGACAGTCCCTTTGGAGGGGGGCAGGGATGAGGGGAAGGGATGGTACCAACTTGTGCTATTTATGTTCTGAGTATGTTCATAGCTAATTTAAAAAAATCAAATGAGTCTTACTGGGAGCAGGCAGCCTCCATGGAAGTGCTTGCTGGGAGCAGGTAGAATCCAAGGAAAACTGCTCACTGTGGGTGCTGTCTTGGGGTAGATAGTCAAAGGGAAAGCCTGCTTTCTGAGAGCAGGTACATTCTGGGGAAGTGTGCTTACTGGAGGCAGGTAGGCACAGGTGAACCCATGGTCCAGTGTCTACAGCCTCTGCTGATTGGCACAAAGCCAGACCTCTGGCTGCTTCCACATTTCCATTCTACTTCCCAGGTTGATTCCACAGACAGATGCCCCCATACCACACACTTCTGTGGACCCTCCATCATGACTGGTCCATGAAACTTGGCTCAACCATCCCCTTCTGCCACCACCCACATCCCCTGAAAGGCACACCCACCACTTCCTTGGCTATTTATTCACAAGAGCACAGGAGTATCTGCTAAGCCCAGGGGGATATCAGTGCACCTCTACTACCTGCTCAGCTGGGGTACAGTGAGGGAGTAGGAGCAAGAGCAAGTATTGCTGCTCCAGAGCCCCAGAGGCAAGGCATGGCTGTGATCACAGGCTGAAGAGATCCCAGACCTACAAGCCAGCTCTAGTATCAACCTCCAGTCCAGCGCTTCTGGTGAACTTACACCCTATGCATTTGCAATTATAACCCCATTCCACTCCAATATGGTTCAAGCCTAAAACAGAACACTCAATGAAGATCACACAGGGCAAATACTTCTTTCTTTCTTAATAAAATAAGACTTTTAACATAGTATGGGAAGACCTCAATGCAGAAAGAAGAAAGAAAGAAAGAAGAGAGGAGAAAGGAAGGAAGGAAGGAAGGAAGGAAGGAAGACAACAAAGAGATTTCCACCAGTGGTGCCTGGTCCCATACTGGAAGACTCCAATGAAAACATACAGAAATGGAATCCCAAAATCAAATCTATAAAACTATAACAATGGAAACAAAAGGAAAGTGCAAAAATAAGCAAGAGAGAAACAAATCATGACATACAAAGACAATCCCATGAGTTAGCTCAGATTTTTCAGTGGAAACCATGAAATCCAGAAGGGCTTGGAATGGAGAATTTCAAAGCCTAAAAAGTATGGCTTTCAACCCAAACTACTGAATCCAGTAAAAGTATCCCTCATAAGAAATGGAGAAAGGAAAACTTTCAATGACAAAATTATAAAATAATTATATGAACACAAGACAATCCTACAGAGAATATTCCACACAGAAGAGTTAAACAACCAACCTCAGGAGCCTACAAGAGAATGAACATGTTAATCAAAACTAGAGCAAGCATGAAAATGTACACAACACCAAGCCCCATAAACCCTCCAGCATGGCAAGGATTAATTCCAACCTCACAGCTATAACTTTAAACATTAATGGACTTATTACACCCATTAACAGACAAATGTTAACAGGGTGGATCAGAAAAATGGATACATCCATCTGCGGCCTTCAAGAATCCCACATCAGAGATGGAGAGATGGCTTAGCAGTTAAGGCACTTTCCTGCAAAGCCTTAGGACCCATGTTTGACTCTCCAGATCCCATATTAGTCAGATGCACTAGGTGAGGCAAGAGCAAGGTCATGCATTCCCACTCGGTAGAGCAAGTGTCTGAAGTTAGATTGCAGTGGCACAGTGGCTAAGGCCCTGGCTCATCAATTCTCTCTGTCTCTCTAAAATTAAACAAAAAGTAAAAAAAAAAAATAAATAAAAGAATCCCACCCCACTTCACCACTAAAAATAGACAACTCCTAAAGGTGAAAGGAACATGATTTTCCAAAGAAATGTAAATAAGAAATAAGTGGGTGTGGGGGACTTCCAGTCAAGATGGCATCTGCCTCACCTTACCACACCTCCTTGGGGAAGGAAAGGCAAGACGTTAAGGATTCACAGGATTCACTGGGATTTATAGAGGAGAGAAGTCTCTAATAGACCTCCAGTGGGAGAGTGCAGGGGTGCAAAAAAGGGAATTGGCTGATTCCCATGTTCCTAGGTAACCCACCAGGCCCCCAGTCCTCTGAAGCAGCCATCCTAGCCATAGACCCAGCCTCAGACTTCTCCTGCACTAACTGCAAGCAAGGGGACAGGTCAGCCTAGTTCCACCTGCACCACTGTGCACAGGCAATCACTCCACTCCCCCCATACCTCACAAAAGTCCCTCACTCCCCCGTCTGCACCAAAGCCTCTTGCTCCCCTTCCCCCACCCCTCCAATTCATCTCGCTCCCCCACCCCATTCACTCCCCTGACCCCCCGCCAAAGCCTCGCACTCCCCCACCCTGCACCAAAGCCCCCTTGCTCCCCTGCTGTACACCAAAACACCTCACTCCCCTACTCTGTGCCAAAGCCTCTCACTCCCCTGCCTCCCACCAAAGCCCCTCACTCCCCCTGCCCACCTCAACCTCAGCCCCTCTCTCCCTGCCCATACACTGTGATGGGCAGACCACAGTGCAAAAGGAATAACATGAAAAATAAAATGCAAGTAAATCCAATAAGATTGCCCAGTCCTACAATGGATGCCTCCAATCAAAATATACAAGAGACATTAGGATCAGAGCCCCAAAATGAAGTTATGAGCAATGAACTCTGACCAAGCTAATAGTAGAACTTGCAGAAAAGCAACAAAGGACTGATAAGCATGTGGATGCTGTCAGCACTAGACTAGACCTAATAGATAAGAAAATGGAAGGGATCAAAAGACAGCTAAAGTATATGAAGGAAAGCAAAAACAACAAAAAAAAAAGACATAAGAAATGCAAGGATGAATTCCAAGAAGCATCAAGAAATTCAGAAGATGATATGAAAAGAGCACTTGGCAGAGGGATGGAAACAGTGCATAGAAAAATACTAAAGAATGCCAACCTAATTGAACAAGTCCAAAACTTTATAGAAGCTCTCAAGAATAGTATCAGCCTGTGGAGGATAGAAACTCAGACCTGCAAGACAAAACAAAAGGAACAGTTCAAGAGTTCAAAAGTTTCCATAAGTTCAAAGTTTTCTGTGAAGAGAACATGAGGGAACTGTGGGATGCCCTTAAACCTCCTAACATTCATATAATGGGTATACCAGAAGGGGAAGAAATTCAGACCAAAGGCATGGACAACTTATTTAACCTATACAACAAAAACTCAAACAACCTCTCACAAAATGGGGCAAAGAACTAAACAGTCAGTTCTCAGAGGAACACATACAAATGGAAAACACGCACATAAGAAAATGTTCATCATCCCTAATCATCAGGGAAATGCAAACTGAAACAACTATGAGATTCCACCTCACCCCAGTAAGGATAGCAAACATCAAAAAATCAAATGAAAATAAATGCTGGTGAGGATGTGGAGAAATAGGAACCGTCATCCACTGTTGGTGTGAATGTAAGATGATAAAACCACTGTGGAAAGCAATATGGAGACTCCTAAAAAAGTTGACTATAGAGTTACCTACAGACCCAGTTATTCTCTTATTGGGTATATACCCTAAAAACTCCATGCCTCAATTCAGAGTCATTTGATCAACCATGTTTATAAGTGCTCAATTCATATTAGCTAAGAGCTGAAATCAACCCAGATGTCCATCACTAGAAGAATGGATAACTAAGATGTGGTATATCTACATGATGGAATTCCACACAGCAGTAAGGAAACATGATACAATGAAATTTAAATAAAAATGGTCGAACCTGGAACAGATAATTCTCAGTGAACTCACCCAATCACAGAAAGATAATCGCCACATAATCTCCCTCATCTACAGCTCCTAACCTGAATCTACACGAGATACTGACATACCTAGAAAGCATCTCGAGGCCTGGACAATAGGGTGGGTGGGGAAGGAGGGGAGGGTAATGAAGGGGAGGGGGACACAAAACTGGACCCAAACGACAATGGGCCATAAAATTCTCATCCTAAATGACAAACAAAACCTTCACCAGGCCCTTAGAAGGAACACCTGAATTACAAGGCCCTGGAGAGGGTACAATGAAGACTGACCTTAATCTCCTTATATTCTCTCTTTCTCTCTCTCTCTCCATCCTTCCGTCCCTCCCTCCTCCCTCCCTCCCTCCTTCCCTCCCTCTTCTCTCTCTCCCATCTCTTTTATATTGCCTGTGTTTTTCTTCTTTTGCTCCTTGGATGCTGACCTGTAACTCCCAGTACTACCCTGTAGCTATCATCCACAATGAGCTCTTGATCAGAGAGACCGATAAGGTTTCCCAAAAGAAGACAGATTTCTGTCAGAGTACTTGATGACCCATCAAAGGCTAGTGGAAAGATTCTACTGCTGAAGACACCATATGCTGTTGGCATATCACATGGAGTGACATGGCTGGAAGCTGGAAGAGAGTCAATTCCCAGATAGCATGTCAAGTACCAGAAGGTGCTACATGGGCAACTGGGGGAACATGACCAATATCTGTCCAGGAAACTCATGGTCTAATCTACTCAGCAGCAAACAACCTGATGCGATACTCACAAGTTCACTAGTGGCACATGGCCATGGTGTGAAACCAACTGCTCTTGATTTGGCTAACTGATCTGCTTAGTGGTACAGAACCCATAGTTGGAGCTGGGAAACAAGTCAGAATCATATCCAAAAATGAGCACACTCTCCATTATCAAGGTTCCACCAATCATGGGCTACAAGAGGGCCTACACATATTACATTCTCTCTCTTTTAAAAAAGGTTATCCCATTTATCTGTTGCTTACTTTGCTCTCTGTTGGAGAATTTGCCTCTCTTTTTCAGATAGATGCAGATCCTAAGGAGAGAACCACCCCATCATACCTCAAAAGGGACCCAGATGAAACTAAGAATAATTGGGGAAACAAGGAAGAGTGCTGTTTTCTTGGTGAACTTGGTACCAGCACAACGTTGAAGGAGATAGACACAGAACAATCAATTCCTGCCAAACCAGATATTCAGAGACACAAAGATGCCCAAGATGTCATCACAGAAGCAGGCCTAAAATGAACCCAACATGGTTCAGTGAGATTTGTGTAGGAGGGGGCGGAAAGAATGTCAGAGCCACGCATTTGGTCATGATACACAGAGACATTGCCTCCTACTCATAGTTGATGGCTAATCCCACAATGCATGACCTATATTCTACAACAAGAAGGGTACCTGTGGAGTGTGGGGGGCAGTCAGGGAGGAGGCTAACAGTGGTACCAACTTGACTGTATTCACTGAGTACAAAACTAAAAATAAAAAGAAATAAGTGGGTGTGGCTATAATAATATCTGACAAAATAGACAACAAACAAAAACTAATTAAAAAGGAAAAGAAGGCCATTTTCTATTCATTAAGCGGTCAATACAAACAAGAGAACATTCCAGTCAAAAATATATATGCAGGGCTGGAGTGATGGCTTAGCGGTTAAGGCACTTGCCTGAAAAGCCAAAGGACCTTGGTTCGTTTGCAGTGGCTGGAAGCCCTGGCATGTTCATTCTCTCTCTCTCTCTCTCTCTCTCTCTCTCTCTCCCACTCCCTCTTTCCCTCACTCAAATAAATAACTAAATAAAATTATATATATATATATATATATATATATATATATATATATATATATCAAACACAGGTGCATTACATTTTATAATCTACTAGACAAAAAATCTGAAATAAATCCCTATATCATCATAGTAGGGGATTTCAATACCCCACTAATATCATTCAACAGATCACCCAGGTTCCCTCCTTCAGTTCCCTGATCAGAGTTGGTGCCCCTGCTGCTGGCTTGAGACTGTCTGAACCCTGTCAGTTTGCTGTGGAAGCAGGTCCCTTGCTCTACCTTCCTGACTGAAGGGCTCCTGGGTCCTCAATTTCTAGATGCCCTGCTCCAGAGAGTGCACACACAGAGTTAGTAAGCCAGATCTCCCTGTAACCCCTCCCAGTTTCCTGGTACTGGTACCCCTGCTGCTGCCTTTAAGGTGGCTTGATCCCTGCATGTTGGCTGTGAAAGCATGTCTTTTGCTCTAGTTTCCAGATTGAATGATCCCTGGGTACCCAAATCACTATTCCCCTGAGATAGACAGTGCATGGGGCACTACAGATGCTGGTCTCTTGCAACTAGTTCTCCAGTTTCCTGGCTTCTGGTTCCCCAACCTCTAATTCCCTTGAACTGAAGAATACATGAAAGTGAAGTAAGTATGCTAGAACTCCCAGTTCCCTACCTCACAGTTCCCCAAGTACCCTTTGATGTACTTGCATTCCTCACAATCTGTGAATATATGATTATAAGCTCAGTGTGTACCAATCTGGTTCACCTTTTTAAAACAGAACACCCACTGAAAATCCTATAAGGACAAATACTTGCTTCCCTCTCAGTAGAAAAAAAAAGATTTCTTCAAGCTGGGTAGACGACAATGCAAACAAAGCCAAGGAAAGTCAGATAACTGAGAAAATTCGTCTGAAGATGCCTAGTCTCACAATGGAAGCCTCCAATGAAATTGCAGAGCAAATAACAGAAATTAAATTCCAAAACAAAAACACAACAACCAATGTGATCCTGATCAGAAGAATTGCTGAATTGAGGCTGTGTGTGGTGGTGCATGCCCTTAATCCCAGCACTCAGAAGGCAGAGCTAGGAGGATCACTGTGAGTTCGAGGCAATCCTGGGACTACATAGTGTATTCCAGGTCAGCCTGGGCTACAGTGAGACCCTACCTCAAAAAACAAAACAAAACAAAACAAAAAAAAAAACCCAAGAAAAAAGCAAGAAGAAGAATTGATGAATTGGAAGCAAGCCATTAAAAACAAACAAACAACAACTGGGTTGGACAAATGCCTTAGTGGTTAAGGCACTTGCCTACAAAGCCAAAGGACCCAGGTTTGATTCCCCAGGACCCACAAAAGCCACATGCACAAGGTGATGCATATGTATGGAATTTGTTTGCAGTGGATGGAAGCCCTGGTGTGCCCATGCTCACTCACTGCCCCCCCCCCACACACACACACACACTCTTTCTCTCTCTCGCAAATAAATTAAAAAATTAAAAAATCTTTTAAATAAAACTGATCATGGGTATATGAAATTGAGCAAATTTATCTCTTAGGGCACTCAGCTTTTGAAACTAGGCTTAACTTAATTAAAGAAAAGCTTAGAAGCCTCAAAAGAGATCAAATGAATTGAAAGTGAGTCAACAAATGGAAGATCACTGTAACCAGTTGATTAAGCTTAATGAAAACTTATCAAATGCAAGAATGAATTCTAGGAAGCATCAAGAAAATCAGACCTGAAACTGAAATAATACCTCAAAAAAGAGATGGACACAATGCACAATAACACAATAGAAAACAAAAATCAAATACAGATTTTAAAACTTCTCCAGAACATCTCACTCTTCATGTGGAAGATAGAAACTCTGAACTTGAAGACAAGATAGAAGAAATTGATTGGAAGGCCAAAAACTGCTAAGTTCAAAAACCATGTAAAAAGAATATGAGAGAACTGTGGGATACCCTAAAACAACCAAACATCCAGATCATGAGTATATGAAAAGAGAGGAAATACAGGCCTGAGGCAAAGAGAAAATATTCAATAAAATTATTGAAGAAAAATTTCCCCATCTCTCAAAAGAGAGGCCCATCTACATGCAAGAAGCTCACACAACATGAAATTGACAGGGCCAAAGAAGGACCTCTCCAATGCACATAATAGTTAAAACTCTTAACAATGAAAACCAAGAGAGAGCTCTAAAAGTAACAAGAGAGAGAAAAAAAACTTACTACATACAAAGTCATTCCATCAGAATTACCTCAGATTTCTCAATAGAAACCCTGAAAGCCAGAAAGGGCCAGGAATGGAACACTTCAAATTCTAAAAAAACTATGGCTTCCAACCCAAGCAACAGTACCCAGTGAAAGTATCCTTCATAAGATGGTAGAAGGAAGACTTTCCATGAAAAAAAGTCAACTTCATGATTATATGAGCACAAAGCTAAACCTACAGAAAATACTTCAGGGAATACTCCACACAGAAGAGTCAAACAACCAATCTCAAGAGCCAACAAGATGATCACAATAATCAAAATCAGAGAAGGATGAAAACAGCACAAAACCAAGAAAGCAACAAACCCCATAAAAAATCTAATCCTGTCAGGAATTAAATCGAACCTCACAGTTATAGCTTAAACATTAATGATCTTAAATCATCTATCAAAAGACACAAATTAACAAGCTGGATCATAAAAATGGATCCTTCTATCTGCTGTCTTCAAGAAACCTACCTCTATCAAAAGACACAAGTTAACAAGCTGGATCAAAAAAATGGATCCTTCTATCTGCTGTCTTCAAGAAACCTACCTCACCCCTAAAGACAGACACCTCCTCAGAGTGAAAGGCTGGAAAATGGTATTCAAAGCAAATGGAAATAAGTAACAAGCAGGTGTTGCTATGTTAATATCTGATAAAATAGATTTCAAACCAAAATTGAACAAAAAGGACAAAGAAGGCCACTTCTTACTCATCAAGGGAATGAACCAACATGAGGACATCACAATCATAAATCTATATGTGCCAAAAACAGGTGCACCAAAGTTTACAAAACAAAACCTACTTGACAACAAAAAAGATACAAACACCAACAGCATCATATTCAGAGACTTCAGTACTCCACTATCACCAAAAGAGAAATCATCCAAGCAGAAAATTAACAGGGAAATAATAGAGCTCAACAACACCATAGATCAACTAGACCTAATGGACATCTATAGAATTTTCCACCCTAATTCTACAGAATACACATTCCTCTCAGCAGCTCAAGAAACCTTATCCAAATAGACTATATATTAAGCCATAAATCATGACCCATAAATTCATGAAAATTGGTATAACTTCCTGCATTATATCTGATCACAAAGCTTTAAAACTAGGAATTAACACCAAGAGACAGATGAGGAACTCCATCAGCTCCTCGAGATTAAACAATACACTTTTAAATGATTAATGGGTGGTGGAAGAAATCAATAAAGAAATGGTAGGGCTGGAGAGATGGCTTAGCACTTAAGGTACTTGCCTACAAAGCCAAAAGACCCAGGTTCAATTCCTCGGGACCCATGTATGCCAGATAAATAAGGTAGCACATGCATCTGAAGTTTGTTTTACAGCAGCTGGAGGTCTTGGTGCACCCATTCTCTCTCTCTCTGTCTTTCTCTCTCACTCTCTCTCTCTCTCTCATAAATAATTAAAAAATGAAATAAAGTTTAAAAAAATAAAATTATAAAATTTATAGAATTAAATGATAATAAAAACACAACTTACCAAAACTAATGTGACACATAAAAGCAGTCCTAAGAGGAAAATTCATAATGCTAAATGTCTTCATAACAAAGACAGAGAGATACCAAGTTAATAACCTAACTGTCCACCTAAAGGCATTATAAATAAGAAGAATCCAACCCCAAGAGCTCCAGATAGGAAGAAATAATCGAGATTACAGTAGAAATTAATGAATTGGAAACTAAGAAAACAATTTATAAATCAATAAAACAAACATGAACAAGATAAACAAACCCCTGCCCAATTTGATCAAGCAAACAAAGAGAGAGAGAGAGAGAGAGAGAGAGAGAGAGAGAGGAGAAGCATAAATTAACAAAATCATAAATAAAAAAAGAGGTCACAACAGACATTAATGAAATTGGAAGAATCACCTGCACTTTAATCCAAAAGCTCTACTCTACAAAATTGGATAGCTGAGAGCAGATTAATCTCCTCAACAAAAATGTCATATCCATGGAGACTGAAATGGTAATCAAAAACCTCCCCCAAAATAAAAGTCCAGGACTGGATGGCTTCCTAGCCAAATTCTATCAAACCATCATTGAAGAACTGAAACAATTTTTTCTCAAACAGTTTTGTATGAACAGAAACTACAGAATCCTCCCCAACTCTTTTTATGATGCTAGCATCACCATAATACCAAAGCCACACAGAGATACAAAAGAAAAGAAGACTATAGGTCTATATCACTGATGGATTTAGATGCAACTAACTTGAACAAAATCCTCACAAGCCAAATCCAACAACATATTAAAAGCATTATCCACCTTAATCAAGTAGGCTTCATCCCAGGGATGCAGGGATGATTAACCATATAGAAATCAACCAACACAATATGCCACACAAATAAACTTAATCATAAGAACCACATGATCATCTCAATTGATGCAGAGAAGGCCTTTGACAAAATGCAATACCAGTTAATGATCAAAACACTGGAAAGAATAGGCATGGAGTATTTATATACAAACATAATAAATACTATATATAAATCACCTAAAGGCCACCTAATACTTAATGGGAAAAGACTCAAGGAGTTCCCATTGAGATAGGAACAAGAAAAAGGTGCTCACTGTCACCACTGCTGTTCAACATAGTACTAGCAGTGTTAACCCAAGCAATAAGACAAGAGAAAGAAATAAAAAGGATAAAAATTGGAAAGGAAGAAGTCCAGTAAGTCCTATTTGAAGATGATACGATACTATACATAAGTGACCCAAAAGTCTCCATCTCAAAACTTCTAAAGGTTACTAATTCCTTCAGTATAGAGGCAGGATACAAAGTCAATGCAAAAAATCAGTAGCCTTTCTATATGCAAGGGACAAATATACACAGAAAGAAACCAGAAAGGCAGTCCCATTTTCAACAGGAACAAAAAATTAACTGCCTTGGAATAACACTGACCAAGAATATTGCCAGGTATGGTGGCACACAACTTTAATCCCAGCACTCGGGAGGCAGAGGTAGGAAGACTGCCATAAGTTCAAGGCCACCCTGAGACTACATAGTTAATTCCAGGTCATCCTGCACCAGAGTGAGACCCTACCTTGAAAACAAACAAACAAAAAAGGGGGGATGAAGGACCTATATAATTAAATCATTTAAAAAAAACTCAAGAAAAAAATTGAGGAGGACTTGAGAAGATGGAAAGACCTCCCAGGCTCCAGTATAGGCCAAACTAATATTGTGTAAATGGCAATTCTACAAAAAACAATATACAGATTTAATGCAATACCAATTAAATATGCCAGCATTATTCTTCACAGCAAAAAGTCAACAGGGAAATAATTGAGCTCAATGGCACCATAGATTAAATAGACCTAATGAAGATCTACAGAACACTCCACCTCAATTCTACAGAGTACACATTCTTCACAACAGTGCAAGTAAACTTCACCCAAATAAAACATGTATTAGGACATAAGACAAGCCTCCATAAATTCAGCAAAACTGACTTATCTTCCTACATCATATCAAACCACAATGCATTAAAGCTACAAATTAAGGAAAAGAGAAACAACAGAAATTACACCAGCTCATGGAGACTGAAAAAAAACACACTATTAAACAATGGCTGGGTAATAGAAAAATCAAAAAGGAAATTGCAAATTTACTTAATATGAAGGATAATGAATAAAAAACAAGAAAACAAAACTTATGGAACCAAATGAAGGAAAGATGAAAGGAAAACTTATAGATCTAAATGCCTTCATATAAAAGACGTAGAGATTTCAAGTTAGTAACTTAACCATCCACATAAAGGTGTTGGAAAAACAAGAACCCAACCCTAAGAATTTCAAACAGAAAGAAATAATTCATATCACAGAAGTATTTAATGCATTAGAAAGTGGAAAAAAGGAAAACTGATGAGAATTATGCTGAAGATGGTGACCTCTTAACAATGCTTCAGCTGCTGGGGTAAAATCAGGCAAGACCTTGGGTATCAAGTTTGAGTAGGTCTTAGCAGTCCTCCAGTAGGCAGGCATGGAGGAGCAAAGTTGTGAATCTGCTGCTCTCAGGGAGCACACTAGACCTTTGGATCTCCCCAACAAATGAGCCTCAATTGCAATGTCCCTGACTCCTTATTACAGTCAGGTTTGCATTGCTGGCAGAAATCACCTGACCAAGAACAGCTTTGGGGGAAAAAAATAATTATTTTGGCTTACAGACTTGAGGGGAGGCTCCACAATGGCAGGGAAAGTGATGGCATAAGCAGAGGGTGAACCAAACTCCCTGACCAACATAAGGTAGACAATAGCAACAGGAGAGTGTACCAAACAGTGGCAAGGGGATACTGGATATAATACCTATAAGCCCACACCCAAAAACACACCACCTCCAGAAGGTGTTAATTCTCAAATCTCCATCAGATGGGAACCTAGCATTCAGAACACCTAAGTTTAGGGGGGACACCTGAATTAAACCACCATATTCCGCCCTTGGCCCACACAAACTGATAACCATCCATGATGTAAAATGCAATGCATTCAGTCCAACATTCAAAGTCCTCACATTTTTTTTATCAACCCTAATGATGTTCAAAAATCCCCATAATCCAAGGTCTTTTAACTGAGCCATAATACCAACCCCCCCCCAAATCCATAATGGCACAGAATACACACTCATACTGCAAAATATGGCACTGGTTATAGCAAAGAAATATTTGACCAATGTAAGATTCAAACAAGACAAACATTAAACTCTGTAGCTTCAAGTCCAACAACTCTAGTCAGTGTCAAATCTCCAAGTCTGATCATTCTAACAAGCAACAAGTCTATAGAGCTCCAATTCCACCCCCACCCCCAGATAGGCTACTCACAGTCCTGGAAAACTTCATCTGGGGCCAGCAGCTGTCCTTGGCAGCCATCCCATGGTCCAAGCAACTCCACTAGGCTTCCACTGCAACCCAGGGTTCATCCTCATGACTCTATCAGGTCTCCATGCAGACATCCAGCAAACTTGCTTAATGTCCATGGCCATTTCCAAACCATGAGAATGTGTTGCAAATTCAATGACCCTCTCTTTCCTGCATTTCTTATACTGCACAATACCAGGTAGAGTGCCAATTTGTTAATCCAGGGGGGAGTGTAATAAAGCAGACTTTGAAGGACAGGACACCCCTTCAGCATTCAGATCCATTCAAAAGACTGCATTCTTTATGTTGTCTCAATGCAGTTTGTCTGGCCAAATCTCAATAATTGTGATCTCTCATACAGTTGTAGCAGTACAGGCAAAAGTTTTGGCCCAAAGATTTCTTTCTTTGCCATATCCCTCTGCACAAACCAGTCTGTTTGTATGCATAGCAACCCTGAAAAACTTCTCAGGACATAGGCATAACAGCAAGCCTCGCACACAAACAGCTTCTAGCCCAGTCCAGGAACAGTTCTTTCTCACCCTAATAAGCCAAATCTCTAAGTGCATTCAGGTCTTTTAAATCTGACCAAAATAGTCCATCAAGCTATACTTACAGCACCACAAGGTGTCTCTTAGGCCAAGGTTTTGAATCCTTCCAACTTCCTTTTGAAAATCACTGCAGAAGGCCAAGGCAACACAGTCAGATGTCTAGCAGCAACATCATTCTCAGTACCAACTTTACTGTTGCAGTCATGTTCGCATTGCTGTCAGAAATCACCTAACCAAGAGCAGCTTTTGGTAAAAAATGATTTATTTTGGCTTACAGACTCTAGGTGATACTCCACAATGGCTGGGGAAATGATGGCATGGGCATAGGGTGGACATCGTCCCCTGATCAACATAAGGTGGACAATAGCAACAGGATAGTGTGCCAAACTCTGGCAAGGAAACACTAGCTATAATACTCATAAGCCCATCCCAAAAGTGCACAACCTCCAAGAGGTGCCAATTCACAAATTCCATCAGCTGGGAACCTAGCATTCAGAAGACCTAAGTTTATGGGGAACACCTGAATCAAACCACCACATTTCTCAACCAGGTTCACCACCAAGGCCCACACACTTCCCTGCCTTTCCCCAACTATTGCTTCTGCCTGAATCCCATGCACTTCTCTGTCTCCTACTGAACTCATGCAGACACTTCCAATAACCCACTCATATACCCCAGTCTCCTGCACCCACACAAGCTCCCCCACTGCTTTTGCACATGTCCATGCCTCACCTCATTGGTGGGCTGCCCTGCAGACTCACTTGCTCCTCCTTCTCACAGACCCACTGTACCCTGTGGTGCTTACAGGTATCCTTGTGTATACCCTTGGGCCAGAGCCCCTGACTCCCCAGCACTAGCCAACTACCTGATCCAGTCTGGGTTGTGGAAACCAGTAATCCCCATGATCTCACTAATGCCCTGCCCCATCCCCAGAGACTATTCAGGCTATCACTGCAGTCCCAGAAGGAGAATACAGGAATGTCAGGCAATCTCCTGCCAAGGGTAACCTGTGAATTCTCCATAACTTGCCCATCTGGTACAGTAGGAGAGCAAGGACAAGTGATATAGGCCCTAAGCCTCGAGCAAACACTTCTGAGAACTGGTCAAAGGAACCCTAGACTTCCAAACCCACAACCTGTGTATCCCAGAATAAAAAAAGCCAAAACAAGCTTATTCTATTCAAACATAAAGTGGAACACTCACTGAAGACAATAAAGGGAAAATATTTGCTTCCCCCTTAATTAAATAAGACCACCACAATGAGATGGGTAAACAGCAATGCACAAGAAACAACACAAAACAACAAACTGATAAATCTCAAACATGGTTGCCTATTCCCACAATGGAAGTCTCCAATGCAAACATGGAAGAGGAATCAGGAATAGAACTCCAAAATAAAAACACAGGTTCTGTTACATTAATGAAGCAAATTTCAGACCTTGTAGCAAATCAACAAAACAACCAACAATCACATAACTGAAATCCACACAGCTGTCTTCACTAGGTTTGGCCTAGTAGACAAAAACCAGAGAAAACTCAAAAGAGAGATAAATGAACTGAAGGTGAGCCAAAAAAACAGAGGGTCTTGATAACCAGCTGGTTAAGCTTAATGAAGACATAAGTAAATGCAAGAATGAGTTCCAAGAAGCATTAAAACAATGAAAATATGACCTCAGAAAAAGGCAACAGAAGATACAAACCAAATTGAACTAGTGAAAACCTCTCTAGGAACCCTGAAGAACAAAGTTAACCATGTGGAGGACAAAACCACAGATGGAAAATTCAAAGACAAAGAAACTGTTCAGGAGTCCAAAATTTTTGATAAATTCAAAAAATCTTGCGAGCTGAAGATGAGGAAACTGTGAGCTGAAAATGAGGAAACTTTGGGATACCCAAACATGTTTGGATCATAGGTATACCAAAAGAGGAATAAATTCAGAGCAAACGCATAGAGAAATTATTTTAAAAGTCGTCATATGGCTTAGTGGTTAAGGAACTTCCCTGAAAAGCCAAAAGACCCAGGTTCCATTCCCCAGGACCCACATAAGCCAGATGCACAAGGGGGTTTATGCATCTGGAGTTTGTTTGCAGTGGCTGGGTGTCCTGGCAACCCATTCTGTCTGTATCTATCTATCTATCTATCTATCTATCTATCTATCTATCTATCTCTCCCTGCCTATTTCTCTGTGTGTGTGTGTGTCTCAAATAAATAAATATAAATAAAATATATATTTTTAAAAAATATAATCACAGAAAACTATACTACCATCTCAAAAGAGTTCCATACAGATACAAGAACCTAACAGAACTCCAAACAGATTGGACCAAGGAAGAAACTCTCCAAAACACATCACTGTTGTAACTCTAAACAATGGAAACAAAGAGAGAGTGCTAAAAGCAGCAAGAGGAAACAATCCATTATATACAAAGGCAATCCCATCAGAATTACCTCAGGGTTTCTCAATGGAAAGCTTGAAAACCAGAAGGGACTAACATGGAACACTCCAAAGTCTAAAAAAAAATTGCTTCCAACTGAAACTACTATACCCAGTGAAAGTATCCCTCATAATAGATGGTGAAAGAAAAAGTTTCTGTGATTAAAAACTAGCTTTATCATTATATGAACACAAAGCCAAACATACAGAGAATATGTCAGGAAACTTTCCACCAGAAGATTCAAACAACCAATCTCAAGAGGCTACAAGAAGATCACAATAGCCAAAACTAGAGCAGTATGAAAATAGTACAAAGTCCAACAAACCACCACACCTCATAAAGCAACCCAACATGGCAGGGATTAAATCAAATATCATGGTTATAACCTTAGTTATTAATGGTCTTAATTCATTCATCAAAAGACACAAGTTAAGGGGGTGGATCAAAAAAATGGTTTCTCTGATTTGCTGTCTTCAAGAAACCCACCTCCACTAAAGACAGACACTTCCTCAGGGTGAAAGGATGGAAAATGATATTCCAAGCAAATGGAAATAAGAAACAAGTATGTGTTGCTATATTAATATCCAATAAAATGGACTTAAAACCAAAAGTAGTCAATCAATGAGGACAAAGAAGGCCACTTCTTACTCATCAAGGGAATGATAAAACACTCTCTCAAAAGAAATTCCTATCAAGTTACAAGAAGGTAACAGAACTCCAAACAGAGCAGACCAAAGGAAAAATTCTCAAATACATATAATCATTAAGACTCTAAACATTGATAACAAAGGGAAAGTCCTAAAAGCAGCTAGGGAGAAACAACACATTACATGTAAAGGTAACCCTATCAGAATTACTTCAGACTTCTCAGTGGAAACCCTTAAAGCCAGAAGGGCCTGGAATGGAACACAACAAAGTCTAACAACCTATGGCTTCCAAACCAAACTATTCCACCTAGCAAAACTATCCCTCATAATAGATGGTGAAAGAAAAACTCAGCTTTACAACTATATGAACACAAAGCCAGACCTGCAGATAGTAATTCAGTGAATTCTCCACACAGAAGAAGCAAATAACCAACCTGAAGTGCCTACAAGATGCTGATCACAATACCCAAACTCAGAGAAGGCACAAAAAATGACAAAGTCCAAAAAAAACACAAAATCACATAAACCACCACAATATGGCAGGGATTAAATCAAACCTCACAGTTGTTACCCTAAATATTAGTGGCCTTAATTCACCCATCAAGAGACATAAGCTAACAGGGTGGATCAGAAAATTAGACCCCTCAATCTGCTGTCTTTAACAAACCCACCTTACCAACTAAAGACACACACTTCCTCAGGGTGAAAGGGTGAAAAATAATATTCCAAGCAAATGGGAAATAAGAAACAAGCAGGCATTGCTATACTATTATCAGATAAAATAGACTTCAAACCAAAGTAATCAAAAAAGACAAGGAGGCCACTTCTTACCTATCAAAGGAACAATCCAACAAGAGGATGTCATAATCATCAATCTCTATGCACCAAACACAGGGGTACCACAATTCATAAAACAAAACCTACTTGACAACAAAACAGAAATAATTACCAACACCATCATAGTTGGGGACTTCAATATTCCACTATCTGCAATAGATAGATCATCCAAACAGAATATTAACAGGGAAGTGAGAGAGCTCAAAAAAACCACAGATCAATTAGACCTAATGGACATCTACAAAACATTCCACCCAAAATCCAAAGACTACACATTGTTCTTAGCAGCTCAGGGACCCTTCTCTAAAAATAGATCATATACTGGGTCATAAAGCCTGCCTCCATATATTTAGGAACATTAACATAATTTCATGCATGATACCAGATCACAATGCTGTATTGTTAGAAATTAACAACAAAAGATGTGCCAGGAATCCCATCAGCTCCAGGAAACTGAACAATACAGTTTAAAACAATAAATGGTTAGTGGTTGAAATAGAAAATGAACTTGCAAAATTTCTAGAAATGAATGACAATGAGAACACAACATACCAAAACTTATGGAACATAATGAAGGCGGTCCTCGGGGGAAAATTCATAGCACTGTGCCTTCATAACAAAGACAGAGAGATCCCAAATCAATAACCTAACCATCCACCTAAAGGCACTGGAAAAACAAGAAAGATCCAACCCATAATGCTCCAGACAGAAAGAAATAATTAATATCAGAGCAGAAATTAATGAATTGGAAATTTAGAAAATTGATGAAACAAAGAGCTGCTTCTTTGAAAAAAAATAAACAAGATTGATAAACCCTTGGCCAATTTGATCAAGCAAAAAAAAAAAGAGATGCTTCAAATTAACAAAATTAGAAATTAAAAAGGAGAGATCACAACAACAGACATAAATGAAATTGCAAGAATCATCCGGACTTGTTTCAAAAACCATTATACCACAAAACTGGATAATATGGAGGAAATGGATGAATTGCTGGACACATACAAGCTACCAAAGCTAAACTCAGAGCAGATTAATTTCCTAAACAAACCTATCACACCCGTTGAGATTGAAAAGTTCATCAAAATCCTCCCCCAGAAGAAGAGTCCAGGTCCAGATGGCTTCTCAGCTGAATTCTTTCAAACCTTCATGAAAGAACTGAAACCAATTTTTGTAAAACTGTGCCACACAATTGTTGAACACAGAAAGCTCTCCAACTCCTTCTACAAACCTATTATCACCCTAATACCAAAACCAGGCAGAGATGCTACAAGAAAACTATAGACCTATTTCCCTGATGGACTTAGATGCAAAGATCCTGTACAAAATCCTCACAAACTGAATTCAACAACACATCACAAGTATTATCCACCTTGATCAAGTAGGCTTTATCCCAGGAACGCAGGCGTGGTTCAACATACAGAAATCTGTCAATGTAATACACCACATAAATAAGCTTACACACAAAAACCACATCATCATTTTGATAGATGCAGAAAAGGCCTTTGAGAAATACAACATCACTTCATGATCAAAACATTGGAGAGAATAGGCATGCATGTTTTATATCCACTCTTACCTCTGCTCTTCAACATAGTATTGGAAGTCCTAGCTCAAGCAATCAGACAGGAGAAAGAAATAAAAAGGATACAAAGTGGAAAGGAAGAAGTAAAGTTAGCCCTATTTGCAGACAACATGATTTTATACATGACACCCAAGAAGTTTCATCTCAAAACTCTTGAAGGTAATTAACTCCTTCAGCAAAGTAGCGGGGTACAAAATTGATGAACAAAAAATCAGTAGCCTTTCTATATACAAAAGATAAAGATACAGAGAAAGAAAGAAGTGACATTGTCCCATTTTTCAATAGCAACAACAACAACAAAAAAATAAAACACCTTGGAATAATATTAACCAAGGATGTGAAAGATCTATACAATAAAAACATAAAACACTCAAGGAAGAAATTGAGGGAGACTTGAGAAAATGGAAAGACCTCTGATGCTCTTGGATAGGCAGAACTAACATTGTGAAAATGGCTATCTTACCAAAGGCAATACACATATTTAATGCAAGACCAATAAAAATCCCAACATTTCTCTTCACAGAGATGAAAAAATGATCTCAAAATTTATATGGGATGGCCGAAGGCCTCAGATATCCAAGCATGTCCTCAGCAAAAGAAACACCTCTGGAGGCAACACCATACCTGATCTAAAGCTATTTTACAGAGCCATAGTAATAAAAATCAACATGGTACTGGCATATAAACAGGATTATACACCAATGGAACAGAATCAAGGATCTGGACTTTAGGTCAAGTAGCTACAGCTACTTAATATTTGACAAAGGTCCTACCTTAGGTGGAGCATCTTCAACAAATGGTGCTGGACAAATTGGATAACCACATGCAGGAAAATGAAACTCGATCCACACAGCTAGCCATGCAAAAAATCAAGTCCAAATGGATCAAAGATGTCAATAAAAGGCTGGAATCTCTGCTACTACTGGAAGAAAAAATAGGAAGAACTTTCCATGATATAGGAATGAGAAAAGACTTCCTGAACAAAACCCCAGTAAATCAGGAAATTAAGCAATCACTCAAGCATTGGGATCTCATAAAGCTAGAAAGTTTCTTCAGAGACAAACATCCAATAAGCAGATCCAATAGATTACCCACAGAATAGGGGAAAAATTTTGCCAGATATACAACTGACAGAGGCCTAATTTCTAAAATCTACAAAGAACTCAAAACCCTAAACAATAAAAAAATCAAACAACCCATTCACAAAATGGGCTAGAGAACTGAACAGGGAGTTCTCAGAGGAAGAAACACAAATGGCAAACACACAGTTAAGATAATGTTCATCATCCCTAATCATCATGGAAATGCAAATTAAAACAACTATGAGATTTTACCTTACCCCAGTAAGGATAGCAGACATTAAAAAATCAAAGGAAAACAAATGCTGGTAAGGATGTGGAGAAATAGGAATCCTCATTCACTGTTGGTGGGAATGTAAGATAGTACAACTACTATGAAAAGCAATATGAAGACTCCTTGAAAGGTTGACTATAGAGTTACCAACATGCCCAGTTATTCCCTTACTGGGCATTTACTCTAAAAGCTACATTCCTCAGTTCAGAGAGATTTGCTCAACCATTTTTATAGCTGCTCAATTCATAATAGCTAAGAGCTGAAATCAACCCAGATGGCCATCATTATACGAATGTATAGCCTAGATATGGTATATCTACATCATAGAATTCTACATAGCAGTAAGAAAAAGGAACACAATGAAATTTGAAGAAAAATGGTTGAACTTGGAACAATCATTCTCAGTGAACTTTCCCAATCACAGAAAGATAATCGTTGCACAGTCTCACTCATCTGTGCCTCCTAACCTGAATCTGACCAAGATGCTGACATACCTAATAAGCCTGTGGCGGACCAGGCAATAGGGAGTGTCGGGTGGGAGGAGAGGGTAAGTGTGGAGGGGACACAAAAGTGGACCCAAATGGCAATAGTACTATAAAATTCTATATCCTAAAAGACAAACTAAATGGTTGAATGTTCATCAGGTCCTTAAAGGAAACACCTGAACCCCAGGGCCCTGGAGAGGGTATGATGAAAATTAACCTTAATCTTCTCCTGTTTCTCTCTCTCTCTCTCTTTCTCTCTCTCTCTCTCCCTCTTCTCTATCTTTTATATTACCTATCTTACCTAGATTTTTCTTCCTTCATTTCCTTGGTGCTGGCCTATAACTCCCAGTATCAGCATGCAGTTAACATCCACAATGAGCTGTTGATCAGAGAGACCTACAGGGTTTCCCTAAAGAAGACATATTTCTGTCAGAGTACTATACGCTGTTGGTATGGAACATGGAGTGACCTGGCTGGAATCTGGAAGAGAGTCAGTTCCCAGACACTTTGTCTACTGCCAGAAGGTGATACATGAGCACTGGGGGAAAATAACCAATATCTTTCCAAGAAACTTGTGGTCTAAGCTACTCAGCAGCAAACAACATGATATGATGTTCACACAAGTGCAATAGTGGCACACAGCCATGGTGGGTAATCAACTGCTCTTGATTTGGCTAATGGATCTGTTCAGTAGAATGAACCCATAGCTGGATCTGGGAAACAAGTCAGAAACATATCCAAAAAATGAGCCCACTATCCATTATCAAGCTCCCAAGCTACAAGAGGGTCTCCACCTATGAAATTGTCTCTAAAATAATAATGATTAACCCATTTATCTGGTGCTGGCTTCACTCTCCACTGGAGAATTTGCTTCTCTTTTTCAGATGTATGCAGGAGGAAAGAATCAGCCACACCTCACCAGGGCCCCAGCGGAATTATAGAGTAATTGTGGAAATGAGCAAGAGTGCTGCTTTCTTGGTGAACCTAGTACCAGCACAAGGATGAAGGAGATAGACACAGAGAACACTCAACTCCTACCAAAGCAGATATCCAGAGACACAGATGCTCCCAAGACCTCATCACTGAAGTAGACCTAAAATGAACCTAACATGGCTCAGGGAAATTCACAGAAGAGGGGGTGGAAAGATTGTTAGAGCCCCATATTGGGACATTATGCACATAGACATTGCCTGCTACCCATGAATATCTAGATGTTGCTTTCAAAATGCATAACTCACAACCCCAAGGAGAATACCAGCAACCCCCCTGACCTGGGCCTCCAGCTAAATAGGGCAGTGACTTGGGAAAGGATGGTATGAACATATGATGTATCCATACTTACTATGTCCTTAATTTTAAAAATGAATTGAAATTAAAGAAAATCTGTGAAACAAAGAGCTGGTTCTTTAAAGAAACAAACAAAAGTAATATAACCCTGATTGAACCAAAAAGAAAGTCTCAACAAAATTAGAAATGGAAAGGGAGATGTCACAACAGACATCAATGAAAGTGGAAGAATCATCAGGACATATTTCTCAAATCTCTACTCCACAAAATTGGATAACCTGGAGGAAATGAATGAATTCCTAGACACATACCACTTACCAAATCTAAGTCCACAGCAGATAAGTCTGATAAACAAACCTAATACAGCCATTGATACTATAAATATAATAAAAAAAATACCCTCCCCAAAAGTAAAAGTTTTGATCCCAATTTGTACTGAACCACTTTCTATCCAACCTTCATCAAAGAAGTGAAACCAGTTTTTGTCAAGCTTTTTCACATGATCAGTGAACAAGGAATGCTCCCCAAATCCTTCTATGATACTAGCATCACCATAATATCAAAACCAGAAAAAGACACAACAATAAAACTATGGACCAATATCCCTGATAAACTTAGATTCAAAAAAAATCCTGAACAATAGCTCCACAAACCAAATTCAACAGCACATCAAAATCATCATTCACCTTGATCAAGTAGGCTTCATCCTAGGGATGCAAGATGGTTTAACAAATGGAAATTGATTAATGTAATGAACCACATAAATAAACTTAAACAGCAGAACCCAATGATCTCATTTTAGCAGATGCAGAGAAGTCCTTTGATAAAATACAACATCACTTCATGATCAAAACACTGACAAGACTGGGAAATGAGGGCTTACATCTCAGTATAATAAAGGATATATACAAAGTACCTAAATCCCTAATTGTAGTTAATGGGGAAAAACTCAGAAAGTTCCCATTAAGATCAGGAACAAGCCTAGGTGGGTAATCAATAGCTCTCTTATTCACTTAAAGACCTGCTCAGTGGAAAGGAACCCGCAGCTAGAACCTGGAACCAAGTCACACACCTGAATTAAACCATCACAACAAATGCTGGTGAGATTGTGGGGAAGAGGAATCCTCATCTACTGATGGTGGGAGTGTAAACTTGTATATCCACTATGAAAACTAATGTGAAGATTCTTCAAAAATCTGGGCTGGTGATATGGCATAATGGTTAAGGTGCTTGCCTGACAAGACAAAGAACCCAGATTTGATTCCCCAGGATCCATGTCAGCCACATGCGAAAGGTGGCACATGCACCTGGAGTTTGATTGCAGTAGCCAAAGGCCCTAGCATGGTCATTATCTCTCTCTCTCTCTCAAAAAAAAAAAAATAAAAAAATATAGAAAAATCTAAAAACATGGGTCTGGAGATAAGGCTCAGTGGTTGAAGGCTTTTGTTTGCAAATCCTGATGGCTTGGGCTCAATTTCCCAACACCCACATAAAGGCAGGCATACAAAGTGGTGCACGCATCTTGAGTTTGTTTGTAGTGGCAGGAGGCCCTGACATGCTTGTATTCTCTCTGACTCTCAAGTAAATGAGAATATTTTTAAAATTAAAGTGGATAAAAGTTAAAACATAATTTTAAAATCTAAAAATAGATCTACCATTTGACCCAGCTAGATTACTCCTGGGCATATACTCTAAAGACTCTACTCTTTAATACAGTGATGACTGCTCAGCCATGTTGACTTCTGCTCTATTCATAATAACTAGGAAATGGAATCAGCCCTAATGTCCATCAACTGAGTAGATAGCAAAGATGTGGCACATATGCACAATGGAATTCTACTTACAGTTTCAAAAATAAAATTATGAATTTTCAGGAAAATGGATAAACCTGGAAAAATTATACTAAGTAAGGTTACTCAGATTCAGTAAGAGAAATGCTGCATGTTCGTTCTCATAAGTAGATCCTAGGATAGAATAGTTTGATTTGTTTATAAGTTGTAGTAAACATTAGTAGTATAGGTAAGGTTGCTAGAATGAAGCTTGGAGAAAAAAAAGAAGCAGGAAGGGATGAGGGAGAGGGATTCTAGACAGGCAAGTGGCAGTACAAAATACAAGGGGTGAAAAGTATCTGAGGGGGATTGGAATAAGGGAGGGAGGGGATGAGGAAGATACACAAAACTAATGATAGAATGAATAAATACCTTAGAAACCTTCATCCTGGTTATCTAATTAAACGATATAGTTCTCTTAAAAATAAGTCACTACAGCTGGGCATGGCGGCACACACCTTTAATCTCAGCACTTGGGAAGCAGAGGTAGGAGGATTGTTATGAGTTGGGGGCCAGCCTGAAAATACATAGTGAATTCCAGGCTATCCTGGGCTAGAGCAAGACCCTACCTAAAAAAGCCCCCCATAAAAGCAAGAAGAAGAAGTCACTACAGAACAAGCAGTAACATGAATACTGCTCTCCAGCTACCCTAAGAACAAGTTCCAGGAACATGAGGACAGATACTGTGGTCACTCACTCCTCATCATCAAAACAAAGACCTAGAGGCTACAGAGAAAGCAACACTAAATCAGATCCCTATCTTGCAGGCCAAGGCTCAGAGAACATTGAGGAAGAGGGGGCAGAAAGATTTTAAGAACTTTGGGGTGGGTAGGAGTAGCCTGAGGAAGTGTACCCCTGCCCAGACTGACTAAAGCCTCTTGGCTCCCAAAATGAATAACCCCACCAAAGAAGACTGTGGTAGTTTCAACAGATGGCCCCCAATATATTCAGTGTTTTCTTAGTTTGTAGTTTGGATCTGCAGCCACCTGACAAGAGGAGGTGTCACTGGGTGGATCTTAAGGTTGGTGTTGGTGTATTTTAAATTCCAATTTAAAGGTAGGCAAAGTGCCTAGTTCCACCTGGAGTTCCTGAAGTGTGCTGTATGGTGTGGTTTTTGGTTTGTGGTTTGTGGCTTCTTTCTCTCTGCTTGTACCTATGAAAGCAAGCCAGCTTCTTCCATTATGAAACTTCCCCTGGATCTGTAAGTTCAATAAATCTCCCTTCCTCCATAACTGCACCTGATCTAGAAGTTCATCTCAGTGAACCTGAAGCTGTCTGCTACAAAGACCCTCAGCAGAATTGGGGAAGAAGTAAGTAGAGGAGTCTAAGAGTACAAACATTTTATTTAAAAAATCAACAAATGATAAAAAATTTAAAGATCAAGAAATAGAGAGGGTAGCTTTTCAGAAACACCCTGTAGGGCTCAAAAAAATTGTACCTTAAAATCATAGGCTATTGCTGGTAAATCCTACTGCTAGTCAACAGAGCTGTTTGTCAGGGAGGTCCATGAAGCCCTTAAAACAATGCAGGCTATTGCCAAAGAACTGGCTCATCCACCAGAACTAAATGGTACCACTCAATTGCTGAAGACACCACAGGCTGAGATCATAGGACATTTAGAGATTATGATGAAACAGATGGAAGCCAGCACCCTACTGGATAGCTCTCATAGTGCTGAAAATGCTATGTGGGTTGCTGGTGGATAAAGGTCACCAACAGTATGAACCAGCAGTGGATCCTGCAAGGTATAAAATCAACCAGCCAGGCAAAGTGGTGAAGTAGTAGCACATAGGTTACAGGAGTAATCAAGTGCTCTCTGATTGTATATATGAGGCTTGCTCAGTAATAAGGATTGAGAACCAAGTCAGAAGTCAATGGCTTGGAAGGTCATAGACCACAGAGTAAAGCCTCAATTGTTCTTTAGATTAAAGGGGAGATTATGCCTGTCAAAAAGTTTTCTAAATGTCTATGTTTGTCTCCTTTGTTCCATGCTGCTCTCACTCTTAACTAGAAAATCTGTTTTTAACAAATGGTAGTGAATACCAGGAAGATCCAAGACCCACCAGAAAGAAAACAACAAAAGAAAACAGACTGCCTAGCAGGAGATAAGTCATCTCCATTACTTTTCCAGGGCCCAAAAGACATTACATAGAGGAAGTGATTAACTAAATACGGTGCTGCTCTCTTTGTTATCCTCCTCCAGGAAGATGGCAGTAGGCACTGAGGGGACTCAAAACTCACCAAAGCACAAACTTTTTAGAGGTTGCTAGGAGCTCAAAACTAAAGACTTAAAACACATCCTCCAAGGCTCTGGGAATGCTGCAGAAGAGGGGGCAGAAAGAATGGAGAAGCCACAAGGTGGGAAGATGTTTTATGAGGCCTTGTCCTCCACAAAGAGGCTGACTGGTACATTCATGACCCCACAGTGATTACTGATAATTTTAGTGAGGAGGGCCTTCAGTGGAATGGGGGTGGGGAGACCAAACAAAATAGGAAAAGGACGTCATGATGAAGTGGAAAGTGGACAAAGATATCAATTTTAAAGAAAGAAAGAATGTCACATCAACTGCTTTAAGCATCCCATGAGATAACAACTGAAAAATCTCATTGGATTTGGAGATCTAGAGACTGTTATTAGGTATCATACACCTTTAGTGTACCCTTATCATAACTCAGTGTGTCAGTCAATGTTGGCTCTTCCCTTACACTATCAGTTCTAAAGCTCAGGAATGGATTCTCATATATCTTAGCATCCCAAGACCCAGCATGTGGTTCTTGGAACAAAGATTTCAGTAAAGCTTTATTGAATCTAAGTGAACTGAGGTTCCTCTTTTGAAGTCCATGCAATATGTAAAGGGGAAATTTCCCAAGAATTCAGGTCTTCTGTCTTCTTGGCTCTGACTCATCAACTCTTTTAATTCAGAGTCATTCATGTTTAGCTTCTTGGGGTCACAAGTTAGAAGACAGTACCTTTTTCTTTTTTATTTATTTTTTATTGACAACTTCAATAATTGTAAACAATAACCCATGGTAATTCCCCACCTTCCCCCATGTTCCCCTTTGAAACTCCACTCTCCATCATATCCCCTCCCCCTCTCAATCAGTCTCTCTTGCATTTTGATGTCATGATCTTTTCTTCCTATTATTATGGTCTTGTGTAGGTAGTGTCAGGCATTCTGAGGTCATGGATATCCAAGCCATTTTGTGTCTGGAGGAGGAAGTTGTAAGGAGTCCTACCTGTCCTTTGGATCTTACATTCTTTCTACCACCTCTTCCACAATATACCCTCAGTCATGGAAGGTGTGGTAGAGGTATTTCAGTGCTGAGCACTCACTCCTCTGTCACTTTTTCTCAGCCACATGATGCTTTCTGAGTTATCCCAAGGTCATTGCCATCTGAAAAGAGAAGCTTCTCTAACCAAAAGTGAGAGTAGCATTAATATATGGGTATGAACATTAAGAGAAGTGCTTTCTGGGCAGTTTGATGAGCATAGTATATACATTTAGGCAGACAGCAGCAGACGTCACACCCCTAGGGCTCATGACTACCCCTGTTGTAGGTTTTCAGTATCAGGGATATATTCTGTCCCATGGAGCAGACTTCCAGTCAAATTAGAGGGCCGCATAACAGACATGCCACTATTGCACCTGTTGGCTCATTTGGCCTGGCTGGAAATGTCTACTGTTGGGTATCTTCACTGGTGATTTCTCTTTCTCCCATTGAGCTGCAGGCAGCATTCCTTTTTCCAGCTTTCTGTCAGTTGGTCTACATATAGGAGGTTTTCAGCTCAGATCCAGCAGGATTTCTCAGTGGCCTTGCAGCCCAAGTATGTGGAGTCTTTAGCAACAGGGTCTTACCATCTGTTCCTGGTGGGAAATCAAGGGCCTCGGCAATGGCCTATAATTTTTGGGGGGCATCAAAGGCCTCCCTGGCCAACAACTCATTGGAAGGTATCCCATCCCTGGCACTGAAAATTTTCTAGTAACAATCTACGGCTCCTGTGTGTTCCATTGTCCAAAAAATGTAGGTTTCCATATGACTTATTTATATCCTCTTAGATTTTGATTAGCCCTCCTTCTACCTTTCCTTTACTCAATCTCTTCCCCTGACCTCACTTAGGGAAGAAAACTCAGTAGCAGAGGCTAATAAGCTAGAAAGGAGATATAACGGGAATAGAAAGGGAGGAAGGGGGAACTTAATAGGATGGTATTGTATATATGTATGTAGAAGAACAGATAAATGTAGTGAAAAGACCTTTGCCTTTCGAAAGCTATCACTTTCGAAATAAAATGGCTCCCTCTCTTTAACAAGTCAATAATAATAACATCTGTAAAACACACCATAGATATTTGTAGAGTGCCTCACATTTTAGAAAGTGCTTTAATACTCATAACTACCATTTAATACCGTTGTCAGCATTTGGAATGTTTTTGACTTTTCTGTTGTATAAGGAAATTGCATCATTGGCCTAGGTCACTAGCCCTTAGAGGTTTTCAGGGTTGGTAAGACTGTTCAGTGGTTAAGGATGCTTGCTTACAAATTATGTCGGCTGAGGCTCAATTCTCAAGCCACCCATGAAAGCCAGATACAAAAGTGGTGCAAGTATCTGTTTTTTGTTTGCAGTTACCAAGAAGCCCTGGCACACTTATACACACACACACACACACACACACACACACATACACACACACACACAGCTAAGATATAAGGACCAATTCCAGATGGTTTAGGATTACTAAAAGGATCAATTGAGCTATTTCACTCAATAAAAATCAAGGCCATGACATGAGTTATTATCTTCCTCCTTAAATATTGTAAAAAATGTTAATACCACATGTGGAGTAAGCAATTGGGATGATGCTCTTTGACTTTAAAATTTATATATAACCTAGTTTCTTTCCAAAATTCAGCAATCAGAATGACTTACCTTATAGCTCCTTCTTAGTGGAAATATAGTTAAAAGTAAGCCCTGTGCCGGGCGTGGTGGCGCACGCTTTTAATCCCAGCACTCGGGAGGCAGAGGTAGGAGGATCGCCGTGAGTTCGAGGCCACCCTGAGACTCCATAGTGAATTCCAGGTCAGCCTGGGCTAGAGTGAGACCCTACCTCGAAAAACCAAAAAAAAAAAAAAAGTAAGCCCTGCATACACCTTTAATCCCAGCATTTAGGAATCAGACATAGGAGGATCAATGTGATTTCAAGGCCACCCTGAGTCTACATAGTGAATTCCTGGTAAGCCTGGCCTCAAGCAAGACCCTACCTTGCAAAACAAAAAACAAAAAATAAGAAAAAACAAAGTAGAGGGCTGTAGAGATGACTTAATGGTTAAGTGCTTGCCTGTGAAGCCTAAGGACCCCAGTTCGAGGCTCAGTTCCCCAGGACCCATGTTAGCCAGATGCACAAAGGGGCACACACATCTGGAATTCGTTGGCAGTGGCTGGAAGCCCTGGAGCACCCATTCTCTCTCTCTCTCCCTCTTTCTGTCTCTGTCACTCTCAAATAAATAAATAAAAATAAACAAAGTAAATAATTTTTAAAAAGTAAGTCCTGCTGAAATAGGAAGGAAACTTTACAGGCAGCAGGCTGGTTATAAAACCAAAGTAGGCAGAGTCCAAACAATAATCCTAGTGATAAAGGGGCCAGTGGGAGCTCAGCCAAATGGTTTGAAGCGCCCAACGAATGAGCACCTCTCAGATATAGCCTTAGGACTAAATTTGACAGCCAAGGGAGATAATGGGGTGAGATCATGGGGTAGAGGGTAAGGAAGTCTCAGGCCAAGTTGCATTGCCATCCTGGAAAAGGCAGGAGAAACACCATACCATTGTGCAGAGGTCTGCCAGGGAGCTATGGGGCCTGCTTTGAAATTCTGTTTTGTTTCTTAACTGAGTAAGTTTCCTCTTGAATCTGTTTTACTTCTACAAGGAGGGATGTACCTACATAAATTTTATGATGGTTGTGAGAACTACAAAAAATGTTCATAAAGTATCTTGTACAGTACTTCAGCAAAACGGGCATGAAATGAATGCAAGTAGTAATAATTATGACAATGATCCATCACACTTCCACTAGCAGTGTATGGAAATGTAGCAAACATGGGATGTTTGACAAAATTAGCAAAAAAGATATGAGAACTGGGCCTGGGAACTTGAAAGGATGCTCATTCTATGATTGCACAAGTTTCTGAATTAAATACTATCTTTATATTTAACAGGGGTGGGATTTTTTTGTAAGTAAAAATACCAAATTATGCTTAAGATTAGTATTGTCATCTCTATCGCCCTGTATAAGTCTCTTGAAAGCAACTTTCAGATGTTAAAAAAAGGGAAGATACATATGTAAAGGCAAAAGTCACCCACCATAAATCATGCCAGACTCAAAGTAATGTATCAAGTGAGACTAGCCATTACATTCTAATCACCATTTATTTTGTTATTATTATTATTATTATTATTATTTATTTTAAAGATTCATAAAAGCATTAGAAATTAAGGTAAGAAAGACTGCCTATGAGGTGTAGTTTCTGAGTAGATTCTCTTATAAATTTTGATTTGGATTTTTCAGGTGAAGAACAAATATTAATACAAGTACTTACCTTAAACATCTACATTTACTGTGGAAATATTTGTTCATCAAAGATAGGCTAAAGGAAAATAAAATTTAAATAAGTTTATTTAGCAATTATACTCCAAAGTTTAGGGATAATGAATAGCATCCTTGTTTACAATTCCCAACCTCACTTAAAGATAACCTAAAAGTTAATATAACAAGATCTTTGAAAACAACAGTCTGCCAACAAGTTATGTAAACCTCAGTAGGAGAAGAAATCTGAATCCAAAAAATAAAAGAAAATTTGTACTTTGAAGTTTTTGTACTTTTTCCAAATTAATACTTAGAATGTACTAAAATATTCTGATGTCCTAGAATTCAAGCAATTTATGGGAACATAAATTATATTTACTTTTCATACTTTCCCTAATTTACTTCCCACATTTACTCTCAAATAAGGGACATGGACAGCTGGAGAGCAAAGGGTGCAATCTGTCATGAAAGTGGCTTTAGAAACTGATAGCTGCTATCTTGGAATCTTAGTGTTCTCCAGAGAAATAGAACCAGTAGGAAGCAACGCAATATAAATTCACTGTGGAAACTGGTTCATGAGACTATGGAAGCAAATAAGTCCCATGTTATACTGTCTAAAAGCTGGAAAACCATGAAAACTGGTGATATAATACAGTTCAGATATAAAAATAAGAGAACAAGAAGTACCGATGTCCTCAGCTAAGAAGAAATTTGATGTACCAGCTGAGAAAAGAAAGCATGCTAATGACTGAAAGATGTCCCTAACTATTAAGGTGGGCCAACCATTTACACACCCTGCTGGGTTAGAAGTTAATCTCTTCCACAAGCATCATCACAGACATGCAGAGATAACATTCAGCCAGCTTTCTTGGAATCCCTTAGCCTAGTCAATTGACACATAATTAATCATCAAAGCTGGTAAAATCATTCCCATCATCATTGCTCTCTGGGATAAAGAGATAAATAAATTTTAAGCACCCATGAAAATCCAGAAAATGGAGAGAAAAGGTAAGATAAGGGCTGCAGTGGTTATCAAGCTAAAGATAAAACAACCTTGATCAGTGAATACGGTGCAGTTTGATTTGGGAAAATCTCCCTTATTCCCACTCTAATGTCCTCAGTGTAATTTCCTTAGTCAATCAGCTTTCTACAAAAATAGATTAACAGCTCATTAGGAAGTACAGGGTTATATCTTGATAGTAAGAGTATGGGACCAAGATAGTTGTGGTTTCTTGAGCCAGAGAATGAGAGCACAGCTGATACCTAATTGTAGAATGTGAGGAACCCAAAACCAATCCAGAGAAATGCACCCCACATCTTATAGCTGCTTAGCAGGTAGCTTCCCGTTAATGGGCAGGGCCAAATGTGCTGTGAGAAGAAAGACCAAAGCAAGGAGCCACCCAGGAAACTACACTTGGCATGAATTTCAGAACAACAGAATTAAACCTGATGTTTCCAAACATGTTTACCTGGAAAAGCCACCTACTCAGTAGAACAGCACAGGAATCTAGGGAAATAGCACTGATTTTTTTTCAAACAATTATGTAAAAAGGAAAACAAGTTAACTGTCCCTAACTTATGTTTTATGTCTTCAAGTCTATTCCATCTCCTATTGTCAACTTCTTAAAAGCTTTTTTACATTATCTTTCCATCCAAAAACACCAAAAGGAAAATACATAATCATATATGGCACAGATTTCTCTGTCTCACAACATTGCAGCTTTCCATTAAAGGAGTCTCAAGCTCAGGGACAATGAGAACTATGTCTCAAAATAACAGATTATAGCACAGAATGCCTCTCATAGTCATTTTGGGGCTAGAAGCTATAAAAGATTAGAAACATGTGGTTCCTTCTCTGAAAAAAACTATCTTGAAATTTTGGTGTTAATGTTGGTGATATGAAAGAATATCTCTGTAATAGGTAGTCAAATTCACTTGTTTTTGTATTTTTCAGATAATGTCTTAGAAGAAAAGAAATACAAATTAATATTTGAATTAAAAACAAGTTTAATTTAATACCATACAGAAATTACTAAAGAAGAAATAAATTTATGGTCACAAGTCAAAAATATAGCACTGTTTCAGAAAAAAAGTAAAACAAAATACTGTGAAGATATTTCTTCTTACAGACTTTCCCCAAGAGGCATGAATAAATTTAGACAAGTTCTTCCAACTGCAAATTTACAACTTCTATGAGGTCATTTCTTCTGACTACTGAAGCCTCCAACTGTCCATTAGTACTAGCCACACCCTAAACATTTAATGAGTTCACTGGTCAGCGCAGGTCTGTTCAGACTTTGCTTAATAAATATCATTTAAATGCCTTAAAGCTTAATTATAGTTATATAAACTGCCACTTAAAGTTAGAGACATGGATATTTAAAAAAATTGCTGTTATGAAAAAAATTTGCCCTCAAATGAACAACTATAAATCCCAGAAGTTTTCAGGGAAAAACATGACTAATAAGAAAGGATTGAACTTTTAAGCCTTTATTTTTGGGTTGCAAAGGACCTATGAGTTTCTGCCCAAAGGCATGATACCAACTGCTTATGTATTACCACTAGTATTGTCAGAAATGAAAAGGCACCAGCAAAATTTTGAAAAAGGTAAAGCAAAGGACTTACTAAGTAGTAATAACCTGACATGCTCAGGGAAAGTGTAAGTAGATGGGTCAGTTTACTGCACTATTAATATTATATAGACTTTTAACTAATCATTTAATTTTAAAATTTACTTGAAGTAGAACACATAATGGAACTGGAGAAACAGTCTTTGGCCAAGAAGAGTGGCTATACCCATCCAAAAGTCTCCAAAATGACTAGGTTTATCCCCATTAATCCCATTAATACTGCTCTCACTCTTGGTTGGAGAATTTGTTTTGTTTTACAGAATGCATTGCACCAAGATTAATCAATATGACAAGAAAGGTAGCTGACTGCCTAGCATGAGATGACCAACCTCCACCACATCTACTAGGGTCCATGAGACATTACAGAGGAAGTAACAATCTAAATATGAGTGCTATTTTCAAGCATCAAAAAATCAAATAAAAACAAATGCTGGCGAGGATGTGGAGAAGTAGGAACACTCATCCACTGTTGGTGGGATTGTAGGATGGTACAACCACTTTGGAAAGCAATATGGAGACTTCTGAAAAAGCTGAGTATAGAGATACCAACAGACCCAGTTATTCCCTTACTGGGCATCTACCCTAAAACCTTCAAACCACAGACTAAAGAGATTTGCTCAACCATGTTTATAGCGGCTCAATTTGTAATAGCTAAGAGCTGGAATCAACCCAGATCTCCATCACTAGAAGAATGGATAACTAAGATGTGGTATATCTACACAATGGAATTCTATACAGCAGTAAGAAAAAATGACACAATGAAATTTGAGGAAAAATGGTTGAACCTGGAACAGATCATTCTCAGTGAACTTACCCAATCACAGAAAAAAAATCGCCACATAGTCTCACTCATCTACAGCACCTAACCTGAATCTACCGAAGATACCTTACATACCCAGCAAGCATCTCCTAGATTAGACACTAGGATGGAAGGGGAGGGAGGGGAGGGCATTAAAGGGGTGGGAAACACAAATCTAGACCCAAACGGCAATGGTACCATAATCTTCTACTTACTAAAAGATAGACCAAATGGCTGATCCTTCACCAGGCCCTTACAGGGAACACCTGAACCACAAGACACTGGAGAGGGTAAGATTAAGACTAACCTTAATCTCCTACATCTTCCCTCCCTCACTTCCCCTCTCCCTGTCTCTCTCTCTCTCTTATCTCTAACTCTTGTATATTAGTTATCTTTTTCCTCATTTTCTTAGTGGGCACTGACCTGTAACTCCCAGAACCAGCATGGGGCTATCATCCACAATGAGCTTTTGATCAGTGAGACCTACAAGGTTTCCTAAAAGACAGACAGATTTCTGTCAGAGTACTTGATGACCCACCAAAGGTTAGTGGTAAGACCCTACTGCTGAAGATACCTTATGTGATTGACATGCAAATTAGAATGGCATGGCTGGAAGTTGGATGAGAGTCAGTCCCCAGACAGTCAGCGCGTCTAGTGTCAGAAGGTGCTACATGGGCGACTGGGGGAAATTGACCAATATCTATCGAAGCAACGCATGGTCTAACCTACTTAGCAGCAAATAACTTATTGTGATGCCCACACAAGTGCAGTGGTGGCACACAGCCATAGTGGGGAACCAACTGCTCTCAATTTGGCTAACTGATCCCCTCACTGGTATGGGACCCATAGCTGGAGCTGGGAAACAAGTCAGAACCATATCCAAACATAAGCCCACTCTCCAGTATCAAGCTACTATCAATTGTGGGCTACAAGAGGGCCTACACCTATTAAATTCTCTATAAAAAAAAAAAAAAGTAAGGGTTATCTCATTTGTCCTGGTGCTAATTTACTCTCCGTTGGAGAATCTGCTTCTCTTTTTCAGATAGATGTAGATCCTAAGGAGAGAGCCACCCCATCATACCTCAAAAGGGCCCCGGCTGAAACTAAGAAAACTTGGAGAAACAAGCAAGGGGGCTGTTTTCCTGATGAACCGGACACCAGCACAAGGCGGAAGGAGATCAGCATAGAGAAAAATCAACTCCTACCAAATCAGAGAGCCAGAGCCTCAGAGGCCCTCAACACCTCATCACTGAAGCAGACCAAAAATGAACCCAACATGGCTCAGGGAAATTTTGCGGAAGAGGGGTTGGAAAGAATGTCAGAGCCACATGTTGGGTCATGATATGCAGAGACATTTAGCTTACCCATAACTGTGGGCTAACTCCACAATGCATGACCCGTATACCTCAACAAGGAGGGGCCAAGGGGAGGGGGTAGGTCACGGATGAACCTAATAATGGTACCAAACTGACTGTATTTGCTGAATACAGAACTGACTAATAAATAAAAAAAATAAAAAATAAAAAATAAATTAAAAAAAAAATATGAGTGCTATTTTCCCTGCTTGCCTGACAATCAGCTCCAGGGACATGGTAATAGATGAGGACACCCAAAATGCCTCAAAGCAGAAATTCAGAGATTGCAGACAGCTTACCACCAAAGTAGTCTTATAACACACCCACCAAAACTCAGGAACATTGTGGAAGAGGAGGCTGAAAGATTTTGAGAGCTACAGGGTGGGAGGGAGCAGACTGTGGCATCGCCCACAGAGACTGGATGATGCATTCATGACACCATGGGGAACACCAATAACCTCACTGAGGAGGACCCTCAGTGGATTGGGGGTGGAGGAGAGAGAATATAAGAGTGTAACCTAACTGGAATATGACCATCACCAGATAGGGTCAAACAGTCAAATTCATAATCAATTAAAAACTAATAGAGAGACTAGTGGGGGGGGCTAAGGGAGCAGAGAAAGGAATAGGGTGGGTAGAGAAAAGACAGAGGAAGCTGAGGTGACTATAATCAAAATACATTTTGTACATACATAAAAACTGTCAATAAAAAATAGGAGAGGGACTAGCTGGAAAGAAGAGACACAGTGAAGGAAGTATATGAGAGGGAGGAAAGGGAGGGTGGTGAAAGGGGGCCGTGATCTTGGTATATTATATATATGGATGGATGCCGTCAATAAAAAGTTTCTCAGAATAACTTAAGGTAATGATTTCAAAAGTGTAAGAAAAGAACAGATAATAAATATGAAAATAGATGCATTGCTAACATATTTATATCTATAACTTTAAGAGAAAGAATTGGTTTTAAAAAGGGAGCTTTATTTTTATTTTTTTTATTGCATGGATAAGAAGGCAGAATTCTTCTAGTAAAATAAATTTCTGGGACTGGAGAGATGCCTCAGTAGTTAAGGCAATGCCTAACGATGGATTTCCTAGTACCCACATAAATCCAGGTACACAGAAAATGGCACATGCATCTGGAGTTCATTTGCAGCATCTGGAGGCACCAGCATGCCCTTCCTCTCTGTCTCTCTTCTATCTTTCTCTGATTGCAAATAAATAAATAATTTTAAAATCTGATTACAAAAATAAATAAATTTCTGATTTGATACTGGCAACAGATGGAAAATATGACTTATGCCACATAAATTTTCCTTGCAAAATTGAGTGTACTAATTATGCCAAGTGATATAAATATGAATGAGTTTTGTCATAAAAACAAAATTAATCAACTTAAGAAATAGCTTATTGTACTTGATGCTGGACTTCCTGAGGAGTCATATGATTTTTTGTGTTTCATTTTGTTTTTCTCCAGGTAAGGTCTCACTCTAGCTCAGGTTGACCCAGAATTCACTATGTAATCTCAAGATGGCCTCAAACTCACAGCAATTCTCCTACCTCTGCCTCCCAAGTACTGAGATTAAAGGCATGTGCCACCACACCCACAATGATTTTAAATTATTTCAAAAAAATGAAAAGAAAGTAAAATAAATTTTAAGTAAGATGTTATGCCATTCCATAAGAAAGAAAAGTTCTATTTCATTTTAATTCACAAATAAACATGCAGAGGCAAAAATAGAAAATTTGGTCCGGGTTATTTAATTTGCAAGAATGCAGAAAACAATAGTGAAATTGCTACTGTAATTTCAATACAAGTACTTATAGTAACTTAAAAATATTTCTCTAAAAAAATCTAAATTTGACTTATTTCTCATGCCATCATTCTGAAATAAATGAGCATATTCCAAACCCCACAATCTACAGATATGAATTTGCAAATGATATATAACTCTGTATACTTTCCACTGCCTGATTTGGGAATCATTATTATTTCAAATATTCTTATATGACATCAAAATCTTCTCTTTTAGACTTATAAGTAATCCTAGTATCACCTGTGGAAAAATGCATGTATATGTATGTCACAATATTTCCAATTAAAGTGAGTGATAAACTTTTCCTAATATGATTAAGTTTCTATTCAATTCTTCAAAAGAAAATTAATATAATTAAAATAACATAATTTAAAGGGATGATTTAGTTTAAGAAAGTTAAGCATAGGCCATGGTGGAGGAAATCTGAATTCTACCTCAATAACTCCACAAAGTCCCTCTATAATGTCTCATTATGCGTGACACCCAACCTTCCTTATGCTTTATTATAATAAACTTGATTATTTTATTTTTTACAAAGTGATTATCAAACGGTAAAAATATTAGGTTTCACCCTGATTAGAATGTAAGATCCTCAAGAACTACATGCTAAGAAGTATCTGAGGTAGATCATCTTAGAAAGAAGAAAGATTATTTGGGCTCACACTTGTAGAGGTGTCAGTCCACAGTCTGTAGGCTTTGTTGCTTTGGGTCTATGGTGAGACAGTAGCCATGGTGGGAAGTGTGGGGTGGATCAAGTTGCTTATTAAAGAAGGTAAAAACAAGAGACCGTGTGTCACAATTTAAGAGTACATTCCTCCCTCTCCTAAAATCTTCCACTAGGCTCCACCTCTTCAAAGTTCTACCACCTCCCACACCTCTAAGCTAAGGATCAGCCTTGAACACATGGTCCTTTGGAGGCATTCTAGGTCCAAACCAGAGCAATCATACATATATTATAATTACTGTGCATTGGTCAAAGCTGGCCTTGCCATCATAGGTAGACTGTGAGTATCTCATCAGACATGAACCATCTCAGAATATTTACCTCTGACAGGCTAATCTCAAAACATGATAAAATGAGACTAGAGCCACTTCATAATGTTGTCTAAGCAGAGACAAAAGCAAGGTCACTGTGAAACCCACAAAATACCAAATACTCCATTTCTTGATTAAAATGGGGTCTTCTACTTCCTTACCAGTTACAACTTTATTCACACTCTTGTCTTCCTCATCAATAAATGAGTCACTGAAATACCCAAATCATAGATGTGCCTTATTTTCTACAAACATTCAATCTAGAGTAATTCCCTATTTCCTTCCACCCTCCCTTAGAGCCACCCCACCAGAGCCCTAATAAAGGTTCTTTCTCATGAGACTTATGGTATATTTTCTCCCCCACAGTTATTTGAAATAAGCCACGTTTTATAGTGTACATGAGTGTGCAGTTTCTGGTGATCTGTGACCAAATGATTTCCATGGAGTATTGCACTGAGAAAAAAATGTGTGATACAGCCATTAAAGGCATTTGCTGGCAAAACCTGATGGTCCAGATTCAACTCTTCAGTACCCACATAAAGCCAGATACACAAAATGGTGTATATGTCTGGAGTTGTTTTCTAGCAGGAGACCTTGACACACACAATCTCCCCCATCATTCTTTCCTTGCAAATGAATAATCAATAAAAACATTTTTTAAATGCACAAGATAAAAGGAAGAAATTAAAACTTGGAATAGTTATAAACTATTTGTCACTGCTAGGTATTTTATTGATAAAAGAAATAATAGTGAAGGAGGGTCAGTAATAGAGCAATTGCCTAGCATACGCAAGACATAATATTAGCTAGCATCACTTGAGCCACTACACTATACCAGGTACTGGTGTATTTAACTTAATCCCCAAAACTAAATTGTATTCTAATATCTTCCCCTCCTTAGAGAAAGGGAAATAGGCTTATAGAAGTAACCTTGCTCAAGTTCACAGATAATAAATGTTGGTACTAGCTTCAAACCCAGACCACTCTCTTGATAACTTATTTTTAAACAAAATTAAATTTTAATGAACAGAAGTTCTAGACTTTCTTGACAAAGGCACTGTGTTCAATGTGAGAAAAGCAACCTTCAATAGCAAGAATGCTAAGAATTTCCACATTTGTTCAGAATATCCTAGAGGGCTTCAGTCCCCTGCCAACACCATTCTACTTCTGCTCTTCAAAGTAGCTTAGTCATTGGCACCAAATTTGCATCACAAAGCCAGTTCTCTGTTGGTACATTTTTAAAAAGTTAAAGTTACTGTCTTTCTGTTAAGTGTTTCTCTGCTAGTTAGAATACAAGGTTTGTTCCTGCCAAAGGAAAGATCATCCTTTGAATAGAAGCAGCAGACTGTTTTTCCAACTGTGTGGGGAATGTTCCTCAGTCAATGAAGGGGCTGAATTGATAAAACATCTTTTTATCTGACCTGGAATTAACCAGGAATAGTCATACCCAAAACTGAAATGGCCAAATGCTACAGGTTCCATGCTCTAAAAGAAAGCAAAAGATATGCCAACAACATAATATCCTCACAGAACACACTGTCTTCTCTCAGTTTCAGGGCAAATCTGCAGGATGCCATTCCCGCTGAACTAGAACTCTCAAATGCCAACTCAAGTGAGTCACTTACTGGAGTACAAGGAAATTTCCAAGGCACTTGGCCCACGTGTAACAATACAAACAAGGCTTTTTTCTATGGTTTCATTTGTTGATACAAAGTGGATATTTATTATAGAGCAAAGGAAGGAGGCCACTACAAGCATATATGATTTTATATTTGCACCTGACACAAGTGATCAAAGAAACATGGACCCATTCCCGCCCCCAAGAAGACTGTGAAAGTTCCAGAAGTAGCCAGATGTGAGGATGCTTTTAGGAGGAAGAGGACCCTTGGCATACTTTCATTTCCTATATAAAAGTCTACCTCCAAAGTCCATTTCATCTTTTCTAATTGTCTGCTCTATGGACCAGAATAACTTAATAGAATGCACTAATATACATGCATATTTATCATAGACTAAGGAAATATAAATATTATTGTGTGAGATAAAAACATAATTATTTGTAACAGGTGTGTCTGACCTTTTTGTGTTCAAAAAAGAGATATTTTGTCAATTCTGCCCATTCACTGATGGCTGAGGAACATTCCAGACACTGTTGGAGAAACAGTTTGTTGCTTCCATTGAAAGGATGATCTTTCGTTTGGCAGGAAGAAAACCTTCTATTCTAACTAACAGATAAACACTATGCAGTCAGGATAGTTTCTTTTAGCTTTAAAATATATATACTAAGCCATTCATGGTGGTGCACGCTTTGAATCTCAGCGCTTTGGAGGCTGAGGTAGGAGGATCACCAGGAGTTAGAGGCCACCCTGAGACTACAGAGTGAATTCCAGGTCAGCCTGGGTTAGAGCGAGAACCTACCTTGAAAAAAAAATACACACACACACACACATGTATGTATACATACACACACACACACACACACATATATATATATATGTATATATATATATAAAGAGAGAGAGACAGAGGGAGAGAGAAAGAGACAGAGAGAGAACTGGCTTTGTAATGTAAAGATGCATGCCCTCCAGGATAGTTATTGTATTAGTTTCTTGTGATCAAACTGCTTTGATCAAATACCTAACCAGAAGCAGCTTAAAGGAGGCAAGGTTTTACTCTGGCTTAAAGTTTCAAGGGGATATAGTCCATCATAGTGGGGAAGCAGGACAGGAGGCTGGAGGCCCTGTTATAGCAATAAGAAAGAAGTAGAGAACAAACCGGAAGTGAAGCCAGGCTATAAAGTCTCAAGACTAGTGACCTACTTCCTCCAGAAAAGCTCCACCTACCAAAGTTTTCACAAGCTTTGCAAACAGCTTGGTCATCTGAGGAACTAAGTATTCAAACACAGAAGTCTATGGTGGATATTTCCCATTCAAAACCACAACAGCTATGAATGAAGCCCATTACATTTGTAAATGGTAACATCATCTCACAATGTCAAAAAATTGGATATCCCTGTTATATAGCATTATTTAACAATTCAAAGAAACCCTGTCATTGAAAAGGTTGGGAAATGTAACTTTTTGCCATATTTCTTTATTTTCATACTAACAGTTTCATGTAAAATAAAATTCAAGAGTTCATTAAAGTCAACCTTTGTTAAGTTGCAATTTAATTTCTCCAAGTCTGCAACTCTCTAAGAAATTGTCAAGTCACTGAGATTTGGCAATAATATAATAAAACAATAACAAATAAATTCATTGTAGACAAGGACAACTAGATACCTTGAGTAAAAAGTAATCTATTGAGTACTTCCTTAATGTAATTTAGAAAACAGTCATGTACAAGATGTTTCCATGTATTTACTGTCATATTTCCTTGCCCAAGGTTCTAGTCCATTAGTTCTCATTAACGAATTCTATGATGCATTTTATATAGTATCCTTTTTAGAACTCTTTATTTATTATTTATTTTCCAGCAGAGATAGAGAGAGAGAGAGAAAGAATGAGTATGAATGTGTGCACCACAGCATCTTGCCACTGCAAACAAACTTCAGATGCATGTGTCACTTTGTGCATATGGCTTTATGTGGTTACTAAAGAACCAAATCCAGGATCCAGGCTATCTGGCTTTGCATGCAAGCAACTTTAATCACTGAGCCATCTCTTCAGACCCATATAGTAGTCTTAAAACAAGAGATAATGAAGACTGTACATTCTAGTCCTTATAATAACACTAAGATAACATTCTGTACAAAACCACACCTTAGGTTATGGTGAAAGCTGAAAACATAAAACACTTGCCTAACAAGAATGAAAGTACTGTACAGGTCTATTTCAAAACCTCTTAGTTACACTTCAAAGAGGAAAACCTATAGGAGAACCTTTGTTTAAAACAAATATTCAAATGCATCAATTACTTATTTGCAATATATTTTCTCTGTCTTTAATTTGTGATCAGTATTCTGAGTACTTTAACTGCGTTTCTAGGACCAGAAACCTAATTTATGATACCGCCTTTAGAGACTTTTAAGATTTAAGGCAATCTTGTAGGAAGGAAATTAGATATTTAAAGTCTGATGCATAAAACTCAGTTTCTGAAGTGGGTGTGGTGGTGCATGCCTTTAATCCCAGCATTTAGGAGGCTGAGGTAGGAGAATTACTGTGAGTTCATGACACCCTGAGACTATCTAGTGAATTCCAGGTCAGCCTGGAGTAGAGTGAGACCCTAACTTGGAAAAAAACAAACTCAGTTTCCTTCTCCAATTTATGCCTGCTCTTACCTTAATTAATTAGTTTTTTCATAATTTTTTATTATTTTTATTTTTTATTAACTTCCATGATTATAAAAAATACCCCATGGTAATACCCTCCCTCTCCCCACTTACCCCTTTGAAACTCCACTCTCCATCATACCCCCTCCCCATCTCAATCAGTCTCTCTTTTACTTTTGATGTCTTGATCTTTTCCTCCTCTTATGATGGTCTTATGCAGGTAGTGTCAGGCACTGTGAGGCCAAGGATATCCAGGCCATTTTGTGTCTGGAGGGACCATGTTGTATGGAGTCCTGCCCTTCCTTTGGCTCTTACGTTCTTTCTGCCACCTCTTCCGCATTAGACCCCGAGCCTTGGAAGATGTGATACAGATATTGCAGTACTAAGCATTGCAGTCATTTCTTTCCATCACCATGATACCTTCTGAGTCGTCCCAAGGTCACTGCCATCTGAAAGAGAAGATTCTTAGCCAACAGTGAGAGTAGCATTAATATAAGGGTGTGAACATTAACAGAAGTGCTTACTAGGCAGTTTGATAAGCACAGTATATACATTTGGCCAGACAACAGCAGACGTTACACCCCTAGGGCTCATGACTACCCCTGTTTTAAGTTTTCAGTATCAGGGATGCATTACCTTCCCATGGAGCAGGCCTCCAGTCCAATTAGAGAGCAGTTGGTTTCCCCCATAACAGACGTGCCACTATCACACCCGTTGGCTCATTTGGCCTGGCTGGCCAATTATAAGGCTTGCAGTGTCCACTGATGAGTATCTTCATTGGTGATTTCTCTTTCTCCCATTGAACTGCATGCAGAATGGCTTCTTCCAGCTTTCTGTCAGCTGGTCTACATGGAGGAGGTTATCAGCTCAGATCCAGCAAGATTTCTCAGTGGCCTTGCAGCCCAAGTATATGGAGTCTTCAGCAATAGGGTCTTACCATCTATTTCTGGTGGGAAACCAAGGGCCTCAGCAATACTACAGAGCCATAGTAACAAAAACAGCATGGTACTGGCACAAAAGCAGACTCGTAGATCAATGGAACAGAATAGAGGACCCAGATGCAAGTCCAGGTAGCTATAGCCACCTGATATTTGAAAAATATGCCAATAATACTCATTGGAGAAAAGGCAGCCTCTTCAGCAAATGGTGCTGGGAAAACTGGATATTTATCTGTAGAAAGATGAAAATAGATTCTTCTCTCTCTCCATGCACAAGAATTAAGTCAAAATGGATTAAAGACCTTAACATCAGACCTGAAACTCTGAAACTGCTAGAGGAAAGAGTAGGGGAAACCCTTCAACATATTGGTCTTGGAAAAGACTTTCTGAATATAACCCCAATTGCTCAGGCAATAAAGCCACAGATTGACTGCTGGGACCTCATGAAATTACAAAGATTTTGTACATCAAAGGACACAGTGAATAAAGCAAAGAGGCAACCTACAGAATGGGAAAAAAATCTTCTCCAGCTATACATCTGATAGGGGATTAATATCTAGGATATACAAAGAACTAAAAAAATTAAATAATAAGAAATCAAACAAGCCAATTAAAAAATGGGCTATGGAACTAAATAGAGAGTTCTGAAAAGAAGAAATACAAATGGCATATAAGCATCTAAGAAAAATGTTCTACATTCCTAGTCATCAGGGAAATGCAGATTAAAACTACATTGAGATTCCATCTCACTCCTATCAGATTGGCTACCGTCATGAAAACAAATGATCATAAATGCTGGCGAGGATGTGGAAAAAGGGGAACCCTTCTACACTGTTGGTGGGAATGCAATCTGGTTCAGCCATTATGGAAATCAGTGTGGAGGTTCCTAAGACAGCTAAAAATTGATCTACCATATGACCCAGCTATAGCACTCCTAGGCATATATCTTAAGGACTCATCTCATTTCCTTAGAAGTACATGCTCTACCATGTTTATTGCTGCTCAATTCACAACAGCTGGGAAATGGAACCAGCCTAGATGTCCCTCAACTGATGAATGGATAATGAAGATATGGCACATTTATACAATGGAGTTCTACTCAACGGTAAAGAAAAATGAAGTTATGAAATTTGCAGGAGAATGGATGGATCTGGAAAGGATTATACTAAGTGAGGTAACCCAGGCCCAGAAAGCCAAGCATCGCATGTTCTCTCTCATATGTGGATCCTAGCTACAGATGACTGGGCTTCTGTGTGAGAAGGAAGAAACTCAGTAGCAGAGGCCAGTAAGATAGAAAAGAGGTAAAAAGGGAAGAGAAAGGAAGTGATGGGGGTACTTAATAGGATGGTATTGTATTTATGTAAGTAGAAGAATAGACTAATGGGGGGTGAAAAGGCCCAAAATGAGGTCTGGGGAAGAGATTGAGTCAAGGAAAGGTGGAGGGACAGCTAATCAAAATCTAAGAGATTATAAGTAAAACATATGTAATCCTACTTTTTTGGACAATGTGACACTCAGGAGCCATATATTGTTGCTAGAAAATTTTCAGTGCCAGGGATGGGATAGCTTCCAGTGAGTTGTTGGCCAGGGAGATCCCTGATGCCCTCATAAATTTTTATTAGTTATGGACATACTCAGTATGTAAACAGCACATGTTGGTACCATCCTTACCCTCATCCCTGCTTCCCCTCCAAATGGACCCTCCTTGTTGAGGATGCTTGTTATTCCCATGGGGATTGTAGGTCATCCACCAGTTATGGGGAAGAGGCAATGTCTCTGTGCATAATGTCCCAAATTGTGGCTCTAACAATCTTTCCACCCCCTGTTCTATGAATTTCCCTGAGACATGTTGGGTTTGTTTTATGTCTACTTCAGTGATGGGCTCTTAGGGGCCTCTGGATCTCTAGATTTTTGGTTTGGTAGGAGTTGAGTGTTCTCTGTGCCTATTTCCTTCACTGTTGTGCTGACATCAGGTTCACCAAGAAAGCAGCACTATTGCTTATTTTCCCCAATTTTTCTATGGTTTCAGCTGGGGCCCTGGTGAAGTGTGATGGGCAATTTCTCTCCTCAGGCTCTGCTTCCATCTGAAAAAGAAAAGCAGATTTTCCAATGGAGAGTGAAGTCAGAACAGGTTAAGTGGGATAACCATTATTAGTTTGGAGAGAATTTAATGGATGTAGGCCCACTTGTAGCCCAAGATTGGTGGGAGCTTGATATTGGAGAGCAAACTCATCATATGGTTATGATTATAACTGTTTCCCAGTTTCAGATATGAGTTCCTTTTCACTGATTTGATCTGTTAGCCAATCCAGGAGTAGTTGGTTACTCATCATGGCTGTGTGGCACTATTGCACTTGTCTGAACATCATGTCAGGTTGTTTGCTTTGAGTAGCTTAGACCTCAAGTTGGTTAGACAGATGTTGGCCACTTTGCCCCGGTAGATAATGTAGCACATTCTAGCACTAGATGGGCTAACTGCCTGGAGACTGGCTCTATTCCAGATTACAGCCTGGTCTCTCCATGTTCCATGCTGACAGAATATGGTGTCTTCAGCAGTAGGGTCTTACTATTAACACCTGGTGGGTAATTAAGTGGTCTGACAGAAGTCTGTCTTCTTTTGGGAGACCATATAGGGGTCTCTGATCAACAGCTCATTGTGGACATTATCTGCATCCTGGTACTAGGAGTTACAGGCCAGCACCAAGGAAAAAGAAAGAAGGAAAAGAAAGAAAGCATGGAAAAGAAAGAAGCAAATCAGAAAGAAACAGGAGAAAATTAAGGTTGGGTTTCATCTCACTCTCTCCAGGTCCCTTTGATTCAGGTTTTCCCTCTAAAGTCCTGATGATAGTTCAACCTTTTAATCTGTGTTCCAGGAAATAGTCTTTTATGGTACCAGTTCCATTTGGGTCCAATTTTGTGCCCCCTCCCACACCCTTACCCTTACTGTAATTTAAACCAAGTTTCCCTTCTTAATTATTTGGGCAGCTTCTGTTGTCCATTTTGATAAAACAAAGAAGAGCTGTGAGGTTCTGGTTTTTCAGAACACAGGAAAAAGCTCATGCACAGATACAGGAGAACAACTGATTGTGATGCCTGAAGACAACATATGCTTGGGTCTAAATCAGTACAAAGTCAAACTGAAGCTGAGCTGGAAGCCTCCTCACTGTTGACTACCTGTCCAGATGCTAAAAAGCTATGTGCTCTTGGGGGAGAAAAGTCATCAGTGATCTTAACCAGCACTGGGTCCTGCTCTACAAGCCTTACAGCAGGCCAGCTAGGCAGAATGTACAAACTGATGCAACAGAGGCATGTCCATTCTGGGAGAACTGCCTTCTAGGTTTGAGGTTCACTCCTCAGGAGGTAATTCATGTCTGGTTTTGAAAACCTACTCAAAACCCATGTTGGGGAGATAATATGCCTGAAAGGGAAACTATTACTGTTGTTTAGCTAAATTTTGTATGTTTTTCCCACCAAGGAACCCTCTATATACTCATGTTTACAGTCATATATTAATATTACTCTCACCTTTGATTAGAAAAGTTTCAATTTTTTTCAGATGGCACTGGCCACTGGAGAGATTCAAACCTCATCAAAGTGAAGAGAAGTGACAGTGGAATATTCACCACTAACAGAGACCTCTCTAACACACTCTCCAATGCTCAGTGACCATTGTGGAAGAGGTGGCCAAAAGAATATAAGAGCCAAAGAAAGTTAAAGAGTGCTTTGTCATGCTGTCTTCCAGACACCAAGTGTTCTCAATGGCATTCATGACCTCACAGTGTCTGATGCTACCTACCCAAGTCCTGCATAATAGAAGGGATTCAGTAGAAGGGGGATAGAGGAGGGAGAAAATGAAAGGTAGTGGGAGGGGATTGTGATCATGGTTTATTGTTCATATGTATGGTGGTTCTCAATTAAAAAGCTTTTAAATGGGACTGGAGAGATGGCTTAGTGATTAAGGAGCTTGCCTGAAAACTCTAATGACCAAAGTTCACATGTAAAGCCAGATATACAAAGAGATGCATGAGTTCATCTGCAGCACATGGAGGCTCTGGTGCACCCATTCTCTCTGTTTGTCTCTCTTCTCTCTATCTGCTTGCAAATAAAAATATTTTTGAAACTTTTTAAATAAATGAGGTAACCCAGGGTCATAAAGTCAAATGCCACATATTCTCTCTCATATGTGGATCCTAGCTTCAAATGTTTAGATTTGTATGTGAAATGGAGTAAATTCAGTATTAGAGGCCAGGAAACTTGAAGGGCTATGAGGGAGAAAGGAGAAAAGAGGGCATAAGGGGAGGATATTGTTGATATGTAATTAGAAGGGCAGAATACTGGAAGGAAAATAATGTAAGCAGGGCCAGGGGAAGGGATAGAGGGCTTGAGAAGAGGGTTAATCAAAATTTAGGATGTTGTGAATAAGCCTACTTCTGTGCTAGCTAACAATACACATGTTAAAATAGAGAGTTTTAGCAGAAGTATCCTGTGAAAGTGCATATTTTTTAGCCAGAATCCATAGATTGTTATTAGAAAAATTTCAGTGCCACTGGTAGGATACCTTCTACCAAGTTGGCCAGGGAGGCCTCTCATGGCCCCAGAACATTACAGGCTATTGTCAAGACTCTTGGTTACCCACCGGAACTAGATGGTAAGTCCCTATTAGTAAATATTCCACATGCCAGGGTCACTGAGAAATCAAATTGGAGCTGAACTGAAAGCCTCCTCCCTATTGACTAGATGCCATAGTGCTGGAAATAGCTATGCAGCCTATTGGGGGGAGAAAAGTCATCGATGATGTCAACCATCAGTGGGCTCTACAAGCTTTATGGATGGCCAGCCAGGCAATATGTACCAAGAGGTGCAATGGTGGCTTGCCTGTTATGAGGGAAACCAACTACTCCCTAATTGGACTTGAGGCTTTTTCCACAGGACAGAACTACCTGGTACTGAAAACCTAATCAAAAAAGCCTGTAGCTGTGGAGGTCATAAGCCTGAGAGGAAAATATTACTGTTGTATGGTTAAATATATATGTTATATCCACCAAACTGCCCTCTTAATACTTATAATTATGCACATATATTCATGTACTCTTAGTTTTAGTTCAAGAAGCTTCTTTTTTCAGATGGCAGTGACCACTGGGTTGGCTCAAAACTTACAAAAGTGCTGAGTAGGGACAGTGAAGTGTTTGGCATTGAGACATCTCAATCACACTCTGCAAGGCTCAGTAACCATTGAAGAGATGCTATAAAGGATGTTAGAGCCAAAGGAAGTGGAGGGGTGCTCACAGTACTGTCATCCAGATACAAAGTGACTTTGATATTCATGAACTCACAGTGTCTGATGCTATGCACGACCTGCATAATCGGAGGAAAAAAGTTGATATCAAAATAGAAGAGACAGTAGTTCAAAAGAAGAAGGGATTCAGTGGAGGGGTATTTTGGAGGAGCAAAAGGAAGTGTGGTGGGAAGCATTATGATTATGGTATATTGTCTATATTTATGAACGTTTTCAGCAAAAGGTCCTTTTAAAAGCTGTGTTGAAAAGGTCCATTGCTGATCCAAGAGATGAATATTATTAGGCAACTTTAAAACTTCTATTTCCCATTCTCTATGTGATAACTAGAATCATTCTGTCTCTACTGGTACTATGCTCAGAATTAGGAGGTCATAAAGAATTGTTTCTGATAACTTCATTTCATTAGCCTTCCAAATTTCCTCAACACCAGCTGGCTATCTACTGGGATACTGGTCCCAAACCTCAGACTTGCCCAGCACCTAGCATTTCTTTGTTGCAGATGCACAATTGTATTCATTTCTAATTTGCTTCAGCATTTTATGCTTGTAGTCTTATCCAAGTTTCACAACATAAGTATAAGGCATTAATGGTCTCTATTCAACCTCCTATTCTTTTTTTAAAATATTTTTATTTTTATCTATTTATTTGAGAGAGAGAGAGGCAGCAATAGAAAGAGGCACACATGATAGATAGATAGGTAGATAGATAGATAGATAGATAGATAGATAGATAGATAGATAGATAAATAGATAGATATACATATAGATATACATATAGATATACATATAGATATAGATAGATAGAGATAGATAGAGATAGAGATAGATAGATATAGATATAGATTAGATATAGATATAGATAGATATAGATAGATAGATATAGATATAGATATAGATATAGATATAGATATAGATATAGATATAGATATAGATATAGGTAGAAAATGGACATGCTAGGGCCTCCAGCCACTGCAAGCAAGCTCCAGGTGCATGTATCACCTTATGCATCTGGCTTAAGTGAGTACTGGAGAATCGAAACTCAAACTAGGGGTCCTTAGGCTTTGCAGGCAGTGCTTAACTGCTAAGCTATCTCTCTAGCCCCCCTTACCTGTCTCCTCTCCTGCCACCTCTGCCTCACCCAATCTCCTCTTTATGAATATTACAAGTGCCACTGCTCATGGATTGGACATGAGACCTGCTCACTGAGAGAGAACTCATATTTAGTACTGGGAGCCAAGCCAGATTTCCTAGAATAGGAAACCAACAGACTCCAGAGAGAACCTCCTCTGCTCTTTAGCTAACAAGAGTATGCATACACATTAATAACTCTCTCTAGTGACTGTTCTCATCCTGTTTAATCCGAACTGCTCTCATGTTTGACTGGAGAGTCTGTTTTATCTTACACATAGTGGAGGATACTGTGGTGAACCAGAATACATCAAAAATCAGCTGCCTACTATGAGATGGATCACATCTGGCTTGGCCCAGAAGCCACTGCCGAGGAAGTAGACACATGAGTACTACTCTCACAGATAGCCTGAAAACCATTTCCAGGGAGATGGCAACAGACACTGTGGACATTCAAACCTCATCAAAAAAGAGAACCAGAGGCTACAGAGAACTCAACACTAAATCACTAAATCTCTAACTTACCAGCATACCACAATGAATATCAATAACCCCACCAAGGAGAATCCTCAATATAATAGGGTTGGAGGGAAGAGGATATAAGAGCTAACCTTTTTATCAAAGGGTAAGAATGATGGAGGAAAGCTTCTCGCCTTGTGGCTGGGAAACAACATCCCCTTCAATCATATATCAATGACCATAAGACTTCCCATTATGCCTCACTATCTAAAGATTCCACCACCTCTCAATAGTTCCATGGGCTAGAGATTAATATGGGCCATTAGGCAATTCCTCAGTTTTATTCATCCTTCCAATTCTTCAAAGCCCCTTCCCACATTATCATTATCCCATTCTTCCCCACCTATCTTTAGCTCTAGGTCCTGAGAACTTTCTCTGTTCCCTTACTTCAGTCATTGCTGGAGATTTCCAGAAGGAAACAGAAAAAATGAAAAATGTTTTTACAAAGTACAGAAATGTTAGTGGAAGGATGGATGACATTTGAGATTTGAGAAATCACTCCTACTTGAGTTCAGAACTCAGCTCTGCTCTAGCTGTGTGGCCTTAGGGAAATTACTTAACCTCACTTAACCTCAATTTATCTATCTGTCTGGTCTGGTTTTTTTTAAAGGTTACATCTGACATAAATGGAAAATGAAGAACCATAGACCTGCTCCAACAAAAGACAGGTTTAAATCATGAAGGCTACAGCAAAGACAGAAGAAAGTTGATAAGGAAGATTCTGTTTTCAGAGAAATCCCTGAGAGGTATAAGGAGTGCTCTTTTCTCCTGGCCATGTCCTAAGTTAATGAATAAAATTTTTATAGGATTATGAGGAGGAAATTCATAACATCAAAAGGTGGATATCCACCAGAAAAATTTCTACATTAAGCCCTTTCATTTTCTACTCAGCCAATGGCTGGTGAGATTCTGTTCTTGAAAAGGGTTTCAACAATTATTTAATGGCAATGTCCCCCTCTTTGGGAGTTAAGCAAAATGAGTCTTCTTCTAATCTTTTTGTACTATCCCTGCTCACTCTACTTGAGGTAAAGTGATTTTCCCCATCTTTCATGCTAAAGATTTTCAGGTTGGTATCATCTGAATACAGCTTTCTATTTCCCATCTCCTGTTTGTGTGGGTGCTGGGTCCTCTCAGGTTCTCTTACTTGTGTGGCAAGTACTCTTTATCAGCTGATCCATCTTCCCAGCCCTCCCATCTAACTTTTTTAAAAGTTAAAATTTAAGTCAGTTGCTTAGCTATATTAACCACATTACAAGTGCTGAACTGTTACCTGAGACCAGTGGTTGCTAGGCTGAACATCCCAAGCCAAGGAGCTTCCTTACCCATGCCTCCAGCCATCTGGCCTATCTTACTCAGAAGCAGACTTTCTGTCCCCTCAAAATCTCTATGACATGTGCAGATGTTCTAGAATGTCTTAGGTGCCCAGATAAGAGGACCTGAGTGTTTTATAAAGAGTCAGCTTTGTTGTTTTTAGGATTCTTTTTAAAAAAAATTTTATTTACAGCCTCCATACATATGGGTAATATACCATGATCATAATCATTGCCTACCTTCCTCCATTTCCCCCTCCAGAGAATCCCTTATTTCCAACTAGTATTTCTTCTATTTCGGTGTCATCATTCTTTCCCTCCTACTATACAGGTCTTGTGGAATTCTTATATAGTACGTTAAATCTAATACCCAAGTATACCTACATTTCCCAAAATGAAGTCCTATGAAACATAAGAATACCAGGAATGCATTCCTAGCCAACTGTGATTTGAAAATACTAGGTCAAATAAAATCAAAGGGACCTCTTTGTACATAACTTCCATGGCCCTTAGCCCTTCCATGGGATACAGCTCTGCCCAAGGGATTCTTCTGAAGCCCAGAGGTTGCTTTGTTCCCAGCATTTGACAGGTGGGAAGCATGAGAATCAAGGAGCATTCCTGAGCCTTAACAACTGAAAGTCAACATAAAAACACTACATAAGATGGTTGTGGTAGCACATGCCTTTAGTGCCAGCACTCAGGATGCTGAGGCAGGAGGATTGCTATAAGTTCAAGGCCACCCTGAGACTACAAAGTGAATTCCAGGTCAGCCGAGCTAGAGAGAGACCTTACCTTGAAAAAAAAAAAAAACCTACCACATAGGTATCTCTCAGGTGCATGTTTCTGCACAACCTCCCCGATTACCCCTGATATGAAGCTCAAATCACCCATAGCAGCTGTTGACTTGTGAAACAATTGCTAATGCACACTTTATTGGTAATCTCTTCATCCTTTCATCATGCCCCCAATTCCAATATTTCCTGTATGTTCCAAATAAAATACTTGCCCTTGAATCATTCTACTGCCTGCTACTAGAAAAACCCCAAGGAATTTCTGTGTGGCTTCTTAGCTTTTTTACATGCTACTGCACATTATCAGAGGAAGCTCACATAAAGCAAGTCTCAAACTTGTTGACACTGAAAACACTTTTGTATGGCCTTCACATTACAACTTCCTGTTCAGATTCAAGAAACCCAGCTTGGGAAATTCTAGTTTAAACTATAAAGATTGGGCTTTGAGTACAAACCTATTGAAAGGAATCTGGGAGTCTCTAAACAACAGTTTAAATATGTCCATGCAATCTTATATTTATATATGATGGGGGATTTTATGAAAACAAAATCTAAAAATATACAACTCATTTTCTAGCCTCATTTAAAGCTCTTATATATTCCCACATAGGAACTACAAGGGAAGTTCTGCTTAAGGGGTATCATGGTGCTAAAAGGAGCCTAGCAAAGGTCATACACAGGAATGAAGGGGAAAGAACAGGCACAAGGAAGAGATCTGAAAGTTAGGACTTTCAGTATTGAGACGAAAAGCCAGAAGAGTAATAATCTAGAAATATATAAGAAATAAATAGAAATATAATATATGTCTCAATTCTTCATGTTTTAGAATATTAGGCTTACATAATAGTTCTTTTTTTAAGCACCACATTTTTTATTGTAATAGTCTGGCCATAATATAAATTGGACATAAATATAAGTTCCTGCTGGCCTGAAAAGGGTGCCTGAAAATGGCACATTTGACTTCCAAATTTTTTTTTTTAATTTTATTTTTTTTCTTCTTTTTTTTTCTTTATTAGTTAGTTTTGTATTCAGCAAATACAGTCAGTTTGGTACCATTATTAGGCTCATCCATGACCTACCCCCTCCCCTTGGCCCCTCCTTGTTGAGGTATATGGGTCATGCATTCTGGAGTTAGCCCACAGTTATGTGTAAGATAAATGTCTCTGCATATCATGACCCAACATGTGGCTCTGACATTCCTTCCGCCCCCTCTTCCACAAAATTTCCCTGAGCCATTTTGGGTTCATTTTTGGTCTGCTTCAGTGATGAGGTGTTGGGGGCCTCTGGGTCTCTGGCTCTCTGATTTGGTAGGAGTTGATTTTTCTCTGTGTTGATCTCCTTCCCCCTTTTGCTGGTATCCTGGTTCATCAGGAAAACAGCCCCCTTGCTTGTTTCTCCAATTTTTCTTAGTTTCAGCAGGGGCCATTTGGAGGTATGATGGGGTGGTTCTCTCCTTAGGATCTACATCTATCTGAAAAAGAGAAGCAGATTCTCCAACGGAGACAAAGTTAGCACCAGGACAAAAGAGATAACCCTTACTTTTTTTTATAGAGAATTTAATAGGTGTAGGCCCTCTTGTAGCCCACGATTGATGGTAGCTTGATATTGGAGAGTGGGCTTATGTTTGGATATGGTTCTGACTTGTTTCCCAGCTCCACCTATGGGTCCGCTACCACTGAGGAGATCAGTTAGCCAAATTAAGAGCAGTTGGTTCCCCACCATGGCTGTGTGCCACTATTGAACTTCTGTGGGCATCACAACAAGTTATTTGTTGCTAAGTAGGTTAGACCATGAGTTGCTTGGACAAATATTGGTCATTTTCCCCCAGTCGCCCATGTAGCACCTTCTGACACTAGACGCGCTGACTGTCTGGGGACTGACTCTCTTCCAACTTCCGTCCATGCCATTCCATTTTTCATGTCAACCACATAAGGTGTCTTCAGCAGTAGGGTCTTACCACTAACCTTTGGTGGGTCATCAAGTACTCTGACAGAAATCTGTCTTTCTTTTAGGAAACCTTGTAGGTCTCTCTGATCAAAAGCTCATTGTGGATGATAACCCCATGCTGGTACTGGGAGTTACAGGTCAGTGCCCACTAAGAAAATGAGGAAAAAGATAACTAATATACAAGAGTTAGACAGAAGAGAGAGAGAGAGGGAGAGGGAGAAGGAGGGAGGGAAGATGTAGAAGATTAAGCTTAGTCGTGATCCTACCCTCTCCAGTGTCTTGTGGTTCAGGTGTTCCTTGTAAGGGCCTGGTGAAGGATCAGCCATTTGGTCTGTCTTTCAGTAAGTAGAATTTTATGGTACCATTGTTGTTTTGGTCTAGATTTGTGTTTCCCACCCCTTTGATGGCCTCCCCTCCCTCCCCTTCCATCCTAGTGTCTAGTCCATGAGATGGTTGCTGGATATGTAAGTTATCTTGGGTAGATTCAAGTTAGGTGCTGTAGATGAGTGAGACTATGTGGCGATTTTTTTTTCTGTGATTGGGTAAGTTCACTGCGAATGATCTGTTCCAGATTCAACCATTTTTCCTCAAATTTCATTGTGTCATTTTTTCTTACTGCTGTATAGAATTCCATTGTGTAGATATACCACATCTTAGTTATTCATTCTTCTAGTGATGGACACCTGGGTTGATTCCAGCTCTTAGCTATTACAAATTGAGCTGCTACAATTTTATTTATTTATTTGAGAGTGACAGAGAGAGAGAGAGAGAGAGAGAGAGAGAGAGAGAGAGAGAGAGAATGGATGTGCCAAGCCTCCAGCCACTGCAAAGAACTCCAGATGCAAGCACCCCCTTGTGCATCTGACTAACATGGGTCCTGGGGAATTGAGCCTTGAACCAGGGTCCTTAGGCTTCACAGGCAAGCGCTTAACTGCTAAGCCATCTCTCCAGCCCACAGAATAGTTCTTAATGCCCTTAAGACAGAGTAACTGCTGTTGTATTCACAGAGGTTACATTATACAACCATCACTATAAGAGTTAAAAGTTTATATCAAAATAGAGTCTAAAACATAAGACACATAGACCCCTAGTGGACAGAATCAAGAGAGAAGCAGTGCTACAAAGTATACACTTTAAGTCAAAAAGTCAAAGTCTGGATGAGGTGTGCATGCTTCCCAGTCTAGAAATCACAAGCATTCCCTGTCAAGAAACGTCTTTTGAGCCTCTTCTTCCTTTAGCTACCTCCCAGCTTTTCCACTCCCTCTTAAACAAATCTCGTTACAGGAGTTATTTAGACTCTCTAATCTTTCCCCATCTTCTCCAAAGCCCATTACACCAGACTTATCCTCAATAATTATTAAATCTAATGTTCATTGTTATTATAATTGTACAGTTTTATAGGCTATGAAGTACTAATTAAAGCCATGTATACAGTGTATAATTATCAAGCTGGTGTAATCAATAAGAAAGTCCATATTCTTTTAAATCATCTTTTCTTGTAGTGTAATCCCAGGCTATTTTTAGAAGTATTGTCATAGCTGGAGTATGAATCAGTGAGCTCTGGGTTCCTTGTCTCAGTTAAATGAACAGAGGAGATTTTGGGGATCCAGAATCAAAGTTTTTGGAAAAATTATAAAGGTATGAAGACTGACTGACTGACTTTAAAGAGAGGAAAGGTACCATATTTTCTTTAAAATATGAGTTTACAAAACCAAAAGAATGAGAATGAGATTTGGAATTAGATATACACAGTTCTAGCTAGTTTATTCTGGGGAAATGATACCATAGGATACAATTAGAAATATTGAAGGAGAAAGCAGATTGGAGAAATAATTAATGGGACTGTGTGATATTAGACACTTTTGCTTCAAAAGCTAGTGACCTTCTGCTAGTTCATAAAGGAAGCCAAAGAATCATGATGAAAATAATAAATGTCAAAATCATCACAAGTAGATGACCTATGTGTCCTACCACAGAAAATGTCCTCAGAAAATGTTCTGAGATCAAAGACAAGGCCGCATGAGCCTGCACAAGTATGTGGGCTAATCCAAAGCACATGAGGACTGAAGAGAGCTGACAGGTTAGCCAAGAGCACCACTCCGGAAAGATGAACGATTTCTGCTTGGTAAAAAGGGTGGAAAGTGGAAGATGTTAAGGGTGACCTTTAGACCAAAGATCTGACCTGGGAATCATCTCCAAGGCCACAACTGAGTTACTGATGCCCAGTGAGACCCATGGGCTATGAATGGCACATTCTTCATCTCAGCTGCTTCATCCTCCTTTCTAGTTCTCAAAATCATGCCTGTCACCATGTTCAAATTTGAGGAAGCCGGGAGATGGCTCAGTGGATAAAGCACTTGCCACACAGGCTGAGTTCAGATCCTCAGCACCTATATAATTACCAACTGGGTGTAATGGGCTTCCTGTAATCCTAACACTTGGGACACAGAGACAAGGGATCCTCAGGGCTAGCTGGCTAGCTAGGCTAGCTGAATCGATAAACTCTGGGTTCTTTGTCTCAGTTAAATGAAATGGAGAGTGATGGAGAAAGATAGCTGAAAATAACTTCTACCTTTCACACACATATGCATCCCACATACATGTACCCATACACACACACACACACTTTTTTGAGGAATGTATGTTGAAATTAAACTGAACTTGGAGATGGAAGGCTCATTTATCCAACTAACATTTTCCAACCTCTATAGTCCATGTACAGTGCATCAGAACCAAAGAGGAGGTTAACATTGCCCATAAAGCTATTGCATTAATTCTTATAACCACAAACATGTGTCACCTACTACTGGTCAGGAGCTGCCTAAATAAGTCATTGGCCAGGAGCTTGCCTGTGTTAATGCATTCACTCTTCCCAGAATCCCAGTGGATAAGCGCTCCATCATTGTTCCCTGCTATCTAAAGATGAAGAAACTAAGTCATTAGAGGTTTAGTAATTTGCCCAAAGTACACAAAGTAGGAAGCAAAGCTGGGATTTTTAAGCCACTCAGTTTGGATCCATGGGCTGTAGTGAACTATTCAAAAGCATATATAAATAACCTGTAGACAAGAAAAATAAACTGTTTGTGGAAGTAAATATTAGAAGTGGCCTTTGTATCCCCAAAGGGATTCACAAGACCGACTTGGAGTGGGATATCCCCGGAGTATCTCTGAGACACACAAGACAGAAAACTGGAGGAACAAAGTTCCAGGGACTAGAATAGGAAACTGTGGGGAGGAAGTGACATGACAAAGGTAGAAGTTGGAGAGGTGGCATGTGTCTGAGGGTGGTATGTGTCTTAGGTAAAGGAAAAATAAGTAAAAATATGTTGCTTCTGGATTATATTATTTCATTTGATTCACTTAGATCTTGTATTTGACATCATCAGAAAATGAGAGGCAGTTTCCATGTGACCAAATGCTACTTACTGAGTATCACTTTTGTACTAGACTTATTAAGTATCTCATATATTTCAATGATTCTTTGCATGGGCTGACAAATCTGTCAGAGTTCAGTGACCATACCAATGAGAAGTGATTCTATTCCCTTTGGATAGCAGTCACAGAACACAATACAGTCGGGTTTGGAAAACAAGACTACAACATTGAACAAACAAGAAACTATTCCAATGAAAAGGCAGTAAGTAGAGCAAGCATCCTACATTCCTTTTAAAACACAGGGTGGGCAAGAAAGGATAAGCCTTCACAGCCTGCTTGTGTTAAGGTACTCAAGGAAACCTAATGCAAATGGGGTTGCAGATACAGATACAGACAAGTTCCTGACTCTGGAAAGTCCCATCCTCTGCACATTGGTGTGAGAGAGAATCCAGAGAACTCAGAGACCACCAGGCTAATTCCCTGGGCACAGAGGTGGGATAACTCCTTAGAATGAAACAGGATATTAATGTCTTTATCCATTTTCCAGTAGCTGCTCTAGCTCTTTCCTATATTCAGCATAGGCCCATTCTCAGAGCAGGAAACTGAACCCAACCCTCAATTTACTAACAGTAAGAAGAAACCTCATTCGGGGTGTCACAGCTGCAAATCCAGGGCCTCTCACACCTGAGAGGCAGGGCTGAGGCTGCTAATCCTTCCACCATTCCACATGTGGAAGGGCACAAGCCCACCCACAGCCCAGCAGCTCATGTACTAGAGACTCAGTACAGGTAGGGGCATGGGCATGCCCTCAGCAGCCTTGCTTTTCCTGCTGCTTCACCCACGCCCAACAACATCTGCCTTAGTCTTTTGAAAATGAAGAGAGTAAAGCTCCAACTCACTTGTTTCTGCTGAGGTGGTGGCATTTCCTTTCCTCCAGCACCCCCAAATGACTCACTCTCTGAGGTACTGAGACGGTCCTGACACTTCCTTGCTGACATTTTAGTTTCTGAGGCAACAATCTACTGCATGTGTATATCTGCACATGTGAAGTGCATAATGAAATGTATAAATTTCTTTCTTCTGTGGAGCTCAAATACATTGTTTTGTTGTCTTCATGAAGTACCAAGTTATAGATCCACTTTAGGAACAGTTCAACATAGATTTCTAAGGTGATGGTCTTCCAGGACAGGTTTGGGTATAATTCTGATTTCCAAAAGAGACAACCCCTTGATAAAACAGTACATGATTTAAGTTCACTTCTGCTCTATGTGTTCTACTTATTCAAATTAATCCAGTTATAGAAAAACCTAGGGGAACCAAGGGGAACCAGTGAAGTGAACTTATGATATGCCTCTCACCCAAGGGAGAGTTGGGTACTGATTCCAGACATGATCACAGCTTGTGTGTGCACACATATCAGAGATCAACATCAGAGAAAACTGCTTGAAAGCAAGAGCTGATACCCCACTTTGTCTCCTTTAAAGATGTATCTGCAGAAACTTTATGGAACTGATTCAAGCTTGTGATGGATCTAGTGTCTTGTTACCCAGGGGGTCAGCTTTGAGATCTGCCCCTACAGTAAATGATTAAATCACCACCTTCTAGAAATTTTACTTTATAAATTGCTTGTACTTTTCCTAAAACACGACCCCTCAAATATTCAAATATTTACCCAAATGAAGAAGAAAGTGGGTGCCAGTCCATAAGCATCATTTTTCCCATGGCCATCAGGTTGTTTCATATAAGCTGTGGCTTCTGAGGGTTTAAGCAATCACTGCCGCCTGCATCACAACTGTATTAGTTGGTGTGTACACCTTGCCAGAAGTTAAGTCTTAAACTAATGACCTCTAAAATCTATAAAATTCAAACCTTTTCAGTACACAGGCTCTAGTATATGTTTGGTTTTGTGTAAGAGCTGCATACAGTCCTCCAAAATTGTTTTCAAATTGTATTTCTTGTTTATTTATTGGCAGAGAGAAAGAGAGAATGAGAATGGGCATGTGTGGTAGTTTGAATAGATGCCCCCCCCCCAATATATTCAGTGTTTTATTAGTTTGTAGTTTGCATGTGCAGCCACATGGCTGGAGGCAGGGTCACTGGGTGGATCATAAGGTATGATGGTGGGTTTGAGATTTTAGTCTAAAGATATGCAAAGTGTGCCTAACTGGACTTCCTGAAGTGTGCTGTGCTGTGTGGCTCGTGGCTTTTGGCTTGTGCTTCTCTCTCTTTGCTTGGACCTGTGAAGACAGGCCAGCTTCTTCTGCCATTATGGAACTTCTACTAGATCTGAAGATGTCTGCTACTGCATGCTAGGGCCTCTTTCCTTGGAAAAAATCCTCCAGATACTTTGGGTATGTGGCTTTATTTGGGTACTTGGGAATAGAAACTGGGCCATCAGGCTTTGCAAGTGCCTTTAACCATTAAGCCATCTCTCCAGCCCCAAATTATATTTATTTTTAATGTTTTTAATGAAGATAGTGCATAGAAAGAAAATAAATTTCTATTTTAAAATAAAACAGATTTAATTTGGAAATACAATTATAAAATCCTACTATCTTCAATTTATTTATTTATCCCTTATAAACAGACTCCTCTAGAAAATCTAACAGCAAAATATTGGGATTAAGGGTCTGTCTTCCTTCTAATGAAATATGCATGGTGTGATGGATAAGTTGTTGTCAACTTGATCTCTTTAGTAATCCACAGACATTCCTTTTGGGTGGATCTCTGAGGTTGCTTCCAGAAGGAATTAAGTGTAGGAGGAAGTCCTTCCCTCAGGGTAAGCCCTTCCCCCTGAGTAGATGGCACCTCTCAGAGGGGACTTTATACAAGGAATCTCTGGGTGAAAAGGATACCCTTCCTTCCAGTTGGCTTCCAGAGCTGCTTGCTGCCCTCCAACGTGAATTGAAGACCAACATGAACTGACCAGCATGAACTGAAGATCAGCTTGGATTAAAGACCAGTGGCTCCTCAGGAAGCCTCTAGGCCTTTGGTGCAGGGTTGGGACTGCTGAGGCATCTAGCTAAATGGACTGAGCAGCTATTAGACTCCTTGATTCTTGGACCTGCAACTGCAAATGGACTGCCATAAGATAATCCAATAAATTCCCTTTTAACATAATTCATTCAATAGATTCTGTTCCTCTAGAGAACCCTGATTAATACACATGGTATTCCCAGAAAATAAGGAGAATCACTATATTGCATAGATCAAGATCTTTGAGGAAGCAATCTACTAACTTCCTCAAAAGACAGAGATAGGGCTGGCGAGGTAGCTTGGTGGTTAAGGTGCTTGACTGTGAAGCCTAAGGATCCAGGTTCAATTCCCCAGTACCCATGTAAGCCAAATACACAAAGTGGTACATGCATCTGGATTTTGTTTGCAGGAGCTATAGGCCATGGTGTGATCATTTTCTCTCTCTCTCTCTCTCTCTCTCTCTCTCTCTTTTTCTCTCCCCCCTCTTTCTCTCAAATAAATAATATTTTTAAAGGACAGAGGTATAACAGAAGCAGGTCTGTAGAAGACAGCTTCAGGTTCAATGAGATGAACTTCCAAACCAGGCAGAGTTATGGAGGAAGAGACATTTACTGAACCTTACATATCCACGGAAAGTTCCATAATGGTAGAAGAAATTGGCTGCCTCTTAAAGGACAAGGCAAAGAGACAGAGGAGAGAAGCCATATGCAAAAAGCCACACAATATAACTCACTTCAGGAACTCCAGGTGGAACTAGGCACTTTGCATATCATTAGATTGGAATTTCAAACCCACCACCACACCTTAAGATCTGACCACTGACTCCTCCTCCAGCCAGGTGGCTGCAGATCCTAAGTACAAACTAACAAAACACTGAATATATTTGGGGGCATGTATTCAAACTACCACATTCTGCCCCTGGCCCCCAATAGATTCAAGACCATCATACATTTTAAATTGTATTCAGTCCAATTTCAAAGGTCCCCACAGTATAGACAGACATAAGATAGTTCCAAAGTCTCAAGTGTCCTCTGACATTTAAGAATGACACATACCTATGAGTCCTGTAAAATCAAACAAGTTATATACTTTCAACACATAAAGGCACAGAGTAAACATTTTCAACTGGTATGAGGCATAGCAAGGAGAGCCTAGAACAATGCAAACTCAACAATCATCAAGCAAACATAAAACTGCAGTTCAAGTACAGTGACTGGCAGTCTCCAGATTTTCCAATTCCATCCCTCCAGCTGGGCTGAGTAGCCAGGGAGAACACCATCCCTAGCCAACAGCCTCCATGGTAGACCTTCCACAGTCCTGGTATATCCAAAATATCTTTGGGTCTCAATGTGAACCACAGTCCATCTTCCAACCTATTCATGAGGGTCATCATGCCCTGCCTATATGCTGCATCTCAGCACTGGGTCCTGAAACTGTGCATATAATGATCACTCCACAAATTTTTCATACTTCCAAAACATATACCAGGAGTGTAGGAGTGTAGGACATAGCCTTTTTTTTTTTTTTTTTTTTTTTTGGTTTTTCAAGGTAGGGTCTCACTCTAGTCCAGGCTGACCTGGAATTCACTAGTTAATCTCAGGGTGGCCTCGAACTCATGGAAATCCTTCTACCTCTGCATCTCAAGTGCTGGGATTAAAGGTGTGTGCCACCACACCCGGCACAGCCATATTATTTAAATTATTTTATTCCTTTATTTATTTCAGAGAGAGAGAGAGAGAGAGAGAAGCAGAATGGGCGCACCAGAGCCTCCAGCCACTGCAAATGAACTCCAGGCACATGTACCCTGTGCTTATGTGGGTCCTGGGGGATTGAACCAGGTTCCTTAGGTTTCACAGGAAAATACCATAACAGCTAAGCCATTTCCCCAGCCCAATAGCCATATTCTTAATTCATGGGCAAAATAAATCATGAATTTGAAAAGCAGGTTCCTTCACCAGTGAACTCTTTGAAAAAGAGTTTGCAATGACTTCCGGTCAAGATGGTGACTGCCTAACTGCGCCACATCTCCCCAAGGCATTAAGGGTTCGTGGGGTCTTTTAGGGGAGAGAAATCTCTAATAGATCACCAGTGGGAGAGCACAGAGGGGGAAAAAAGGGAATCGCTAATTCCATTGCTTGCGGGTAGCCCACCTGTCCCCCAAGCCCCCAAACAGCCGCAGTACCCATAGTCCCAGCTTCAGGATACTATCACACTTACTGTAGGAAAGGGGACCCAGGCCAGCATAGTTCCACTTGCCTCACTGAACAGGGGTGATCGCCCTCCTACCCCCACCCACTTGTGACCTTGGGCAGGCTCCACCCTCTGGCCTGCTCGAGCTCAGGCTCCATCAATACATCTGCCTGCCACACATGTGTCAAGTGCAAGCTTAGCCTGCTCTACCGATTTACATGCTTACTACTCCGGCCACCTGCCCACACCAGCTAAGGCACAATCCCCCATCTACCACGCCAGCAGCCCACCCACCAGTGTCCCATTGTGTGAGAGCTCAGGCTGCTTCTGTGTCCCAGTGTCCCACCATGTGTGAGTTTAGGCTACTTCCATGCTTGGTGCTTCAGTGTCCCTCAGTGTGTGAGCTCAGGCTGTCTCTGCCACTCACCATGTGAGAGCTCAGACTGCTTTGGCATCTGGCCTCAGGCTGCTTCAGCTTCCCACTGTGCATGAGCTCAAGCTGATCCACAAACCCATGTGATACCACAGGACCACTCTGCCCATCTGCTTGCCTACCTGCTAGCACAGGCTGGCACCCCCAAGAGGCACCACTTCCCCCACCCATCGAGACCAGAGTCCTACTCTCCCTACCCATACACTGTGATGGGCAGACCACAGCACAAAAGAAATAACATGAAAAATCAAATGCAAGCAAATCCAGTTAGATCACCCAGTCCTACAATGAATGTCTCTAACATAGTAGAGTCATTAGGATCAGAACACCAAAATAAAGCTATGAGCAATGCAGCCCTGACCAAGCTACAATGGACTGATAATCGTGTGGATGCTGCCATCACTAGACTAAATGTAATAGATAAGAAAATGAAAGGAGTTCAAAGACAGTTAAGAGATGTGAAGGAGAGTAAAAAAAAGAAGACCTCAAAAATCAGCTGGCGACTTCTGGTCAAGATGGCAGCATAGGAACCATGCCAAAGCAGCCTAGGGGAGAAAAAGCCAAAGAAAACCCAGCAAAATACACGCCTTTATGAAAAAGGGAGGTGTATAAGAGATTAAAACAGCAGCAGAGAAGTAGGAGAGATCCAGAGCATCCAGAGCTCACACGGGCAGGCCGAAGCAGCTCCGGCAGCAGCGGCTCGGGCTCCAGCAGCGGAAGCAGCAGTGGAAGCCATGATTCCAGCTCCAACAACAACATCAGCGGCTCTGGCACCGGCTACAGTGGCAGCGGATCCAGCAGCGGCAGCTCCAGCAGCTTCAGCAGCGGCAGATCCAGCAGCGGCAGCTCCAGCGGCAGCAGTGGCGGATCCAGCAGCGGCAGCTCCAGTGGCAGCAGTAGCATATCCAGCAGCAAGGGTGCCAATCTGCAGAGCCAGAGTTGCCAGGCTTGGTTTGCCCCGCAGGAAAAGCCATTGCCCAGTTCCAGAAAACAGAACAGCGGCCCAACGTACCAGCCAGAAACTTGACTGAGACCCAAAACATCCAAAAAGGTAACTAGGATTGAACCAGGGAAGGGTCTCACTTGGTCACAAGCTGACTTGGATCCCTCAACAGACCAGAAATCTTAACCTCATTGTTGCTAGAGGATGTGGTTCTTATAATACCTACTCTTGCATAAATACTCGGAGATGTTTTTGACTGAATGTGTACAGGGTTTAGTTAAATTTTAGAATCTACCTGTATTTTATTCCACTCAACCCACTTGAGTACTCCCATAGCAGGCAAACTCAACCCCTAGGAACACTTGTCTAGATACTCTGAGAGTGTTAAGAGCCACACCTAACATCTTAAACTCCTACATTGAAGATATACAACAACAGATCAATTGATACAGCTAAGACTACCCAGCTAACTGGAAAATCTAAGCAGTAACTTAATCCAAGATGCAAAAATATACACATTATAACTCAAGAAACACCAAAAACCAAGGCAATATAAATCCACCAAAAAGTATCAATGCACCAGAAATGACCTCCAGTGAGAATGAGTTAGAGGAAATGCCTGAGAAAGATTTCAAAAGAATGATTGAAAATATGTTCAATTAACTCAAAGAAGAAATCAAAGGAATCAAAGATGAAATCAAAGGAATCAAAGAAGACACAGAACACCAATTTAATGAAATAAAGAAGTCAATACTATACATAAATAAGGAAATAGAAATAATAAAGAAAAACCAGTCAGAATTACTAGCAATGAAGAACACAGTTAATGAAATAAAAAACTGTAGAAAATCTCACCAGAAGAATGGATGAAGGAGAGGACAGAATATCTAAGCTAGAAGACCAGGTGGCAGATCTAATACAATCCAACAAAGAGAAAGACAAACTAATAGAAAAGTATGAATGGGAATTTCAAAATATTTGGGACACTATGAAAAGATCAAATGTAAGAATTCAGGGCATAGTAGAAGGAGAAGAATTTCACTCCAAAGGCATAGTGGGCATCTTCAACAAAATCATAGAAGAAAACTTCCCACAAATTGGGAAGACGTGCCAGTGCAGATACAGGAAGCCTCTAGAACACCAGCCAGACAAAACCTGGAAAGAACCTCTCCTCGCCATATTATAATCAAACTACCAAACACACAATCCAAAGAAAAAATATTGAAAGCAGTTAGAGAGAAAAATCAAGTTACCTACAAAGGCAAGCCCATCAGGATCACAGCAGATTACTCAACACAAACTTTCAAAGCCAGAAGGGCTTGGAGTGATGTATTCCAAATTCTGAAAGATAACAACTGCCAACCAAGGTTACTTTATCCTGCAAAACTATCCATTCAAATAGACGGAGAAATAAGGTCATTCCATGACAAAAGCAGGCTAAAGGAGTATTTGAAGACAAAACCAGCTCTACGGAAAATACTTGAAAGAATCCTCCATGCTGAAGAGAAGGAAAAACACAGATATAAGGAACCTGGAAAACAACAAGCAATACTCAAATACTAGTTAACACAAGAGAGCAAAGGTAGAACCAGAACCACAAAAAAAAAAAAAAAAAAGGCAAGCATAAATACACACCTTTCAATAATATCTCTTAATATCAACAGCCTCAATGCCCCAACCAAAAGACACAGGTTTGAAGACTGGGTTAAAAAGCAGGATCCTACAATTTGTTGTCTCCAAGAAACTCACCTTACTACAAAGGATGGGCATTATCTTAGGGGGAAAGGTTGGAAAACGGTATATCAAGCAAATGGACCCAGAAAACAAGCAGGGTTTGCTATCCTAATATCTGACAAGGCAGACTTCAGTACAACGTTAGTCAAGAAAGATAAGGAAGGTCACTTTATATTGATTAAGGGCACACTCCAACAGGAGGACATTACAATCCTAAACATATATGCACCTAACATGGGGGCTCCCAAATTCATCAAAAAAAAACACTGTTAGAACTAAGGTCACAGATAACACCAAACACAGTGGTAGTGGGTGACTTTAACACCCCACTCTCATCAATTGACAGGTCATCCCGGGAAAAAATAAACAGAGAGGCATCTGGACTAAATGAGGTCATAGAAGGAATGGACCTAACAGATATATACAGGACATTTCATCCAAATGCTGCAGAATATACATTCTTTTCAGCAGCACATGGAACATTCTCTAAAATAGACCATATATTAGGACACAAAGCAAATCTTAACAAATTCAGGAAAATTGAAATAATTCCTTGCATTCTATCTGACCACAATGGAATCAAACTACAAATCAATAGCAAGAAAGGCTATAGAGCATACACAACATCATGGAAACTAAGCAATACACTACTAAATGATGAATGGGTCAATGAAGAAATCAAGAAGAAAATCAAAAAATTTATAGAGTCAAACAATAATGAGAACACAACATACCAAAATCTCTGGGACACAATGAATGCAGTTCTAAGAGGTAAATATAGCTTTAAGTGCCTATGTTAAGAAATTAGAAAGGTTGCAAGTAAATGACCTAATGCTTCACATTAAAGCCTTGGAAAAAGAAGAACAAGGCAAACCAAAAATCAGTAGACAGGAAGAAATAATAATGATTAGGTCAGAAATTAATGAAATAAAAACCAAAAAAAACAATCCAAAGAATTAATGAAACAAAGAGCTGGTTCTTTGAAAGGATAAACAAGATTTATAAACCCTTAGCAAATCTGACCAAAAGAACGAGAGAAGAGACACAAATTAATAAAATTAGAGATGAAAAAGGTAACATCACAACAGATGCCAGATATGTGGATCTTAGCTACAGAGGATTGGGCTTCTGTGCGAGAAAGAAAAAACTCAGTAGCAGAGGCCAGCAAGTTAAAAAGGAGATAGAAAGGGAAGAGAAAGAAAGGGAGGAGGGCATTTATTAGGTTGGTGTTGTATATATGTAAGTAGAAAGATTGAGATGGGAAGGGGATATGATGTAGAATGGAATTTCAAAGGGGGAAAGTGGGGGGGGGGGTACTACCATGGGATATTTTTTATAATCATGGAAAATATTAATAAAAATTGAGAAAAAAATAAATAAAAAGTTAAAAAAATCAGCTGGTGATGCTAAATGAAAACATAAAGAAATATAAGGATGAATTCCAAGAATCATCAAGAGAATCAGAAAATGATGGGAAAGGGGAGCTTGACAGAGGGATAGAAACTACACATAGAAAAGCAGTAGAAAATGCAAACCTAATTGAACAAATCCAAAACACTCCAGAAGCTCTCAAGAATAGAGTCAGCCATGTGGAGGATAGAAACTCTGATCTGGAAGACAAGACAGAAGAAACAGTTCAAGAGTTCAAAAGTTTCAATAAGTTCAAAAATTTCTGTGAACAGAACATGAAGGAATTGTGTGATACCCTTAAACGTCCTAACATCTGGATAATGGAAATACCAGAAGGGGAAGAAATTCAGACCAAAGGCATGGAGAAATTATTTAACAAAATAATCAAAGAAAACTTTCACAAACTCTCAAAAGAAATGCCCATCAAGATAAAAGAAGTTCACAGAACTCCAAACAGAATGAACAAAAGGAGAAACTCTGCAAGACATATTGTCATTAAGACTCTAAACAATGACACCAAAGAGAAAATCCTAAAAGCAGCTAGGGAAAAAACAGCACATCACTTTTAAAGATAGCCCCATCAGAATTACTCTAGACTTCTCAATGGAAACCCTGAAAGGCAGAAGGGCCTGGAATGGAACACATGCAAAGTCAAAGAACCTATGCCTTCCAACCCAAACTACTTTACCCAGCTAAGGTATCCCTCATAATAGATGGTGGAAGAAAAATGTTCCATGACAAAACTCAGCTTTACCATTATGTGAACACAAAACTAAACCTACAGAGAGTATTTCAGGAAATTCTCCACAGAGAATAAACAAATAATCAAACTCAAATGCCTACAAGAAGCAGATCACAATAACCAAACTCAGAGTAGGCACAAAAACTTCAAAGTCCATGAAAACACCAAACCACATATACCATCACAATATGACAGGGATCAAATCAAATCTCACAGTCATTACCCTAAATATTAATGGCCTTAATTCATCCATCAAGAGACACAAGCTAACAGGATGGATCAGAAAATTAGACCCCTCAATCTGTTGTCTTCAAGAAAACCATCTCACCACTAAGATAGACACCTCCTTAGGGTGAAAGGGTGGAAAATAATATTCCAAGCAAATGGGAATAAGAAACAAGCAGGTGTAGCCATATTAGCATCAGATAAAAAAAGACTTCAAACCAAAAATAAGCAAAAAAGACATGGAAGTCCACTTCCTACTTATCAAGGGAACCATCCATCAAGAGGATATCACAATCATAAATATTTATTCACCAAACAGAGGGGCACCACAGTTCATAAAACAAAACCTACTTAACAATAAAACAGAAATAAGCCTCAACACCATCATAGTTGGGGACTTCAACACAGCATTATCAGATATAGACAGATCATCCAAACAGAAACTCAACAGGGAAGTAAGAGAGCTCAACAAAACCATAGATCACTTAGACCTAATGAACGTCTACAGAACATCATCCCAAATCCACAGACTACACATTATTCTCAGAAGCTCATGGAACATTCTCTAAAATATATCATATTCTGGATAACAAAGCCTGCCTTCATATATTTTGGGAGATTGACATAATTCCCTGCATGACATCAGATCACAATGCTACATTGCTAGAAATTAACATCAAAAGAACCACCAACAATCCCATTGGCTCCTTGAAACTGAACAGCACACTTTTAAACAATAAATGGATAGTGGCCAAAATAAAAAAAGAATTTGCAAAATTTCTAGAAATGAATGACAATGAGAAAACATTGAACCAAAACTTATGGGACACAATGAAGGCAGTCCTTATGGAAAAATCCATAGCACTTAACGCCTTCATAACAAAGACAGAGAGATCCCAAATCAACAACCTAACCATCCACTTAAAGGCACTGGAAAAGCAAGAAGAAACCAACCCAAAAAGCTTCAGAAGGAAAGAAATTAATAAGATCAGAGCAGAAATTAATGAATTGGAAACTAAGAAAACAATTAAGAAAATTGACAAAACAAAGAGCTGGTTCTTAGAAAAAATAAACAGGATTGACAAATCCCTGGCCAATTTGATCAAGCAAAAAAAAAGAGATGCTTCAAATTAACAAAATTCGAAATGAAAAAGGAGAGATCACAACAGACATAAGTGAAATTGGGAGAATCATCAGGACTTGTTTCAAAAACCTCTACTCCACAAAACTAGATAATGTGGAGGAAATGGATAAATTCCTGGACACATACCATCTATCAAAGCTAAACTCAGAGCACATTAATCTTCTAAACAAACCTATCACACTCACTGGGATAGAAAAAAGTAATAAAAACCCTCCCCAAAAAGAAGAGCCCAGGACCAGATGGATTCTCAGCTGAATTCCATCAAACCTTCATGGAAGAACTCAAACCAATCTTCTTCAAACTGTGCCACACAATTGGAGAACAGGGAAAGCTCCCCAACTCCTTCTATGAAGCTAGTATCACCCTAAGTCCAAAACCAGGCAGAGATGCCACAAGAAAAGAAAACTAACGGCCTATTTACCTCATGAACTTTGATGCAAAGATCCTGAAAAAAATCCTCGCAAACCAATTCCAACAACACATCAAAAGCATTATCCACCTTGATCAAGTGGGATTCATCCCAGGAACACAGGGGTGGTTCAACATACAGAAATATGTCAATGTAATGCACCACATAAACATGGTTAAACACAAAAACCACATGAACATTTCGATAGATGCAGAAAAGGCCTTTGACAAATAACACCATCCCTTCATGATTAAAACATTGGAGAGAATTGGCATTGTTGGCTCATATCTTAACATAATAAAGGCAATATACAAAGATCCTAAGGCCCAAATAATACTTAATGGAGAGAGACTGGAGGAATTCCCATTGAGATCAGGAACAAGACAGGGTTGTCCACTCTCACCTCTGCTCTTCAATATAGTACTGGAAGTCCTAGCTCAAGCAATAAGGAGAAAGAAATAAAAGGGATACAATTTGTAAAGGAAGAAGAGGAAGAAGTTAAGTTACTCTATTCATTGACTACATGATTGTATATGCAAGAGACCCAAGAGACTCCATCCCAAAACTCTTGAAGGTGATTAACTCCTATAGCAAATTAGCAGGATACAAAATCAATGCACAAAAATCAGTAGCCTTTCTACATGCAAATGACAAAGATACAGAGAAAGAAATAAGAGACAGGGTTCGATTTTCAGTAGCAACCAAAAATAAATAATAAATGAAATACCTTAGAATAATGTTAACCAAGGAAGTGAAAGATCTATACAATGAAAACATAAAAACACTCAAAAAAGAAATTGAGAAGGACTTGAGAAAATGGAAAGACCTCCCATGCTCCTGGATAGGCAGAATTAACATTGTGAAGATGGCAATCCTACCAAAGGCAATATACAGATTTAATGCAATTCCAATTAAAATCCCAACATTGTTCTTCACAAAGATAAAAAAAAATGATCTCAAAGTTCATATGGAAAGGCAGAAGGCCTCGAATATCCAAGCATACCCTCAGCAAAAGAAATACCTCTGGAGGCATCAGCATACCTGATCTAAAGCTCTATTACAAAGCCATAGTAATAAAAAACAGCATGGTACTGGCATAAAAACAGGAGTATGGACCAATGGAATAGAATTGAGGACCTGGACTTTGGGACAGGAAACTCCAGCTACTTGATATTTGACAAAGGCCCTCATAATATAGGGTGGAAAAATTACAGCATCTTCAACAAATGGTGCTGGGAAAACTGGATAACCATATGCAGGAATTTGAAACTTGATCCACACATCTCGCCATGCACAACACTCAAGTCCAAATGTATCAAAGACCTCAATATAAGACCAGAAGCTTGACTACTACTGGAAGAAAATAAAGGGAACTTTCCAAGATATAGGAATGGGAAAAGATTTCCAGAACAAAGCCCCAGTAGCACTGGATTGAAACAGTCACTCAACCAATGGGATCACATGTAGCTGAAGAGTTTCTTTGCAGACAAGCATACAGTAAGCAAAGTAAGCAAAGTCAATAGATTACCTACAGAATGGGAGAAAATATTTGCTGAATATCCATCTGACAGATGCATAATTTCTAGAATCTACAAAGAACTCAAAACCTAAACAATAAAACATCAAACAACCCACTCACAAAATGGAGCAAAGAGCTGGACAGGCAGTTCACAGAGAAAGAAATAGAAATGGCAAACACCCACTTTAGAAAATGTTCATCATCCCTAATCATCAGGTAAATGCTAATTAAAACAACTATGAGATTCCACCTTACCCCAGTAAGGATAGCCAAAAGCAAAATATCAAATGAAAATAAATGCTGGCAAGGGTGTGGACAAATAGGAACCTTCATCCACTGTTAGTGGGAATGTTAGATGCTACAAACACTTTGGAAAGCAACATGGAGACTCCTAAAAAAGCTGACTATAGAGTTACCAACAGACCTAGTTATTCCCTTACTGGACATCTACCCTAAAACCTTCAAGCATCAGTCCAGAGAGATTTGCTCAACCATGTTTGTAGCAGCTCAATTTGTAATGGCTAAGAGCGGGAATCAACCCAGATGTCCATCACTAGAAGAATGGATAACTAAGATGTGGTATATCTACACAATGTAATTCTATACAGCAGTAAGAAAAAAAATGACACAATGAAATTTGAAGAAAAATGATTGAACCTGGAACAGATCATCCTCAATGAACTTACCCAATCACAGAAAGATAATTGCCACATAGTCCCACTCATCTACTGCATACCTAACCTGAATCTGTCCAAGATGCCGACATACCCAACAAGCATCTCGAGGACTAGACAATAGGATGGGTGGGGACAAGGGGCAAGCAACGGAGGGGGTGTCAGACATAAAACTAGACCCAAATGGCTGTGGTACCATAAAATACTACATCCTAAACAGCAGAGCAAATGGTTGAGCCTTCACCAGGCCCTTAGAGGGAACACCTGAGTCACAAGGCACTGGAGAGGGTACGATGAAGACAGACCTTAATCTTCTACAGCTTCTCTCTGCTTCTCTCTCTCTCCCTCTCTCTCTCTCTCTCTCTCTTTTCTCTCTAACTCTTTTATATTAGTTATCTTTTCTTCCTCCTCTTAGTGGGCACTGACCTATAACTCCCAGTACCAGCAGGTGGCTATCATCTGCAGTGAGCTTTTTTTCTTTTGTTCATTTTTATTTATTTATTTATTTATTTAATTTTTTTTGTTTATTTTTATTTATTTATTTGAAAGCGATGGTCAGAGAGAGAGAGAGAAAGAGGCAGATAGAGAGAGAGAGAGAGAATGGGTGTGCCAGGGCCTCTGGCCACTGCAAACGAACTCCAGATGTGTGTGCCCCCTTGTGCATCTGGCTAACGTGGGTCCTGGAGAATCAAGCCTCGAACCGGGGTCCTTAGGCTTCACAGGCAAGCGCTTAACCACTAAGCCATCTCTCAAGCCCTGTTCATTTTTATTTATTTATTTGAGGGCAGAAGACAGAGAGAGAGAGAGAGAGAATGGACACGCCAGGGCCTCCAGCCACTGCAAACGAACTCCAGACACATGTGCCCCCTTGTGCATCTGGCTAACGTGGGTCCTGGGGAATAGAGCCTCAAACTGAGGTCCTTAGGCTTCACAGGCAAATGCTAAACTGCTAAGCCATCTCTCCAGCCCCACAGTGAGCCTTTGATCAGAAAGAAATACAAATTTTCCTTAAAAAAAATTACAGATTTCTGTCAGAGTACTTGATGACCCACCAAAGGTTAGTGGTAAGACCCTACTGCTGAAGATACCATATGCAGTTGACATGTCACATGGAGTGACATGGCTGGAATCTGGAAGAGAGTCTGTCCCCAGACACTCAACATGTCTAGTGCCATAAGGTGCTACATGGGTGACTAGGAGAAAATGACCAATATCTGTCCATGCAACTCATGGTCTAACCTACTTCACAGCAAATAACCTGTTGTGACATTCCTCCCCTGACTCAATAACATGGGACAGATTCCTTCCTCCCCTTTAGGACTCTGCCTCACACACTGGAAGGACGTCAAAGCAGTTGCCCATAACAATGGGGTAAACGTTAAAAAAGACAGATGGATTATATTTTGTTCCTCTGAATGGCCTGCCTTCAATGTAGGATGGCCACCAGAGGGGACCTTTCCTCTAAATACTATACTTGAGGTTGAAAAAAATTGTTTTTCGCCCTAGGAGTGGACACCCTGATCAAATCCCTTATATTGTGACCTGGAGGAACCTGATAGAAGAGCCTCTCCCCTGGGTGAAGTCTTTCCTCCCTTCCTCACCCCCTCCTTTACAGGTGCTGGCAGTTACACCCAAAAGAGACACCAAGCCCACTGCTGAAGCCTCAGCCCCAATTCTTGCAGGGGGCACTGATGAGATGGACAGGATGGGTGAGTGCTCTCCCAGAGGGACTGGGAGACATCATCCCATGTGGCCTTGCCTCCATGTTTTTGAGGGCTGGCAGGTTTCTCTTTCTCCTCCTTTATTTTCGGTTCACGCCATTGCGTGGGACCAGACACGACGAACTGGCAACTGATGTCTCTTGGCCAAGGCCACTCTTCAGTATTGACTGAAGGCCAGCTGTCCTCTGCCTGGACCCCGACAGCCCGTTGGGTGTTGGAAAAACCCCTCTATTTGTCTCTGACACATACACACACACAAAAAAAAATAAACCGGTAACACATCAACCTCTTAAAACCTGTAGGGCAGGTCGCCGGCCTCTTAAACTTGTGGACAGGCTCACGCCCAGATCTCTGGGGAACCCCCCCTGTGCTAATCAGCCCTTGGGAACATTGCCCTCTGGTCTTGGCATTTCTAATCTTTCTCTGTCATGGGTAACATTGCCTCCTGCCAAAAAATAAATATATATATTTCAGATTCATGGAATAACAGCTCTTCTGAAAGTTAAGGGAATTAGCTTTCCCATAGGGAGGCAGGCTCCTTTTGGAAAGAAGTCCTCCAGGTTATTTCTGGATTTCTAGGCATCCATTTGGACCAGCATAGCTTATCTGTCTAGGAAATAAAAAGTTCAGGAAGTAAATTTCCTCTCACTCCCTTTATACAGCAAAACTACAAGCCATCTTTGCAAGCGCCCCAAAGTGGCTTGGGTGAGAGTCAGGTGGCAGACAGAAAATGGCCCCTCTGCCCATGCAGGTGCCATGTCTCTGCCTCCTCTCCCAGCGGCCACGAGCAGGTCCACTCCTTCTTCAGAGGCCTCCTGGCAGTCCTGCCCCCCCCCTTTCCCTTTGAGATAGTCAGAATCCTTGGCCTCCCTGCATTCTTCTTGGCCATTACCTCCACATGTACTAGATGGTGAGTGCCACAAGTAAAGCAAGGCTGATGTAAGGTGTATGCAAGCCCCACCCAACAGCAACAGAGCACCAAAAGTGGCAAGAAAAAAAACGTCACATTTAACTACAGCCTATAAAGAACTAAAGTTTTACATAAAAAAGAAAAATGTATCAACTTTGTTACATGATATCATAAATATAATTACTGAATTTATGTTCTAGGTCAACTTCAACTTTCATAAAGGATTATTACAAACAACAGAATTCTCTCTAAAGTGGTAATTTGTCAGGTATTGAAAAAAATTGTAATGTACTTAAAAGGAGGAGGCAACTGACCTGACTTCTAGGCCAGCCTGCCTCAAGATAGCAACAATATTTGCCTTACTTTAAGGTCTTATTGGTATTAATGACATAAAATTGTCTTAGACTACTCACTTGTTAGTGAGTAATGGGATTACTTATTTTTTAATTAATTAATTAGTAGTTTTTCATAATAGCCTTATAAGGAAGGTGGTTAATAATGGGATGAGATGAATTGATTAAAGGAACTGGGAAGGAATTTTTCAATGTTGGGACACAGAATGCTCATTAAAAATGCTTTTTGAGTGGTACTTAGATGAAAATGTTAAAGTATGTGAATAAAGATGTGCGTATATAGGAAAGAATTTTCAGGCTAAACCTAAACACCATGCCTAAAGTTAGAGATTTTTAAACTGTTTACAGACTCTTAAGGATACTCTAAAAGTTTTATATAGGGACATAGTGATAATCTAAATTCATCTTACAATAGACACAGGTGATGCCTATGCTAGGTGGGTCACAAAACCATAAGTACAGATGTAATTGGAGGTTTAACCAGGTTAAAAATAGGCAAGAGTCTATCACCTTGTGTTTTGCAAATGGGTAACTTTGCTATGTAAAAACAAACAACTTCAGAATAGGATAAGGAATGTCAGGATGCTTATCTCTCTGCTCTGTAATTTCATTTTGCTCTTCCTTTCCAATATATGCTACTTGAATTCATGGAAAGCTGGACTCTGAAAAAATGGATGGAACCCCCTTTATCTCAGACCCCATGCAAGTTTAAGCCATGTGTCCCCCAGACTCTGAGACAAAATGGCCAATTGTCTCTGACAAGGAAAAAGGAGTACAGCATATAACTGTGGTTCTCTTTAGTTCCTCTCTTTTGAACACCTACAGTCACATCTGTTAGATAAAGTGTCTCACTAGACAAAATGTTAAATAAGTAAACTGAGTCAACGTATTTGATCAGGTTACAAACTCCTTACATAAGACAAGCATCAGGCTTACCTAATGTGTATATCAGGGTAAGAGCCCCTTCATTGAAACATTTAATTGGGTTAAATCTATTGTTTACCAGATGCCAAGGTTTTAATCAGTGGAGAAACTGAGTCTTACGATAAGGCCTCACTCATTAACATGTCACTGATGCTAATTTGTTATGATTTAAGGATTATAAAACTGGTTTTAAGACTCTCTCAGTAAAGGAAATAAGGTTCCTCTTTTCATCAAGGTTTTAACTATTCTTAAAATAAAGGCTCATATAGAAGTGGTTAATTTCCAAAGGTAAAGTACTCATACCTAAAGACATTGCAACTTTAAAGATAGCTTCTGTCTTATTTATGCTAATTCTATTGAATGGTCATAACTAGGTTTAATCACTTAGGTTTAAGTGATTTAATTTCAGTAATGATAACCTTCATCTTCCTGGGATAGGATGGGACAGCTTGCTTAAGCTTTATCAAATTTAAGTCATGGGTAAAACAAAAAATTGTTTTATGTTAATAAAAATTTCTGTGGTACATAAAATCAATAGCTATCAAGTTTAAGGCAAAATCATTGGTTGTCAAATAATGTTTTATTCTTTCAGAAAGATTTATCAAGGGTTATATTATAATTTAGCTAGGTGTTTTGGTTTAAAAAAATTTCAAGCTCTGTGGTTCTGTTTCCAATGTTCTCTGGGAAATTTGTATCAACACAGGTATCTGAACTAATCAAAAATGTTTTCAAACACAGGTGCTAAGACTTTATACTGTCTTACTTGTCCTTTTCTGACAATTTCTAGGTTAAATGAGTTAGTATGTAAATTAGTTGGTACTGTTTTCAAGACTGGTAGTAGGTTCTTCCTTTATTTATAAATGTTAGATATTTAAAATATGAGATATTTATAAATATTAGATATTTAAAATATGAGATGTGTCTACTTTTTATACCTCATATATAAGGCTTATGCTGCCATACTACAACCAAATTTTAAAGATAGGACAAAATGATTTTAGAAGCCCTTGTGCCATTCTTTAAGTCTATTTCAGTAATCAAATGTGCTCTATATGCACACACCTCCAGACTGGTATAACTTCCTTTCTAAGTGTGTTAATTACCTATGTAGAAGCCAAAAGCCAATTGGAATCATCAGAGCAAGAGGCTCCAATATTTTGGCCTGTGCTCCCAGGTCATGAGGCCACTGGAGATGATGGGACACTTCTACACTGCCCCCTGGTAAGTCACCTGCCTTCCTGAGCAGGGAGGATATGGAGACTCAAACAAAGTTGGTGTACAGTCTGAAACAGGACAGTCACACCTGAGGAGCAATCAGTCCTCCTGACTTCCCAAAGAAGGGAAAACTACTTGGGCAGCACGGCCCTGACTCATCCTAACAGACAGTAGACACCAGTAAGCTGTGGGGCTACTCCTGGGCCCCTAAAGTCTGTTTGGAGAGCCACTAATGACCTCCAAAATTAATCCTGAATTTAATTTGGCTATCTGCATGGTCTTAAACACTCAGAGAGAAATGTATAGCCAAAGATAAAAAATATCTTACACATATGAATGGCCTATTAAGTAACACAAGAACTTTCCAAGAGGGGAACAAACATTAAGACATATTATCCCCATAGTTTTAATTCTATTAAAAAAAAAAGATGTTCAAAGGGTTATTTTCAAACCTAAAATATGTAAATAATCTGGGAGACTGTGTGTCGCCAATGCTGGAGACACTGGACCCCCGCTGGAAGGGACCCTATGCTGGGAGGGACCCTAAGTCTTCATCCTGACCATACCTACCTCTGTGATGATGGACGGAATTGCCACTTGGATTCATCACATCCACCTACTAAGGTGGACTATATATGGCCTTAGGAAAGAATGTTGTTTTTATATCAACCAATCAGGTATAATTAGAGACTCCGTGGCAAAGATATGAGAGAATATGGAAAAATGAATGAAAAAAAAAAACTGATAGAGGATGGTTTAAGTCATGGTTCAGTCATTCCCGATGGTTAACAACTCAGTTGTCTGCTTTAGCAGGGCCATTACTTTTATTTTTGTTGCTAATCACAATAGCACCTTGCATTATTAATAGATCAGTTGCTTCTGCTAGGGAACACATTAATACAGTACCCCTTATGGTTTTAAGATCACAGTATATACCATTAGACTCCACTCATTAACTCAACTAGGGGTCCAAGATTGGCTCCTCATGGTACATAGAGAGGAGGAAATGAGAGACCAAATACAACCATTTTAAATAAAAAGGCCCAGGCCTGACTTAGATAGAGAACTAGCTGGCTAATGTGCTGACCTCTGCTTCTGTAAACTTTGCTTGCTTGCTCAATTGCTGCCTTCCCCCCTAAAGTTTCTGAGGAATCTCCACTTCAAGGACATTGCAGAAACACTCCACTGCAGGGGGCCTCTGGCCTCTGACCACCTGCTTAGATAAGAAACTAAGGAATCTCCACTTCAAGGCATTGCAGAATGTACCACTGCTTGCTTAGCCAATCACAATGGAGATTACTTCATCTGCCTGGAGTGCCCCTAGCTCCTGCCCCCAACTCTAGCCCTTCCCCCCAACTTTGCCCACTGAAACTCCAAGCCAATCAGAACTGTTTAAACCAACCAGTCATGTATCTATCCCCTACTTCTTTGTTTGAATTCCTATATGAACCCCTTCCCCCAAAAGAAAGGGGCTCTTTCCCTTACTGCCACTGTGCCAGACTGTGTGGACGGAGCCCAGGCCTAGGCTTGCAATAAAGAAACCTGTTGCTTTTACATTCGAATGTCTCGGTTTCTGTGGCAGTTCTCTGGGTGACTCCTGGGTGACCGATGGTCTTGGCTCCTGGTCAGGGGTGATGGCACAACAATATGTAATATGTTGTTAAATAATATATAAATTATGAGATGGTTATGTCAAACAACATTATCTTTATAAAAAAGTAATCATCACATTATGTTTGAACAGTAGAAAATATTATTTTCATGTTTGTACTTAAATTTTTTGGATTAACATTTACCTTATGGTTTATTATGGCAAGAACTTACAGTTTTATTATGTTGATTATCCTTTATTATAATATAGATTGACATATAATTTCATCCATTTTTTAAAGTTTTTTTAACTGTCTGCCTGCTTTTTTAAAACATTTATTAGTATTAGTATTATTAACAAGATGCTTCATATGAATACATTTCCTTAGTAGGGTTGCAGGTATTCCCCATAGGATTGTAGTTTATGTGCTGTGGGAGCAGTCACGGGGGGGGGGGGGGCGGGGAGGAAATACCCTGAGCATGACGTCTCAACCTGTGGCTCTTACAATCTTTGTGCACCCTCTTCTGCAAAATTTCTTAAGCTGTGGTGGGTGAGTTTTAAGTCTACTTCAGTGATGAGCTCTTAGGAGCCTCTGCATGTCTACTTTGGTAGGTATTGAGTATTCTCAGAGTCTGTCTCTTGACACTGATTATCAGGAACAGCATGGGATCAGCACTCTTGTTCATCTCCCCATTCCTCTGTGGATTCAGCTGTAGCTTAGCTGAAGTGTGATGGATAGTTTATCTCCTCTGGTCTCACTACATTCTGAAAAAGAAGAACATATTTCTGTACTACACACTATCTGGTGCGCACCCTCAGGCACAGGGTATCTGGAAATTGGGGACCCAAGGGCACTTCAATCTGGAAGTCTGAGCAAGGGGGCTGCTTCTGCAGCAAGCTTGCAGAGTCCAAGCAGCCCCAAGCCAGCTGCAAGGGGGCCTACTGGGATCAGAAAACAGGGAGGAACTCCAGGGAACAGGAATCTCAAGAGTTTGCATTTCTATCATAGTCTTTCCTCAGGCATCCTCTTCATTGTTTTAATGTGAAGTAGTTGGGTCATCTTCCTTAAGATTGCTAATGTATTTCACAGCAGCAGTTGTAAGCCATAACAAACCCTTTTTTACCTGGAGCTGCTCTTGGTCAGGTGTTTTCTGCCAGCAACGTGAATCTGACTGCAGCTGTACATTCTTAGTATATACGCAGAAGTACTGTTGCACACATGTCACAATACCACCAAGAGATACTGCTTGCTTTTTGCTTTTATCCAGATACCTCCCTTTTTAATGGCAGTGAGGAGACATGTGTGCAGAGCTCATTTGAACTTCCTGTCTAAAGCACTCTTCAAGAGGCTCTGCTAGTTTGCAGAGAACAGAACATGTCTGATGTACCCAGCATCAGCAAAAGCCTCAATTCAACTGGGAGAAGTAGCAACTGATGATTTTAACAGCTCCTCAAAGAAGTCTGTTTCAAAGCTCCAAATGTCCTCAGAGGTCAAGTAACTCAACCCACAGTCCTGGTCCCTTCCTATAGCCCAACACCGGGGAAAATAGACATGGAAGCTTTAGAGTGGATATGAAGGGTTGTAAGTATCAGGGTGTTAAAGTAAAGCAAGTTGGGAATTTGTAATTGTTAGGTCAGGACAAAATAGAGTTACAGGAGGATGGTGACAGAGACATATAGAAGTGGGTCATCCACATTCCTCAAGAAACTGCCCAGCCATTACCCCTTCCTCACCTAACAATGCCCCAGGTGTAGGTTTCCTGCCTCCTTATCTCCCACCTGGTCTCACACCCTAGCTATTTCCCTTCCTTACCTTCCCCCAACTGAAGAACTCTATATAGCCCACTATCTGTAATCTCAAAGTTGACTGTGCTCCACTCTTGAGAGTTAGTCCTGGCAGCTTGTGTTTTCCTTGAATGAAAGCTTCCATCTTTGCCTCAGAGTGGTCTCCGTGCTCTTGGTCACTCCTGAACCTAACAGTAATAAGAAAGAATAGTTTTAGGATGCCTACTGGCCTGCCTATAACCAGGAAGACAATGCAACTCAGCACAGGGCCTCAGTGAGCTTGCAATTGACTAACCCCTCTGTCTAACACAGATGTGTACAGACTACCTACCCAGAGCTAGGTGGACCAGGCCTCTCAACACAGGCCTCTGCCTCTATTTCAATTAGACCAGATAGAGCAGTCAAGACCCAGGCCCAACGAATTTACAGGCCCAGAGGCATATCTATTATTGGAAGAGTTCTGACCCCATCCCACCTGTGTCCCCCATGTAACTGCTGTTGCTATATTCTCAGCAAGATGGAGGGATTGGCTCCAGATTGGCAAAATACCCTGGAAAACAAATAACACAAAAAGCCAAAGAAAAATATCCCCACAAAAAAAAAATACCTAGTCCCATACTTAACATCTCCAATGAGAACTATTTAGATAAAATTCTAGACAAAGAATTGTAAGACACAATAATGATAAATATATACAAAAAACTTAAAGAGGATATGAATAAATGTCTGAATTAAAGGGTGCAGAATACACTAAAAGAACCCAATCAACACCTGAATGAATTCTCAGAAACACAAACATCTGAATGAATTCCAAGACAACATAAATAATCAACTAAGTGTAATGAGAAAGTCAAACCAAAAAATGAAAATGGAACTCAGCAAAGAGATAAATACAATGAAGAAAAATGAAATATCTCAGTTTAAAAGCTTCCAGAAAATTCATAAATAAAATAGATCATGTAAAGGACAAAATATCAGGACTTGAGGACAAAGCAAAGGAAATATACCAGGAAGCCAAAATCAATGACAAGTCCAAAACATTATATAAGCAGTACATGAAAGAAATGTGGGATACCTTAAAAAAACCAAATGTTTGAATCATGAGCATACAAAAGGAAAACTTCAAGTGAAGGGCATAGAAAATATTTTCAATAAAATTATACAAGAAAATCTTCCAAATCTTATATTTAAAAAAGGCTGATCCACATAGAAGAGGGATACAGAATGCCAAGTAGATAAGAGCAGAGAAGGTGTTCCCCACATCACATTTTAGGTAAAACACTCAACACAGAAAATGAAGAGATAGTACTAAAAGCTATAACAGAAAAAAAGTCCATCACTTACAGATGCAAACTCAACAGAATTACTTCTAATGTTTTTAGTAGAAACTCTAAAATTCAGCAGAGTGCACAGTGGTATATTTTATCTTTTTCTTTTATCTACAAATGCCATAATTATAGACAATAAGCCACAGTATTTCCCTGCCTCCACTCTCCCCTTTGCATCACCAGTCTCCATCATACCCCTTTCCTCTTTGAATCAGTCTCTCTTTTATTTTGATGTCATCATCTTTTCTTCCTATTATGATGGTCTTATGTAGATAGTATCAGGCACTGCAAGGTCATGGATATCCAGGCCATTTTGTGTCTGGAACAGTGCATTGTAAGGAGTCCTACCCTTCCTTTGTTTCTTATATTCTTTCTGCCACCTCTAACACAATGGTCCCTAGGCCTCAGAAGGTGTGATAGTGATATTTCAGTGCTGAGCACTCCTCTGCCACTTCTCAGCACTATGGTGCCTTCTGAGTCATTCCCAGGTCACTGCCATCTAAAAAGAGAAGCATTAAGGTATGGGTATGAACACTAAAAGAAGGAGCTACCAGGTGGTTTGGTGAGCATAGTATATACATTTAGCCAGACACCAGCAGATGATACACCCCTAAGGCTCATTACTTCCCCCATTATAGGTTTTCAGTACCAGGCATGTATTCCCTCCTGTGGAACAGGCCTCCAGTACAATTAGAGAGCAGTTGGTTTCTCCCATAACAGACATGCCACTATTGCATGCATTGGCTCATTTGGCCTGGCTATCAAAACTTAAATCTTGCAGTGTACACTGTTATTTATCTCCACTGGTGATTTCTCTCTCTCCCATAGAACTGTCTGCAGCATAGCCTTTTCACCTTCCTGTCAGCTAACCTACACAGAGGAGGTTTACAGCTCAGCTCCAGCAGGATTTTTCAGTGACCTTGTATCCCAAGTATGTGGAGTCTTCAGCAATAGGATCTTACCATCTATTCTTGGTGGGAAACCAAGAACATTGGTAATGGCCTATAATGTTTTGGAGGCATTGGGGACTTCCATAGCCAACAATTCACTGGAAGGTATTCTATGCTTGGCACTGAAAATTTTCTAGAAACAATTTCTGGCTTCTGGGTATGCCATTGTCCAAAAAGGTAGGTTTCAATATGACTTATTCATACCCTCTTAGATTTTGATTAGCCCCCCCCCCCCACCTTTCCTTTACTCATTCTCTTCCCCTGACCCCACTTGGGCCTTTCCACCAGCCAGTAATCTGTTCTACTTACATATATACAATACCTGATATGGAAAGACCATGGGTGCCAACCCAACCTACTATACCCGGCAAAATTATCCCTCATAATAGATGGTTGAAATAAAAGCTTTCCATGATAGAAGCTGACTATATGAATATATGTGAGCACTAAGCCAGTCCTACAGACAATACTGGATATTATAATTAATATTTAACAGAAGGATAAAAAATACTCAGGGGGCTACAGAAGGAAAATACAATCATGACAACAAGAACACACATGAAAGCATATGAGGAGCAGGAAAACAACTAACCCCACAAATCATGAACATTATAGGGATTAACTCACAACTTTCTTTTATAACTTTGAATATCAAGGGACTTAACTCCACAATGAAAAGCTACAGGTTAATAGGCTAGATCAGAAAACACGAGCCACTCATTTATTGTCTTCAATAAATCAACCTTACTATCAAAAAAGACACCATCTTAGATTAAAAGAACGGAAAAAGATACCCCAAGCAAAAGGAAATAAAAAATGATCAGGTGCAGCTATGTAATGCTTGACAAAATAGAATTTAAACCAAAAGAATCAAAAGAGATAAAGAAAGCCACTTTGGGCTGGAGAGATGGCTTAGCAGTTAAGCGTTTGCCTGTGAAGCCTAAGGATCCCAGTTTGAGGCTCAATTCCCAAGGACCCACATTAGCCAGATGCACAAGGGGTCTCAGATGCCTGGAGTTCGTTTGCAGTGCCTGGAATCCCTGGTGCACCCATCCTCTCTCTCTTTCTTTCTGCCTCTTTCTCTCTGTCTGTCGCTCTCAAATAAATAAATAAAAATGAACAAACAAAATTTTTTTAAAGGCCACTTTATGCCCATCAAGAAAACAAATCACCAAAAGAATGTTAAAGTACTAAATATCTGCACCAAATTCTATAAAGCAAAATTTACTAAACATAAATGAGGACATAAATCCAACGTAAAAATAGTGGGTGATTTCAGTACTCCACTACTGCCAATAGACGTCATCTAAACAGAAAACAGAGAAACACTGGAGATAAATGGCACCACAAATCAAATGGACTTAGACTCTTCCAGCCAAGATGGCGACCGCCTAGCTGCGCTGCAAATTCCAGGGAGAAAAAGGCAAGATATTAAAGGTACATAGTGGCTTTTAGGGGAGAGAAATCTGGGAGGGCACAGAGGCTGGGGAACAGGGAATCGTGGAACCCCTCATGGGTGGGTAGCCACCACAAACCCCAAATGACCGCTGTGTTCACAGCACCGCCGCTGCCGCCACTGCTGCGCCAGCCGCCACTGCTGCCACCATGCGCCGATTGATCCCTGTGTGCAGAAGCTTAGACTGCTCTGCACTTTCTTCCACTCGCCCACTTACTGAGCGAGCCCAGTCCCACAGCAGGTGCCACACAAGCTCAGACTGTGTCTCACGCTTGCGCCAGCTCAGGTGCCATCCCCTACCTGTCTGCCGCGCCGGACGTCCGCCATTGTCCTGTGGTGGGGGAGCGCAGACTGCTTCCGGGTCTCAGCATTCCCAGCCAGAGTTCGGGCTGCTTCAGTGTTTGGCACCTCAGTGCCACTCCTAGCTCAAATGCAGGCAGCTTTGGCACATTACCACTTGAGAACTCAGGCAACGTTGGCGCCCCTGCCAGGCAGTAGATAGGCGGCTTTGGCAAGTGAGAGCCAAAGACGAGGCTGCCTGGCAACTGCCCCAGGCTGCATAAGATTCCCATTGTTCTTGAGCCCAGGCTGATATGCCCACCTACCTGCCCATACACTGTCATGGGCAGAACACAGCGCAAAAGAAATAACATGAAAAATCAAATGCAAGAAAATCCAGTTAGATCACCCGCTCCCACAATGAATACATCTAACCAAAACATAGAAGAACCATTAGGGACTTTCGGCCAAGATGGCGACCGCCTAGCTGCGCTGCAAATCCCGGGGAAAGAAAGGCAAGATATTAAGGGTATATAGTGGCTTTTAGGGGAGAGAAATCTGGGAGGGCACAGAGGTGGGGGAACAGGGAATTGCTGGTCCCCTTTCAGGCGGGTAGGCACCCCTCGCCCCAAATAACCGCCGTGTTCAAAGCTCCACCCCTGCCGCTGCTGCTGCTCCGGAGCCCGCACCGCTGCCACCGCGCGCTGATCGTTCCCTCCGCATGGAAGCTTAGACTGCTCCGCACCCTTGTCCACTCGCCCACCTACTGAGTGTGCCCAGTCCCACAAGCTCAGACTGTATCTCTCGCTTGCGTCAGCTCAGGTGCCACCCCCTACCTGCCTGCCGCACCGGCGGGCCGCCATTGTCCCGTGGCGGGGGAGCGCAGACTGCTTCCGGTTCCCAGTGTTCCCAGCCAAAGTCTGGGCAGCTTCAGTGCTTGGTGCCTCAGTGCCACTCCTAGCTCGAACCCAGGCAGCTGTGGCACATTACAGCTTGAGAACTCAAGCAATTTTGGCGCCCCTGCCAGGTAGTAGATAGGCAGCTTTGGCAAGTGAGATTATTCCCTGCGTGCGGAAGCTTAGACTGCTCCGCACTCTCATCCACTCGCCCTCTGTCTGCTGCGTGGCTGTCCACAATTGTCCTGTGGCAGGGGAGCGCAGACTGCTTCCGATTCCCAGTGTTCCCAGCCAAAGTCTGGGCGGCTTCAGTGCTTGGTGCCTCAGTGCCACTCATAGCTCGAACGCAGGCAGCTGGGGCACAATACCGCTTGAGAACTCAAGCAACCTTGGCGCCCCTACCAGGTAATAGATAGGCGGCTTTGGCAAGTGAGATTATTCCCTGCGTGCAGAAGCTTAGACTGCTCCGCACTCTCGTCCACTCGCCCTCTGTCTGCCGCGCGGCTGTCCACAATTGTCCTGTGGCGGGGGAGCGCAGACTGCTTCCGGTTCCCAGCGTGCCCAGCCAGAGTTCGGGCGGCATCAGTGCTTGGTGCCTCAGTGCCACTCCTAGTTCGAATGCAGGCAGCCTTGGCACATTAACGCTTGAGAACTCAGGCAACTTCGGCGCCCCTGCCAGGCAGTAGATAGGCGGCTTTGGCAAGTGACAGCCAAAGCCCAGGCTTCTTGGCAACGCCCCGAGGCTGCATAAGATTCCCATTGTTCTTGAGCCCAGGCTGATACGCCCACTTATCTGCCCATACACTGTCATGGGCAGAACACAGCGCAAAAGAAATAACATGAATAATCAAATGCAAGAAAATCCAATTAGATCACCCAGTCCCACAATGAATACTTCTAACCAAAACATAGAAGAACAAATAGGACCAGAACACCACATTGAAGCTATGAGCAATGCAACTCTAACCAACCTATTGGTAGAACTTACAGGAAAGCAACAAAGGGCCGACAATCGTATGGATGCTGCCATCACTAAACTAGAACTAATAGATAAGAAATTGGAAGGATTAGATAAGAAAATGGAAGGATTTCAAAGAGAGTTAAGAGATTTAAGGGAGAGTGAAAAAAAAAGAAGACCTTAAAAATCAGCTGGCCATGATAAATGAAGACATAAAGAAATGCAAGGATGAACTCCAAGAATCATCAAGAAAATCAGAAAATGATGTGAAAAGGGAGCTTGACAGAGGGATGGAAATTATACATAGAAAAATAATAGAAAATGCAAACTTAATTGAACAAGCCCAAAACTCACTAGAAGCTCTCAAGAATAGAGTCAGCCAAGTGGAGGATAGAAACTCTGATCTGGAAGACAAGATGGAAGAAACAGTTAGAGAGTTCAAAAATTTCAGTAAGTTTAAAAGCTCCTGTGAACAGAACATGAGGGAATTGTGGGATACAGTTAAATGTCCCAATATCAGGATCATTGGAATACCAGAAGGAGAAGAAATCCAGACCAAAGGCATGGAGAACTTATTTAACAAAATAATTGAAGAAAACTTCCCCAATCTCTTAAAAGAAAGGCCCATCAAGATACAAGAAGCCAATAGAACTCCAAACAGACTGGACCAAAGGAGAAACTCTCCAAGACATATTATTATTAAGACTCTAAATATTGACACCAAAGAGAAAATCCTAAAAGCAGCTAGGGAAAAACAGCACACCACCTTCAGAGGTAACCCCATCAGAATTACTTCAGACTTCTCAATGGAAACCCTGAAAGCTAGAAGAGCCTGGAATGAAACACTCCAAAGTCTAAGAACCTATGGCTTCCAACCCAAACTACTCTACGCAGCAAAAGTATCCCTCATAATAGATGGTGAACGAAAAACTTTCCATGACAAAACTCAGCTTTACAATTATATGAACACAAAACCAAACCTACAGAGAGTATTTCAGGAAATTCTACACAGAGAAGAAAAAAATAATCAAACACAATTGCCTACAAGAAGCAGATCACAACAACCAAACTCAGAGTAGGCACAAAAAACTTCAATGTCCATGAAAACTCCAACCCACATTTACCATCACAATATGGCAGGGATCAAATCAAATCTCACAGTCATTACCCTAAATATTAATGGCCTTAATTCACCCATCAAGAGACACAAGCTAACAGGATGGATCAAAAAATTAGATCCCTCAATCTGTTGCCTTCAAGAAACCCACCTCACCATTAAAGACAGACATCTCCTCAGGGTGAAAGGGTAGAAAACAGTATTCCAAGCAAACAGGAATAAGAAAAAAGCAGGTGTAGCTATATTAATATCGGATAAAATAGACTTCAAACCAAATATAATCAAAAAAGACAAAGAAGGCCACTTCCTACTTATCAAGGGAACGATCCATCAAGAGGATATTACAATCATAAATCTGAATGCACCAAACACAGGGGCACCACAGTTCATAAAACAAAACCTACTTGACAATAAAACAGGAATAACCACAAACACCATCATAGCTGGGGACTTCAATACACCATTATCAGTAATAGACAGATCATCCAAACAGAAACTCAACAGGGAAGCAAGAGAGCTCAACAAAACCATAGATCACTTAGACCTAACGGACATCTACAGAACATTCCATCCCAAATCCACAGATTACACATTCTTCTCAGCAGTCCATGGAACATTCTCTAAAATAGACCATATATTGGGTCACAAAGACTGCCTCCACATATTTAGGAAGATTGACATAATTCCCTGCATGATATCAGATCACAATGCTATATTGCTAGAAATCAACAATAAAAGACCTACCAAGAATCCCAAAGGCACCTGGAAACTGAACAGCACACTTTTAAACAATAAATGGATAGTGGATGAAATAAAAAATGAAATTGCAAAATTTCTGGAATTGAACGACAATGAGAACACATCGTATCAAAACTTACGGGACACAATGAAGGCGGTCCTCAGGGGAAAATTCATATCACTCAATGCCTTCGTAAAAAAGACATAAAGGTCCCAAATCAATAACCTAACCATCCACCTAAAGGCACTGGAAAAACAAGAAAAATCCAACCCAAAGAGCTCCAGAAGGAAAGAAATAATTAAAATCAGAGCAGAAATCAATGAATTGGAAACCAAGGAAACAATTAAGACAATTGACAAAACAAAGAGCTGGTTCTTTGAAAAAATAAACAAGATTGACAAACCCCTGGCCAATCTGATCAAGCAAAAAAAGGTGAAGCTTCAAATTAACAAAATTCAAAATGAAAAAGGAGAGATCACAACAGACATAAGTGAAATTGGGAGAATCATCAGGACTTATTTCTAAAACCTCTACTCCAAAAAACTGGATAATGTGGAGGAGATGGATAAATTCTTGGACGCATACCATCTACCAAAGCTAAACACAGAGCAGATTAATCACCTCAATCAACCCATCACACTCATGGAGATTGAAAAAGTAATAAAAAACCTCCCAAAAAAGAAGAGCCCAGGACCAGATGGCTTCTCAGCTGAATTCTATCAAACCTTCATGGAAGAACTCAAACCAATCTTCCTCAAACTGTGCCACACAATTGATGAACAGGGAAAGCTACCCAACTCCTTTTATGAAGCTAGCATCACCCTAATTCCAAAACCAGGCAGAGATGCCACAAGAAAAGAAAACTACTGGCCTATTTCCCTGATGAATTTAGATGCAAAGATCCTAAACAAAATCCTTGGAAACCGAATCCAACAACACATCAAAAGCATTATCCACCTTGACCAAGTGGGATTCATTCCAGGAACACAGGGGTGGTTCAACATACGGAAATCTGTCAATGTAATACATCACAAAAACAAGATTAAACATAAAAACCACATGATCATTTCGATAGATGCAGAAAAGGCCTTTGACAAGATTCAACACCACTTCATGTTCAAAACATTGGAGAGAGTTGGCATGGTTGGTTCATATCTTAACCTAATAAAGGCAATATATGAAGCTCCGAAGGCCCAAATAATACTTAATGGAGAGAGACTGGAGGAATTCCCATTAAGATCAGGAACAAGACAGGGTTGTCCACTCTCACCTCTGCTTTTCAATATAGTTCTGGAAGTCCTAGCTCAAGCAATAAGACAGGAGAAGGAAATAAAAGGGATACAATTTGGAAAGGAGGAAGTTAAGTTAGCTTTATTCGCAGATGACATGATTATATATGTAAGAGACCCGAGAGACTCCATCCCAAAACTCCTGAAGGTGATTAACTCCTATAGCAAAGTAGCAGGATACAAAATCAATGCACAAAAATCAGTAGCCTTCCTTTATGCAAAGGACAAAGATACAGAAAAAGAAATAAGGGACATAGTCCCATTTTCAATTGCGACAAAAAAAATAAAATACCTTGGAATAACGTTAACCGAGGAAGTGAAAGATCTATACAATGAAAACATAAAAACACTCAAAAAAGAAATTGAGGCGGACTTGAGAAAATAGAAAGACCTCCCATGTTCCAGGATAGGCAGAAATAACATTGTGAAGATGACAATCCTACCAAAGGCAATTTACAGATTTAATGCAATACCAATTAAAATCCCCACAGTGTTCTTCACAGAGATAGAAAAAATGATCTCAAATTTCATATGGAAAGGCAGAAGGCCTCGCATTTCCAAACATATCCTCTGCAAAAGAAATACCTCTGGAGGCATCACCATACCTGATCTAAAGCTATATTACAAAGCCATAGTAATAAAAACAGCATGGTACTGGCATAAAAACAGGACTATAGATCAATGGAATAGACTTGAGGACCCGGACTTTGGGTCAAGCAACTATAGCTACTTGATATTTGATAAAGGCCCAAACAATATACGCTGGAAAAAAGACAGCATCTTCAACAAATGGTGCTGGACAAACTGGATAACCATATGCAGGAAACTAAAACTTGACCCACACATTTCACCATGCACTACACTCAAGTCCAAATGGATCAAAGATCTCAATATAAGACCAGAAACTCGAATACTACTGGAAGAAAATTTAGGAAGTACATTCCATGATATAGGAATGGAAAAAGACTTCCTGAACAAAACCCCAGTAGCTCATGAACTTAAACCATCACTCAACCAATGGGACCACATGAAGCTGAGGAGTTTCTTTACAGACAAGCATACAATTAGCAAAGCCAATAGATTACCCCCAGAATGGGAGAAAATATTTGTGGGTTATCCAACTGATAGAGGACTAATCTCTAGAATCTACAAAGAACTCAAAAACCTAAACATTAAGAAGTCAAACACCCCACTCACAAGATGGGGCAAAGAGCTGAACAGGCAGTTCACAGAGGAAGAAATAGAAATGGCAAACATACACTTAAGAAAATGTTCAGCATCCCTAATCGTCAGAGAAATGCAAATTAAAACAACTATGAGATTCCACCTTACCCCAATAAGGATAGCAAGCATCAAAAAATCAAATAAAAATAAATGCTGGCGAGGATGTGGAGAAGTAGGAACACTCATCCACTGTTGGTGGGAATGTAGGATGGTACAACCACTTTGGAAAGCAATATGGAGACTTCTGAAAAAACTGAGTATAGAGATACCAACAGACCCAGTTATTCCCTTACTGGGCATCTACCCTAAAACCTTCAAACCACAGACTAAAGAGATTTGCTCAACCATGTTTATAGTGGCTCAATTTGTGATAGCTAAGAGCTGGAATCAACCCAGATGTCCATCACTAGAAGACTGGATAACTAAGATGTTGTATATCTACACAATGGAATTCTATACAGCAGTAAGAAAAAATGACACAATGAAATTTGAGGAAAAATGGCTGAACCTGGAACAGATCATTCTCAGTGAACTTACCCAATCACAGAAAAAAAATCGCCACATAGTCTCACTCATCTACAGCACCTAACCTGAATCTACCGAAGATACCTTACATACCCAGCAAGCATCTCCTGCATTAGACACTAGGATGGAAGGGGAGGGAGGGGAGGGCATCAAAGGGGTGGGAAACACAAATCTAGACCCAAACGGCAATGGTACCATAATCTTCTACTTACTAAAAGATAGACCAAATGGCTGATCCTTCACCAGGCCCTTACAGGGAACACCTGAACCACAAGACACTGGAGAGGGTAAGATTAAGACTAACCTTAGTCTCCTACATCTTCCTTCCCTCACTTCCCCTCTCCCTGTCTCTCTCTCTCTCTTACCTCGAACTCTTGTATATTAGTTATCTTTTTCCTCATTTTCTTAGTGGGCACTGACCTGTAACTCCCAGAACCAGCATGGGGCTATCATCCACAATGAGCTTTTGATCAGAGAGACCTACAAGGTTTCCTAAAAGACAGACAGATTTCTGTCAGAGTACTTGATGACCCACCAAAGGTTAGTGGTACGACCCTACTGCTGAAGATACCTTATGTGATTGACATGCAAATTAGAATGGCATGGCTGGAAGTTGCATGAGAGTCAGTCCCCAGACAGTCAGCGCATCTAGTGCCAGAAGGGTCTACATGGGCGACTGGGGGAAATTGACCAATATCTATCGAAGCAACACATGGTCTAACCTACTTAGCAGCAAATAACTTATTGTGATGCCCACACAAGTGCAGTGGTGGCACACAGCCATGGTGGGGAACCAACTGCTCTCAATTTGGCTAACTGATCCCCTCACTGGTATGGGACCCATAGCTGGAGCTGGGAAACAAGTCAGAACCATATCCAAACATAAGCCCCCTCTCCAGTATCAACCTACTATCAATTGTGGGCTACAAGAGGGCCTACACATATTAAATTCTCTATAAAAAAAAAAAAGTAAGGGTTATCTCATTTGTCCTGGTGCTAACTTACTCTCCGTTGGAGAATCTGCTTCTCTTTTTCAGATAGATGTAGACCCTAAGGAGAGAGCCACCCCATCATACCTCAAAAGGGCTCCAGCTGAAACTAAGAAAACTTCGAGAAACAAGCAAGGGGGCTGTTTTTCCTGATAACCAGACACCAGCACAAGGGGGAAGGAGATCAGCATAGAGAAAAATCAACTCCTACCAAATCAGAGAGCCAGGGCCTCAGAGGCCCTCAACACCTCATCACTGAAGCAGACCAAAAATGAACCCAACATGGCTCAGGGAAATTTGCGGAAGAGGGGGCGGAAAGAATGTCAGAGTCACATGTTGGGTCATGATATGCAGAGACATTTAGCTTACCCATAACTGTGGGCTAACTCCACAATGCATGACCCGTATACCTCAACAAGGTGGGGCCAAGGGGAGGGGGTAGGTCACGGATGAGCCTAATAATGGTACCAAACTGACTGTATTTGCTGAATACAGAACTGACTAATAAAAAAAAAATAAAAAATAAAAAATAAAAAAAAATTTCATATGGAAAGGCAGAAGGCCTCGCATTTCCAAACATATCCTAGGCAAAAGAAATACCTCTGGAGGCATCACCATACCTGATCTAAAGCTATATTACAAAGCCATAGTAATAAAAACAGCATGGTACTGGCATAAAAACAGGAGTATAGATCAATGGAATAGACTTGAGGACCCGGACATTGGGTCAAGCAACTATAGCTACTTGATATTTGATAAAGGCCCAAACAATATAGGCTGGAAAAAAGACAGCATCTTCAACAAATGGTGCTGGACAAACTGGATAAAAACATATGCAGGAAACTAAAACTTGACCCACACATTTCACCATGCACTACACTCAAGTCCAAATGGATCAAAGATCTCAATATAAGACCAGAAACTCGAATACTACTGGAAGAAAATTTAGGAAGTACATTCCATGATATAGGAATGGAAAAAGACTTCCTGAACAAAACCCCAGTAGCTCATGAACTTAAACCATCACTCAACCAATGGGACCACACGAAGCTGAGGAGTTTCTTTACAGAAAAAGCATACAATTAGCAAAGCCAATAGATTACCCACAGAATGGGAGAAAATATTTGTGGGTTATCCAACTGATAGAGGACTAATCTCTAGAATCTACAAAGACCTCAAAAATCTAAACAGTAAAAAGTCAAACACCCCACTCACAAGATGGGGCAAAGAGCTGAACAGGCAGTTCACAGAGGAAGAAATAGAAATGGCAAACATACACTTAAGAAAATGTTCAGCATCCCTAATCATCAGAGAAATGCAAATTAAAACAACTATGAGATTCCACCTTACCCCAATAAGGATAGCAAGCATCAAAAAATCAAATAAAAATAAATGCTGGCAAGGATGTGCAGAAGTAGGAACACTCATCCACTGTTGGTGGGAATGTAGGATGGTACAACCACTTTGGAAAGCAATAAGGAGACTTCTGAAAAAACTGAGTACAGAGATACCAACAGACCCAGTTATTCCCTTTCTGGGCATCTACCCTAAAACCTTCAAACCACAGACTAAAGAGATATGCTCAACCATGTTTATAGCGGCTCAATTTGTAATAGCTAAGAGCTGGAATCAACCCAGATGTCCATCACTAGAAGAATGGATAACTAAGATGTGGTATATCTACACAATGGAATTCTATACAGCAGTAAGAAAAAATGACACAATGAAATTTGAGGAAAAATGGTTGAACCTGGAGCAGATCATTCTCAGTCAACTTACCCAATCACAGAAAAAAAATCGCCACATAGTCTCACTCATCTACAGCACCTAACCTGAATCTACCGAAGATACCTTACATACCCAGCAAGCATCTCCTAGATTAGACATGAGGATGGAAGGGGAGGGAGGGGAGGGCATCAAAGGGGTGGGAAACACAAATCTAGACCCAAATGGCAATGGTACCATAATCTTCTACTTACTAAAAGATAGACCAAATGGCTGATCATTCACCTGGCCCTTACGGGGAACACCTGAACCACAAGACACTGGAGAGGGTAAGATTAAGACTAACCTTAGTCTCCTACATCTTCCCTCCCTCACTTCCCCTCTCCCTGTCTCTCTCTCTCTCTTATCTCTAACTCTTGTATATTAGTTATCTTTTTCCTCATTTTCTTAGTGGGCACTGACCTGTAACTCCTAGAACCAGCATGGGGCTATCATCCACAATTAGCTTGTGATCAGAGAGACCTACAAGGTTTCCTAAAAGACAGACAGATTTCTGTCAGAGTACTTGATGACCCATCAAAGGCTAGTGGTAAGACCCTACTGCTGAAGATACCTTATGTGATTGGCATGCAAATTAGAATGGCATGGCTGGAAGTTGGATGAGAGTCAGTCCCCAGACAGTCAGCGCATCTAGTGCCAGAAGGTGCTACATGGGCAACTGGGGGAAATTGACCAACATCTATCGAAGCAACGCATGGTCTAACCTACTTAGCAGCAAATAACTTATTGTGATGCCCACACAAGTGCAGTGGTGGCACACAGCCATGGTGGGGAACCAACTGCTCTCAATTTGGCTAACTGATCTCCTCACTGGTATGGGACCCATAGCTGGAGCTGGGAAACAAGTCAGAACCATATCCAAACATAAGCCCACTCTCCAGTATCAAGCTACTATCAATTGTGGGCTACAAGAGGGCCTACACCTATTAAATTCTCTATAAAAAAAAAGGTAAGGGTTATCTCATTTGTCCTGGGGCTAACTTACTCTCCGTTGGAGAATCTGCTTCTCTTTTTCAGATAGATGTAGACCCTAAGGAGAGAGCCACCCCATCATACCTCAAAAGGGCGCCGGCTGAAACTAAGAAAACTTGGAGAAACAAGCAAGGGGGCTGTTTTCCTGATGAACCGGACACCAGCACAAGGGGGAAGGAGATCAGCATAGAGAAAAATCAACTCCTACCAAATCAGAGAGCCAGAGCCTCAGAGGCCCCCAACACCTCATCACTGAAGAAGACCAAAAATGAACCCAACATGGCTCAGGGAAATTTTGCGGAAGAGGGGGCGGAAAGAATGTCAGAGTCACATGTTGGGTCATGATATGCAGAGACATTTAGCTTACCCATAACTGTGGGCTAACTCCACAATGCATGACCCGTATACCTCAACAAGGAGGGGCCAAGGGGAGGGGGTAGGTCACGGATGAGCCTAATAATGGTACCAAACTGACTGTATTTGCTGAATACAGAACTGACTAATAAAAAAAATAAAAAAAAAGAAGAAGAACCATTAGGATCAGAACACCAAATTGAGGCTATGAGCAATGCAACCCTGACCAACCTACTGCTAGAACTTACAGGAAAGCAACAAAGGGCCGATAATCATGTGGATGCTGCCATCACTAAATTAGAACTAATAGATAAGAAATTGGAAGGATTAGATAAGAAATTGGAAGGATTTCAAAGAGAATTAAGAGATTTGAGGGAGAGTGACAAAAAAGAAGACCTTAAAAATCAGCTGTCCATGCTAAATGAAGACATAAATAAATGCAAGGATGAACTCCAAGAATCATCAAGAAAATCAGAGCCGGGCATGGTGGCGCACTCCTTTAATCCCAGCACTCGGGAGGCAGAGGTAGGAGGATTGCCGTGAGTTCGAGGCCACCCTGAGACTCCATAGTGAATTCCAGGTCAGCCTGGGCTAGAGTGAGACCCTACCTCGAAAAACCACAAAAAAAAAAAAAAAAGAAAATCAGAAAATGATGTGAAAAGGGAGCTTGACAGAGGGAGGGAAATTATACATATAAAAGTAATAGAAAATGCAAACTTAATTGAACAAGTCCAAAACGCGCTAGAAGCTATCAAGAATAGAGTCAACCAAGTGGAGGATAGAAACTCTGATCTGAAAGACAAGATGGAAGAAACAGTTAGAGGGTTCAAAAATTTCAGTAAGTTCAAAAGTTCCTGTGAACAGAACATGAGGGAATGGAGGGATACACTTGAATGTCCTAATATCAGGATCATTGGAATACCAGAAGGAGAAGAAATACAGACCAAATGCATGGAGAACTTATTTAACAAAATACTTGAAGAAAACTTCCCCAGTCTCTTAAAAGAAAGGCCCATCAAGATACAAGAAGCCAACAGAACTCCAAACAGACTGGACCAAAGGAGAAACTCTCCAAGACATATTATCATTAAGACTCTAAACATTGACACCAAAGAGAAAATTCTAAAAGCAGCTAGGGAAAAACAGCACACCACCTTCAAAGGTAACCCCATCAGAATTACTTCAGACTTCTCAATGGAAACCCTGAAAGCTAGAAGGGCCTGGAATGAAACACTGCAAAGTGTAAGAACCTATGGCTTCCAACCCAAACTACTCTACCTAGCAAAAGTATCCCTCATAATAGATGGTGAAAGAAAAACATTCCACGACAAAACTCAGCTTTACAATTATATGAACACAAAACCAAACCTACAGAGAGTATCTCTTAATCTAATAAAGGCAATATATGAAGATCCGAAGGCCCAAATAATACTTAATGGAGAGAGACTGGAGGAATTCCCATTAAGATCAGGAACAAGACAGGGTTGTCGACTCTCACCTCTGCTTTTCAATATAGCACTGGAAGTCCTACCTCAAGCAATAATACAGGAGAAGGAAATAAAAGGGATATAATTTGGAAAGGAAGAAGTTAAGTTAGCTTTATTCACTGATAACATGATTGTATATGTAAGAGACCCTAGAGACTCCATCCCAAAACTCCTGAAGGTGATTAACTCCTATAGCAAAGTAGCAGGATACAAAATCAATGCACAAAATTCAGTAGCCTTCCTTTATGCAAATGACAAATATACAGAGAAAAAAATAAGGGACATTGTCCCATTTTCAATTGCAAATAAAATACTGTGGAATAACGTTAACCAAGGAAGTGAAAGATCTATAGAACGAAAACATAAAAACACTCAAAAAAGAAATTGAGGTGGACTTGAGAAAATGGAAAGACCTCCCATGTTCCTGGATAGGCAGAAATAACATTGTGAAGATGACAATCCTACCAAAGGCAATATACAGATTTCATGCAATTCCAATTAAAATCCCTACAGTGTTCTTCACAGAGATAGAAAAAGTGATCTCAAATTTCATATGGAAAGGCAGAAGGCCTCGCATTTCCAAACATATCCTCAGCAAAAGAAATACCTCTGGAGGCATCACCATACCTGATCTAAAGCTATATTACAAAGCCATAGTAATAAAAACAGCATGGTACTGGCATAAAAACAGGAGTATATATCAATGGAATAGACATGAGGACCCAGACTTTGGGTCAAGCAGCTATAGCTACTTGATATTTGATAAAGGCCCAAACAATATAGGCTGGAAAAAAGACAGCATCTTCAACAAATGGTGCTGGACAAACTGGATAACCATATGCAGGAAACTAAAACTTGATCCACACATTTCACCATGCACTAAACTCAAGTCCAAATGGATCAAAGATCTCAATATAAGACAAGAAACTCATATACTACTGGAAGAAAATTTAGGAAGTACTTTCCATGATATAGGAATGGAAAAAGACTTCCTGAACAAAACCCCAGTAGCTCATGAACTTAAACCATCACTCAACCAATGGGATCACATGAAGCTGAAGAGTTTCTTTACAGAGAAGCATACAATAAGCAAAGCCAATAGATTACCCATAGAATGGGAGAAAATATTTGCGGGTTATCCAACTGATAGAGGCCTAATCTCTAGAATCTACAAAGAACTCAAAAATCTAAACAGGAAAAAGTGAAACACCCCACTCACAAAATGGGCCAAAGAGCTGAACTGGCACTTTACAGAGGAAGAAATTGAAATGGCAAACATACACTTAAGAAAATGTTCATCATCCCTAATCATCACAGAAATGCAAATTAAAACAACTATGAGATTCTACCTTACCCCAATAAGGATAGCAAGCATCAAAAAATCAAATAAAAATAAATGCTGGCAAGGATGTGCAGAAGTAGGAACACTCATCCACTGTTGGTGGGAATGTAGGATGGTACAACCACTTTGGAAAGCAATATGGAGACTTCTGAAAAAGCTGAGTATAGAGATACCAACAGACCCAGTTATTCCCTTTCTGGGCATCTACCCTAAAACCTTCAAACCACAGGCCAGAGAGATTTGCTCAATCATGTTTGTAGTGACTCAATTCATAATAGGTAAGAGCTAGAATCAACCCAGATGTCCATCACTAGAAGACTGGATAACTAAGATGTGGTATATCTACACAATGGAATTCTATACAGCAGTAAGAAAAAATGACACAATGAAATTTGAGGAAAAATGGTTGAACCTGGAACAGATCATTCTCAGTGAACTTACCCAATCACAGAAAAAAAATCACCACATAGTCTCACTCATCTACAGCACCTAACCTGAATCTACCCAAGATACATTACATACCCAGCAAGCATCTCCCAGACTAAACACTAGGATAGAAGGGGAGGGCGGGGGAGGGCGGTGAGGGCATCAAAGGGGTGGGAAACACAATCTAGACCCAAATGGCAATGGTACCATAATTTTCTACTTACTAAAAGACAGACCAAATGGCTGATCCTTCACCAGGGCCTTACAGGGAACACCTGAACCACAAGACACAGCAGACAGTAAGATCAAGACTAACCTTAATCTTCTACATCTTCCCTCCCTCACTTCCCCTCTCCCTCTCCCTCTCTCTCTCTCTCTCTTATCTCTAACTCTTGTATATTACTTATCTTTTCCTCATTTTCTTAGTGGGCACTGACCTGTAACTCCTAGAACCAGCATGGGGCTATCATCCACAATGAGCTTTTGATCACAGCGACCTACAAGGTTTCCTAAAAGACAGACAGATTTCTGTCAGAGTACTTGATGACCCATCAAAGGCTAGTGGTAAGACCCTACTGCTGAAGACACCTTATGTGATTGACATGCAAATTAGAATGGCATGGCTGGAAGTTGGAAGAGAGTCAGTCCCAAGACAGTCAGCGCGTCTAGTGCCAGAAGGTGCTACATGGGCGACTGGGGGAAAATGACCAATACCTGTCAAAGCAATGCATGTTCTAACCTACTTAGCAGCAAATAACTTGGTGTGATGGCCACACAAGTGCAGTGGTGGCACACAGCCATGGTGGGAAACCAACTGCTCTCAATTTGTCTAACTGATCCCCTCACTGGTATGGGACCCATAGCTGGAGCTGGGAAACAAGTCAGAACCATATCCAAACATAAGCCCACTCTCTAATATCAAGCTACCATCAATTGTGGGCTACAAGAGGGCCTACACCTATTAAATTCTCTATTTAAAAAAAAGGTTATCTCATTTGTCCTGGTGCTAACTTACTCTCCGTTGGAGAATCTGCTTCTCTTTTTCAGATAGATGTAGATCCTAAAGAGAGAGCCACCCCATAATATCTCAAAAAGGCCCCGGCTGAAACTAAGAAAAATTGGAGAAACAAGCAAGGGGGCTGTTTTCTTGATGAACCACATACCAGCACAAGGGTGAAGGAGATCAGCACAGAGAAAAATCAACTCCTACCAAATCAGAGAGCCAGAGCCTCAGAGGCCCCCAACACCTCATCACTGAAGAAGACCAAAAATGAACCCAACATGGCTCAGGGAAATTTTGCGGAAGAGGGGTGGAATCAATGTCAGAGCCACATGTTGGTCATGATATGCAGAGACATTTATCTTACCCATAACTGTCGGGTAACTCCACAATGCATGACCCGTATCCCTCAACAAGGAGGGGCCAAGGGGGAGGGGGTAGGTCACGGATGAGCCTAATAATGACCAAATAGACTAAGCTGAATACAGAACTGACTAATAAAAAAAATAAAAAAAAGAAGAAGAACCATTAGGATCAGAACACCAAATTGAGGCTATGAGCAATGCAACCCTGACCAACCTACTGCTAGAACTTACAGAAAGCAACAAAGGGCCGATAATCATGTGGATGCTGCCATCACTAAATTAGAACTAATAGATAAGAAATTGGAAGGATTAGATAAGAAATTGGAAGGATTTCAAAGAGAATTAAGAGATTTGAGGGAGAGTGACAAAAAGAAGACCTTAAAATCAGCTGTCCATGCTAAATGAAGACATAAATAAATGCAAGGATGAACTCCAAGAATCATCAAGAAATCAGAGCCGGGCATGGTGGCGCACTCCTTTAATCCAGCACTCGGGAGGCAGAGGTAGGAGGATTGCCGTGAGTTCGAGGCCACCCTGAGACTCCATAGTGAATTCCAGGTCAGCCTGGGCTAGAGTGAGACCCTACCTCGAAAAACCACAAAAAAAAAAAAAAAAGAAAATCAGAAAATGATGTGAAAAGGGAGCTTGACAGAGGGAGGGAAATTATACATATAAAAGTAATAGAAAATGCAAACTTAATTGAGCAAGTCCAAAATGCACTAGAAGCTATCAAGAATAGAGTCAACCAAGTGGAGGATAGAAACTCTGATCTGAAAGACAAGATGGAAGAAACAGTTAGAGGGTTCAAAAATTTCAGTAAGTTCAAAAGTTCCTGTGAACAGAACATGAGCGAATGGTGGGATATACTTAAACGTCCTAATATCAGGATCATTGGAATACCACAAGGAGAAGAAATACAGACCAAATGCATGGAGAATTTATTTAACAAAATACTTGAAGAAAACTTCCCCAGTCTCTTAAAAGAAAGGCCCATCAAGATACAAGAAGCCAACAGAACTCCAAACAGACTGGACCAAAGGAGAAACTCTCCAAGACATATTATCATTAAGACTCTAAACATTGACACCAAAGAGAAAATCCTAAAAGCAGCTAGGGAAAAACAGCACATCACCTTCAAAGGTAACCCCATCAGAATTACTTCAGACTTCTCAATGGAAACCCTGAAAGCTAGAAGGGCCTGGAATGAAACACTGCAAAGTGTAAGGACCTATGGCTTCCAACCCAAAATACTCTACCCAGCAAAAGTATCCCTCATAATAGATGGTGAAAGAAAAACATTCCATGACAAAACTCAGCTTTACAATTATATGAACACAAAACCAAACCTACAGAGAGTATCTCTTAATCTAATAAAGGCAATATATGAAGATCCGAAGGCCTAAATAATACTTAATGGAGAGAGACTGGAGGAATTCCCATTAATATCAGGAACAAGACAGGGTTGTCCACTCTCACCTCTGCTTTTCAATATAGTACTGGAAGTCCTACCTCAAGCAATAATACAGGAGAAGGAAATAAAAGGGATATAATTTGGAAAGGAAGAAGTTAAGTTAGCTTTATTCACTGATAACATGATTGTATATGTAAGAGACCCTAGAGAATCCATCCCAAAACTCCTGAAGGTGATTAACTCCTATAGCAAAGTAGCAGGATACAAAATCAATGCACAAAAATCAGTAGCCTTCCTTTATGCAAATGACAAATATACAGAGAAAACAATAAGGGACATTGTCCCATTTTCAATTGCAAATAAAATACTGTGGAATAACGTTAACCAAGGAAGTGAAAGATCTATAGAACGAAAACATAAAAACACTCAAAAAAGAAATTGAGGTGGACTTGAGAAAATGGAAAGACCTCCCATGTTCCTGGATAGGCAGAAATAACATTGTGAAGATGACAATCCTACCAAAGGCAATATACAGATTTAATGCAATTCCAATTAAAATCCCTACAGTGTTCTTCACAGAGATAGAAAAAGTGATCTCAAATTTCATATGGAAAGGCAGAAGGCCTCGCATTTCCAAACATATCTTCAGCAAAAGAAATACCTCTGGAGGCATCACCATACCTGATCTAAAGCTATATTACAAAGCCATAGTAATAAAAACAGCATGGTACTGGCATAAAAACAGGAGTATATATCAATGGAATAGACATGAGGACCCAGACTTTGGGTCAAGCAACTATAGCTACTTGATATTCGATAAAGGCCCAAACAATATAGGCTGGAAAAAAGACAGCATCTTCAACAAATGGTGCTGGACAAACTGGATAACCATATGCAGGAAACTAAAACTTGATCCACACATTTCACCATGCACTAAACTCAAGTCCAAATGGATCAAAGATCTCAATATAAGACAAGAAACTCGTATACTACTGGAAGAAAATTTAGGAAGTACTTTCCATGATATAGGAATGGAAAAAGACTTCGTGAACAAAACCCCAGTAGCTCATGAACTTAAACCATCACTCAACCAATGGGATCACATGAAGCTGAATAGTTTCTTTACAGACAAGCATACAATAAGCAAAGCTAATAGATTAGCCACAGAATGGGAGAAAATATTTGCGGGTTATCCAACTGATAGAGGCCTAATCTCTAGAATCTACAAAGAACTCAAAAATCTAAACAGGAAAAAGTGAAACACCCCACTCACAAAATGGGCCAAAGAGCTGAACTGGCACTTTACAGAGGAAGAAATTGAAATGGCAAACATACACTTAAGAAAATGTTCATCATCCCTAATCATCAGAGAAATGCAAATTAAAACAACTATGAGATTCCACCTTACCCCAATAAGGATAGCAAACATCAAAAAAATCAAATAAAAATAAATGCTGGCAAGGATGTGGAGAAGAAGGAACACTCATCCACTGTTGGTGGGAATGTAGGATGGTACAACCACTTTGGAAAGCAATATGGAGACTTCTGAAAAAGCTGAGTATAGAGATACCAATAGACCCAGTTATTCCCTTTCTGGACATCTACCCTAAAACCTTCAAACCACAGGCCAGAGAGATTTGCTCAACCATGTTTGTAGTGACTCAATTCATAATAGCTAAGAGCTGGAATCAACCCAGATGTCCATCACTAGAAGACTGAATAACTAAGATGTGGTATATCTACACAATGGAATTCTATACAGCAGTAAGAAAAAATGACACAATGAAATTTGAGGAAAAATGGTTGAACCTGGAGCAGATCATTCTCAGTGAACTTATCCAATCACAGAAAAAAAATCACCACATAGTCTCACTCATCTACAGCACCTAACCTGAATCTACCCAAGATACATTACATACCCAGCAAGCATCTCCCAGACTAAACACTAGGATAGAAGGGGAGGGCGGGGAGGGCGGGGAGGGCATCAAAGGGGTGGGAAACACAATCTAGACCCAAATGGCAATGGTACCATAATTTTCTACTTACTAAAAGACAGACCAAATGGCTGATCCTTCACCAGGGCCTTACAGGGAACACCTGAACCACAAGACACTGCAGAGAGTAAGATCAAGACTAACCTTAATCTTCTACATCTTCCCTCCCTCACTTCCCCTCTCCCTCTCTCTCTCTCTCTCTCTCTCTCTCTCTCTTATCTCTAACTCTTGTATATTACTTATCTTTTTCCTCATTTTCTTAGTGGACACTGACCTGTAACTCCTAGAACCAGCATGGGGCTATCATCCACAATGAGCTTTTGATCACAGCGACCTACAAGGTTACCTAAAAGACAGACAGATTTCTGTCAGAGTACTTGATGACCCATCAAAGGCTAGTGGTAAGACCCTACTGCTGAAGACACCTTATGTGATTGACATGCAAATTAGAATGGCATGGCTGGAAGCAGGAAAAGAGTCAGTCCCCAGACAGTCAGTGTGTCTAGTGCCAGAAGGTGCTACATAGGCGACTGGGGGAAAATGACCAATACCTGTCAAAGCAATGCATGGTCTAACCTACTTAGCAGCAAATAACTTGGTGTGATGGCCACACAAGTGCAGTGGTGGCACACAGCCATGGTGGGAAACCAACTGCTCTCAATTTGTCTAACTGATCCCCTCACTGGTATGGGACCCATAGCTGGAGCAGGGAAACAAGTCAGAACCATATCCAAACATAAGCCCACTCTCTAATATCAAGCTACCATCAATTGTGGGCTACAAGAGGGCCTACACCTATTAAATTCTCTATTTAAAAAAAAGGTTATCTCATTTGTCCTGGTGCTAACTTACTCTCCGTTGGAGAATCTGCTTCTCTTTTTCAGATAGATGTAGATCCTAAAGAGAGAGCCACCCCATAATATCTCAAAAAGGCCCCGGCTGAAACTAAGAAAAATTGGAGAAACAAGCAAGGGGGCTGTTTTCTTGATGAACCAGATACCAGCACAAGGGGGAAGGAGATCAGCACAGAGAAAAATCAACTCCTACCAAATCAGAGAGCCAGAGCCTCAGAGGCCCCCAACACCTCATCACTGAAGAAGACCAAAAATGAACCCAACATGGCTCAGGGAAATTTTGCAGAAGAGGGGGTGGAATCAATGTCAGAGCCACATGTTGGGTCATGAAATGCAGAGACATTTATCTTACCCATAACTGTCGGGTAACTCCACAATGCATGACCCGTATCCCTCAACAAGGAGGGGCCAAGGGGAGGGGGTAGGTCACGGATGAGCCTAATAATGAGCCTAATAAAACTAACTAATAAAGAAAAAAAAAGATAATAAAAAAGTAAAAAAAAAAAAATGATTACATGTTTTAAAAAAAAAGAAAATTAGATACACTTAATCTTGTATTTCGTGAAATGGAGGTAATAAACACATAGATACACAAAATGTGAAAAAAAAATCAAATGGACTTAATATACCTCTACATTCCAACTAAACTCTACAAAAATATACATTCTTCTGAACAGCCCATGGAACCTCCTCTAAAATAAATCACATATTAGGGCACAAGTATCAACAAATTCAGTAAAATTGATATAACCTTCTTGCATTGTATTAGATGGCAATGCAATAAAGCTAGAGATCAACAATAAGAGAAACAACAGAAAATACACAAACACATTATTGAACAATAAATGTGTAGTTGAATAAATCAAGAAGTAAATAAAACATTTCTAGAACTAAATGAGAATGAAAACACAATATACCAATACCTATGTGTCAAAACAAAGGCAGTCCTAAGAGGGACCTTTATATCTCTAAATGCCAATATTACAAAAATAGAGAGATAGCAACTAAATAATTATCCACAAAAAAAAAAATATCTGGAGAAACAAGAACAGTCTAAACCCAAAACTACTAGATGGAAAGAAATAATCAAGATTAGGGGATAAATCAGCAATATAAAAATGAAGAAATCAATTTAAAAATTGAGGAAGCAAAGGGTAGATTCTTCCAAAAGATAAACAAGATGGAGAAATTCCTAGCAAAGGTAACCAAAAGAAAAAAAACAAACAAACACTAATCAACAAAATTAAAAATGAAAAAGAAGCTGCTAAAAGCTCTATGCAGTGCATCAAGTCTCATAATCTGGGTATATTACAACAGACACCAATGAAATTGAATTATAAGTACATATTTCCAGGGTGAGGGAATTGAAGTGTCCAACCATTTTTATACAAATATCAATAAATAATAAAAAAATTAAAAGCCTATATTCCACCAAACTAGAAATCTGAAAGAAATGAATGAATTTCTTGACACAAACAATCTACCAAAACTAAACCCAGAAGACATAAATATTTTAAATAGAATTATAATGAGTAAGGAGATTAATTAAAAATTTCCTAGCAGGTTATCGTGGTGCATGCCTGCAGTCCCATCACTCAGGATGCTGAAGTAGAAGGATCTCTGTGAGATTAAGGCCAGCCTGGGACAACAGACTAAGTTCCAGTTCAGCCTTGGCTAGCATGATATCCTGCCTTGAAAAAAAAAAAAAAAAGAAAAGAAAAGAAAATATCCCAACTAAAAAACCAGATCTTTATAGAAGAACTGAAATCACTGCTTCTCAAATTATTTCTTAGAATTGAGAAGGAAGGAATGCTCTCTGATTCACTCTATTAAGCTGGCATTACATTAATACCAAAACCAGACAGAAAAACAAGAAAATTATAGATCAATATCCTATGTGGAAGTGTAAAAGGCTTTGGAAAGCCAAAAATATCATCATCAAAAAGAATACTACTAGTGGTACCATCATACCTGATTTCAAGATATACTACAAATCATAATAAAAACAGCATAGCACTAACACAAAAGTAGACACATAGAGCAATAGAATAGAACAGAAGATACAAGAGTAAGTTCTACAAAAAGACCAAAACTGCACACTGAATAAAAGATAATATTTTCAACAAACAGTGCTGAAGAAATTGGATAACCTCATGTGGAAGAATGAACTTGTACACTCTTCTCTCACCCTGCACAAAAGTTAACTCTTAATGGATCAAGGACCTCAATATGAGACATAAAACTCTGAAATGACTAGAAAAAAAATAGGGACAGCACTGTAAGATATAGACATAGGGGAAGGCTTTCTAAAGTAGAACCCAATATCCCAGGGGATTAGACAAACACCCAACCAATTGTCTCTCATGAATCTAAAAGGCTATTGTACAGCTAGCAAACCATCAAAGAAATGCCAATAGACAACCTACTGAATGGGAGAAAATATTCACTAGCTATACAGCTGACAGAGGTTTAACATCTACAATGCAGCTAAGAACTCAAAAAACTAAGAAATAAAAACAAGCAACCCACTCAAAAAAATGGAGCAAGAAACTGAAAAGAAATTTCTCAAAGGAATAAATACAAATGGCCAGATACATTTAAAAAATATTCACCATCGTTAGTCATCAAGGAAATGTAAATTAAAACCACTTTGAAATCTCATCTCATTCTTGTCAGAATGGCTAGCATCAAAAACAGCAAATGAGGTAGGGTATGGAGGTATATGCCTTTAATCCCAGCACCTGGGAGAAGGAAGTAGGAGGATCACCATGAGTTCGAGGCCACCCTGAGACTACAGAGTGAATTCCAGGTCAGCCTGGGCTAGAGTGAGAATCTATGTTGAAAAACTAAAAAAGAAAACAAAAATCAAATGACAACAAACACTGGGGAGGGAACAGGGAAAGGTGAACCCTCATCCACTGCTGGTGGGAGTGTGAGCTAATACAACGACTATGGAAATCAATATGGCAGCTTCTCAACAATATCATAGTAGATCTAGCATTTGATCAAGCTATATCATTCCTGGGCATATACCCAAAAGACAAGAGAGACACCCACTCAGCCATGTTTGTTGTAGCTCTATTCACAATAGCTAGAAACTGAAATCAGCCTAGATGACCATCAACATCATGAATGGATAATGAAGATGTTGTATATATGTACAATGGAATTCTACTCAGCAGTAAGTAAAAATGAACTCATGAAAATGGATAAAGTTGAAAAAAATCATTCTAAGTGAGGTCACACAGGCACAGAAAGACAAATGCTGCATGTACTCTCTCATCTGCAGTTCCACACTGGAATCAATTAGAGAGGCATGCAAATGGTAGTAAGCAGCAGGAGTATGGGCATAAAACTTGAATGTGACTAGTAGATAGAAGAAATAAAGAGGGAGGAGAGGAGGGGTTAGTTGATAGGATTGGGAAGGGACAGAATATGAGGGGAGGGAGTGGCTTGGAAGGGTATGAGGTAGGGAGGGTGGAGAGGGAATTACACATAAGTTAACACAACATTAATCAATTCCATAGAAACCCTCATTTTGACTAACATTCACTAAGATATAACCACTAATAAAGCTGGAGGAGAGATAGTTGATACAGAAAGAGGAAAAAAAACTTAACTCTGGCAAGTAAATCCAAGGCCCAGAATTGAGTTGCTCCCCAAAGTGAGCTGTTGGCCAGGGAGACCCATGAAGTCCCTAAAACAATGCATTACCAAAACACTTGATTACCTGCTACAGCTAAAAAGTCAGAACCTATTGCCAAAGATACCACAAGCCATGGTCACAAGATATTTGAATACCATGCTGGAACAGAAAGGGAAACCAACTCTTCCTGGCTAGCCCTCATAGTGCTGGAAAGCTCGATGGGAGCCACTGGAGGACAATGGGCCCCAACAGCGTGAATAAGCAGGGGACCCTGCAGAGTATTAAATCAACCAACCACACAAGAAGGACACACTTGTGCAACAGTGTCACACAGCCTCTGCAGGTAATCAACCGTTCTCTGATTGGACATGAGGCCTGTTCAGTGGGAGAGAACTCTTATCTGACAACCATCTCCAGGGCAATGGTGACAGACATGATGATCAATCAAAACCCTTCAGAACAGAAATCCAGAGACTACAAAGACCTCAACACTAAATCAGAATGCCAACAGCCACCCCCCCCCCCCCCCCATGGCTCAGGGAACATTGTAGAAGAGGGGGTAGAAAGATTTTAAGAGTCACAAAGTGAGCAGAAATATTCTGAGGTATGGTCCCCCACTAGTCCACAGAGACTGATGAAGGCCTTCATTACCCCACAGTGAAAACTATAACCCCACTGAGGAGGGTGCCAAGGGTAATGGTGCCTGGGGCAAGGGGTTATAAGAGTATATTCTGTTATAATATATATAAATTTAAAAATAAACAAATAAAAAATCAAATGACAACAAATGTTGGGGAGGGTGTAGAGAAAGAAATCTTCAATCACTGCTGGTGGGAGTGCTAACTAGTGCAGCTACTACGGCAATCAATATGGAGATGTCACAATAATTGAAAAATAGACCTTCCACTTGATCCAGCTATATCAGTCCTGGGAATATACCCTAAAAAAATCTACTCTTTACTGTAGAGAAACTTGCTCAGCTATGTTTATTGATACTCTATTCACACCAGCTAGGAAATGGAATTAGCCTGTATGTTCATCAACTGATACAGCATATGGAGCTCTATTCAACTGTAAATAAAAATAAAATTATGTAATTGCAAGAAAATGGATGGCTATGGAAAGAATTACACAGCACCATAGACATATTAGGATACCAGTCATTCAGACAATAGGGTGAAATAGTTTATCTTTCTACTTCCTTTCTGAGTATTAGCTAAGATCAACTGACACATTTTGGGTCTGTAACAGAGGAAGTAGGAACATAAGACCTGAGGAGGGGAGCCTGCTGACAGGGAACACAGTGTGACCTCTGGGCTGCACAGGTTGAGATGAGGAAAGGGGGCCCAGATGGCAGGCAAGGAATGAAAGTATGCTAATTATGAACTCTGTCTCTTCTAGAAGTTTGCCTTAGCCAAGTGAGTGTCAAAGAAAGGTTAAATCCTGTTTTGTTTTCTGCATGTGTTAATTCTAATACAAAAGGAATCAGAATTAATTAACAACATTAATTTAGCTAGACTATGTGCCAAAGGTATTTACAAATGAGCTTAGCACTGTGCTTACATATAAAGCAGATATTCTGAGGGAAAATGTCCTTAAAATGCCAGACCGGTGATTTACAATTAATTTTCAGCATACTCCCTGCTACTACACAAAAGTAACCAAAGTAAATATTGGAAAATACAGTTCTTCACATGAATATTTTTTCTTGCCTTGCTTTGCACTGCAGTGCTACTGATGAAACCCAGGGGCTTTGCATGGGCAAAGCAACATTTTTACCACTCAGCAACAGCACCAGATTTTAAAATAAGGTTTTATTTTTTTTTACATGTTCTATTAGTACATCTAAGTAGTATGATAATTTAGATCTTAGATGTCATCCAAAGCTCATGTGTTGTGGCTTGGAAGGTAGCTCAGTGGGTAAATCACTTGCTGCTGACACATGAGGACATCAGCTTGGATTCCCAGATCCCACATAAATGATAGCATGTGGTGTGGCCCTTTATTTCCAGCACTGAGGATCAACATAGGGAATCCCTGGGGCTCATTAGCTAGCTAATTAGCTAAATCAGTGATGTCCAAGTTCAGCAAGAGATACTACCTCAGAGCATAAGGTGGAGAGCAACTGAGGAAGACACCTGAGAGCAAAATCTGGCTTACACACACACACACACACACACACACACACACGCACACGCACGTGCACGCGCACACACACACACACACACACACACACCACATGTCAAAGACTTGGTCCACAAGTCATGGTACTTCTGGGAAGTAGTGGAAACATTAGGAGATGGAGCCTAGCTGGAGGAAGCTAGGTCATTGTGAGTGTGCCCCTGAAGAACTAATAATGTTGGAACTCTGCTCCTCCTCCCCAGTTCATGGCTTCCTTCTCTATGAGAAGCTCTACCACCTTCTTTTGCCGTGTTATTTAGCCTCACCACAGGCACAAACTGAGAACCATGGACCAAATTCTCTGACACAATGAGCCAAAGTAATTATTTTCTCATGGTAAGTTGCGTTTCTCAGATATTTTTGCAGTGACTTGAAGATGACTAATATACAGAATTAATAAAATAAATCAAATAATAACATTACCACTTGCCAACAACTTTTATGATTTAACTTAAATGAACAGATATTTTAACTTCCAGAAATGCTAGGCTTTTAATTCAATTAGGTGAAAGATGGATGTATTTCTGTATCTTGATATGAACTAACAGGAAAGCTCACTTAACAGAAAGACATTCAAATCAGTGGTAGGACTTGCTTCCAGACAAACACTTTTTTAGCTCCGTTGGCCCAGTTATCCACAATCACCAGTCTCAGGCTTGTGAGACCCTCAAATCATTTTCTACCCCTTCACCTGCCTATAGCTAGTAAGATGCAGGAAGCACCTATAACAAGCCATGTTACATGTCTTCTTCTTCCAATCTAATGATGCTCATTGAAATCAGGGCTAACATCTCCAGCTTATAAATAGAAACTGAGGTAAAGTGAAGATATTTGTAAGTTACAAGTAAAGCTAATGGTCACATTGGCTTTGAGATCACAGCTCTCTGCAAATGATCATGTCACCCACGACAGCAAGAAAGTGTGTGGAGAGAATTGAGAAAAAGTGGGAGGGAGAATAATTATTGAGCTGTCACTGCCTATTTTATAATTTACCCCTCAGTCAGGCTACGCATAGTCATGATTAGATAGGAGAAAACATCAACTTCATCAATAAAGATAGTCTTAGGCCCAGACAGGAGTCTGTATATCATCTTTACAGTAAGGGGTCTGTCCCACCCTCACTCCCAAATCTAAGATCTGTTCATAGCATCTGCACTCAAAGGCATCACAGAACTTTCTCATGACTGTGGCCTAAGGGACCAAATGGAAAAAAAGCAGCTTTGTTAGAAGTGTGAGGTTGATGGTATGTGGCCATGTGTGGACAAGAGAGCACCTTGCCTTCTTGTTTCTTCTGAAAGACCTGCAAAGGGGAGGACTCCCCGGGCTCTGTCTCAGGAAAGGCAGCACCCCAAATCATGAGAAATGGCCTTGATGCAAACAGCAAGAGGATTTTTATTCCAGCACACTGGGGCCCACAGTCGTACACCACACAGGGGTAGAGGGCTGAAGGCCCCGCGTGCAGAATGAGGGCAGCTCTTATAGGGTTACAACAAAGCTCATGCTTTGTGACCCAATCATTTTGTAACATCAGGAGCCCACGCAATGCTGACCAATCCCTTTATGACATCCTATGATTTCTAGGCCAATTATTTCAAATTGTTCAAGCCCGCGCACTGTGGACCAATCAATTTGTAACACACCACCATCTTCTTCCTATAGTCCCAGAGGTCGGTATTTGTGTGGGCTCCTAGGTGGGAGTGACAAATTGTAGTTAAGATACGTCACTGGGGCTTAAGTTCAACCGGGGGTTTCTGTGTGCATTCTTTTCCTTTTATGGTGCAAGTAGTTTACAGAAACCGGTTAGTCAGCTCATTTCCTGTTATCTCACTAGGCCCGAGTCACGTACTCAAAGGCCTGTTCTGTGTCCCTTTTATGCAGGAAGCAGGCTCTGGGCCAGCAAGAAGGGTGACCTTTTACCTATTTAGTGGCAGAGAGCTGGTTCTGGAATTTGAGGTATTTATGGCTTCCTAGGAGTTTGGAGTCAGGACTCCTTTCGGAATGAGACAGTATTTTTTAAACTTTTCACTTTTTCATCCTTTCATTCCCCACTTTTTCTCTTGTTGATAGTTCTAATCCTAGAACTGAGGGGGCTAGAAGTTTGCTTCCTCCCAGTCTGGAAGGCCCTTGTATTGTTGTCTAAGCACCAGGAGATGGACCACATTTACCCGTTTCCTAACAAAAGTAATAAACCTGTTAATTATGCAGGGCCCGACTGTAAGCAATAGGAGTAAAATCATTAAGGGTCCCATCAGGGCAGAAAGTAGGGTGGTCATCCAAGGGGACCTGTTAAACCATCCTTTGAACCACCCTTGGTTAGTCTCCCTCTCCCTTTGACGTCTTTCTAGCCTCTCTCTGAGCTTGCTCATGGAATCTCTAATAGCTCCCGAGTGATCTACATAAAAGCAGCATTCTTCCTTTAAGGCTGCACATAATCCACCTTCCTTTAGGAACAGCAGATCTAATCCCCTTCAGTTCTGTAGGACCACTTCAGATAGAGAAGTCAGAGATTCCTCTAAATTGCTAACAGACTTTTTTAGAGCTTGGAGATCTTCAGTCGTGGCAGCATGTAGTTCGCCACGTCCTTTTTCTAACTGTTGTGGTCCTGTGACCAGAGCTGTGGTCCCTGTTCCTATACCCGCGGCCATCCCCAATCCGAGCATAATGGCTAAGGTCATGGTTACAGGCTCTCTTTTAGAGCGAGTAGGCCAATAGTCATACTCATTGATGATCACCTCCTCAGGGTGATAGTAAACCCGGGGAACTAGCTGGATCATGACACAGAAATGCTTAGACTGATCAAAGGCTGTAGTAGACACAGTTTCAGGGGGCTGTGGGGATTAGTAGAGTCACTTAGCTGAAGAAGCAGAGTCCACACGACGAAGCTTAAGTTTAAGGGGGTTGTTAGTCTTTTTGATTTTCCATTCTGGGTCTGGTGGCAGAGCAAACTTGACATGGGAGGCATGTATCCAAGTGGGGATCCCTTCAACTTTTAAGGCAGTCGGTGTGGTCAGCAGCATGATGTAGGGGCCCTTCCATCGGGTCTCAAGGTTTCCGTAGACCGAATCCCTGACTTGGAAGTGATGTGGGACTTGCAGGTCTCCTTCTCCTGAGTAGGCCTCCCGTAGCTGCTTCCACGTTCGTTGTCTCACCCACTCGAGTAACTTGAGCCTAGAGAACAAAGGCTGGGAAAGCAGCACATCAGCACTATGTACAGAGGCAATTTCTACCAGTGGAGGTGGCCCCCCATACAGCAATTCATAGGGGGTCAGCCCAAACTGTCCGGGGGTGTTCCTAACCAGGAAGAGCACAAAGGGTAGGAGAGCTATCCAATCATTAACGCCAGTCTCTGGTCAATTTGGTGAGGGTCTCTTTAATGGTTCTGTTCATTCTCTCTACCTGTCCTGAGCTTTGGGGTCTATATGCACAATGTAATTTCCAATCAATCCCCAATGTCTTGGCCAGTCCTTGACTTACCTGGGCAACAAAAGCTGGCCCATTGTGTGACCCTATTACCTTAGGTATTCCAAATCTTGGGAAAATTTCTTCCAGTATTTTCTTAGCCACCATGGTTGAGGTCTCCTTCTTGCTAGGATAAGCTTCTACCCATCCTGTAAAGGTGTCTATAAAAACTAATAAGTACTTGTTACCATACTTGGCTGGCTTCACCTCAGTGAAGTCCACTTCCCAGTGGGCACCTGGGTGGCTTCCCCTCAGTCTCTTCCTAGGAGGCATTTTTGAATGATTCGCATTAACCAGCTGGCAAGGCACACAGTGCTTGACTACTGAGTCAGCTACCCCCGGTAGTCTCAGAACATAATAAGGGGATGTTTTAACCAGTTTCTGCAGATGTTTAGCTCCTAGGTGGGTTAGACGATGTATCTGTTGGACATATTCTAGTCCCTCCTTTTGGGGTAGAATCTCTTTCCCATCTGAAGTATAGCAAGCTCCCTCTGGGGCTCTAGAGAACCGGTCTATCTTTTTTATCTCTTGCCAGTCTTCCGAGGTGTACTGCCATCCAGGTTCTAGGGTTTCAGGCTTTTTCATTATAGGCAGAAGGCTAACACCCTGGGCTACCTGCTTGGCTACTTGGTCGGCCATCTGGTTCCCTTTTGAGATGAAATCTTTGGCCTTCTGGTGCCCAAAGCAATGTATAATAGCTAGTCTTTTTGGCAAATGCAAGGCTTCTAACAAACTTAGAATTTCTTCTTTGTTTTTGACTTCCTTTCCTGCTGAAGTAAGCAGTCCCCTCTGTTTATAGATGGCCCCATGCACATGCGCAGTTGCAAAAGCATACCTGCTGTCCATGTAAATGTTTATGGATTTCCCTTCGGCCAGCCGCAAGGCTTGCATGAGGGCTATGAGCTCAGCCCTTTGTGCTGAAGTTCCTTCTGGCAGACTGCTGGCCCAGACCGTGTTGGCCCCGTCCACCACTGCCGCCCCGGCCATCCTCTTACCTTCTACTACATAGCTGCTCCCATCAGTAAACCAGGTCAGCGCTTCTCCGGCCAGCGGGACGTCTGTAAGGTCTTCGCGGACCCTGGTCTGTTCGACCAATAGTTGGTGACAATCATGAGTCACTGGTTCATCAGTCTCTTCAGGCAGAAGAGTGGCGGGGTTGAGGGTGGCTGGTGGAGCAAATGTGACTCTCTCGGTGAGAAGCAGGCTTTGGTAGTGGGTCATGCGAGCATTGGTCATCCATCGGTCTGGGGGTTGTCGGATGATGCTCTCCAGTGCATGGGGGGCTATTATAGTTATTTTTTGTCCCAAAGTTAACTTGTCAGCTTCCTTGATCAATACGGCCACAGCCATGATGGCCTTCAGACAGACAGGCCATCCACTGGCTACTGGATCGAGTTTTTTTGACAGGTAGGCCACAGGTCTTCTCCATGGCCCTAGGGATTGGGTCACCTCTCCCCGGGCTACCCCCTTACGCTCGTCCACATAAAGGGTAAAAGGTTTAGTTACATCAGGGAGGGTCAGAGCAGGTGCGCTCTGCAGGGCCTTTTTGATGGCATCAAATGCTTTCTGATGTTCAGAAGCCCAGGCGAATTCCCCTCTTTCTTTAGTCAATGGGTAGAGTGGGGCTGCTAAGGTTGCGAACCCCGGGATCCACAGTCTACAAAACCCCGCTGTCCCCAGAAACTCTCGTACTTGTCTAGCCGTGGTTGGGATTGGTATCTGAACTACAGTTCTCTTTCGTGCCTCCGTCAACCATTGTTGCCTGTCCCGTAAACTATATACCAGGTACGTTACCTCTCTCATGCAGATCTGAGCCTTCTTAGCTGAAGCTCGGTAGCCTAGATCAGACAATTCCAGCAGCAGTGCTCTCGTGCCTTCCAAGCAGTCCCGTTTGGTGGCTCCTGCTAGGAGCAGGTCATCTACATATTGGAGGAGGGTCACCTGGGGGTTTTTGGCCCTGAAGTTGGCCAGATCTTTATGTAGGGCCTCGTCAAAGATGGTCAGGGAGTTTTTGAACCCTTGGGGCAGTCGGGTCCAGGTGAGCTGTCCAGTTCTACCTGTACCTGGGTCTCTCCATTCAAAGGCAAACAAGGGTTGACTGGTGGGGTGTAATCTCAGGCAGAAAAAAGCATCTTTTAAGTCCAATACTGTATACCAACTTCACCCTGGTGGGAGAGCACTCAGGAGGTTATAAGGGTTTGGGACAGTTGGATGTATGTCCTGCACCCTTTTATTGACTTCCCTCAGGTCTTGTACTGGTCGGTAATCATTGGTCCCAGGCCTTTTAACTGACAGCAAGGGAGTATTCCAGGAGGACTGAACAGGGACCAGGATGCCCTGCTGGGTTAATCTTTGAATGTGAGGTCGGATCCCTTCCTGGGCCTCTTTACTCATGGGGTACTGTTTAACTGATATTGGAGTAGCACTAGATTTCAGTTGAACAACTTGTGGGGGAACTTGTTTTGCTAGGCCCTTTCCTGCAGTTTCTGCCCAGGCTTGAGGAAACTGCTCTACCCAGGATTGTATATCTTGGTTGGACTCCACCAAGGGGGAATATAGCCAATATTCATCATCTAATTGAAGAGTTAGCACCGTGATGGGTTTGTCATTTATTGATACCTCTGGATGTCTTTGTTTAAAAGAAATTTGAACTCCCATTTTAGTCAATAGGTCTCTGCCTAGGAGGGGTGCTGGACACTCAGGGATAACTAGAAATGAGTGGGTTACCCGTCCCATTCCCAAGTCAATGGTTCTTTGGGTAGTCCATGAATATTGCCGTTGCCCAGTAGCACCCATTACCCAGGATTTTTTGTCTTTTAATTTTCCTAATGGCTGTAGCAGCACAGAATGCTCTGCTCCGGTATCGACCAGGAACTCGACTGGTCGCCCCTCCACCTTTAAAGTTACCCTGGGCTCGGGGAGGGGGTCCGAACCCCGTCTCCCCTAGTCTCCGTCTTCCCCTAGGGCTAGGACTTTTAGTCCTTTGTTTTGTTTCTTGGGACATTCCCTTGCCCAATGTCTCTTTACAATAAGCACATTGATCCTTGTCAAGTGGGGTCCTGTTGCCCAGGTTCCCTGTCTGTCTAGGGCCTGTCCTGAATTTCCTAAAATCCTTTTCTCTCTCTCTACTGTATTTTCCTTCAACTATGGCAGCCAAGATTTTAGTCAACTTTTTTTCCTACCTTTTATCACGTCTTTCCTCTCTTTCTTCTCTTTCTTTCTCTTTTCTTTGTTCCTTTTCTTCTTCTGTCTCCCTTCTGTAATACACTTTCTCTGCCTCTTTCACCAAATCATGTAATTCAGCCTCCTGTAATCCCTCTAATCTCTGAAGGTTTTTTTGATGTCCGGAGCTGACTGTCCTATGAAGGCCAGGGCCACTGAGGCCTTCTGGGCCTCTGAGGTAGGATCAAAGGGAGTGTACCGCCTGAAGGCTTCCATGAGTCTTTCAAGAAAAACTGAAGGAGGCTCAGTCAGTCCCTGCATTACCTCTCTTACCTTGGCCAAATTTGTGGGCCTTCTTGAGGCCCCTTGGAGACCCACCACCAGACCCTGGCGATAGATTCTTAAGCTCTCCCTACCTTCAGCCATGTTGTAATCCCAACCAGGGCGAGTCAAAGGGAATCCCATGTCGATCTCATTCTGCAACTGTGTGGGTCGCCCATCAGTCCCAGGAACATTTTTTCTAGCCTCTAACAAAATTCTCTCTCGCTCCTTGGTTGTGAAGAGCGTTTGCAGCAGTTGTTGGCAATCATCCCAAGTGGGCTGATGAGAGAACATAAGAGACTCCACCAACCACATGAGGCGTTGGGGGTCCTCCGAAAAAGGGAGGTGGTTAGTCTTCAAATTATAAAGGTCTGCAGAGGAAAAGGGCCAATACTGGAGGGGCTGCAATTGACCATTTGGCATGGGGTGGCCGAAGGTGCGCAGCGGTAATGCCACGATCCCATCTGCCCGCTCTGGAGTAGCCCCTCTCCGGCTCCGAGTCCCAGCGGCCAGTCCTCCTGTGGTCAGAGCTTCAAGAGGGGCAGAGGGTCCTCCAGCGATACCTTGTGCCAGATAAGGGGGAGGGAGAGCGGGTTGGGGTTCCGGCCAAGCTGGCGGCTCCTTGATCTCAGGGTAGATACGAGGAGAAGGTTTGTCCTTCTCAAGTGAACATTTTCTTGAGTCAGAACTCGGGAGTCTGGCTCTCTTTTACTTTCTACAGTCAGAACTCGGGAGTCTGGCTCTCTTTTACTTTCTACAGTCAGAACTCGGGAGTCCGGCTCTCTTTTATTTTCTAGAGTCAGAACTCGGGAGTCCGGCTCTCTTTTATTTTCTAGAGTCAGAACTCGGGAGTCTGGCCCTCTTGGTTTGTGTAACCATGGTTTAACCCACAATGGAGGGTTATTTATTAAATCTCTCCATGTAAGAATGTAGGGCTCTTGGTCAGGATGTGAGCCGAGTCCAGCCTGAAAAATGATTGTTTTAACAGCCAGAATAGTCTCAGAGTTGAAGGTCCCCTCTGATGGCCAACCAACCCTGAATGTCAGCCATTCAGAAGCACAGAAAGTCATCTAGGGTCCCTTCTTAACCTCAAGTGACAAATTATGAGCCCGAGATTTAACTTCAGTCCAATGGTCAAGAGTCAAACTAAGGGGAGTCGTCACCGTCTGTCCCATGACAAAAACGAGGACAAAGACACACAAGACAAAGATGCACAGAACAGAAACTAACAGATCCAAACACTTGCGACCCGTCCGCGTTTCCCACAGGCAGGCAAAAGACTCGAACGGCCGCACAGGGGGAGGCTTCTGCTTCAGCAACAGAACTTGGTCCTCAGACTGACAGTAGGAGGCCACCAGGGATACAGATCTGTGACGGCCAGATGAGCCTATGCCCTTAGGGGACAGCTCTATAATACCGAACACAGTACAGATGGGAGCTTGTCTCCCTAGCCCCTGACTCTCCTCAGCTCCCAGGGCATCCCCCAGGGTGGCAGCCTGTGATCCTCTTAGCACCTCTACTGATCACAGTCCTCCGGTCCTTACAGCCCGGGAGGACAGCTGCAAACCAAAAGCGGCATTTCTTAAAACACACAAAAAAAAAAAAAAAAAAAAAAAAAAAAACACTCAGAACAACTTAGTACACAGGACAAAGACACCGGCTGGCACATTCATATACACACACACATTCCAGAGGGGATCCCCTTACCTCCAAGTCAGCTCTCGGGTGTGAGGGGTGGTCTCGTTTTCCGGTCAGGGAACCAAATGAAAGACCTGCAAAGGGGAGGACTCCCAGGCTCTGTCTCGGGAAAGGTGGCACCCCAAATCACTCACGAGAAACGGCCTTGATGCAAACAGCAAGAGCATTTTTATTCCAGCGCACTGGGGCCCACAGTCGTACACCACACAGGGGTAGAGGGCTGAAGGCCCCGCGTGCAGAATCAGGGCAGCTCTTATAGGGTTACAACAAAGCTCATGCTTTGTGAACCAATCATTTTGTAACATCAGGAGCCCGCGCAATGCTGACCAATCCCTTTATGACATCCTATGATTTCTAGGCCAATTATTTCAAATTGTTCAAGCCCGCGCACTGTGGACCAATCAATTTGTAACACACCACCATCTTCTTCCTATAGTCCCAGAGGTCAGTATTTGTGTGGGCTCCTAGGTGGGAGTGACAAATTGTATTTAAGATACATCACTGGGGCTTAAGTTCAACCGGGGGTTTCTGTGTGCATTCTTTTCCTTTTATGGTGCAAGTAGTTTACAGAAACCGGTTAGTCAGCTCATTTCCTGTTATCTCACTAGGCCAGAGTCACGTACTCAAAGGCCTGTTCTGTGTCCCTTTTATGCAGGAAGCAGGCTCTGGGCCAGCAAGAAGGGTGATGTTTTACCTATTTAGTGGCAGAGAGCCGGTTCTGGAATTTGAGGTATTTATGGCTTCCTAGGAGTTTGGAGTCAGGACTCCTTTCGGAATGAGACAGTATTTTTTAAACTTTTCACTTTTTCATCCTTTCATTCCCCACTTTTTCTCTTGTTGATAGTTCTAATCCTAGAACTGAGGGGGCTAGAAGTTTGCTTCCTCCCAGTCTGGAAGGCCCTTGTATTGTTGCCTAAGCACCAGGAGATGGACCACATTTACCCGTTTCCTAACAAAAGTAATAAACCTGTTAATTATGCAGGGCCCGACTGTAAGCAATAGGAGTAAAATCATTAAGGGTCCCATCAGGGCAGAAAGTAGGGTGGTCATCCAAGGGGACCTGTTAAACCATCCTTCGAACCACCCTTGGTTAGTCTCCCTCTCCCTTTGACGTCTTTCTAGCCTCTCTCTGAGCTTGCTCATGGAATCTCTAATAGCTCCCGAGTGATCTACATAAAAGCAGCATTCTTCCTTTAAGGCTGCACATAATCCACCTTCCTTTAGGAACAGCAGATCTAATCCCCTTCGGTTCTGTAGGACCACTTCAGATAGAGAAGTCAGAGATTCCTCTAAATTGCTAACAGACTTTTTTAGAGCTTGGAGATCTTCAGTCGTGGCAGCATGTAGTTCGCCACGTCCTTTTTCTAACTGTTGTGGTCCTGTGACCAGAGCTGTGGTCCCTGTTCCTATACCCGCGGCCATCCCCAATCCGAGCATAACAGCTAAGGTCATGGTTACAGGCTCTCTTTTAGAGCGAGTAGGCCAATAGTCATACTCATTGATGATCACCTCCTCAGGGTGATAGTAAACCCGGGGAACTAGCTGGATCATGACACAGAAATGCTTAGACTGATCAAAGGCTGTAGTAGACACAGTTTCAGGGGGGCATGGGGATTAGTAGAGTCACTTAGCTGAAGAAGCAGAGTCCACACGATGAAGCTTAAGTTTAAGGGGGTTGTTAGTCTTTTTGATTTTCCATTCTGGGTCTGGTGGCAGAGCAAACTTGACATGGGAGGCATGTATCCAAGTGGGGATCCCTTCAACTTTTAAGGCAGTCGGTGTGGTCAGCAGCATGATGTAGGGGCCCTTCCATCGGGTCTCAAGGTTTCCGTAGACCGAATCCCCGACTTGGAAGTGATGTGGGACTTGCAGGTCTCCTTCTCCTGAGTAGGCCTCCCGTAGCTGCTTCCACATTTGTTGTCTCACCCACTCGAGTAACTTGAGCCTAGAGAACAAAGGCTGGGAAAGCAGCACATCAGCACTATGTACAGAGGCAATTTCTACCAGTGGAGGGGGCCCCCCATACAGCAATTCATAGGGGGTCAGCCCAAACTGTCCGGGGGTGTTCCTAACCAGGAAGAGCACAAAGGGTAGGAGAGCTATCCAATCATTAACGCCAGTCTCTGTGGTCAATTTGGTGAGGGTCTCTTTAATGGTTCTGTTCATTCTCTCTACCTGTCCTGAGCTTTGGGGTCTATATGCACAATGTAATTTCCAATCAATCCCCAATGTCTTGGCCAGTCCTTGACTTACCTGGGCAACAAAAGCTGGCCCATTGTGTGACCCTATTACCTTAGGTATTCCAAATCTTGGGAAAATTTCTTCCAGTATTTTCTTAGCCACCATGGTTGAGGTCTCCTTCTTGCTAGGATAAGCTTCTACCCATCCTGTAAAGGTGTCTATAAAAACTAATAAGTACTTGTTACCATACTTGGCTGGCTTCACCTCAGTGAAGTCCACTTCCCAGTGGGCACCTGGGTGGCTTCCCCTCAGTCTCTTCCTAGGAGGCATTTTTGAATGATTCGCATTAACCAGCTGGCAAGGCACACAGTGCTTGACTACTGAGTCAGCTACCCCCGGTAGTCTCAGAACATAATAAGGGGATGTTTTAACCAGTTTCTGCAGATGTTTAGCTCCTAGGTGGGTTAGACGATGTATCTGTTGGACATATTCTAGTCCCTCCTTTTGGGGTAGAATCTCTTTCCCATCTGAGGTATAGCAAGCTCCCTCTGGGGCTCTAGAGAACCGGTCTATCTTTTTTATCTCTTGCCAGTCTTCCGAGGTGTACTGCCGTCCAGGTTCTAGGGTTTTGGGCTTTTTCATTATAGGCAGAAGGCTAACACCCTGGGCTGCCTGCTTGGCTACTTGGTCGGCCATCTGGTTCCCTTTTGAGATGAAATCTTTGGCCTTCTGGTGCCCAAAGCAATGTATAATAGCTAGTCTTTTTGGCAAATGCAAGGCTTCTAACAAACTTAGAATTTCTTCTTTGTTTTTGACTTCCTTTCCTGCTGAAGTAAGCAGTCCCCTCTGTTTATAGATGGCCCCATGCACATGCGCAGTTGCAAAAGCATACCTGCTGTCCATGTAAATGTTTATGGATTTCCCTTCGGCCAGCTGCAAGGCTTGCATGAGGGCTATGAGCTCAGCCCTTTGTGCTGAAGTTCCTTCTGGCAGACTGCTGGCCCAGACCGTGTTGGCCCCGTCCACCACTGCCGCCCCGGCCATCCTCTTACCTTCTACTACATAGCTGCTCCCATCAGTAAACCAGGTCAGCGCTTCTCCAGCCAGCGGGACGTCTGTAAGGTCTTCGCGGACCCTGGTCTCTTCGACCAATAGTTGGTGACAATCATGAGTCACTGGTTCATCAGTCTCTTCAGGCAGAAGAGTGGTGGGGTTGAGGGTGGCTGGTGGAGCAAATGTGACTCTCTCAGTGAGAAGCAGGCTTTGGTAGTGGGTCATGCGAGCATTGGTCATCCATCGGTCTGGGGGTTGTCAGATGATGCTCTCCAGTGCATGGGGGGCTATTATAGTTATTTTTTGTCCCAAAGTTTACTTGTCAGCTTCCTTGATCAATACGGCCACAGCCATGATGGCCTTCAGACAGACAGGCCATCCACTGGCTACTGGATCGAGTTTTTTTGACAGGTAGGCCACAGGTCTTCTCCATGGCCCTAGGGATTGGGTCACCTCTCCCCGGGCTACCCCCTTACGCTCGTCCACATAAAGGGTAAAAGGTTTAGTTACATCAGGGAGGGTCAGAGCAGGTGCGCTCCGCAGGGCCTTTTTGATGGCATCAAATGCTTTCTGATGTTCAGAAGCCCAGGCGAATTCCCCTCTTTCTTTAGTCAATGGGTAGAGTGGGGCTGCTAAGGTTGCGAACCCCGGGATCCACAGTCTACAAAACCCCGCTGTCCCCAGAAACTCTCGTACTTGTCTAGCCGTGGTTGGGATTGGTATCTGAACTACAGTTCTCTTTCGTGCCTCCGTCAACCATCGTTGCCTGTCCCGTAAACTATATACCAGGTACGTTACCTCTCTCATGCAGATCTGAGCCTTCTTAGCTGAAGCTCGGTAGCCTAGATCAGACAATTCCAGCAGCAGTGCTCTCGTGCCTTCCAAGCAGTCCCATTTGGTGGCTCCTGCTAGGAGCAGGTCATCTACATATTGGAGGAGGGTCACCTGGGGGTTTTTGGCCCTGAAGTTGGCCATATCTTTATGTAGGGCCTCGTCAAAGATGGTCAGGGAGTTTTTGAACCCTTGGGGCAGTCGGGTCCAGGTGAGCTGTCCAGTTCTACCTGTACCTGGGTCTCTCCATTCAAAGGCAAACAAGGGTTGACTGGTGGGGTGTAATCTCAGGCAGAAAAAAGCATCTTTTAAGTCCAATACTCTATACCAACTTCACCCTGGTGGGAGAGCACTCAGGAGGTTATAAGGGTTTGGGACAGTTGGATGTATGTCCTGCACCCTTTTATTGACTTCCCTCAGGTCTTGTACTGGTCGGTAATCATTGGTCCCAGGCTTTTTAACTGACAGCAAGGGAGTATTCCAGGAGGACTGAACAGGGACCAGGATGCCCTGCTGGGTTAATCTTTGAATGTGAGGTCGGATCCCTTCCTGGGCCTCTTTACTCATGGGGTACTGTTTAACCGATATTGGAGTAGCACTAGATTTCAGTTGAACAACTTGTGGGGGAACTTGTTTTGCTAGGCCCTTTCCTGCAGTTTCTGCCCAGGCTTGAGGAAACTGCTCTACCCAGGATTGTATATCTTGGTTGGACTCCACCAAGGGGGAATATAGCCGATATTCATCATCTAATTGAAGAGTTAGCACCGTGATGGGTTTGTCATTTATTGATACCTCTGGATGTCTTTGTTTAAAAGAAATTTGAACTCCCATTTTAGTCAATAGGTCTCTGCCTAGGAGGGGTGCTGGACACTCAGGGATAACTAGAAATGAGTGGGTTACCCGTCCCCATTCCCAAGTCAATGGTTCTTTGGGTAGTCCATGAATATTGCCGTTGCCCAGTAGCACCCATTACCCAGGATTTTCTGTCTTTTAATTTTCCCAATGGCTGTAGCAGCACAGAATGCTCTGCTCCGGTATCGACCAGGAACTCGACTGGTTGCCCCTCCACCTTTAAAGTTACCCTGGGCTCGGGGAGGGGGTCCAAACCCCGTCTCCCCTAGTCTCCGTCTTCCCCTAGGGCTAGGACTTTTAGTCCTTTGTTTTGTTTCTTGGGACATTCCCTTGCCCAATGTCCCTTCTCTTTACAATAAGCACATTGATCCTTGTCAAGTGGGGTCCTGTTGCCCAGGTTCCCTGTCTGTCTAGGGCCTGTCCTGAATTTCCTAATATCCTTTTCTCTCTCTCTACTGTATTTTCCTTCAACTATGGCAGCCAAGATTTTAGTCAACTTTTTTTCCTACCTTTTATCACATCTTTCCTCTCTTTCTTCTCTTTCTTTCTCTTTTCTTTGTTCCTTTTCTTCTTCTGTCTCCCTTCTGTAATACACTTTCTCTGCCTCTTTCACCAAATCATGTAATTCAGCCTCCTGTAATCCCTCTAATCTCTGAAGGTTTTTTTGATGTCTGGAGCTGACTGTCCTATGAAGGCCAGGGCCACTGAGGCCTTCTGGGCCTCCGAGGTAGGATCAAAGGGAGTGTACCACCTGAAGGCTTCCATGAGTCTTTCAAGAAAAACTGAAGGAGGCTCAGTCAGTCCCTGCATTACCTCTCTTACCTTGGCCAAATTTGTGGGCCTTCTTGAGGCCCCTTGGAGACCCACCACCAGACCCTGGCGATAGATTCTTAAGCTCTCCCTACCTTCAGCCATGTTGTAATCCCAACCAGGGCGAGTCAAAGGGAATCCCATGTCGATCTCATTCTGCAACTGTGTGGGTCGCCCGTCAGTCCCAGGAACATTTTTTCTAGCCTCTAACAAAATTCTCTCTCGCTCCTTGGTTGTGAAGAGCGTTTGCAGCAGTTGTTGGCAATCATCCCAAGTGGGCTGATGAGAGAACATAAGAGACTCCACCAACCACATGAGGCGTTGGGGATCCTCCGAAAAAGGGAGGTGGTTAGTCTTCAAATTATAAAGGTCTGCAGAGGAAAAGGGCCAATACTGGAGGGGCTGCAATTGACCATTTGGCACGGGGGGGCCGAAGGTGTGCAGCGGTAATGCCACGATCCCATATGCCCGCTCTGGAGTAGCCCCTCTCCGGCTCCGAGTCCCAGCGGCCAGTCCTCCTGTGGTCAGAGCTTCAAGAGGGGCAGAGGGTCCTCCAGCGATACCTTGTGCCGGACAAGGGGGAGGGAGAGCGGGTTGGGGTTCCGGCCAAGCTGGCGGCTCCTCGATCTCAGGGTAGATACGAGGAGAAGGTTTGTCCTTCTCAAGTGAACATTTTCTTTCATTTTCTTGGGTCAGAACTCGGGAGTCTGGCTCTCTTTTACTTTCTACAGTCAGAACTCGGGAGTCTGGCTCTCTTTTACTTTCTACAGTCAGAACTTGGGAGTCTGGCTCTCTTTTACTTTCTACAGTCAGAACTCGGGAGTCCGGCTCTCTTGGTTTGTGTAACCATGGTTTAACCCACAATGGAGGGTTATTTATCAAATCTCTCCATGTAAGAATGTAGGGCTCTTGGTCGGGATGTGAGCCGAGTCCAGCCTGAAAAATGATTGTTTTAACAGCCAGAATAGTCTCAGAGTTGAAGGTTCCCTCTGATGGCCAACCAACCCCGAATGTCGGCCATTCAGAAACACAGAAAGTCATCCAGGGTCCCTTCTTAACCTCAAGTGACAAATTATGAGCCCGAGATTTAACTTCAGTCCAATGGTCAAGAGTCAAACTAAGGGGAGTCGTCACCGTCTGTCCCATGACAAAAACGAGGACAAAGACACACAAGACAAAGATGCACAGAACAGAAACTAACAGATCCAAACACTTGCGACCCGTCCGCGTTTCCCACAGGCAGGCAAAAGACTCAAACGGCCGCACAGGGGGAGGCTTCTGCTTCAGCAACAGAACTTGGTCCTCAGACTGACAGTAGGAGGCCACCAGGGTTACAGATCTGTGATGGCCAGATGAGCCTATGCCCTTAGGGGACAGCTCTATAATACCGAACACAGTACAGATGGGAGCTTGTCTCCCTAGCCCCTGACTCTCCTCAGCTCCCAGGGCATCCCCCAGGGTGGCAGCCTGTGATCCTCTTAGCACCTCTACTGATCACAGTCCTCCGGTCCTTACAGCCCGGGAGGACAGCTGCAAACCAAAAGCGGCATTTCTTAAAACACACACACACACACACAAAAAAAAAAAAAAAAAAACACTCAGAACAACTTAGTACACAGGACAAAGACACCGGCTGGCACATTCATATACACACACACATTCCAGAGGGGATCCCCTTACCTCCAAGTCAGCTCTCGGGTGTGAGGGGTGGTCTCGTTTTCTGGTCAGGGAACCAAATGAAAGACCTGCAAAGGGGAGGACTCCCTAGGCTCTGTCTTGGGAAAGGTGGCACCCCAAATCACTCACGAGAAACGGCCTTGATGCAAACAGCAAGAGCATTTTTATTCTAGCGCGCTGGGGCCCACAGTCGTACACCACACAGGGGTAGAGGGCTGAAGGCCCCGCGTGCAGAATCAGGGCAGCTCTTATAGGGTTACAACAAAGCTCATGCTTTGTGAACCAATCATTTTGTAACATCAGGAGCCCGCGCAATGCTGACCAATCCCTTTATGACATCCTATGATTTCTAGGCCAATTATTTCAAATTGTTCAAGCCCACGCACTGTGGACCAATCAATTTGTAACACACCACGATCTTCCTATAGTCCCAGAGGTTGGTATTTGCGTGGGCTCCTAGGTGGGAGTGACAAATTGTAGTTAAGATATGTCACTGGGGCTTAAGTTCAACCGGGGGTTTCTGTGTGCATTCTTTTCCTTTTATGGTGCAAGTAGTTTACAGAAACCGGTTAGTCAGCTCATTTCCTGTTATCTCACTAGGCCAAAGCCCCGTACTCAAAGGCCTGTTCTGTGTCCCTTTTATGCAGGAAGCAGGCTCTGGGCCAGCAAGAAGGGTGACCTTTTACCTATTTAGTGGCAGAGAGCCGGTTCTGGAATTTGAGGTATTTATGGCTTCTTAGGAGTTTGGAGTCAGGACTCCTTTCAGAATGAGACAGTATTTTTTAAACGTTTCACTTTTTCATCCTTTCACTTCATCACTTTGCACATGACCATTAGCTGTTATAGTCTCTTAAAACAGCCCCTTGGATAATGTCTTAAGAATATTTTAATATTATTTATTTAAGGGCTCTTTTCATTCTGTGTGATATTCTTCATTGTCTAGGCTTAATCACAAACAATGGGAAATGTGAGACCAAGATGGTCATAAACATGTAAGTTGCTAATATAGATTCTTAAAGAATATGTCAATTTTATTTATAACTTTTATGGATTTTAATATCTTATTCTGAAACAATGCCACTTTTTCATTTTTATTACATTGGTATCTGATTAACTTAAAAAGAAACATGCAATTTCTCCAGTTTCTACCCAAAGTGTCATTTAGCAGTATGCTTCTCAAATCTGACTATACATTTGAATCACCCATTAATTTAGCAAATACCTGAGATAGTCACTTTACAAAAGACAAAAGTTGATTTCAGCTCATAGCTTTGCTTATTTCAATAATCCTCACCTGTTGCTTTGAGATGGTGTGGCAGGAAGTGCACAGCGGAGCTAGCTGCCCACCTCACTACAGTCAGGAAGCAAAGAGAGAAATGAACTAGGGTTCCCAAAAACCTTCTCAAAGACATGTTTGCAGGTCCAAAAATTATTCATATTAGGCCCCACCTCTTAAAGATTCAAGCACCTGGCATTAACACCATGAACTAGAACCAGGCCTTAAAACCTTTGGGAACATTTCAGGTCCATAGTGCAGGCCATAAATTCTACCTACCAGCTTAGGAGGAGAGGGTAAAGCCTGCGTGTATTTGAAGAATTCCTAGATAAACTCTACTGACTTTCCTGGTAAGATGATGGACTAGAAGCTGCCTCCATGTGACATGGTGAAGGAGAATTGTTAGTGTAAGAGAAAGTAGACTAGATTCTCAAGAGAGAAAGATAGGAACATTTTTGGAAACCCACACTCCACAAGTAGTAAGACAGTTGAAAGTGAAGAAAACAGAAGGACAATGCACCAAAAAGAAGCCAAGCCCAGCTTAAACCTCTTGGCTGCCTAGTGCGAAGGGGAGCAGAAGCCTCAACCACAAGGACAGCCAGATACCTTGATGAAGAGAGACTAGAAGTTTTAGTCACAGGACCAGCCCCATTCAAGCCCAGGATAGGATTCATTGAGATAGTAACTGCTTTGTGAGGTTGAGTCAGCAGTCAAGAGGAGGCTCCTGGATCAGAGCGCTAAACATCGCTCCATTTTGAAGAAGTATCTAGTGTTAAAAATCGAGCTATCTGTGGGCAAGAAAACAAACAAACAAAAGTACTCACAAGTCAGGGGGCCTGAATTTAACCTACCACAGCCTCAGGCTGAGACATAGTTGTAGATAGTGGAAGGGCTAGACACTGGCAAGCTGAAAAATGCAGGCAGCAAGGATTCTGCATAGACAAGTGTGTACAGAAAGGTGAGCACCCTCTTAGGCCTGGAAGCAGACCATACCAACTGATAACCCTGAGCCTGAGACAGATCAGTCAGTGCATGAATCAACCTTTGGAGCAACTTCCCTGCCATGAGGATCACTGCTGCAGAGTCCAGAAACTCAACCCACACCCACAGACACAGCTTCCAGCAGGGTAATGAATGCTGGAATAATTACACAGGTTTGCACATGTAGACAGTGTTGTGGTGTTTCCCCCACTCCCAGTACACTTGAGAGACACTGTTCAGTTAGAACATGAGCTACACCAGAGGGTGGAATCTCAAGAAAGAGCTTGCACAGCCCACAGACCACAAAACTTTTTGGCCATCAGAAGGTCTTGGTATGCAAAGGGAAGCTACTAAAGCCAAGACAGCTCTAGCAGTTATCAGACACCTGTACAATATAGGTGTATAAATAGCACAAATCATGAGAAAGACTGAACACTCCCACTCACATATAGCTGGCAATTGAAAGGACCCAGAAAGAGGCCAATCCAACACTACATCTTATCTGTTCCTCCTCTTTTCTCTCTTTCCTTCTGTTATTCACTCACTCATTCTTTCTATTATTTATTTTTTCATAATTTCATAATTAATCACTCTTGTCTTTCCATCATTTACCTTTTTATGACCCCTCTATACTTCTGTTTTTTCCCCTTTACTATGGCTATAAAGGTATCTTAACTTTATTTTGGCTTTTTGTAGTGTTTGTTTATACAGATCAAAAGACAACTTTCAGGTAACAGGCATGTAGTCCCTCCCATACAGCTGGCCTCCAGTCCGACTAGTGAGCAGTTGGCTTCCCCCATAACAGAATGCTACTATTGCACCCATTCTGTCATTTTCCCTGAATGATCAAAGTTGAGGCATGCAGTGCCCACGTTTTTCACCACTAATGACATCTGTCTCCCATAGGCTGCACGCAGTGCGGCTTTTTCAAGCTTTTTGTCAGCTGGTCTACACGGCGGAAGTTTTCAGCTCAGCTCTAGCTTGATTTCTCACTGACCTTGCTGCCCAGGCATGGGGAATCTTCAACAGCAAGGTCTTACCATATATTTCTGGTGGGAAGCCAAGAGCCGTGGCAATGGCCTGTACTATTTAAGGGGCATCAAGGACCTCCCTAGCCAACAAATCACTGGAAGGTATCCCATCCCTGGCAATGAAATTTTTCTAGTAACAGCCTATGGTTTCTGGGTGTACCATATCCAAAAAAAGTAAGTTTAATATTGCTTACTCACAATTCTTGAATTTTTGTTAACCCTCCCCTACTCTTCTTTTACTCAATCTCTTCCCTGACCTTGCTTAAGCCATTTCACACCCAGTAATCTGTCTCCTTACATACATACAATGCCATCCCCTTAAGTCCTCCATTCTCCTCCTTCCCTTACAGCCATTTTCTAGTTTAATGGCCTCTGCTACCAATTTTTTTAAAAAATTTATTTGAGAGCGACAGACAGAGAGAGACAGAGGCAGATAGAGAGAATGGATGTGCCAGGGCCTCCTGCCACTGCGAAAGAACTCCAGGTGCGTATGCCCCCTTGTGCATCTGACTAACGTGGGTCCTGGGGAGTCAAGCCTTGAACCAGGGTCCTTAGGCTGCACAGGCAAGCACTTAACCACTAAGCCATCTCTCTAGCCCTGTGCTACCAATTTTTTATTCCAAATCACACACAAGTCTAAACATTTGGAGTTAGGATCCACATATGAGAGAGAACTTGTGGTGCTTGGCTTTCTGGGCCTGGATTACCTCACTTCTCAAATCCTTTCCAAATCCATCCACTTACCTGCAAATTTCAAAATTTCATTTTTCTTTACCACTGAATAGAATTCCATTGTATAAATGTACCACATCTTCATTATCCATTCTTCAGTTGAGGGACATCTAGGCTGGTTCTAGTTCATAGCTACTGTGATTAGAGTGGCAATAAACAAGTATCTCTAAGATAGTGAGACAAGTCCTTAGGATATATACCTAAGAGTGCTATAGCTGAGTCATATGGTAAGCCTATTTTTAGCTGTCTCAGGAATATCCACACTGATTTCCACAATGGCTATAACAGGCTATATTCCCACCAGCAGTGTAGAAGGGTTCCCCTTTTTTGGGATCCTCACCAACATTTATTCTTGTTTATTTGTTTTTGCTTTTTTTATGATATCCATTAAGACAGGAGGCATATGCTGTGCTGGACCTAAAAGATGCTCTCTTTAGTATCCCATCGGCAAAGTGAAGTCAACCCATTTTTTTTTCTTTTGAATGGACAGACCCAGAAAAGGCACCAGTGGGCAAGTAACATGGACTAGGATTCCACAGGGATTAAAAAATTCCCCCACCCTCTTTAATGAGGCTCTTCACTTGCAGACCTTTTGCAAGGAAATGCCTGAGGCAACTCTCCTATGATACAAGGAGGACCTCCTCCTAGCTGCAAAAATGGAGGAGGAATGCCTCTCTGCCACAGAGCATCTCCTGGACAACTTACAACATCTGGGCTATAGTGTATCAGCAAGGAAGGCACAACTGTGTGTGCCTAAGGCAACCTACTTGGGACATGAACACCAATAAGTAAGAGTATGCTGTTGGCCTCTAGGATTCAGGCCATAAGTCAAATCCCCACTAACAGACAAATCCGAGAATTCCTCAGAGCTGTGGAGTATTGCAGAATTTGCATCCCAAGATCTGATGAATTAGCCAAGTCTCTATATGAGGCCACAAGAGGGGGAAAAAAAAAAAACAATTTTAATTGGACTGAAAATGAGAAACAAACATTCCAAGAACTAAAGTCAGCTCTGACATCAGCCCCTGCCCTGGCACTTCCAGACTTATGAATGGGACAGCCAGCCAGTTAGACAGGCATCCTAACTCAAAGACTGGGGCCATGACATTGCTCAGTTGCCTATTTGTCTAAGAAGCTAGACCAAGTAGCCACTCATTGGCCCCCTTGTCTCTGGACAAAAGCAGCTCCTGCTATTCTGACAGAGGATGCTGACAAATTAACCTTGGGCCAGACTATATCAATTATGGCCCCACATATGATAGAGACTCTTTTAAAGAGCCTCCCCCCCCCCAGATCGATGGCTCTCCAACTCTCATATAATCCATTATCAGGCCTTGCTCTTAGATCAACCAAGGATACAGTTTCACCATATTGAGGCTTTGAACCCAGCCTCCCTGCTGCCAGGTACTGATGAGACATCAACCCCCCTGCTTGACTGGCTAAAGATCACCTCCACCTTCCATGGACACTGTTCGGACCTGACAGATGTGGCTTGCTTGGACCCTGATCTGGTGATGTATTCTGATGGTAGCAGCTTTGTCATGGATGGAATCAGGTATGCACAGGAGGGTGTGATGACTTTGGAAGAAACCCTGTGGGCTGAGGCCCTGCCTAGGGGCACATCAGCTCAGAAAGCTGAACTGACAACACTGACTAAGTGTCTGATATTAGGAAAAGACAACACAGTAAATATCTACCCAGACAGCCATTATGCCTTTGCCATAGCAAATGTACATGGGGTCATCTACTTGGAGTGAGAACTATTAACAGGAGAAGGTAAAGACATTAAAAATAAAAAATGAAATTTGGACTTGTTGGCTGCCATTTGAGTGTCTGCTAAAGTAGCCATAATCCATTGTCCAGGTCATCAGAAAGGGGAGACCACAGAAGCAAAAGGGAACAGATTGTCAGACCTAGCAGCAAAGAGTGCTGCCTCTCAGCATCTATCAAATTGTCTAGTCACTCTCCTGGCACCTACTCTTCCTGAGTGACCAATATACATGTAACAGGACCTACATCTCACCTCTTATCTGATAAAGGAACAGACACCACAAAGATCAACTGGAGAATGGATGACTGTTGCTGCCCCAAACCCTAGGGCAGAGACTGGCTAAGCAACTACATGAAGGAACTCACTTAGGAAACAACAAGCTAGCCAAGCTAATAAGAAAAGAGTTTTTCTTCCCAGATATGGACTAATTCATCAAGGACATCACCACCTGCTGAAAGGCCTGCCAACAAACAAATGCCTCCTCTGGTAAGGTATCATCAATGAGGCAAGAGAGTGGGGAACAGAACCAGGCACATAATGGGAAGTTTACTTCACAGAGGTAAAGCCAGATCAGTACGAATATAAATATTTACTTGTTTATGTTGATACCTTTTCAGGATGAGTGGAAGCTTTCCCAACCATGTCTGAGACAGCCCAAATAGTGACTAAGAAATTGTTAGAGTTGATAATTCCCCACTATGAGTTATGCCTCAGCATAAGATCAGATAATGGGCCTGCCTTTGTGTCGAAGTCACTAGGGAACTGACCAAGACATTGGGAATTAATTGGAAATTACATTGCATCTATTATCCCCAAAGTTCAGGACAGGTAAAAAGGATAAATTTGACCTTGAAGGAGACTTTAACCCTAGAGACCAGTGAAGGATGGGTGGGACTCCTTTCCCATCACCCTGTTAAGGGCCAGGTGTACCCCTTATGTAAAAGGAATTAATCCATTCAAAATTATGTATGGAACCCCTCTTTCCCCATCCTGCCCCAGATGGGTCTTGAACAGATAACTGACTTTACTAATAAAAGGCTTCTTTCTACCCAAGTCTTACAAAAAGTCCAGGAGTCCATTGTTCCAGCAATCAAGGCTGCCTTTCATACACACCCTGTTTGCCCTCATCCCTTTCATCTCAGTGACAAAGTTCAGATCAAGAGACACCATATTGGGATGTGAGAAGGGCCCCCACTAAGTCATCCTAACCACTCCACTAGCCATGAAAGTAGAAGGGATGAAATAGAAGATGGTTAGACTTCCTTCTTATAAAGCAAGAGAAACTATGTATGGCTTTTGGTGAAACTTGTTGCTTTTATGCCAATCAGTCAGGAATAATCTGAAATACAGTGGCTTTAGTTAGAGAAAATTGCAAAGAAAGAGAGCTTCAGAGACAAGCCACTAGCAATTGGTTTCAGTCTATGTTTAGTTGGTCATCATGGTAAACTTCCCTTCTCTCTTCTATTTCTGGCCCCTTGATACTACTGCTCTCAATCTTACCATAAGACCCTGTATTATTAATGCTCTGAGTAGATATGTAAAGAATTGAATAAATTCTGTTAAACTCATGCTATTGCAGATGCAACACAGTCCTGTAGATGAAGACTCCCTATACACTGTTATTCACAAGTCAAGGATTTGACTTAGTGTTATACCAGAGGGGGGAATTGGAAAATGGAATGTGAAAGGAATGGGATGATCCCTCTGTGTAATGCAGGTTACTGTTAAAGTATGGGATGATCCCTCTGTGCAACCATGACCTTCCTGTATCTCTTTGTTTCTAAATACCTTTGTGATTACATAGCATAGAATGTTTCTTGCCTCAGTTCCACCTATATGACCTAAGTAACCTTGTGACTTCTTGTAATAGCCCCCTTGTTTAACAGCACACAACTTTGTGGTTTAACTTCCTTCCTGTTTTTACTATAAACATTGCATGGTTATTTCCAATAAAAGCTGACAATCTTAACAGTTCAAGGATACATCCTAAGATCATGAACTCTGGGATGCAGACCTGGTGCACCAGCTTTCTTCTTTTTATTTCTTTTTATCCAATAATATTTTGCCTCACAAAAAAGGCTGTCTTTCTCCAACAATATTTTTTAGCATTTTTGTCAAAACTCAGATGGCTGTAGTTGTCTGGATTTACATCTGGGTCTCATATTCTGTTCCATGGATCTACATGTCTGTTTTTGTGCCAGTATCATGCTGCTTTTGTTACTATGGCAATACTCCCAGCCCTATTTTAGTTGTGCAAAATTGTCTTGGCTATTCAATGTATTGTGTGTTTCCAAATGGATTTCAGGATTCTTTTTTTTTATTTCTGTGAAGAATGCCATGGGAATTTTAATGGGGATTGCATTAAATGTGTAGATTGCTTTTGATAATATTAACATTTTCACAATATTCATTCTTTCAATCCAAGAATATGGGATGTCTTTCCATTTTCTAGTGTCTTCTACAAGTTCTCTCTTGAGTGTTTCAAAGTTTTCATTGTAGAGACCCTTCACTTCTTTGGTTAGGTTTAATCCAAGGCACTTTATTTTTTTTTTTGTTTTGTTTTGTTTTTCAGATAATTGTAAATGGGAGTGATTCCTTGATTTCATCCTCAGAATGTTTGTTTTAGTATATAGCAAGGCTACTGATTTCTGTCTGTTTATTTTGTTTCCTGATATATTGCTAAAGGTGTTTATCAGTGCTAACAGTTTGCTGGTAGAGTCTTTAGGGTCTTTTATGTATAGAATAATGTCATCTGCAAATAATGATAATTTGCTTTCCAAGTGCTGGGATTAAAGGCATGTGCCACCATGTCCAGTTGCTTTCCAAACTGTATCCCTTTTATGAGTGCCTCTTGTCTTATTGTTATAGCTAAGAATTCCAGTATTATGTCAAATAAAAGTGGGGACAGTGAACTCCCTTGTCTAGTTCCTGATTTTAGTAGAAAAGTCTCAAGTTTTTCTCCATTTAGAATTATGTTGGCTGTAGGTTTATTACAAATAGCCTTTTTTATGTTGAGATATGTACTCATCTTGATTTAATTTTGGTAGATCATACAAATCAAGGAAATCATTCATTTCTTTCAGATTTTCAAGTTTAAAGGAGTATATGTTCTTAAAGTGTATTCTTATGATTTTCTGAATTACTTTGGTATCTGTTGAAATGGTGCCTTTTTTCATTCCTAATTTTATTAATTTGTGTCTCTTCTCTCTTTCTTCTGGTCAGATTTGCTAAGGGTTTATCAATCTTGTTTATCATTTCAAAGAACCAACTCAGCTTCATTGATTCTTTCTATTGTGTTTTTTTTTTGTTGTTGTTGTTGTTGTTGTTTGTTTTTGTTGTTTCTATTTTATTAATTCCTACCCTAATCTTCATTAGTTCTTCCTGTCTACTGATTTGGGGTTTGCCTTGTTCTTTTTTCAAGTCCTTAAGGTGAAGCATTAAGGCATTTGCATGTAACCTTTCTAATTTCTTAACATATGCACTTAAAGCTATAAATTTTCCTCTTAGGACTGCCTTCATTGTGTCTCAAAGATTTTAGTACATGGTGTTCTCATTATCATTTTATTTTATGAATTATTTATTTCCTTTTTGATTTCCTCAATGATACATTCATTATTCAGTAGTGTACTGTTTAGTCTCTGTGATTTTGTGTATGCCCTGTATTTTTTCTGGCTGCTGACTTGTTGTTTAATCCCATTGTGATCAGAAAGAGTATAAGATATTATTTCAATTTTCCTATATTTGTTAAGATTTGCTTTATGTCCTAATATATGCTCTATTGTAGTGGATATTCTGTGTGCTGCTGAGAAAAATGCATATTCTGCAGCATTTAAATGGAATGTTCTGTAGATAGCACCCATGTTAGAAGCATATATGTTTAGAATTGTAATTTCTTTCTATTAAATTTTTTCTTTACTCAATATAGTGACCTTCTTTATCTTTCCTCACTAATGTTGGTTTGAAGTCTATACTGTCAGATATTAGGATAGCAACACCTATGTGTTTCCTAGGCCCATTTCCTTAAAATACCATTTCCCATCACTTCACTCTAAGATAGTGCCTGTCTTTTATGAAGAGGTGAGTTTCTTGGAGGCAACAAGCACAGGTATCCTGCTTTATTTATTTATTTATTTGAGACTGAGAGAGGGGGAGAGAGAGAGAGTGAGTGAGTGAGATTGGGTGCACCAGGGCCTCTAGCCACTGCAAACAAACTCCAATTGCATGTGCCACCATGCGCATCTGGCTTATGTGTGACTGGGAGAATCAAACCTGATTCCTTTTGCTTTGCAGGCAAGCATCTTAAATGCTAAGCCACGTCTCCAGCCCTATCCTATCTTTTAATCCAAACTACAAGCCTTGTTCTTTTGGTTTGGGCATTAAGGTCATTGATATTAAAAGTTAATGTTGAAAGCTATGTATTTGTTGTTACCATTCTTCTTGCTTTGTAGTTCTTCCTGTTTTCCCTTACTCTCCTGTATTAACTGTTATTTGAGTATGGTTTATTTCTTTCCTGTTTCCTCATATGTGCATTTTTGTTTCTCTTCAGTATGGAGGATCCCTTCAAGTATTTTCTGTAGCGCTGGCTAAGTGGTCATATATTCCTTTAGCCTGTTTTTGTTGTGTAATGTCCTCATTTTTCCATCAACTTGGATGGACAGCTTTGCTGGATAAACTATTCTTGGTTGACAGTTTTTATGTTTCAGAATTTTAAGTACATCATTCTAAGCCCTTCTGGCTTTTTTAAAATTTTTTTACATTTATTTATTTTTTGAGAGTGACAGAGAGAGAGAAAGAGGGGGGGGGGAGAGAGAGAGGGAGAGAGAGAGAGAGAGAGAGAATGGGTGTGCCAGGGCTTCTAGCCACTGCAAACAAACTCCAGATGCGTGTGCCCCCTTGTGCATCTGGCTAACATGGGTCCTGGGGAATCGAGCCTCAAGCCAGGGTCCTTAGGCTTCACAGGCAAGTGCTTAACCACTAAGCCATCTCTCCAGCCCCCTTCTTGCTTTTAAAGTGTGTGTTGAGTAACCTGCTGTGAGCCTGGTGGGCTAGCCTTCATAAGTGACTTGCTTTTTCTCTCCCACTGCTTTCAATGTATTTTCTTTGGTTTGCATGTTTGGTAGTTTAATTATAATATGTCAAGGAGAGGTTCTTTCCAGATTTTGTCTGTTTGACATTGGAAAAGCTTCCTGTAGCTACATTGGCATCTCTTTCCCAGTTTGGGGAAGTTTTTCATCTATGATTTTGGTGAAAATGCCTACTATGCCTTTGGAGTAAAATCTTCTTCTACTATACCATGAATTCTTATGTTTGATTTTTTCATAGTGTCACAAATATCTTTAAATTCCCATTCATACCTTACAATTAGCTTGTCTTTCTCCTTGGTGAACTGTATTATATCTTCCACCTGGACTTCTAGTTTAGATATTCTTTTTTCTCCTTCATCCATTCTATTAGTGAGACTTTCTACAGAGAGTTTTATTTTCCTTACTGGGTTTTTGATTTCTAGTATTTCTGATTGGTGTTTCTTCAGTATTTCTATTTCCTTACTCATCTCTTGCATTGACCTCCTTATTTCATTAAAATGGTTCCCTGTGTCTTCTCTGGTTCCTTTGATTTCTTTTAATATAGTTAAAATTATTCTTGTGAAATCTTGCCCAGCCATTTCATCTAAATCAGTCTTGCTGGAGGTCATTTATGATGGATTTATAATTTTAGGTGGAATTATATTGTCTTGAGTTTTTGTGTTTCTTGCATTGTAATGTAGTGATTTTTGCATCTTGGGTTAATTTGATGTTTTGGTTTTCTAATTATTTGAAGTATTCTTAGATGTATAAATCTGACACTATATGTCTTCATAGTAGGAGCTTAAGGTGCCAGGTGTGTGGCTTTTAAAAAACACTCAGAGTAACAGAAAAGTGACCCTAGGTGTTGGGTTTGTCTGCTATGCAAGTATTCTCGTAGGCTGGGTACAGTAAGATACAAATAAATTCTAAAATTCAATTAACAATATACACATTCCCTCAAAACTATCATGGAGTATTTATGCAAGAGTGGATATTAACACAAACAGATAATCTAACAAAGTCAAATTCCCTAAGGATATGTGTTGCCCCACACCCTTAATCCTATCAACTATGCTATGGTTTCTGGTCTGTAAAGGGTTCCAGATCAACCTGTGGCTGAGTGAGAACCTGCCACCATGAATGACAGTAGAAGATATAAAGGCACTATAAATAAGGAAGCAACAAATGACAACCCTAAAATATAGCTTATTTAAAAATAGCAAATGTGACCATCCATCACATTTAACACGTAATCTGTGCTGGCATGGAAGGTACAATTAGCACTTCCAATCCAGGTTATATACCAAGCTTTGTGGTGGGTACTGACCTGGTGTAAGTAGGCCCTGTTACTTTTGCCATGGCTTTGGTCTCAGCTATGTTGTATGCACACTTGGGTCCCACTTTACTTCCCTATGGGCTCAGGTAGGCTAGTTGGGTTGGTGGGTCCTCTGCTCTGATCACCTGTACTGTGTGTTATGTAGCTGAGTTTCCTTCGCCAGGTCTCTGGTAGTTCCAAGCAATGGCAGTTGGGGAAAGGGAGGCTGTGGGGGGTGCCTGAAATTGTATGGGTGCTTCATAGTTGGTCCCCACAATCCTATTCCTCACTAGCCACTCAGCTACTCTCTTCTCTCTTCCCCTTTAGGTTTCTTGAGTTTGTGAGTAGGCTGGTGTGAGTGGAAAATCCCTTCACCTGGCTTTTTGTGCAGCTCAAGCAAAGCCTAGTGGCCACAGCTACATAAACCAGTGCCACTGCTGGAGCCACTTCTGCCTGCTTCAGTGGTCTCTAGAATGTCTGTATCTCTCCTGCTTCTCTACTTTAAATGGACATTTCTTTCTTTCTTTCTTTTTTTTTTTTGATGATTCATTTGTTTAATTAAGAAAGTCCAATGTTTGTAACACAATAAGAAAATGAGTACTAGTCAAAACAAGAGTCAATTCCAAGGGCTAAGTTTTTCACAACTGAGTTGTCTTTGTACATAAAATTAAATGAAATTTGTCTATCACAGGTTATTGAAATTAATCTGTTGACAAGTTATACAACCAAATATTATTCCAAAGTAAAGCTCAGATAAATAACATATAAAATGTAGGTTCATAAAATATATAGTGTTTTAAACTATTTTTCTTAAATAACTTGTGATGGTCATTTCTTATACACCTTTACTTTTCAGAAAAAGAGTGCATTTTGCTGTTTTTTCTGCTTATTTCCCCTGCAGGCTTCTTTGGCATGGCTCCTACAGTGCCATCTTGTCTGGAACACCACACCTTACTTTTTATGATTACTGTCTCTAAGTGAACATAGTGATTACTGATTTGGCTTGACAAGCTTTCCATCAGGCCCTTGAAATCCTCCTATCTATACCTTCTCAGTGCTGGAAAATACAGGTGTGAATTGTTATGCCTGGCATTTTATATGGGTGCTGGGGACCCCAAAAGAAAAAGTTCTTAGGTGGTTCAAGTGACTTATATCACATGCCTGCAAAGCTCCAGTGCCCATGTAAAGCTAGATACATGCACAGAATAGCACATGTTCCTGGAGTTCATTTGCAGATTTGCAGTGGCAGGAGGACTTGGTGCACCCATATTCACTCTGCTTACTCTCTCTCTCTGTGTCTGTCTACATCATTCTCTCTCTCTCTCTCTCTCTCTCTCTCTCTCTCTCTCTCAAATAAATAAATAAAAGTTGTGTTTTTTTTTTTTTCAAAAAGAAGTGAATTCAAACTTGGCACACTGGCCTCACAGGTGGAGATTGTACAGTTATGATGGCTGGGTCTCACCCTAAAAGTGATGTATGCAGCTGGTATAGGCAGAGTGTATCTAAAAAATAATACTCTCATGTGTTACCAAGTTTGAAAACCACTGCTGATCACATAAGGAAGTTAAACTATTCACCAGAGACAGGTGGCAAGATAAAGAGCCAGAAATTAAAAAAAAAAAAAAAAAAACTAATCATTTTCCTCTGAATGTTTGAACCCAGAACTTATGCCTCTTCTGATTCCATCCAAATACAAGCATTCATGATGGTAAAATCTGCTCTTCACACATCCACAGCTACTTCCTGCTGTTGCCTGCCATATCTGGTTTTCTGCAGAGTCTAACAGGCTGGTCTTGAAAACAAATAGTCCTCTGCCACATGCAAGCTATACAGGCCTTGCACAACATATTAACTTCCTAAGTCGTGGTCCCATCCTCTCTAAAATTCAGATAGATAATGAATGATTACTTGGTAAACAGTAGTAAGGTCATTAAATGTGAAAATGCAGACAACATGGCTGGTAAAAGTCTTAACAAAGGATACACTCAATGAACACTGGTTAATTACAAACAATAATGATCATGAACACTTAAAGCTTATTTTATGAGCATTGTTCTAAATGGTTTACACATATTAACTCACTCAGCTTTCACAACTCTTATGAAGGAATCCAAACATGAGCACCATGTACAGGTGAGGAAATGGAGGGACAATAGGTTGTAACTTGTTGAAGGTCCCACAATGAATAGAGCCACATGGGACTCCAGAGCCTATGTTTCTAAGTACTCACAGACCTGATCCTCTCATTAATTGCCCATATTTCTGAAGTCTGCCCTACAACCCAGAATGCTGAGCCAAAAGTCAAGATTTGAAAGGCTGAGATCATGGGTCATCCAACAAGTTCTTCCTCTCATACCTCTTCCCAGGAGCCATGACAAATTTGGGGGTTCCTTCCTATTCTCCATCCAACTAGTTATTTTTTGAAATAGATGCTTATGCAATTTTATCTTCTGTTTGATAAGGTTTCTGTCTGTTGAAAAACTGAAATAAAATGACATATTTAAAGGTTCAGTACAATGCTGAGCTTTCAGTAAATTCCATTTCCCTGTCATTCTTTTTTTTTTTTTTTTTTTACAGTCAGTTTGGTACCATTATTAGGCTTATCCATGACCTACCCCTCCCCTTAGCCCCTCCTTGTTGAGGTATAGGGGTCATGCATTGTGGTGTTAGCCCACAGTTATGGGTAAGCTAAATGTCTCTGCATATCATGACCCAACATGTGGCTCTGACATTCTTTCCACCCCCTCTTCCGCAAAATTTCCCTGAGCCATGTTGGGTCTGCTTCAGTGATGAGGTGTTGGGGGCCTCTGAGGCTCTGGCTCTCTGATTTGGTAGGAGTTGATTTTTCTCTGTGCTGATCTCCTTCCCCCTTGTGCTGGTATCCGGTTCATCAGGAAAACAGCGCCCTTGCTTGTTTCTCCAATATTTCTTAGTTTCAGCCGGGGCCCTTTTGAGGTATGATGGGGTGGCTCTCTCCTTAGGATCTACATCTATCTGAAAAAGAGAAGCAGATTCTCCAACGGAGAGTAAGTTAGCATCAGGACAAATGAGATAACCCTTTTTTTTATAGAGAATTTAATAGGTGTAGGCCCTCTTATAGCCCACAATTGATGGTAGCTTGATATTGGAGAGTGGGTTTATGTTTGGATATGGTTCTGACTTGTTTCCCAGCTCCAGCTATGGGTCTCATACCAGTGAGGGGATCAGTTAGCCGAGTTGAGAGCAGTTGGTTCCCCACCATGGCTGTGTGCCAACACTGCCCTTGTGTGGGCATCACAAGTTACAAAGCCATAGTAATAAAAACAGCATGGTACTGGCATAAAAACAGGAGTATAGATCAATGGAATAGACTTGAGGACCCAGATTTTGGGTCAAGCAACTATAGCTACTTGATATTCGATAAAGGCCCAAACAATTTAAGCTGGAAAAAAGACAGCATCTTCAACAAATGGTGCTGGACAAACTGGATAACCATTTGCATGAAACTGAAACTTGACCCACACATTTCCCCATGCACTACACTCAAGTCCAAATGGATCAAAGATCTCAATATAAGACAAGAAACTCCTATACTACTGGAAGAAAATTTAGGAAGTACTTTCCATGTTATAGGAATGGAAAAAGACTTCTTGAACAAAACCCCAGTAGCTCATGAACTTAAACCGTCACTCAACCAATGGGATCACATGAAGCTGAAGAGTTTCTTTACAGACAAGCAAACAATAAGCAAAGCCAATAGATCACCCACAGAATGGGAGAAAATATTTGCGGGTTATCCAACTGATAGAGGCCTAATCCCTGTCATTCTTAATGAGTTTGATTACTGCCTCTTCAGCATTTTCCTTCTAAGCAATATGAATAAAATTCCATTCACCCCATAAACATCCATGCATCTCATTTTGGTCCCAAAAGTTGGCTAATGCTCATAGTAAATGGCCTCAAGTCAGCACCCTATTGATATCCACAGACTTAGTGATTCTTCCTATGACTTTTAACCAAAGTGCTTGTTCCAGATTTCCCCAAAGTACCCATTTAACCTTGTTGGCTTCATTGAAGCATTTTTCCAAATCCTTCCCTGCTTTATCAGCAGCTTTTGCACTGATTGCCCAAAGCTCTTATGGGATATCCAAGGCTCAGGCACTCTTCAACAATATTGTCATTTCTGCACCATGCATTAACTTCCCACATTACTGGCTTGGCTTTCTGTCTGGTGCTTCTTGTCCCTTGGCCATCATTTTTTACATTTACCCTGCCCCTTATTTTTCAACCTCAGAATTACAAAGTCAATCAGTCTAAGTACAGATAAGAACTATTCCCACCTCCAAGAAATTTTCTGTCAGGAGGAAAGTGGTTGTTGGAAACCTTCCTGATTTAGGCAGAGTATTTAGAGAGTAGAACACAGCTTTCCCGTGGCTTCCTGGAAAGTTTAAAGCAATCCTTCTGCAGAATAGTCAAAGGGATCCCAACTGTGTGTGCAGGATTGTTACACAGTGGGAGAGCCAATGGTGTGGGCTGCAGTTCTAAACTTCATCCATTAGTTAGCTGTTCAAACCTCAGGCTGTTCATATAATTCCTGACCTCAGTTTCCCATCTATGTAAAATAGAAACAATAGCATTGTGGAATTAAAGTATATACTGCACTTTGAAGACTTGATGTGGTAGTTTGAACAGATGGTCCCCAACATATTCCATGTTTTATTATTTTGTGGTTTGGATCTTTAGCCACCTGGCTGGAGGAGTTGTCAGTGGGCATATCATAAGGTGTGGTGGTGGGTTTGAAATTCCAATCTAAAGAAATCCAAAGTGTCTAGCTCCACCTGTAGTTCCTGAAGTGTGCTGTGTAACTTTTGGCATTTGGCATGTGGCTTTCTTTCTCTGCTTGATCATGTGAAAGCAGGGCCAGCTTCTTCTGCAATTATGGAACTTTTCATTGATCTGTAAACTTCAGTAAATATCCCTTCATCCATAACTGTGCCTGGTTTGGAAGTTCATCTCAGCAAACCTGAAGCTGCCCACTACATAAATTGGTACCAGAATGTGGGGTAAGATGAATCTGATCATGTGGTTTTGGTCTTTTGGAACTTTTGTTGTGGAGGAATGAGCATGGATTTGGTACTTTAAACTGAAGATGCCTTCTTGAGTGGGAATCCAAGTTTTATGGACTATTCTATTAGTTTGACAATGCTAAGTGTAGTGAGAATTGTATTTGGTGGCTCAGCTTATGAACTTGGAGGTTTGTCTTATGAACTTTCTAAGGGGAAGGAAAGACTACAGAGGACTTTGTTGGAACTGGGCTACTGGCATAAAGGTGGACTGTGTTCTGCCGCCCATGTCCAGAGAGTTTTAGCAAGGTTAAATTTGAAATGTACTTATGTGCTTGACTAAAGATATTGGATTGAGAGATTTAAGAGTTTAAGTTGAAAAAACCTCAAGCTAGTTAAAATTATAGGCACTGAGACTGGTTTTCGATTATTAGAGCTAATATCGTCAAACAAATTAGTAGTCTTAAGGAAGATGGCCCAACTGCTTTACATTAAAACAATGGCGAGGGGCTGGAGAGATGGCTTAGTGGTTAAGTGCTTGCCTGTGAAGCCTAAGGACCCCGGTTCGAGGCTCAATTCCCCAGGACCCACGTTAGCCAGATGCACAAGGGGGCGCACGCATCTGGAGTTCGTTTACAGAGGCTGGAAGCTCTGGCGCACCCATTCTCTCTCTCTCTCTCTCTCTCTCTGTCTCTCTCTCTCTCTCTCTCTGCCTCTTTCTCTCTATCACTCTCAAATAAATAAATAAACAAACAAAATTAGAAAAAAAAAAAACAATGGAGAGGCTGGGCATGGTGGTGCATGCCTTTAATTCCAGCACTCAGGAGGCAGAAATAGGAGGATCACAGTGAGTTTGAGGCCACCCTGAGACTACATAGTGAATTCCAGGTCAGCCTGAGCTACAGTGAGACACTACCTTGAAACCCCCCCTGCTGCTGAGATGGGCATATAGGCAGGGCATGATGACCCTCATAAATAGGTTGGAACAGCCTTTGGAAGATGGACTGTGGTTTTTCATGGAGACCCAAAGATGTTTTGGATATACCAGGACTGCAAGGGATACCATGGAGCACACTGTTGGCCTGGAATGGAAATATTCCCTGGTTCTCTGCCCAGTTGGATGGTTGAAATTGGAAAATTCAGAAACTATAAGTCACTGGTTAGGATTGAACTTGAACTGTTTGACGGTTGCTTTGAATTGTTCTAGTCTCTCCTTGCTATGCCTTATATCAGTTGAAAATGTTCACTCTATACATTTATATGTTGAAAGTATTTAACTTGTTTGATTTTACAGAATTCGCAACTAAGAGAAAATCTTAAATTGCAGAGGGGACTTGGGACTTTGGAACTATCTTTAGTTGGTCAAGACTGTGGGGACCTTTGAAATTGGACTGAATACACTTTAAAGTGTGCGATGGTTTTGAATCTATTGGGGACCAGGAGCAGGAGAATGTGATAGTTTGAATAGATGTCCCCCAATATATTCAGTGTTTTATTAGTTTGTAGTTTGGATCTGCAGCCACCCGTCTTGAGGAGGTGTCACTGAGTAGATCTTAAGGTGTGGTGGTGGGTTTGAAATTTCAACCTAAAGATATGCAAAGTTCCTAATTCTACCTGGAGTTCATGAAGTGTGCTGTGTGGCTTTTGATATGTGACTCACTCTCTCTCTCGCTCTTGCTCTCTCTCTCTCTCTCTCTCTCTCTCTCTCTCTCTGCTTGGGCCGGTGAAAGCAGGGCCATCTTCTTCTGCCATTATGGAACTTCCACTGGATCTGTAAACTTCAATAAATATCCTTACCTCCATTACTGTGCTTGAAGCTGTCTACTAAACTTGGTATATAGCAAATGCTAAGGAAATCATTGTGATGATTATTATTGTCTTCATTAGCTTTATATGTGGTAGAATACTACTCTGCAAGAAGTATCAAGAACCAAGGACTAGATCATACAGAATAAATAAGAGGGCAGAATTAGATGATCACTGGTGTTTTCTGATTCTCTGACCTTATGTACAGTAGACATGGAGGAGTGGAGCTCCCATCCCAGAAATCCTTGCCCTTCCTTCTACCTGCCCTCCTCTATGTCCTATTTCAGAGTAGATGAGATTCTGGCTACTCTGTGGGAAGCTCTACTTTTCTTCTTTATTATTAATAATCTTAAATATTTTAAAGTCCAGGATGTACTCTAAGCTACTAACAATTGTAGTAGGAAGGAGGGAATAATGATGTGGTTAGAAGTCAGTTTTCTGGATACAGTTTTTAAGTATTAGATTTATGGGTAATACTTTCCTTCCTTTTAATTTTTTCAGCATTCAAATATTTTAGACTAATTCATGCATTTTACAAATTAAATAAATGAATGATATTTATCATGCTAATTCAATGAACTGTTCTCTGATTCAGTAATTTCAGAACAGCAATGCTAACTTTACTTAGGTTCTATGTAATGAATATCTCAGCCTCCATCTTTAAGCCTTGAAAAATGGTAGAATAATTGGCTGCCAACCATGAACAATCAGGAGGGAGTCTGTAGAAAAGAAGGTGTGGCCAGCAGAGCAAAAGAAGTTAAGTCCTGATCCAGAGTCTAAGAGTAAGGCCAGAATCCTGGAAGGCAGACATCCTGCATTTCTCTTCTAATATCCTGAAGTCTTTAAGACTTTCTGCATCCATACTTTTGCTCACTTTACAGTCTTCTGCTGTAGTTAGGGTATCATTATAATGATACTTACTTTTATCATTGTTGACATATGGTTTTAGCTATTAGTGCTGGATTATAGGCACATGAATGTCAATCCAAAGTGAACAGAACATGAAGGAATTGTGGGATACTCTAAAACATCCTAATATTTGAGTCATGGGTATACCAGAAGTTGAAGAAATTCAGACTAAATTCATGGAGAACTTATTCAACAAAATTATTGAAGAAAAGTTTACCAACCTCTCAAAAGAAATTCTCATCCAGAAATAAGAAGCTAACAGAACTCCATACAGACTGGACCAAAGAAGAAACACCATCATTCAAACTCTAAACAACAAAAACAAAGAGAGTGCCAAAAGCAGCAAGAGAGAAACAACATATCACATAAAGGTAATACCATCAGACTTACCTCAGATTTCTCATTGGAAATCCTGAAAGCCAGAAGGGCCTAGAATGGAGCACTTCAAAGTCTAAAAAACTATGGCTTCCATCCCAAACTACTAAATCCAGTGAAAGTATTTCTTGTAATAAACTGTGAAAGACAAACTTTTCATGATAAAAGCCAGCTCTATGATTATATGAACACAAAGCCAAACCTACAGAGAGTAGATTAGGGAATTCTCCACACAGAAGAGTCAAACACCTAACCTCAAGAGCCTACAAGAAGAAGACCACAATAACCCAAACTACAGCAAGCTCAAAAAAGTACAAATTCCAAGAAAATAACAAACCCCATAAAGCACCCCAACAAGTCAGGGATTAAATCAAACCTCACAGTTATAACCTTAAATATTAATGGCCTTAAACTTACCCATCAAAAGACACAAGTTAAAGGGTGGGTCAGAAAAATGTACCTTCTAATTTGCTGTCTTCAAAAACCCCAACTCACCAACTAAACACAGACACCTCCTCATGGTGAAAGGATGGAAAAACCTCAATATAAGACCTGAAACTCTTCTCCTACTGGAAGAAAAAATATGAGGAACTCTCCACAATTATATAAATGGGGAAAGACTTCCTGAACAAAACCTCAGTAGCCCAGGAAATTAAACAACTACTCAACCAATGCAATCTCATGAAGTTGAAGATCTTTTCCACAGGCAAACATACCATAATCAGAACCAATAGGTTACCAACAGAATAGCAGAAAAGTTTCACCAGCTGTACCACTGTCAGAGGCATAATATTTAGAATATACAAAGAACTCATAAAATTAAACAATAAAAAAATCAAACAACCCCTCCAAAAAATGGGACAGAGAACTGAATAGGGAGTTCTCAGAGGAAGAAATACAAGTGGCTAACACACACTTAAGAAAAATATTCAATAACCCAAACAATTGGGGAAATGCAAATGAAAACAACAACAAGATTCTACCTTAATACAGTAAGGATAGAAGTCATTAAAATAAATCAAATGACAATAAATGTTGGTGAGGGCATGAGTAAAGAGGAACCATCATTTACTTTTGCTGGTAATGCAAACTTGTATATCCATTTTGTAAATCAATATGGAGATTCCTGAAAATGATGAATATAGAGCCACCAACAGACCCAGTTACTCCCTTACTGGGCATTTACTCTAAATACTCCATGCTTCACTACAGAGATACTTGTTCAACCATGTTTATACCTGCTCAATTCATAATAGCTAAGAGCTGGAATCAACCTAAGTGCCCACCATTAAATGAATAGATAACAAAGTTCTACTCAACAGTAAGAAAAAAACAACACAATGAAATTTGTAAGAAAATAGAAGGACTTGGATTAAATCATAACCAACACACACAATCACAGAAAGACAAATGCTGCACGTTCTCACTCATCTGTGAAACCTAACATGGATCAGCATGAGTTGTTGGCATATCTGATAGGCAACTTGAGTCTTAGACAATAGTCACATAAGGGTTTGGGGAGAGGGGAAGGGAAGGTTGGTAGAAAACAAACACAAAACTAAACTCTTAATGAACTGGTACCATAAAAAGCTTTCTCCTCAAAAATAAAGTGAAAGATTTAACCCTCAACAGAAGTATGTGTGGAGCACTTGAAAAGAAGGGCCCTGGAGAGTATGGCATGAATCTTACCTTAAAAACTTTTTTGGCTCAGGCTTGTCACTCCCAGTACTAGAAATTGGTTGCTACCCACAATAAAATGTTGATCAGAAAGACATACAAGGTTCCTAAAACAAGACAGGTTTCTGTCAAAGCACTTGATTACATGCCTGAGGTAAAAGGTAAGACCCTATTGCTGAAGATACCATATGCTGCCAATGAAGAACATGGAGAGACCTGGATGGAATCCAGAAGTTATCCCTTCTAGTGCTGGAAAGCACCACATGAGATACTGAGGGAAAGTGACCAACAATGGTCTGAGCAACCAGGGGTCTAAGCTACTCAGAAGCAAACACCCTGACAAACTGTACACACCAGTGCAATGGTGGCAGATAGCCTTGGTGGATAACCAATAGCTTTCTGATTGGATAAGAGACCCACTCTGTGGAAAGAATCCCATATCTGGAACTAGGAAGCAGAACAGAATCCTATGGAGACAAAGATTTTGCTCTCCAATAACAAGCTCCCACGAGTCTTTGGCTAAAAGAGGGCTACATCCATCAAAATCTTCCTAAATCAATAGCATTTATGCCACTTACCAATGTTGAATTCACTCTCTGTTGAAGAATCTTTTTGTTTTTCAGAAAGTAGTGAGACCAGAGATAAACCACCCCTTGCATTTCAGTCAAGGCCCAGATGAAACCACAGAGGAATTTGAGAGATGATCAAGAGGGCTTCCTCCATAGTGAACCTGACAATTAGTGCCAGGGTGAAGGAGACAGATGCTGAAGATGCTCTACACTTACCAAAGCAGAGATCCAGAGGCTCTGCAGAGGCTCCTCAGAGCTCATCACTGAAGTAGACTTAAAATACACCTTCTACTCCTCAGGGAATTTTGTGGAATAGGGGACAGAAAGATTGTAAGAGCCACAGGTTGGGACATCACACTCAGAGGTATTGCCCCTCCCCCCACATGACTGCTGCTCTCCCAATGCATAGCTCACAACCTCACAGAGAACATCAACAACCCCACTGGGAAGGCCCCCCAGTGGAATGGGAGCAGGAACAATGGAAAGCATGGTACAAACACATCCATACTAAGTGTGTCTGTAATTATTTTTAAAAAAAGTTATTGCTGTAAGATTTTCAGTATAGAATGCAAAGATTTGAGCAGGTTACATACCATTCCAGTATGGGAGTGGAGAATAAGCCAGAATTTGTGTCACTTTACATGCATCCTGAAAGATATCTGGGGAAGAAATACTGTTTTTAAAAATCTGGTTTTCAATGTGTTTCTCTGAAACCCCCATATAAGAGCCAGGAGCCTTGAGGAGCCAGAAGTCTGAAGCAAGACCTCTCACTAAGAAGACCTCCCTTCAGTAAGCAGTCAAGCAGACAAAGTGGGAGAGAAATAGGAAGTTGTGTCAGCTACTGCTATTCAGGAGACATAGAAATCTTGGGAAGCACCTGGAAATTCCACTCCCCTCTAAAATGGACTCCTAAACTGTTGAAAACAACACAGTTTACTCCCCATTCAAAATTGTGGCACTGGCAACCTGGAGGATTATTTGGAGTTCCACATAAGATCACACATGGGGAGCCATTAGATGTACTGAGAGCTTGTGTGAAAGGATATGAGGAACGAAGGACAAAGTTGCAAAGCAGAGACAGACTGTACTTGTCAGCATCTGACCCCAAGACCTGTGTATAGAATCCCTTATGAGGACAGGAATGAAATAGGGAATTCCAACTACATTTGGGTCTCCTGGGAGGGCACCTTTATGGCTGTCATGAATTTTGGATGTAAATTACAAAAACCAGCTCAATGGAGGTAAAGTTAAAGGAATAATAGTGTGTAGCATTGCAAGACAGATTGGTGTCTCCTGGAATCCAGCTGCAGTTTACATCCAGGTGAGCACATCCCCTGGGAGTAGAACTCTCAGTCATGCCAAAATTACAGTGAGTGGAAATCCTTCACCCACCCACATTGGAGAGGGAAGCTGTACCAAATATACATCTTCCCCAGGCTTTAGTTGCTGGCTTCAAAAAAAAAAAAATCAAGAGATAGTTCCAATATCTATAGCAAGTTGGCAGTCATCGGCTGCCTGGATTATTTTGCAATCTGCTTCTCATATTATTAGCCTTCTTGACAGGAAGAAAGAGACATACTTCCTTTCCTCTGTATGATGCCAACTTTTTCTCATGTCTATCATCATTGTTTGTTCATTTGTGGCATTTCTGTGCCTGGCCAGAACTTTCCTTATGGCCTTCCTCATGGCACCTCTCACTCCTACTTCCCTTGTGATCCTCCTCCACAGTACGTTTCTACACGTGTTCACTGACTGCTCAGAAGACATCCTCTTGTTGTCTGTGTTGAAGCTTCACTGTATACGTGGCAGCACTTCCCAGGGCCCATGGTCAGGATAGGTACAAGCAGAGTCCAGAACCCCTAGGCTGAAAGTTTCCAGTCAGGATTCCTAATTTTAGTTTGGTTTCTACTGAAAGCAGAGCCCAAGAAGGGGCTTCTGCACTAAGATAGTGCAGAAGTTTTACTGGAGAGATTATCCCAGAAAGCAGGAGTGAGAAGGTATGAGAGAGAAAGAGAAACTTTCAGCTTAAGGGTATGTTCATAAAATCACTTCTATAGATTCAGATTCCTTCAGTATTATCAGCCTGAAGTTGTATCCTATTTAAAGATCACCTCCAAGACATCGGTATGCCCCTCCACTTCTGGGTTGTTCCTGAGCCAAAACTTCTCACTATTCTCAAGAAGGTTGCTGAGGCACAGAAGGCGGTGAGGTGGGGGGATAAAAACACCACTACAAATTTGGATCAAGATACTGTCTACAAGAGGAAGCTAAAGTTTTCAGGCAACTGGCCCACCACTTCATAGCCAAATACAGCAGTAGGCTAAGTGTATCTGTGACATAAAATCCTGTTGTAGAATTTGAATATACAATGTCCCCCAGAGGTTCATTTTGTCCTTATTACTAAGGATAATTTCACTGTGTAAATGTAGCACATCTTCATTATTCATTGTAATATGATGGACATCTGGGTTGGTTCCATTTCTTAGCTATTGTTAATTTACCTGCTAAAGCATGGTTGAGCAAATATCTTTGCAGTGAAAAGTAGAACCTTTAGAGTATATTCCCAGGAGAGAAATGGCTGGGTCAGTTGGTAACTCTATGTTCATCTTTTTTCAGAGTCTTCATATTGATTTCTATAATGGTTGTACAAGTTTGCACTCTGACCACCATTTATTGTCATTTGATTTCTTAATGATTACAAGTCTTACTGGGGTAAGGTCCAATCTCATAGTAGTTTTAATTTACTTTCCTTGATGGTTAAGGATGTTGAACATTTTTCTTATTTTTTTGTCTTTTTTTCATAATATTTTTATTGACAACTTCCATAGCTGTAAACAATGTCTCATGGTAATTCCCTCCCTCCCCTCACTTTTCCCCTTGAAACTCCTCTCTCCCTTATATCCCTTCTCCCTCTCAATCAGTCTATCTTTTATTCTGATGTCATCATCTTTTTTTCTTATTATGATGTCTTGTGTAGGCAGTGTCAGGCACTGTGAGGTCATGGATATACAGGCCATTTTGTGTTTGGAGGAGGATGTTGTAAGGAGTCCTACCCTTCCTTTGGCTCTAACATTCTTTCCACCACCTCTTCTGCAATGAACCCTGAGACATGGAAGGTGTGATGGAGATATTTCAGTGCTGAGCACTCCTCTGTCACTTCTTCTCAGCACCATTGTGCCTTCTGAGCCATCCCATGGTCACTGCCATCTTAAAGGAGATGGTTCTCTAACCAAAAGTAAATAGCATTAATATTTGGGTATGAATATTAAGAGAAGTTCTTACTTGGCAGTTTAGTGAGCATAGGATATACTTTTAGTCAGACATTAGCAGATGTTACACTCCTAGGGCTCATGACTACCCCTGTTATAGGTTTTCAGAATCAGGGATATATTCCATCCCATAGAGTGGGCCTCCAGTTAAATTAGAGGGCTGTTGGTTTCTGCTGTAATAGACGTGCCACTACTGCACCCATTGGCTCATTTTGCCTGGCTGACATATAAGGCTGGCAGTGTCCACTGTTGAGTATCTTCACTGGCGATTTCTCTCTCTCTCCCATTGAACTGCATGCAGCATGGCTTCTTCCAGCTTTCTATCAACTGGTCTACATGGAGGAGTTTTCAGCTCAGCTCCAGCAGGGGTTCTCAGTGACCTTGAAGCCCAAGTATGTGGAGTCTTCAGCAATAGGGTCTTACCATCTATTCCTGGTGGGAAACCAAGGGCCTATTCCATGGCCTGTAACGTTTTGGAGCCATCGGGGACCGCCCTGGACAAAAACTCACTGGAAGGTAACCCATCGTTGCCACTGAAAATATTTTAGTAACAAGCTATGGCTCCTGTGTGTTCCACTATCCAAAAAAGTAGGTTTCCATATAACTTATTTATAATCTCTTAGATTTTGATTAGCCCTCCCTCCACCTTTCCTTACTCAATCTCTTCCCCTGATCTCACTTAGGCCTTTTCACCCCTATGAATCTGCTCTTCTACTTATATATACAATACCATTTTTCTTAAGTGAGTATTAGCCATTTGTATTTCTTCCATTGAGAATTCCATATTCAGTTCTCTGCTCCATTTTTTGAGCAGATTGTTTGATTTTTTTATATTGATTAGTTTTCTTTGTTGTTTGGTTTTTGAGGTAGGGTTTTACTCTAGCCCAAGCTGACCTGGAACTCACTATGTAGTCTCAGATTAGCCTTGAACTCATGGTCATCCTCCTACCTCTGCATCACAAGCACTGGAATTAAAAGGTGTGTGCCACCACAACTGGATAATTGTTTTTCTTTTCTTTTTTTCAATTCTTTGTAGATTCTAGATATTAGGCTTCTGACAGTGGCAAAGGTTTTCTCCAATTCTGTGGGCAGTCTGTTGGCTCTGTTTATGGTGTGTTTGTCTGTATGAAAGCTTTTTAGCTTCATGAGATCCCACTGGTTTAGTGATTGTTTCATTTTCTGGGATACTGGGGTATTGTTCAGTATTTACTTCCCTGGACTACTGGGGTATTATTCAGGAAGTCTTTCTCCACTCCTATAGCATGGAAAGTTCTCTCTGTTTTTAATTCCAGGCAATTAATTTTTTTTAATTTTTGTTTATTTTTATTTATTTATTTGAGAGTGACAGACAGAGGGAGAAAGAGGTAGAGAGAGAGAGAGAGAGAGAGAGAGAGAATAGGTGCACCAGGGCCTCCAGCCACTGCAAACGGACTCCAGACACATGGCACCCCCTTGTGCATCTGGCTAACATGGTCCTGTGGAGTTGAGCCTCAAACCAGGGTCCTTAGGCTTCACAGGCAAGTGCTTAACCTCTAAGCCACCTCTCCAGCCACAGTTAAATTTTTTAGGTCTTATGGTAAAGCCTTTAATCCATGTGGACTTGATTTTTGTGAATGGTGAAAGGAGTGGATCTAGTTTTATTTTCCTACATGTGCTTATCCAATTTGCCCACCATGATTTGTTGAAGAGGCTGTCTTTTCCCCAGTCTATATTACTGGAACCTTTACCAAAGGTGAAGTAACTGTTGTTACTTGACCTAAGGGCCAGGTCTTCAATTCTGTTCCATTGGTCTATATGTCTGATTTTATGCCAGTACCATGCTGATTTTGTTACTATGGATTTGCAGTATAGTTTTAGATCAGGTGTGATGATACCTCCAGAGGTGTTTATTTTTCTGAGGATATTTTTGGATATCCAAGGCTTTCTGCCACTCCATATAAATTTTGAGATTGCTTTTTCTATCTCTGGGAAGAATGACACTGGTATTTCTTTTTGTTGTTGTTTGTTTTTCGAGGTAGGGTTTCACTCTAGCTCAGGCTGTCCTGGAATTAACTATGTAGTCTCAGGGTAGCCTTGAACTCACGGCAATTCTCCTACCTCTGCCTCCCAAGTGCTGGGATTAAAGGTGTGCGCCACCACACCTGGCAACACTGGTATTTTTATTGGTATTGCATTGAATCTGTATACGGTTTTCAGTAGGATTGCCATTTTCAAAATATTAATTCTACCTGTCTAGGAACATGGAAGGCCTTTCCATCCTTTCATGTCCTCCTCAATTTCTTTCTTGAGTGTTTTTTTCTGTTTTTAGTATATAAGTCTTTCACATTCTTGATTAATGTTATTTCAAGGCATTGGATATTTTTGTGGCTATTGAAAATGGGACAGTCACACTCGTTTCTTTCTCTGTATATTTATCTTTTGCATATAGAATGGCTATTGATTTTTGTGTGTTCACTTTGTATCCTGCCACTTTGCTGAAGGAATTTATCATATTTAGAAGTTTTGTGGTTGAGTATTTTGGGTAACTCGTGTATAGGATCATATCATCTGCAAATAGGGTTAGTCTGACTTCTTCCTTTCCAATGTGCATCACCTTTATATCTTCCCCCTGCCATATTGCTTGTAATAGAGTTTCTAGTACTATGTTGAAGAACAGTGGTGAGAGTGGGCATCCCTGCCTTTTTCCCAAACTTAATGGAAACTCCTTGAGTCCTTCCCCATTAAGTATGAGTTGGGCATTATGTCCTTTGTATATAACCTTTATTATGTTGAGATAATCCCTCCTTGCCTAGTCTCTCCAGCATTTTGATCATGAAGTGATGTTGTACTTTGTCAAAGGCCTTCTCTGCAACTATTGAGATGATCATGTGGTTATTGTATTTAAGTTTATTTATGTGGTATATTATATTAATAGATTTCCATATGTTGAACCATCCCTGTATCCCTTGGATGACGCCTGCTTGAGTGAGATGTATAATGCTATGATGTGGTTGAGTTCAGTTTGTGAGGAATTTGTTCAGAATTTTTGCATCTAGGTTCATCAGTGATATAGGTCTATAGTTTACTTTTTGGTTGTATCTCTGTCTGGTTTTGGTATTAGGGTGATTCTAACTTCATAGAAGTAGTTGAGGAGGATTCCCTGTTCTCTGGTTATGTGAAAAAGCTTGAGATACAGTAACTTCAGTCCTCCATGAAGGTTTGGTAGAATTTGGCTGAGAATCCATCAGGTCTTGAACTTTTCTTTTGAAGAGGTTTTTGGTTATATTTTTTTACCTTGATAATATACTAGGTTTGTTTAGGACATGTATCTGTTCCTAACTTAGTTTTGTTAAGTGGTATATGTCTAGAAATTCATCCATTTCTTCCAGGCTATCAAATTTTGTAGAGTAGAGGTTTTCAAAATGTGTTTTGATGAATCTTCCAATTACATTCATGTCTATTTTAACCTTTCTGATTTCATTTACAATTTTTTAATTTGAGACTTCTCTTTTTTTGTTTGACCAAGCTGACCAGGAACTCATCAATCTTGTTAAATTTTTTTCAAGGAATCAGCTCTTCATTTCATCACCTTTTAAAATGCTTTTGTAGTTTCCAACTCATTCATTTCTGCTCCTGTGTAAATTATTTCTTTCCATGTGGAATGCTTGGAGTTGGATTGCTCTTGCTTTTCCAATGCCTTTAGGTGGATGGTTAGGTTATTAATTTGAGATTTCTCTGCCTTTGTTATTTGCACAGTCAGCTGGGATGAAGTTCCAGAACAGACACACTTTATTGGATCAATGGCATTTATCTGAAGCTCACAGATCCAGGGGAAGTTTCATAATGACAGAAGAAACTGGCCCCATTTCCAAGACCACACAGAAAGAAAAATCATCACCAGCACTATAAGTAAGCACCCTCCAGGAACCCTGGGCAAAGTTCAAGCACTCTGTATATCTTCAGACTGGAAATTCTATATCCACCCCTAAACATATCTTACTGCTGGATTCTAGGATCTGCCTACAGTGATAAGTCTTCCAACCAGGCAGCTGGAAATCCAAGAAGCTTTGATAAAACTGAATCTACTAAGCAACATCCATTAAACTACCACATTCAACCCCTGGTCCCCAATCAACTCATAACCATCCACATTGTATATTGTTTTTAGTCCAACTTCAAAGGTCCCACAGTCTTTACCACCTTTAAGATTGTTCCAAAATAAGTCCCAAGTCTCATCTAAGATTTAAGATTGTCTCTTAACTCTGAGTCCTGTAACATCAAAACAAGTTATATACTTTCAACACATAAAGGCACAGAGTAAACATTTCCAATTGCTATATGACATAATAAGGACATCTGGACCAATGCTAATTCAATAACTATTAAGTAATCATCAAACATCTGCAGTTAAAGTCTGACATCATAACCAGTGACTTTAAAGTCTCCAGATTTTCCAATTCTCCTGCAGCTGGGCTGAACAATCAGGAAAAACATCTGTCCTAAGCCTACAGCACTCCATGGTAGCACTTGCACAGTCCTTGTATATCCAAAACATTTTTGGGTCTCCATGCAAACCATGATCCATCTCCCAATGTTTCCACTGGCCTATCAGGATCGTCATGCCCTGTCTAAGTGCCACATCTCAGCAGGGGGTCCTGGAACCATGTGCACTTCATGTCTCACTCTGTACATTTTACATGTTTTTGAAATCAACACAAGGTATGCAGGAAACAGCCATGTTCTTAGTTCAAGGACAAAATAAATCATGACCTTGAACAGCACATTCCTTCTTTATAGTCAACTTCTTTTAAAAGATTTGCATTTCTACCATTTAATCTTTTCTCAGGCATCTTTTCCATTGTTTCAATGTAAAGCAGTTGGACCATCTTTATCCCTAATGATAACATATTTGAAAATAACAGCTTAAGCAACCAGTCTCAGTGCAGCTAATTTTAAACTTGCTTGTGATTTTCCAACTTTAAATCTTAAATTTCTCAATTCCATATCTTTATCTAAGCTCATCAATCTATTACAAATTTAAGTTTGATTAAACTCTGTGCATGGGCAGCAGAACACATCCAGCCCCTATGCTAGTAGTCCAGTTCCAACAAAGTCCTCTTCTGTCTTTCCTTCCCCTTAAAAAGTTTATTAGCCAAGCCTCCAAATACAATTATCTCTGTACTTAGCATTTTCAAACTTTCACAAGAATAGTCCATAAACCTTGGCATACTGCTCTGGAAGGTGTCTTTAGTTGCAAGTACCAAGTCCATGTCCATTCCTCCAAAACAAAAGTTCCAAAAGACCAAAATTCACATGGTCTGATTCATCATGCAGCAACACCCAACTATCTGATACCAATTCTGTTGTAGTCAACTTCATGTTTCTGGGAGGAACTTCCAAAACAGGCACATTTTATGGGAGGAATGGCATTTATTTGAAGCTTACAGATCCAGGGGATGTTCCATAATGACAGAAGAAGCTGGACCCCTTTCACAGGCCCACATAGAGAAGAAAAAAAACCACCATAGCTCCATAAATAAGTACCCCTCAGGAATCCCAAGAAGAGGTCAGGTACTATGCATATCTTTAGACTGGAAAGTCTACATCTGCCCCCAAATATTCCTTAGGGCTTGAGCTGGGGATCTACCCACAGTGATACCTCTTCCAGTAAGCAGCTAGAAATCCAAGAAGCTTTAATAAAGCTGAATCTATTGGTGGATATCCATTCAAACTATCACAGTTACGAAGGCAATTAGTGTTATAAATTTTCCCCTTTGGACTGCCTTTATTGTTTCCCATAAGTTGTTTTATCATTCAATTCAAGAAAATCTGCCAGGTGTGGTGGTGCAAGCCTTTAATCCCAGCACTTGGGAGGCAGAGGTAGGAGGATTGCTGAGAGTTGAAGGCCCCCCTGAGACTACATAGTGAATTCCAGTCAGCGTGGGCTAGAGTGAGACACTACATTGAAAAACAACAACAAATAAAAGAAAAGGAAAATCTGCAATTTCCTTTTTGATTTCTTTCATGACCCATTTATTTTTTAATAGCATGTTGTTCTTTCTCCAGTAGCTGGTGACATTTCTGTTGTTTCTCTTGTTAGTTTCTAGCTTTAAATCGTTGTGGGCAAATATATGTAAAGTTACATCAATATGGAGGCAAGCTTTGTGTCCTCATATATGATCTGTTTTAGGAAAGGTTCCATGGGGTGTTGAGTAGAACGTGCATTTTGTAAAATTGGGGTGGAAGGTTCTATAGATGTTCAGTCTAATTGATCTACGGTGTTGTTGAGATCTTTTATTTCCCTGTTGATTTTTGCTTTCATGAACTGTCTAATGATGATAATGGGGTATTGAGGTCCACAACTGTGATGTTAAAGGGATTTATTTTTTACTTTTGTCAAGTAGGTTTTGCTTTATAAAATGTGGTTCATCTGTGTTTGCTGCATGTAAATTTATGATTGTGATATTCTCTTGTTGAATCATTCCCTTGATGAGTAAAAAGGGCCTTCTTTGTTCACTTTAATTGCTTTTGGTTTGCAGCCTATTTTATCAGATATTAATATAGCCATAACCACTTGATTCTTATTCCCACTTGCTTGGAAAATTCTTTTTCATCCTTTCACTCTGAGAAGGTGTCTATCTTTAATGGTGAATTGGGTTTCTTAAAGGCAGAAGATGAACAGATCCAGTTTTCTGATCCTATTAACTTCTGTATTTTGATGGTTAACTCTATTAATATCTAGAGTTATAACTGTGATGTTTGATTTAATTTCTGTCATGCTTGAGGGTTTATGGTGTTTGGGGCTTTGTATGTTTTTATGCCTGCTCTAGTTTTGGTTATCATGTTCATTCTCTTGTAGTCTTTTGAGGTTGGTTGTTCAACTCTTCCATGTGGACTATTTCTTGAAGCATTCTCTGTAGGTTTGGCTTTGTGTTCATATAATCATAGAGTTGAATTTTTTCATAGAAAGTTTTCCTTTCACTAACTATTATGAGGGACACTTAATCATCTGTTTGTACAGTAGCTTGGGTTGGAAGCCATAGTGTTTTAGACTTTGAAGTGTTCCATTCCAGACCCTTCTGGCTTTCAGGGTTTCCACTGAGAAATCTGAGACAATTCTGATGGGTTTGCCTTTGTCTGTAGTGAGTTGTTTCTCTCTTGCTTTGTGGAGTACTTTCTCTTTGTTTTCCTTGTTAAGAGTTTTAACTATGATGTGCCCTGGAGAGTTTCTTCTTTAGTCCTGTCTGTTTGGTGAGCTTCTTTTATCTGACTGGTCACTCTTTTGAGAGATTTGAAATTTTTTCTTCAGTAATTTTGTTGAATATGTTTTCTATGCCTAGGGCCTGGATTTCTTCCCATTCTGTTCTGGATGTTTGGTGGTTTTAGGGTATCCCATGATTCCCTCATATTTTGCTTGCATAATTTTTTGGACTTAGCAAAGTTTTTGGACTCCTGATGAATTTCTTGCTTTGTCCTTCAGATCAGAGGTCCTGTTCGCCACATATAATTGACTCTATTTGTGAGGGCTTCTCAAGAGACTTCTATAAGCTCTATTTGATTTTTGTGTTCTATTGTATTTTTCTTCATCATGTCCATCTTTTGGGAGAGGGGCAATTGTAGATCAAGGTTTGGTTTTCCTGATGCCTTTTAGAATTCATTCTTGCATTTGATCATGTATTTATTAGGCTTAATCATCTGTTTGTTAAGATCCTCTATTTGTTGACTCACCTTCAATTCATTTATCTTTCTTTTGAGGTCTTGCTGTTTTTCCTAAATTAAGTTAAGCCTAGTGACAAAGGCTGTGTGCATTTCATTTATGTATTTGTTGGTTTTTGCTTTAAGTTCAGCCATTCTCTTGGTCAGGATCTCATTGAGTTTATGTAATGAACTTATTGTTTTAATTTTGTGATTCAAGTTCTGATGTCTCCTCTAAGTTTCCATTTTGGGACTAGACAACCTTGGTGGAGATCTCTCAGTTTGTCTTTCATTGTTGTTGGAGTTTTTTTGTTTGTTTGTTTGTTTGTTTGGGTTTTTGTTTGTTTGTTTTATTTTGTTTTGTATTAGGGTCTGCCAATCTTGAGGTAGAAGTGTTATTTTATGAAGGAGGAAGCAATTATTTGCCCTTGTAGTGTCTTAAGTGGTGTTCTGTTTTAGTTTTGAACCAGATTGGAGTGGGATGTGGTTACAACTGAAGATCTGCAGGTTGTGGAGGTTGCAAGTGTGCCAGCAGTTCTGGGCTGGTGGCTGTTACAGGAACTGACTCGGAGGTCTGGAATCTCTTCAGCCTGAGGTTACAGGCAAGCTTTGCCTTGAGGCACAGAAGCAGTAGCACTTGCCCCCACTCCTACATTGTACCCCAGTTTATCAGGTTGTGGAGGTGCACTGACATCCCCTGAGCCTGCCAGATACCCCCATCTTCCCCTTCTAGGGCAGGAGTGAGGTGCCAAGAAGGCAGTTGGGTGCCTGTTGGGTGATGTGGGTGGTGGGAGTAGGGTGGAATGGTGGAACCATGCTCTACAGACCAGGCCTGTCCAAGGGTCTATAGAGGTGACCAGGGTTGGGGCAAGTCAGTCTTGGAGGTGACTGAGACAGGAACATGGGAATTTGGATGTGTCCAGAGGTGTGGCTTGGCACCAATCAGAGTAGGTGGCAGAAGCCAGATGTGGGTCACCTGTGTCTACCTGCCCCAAGTGAGCAGGCATTCCCCAGATATTCCCTGCCCACAATGAGCACTTTCCTGTCAGCTACCTGTTCCCATTGAGCAGGTTTTCTCTTTATATTAATCCTTTATTAAAGGTAAGACAGAACCCAAAACTTGGGGCTCATAAATGCTGGAGGACCCCTCCTTAGCCCCCAAATCCTTCATAAACAACACATGTGGAGATCTGGTGGTTCTCTACCCACACCATCTGGGACTAGAAAGCTGGTGCCTACTCTCACTGCACACATGTGTAGTGTCCCAGCCACCCTACACCAGCATCAGGGGAACCAGGAGCCAGGAAGTCAGACACCTAGACCTCCTCACACCACATCTGAGCAAGGTACTGCCACCCCCCATCAGCAGCAGGGAAACTGGGAGCTGGGGACTAGGAGCCAGAAGCCAGAGTCCAGGTCTACTCATGCTGCATATGTGCCAGATTTAAATATTCTTTTTAAAAATGTCTATGCCACTTGAGCCAGACCCAGAAGTATATAATAAAGTAGTAAGGGACAAAAGAGAGAATTATATAGCTAGGAAAAAAAGACTAACAAGGGTAGGGAGAAGATAATAATAGCTATCTTCAATATCACCTAAATTGCATTTTGATGTCATCATTTTTTTAGTTATATTATGCAGATTTTGTGGAGGTAGTGTTAGCCACCATGATATTATAAATATCAAGGCCACTTTGTGTCTGGAAGATGGCATTGTAAGCAGTCCTACTCTTCCTTTGGCTCTTACTCTCTTTCTACCACCTCTTCTAAAATGGGCCCTGAGCCTTGGAGGATGTGATAGAGATGTCTCACTTAGTTCTGGAAATTCCACTATCACTCAACACTGCATTGAGTTTTGAGTCACCCCAATAGTCACCACCATTTGAAAAGAAAAGCTTTTCTAACCAAAACTGAATGTGGTATTAATATATGAACATAGCATATGTACTTAGATAGCAGCTCAGTGCCATTATATTTGCATGTATCCATACAAGAGCAGTAGCTCTCCTCCCATCCCCTAGGGTTTAAGACTTCCCCAACTATAGGCTTTTGACTAGGAGTTTAGTATCAGATATAATTTCTTCCCATGGACCAGGCCACCAGTCCAATCAGAGAGCAGTTGGTTTCCCCCACAGCAGCAATGCAGCCATATACCAGTTGGAACATTTGATCTGGCTGGCCTGCTATAAGGCTTGCAGGGCCCACTGCTGGTTAACACAGTTGATTACTTTTCTCCCCCAACAGGCCACATACCTCTTCCCAGAATCCTGAATGCTCATCAACAGGAAGGAATATTCAAGCTCAGCTCCAGTTTGATTTCTCAGTGACCTGCAGTCCAAGCATGTGAAGTCTTCAGCAATAGATCTTACTATATAGTTGTGGTAGACAACTAAGAGACTTGGAAATAACCTGTAATGTTTTGGAGACATTAGTGGCCTCACTGGCTAACAACTACATTGCAGATTTTTTTTTTTTAACAGTAGACCCTTTTAGTTCATGTTGCTATAACAAAAATATCATCAACTGAGTCCAGTCAGCAAAAAGCAAACTTGAATAACAGAAAATTTATTTCCAACAGTTCTGGAGGCTGGAAGTCTAATTGAGCAGCTGCAGTATCTTGTCAGGGCTCGCTTCATGGTTTGAGACAACTGGCTTCTCACTGTGTCCTCACATGGCAAAAACAGTGATCATCTTCCTAATGTGTTTTCATACATGAGCACCGATACCATTTGTTATTGAAGGTTGTACACTCATGACCTAGTGAACCTATGCTACTTCCAGGTACAATTACATGAGGATTAGGGCTTTAACACAGGATTAGGGAAGGTTGGGTGAGATACAACCATTGAGTCTATATCAGGCCATTTGATCAGAAAACCAGTTCCAGGAATACATTAATGATAAAAGTGATGATGAATAGATTTGAGTTCAAATAAACAAAAATCTTTTGTTGCTGGGCATGGTGGCACATGCCTTTAATCCCAGCACTTGGGAAGCAGAGGTAGGAGGATTGCCATGAGTTTGAGGCCACCCTGATAATACATAGTGAATTCCAGGTCAGCCTGGGCTAGAACAAAGCCCTACCTTGAAAAACCAAAAGAAGAAAGAAAGAAAGAAAAAGAGAAAAAGAAAGAGGGAGAGAGAGAGAGGGAGGAAGGAAAGAAGGAAGGAAGGAAGGAAGGAAGGAAGGAAGGAAGGGAGAGAGAAAGAAAAGGGTCTCAAAAAATTAAAGGGAATGGAAGATGACTCAGGGATTAAAGGTGCTTGCTTACAAAGCCTGACAGTCAAAGTTCAATTATCCAGAACCCACATAAAGTTCAATTAGCCAGAACCCACATAAAGTCAGATGCACAAAGTGGCACATGTGTCTGGAGTTTGTTCTGGTGTGCCCATATTTTTGGTTCTCTTTTTCTTTCTCTTTTCCTCTCCCCACACAAATAAATATTTTTAACAACATTAGGGCTGGCTCTCTTACAGATTTCAGCTAGGTCTCTTCATGTTCTGTGTGGGCAGCATATGGTGTCTTCAGCAATAGGGTCTTAACTTTTACCTTGGGCAGGTAATCAAATGCTTTGAAAGAAGCCTATTTTGTTTTAGGAACCTTATAGTTCTCTCCAATCGACAGCTCAATGTGGGTAGTACTGATTTCTGGTAATGAAAGTTAGAGGTCAGAGCAAAAAAATTTTAAGGTTAGGATTCTTCCAACCCTCTCCAGGGCCCTTCTGTTCAGATGCTCCCCCTAAACTCCTGTTGAGGATTATATCTTTTAGTCTGTATTGAAGGAGAAAGGTTTTTATGGTAACAGTTCATTTTGGGTTTACTTTTGTGTTTATTTCCCCCCAACCTCCCCTCCTCCCAAACCCTTCCATCCCTATTGTCTGGGCATCAAGTGCCTTATGCCATGTTCCAGCAACTCAACTTGATCCATGTTAGAAATCAATATGCAGCATTTGTCTTTCTGTGATTGTGTGTGTTCACTGAGTATGATCTGTTGTAAGCCAATCCATTTTCCTCCAAATTTCATTGTATCATTTTATTTTTACTGCTGAGTAGAATTCCATTGTGTATATGTACTACAACTTTGTTATCCATTCATCCAATGATGGGTTGATTCCAGTTCTTAGCAATTATGAACTGAGCAGCTACAAACATAGCCCATCTAGTGCAGGAAAGCACTACATGGGCTACTGGGGAACAGTGGTATGAGCAATCAGAGGTCTAAGTTACTCAGCAGCACCAGACTGACAAGAAGTACAAATAAACGTAATGGTGGCACACAGCCTTGGTGGGTAATCAATGGCTTTCTGAATGGCTAAGAGATCTGCTCAGTGAAAAGCAACATATATCTGGAACTGGGAAATAAGGTCTGAATCCTATGGAGACAAAGATTATGCTCTCCAATGTCAAGCTCCCTCTAGTCTTTGGCCAAAAGAGGCGCTACATTCATCAAACTCCCTAAATTAATAATGCTTATCCAATTTCACCTATTCTTTCTTCACTCTCTGTTGGAGAACCTGTTTTAATTTTTCATAAGGTAGCAAGGCCAGAGGAGATAAACCACCTATCACATTTCAGTCAAGGCCCAGGTGAAACTGCAGGGACATTGTGGAGATGAGCAAGAGTACTGCTTCCATGGTGAACCTGGCAATTAGCACCACAGTAAAGGAAACAGATACTGAGAATACTCAACATATACCAAGCAGAAAGCAAGAGACTCCTAAGAGCTCATCACTGACATAGACTTAAAACACACCCACCAAGGCTCAGGGAATTTAGTAGAAGGGGGAGCAGAAAGATTGTAAGAGGCACAGGTAGGGACGAGGTACTGCCTCCCTCCAATAAGCAACTCCACTGAAGAGGGCCCCCCCCCAGGGGCCAGGAAGAAGGGAAAAGATGGTACAAATATATGATATATCCATACAAAGTATGTTCTTAACTTACAAAACAAATAAATAACATTAGGAATCCATTAATCAAGCAAATGCATAAATTCTAAGTCTAAATTTGTCATAAATTATATTTAGTTTATAACTCAATACCTTCCATCTCACTTTCACAAAGTTAGATAGAAGCAACTTCTGCCCAAATATTATTGATATAAATTTCATAAGATAAATTATTATTATATTATTTATACATTTATATTATTATATAATATTATTATATTAGTCAGAAATAATATAATGACTTTAACTGGTTTTTAAATTAGTATGTAAGTAACTGGCTTCATTATGGCATTTTCTTTTGTTTGCTTACCATTCTATTGATTGAATAATTTTTTTTGAGGCAAGGCCCAACAGATTGCTCTTTTTTTCCCCCAAGGGTGAGGGACAGAGAGGGAGTGAGAGGAGAAAGAATTTGCACAGCAGGGCCTCCAGCCACTGCAATCAAACTCCAAATGCATGTACCACCTAGAGTTCATGTGAGACTTCATGTGCTTGTGACACTGTGTGTCTGGTTTACATGGGACCTGGAGAGTTGAACATGAGTCCTTAGGCTTTAAACACAAGCACTTTAACCACTAAGCCATCTCTCTATCCCTAATTGATTGAATTTTGAGGCAGAGACTCATGTTTCTCAGGTTGGCCTTGACATCTATGTAAATGAGAATGTCTTTGAACTCCTGATTCTTCTGCTTATACCTCATGAGTGAGATTATAGGTGCAGGACCATTATATCCCACTGGGGTTTTTGTATATCCTTTGTTTTGGTTTTGTTGACCCTCTTTCCTTACTCCCCTCACCCAGTTCTCTGCCCCCTCCTGTTGATTTCCTTCCTTCCCCAACTAGCCCCATTTTGCTTTCATGTCACATGTATTCTGTTAACATCTTTTCCTCCTCCTCTCCTTCTTCTCCTTTTTACTTTTAGCATTACAGTGGTTATCTCACCTTGAAACACTTAACTATTTTTTTATCTCAATCAAGTACCATCAAAAGCAAACTGACTAACAGGATATATTCTTGAGATTCTATCCAGATGTTTGCACATGATACTCAAATATCTGTGAATTTCCTTTAAATGTCTTCACTCATAAAATAACTGGAATTCCACAAACTCTGATTCTACTGAGCTCAGAAGAAAACACATCTTATCTCCAATTACCATCTTCTCAACAATGTGTAGTGAGTGATGATGTTGTTGATAGGTGGTAGCAAAACTATGGATTCAAATTATCTCAGAGTCATAGCAGATGACTTAGTGGCTCACATAACTCAAAGTTTAAAGTTAGCATATGTCTTTTTAGGCATTTCTTTAAGATTCTAGTTTCGCTACTTCTCTCAACATCATCTAATAATGAGCTTCTTGAGGATGGCTTCCTGACATGCTACAGTAGTGGCAGCAAGTTCTTGTTCTATATTCACTTGCTTTGTCATCCCAAATAGCAGCTTTCTTCTGTCTCAAAACTCCCAACAAATTGTCCATGCATAACATCGATTATGTAAACTTCAAATCCAGCCCTTGGATTAAGGAAATACTCTGAAGTAAGTGGCTGAGAAATGGTTTGGGAGGCAGAGGAGGAAAAGCATGATCTGAGTTTATAACATTTGCTGTTTTCCATGGTATAAATATGTCCACCAGAGCCAACAATGCATGTATAAGAGAGGGGAAATGGAAGAATGCCAGAGATATTGTCTAGCGGTAAGGAAGGAAGAAATAACAGGATTTGTTTTTAGGTTATTGAGTGAAAATTCATACCTTTTCCTGACTTAAGTCTACTTAAATCTAGATGCATATACAGAGGCTATAATAGTAGATGCCAAAATATCCACAATTTATAAAATATTTAGTTTTGATTCATTTTTAGTATTTTATTCCTTATTTATTTGAGAGAGAGAGAGAGAGAGAGAGAGAGAATGGGCATGCCAGACCTGCCAGCCACTGCAAATGAACTCAAGATACACACGCCACCTTGTGTATCTGACTTACATGGGACCTGGGGAATCGAACCTTTGGCTTTGTAGGCAAGAGCCTTAACCACTAGGACATCTCTCCAGCCCAGTTTTTGATTCTTTGTGGCATAATTATAACCAACTTTCTTTAGAATTGTTTTTAAATTTTTTGTATTTTATTCATTATTCATCTGAGAGAGAGAGAGAAAAAAAAAGAGAGAGAGAGACAGAGCAACAGAGAGAATGAGTATGGGAGCACCAGGGCTTCCTGCCACTGCAAACGAACATCAGATGTATGCACCACTTAGTGCATCTGGCTTATGTGGGTACTAGGGAATCAAACCCCAGTCATTATGCTTTGCTGGCAAGCACCTTAACCTCTGAACCACCTCTAGCCCCTGTATTGTTTTTAAAATATACCCATATTAGAATAAATATACTATATTTAATAAGAATCATGATATTCGTATAATATTATTTGCCAAAAAATTCCCAAAACACATCTGTTACAGATGCCAGAGTTTGGCATTCCCAAGGCATTATTCTCTATTAAATTATGTATAACCAATCAACAAACATTCCTCTCATGCAACAAAATAAAATGCAATGGTTTAGTAAAGGAAATGGCTGCAAATCCATTTTACAAGTTTGCTTCTTCTGCAACAGTCGCCCATGTAATTATTGACCATTCTTTATCTGTTATAATAGTTTTAATTAATTGTCCCCAAACAATTTTGTTGGGATTCTCATTTTGAATAATGTTTCAATATTTTAATTGGAATAAAACTCATCAAAATCAGCACACGTTTTACAGATTAACTATGTTTTTAAAAATATTTTATTTTTATTTGTTTATTTGAGAGAGAGATAAAGGCAGAGATAGAGAATGGGTGCACCAGGGCCTCCAGCCACTGCAAGCGAACTCCAAATGCATGTGCCCCTTGTGCATCTAGCTTATGTGGGTCCTGGAGAATTGAACTGGGATCCTTTGGCTTTGTAGGCAAACACCTTAACTGCTAAGCCATCTCTCCAGCCAAGATTAACTATCTTGTTAAACTATTGCTGTGGTATTTTTGCTTCCAGTGACAAAAGAGTAGGAAATGAAGTTGATGAACCAGCAAAATGGTTTATGAATTGAGGAGTTTGAATTACCAAAAAATGAAGTAGTTCTCTTCAAAAACAATTATAATATGTGAGTATCAAAGACAATAAGACAGAAATTCATTTTTTTGCTCTGCTCCAGATTCATAAACCTTTTGTTAATTTCAAAATAGAAAGTGTGAGGATTTAATGAGATTTTCTCTTGAAGCATATACCTAAGCCTATATCTATTTAACTGAAGAATTCACAGAAAAGTATGTGTGCTCTCAGTCATTTCTTGAAAAATAATTGTGTAGTCTCTAATCTCAAAAGAAATGATATAAATATATTGAAACACAACCATCAGAATCTACATATTTTTCTTCTTGAACTTTTTACAAATTAAAGGCATCAGATAAAATATTTTATGAGTTTATTCAAGTATATGTACCTATATTGTATATAACATAAATCATGCCATCTTGCCATGTCTAAATAGCATTATTATAGGACAACTATCATGAAATGCATATACCACTTAACATGTTTAAGGCTTTGCTAAAGAGTGATGTTAGATGATTTTCTCTCCCAAGCTGGTGTATCTTTCAAACTGTATTAATGTGATGGTCTGAATGTAAAATGTCTCCTGTAGCCATATGTGTTTGTGATTAAGCCTCATACTCAATCCCCAGCTGGTACAGCCTTTAGGGGATGCACCCTTGCTTGAAGAGGTATGTTATTGAGGGTGCAGACTTTGCAGTTTATTAGCCAACTTAGCACATTCTTTCTGGTACCTCTCAGCTGATGTGGCAAGATTTGATGTCCAGCCTCTGCTCTTCCATGCTATCACAAAACTTTCTCTCAGAACTGTAAGTCTGAAATAAGCCCTTTTCTTTCATTTGCTTCTGTTTTGTTCCAGTGATGAGAAGGTAACTGCTACAATTGGGTACTCCTTTGGAAACAAAGAGCTTTTGTAATGAGGTACTAAGGGTCCAGAAAAGTCCTTACACCCCAAACCCTAGGTTCTCTTCTAATTTTTAATCAAAGAATTGAAATAAAAAAGAAGACCGAGATGGATAATTAATTATTAAGGAAAGATGCCCACATGGCTAGAGATCCCACATGGAGGACTTGGAAAGAAGCACAAAAGGAAAAGAGAGAAGAAAGTTCAAGGAGCTCTGCCATGTGGGGAGCTGGAGAGGGTAAAGAAGCCCATGTGGAGTAAGGGCTAGTGGCCCTCCTGGCCCTGCCCAAGGCCTAGCACAAGCCCCTCCCCACTGGGCCTGGACCTAGGCCGAGCCAGCAAGGCCCAGCTGAGGGAAAAGCTCGCCCACAGCTGGAAGTTCCCAAGTGATCAGAGAGCCTGCCCTCCCCTTGCAAAGGTATTTATAACCTTAGGGTGGTGAGGGTGGTGGGCTGTCTTCTGGCTCATGTGAACCAGAAGACCAGCTGGTTGGTTAGGGCTAGGGGCTGTCTCAGGAACAGGTTAGCTCTGGCGCCAAGTCACTGGGGGCTGAACTTGACCAACCATGATGTTTAAATCTTATGAAAGACCTCCTTCCCAGGAGGGGTTCCGGCTGTTTGTGGAAAAATAGGTCTGGAGTACTAGGCAAAAGAGATAAGAAATCAGATCATCTTTGATTTCTTAGAAGTGCAAATTTTCCTGCCCTTTTTACCTTCAAGGGCCCAGTCACCCTAACTGTATCCCCCTCTCATTTTGTGCCAGCATAATGGATTTTCACTGTATATTTATTAAATAACTGGTTGACAATTTAATGGAGGTCTGTTTTCCTCATGTCTCAAACTCACTAATCTAGAAACAACTTTAAATTTAAATAAGCACAGACTGAAAACTTGGCAAAGGACAGTATGGTGGCTTCTCAGGGTATACACAGTCTATCCATGCTCAAAACCCTTATGGCTCCCTAAGGCTTTTGGCCACCTCCTATATGTAGGAAACTATGGCATCTCCATTGTAGCTATTGTACAATTCAGAATACAGAGGTTCTCCCAGTAAGCTAGTAAGATGAGCACCAGATGTCTTATTGGAACACAGAATCCTGAGTTATGGATGTTCACCAATGACTTCCTCTATTGAGCCTATATTCTTCCCCTCACAGTTATAACATTATCAAGATTCACCCTGATTGTGTTCCCTAGTTTCTCTAGGTAGGTGTATTAGACAGATCTTGCAAATTCTTTGTACAGTTATGTCTATACTGAACAAAGGCTTCAAGCTGAGATAATACCAGAACCTGGTTATGAACTGAGAATGAGGAGCTTAAGAAAACCAGCTGGTTTTCCTACCTCACCCACAGAAAAGATTTTGCAGAATATAGAGGAAATGGGAGAAGGAATGAGTACTTCTTTTGCAAAGGGTGAAGGAACTGCTTCTGACACTAAGGAGAATCTAGAGTAATTGGAAACACTGGGTGAGGAAAGAATTAAAGTTACCCTTCCTAAATTTCAAGGTCTTCATCTTCTCCTATCATGGTTCCAATTTTGACATACAACAATGTATAAATGCCTTTTATTTCTAGCTTTCCTACAATTAAATTCTGAACCTGATTTTCATTCTAGTAGTCAAGTACTTGTGAGAAATAAGTCCTTTAAAACAGCTCCTCAAAATATCATGGCTTAGAGACCATGATTTAATGTATGATACTTTGTTTATGATTTGTTTGACAGTACTGAGGATTTGACCAAGTCTACATGCTAAGCAAGTGCTCTGCCACTGACCTACACTGAATCTTTGAGAAGGCCTACCTATATGCCCACTGATCCCCAAAGCATGGAGCATGTGGCCAAAATTTGTGTGCTGTGGATCCTAGTCAGACTTCTTCCTGATCTAAAAAATATATGCTTAACCAGTCTTTCTTAGCATTACAAGTGTTGTCTTAGAGTGTCCATATCAGTTCCAACATCCCATCAGCAAGGACTTCTCAGCCTTCAAGCTATGCTACAGCTATGTTCAACTGATTGCAAAGGCCACTCCATCTCCTCTCCAAAGTGAAACTCATGCATTTTTATGATTCTACAACCCTATTGTTAGTCTCAGAGTCCCTTCCCCTCCAATATGGCCCAAACTGAAGTCACTGTATGGGGGATCCAGCCAACCCATGTCCTTCCCTGAGCACTGGTCCACACACCCACAGGCTCCTTTCTTGCTTGCCAGTCCATCATGCCCCCAGGCCATAGACATAAAAGCTCTTTGTCCATTTCCTTAGCTCTCTTTCTTTGTATTCTTTTGACACAGGTGCATATATTTTCTCTATACATTTCTGTGTTTAACTCTTTCTCTCTCCCTATTTACCAACTTATCCTACTCTGCTTATACACACACTTTTCTTCTCTCTCTCTCTCTCTCTCTCTCTCTCTCAGCTCAGTGCTGTGGTGTGCACAACTCCTGGGTTTTTTTGCCTTGCCCCCACCCTGCTGTGCTCAGCCATAAACACATATGCTCCAGAACACCTGAAGCTAGGACTCCCTCCCAATGTTCTCTTTCCCTCCTAAGCCTTGCTATTTGGAGCCCCAAGAACTTCTTCCTTTTTCTCCTCTCCTGACTAGGTGGCCTCCAACATGTGTCACAGATCCTTTCCCACTCCTGAACTCTACCAGTGAGCTGTAGCTTGCTTCCCCTCTGCTATTAAGCCATGCCACTTAGAGCTAATAATAAAATATTCTTAATCCACATACTGGCCTCACAGCCTCTATCAAAACCTCCACTCCTGACATCTATAACCACATGAAAGCCATATGAACACTAAGCAATGCCAAGTACCTCTCACCCCTACTGACCTCTTAAGAAACTCCAGAAGATGAACTTTGTCCCTTATTTTGACATTGCTGATCTGTTGAAAGTAAAATGTGGAGACAAAAAGTCCAGAAATATTTCCACACTTTAACTATCAGACCCTGACTGCTTGGAGCCTGACCCAGTGGCATGTGATAATCTCATACAATTTAAAGCCTGACTGCTAATAACCTGTAGCCACCTTATCACAAATGGCTAGTCTCAGAAAAGACAAATAATGCTATAAATTTTACTATTTAACAAGATAGCAAGAAGTCAGCCTATCCCCTCAGATATAGACTCATATACAAATGACCCATGAAATCTGACTAAATAACCTTTCAACTCCTACAAAAATTTCTACCCTCCTTAGTGATATTATGTAATCCCCCTCTGGGAGCTAGTCTGATTTAGCTGTACTGAAGTACATTTAATAAACTTTCAGCTTCTACAATGGACACTGAAAGCCTCAAATTTGGCCAGACAGGCCAAATGACAGAACAAGTGCAATAGTGGCATGTCTGCTCTGGGGGAAACCAACTGCTCTCTAATTGGACTGAAGGTCTGCTCTATGGGAGGGAATACATGCCTGGTATTGAAAACCTAATAAAAAGTCTATGGCAGGGGAGGTCATGAGCCTTAGGGGTATAAAGCCTGCTCTTGTCTGAATAAATGCATATATTATTCTCATGAAATTGCCCTGAAAGCACTATAATTAATGTTCATATTCATATATTAATGCTACTCTCACTTCTGGTTGAGAAGCTTCTCTTTTCAGATCGTAATGACCACTGGGATGACCCAAAAGGCAGCGTAGTGCTGAGAAGAAGGGATGGTGGAGTGTCCAGCACTGAAACAGCTCTATCACACACTCCAAGGCTCAAGGTCCATTGCAGAAGAGGTGGCAGAAAGAATGTAAGGGCAAAGGAAGGGTACCACACCTTACAATGCAACTGTCCAGACAGAAATTGGCCTCAATATCCATGACCTTGCAATGCCTAGCAATACCCACACAAGACCCTCATAATAGGAGAAAAAGATGATGACATCAAATTAAAAGAGAGACTAATGGAGGCAGAGACAGGGGATATGATGGAGAGCAGAGTCAGGAAGGGGAAAGTAGGGGAGGGGAGGGAAACATCATGGTTTATTGTCTGTAAGTATAGATGTTTTATATATATATATATATATATATATATATATATATATATATATATACATATATCAAACTTTCAGCTTCTGTGTGTGAAAGAGGGAAAGGGAAGGAATGAGAACAAACAATGGAACAAGGTCAGAGCAGTGTTACTACACTGTGGGCTTTTAAGGTAGAGGAAGATGCCTAAGTCTGGGAACGCAACAGCCTCCATAGCTAGAAGAGTCAGGATATAGGTTCTTCCTGAAGCTTCCAGAAAGAAGCAACAGGAAATATGTTCTTCTAAAGCGTTCAGGAAGAAGAGAAAGAAAATGACATCACATGCTGGTGGGGGAGTGGGGAAAGAGGCACTTTCATCCACTGGTTGTGGGAATGTAAATTTGTACAGCCAGTATAGAAATCAGTAGGGAGACTCATAGGGCATATACCCTAAAGACTCTACTAAATACAAAGACATTTGCAAAACTACTTTTATTGCTGCTTTATTCACAATAGCCTGGAACTGGAAGCAGCCCAGATGCCCATCAACAAAAGAATGGTTAATGAAGTTGTGGTACATATACACAATGGAATTCTACTCAGCAGTAAGAAAAAAAAAAATTAAACAATTAAATTTGCAGGAAATGGAAGGATTTGAAAAAGAAATCATGCTGAGTGAGGTTACATAGGCTTAGAAAGAAAAATGCCACATGATCTCTCTAATATGCAGTTCCTATCCTGATCTAGCATCAGTTATAAGTCATAATAAATATTTGCAATGTGGAAATGGCGTTATAATGGAGATTAGAAAAGGAGGCAATAGTGAGGGAAGGGAGGAAGGGCTACAAGTCAATGATCAGAAGAAAGAAGGAAAGAGAAAAAAGCTGGGCGTGGTGATGCACACCTTTAATCCCAGCACTCGGAGGCAGAGGTAGGAGGATCACCGTGAGTTCGAGGCCACCCTGAGACTCCATAGTGAATTCCAGGTTAGCCTGGGCTAGAGTGAGACCCTACCTTGAAAAGCAAAAAAAGAAGAGAGAAAAAAAGAAAGAAAAAGGAAGGAAGGAAGGAAGGAAGGAAGGAAGGAAGGAAGGAAGGAAGGAAGGAAAGAAAAAATAAAGAAAAGAAAAAAAGAAAGGTATGGAAAGGCTTAGGGGGTAAAATAAGGAGGTTGTGGGAGGATATACAAAACTAATGCAACATGAATCAATCCCATAGAAACCTTCTTCAAGGATACCACTCTACAAGTCATGCCCCTCAATAAGGGTGAGGGGGTGCTTCATAAAAGGTGAAGAAAGCATTACACTAAAACCATGGGTGCTGACTGTTAGTTCCTAGGGCCAGAATCGGGTCCCCCTCAACAGTGAACTGCTGTCAGGGGGACACATAAGGTCTCCAAAATTATACATGATACTGCCAAATTATTTGGTTACTTGCAAGAGCTAAAAAGGTAAGTCCCTATTGCTAAATATATCACCACCTGCAGCCACAACACACAAAGTGATCATGCTCTAATGGAGAGGGAATCCAGTTTCCTCCTGGATAGCCCTCATAGTGCTAGAAAATGCTATGAGAGCAGCTGGAGAATAACAGTTACTAACTAATTGATTAAGCTGGAGATCCTAACAGTTACAAAATCAACCAGACAAGCAAGAAGTACACACTTGTGCGATAGTGACACACAGCAGATGTAGGTAATTAACTGCTCATGGATTGAACATGAGACCTATGCAGTGGGGGAGAACTCATATCTGGCTCTGAAAAACCAAGCCAGACTCCCTAAAACAGGAAACGAATAGGCTCCTTAGAGAACCATAACTGCTCTCAAACTGGAAAAAAAAAAAAATAGATTTGCAATCAATATATATTTCTTTTTTCCTTTTTTTTTCTTTATTAGTTAGTTTTGTATTCAATAAATACAGTCAGTTTGTTACCATTATTAGGCTCATCCATGACCTACCCCCTCCCCTTGGCCCCTCCTTGTTGAGGTATATGGGTCATCCACTTTGGAGTTAACCCACAGTTATGGGTAAAATAAATGTCTCTGCATATCATGACCCAACATGTGGCTCTGACATTCTTTCCGCCCCCTCTTCCACAAAATTTCCCTGAGCCATGTTGGGTTCATTTTTGGTCTGCTCCAGTGATGAGGTGTTGGGGACCTCTGAGGCTCTGGCTCTCTGATTTGGTAGGAGTTGGTTTTTCTCTGTGTTGATCTCCTTCCCCCTTGTGCTGGTATCTGGTTCATCAGGAAAACAGCCCCCTTGCTTGTTTCACCAATTTAGTTTTGTACTGACCAAATACAGTCAATTTGATACCATTATTAGGCTCATCCATGACCTACCTCCTCCCCTGGCCCCTCCTTGTTGAGGTATATGGGTCATCCATTCTGGAGTTAGCCCACAGTTGTGGGTAGGATAAATGTCTCTGTATATCATGACCCAACATGTGGCTCTGACATTCTTTCCACCCCCTCTTCCGCAAAATTTCCCTGAGCCATGTTGGGTTCATTTTTGGTCTTCTTCAGTGATGAGGTGTCGGGGGTCTCTGGGTCTCTAGATCTCTGATTTGGTAGGAGTTGATTTTTCTCTGTGTTGATCCCCTTCACCCTTGTGCTGGTATCTGGTTCACCAGAAAACAGCACCCTTGCTTGTTTCACCAGTTGTTCTTAGTTTCAGCCGGGGCCCTACGGGTGGCTCTCTCCTTAGGATCTACATCTATCTGAAAAAGAGAAGCAGATTCTCCAATGGAGAGTAAGTCAGCACCAGACAAATGAGGTAACCCTTACTTTTTTATAGAGAATTTAACAGGGGTAGGCCCTCTTATACCCCACAATTGGTGGTAGCTTGATAATGGAGAGAAGCCTTATGTTTGGATATGGTTCTGACTTGTTTCCCAGATCCAGATATGGGTCCTGTACCACTGAGGGGATCAGTTTGCCAAATCAAGAGCAGTTGGTTTCCCACCATGGCTGTGTGCCACTATTGCACTTGTGTGAGCATCACGACAGGTTATTTGCTGCTAACTAGGTTAGACCATGAATTGCTTTGACAGATATTGGTCATTTTCCCCCAGTCACCCATGTAGCACCTTCTGGCACTAGACGCGCTGACTGTCTGGGGACTGAATCTCTTCCAGCTTCCAGACATGCCTTTCCATTTTACATGTCAACCACATAAAGTGTGTTCAGCAGTAGGGTGTTACCACTAGCTTTTGGTGGGTCAACAAGTACTCTGAGAGAAATCTGTCTGTCTTTTAGGAAACCTTGTAGGTCTCTCTGATCAAAAGCTCATTGTGGATGATAGCCCCATGCTGGTACTGGGAGTTACAGGTCAGTGCCCACTAAGAAAAGGAAGAAAAAGATAACTAATATAAAAGAGTTGTAGAGAAGAGAGAGAAAGAGAGAGAGAGAGAGAGAGAGAGATGGAGAGAGAGAAGCTGTAGAAGAAAAGGTCAGTCTTCATCATACTCTCTCCAGCATCTAGTGGCTCAGGTGTTCCCTCTAATGGCCTGGTGAAGGTTCAGCTATTTGGTCTGCCTTTTAGGATGCAGAATATTATGGTACCATTGCCATTTGGGTCTAGATTTGTGTTTCCCATCCCCTCCGTTGCCCTCCCTTCCCTCCCCACCCATCCTATAGTCTAGTCCATGAGATGCTTGCTGGGTATGCAAGACATCTTGGGTAGATTCAGGTTAGGTGCTGTGGATGAGTGAGATTATGTGGTGAATTTTTTCTGTGATTGGGTAAGTTCACTGAGAATGATCTGTTCCAGGTTCAACCATTTTTCCTCAAATTTCATTGGGTCATTTTTTCTTACTGCTGTGTAGAACTCCATTGTGTAGATATACCACATCTTAGTTATCCATTCTTCTAATGATGGACATCTGGGTTGATTCCAGCTCTTAGCTATTATGAATTGAGCCACTACAAACATGGTTCAGCAAATCTCTCTGGCCTGTGGTTTGAAGGTTTTAGGGTAGATGCCCAGTAAGGAAATAAGGGGGTCTGATGGTATCTCTATAGTCAGATTTTCAAGAGTCTCCACATTGCTTTCCAAAGTGATTGTACCATCTTATATTCCCACCAACAGTGGATGAGTGTTCCTACTTCTCCACATCCTTGCCAGCATTAATTTTCATTTGATTTTTTGATGTTTGCTATCCTTACTGGGGTAAGGTGGAATCTCATAGTTGTTTTAATTTGCATTTCCCTGATGATTAGGGATGATGAACATTTTCTTAAGTGTGTGTTTGCCATTTGTTTTTCTTCCTCTGTGAACTGCCTGTCCAGCTCTTTGCCCCATGTTGTGAATGGGGTGTATAACTTTTTCCTGTTTAGATTTTTGAGTTCTTTGTAGATTCTGGAGATTAGGCCTCTGTCAGTTGGATAACCAGCAAATGTTTTCTCCCATTAAGTGGGTAATCTATTGGCTTTGCTTATTGTATGCTTGTCTGTAAAGAAACTCTTCAGCTTCATGTGATCCCATTGGTTGAATGACTGTTTCAATCCAGTGCTACTGGGGTTTTGTTCAGGAAGTATTTTTCCACTCCTATATCATGGAAAGTACTTCCTATATTTTCTTCCAGTAGTAGTCGAGTTCCTGGTCTTATAGTGAGGTCTTTGATCCATTTGGACTTGAGTGTAGTGCATGGCAAAATATGTGGTTCAAGTTTCAATTTCCTGCATATTGTTATCCAGTTTGTCCAGCACCATTTGTTGAAGATGCTGTCTTTTCTCCAGCCTATATTGTTAGGGCCTTTGCTAAATATCAAGTAGCTATCGTTGCTTGACCCAAAATCCGGGTCCTCAAGTCTATTCCATTTGTCTATACTACTGTTTTTATGCCAGTACCATGATGTTTTTATTACTATGGCTTTGTAACATAGCTTTAGATCAGGTATGGTGATGCCTCCAGAGGTGTTTCTTTTGCTGAGGATATGTTTGGATATGCGAGGCCTTCTGCCTTTCCATATGAAATTTGAGAACATTTGTTCTATCTATGTGAAGAACACTGTAGGGATTTTCATTGGAATTGCATTAAATCTGTATGTTGCCTTTGGTAGGATTGCCATCTTCACAATGTTAATTCTGTCTATCCAGGAGCATGCGAGGTCTTTCCATTTTCTCAAGACCTCCTCAATTTCTTTTTTGAGCGCTTTTATGTTTTTGTTGTATAGATCTTTCCCTTCCTTGGTTAACATTATTCCAAGGTATTTTATTTTTTTGTTGTTGTTGCTATTGAAAACAGGACCATGCCCCTTATTTTTTCTCTGTATCTTTGTCATTTGCATATAGAAAGGCTACTGATTTTTGTGCATTGATTTTGTATCCTGCTACTTTGCTATAGGAGTTAATCACCTTCAGGAGTTTTGGGATGGAGTCTCTTGGGTCTCTTACATATACAACCATGTCATATGTGAATAGAGCTAGCTTACCTTCTTCCTTTCCAAATTGCATCCCTTTTATTTCCTTCTCCTGTATTATTGCTTGAGCTAGGACTTCCAGTACTATATTGAAGAGCAGAGGTGAGAGTGGACAACCCTGTCTTGTTCCTGATCTTAATGGGAATTCCTCCAGTCTCTCTCCATTAAGTATTATTTGGGCCTCGGAGCTTTGTATATTGCATGTATTATGTAAAGATATGAACCAACCATGCCCATTCTCTCCAATGTTTTGCTCATGAAGTGATGTTGCATCTTGTCAAAGGCCCTTTCTGCATCTATTGAAATGATCATGTGGTTTTTCTGTTTAGCTTTCTTTATGTGGTGTAATACAGTGACAGATTTCCATATGTTGAACCTCCCCTGTGTTCCTGGGATGAATCCTACTTGGTAAAGGTGGATAATGCTTTTGATGTGTTGTTGGATTCGGTTTCTGAGGATTTTGTTCAGGATCTTTGCATCTAAGTTCATCAGGGAAATAGGCCGGTAGTTTTCTTTTCTTGTGGCATCTCTGCTTGGTTTTGGAATTAGGGTGATGCTAACTTCATAAAAGGAGTTGGGTAGCTTTCCATGTTCTCCAATTCTGTGACACAATTTGAGGAAGATTGGTTTGAGTTCTTCCATGAAGGTTTGATAGAATTCAGCTGAGAAGCCATCTGGTCCTGGGCTCTTCTTTTGGGGGAGGGTTTTTATTACTTTTTCAATCTCAATGAGTGTGATAGGTTCATTTGGGAGATTAATCTGCTCTGAGTTTAGCTTTGATAGATGGTATGCATCCAGGAATTTATCCATCGCCTCCATATTATCCACTTTTGTTGAGTAGATTTTTTTAAAATAAATCCTGATGATTCTCCCAATTTCACTTATGTCTACTGTGATCTCTCCTTTTTCATTTTGAATTTTGTTAATTTGAAGCATCTCTTTTTTTTTTTTTTTTTTTTTTTTTGCTTCATCAGATTGGCCAGGGGTTTGTCAATCTTGTTTACTTATTCAAAGAACCAGCCCTTTGTTTTGTCAATTGTCTTCTTTTCTTAATATCGAATTCATTAATTTCTGGTCTGATTTTAATTATTTGTTTCCTTCTTTGGGTTGGATTTTTCTTGCTTTTCCAGTGCCTTTAGGTGGATGGTTAGGTTATTGCTTTGGGATCTCTCTGTCTTTTTCATGAAGGCATTTAGTGCTATGAATTTTCCCCTGAGGGCCACCTTCATTGTGTCCCATAAGTTTTTGTACGATGTGTTCTCATTGCCATTCAATTCTAGAAATTTTGCAATTTCATTTTTTATTTCCTCCACTATCCATTTATTGTTTAAAACTCTGCTGTTCAGTTTCCAGGTGCCATTGGGATTCTTGGTGGGTCTTTTGTTTTTAATTTCCAGCAATATAGCATTGTGATATGATATCATGCAAGGAATTATGTCAATCTTCCTAAATATGTGGAGGCAGGCTTTGTGACCAGTATATGCTCTATTTTAGAGAATGTTCCATGGGCTGCTGAGAAGAATGTGTAGTCTGTGGATTTGGGATGGAAAGTTCTGTAGATGTCCGTTAGGTCTAAGTGATCTATGGTTTTGTTGACCTCTCTTACTTCCCTGTTGAGTTTCTGTTTGGATGATCTGTCTATTACTGATAATGGTGTATTGAAGTCCCCAACTATGATGGTGTTGGTGCTTATTTCTGTTTTATTGTTAAGTAGGTTTTGTTTTATGAACTGCTGTGCCCCTGTGTTTGGTGCATACAGATTTATGATTGTAATATCCTCTTGATGGATCATTCCCTTGATAAGTAGGAAGTGGCCTTCTTTGTCTTTTTTGATTATTTTTTTTGTTTAAAGTCTATTTTATCTGATGTTAATATAGCTACGCCTGCTTGCTTCTTATTTCCATTTGCTTGTAATATTGTTTTCCACCCTTTCACCCTGAGGAGGTGTCTGTCTTTATTGGTGAGATGGGTTTCTTGAAGGCAACAGAGGGGTCTAACTTTCTGATCCATCCTGTAAGCTTGTGTCTCTTGATGGTTGAATTAAGGCCATTAATATTTAGGATAATGACCAGTGAGATTTGATTGATCCCTGCCATATTATGATGGTATATGTGGTTTGGTGTTTTCAGGACTTTGAATTTTTTTGTGCCTACTCTGAGTTTGGTTATTGTGATCTGCTTCTTGTAGGCATTTGAGTTTTATTATTTGTTTCTTCTCTGTGGAGAATTTCCTGAAATACTCTCTGTTGGTTTGGTTTTGTGTTCATATAATTGTAAAGCTGAGTTTTGTCATGAAAAGTTTTCCTTTCACCATCTATTATGACGTATACTTTTGCTGGGTAGAGTAGTTTGGGTTGGAAGCCATAGGATCTTAGATTTGCAGTTTTTCATTCCATGCCCTTCTGGCTTTCATGGTTTCCATTGAGAAGTCTGGAGTAATTCTAATGGGATTACCTTCAAAAGTGGTCTGCTATTTTTCCCTAGCTGCTTTTAGGATTTTCTCTTTGGCGTCAATGTTTAGAGTCTTAATGGCAATATGTCTTGGAGAGTTTCTCCTTTGGTCCACTCTGTTTATAGTTCTGTTGGCTTCTTGTATCTTGATGGGCCTTTCTTTTAGGAGACTGGGAAAGTTTTCTTCAATTATTTTGGTAAATTAGTTCTCCGTGCCTTTTGTTCTGAATTTCTTCTCCTTCTGGTATTCCAATGATCCTGATATTAGGACGTTTAAGGGTATCCCACAATTCCCTCATGTTCTGCTCACAGAAACTTTTGAACTTACTGAAACTTTTGAACTCTCAAACTGTTTCTTCCATCTTGTCTTCCAGATCAGAGTTTCTATCCTCCACATCGCTGACTGTATGCTTGAGAGCTTCTAGAGAGTTTTGGACTTGTTCAACTAGGTTTGCATTTTCTATTACTTTTCTATGTATAATTTCCATCCCTCTGTCAAGCTGCCTTTTCACATCATTTTTTTGGTTTCCTGATTCTTCTTGGAATTCATCCTTGCATTTATTTATGTCTTCATTTAGCATTGCCAGCTGATTTTTGAGGTCCTCTTTTTTTTTTCACTCTCCCTCATGTCTCCTAACTGTCTTTGAACTTCCATTTTCTTATCTATTTGGTCTAGTCTAGTGATGGCAGCATCTACATGATTATCAGTCCTTTGTTGTTTTTTAGCAAGTTCTACCAGTAGTTTGGTCAGGGTTGCATTGCTCATAGCTTCATTTTGGTGTTCTGATCCTAATGACTCTTCTATGTTTTGATTAGTGATGTTCATTGTAGGACTGGGTGATCTAACTGGATTTTCTTGCATTTGATTTTTCATGTTATTTCTTTTGCACTGTGGATTGACCATTGCTGTGTATGAGCACATAGGTGGGTGGATAAACCTGGGCTCAAGCACAGTGGGAAACTGAAGCAGCCTGAGGCAGTTGCCAAGCATCCTGGGCTTTGGCTGTCACTTGCCAAAGCTGCCTGAGCTCCTGCCTGGCCAGGGCGCCAAAGTTGCCTGAGCTCTCACGTGGTAATATGCCAAAGCTTCCTGAGCTCATGCTAGGAGAGACACTGAGGCATCTAGCACTGAAGCATCCCAAACTCTGGTGTGGCAGAACACTGGGACCCTGAAGCAGTCTGCACTCCCCTGCAACAGGACAATGGCAGTCGGCCGGCATGGCAGACAGGGAGGGGATGGCACCTGAGCTAGTGCAAGTGACGACACAGTCTGAGCTCACGTGGGAATTTGCAGTGGGCCTGGGCTCGTGCGTGAATGTGCGGCAGCCAGAGCAGTAAGTGAGCAAGTGGGCGGAGCAGGCTAAGCTTCCAAAAGCAGGGATCGGCGTGGTGGTGCCATTTGGCAGGCAAATTGATCAAAGGAGCCTGAGCTCCAATGGGCCAGCAGGCATAGCCTGGCCGAGGTCACTCTTCTGTGCAGTGAGGCAAGTGGAACTATGTTGGCCTGGGACCCTTTTCCTACAGTAAGTGTGGGAGTTTCCTGAAGCTGGGACTGTGGGGAGAGCAGCTGCTTAGGGGCAAGGGTGGGCTACCCACACAGGAGGGAATCAGTGATTCCCTGTTTGTTCCCCTCTGTGCCCTCCCACTGGCAATCTATTGGAGATTGCTGTCCCCTAAAAGACCCAGTGAACCCTTAATGTGTTGCCTTTCTTTCCTGGGGATGTGCAGCACAATTAGGCAGTTGCCATCTTGGCCAGAAGTCCCAGTTTTGCCATCAATATATATTTCTAATGACTAGTTATTATCCCATTTTATTCAAACTATTCTTACTTTTGTTTGGAGAATGTGTTCTATTTTATAGATAGAGTAGAATATAAGAGAGAATAAGGATACATGAATGCATCAAGAACAGAGAGCCAACAGTGACCAGGAAGTGGGTTTCCTCCATTTCATCCACCATGCCCAGAAGTCATTACAGGGGAAGCAGTGACATGAATACTACTCTCACAGCTAACCTGAAAACCAATTACAAAGAAATGATAACAGTCATTGTGGTCACTCATGCTTCATAAGAACATAGATTCAGAGTCTGCAGGGAAAGTAACACTAAATCAGATCTGTATCTTACCTACCGTGGCTCAGGGAGTATCACAGAATAGGGGTAGAAAGATTCTAAGAGCCTCAGGGTGGGTGAGAATAGCCTGAAACACCATGCTTCCCCCATCCCTGAAGAGACTTACTGAGGTCCCTTGGTCCCCAAAGTGAATACCAATAACCCCACCAAATACACTCAGCAGGATTGGGGTGGGAGAGATGAGTCTATGTGTTCAACCTTTTATTAAAAACCAATAAAAAATAATAATATATGAGCTGGAGAGATAACTTAGTGGTTAAGGATCTTGCCTGCCAAGCCTAATGAGCTGGGCTCAATTCCCCAGTGCCCATGTTAAAAGCCAGAAGCACAAGTTGTACAGGCAGCTGGAGTTCATTTGTGGTGGCTGGAGGCCCTGGCATGCCCATTCTCTCTGTCTGTCTCTCTTCTCTCTATCTCTCTCTACTTGAAAATAAATAAATATGGCTGGAGAGATGGCTTAGTGGTTAATCACTTGCCTGTGAAGCCTAAGGACCCTGGTTCGAGGCTCCATTCCCCAGGACCCACGTTAGCCAGATGCACAAGGGGGCGCATGCATCTGGAGTTCATTTGCAGTGGCTGGAGGCCCTGGCATGCCCATTCTCTCTCTATCTGCCTCTTTCTCTCTCTGTGTCACTCTCAAATAAATAAATTAAAATAAGCAAACAAATAAATAAAATAAAATAATCTATTTTATTTTTTAAAGGCCGGATATATGGCTTAGCTGTTAAGGTGCTTGCCTGTAAAGCCTAAAGACTCAGGTTTGATTCCCACAAAAGTGAGGTGCACAAGGTGGCTCATTCATCTGGAGTTCATTTACAGTGATCTGAGGCCCTAGCACATCCATATTGTCTCTCTCTCTATATGTGTGTGTGTGTGTGTGTGTGTGTGTGTGTAATGAAATAATTAAAAATTAATTAATCTAGAAGCATTATGAAAACAGTTCAACTATAAAAAATTAACATGGCTCTTAAGTCCTTCCCACTTTCCCCCCTCCATCATCCTTCCCTTATATCTCCTTTCAGGTTTCCTGCCCTCTACTACTAAGAGAAGGGTATTGTATATATGTAACTAGAGGAACAGACTACTGAGAGTGGAATAGCCTAAGTGGAGTCAGGGAAGGTATTGGGTAAAGGAATGGTGGTAGGAGAGTTAATCAAAATTTGAGATGTTTTTAATAAGCCATGTGGAAACCTATTTTTTTCAAATAATGGTATACCTAGAAACCATAGATTGCTACTAGAAAATTTTTAGTGCCAGAGGTGGGATACCTTCCAGTGAGTTGTTGGCCAGGGAGGTCCATGATGCCCTGAAAACAATACAGGATATTGTCAACACTCTTGGATAACCACCAGAATTAGATGGTAAGACCCTATTGTTGAAGACTCTACATGCTTGTGCTATAGGTCACTGATAAATCAGGCTGGAACTTAACTCCTCCATGCTGACTGGCTATCAGAAAGCAGGAAAGAGCTATCCTGCATGCAGCCAATTGGGAGAAAGAAGTCATCAGTGGTGTTAAACAGCAGTGGACCCTACAACCTCTAAGACTGGCCAGCCAGGCCAAATGCACCAACTGGTGCATTAACATGTCTATTGTGGGGGAAATCAACCTGCTCTCTAATTAGACTGGAGGCCCACTTCATGGGAGGAAATACATGCCTGCTATTCAAAGTCTAGTCCAGAAGTCAAAAGAACTTCCAGTGAATATGGCAGATTGGTAATGACACTAGAGCTCCGGGTGTAAGATTAGGCAAGAGTTGTGGGGCTCCAATAGTAGTAGGTCCCATAAGACCTCTACTGGTTGGGCACCGGGTTGCACATTCTGGAATCTGCCAATTCCTATGCTCTCTGGCATAGCTAGGATGACACCACAGGAACCCTGTTAGCCTCTCAAGCTGGGGCCATCTCGGTTTACCTAACTTGGGTCACCGGAGTTCAGGTGGGCAAGGTAGTCTGGTCAGTCTTCTCCACACCTCCTACATTCAGATAGGGGATCAATTTACTGAGTATGTCCCTAAAGTTCCAGAGCAAGGGCTCACACTTCTGCCCTACCATGCCCCACCAGTCCCTGTGGGTCCCCACAGTACCAGAGCCAGAGCCCACACTTCTGGCCCACAATACCCTGCCAGCCCCAGCACATTTCCACTGTGCCAGAGCTAAGACCCACACTTCTTCTGCCCCACTCCAGCCATTGGCCCCTGAAGTTCCCCACCCTGCCAACCTCAGCAGATCTTTCCAGCCTTGGCCACCTCCTCTGATCACACCAAGCCACACTGCTGGCCCTGTCCACACATCTACACCCCCACACTGGCCACCTCCTTGGACCCATGGTTTGACCTGGTTTATGAATCCTGGAGCCCCACCACCTCTCCAACCCTTCCCCCTCCCCATCCCTCTCCCACAACCAGCATCTGCCCAGTTGGGGCATTGTTTCTGCCCCAGATGGGGAGCACAGTAGTATCTGGCAACAACCCACCTGAGGGTACCAGTGAGTCCTCCAAAAGCTGCTCAGCTGGAGTACAGTAGGGGAGCAGGGATAAGTACTACTGTTCCTGAACCTCACAGGCAAGGCATGGCTGTGATTGCAGGTTGAGGAGATTATGGACCTCCAACTGTAGCCTTCCTATAAGCCACCAGGCCAGAGCTGCTGGCACACTTGCAGCCTTCACAACCTTCACATCTGTGGATACACCATCCCTCCCCAAGCCAGTTCAAACTCAAAATAGAACACTGACTGAAGATCCTACTAGGGAAAATTCTTGCTTCCTCCCTAATAAAACAAGACTGTTATCCCAAAATTGATAGATCCCAACACACACACACACACACACACACACACACAGAGAGAGAGAGAGAGAGAGAGAGAGAGAGAGAGAGACATACACACACAAAATAGCTTATAACATACAGAGTTAAACTAATCAGAATTACTTCAGATTTTCCAGTGGCAACACTTAAAGCCAGAAGAGCTTGGAATGGAGTATTTCAAACATTAAATAACCACAAATACCAACCCAAGCTACTATGCCCAGAAAAACTATCCGTCATAATGGAAGGTGAAAGAAAAACCTTTCACAATATAAACCAGCTGTATGATACATGTACACCAAACCAGCTCTAAAGTGCATACTTCATGGAATACCCCACACTCAGGAGATGAACCAACATTCACAAGAGGGGAGGAAAAAAAACAATCAGAACTACATTGGTCATAAAAGCATGCAAAGACCAAAACAACGCCAACCTCCACAAAACTATAAACATGACAGGGATTAACTCACATCTCACATTTGTTAACTCTGAACATAAATGGCCTCAATTCCCCAATCAAGATATATAAGTTAGCAGGATGGATTAGAAAACTGGATCCATCCATTTGCTGTCTACAAGAAACCAATCTTGTAATTAAAGATAAACACCTCCTTAAGAGAAAATATCCGAAGCAAATGGAATCATGAAACAAGAAGGAAGAGTTGTACTTATTTTGGAAAAAAATTAACTTTAAACAGAAAGCAATCAAAAGAGATAAAGTTGCCTTTATCCTCAACAATACAACAAGAAGGTATTACAATCATAAACCTATATGCACCAAACACAGGAGCACCTAATTTTTTTTGAGGTAGGGTCTTACTCTAGCCAAGGCTGACCTGGAATTCACTATGTATTCTGAGGGTGGCCTTGAACTCATGGAAATACCTCCTACCTCTGACTGACAAGTGCTGGGATTAAAGGCATGCACTACTACATCCAACCAGGGACACCTAATTTTATATTTAAAAATTACTAGACAATAAAACAGATATAGATCCCAGTACAATAATAGTAGAGACTTTAATACCCCACTATCATCAATAGACAGATCCTCTAGCAGAAAATAGAGAAACAATGCATCTAAACAATGCCATAGATCAGTAGACTTAACACATGTCTATAGAACAGTCCATCTTAATTCTTATGAACATACATTCTTCTCAAGCAGCTCATGATACCTTCTCCAAAATAGATCATATATTAGGTCATAAACAATGTCTCCACAAACTCAGAAAAACTGACATAATTCCCTGCATCATATACAAACATAATGCATTAAAACTAGAAATCAACAACAGTAACAACAGAAAACACATCAATTCCTAGAGACTGAAGAACTCACTATTACATAATGAATGTGTTATTGAAGAAATCAGAAAGGAAATCCATAAATGTATCAAACTGAATAACAATGAAAATATAACATATCAAAACTGATGAGTCACAATGAAGGCAGTTTTAACAGAGAGGCTCATAGCACTAAATGCCTATTTTACAAAAACAAGGAGATTTCAAATAAACAATTTAAATATACATTTGATGGTGCTGGAAAGGCAAGAATCGTCCAAGCCCAAAAGTACCAGATGGAAATGGGGGAAAACTTGAAGCATTCCCATTAAATTCTGGAGCAAGACAGGGTGTCCACTCTTGCATGGCTTTTCAACATAGTACTTGAAGTTTTAGCTCAAGAAATAAGACAAGAGAAACAAATAAATGAATACATACTGGAAACAAAGAACTCAAACTAGCCCTGTTTACACATGACATGATTTTATATATATATATATAAGTGACCCAAAAGATTTCATATGCAAAAAAAGAAAAAGAAAAAATACGTCCAAAAGTGATAAATTCTTTCAGTAAAGTGGCAGGATACAAAATTAATAAACAAAAATCGGAAGCCTTCTTACATGCCAAAGATAAACATATGGATTAAGAAATACCTTGGGAGGCAGAAGTAGGAGAATCGCCATGAGTTCAAGGCTAGCCTGAGATTACATAGTGAATTCCAGATCAGCCTGGGCTAGAGTAAGATATTACCTCAAAAAGAAAAAAATAAATAAATAAATAACTGATGCTATCCCATTATCAACAGCCACAGAAACATGAAGTACTTTGGAGTATCATTACCGAGGAAGTGAAATACCTGTACAATGAGAAGATAAAAGCACTGAGGAATGAAATAGAAGAGGATACAATAAGATGGGAAGATTTCCCATGCACATGGATTGAAAATGTTAATATTGTGAAAATGGCTATGCTACCAAAACTATCATATAGATTCAATGTGATTCCAGTAAAAAATTTCAGCAACATTCTTAACAGAAATTACAAAAAAATAATCTCAAAATTTATATGGAAGAACACACAGCATGGGATAACCAAACATCCTCAACAAAAGAAATACATCTTGAGGTATCACCATACATGATTGCAAGATATACTACAAATACATCATAACTAAAACAGCACAGCACTGGAACAAAAACAGACATACAGAACAATGTAATAGAAGAGAAGACCCATCTCTAAATCCAGGCAAATACAGTTACCTCAACTTTGACAAGGGAACAAAAATACACACTGGAGCAAGGACAGCATCTTTAACAAATAATATTGGAGAAATTGGATAACCACCTGTACAAGAATAAAATTAGACCCATTTTCTCAACCTGAATAAAAGTCAACTCTAAATGGAATAATGGCCTCAATATAAAACCTGAAACTATGAAACAACTAGAAGAAAAAATATGGAGTACACTCCATGATGTAGGCATAGGGAAAGACTTCCTGAGTAAGATCCCAGTAGCACCAGAAATTAGATCAATACTAAACCACTGGGACCTTTTGAAACTACAAAGCCACTGTATAGACAAGAAAACCATCAACAGACTGAATAAACAACCCACAGAAAGGGAGGAAATCTTCACCAGCTATACCTCCAACAAAGGTCTAATATCTAAAATTAGCAAAGAATTCAAAAAAACTAAGCAACAAAAAAAAAAATCAAACAACTCAATCAAAAAAATGGGATAGAGATTTGTACAGAGAATTCTCAAAGGAAGAAATACAAATGGCCATTACATATTTGAGGAGATGCTTAGTTATCAGAGAACTGCAAATCAAAACAACTCTAAGATTCCATCTCACTCCAGTAAGGATGGAATTCATCAAAAAGTCAAATGACAATAAACGATGGCTAGGTAGTGGGGAAAGAGGAACCTTTACCCACTGCTGGTGGGAGTGCAAAATTTTACAACCACTATAGAAATCAGTATGGAGACTCCTGAAATAGTTGAAAACAGCATTACCACTTGTTCCAGCAATACCATTTCTGGACATATGCCCTATAGACTCCACTCTTTACTACAGAGATCCTTGCTCAACCATGTTTGTGACTGCTCTATTCACAATACCTAGGAACTGGAATCAGCCCAGATGCCCATCAAGTGATGAATGGATAATGAAAATGTGTACATAAATGCAATGGAACTCTACTCAGTGGTAAGAAAAAACAAAACAATAAAATTAACCAATAAATGGAGGAGATTAGAAAAAAAATCATTCTAAGAGAGATCAGAGGTCACACAGGCGCAGAAAGACAAATGCCACATGTACTCACTCATCTGAAGTTTCTAACTAGAATCAATAAGAAGTGGATGCAAATCATACTCAGCACCAGAAATATGGGCATAAAACTACAATGAGAACAGCAGAGAGAAGAAGTAGGAAGAAAGGAGAACAGGAGTTACCTGAAAAGATAGGGGAGGGCAGAATATTGGAAGTGGAAGGTTCTTGAATGTATAAGGGGTAGGGAGGGTGGATAGGGAATTACTCAAAAGTTAACACAACATGAATTAGTCCCATAGCAATCCTATATCTGACAAGCATTCTACCACATATAACCACTAATAATGGGTAAAGGGAAACAATCTGAACATGAGGTGGAAAAAGCTTAACCTTAAAACTGCAGACTCTGGCTGGTAATTCTCAGGGCCAGAGCTGGGTTGTCCCCACATTAAGCTGTGGACCATGAGATCCCTAAAACAATGTAGGCCACTGCCAAAACACTTGAGTACTTGCCAGAGCTAAAAGGCAAGACCCTGTTGCTGAAGCCACCACAGACTATGGTCACAGGACATCAGATTAATATAGTGGAACCAAACAGTAAACCATCTAACTCCTGGTTGGCCCCCATAGTGTTGGAAAGCACTATGGGAGCTGCTAGAAGAAAACAGGCACCAACTGCATGAATAAACAGGGAGTCCTACAGAACACAAAACCAACCAGGTGAACAAAAGTATACCCTAGTACAATAGTGGCACACAGTCTCTGTGAGTAACCATCTGTTCTCTGATTGGACATGCAGTCTGCTCAGAGGGAAAGAACTCATACCTGATACTGGAAACCAAGTCAGATTCACATAGTCAGGAATCTCATATTTCATAGAGAAGCCCCCACTGCTCTCTGGAGAAGAAGAGTGGGCTTGAACACAAAAATCTCTCATATAACTTTGCATACTCGCTATAATCCAAGCTGCTTTTACTCCAGGTTTGAAAAACTGTTTTATTTTACAAATGACAGAGAAAATGTACAAGAGTCAAATTTCCATTGATAAGACAAAAAGATAATCAATGGCCCACCATGAGACTTGCAACCTCTTCCATATCTGCCAGGACCCAGGAGAACTTGCAGTGGAAATCACACCATGGACACCACTTTTACTGTTACCCTGATAATCAGCTCCAGGGTAATAGTGGAAGACACAGTGATCAAGCAAGCAGAACCTACCAAAGCAGAAATCCAGAGGCTACAAAGCACTCAACACAAAATCAGACTGCAAGTAGACCTGCCATGACTTAGGGAACATTGCAAAAAAGGTGGTGGAATGATTGTAAGAGCCACAGAGTTGGTTAGAAAACTCAAGGGCATGGTATCCCCACTATCCCATTGGGACTGACTGAAGCACCATAACCCCACAGAGGAGCCCCAGGGAAATGGGAATGGGGGTAGAGGGAATAAAATGGTATAATCTGTTAAAAATTAATAAATCACAAACAATAAACTAAGGGATCTCCAACAATATTGCTTAGTCCCACAATGAAATTCTTCAATGAAACATAGAAGACACAACAGAAATAGAATCTCAAAATGTAAGTACAATAAGTTATGTGACCCTGACCAAGTGAGTCTCTGAACTGGAAGCAACTCACCAAAAACACCAATCTAATAAATGAAATGAAACAGATTTATCCCTTACAGCACAGTTTCATCACCTAGCTTAACTTAATTGAGGAAGCCAAGAGACCTCAAAAGAGAGAAAAATGAACTGAAGGTGAGTTAACAAACAAAGGATCTCATTAAACAGCTGATTAAGCTTAATGAAGACATGATTAAATTCAAAAATGAATTCTAAGATGCATGAAGAAAATCAAACCACAACCTGAAATTGGAACTTGAAAAAGGTATGAATAAAATACAGAAAAATGTAACATAAAACAAAAATCAAGTGAAGCTTTAAGAAGTCTCCTCAGAAACCCTCAGTAACAGAGTTAACCATGTGGACCATAAGGACCTTGGATCAGGAAGACAAGACAGAAGAAATTTCACAGGAGTCCAAAAACTTTGATAACTTCAAAAAGTCATGCAAACAGAATCTGACAGAACTGTGGCATATCCTAAAACTGACAAACATCCAGATCATGGTTTTACCAGAAGGGAAGAAATTCAGGCCAAAGGCATGAAGAGCATTTTCAACAAAATGCATAGCACTAAATGCCTTCATAACAAAGACAGAGAGATATCAAATTAATAACCTAACCATCCACCTAAAGGCATTGGCAAAACAAGAACAATTCAACCCTAAGAGATCCAGACAGAAAGGAATAACTGACATCAGCGCAGAATATAATGAATTGGATATTAAGAAAACAATAAAGAAAATTGATGAAACAAAGAGCTAGCTCTTTTGACAAAATAAATAGGATTGAAAAATCCTTGGTCAATTTGATCAATTCAAAAAAGAAAAGAAAAGCCACAAATTTGCAAGTTAGAAAGTAAAAAGGGAGAGATCAAAACAGACATAAGTGAAATTGGAAGAATCATCAGGACATATTTATAAAAACTCTACTCCACAAAGTTGGATAACTTGAAAAAACTGGATGAATTTCTAAACACATGCCACCTACCAAAACTAAATTCAGAGCAGATAAATCTTCTAAACTAACTTATTACAGCCATTGAAATTGAAAATGTAATTAAAAAAAAAAAAACCTCCCTAGAAGAAAAACTACAGAACATAATGGATTCTCAGTCAAATTCTACTAAACCTTCATGGAAGGACTGAAAGAACTTTTTCTTAAGCTTTTTCGCATAATCAGAGAACAGGGTAGGCTCTGCAAACTCCTTCTATAAAGCTGGCATTGCCCTAATACCAAAACCAGACAGAGGTACAACAATGAAAGATAACTATAGACTTATATCCCTGATGAACTAAGATGCAAAAATCCTAAAGAAAATCCTCACAAACCAAATTCAAAAACATATCAAAAGCATCATCCACCTTGGTCGAGCAGGCTTCATCCTAGGGATGCAGAGGTGGTTCAACATATGGAAATTGATTAATGCAATATACCACGTACATAAACTTAAGCACAAGAACCACATGATCATTGCAATAGATAAGAGAAGGCTTTTGACAAAATACAACATCACTTCATGATTTAAATGCTAGAGACAATAGGCATTGAGGGTTTATATCTCAACCAAATAAAGGCTATAAACAAAGCACCTAAAGCCCAAATCATACTTGATGAGGAAAGACTCAGAATTCCCATTGAGAACAAGACAGGAAAAAGACAGGGGTGCCCACTCTCACTGCTGCTCTTCAACATAGTATTAGAAGTGCTAGTCCAATCAATATGACAGGAGGAAGATATAAAAAGAATACAAATTGTAAAGGAAGAAATCAAACTAGCCCTATTTGAAGATGACATTATCCTATATGTAAGTGACCCAAAAGACTACCATAAACCCTCTAAAGGGGATAAATTCCTTCTGCAGAGTTCCAGGATATAAAATCAACACACAAAAATCAGTAGTCTTCCTATATGCAAAAGAAAAATATAAAGAGAAACAAATCAGTGAAGCTGTCTCATTTCAAATAGCCACAAAAAAAAAAAAAAAATCGGGCTGGAGACATGGCTTAGCAGTTAAGCACTTGCCTGTGAAGCCTAAAAAGCCTGGTTTGAGGCTCAATTCCCCAGAACCCACGTTAGTCAGATGCACAAGGGAGCACATACATCTGGAGTTCGTTTGCAGTGGCTGGAGGCCCTGGTTCACCCGTTCCCTCTCTCTCTCTCTCTTTTTCTCTCTGCCTCTTTCTCTGTCTGTCTGTCACTCTCAAATAAATAAATAAAAATAAATAAAAACTAAAACAAATAAATAAATATTTTTAAAAAATCAAATACCTTGGAATAATACCAACCAAGGATGTGGAGGACCTATATAATTAAAACATAAAAGCACTCAAGAAAGAAATTGAGAAGGATATGAGAAGATGGAAAGACCTCCCATGCTCCTAAATAGGTAGAATTAATATTGTGAAAATGGTAATTCTACCAAAAGCAATATAAAAATACAATGAAATATCAATTAAATTCCTGGTATCATTCTTCAGAAACACAGAAAAATAATCAAAAAATTCATATGCAATGGCATAAGGCCTTGAATATCCAAAAATATACTGAGCAAAAGAAATACCTTTAGAGGTATCACCATAACTGATCTAAAACTATACTACAAATCCATAGAAACAAAATCAGCATAGTACTGGCATAAAAACAGACATATAGACCAATGGGACAGGATTTAAGACGCAGTCCTTAGTTCTAGTAACTACAAATACTTGATCTTTGACAAAGATGCCAACAATGTTGTAGCAAACAGTTTTAGATTCACTGAGGTGAACTTCCAGACCAGGAACAATTTTAGAGGAAGGTATATTTATTGAAGTTTACAGATGTAGGGGAAGTTCTATAATAGCATAAGAAGGTGGCCCTGCTTTTACAGGTTCAAGCAGAGAGACAGAACCCACAAGCCAAAAGCTACACCACACAGCACACTTCAGGAGCTCCAGCTAGGCACTTTACATATCTTTAGATTGGAATTTCAAACCCACCAACACACCTTAAGATCTGTCCACTGACACCTCCTCCAGCCAGGTGGATGCAGATCCATACTACAAATTAATAAAACACTTAATAGATTGGGGGCCATCTATTCAAACTATTACATTCTGCCCCTGGACCCCAATAGATTCAACACCATCACACATTGCACATTGTATTCAGTCCAATTTCAAAGGTCCCCACAGTCTTGACCAACTTAAGATACTTCCAAAGTCCCAAGTCTCCTCTGAGATTTAAGATTTTCTCTTAGCTGTTAGACCTGTAAAATCAAACAAGTTAAATACTTTCTGTTAGGTCAGGACAAAATGGAGTCACCCAGGACAGCAGAAGGGAAGACAGCAAAATGACAACAGAGGAGTCATCCACATTCCTCAAGAAATTGTCCAGCCATTATCCCTCCCCTGCCTGACAAGACTCCGGGTTTAGATTTACTGCCCCCTATCTCTCACCAGGTCACTCCTGGTCTCCCCATATGGCTAATGTAAAAGAACAGAGATTTACTTCCCTAACAAGAAAATTCCTTTCCCTTTCTCACCTTCCCCCAATTGAAAAAAAACCTATAAAGCCCACTATCTGTAACCCCAGACTGACTGCTCCACTCTTGAGAGTCAGTCCTGGTAGCTCGTGATTTTCCTCTGAGTAAAAACTTACATCTTTGCCTCAGAGTGGTCTCCATGGTCCTTAGTCACTCTTGAACTGTGGTGTGTGACTCGTATAGGAAGGCTTCTGATTGCCCTCTTCGGCAGCCAGGCTGCCTTTCCCTTATAAGATCACCAAGCTGCCATTTGACCCTCTGAAGGCCTTGGACCATCTCTGCCTGATACAGGATTTCACACCCACCACGATTCAGCCTCACTGTTCTTTTCTCCATCTCCTTCCTTCTTGGTAAGTTCCCCCTCTCTCCCTCTCTCTCGGGTTGGCCTGTCTCAGGTTTCACCCCTCCTCATGGAAGCTGTGCTGGCATGTCAGGATACATCCCTCGGCTGCTAGGCCCCAACCTCATGTCTCCAGAAAGAAGCACTCTGGACACCTCAGGTCTCTCTCTCTGGTCTACTGTACCCTAAGGGGCACCTTTTGGTTCAGTTACACCATCTTGGGACACCCCCTTTTCCTCCCTCCTCTCCCTCTCACTCTTCCTCCTGAGCTGTCATCTTCCACTGCGAGCTGCTTTCATCTTCCACAGCCAGAAGCTTCCACCATCAGAAGCACAGTCGACCTCCTCACCCACTAACAGGCTAAACAGCCCACAGTTGCAACCTGTATGGCCTCTGCCTACATGGGAGGTGCAGGCCCCGTTCACCCTCATGGGCCAGGGGGTCATATTGGTGTTCTGTATAAACGCAACTTAAGCTCTGGTTTATTTTTCTCTCACCCTTCTTTTGCTCTTTTCCTGTCTCCTTAAGAACTTAAAGCCTCTATGACTCTTGGACAAAATTTTATCTTTCTCTGTAACCCTACCTGGCCACATCCATAAGGTGGACAATGAGTCCAAATGGCCTGAAAATGATACTTTTGATTTCCAAATTCTCACTGATTTAAGACAAACTTCTGCCAAAGTACAGGCAAATGGTCTGCAATACCTATTTTTCACTCTGTATGCAAGGCCTTCTATCTGCTCTACCTGCCATTCTCACCAGGTCCTAGCCAAGGTCTCAGAAATGCACTCTCACTCAACCCCTCCCCCATAGTCATCCTCACCCTCTGCTTTTTACCCTAATGCCATAGAGGACCTCGCCCCAACAGCTCCTCCTGCTCCTCAGCCTCTCCTGACACCCTGACGGGTAACAAGGTTTGCTCTTAGTCTCCAGAGTTGTAAATAGAATATAAATTTAAAATGGGAATTCATAACTTCCTAATAAATGAATGAATGAATGAATATCTGAAGGAGAAATGATTGTCTAGAGTCTATATGAAAAGTGCACTTAAAATGATGTGTGTGTGTGAATATTGTAAGGGTCTGAAAATCACTAAAGAAAGAGTCCAGAATAAAATAGTTTGTAAAAGAAAAGAGTGCTTATTCTGCAGAATCAGCATCATGCGGGAGTCAACCATTCATACAAAATGGTGACCCCAAGAGGAGCTAGCAGGCTCCTTTTTTTTTTTTTCATTTTTTTTTCTTTTTTTATTAGTTTTGTATTCAGCAAATACAGTCAGTTTGGTACCATTATTAGGCTCATCCATGACCTACCACCTCCCCTTAGCCCCTCCTTGTGGAGGTATATGGGTCATGCATTGTGGAGTTAGCCCACAGTTATGGGTAAGATAAATGTCTCTGCATATCATGACCCAACATGTGGCTCTGACATTCTTTCCACTGCCTCTTCCACAAAATTTCCCTGAACCATATTGGGTTCATTTTTGGTCTGCTTCAGTGATGAGGTGTTGGGGACCTCTGAGGCTCTGGCTCTCTGATTTGGTAGGAGTTGATTTTTCTCTGTGTTGATCTCCTTCCCCCTTCTGCTGGTATCCGGTTCATCAGGAAAACGGCATCCTTGCTTGTTTTGCCAACTTTTCTTAGTTTCAGCAGGGGCCCTTTGGAGGTATGATGGGGTGGCTCTCTCCTTAGGATCTACATCTACCTGAAAAAGAGAAGCAGATTTTCCAACGGAGAGTAAGTTAGCACCAGGACAAAAGAGATAACCCTTACTTTTTTATAGAGAATTTAATAGGTGTAGGCCCTCTTGTAGCCCATGATTGATGGTAGCTTGATATTGGAGAGTGGGCTTATGTTTGGATATGGTTCTGACTTGTTTCCCAGCTCCACCTATGGGTCCACTACCACTGAGGAGATCAGTTAGCCAAATTAAGAGCAGTTGGCTCCCCACCATGGCTGTGTGCCACTATTGAACTTCTGTGGGCATCACAACAGGTTATTTGATGCTAAGTAGGTTAGACCATGAGTTACTTGGACAGATATTGGTCATTTTCCCCCAGTCGCCCATGTAGCACCTTCTGGCATTAGACGCGCTGACTGTCTGGGGACTGACTGTCTTCCAACTTACAGCCATGCCATTCTATTTTGCATGTCAACCACATAAGGTGTCTTCAGCAGTAGGGTCTTACCACTAACCTTTAGTGGGTCATCAAATACTCTGAGAGAAATCTGTCTGTCTTTTAGTAAACCTTGTAGGTCTCTCTGATCAAAAGCTCATTGTGGATGATAGCCCCATGCTGGTACTGGGAGTGACAGGTCAGTGCCCACTAAGAAAATAAGGAAAAAGATAACTAATATACAAGAGTTAGACAGAAGAGAGAGAGAGACAGAGAGAGAGAGAGAGAGAGAGGAGAGGGAGAGGGAGAGGGAGAAGGAGGGAGGGAAGATGTAGAAGATTAAGGTTAGTCATGATCCCACCCACTCCTGTGTCTTGTGGTTCCCTGTAAGGGCCTGGTGAAGGATCAGCCATTTGGTCTGTCTTTTAGTAAGTAGAAAATTATGGTACCATTGCCATTTGGGTGTAGATTTCTGTTTCCCACCCCTTTGATGCCCTCCGCTCCCTCCCCTTCCATCCTAGTGTCTATTCCACGAGATGATTGCTGGATATGTGAGGTATCTTGGGTAGATTCAGGTTAGGTGCTGTAGATGAGTGAGACTATGTGGCGATTTTTTTTTCTGTCATTGGTAAGTTCACTGAGAATGATCTGTTCCAGGTTCAACCATTTTTCCTCAAATTTCATTGTGTCATTTTTAATTACTGATGTATAGAATTCCATTGTGTAGATATACCACATCTTAGTTATCCATTCTTCTAGTGATTGACATCTGGGTTTATTCCAGCCCTTAGCTATTCCAAATTGAGCCACTACAAACATGGTTGAGCAAATCTCTCTGGCCTGTGGTTTGAAGGTTTTAGGGTAGATGCCCAGTAAGGGGTCTGTTGTATCTCTATACTCAGCTTTTTCAGAAGTCTCTATATTGCTTTCCAAACTGGTTGTACCATCCTACATTCCCACCAACAGTGGATGAGTGTTCCTACTTCTCCACATCCTTGCTAGCATTTATTTTTATTTGATTTTTTGATGTTTGCTATCCTTACTGGGATAAGGTGGAATCTCATAGTTGTTTGAATTTGCATTTCTCTGATGATTAGGGATGATTAACATTTTCTTAAGTGTATGTTTGCCATTTGTATTTCTTCCTCTGTGAACTGCCTGTTCAGCTCTTTGCCCCAATTTGTGAGTGGGGTGTTTGACTTCTTACTGTTTAGATTTTTGAGTTCTTTGTAGATTCTAGAGATTAGGCCTCTATCAGTTGGATAACCCACAAATATTTTCTCTAATTCTGTGGGAAATCTATTGGCTTTGCTTATTGTATGCTTGTCTGTAAAGAAACTCTTCAGCCTCATGTGATCCCATTGGTTGAGTGATAGTCTAAGTTCATGAGCTACTGGGGTTTTGTTCACGAAGTCTTTTTCCATTCCTATATCATGGAAAGTACTTCCTAAATTTTCTTCCAGTAGTATTTGAGTTTCTGGTCTTATATTAATGTCTTTGATCCATTTGGACTTGAGTGTCATGCATGGTGAAATGTGTGGGTCAAGTTTCAGTTTCCTGCATATGGTTATCCAGTTTGTCCAGCACCATTTGTTGAAGATACTGTCATTTTTCCAGCCAATATTGTTCTGGCCTTTATCAAATATCAAGTAGCTATTGTTGCTTGACCCAAAATCCGGGTCCTCAAGTCTATTCCATTGGTCTATACTCCTGTTTTTATGCCAGTACCATGCTGTTTTTATTACTAAGGCTTTGTGATATAGCTTTAGATCACGTATGGTGATGCCTCCAGAGGTATTTCTTTTGCTGAGGATTTATTTGGATATGCGAAGCCTTCTGCCTTTCCATATGAAATTCGAGATCATTTTTTCTATCTCTGTGAAGAACACTGTAGGGATTTTAATTGGAATTGCATTAAATCTGTATATTGCCTTTGGTAGGATTGCCATCTTCACAATGTTAATTCTGTCTATCCAGGAACATGGGTGGTCTTTCCATTTTCTCAAGTCCACCACAATTTCTTTTTTGAGTGTTTTTATGTTTTTGTTGTATAGATCTCTCACTTCCTTGGTTAACGTTATTCCAAGGTATTTTGTTGTTGTTGTTGCTATTGAAAATGGGACTATGTCCCTTATTTCTTTCTCTGTATCTTTGTCATTTGCATATCGGAAGGCTACTGATTTTTGTACATTGATTTTGTATCCTGCTACTTTGCTATAGGAGTTAATCACCTTCAGGAGTTTTGGGATGGAGTCTCTCGGGTCTCTTACATATACAATCATGCCATCAGCGAATAAAGCTAACTTAACTTCTTCCTTTCCAAATTGTATCCCTTTTATTTCCTTCTCCTGTCTTATTGCTTGAGGTAGGACTTCCAGTACTATATTGAAAAGCAGAGGTGAGAGTGGACAACCCTGTCTTGTTCCTAGCAGGCTCCTTTTAAGCACAGCTAGAGGAACTTTGGCTGGCTTAGTCTTTTCTAACATGATTGGCTAATCTGAACAATAACTGCACTTGTATTTCTTTGATTGGTCCTAAAGTTTTGGTGGGCTAGGTCTAGGGGAATTTCAGGCAGATTGGGTAACCCTTTATCATGATTGGCTAGGCAGGAAGCAATTACATTTGTACACCTTTGATTGATTGGGGCAAAAGGTGCAAAAGGGATATGTCTGGGCATGTTTGGACATGTCTCCAGGAACTAACTCAGCCTCTGGGAGGCTATCTTCCAGGCCACATGTCAGGGTCACTGTAGAGTGATAGCCCACCCTTTCCCAGAAATTTTGCCTGCCTCTCCAGGAAACTGAAACTTAGGCCTAGTTAGGGTGGCCCCTTACTGAAGCCTGTGATGGCATCAGTTTGGTCCCTTCATTCCCCCCTTGAGTACAGCCTCATCTCGAATCCTTGAGATGTATCAAGGTTGGTATTGTTGTCTTAGAACCATTAATTGTACTGTGGTTAAGTGATCCTTAATAAATTTGACCAAGGCATTAATAATGCAAGGCCCACAGGTGAGGGCCAGCAAAAAGAGGATAAGGGGATCTGCCAGGGAAGAAATTAGGGTTGCTAACCAATAAGACCAATTAAACAAAGATTCATACCAGTTTTGATTTTCCTTTCTAATTTTATTTTATTTTTTAAAAATATTTATTTTATTTATTTATTTGAGAGCAACAGACAGAGGGAGAAAGGCAGAGAGAGACAGAGAGAGAATGGGCGTGCCAGGGCCTCCAGCCACTGCAAACGAACTCCAGTCTGGCTAACGTGGGTCCTGGGGAATCAAGCCTCAAACCTGGGTCCTTAGGCTTCGCAGGCAAGCACTTAACCATTAAGCCATCTCTCCAGCCCTCCTTTTAATTTTAGCCCTTTCTTCTAACCTCTTGCGTACCATGGTCAGGCTGTCTCTGATAATGCCTGATTTGTTGACATAAAAACAGCATTGTTCTTCTAAGGCCTGGCAAAGCCCTCCTTGCTACAGAAAGAGCAGGTCTAACGCCCCTTCTATTTTGCAGTACTACTTCAGCTAGTGAGTCCAGTGACTGCTGTAGGTGATGGAGAGACTTTTATAATTAGTGAGATCTGAGTCTTTAAGGTCAGTTAGAGCTTGGTAAGGCTGATCTGCCTTAATTAAGGCCATTGTACCAGTGCCAATTTCTGCAGCTATGTTGGTCCCAATTAGTGCTGTGAGAAGGATTTCTGAGATTCCAAAATCTCATTTTTCCCTGTGGTGGTGGTGGTCTAGAGTTTCCATATAGGTGTTGAAAGGAAGGTAGTAAACTTGAGGGAATAGGGTAACTAGAACACACAAGCTGTTCTGAAGGATTTGGGGGTGGATGCAATGGGTTAAGCCCATGGTGCCTGCAAACCAAGTTCCGTTATGGGGCACTAGGTAGGACATACTAGCCTCTGTGGTGAGGGCATGTTTACAGAGATACTTAAGGTACAGAAAGCTATATAGTTTTCCCCCGATTACTATAACACTTAACCCCTTTCCAGTTACAGTTTGAAGGGTAAGAACTGGAGACTTTCCCCAAGAGTATCTCAGTGGGCTTTCTGAAGGAGTTGACATATTTCCTGTGGTAGTCTAGCCAGTATAGTATGGGGGCCTGGGGTCCAAGCAGAGCCCACAATTTTCCCTAGTAAGATTAGTGGTGGAGTTAAGAAACTTGAAAGGGAAGTTTAGTAACTGTAACTCAAATACAAGGGACATATCTGGGACTCTGGGTGGAGGCATGACCGTGGGTATGGCCATGTCCCTGGCTGGGGAGATGCCAGAGACCAAAGTTGGTGCTGTGGGTTTGAGATTTTCTGGCCATGGACTATGATGGGGTTGGACCCAATGGGTACTCCATGGTTAGCCCCTTGTGGCTGGACATGGAGTGTTATGGTAAATACCACTCCTGACTCTTTTCCTATTGTATATAGTCTTAGCACCCAACTTTTACCAATCTCCCATCTGGTGGCAGCTTTTCCTCTGTTAGTAAACTTAATTAATAGCCGATTACATTGGGACTGCTTTGCTTACATAAGGGGGATCCCCCGGTTCAGGTGACAGTGATACAGTCTGTTTTCATTGGTAGGGGGGGGGCAAGAAATGGCCCCCATGGATTCACACTTTGCCTGTTGCCCTGAGGTTCTGTCATGATCAGGACACACATAAAAGGCCTGTTTTCTTGTGTTGGCTCATGCTTGAGGGAAATTGCATCCAAAGGATGGGTTGCACTGGCATGGGCTGCCAGTTTCATTATCAGTAGAAGCATAGTCCCAAGATTGCCCCACTAGGTCACACAAGCCAAACATCAGACAAGGGAACCAGGTTCCAAGAGGGGGCTAAATGGGACATGGAATTACCTACCTTCCCTGTGGCCATATTAGTGATTGTCCATGTGAGATTGTAGGGCTGATGTGGGTTTGAGGTGATCAAGATTAATAGACAACTGAAGACAGACACAATCCAAAATAATCTGGCCATCGAGTCTCTAGCTTACGAATTCTCAGTTTGAGTGGGTCCTGCAAGTGTTCCATGGCCCACCACAATCCTGGTTTCTCCTTAGGAGTGTAGTTGTCTGGATCCATGTGCAGGTCAACAGATTTCATGTGTGAGTGCTGTATCCAGGCTGGGATGCTGTCCACCTTGACAGCAGTTGGGGTGGTCAGGATCATGATGTAAGGCCCCTTCCAGCCAGATTCAAGAGTCGCTTTTCGGTGCCTTTTGATGAGTACTACATCTCCCAGTCTGAACCAGTGGGGTTCAGGTGGAGGTGCCTTCTTATAGATGGCCTGCAGCTGGGGCCAGAGATGTTCTTGCACCTGAAATAAAGCTTGTAAGGAGGAGAGAAATCTCTCATCATCAAACTAAATTAGCATTTCTGCTTTTATATTAGGTAACAAGGGTGGGGGTCTTGCATACATGATTTCAAAGGGAGTCAGCCCCATGGTACAGGGGGAGGTTTGAACTCTGAAAAGGGAAAAGGGAAGGAGAGACACCCAGTCACCAGCAGTTTCAAGGGTTAATTTAGTTAGGGTCTCCTTTAGGGTTTGATTCATTCTTTCTACCTGTCCTGAACTCTAGGGATGATATGCACAATGGAGTTTCCAATTTGTCCCCATGATTTTAACTATAGCCTGGGTTACCTGTGAGATGAAGGCTAGTGCATTGTCTGACCCCAAAAGAACAGGTAAACCATACCTTGGAATGATATCATCCAATAGTTTCTTGGCCACGGTTGTGGCAGTCTCATTCTTGGTTGGAAAAGCCTCAGTCTATCCTGAAAAGGTGTCTATAAATACCAGTAAATACTTGTATCCATACAAACCAGGTTTTACCTCTGTGAAGTCTATTTCCAAATTTACTCCTGGTCAGGTTCCTCTTTCCCTGATTCCCAACTGAGAAACTCAGCTTTTTGCATTAACCAGGCAGCAATTATGACATTGAGCTATGGCTTCTACTGCTTTTTGTCTTAAATCATAAACCTTGAGCTGAGATCACCTAAGTACATCCTCAATCTTCTGTTGACCCAGATGTGTGCTCTGGTGTATTTGTCTAATGAGTCGACCAGCAAAGTCCGATGGGAGAATAATCCTCCTGTCAGGGGTTTTATACCATCCTTGTTCCTTATAGGCTGATGTGCAGGTATGCATCCTCCATAGTTCTGAGTCAATATAGTTTGGTGTTTCTGGCAAGGTTGTCATCACCATTGGAGGCCCTCTTGCCACCAGGGTGATAACAACATGGAGGGCTGCCTCTTGTGCTGCCTTATCAGCCCTGTTGTTCCTTCCCCTTTCTGGTGACCACAGCAATGCATGATTGCTGTTTCTTTGGGGAGCCATATAGCTTGTAGGAGGTCCAAGATCTACTGTTTATTTTAAATCATTTTTCCTTCTGCTGTCAATAGTCCCCTCTCTTTATAAATGGCCCCATGAACATGTACTGTTACAAAAGCATAATGGCTACCAGTATAAATATTAAGTCTCTTTCCTTGGCCTAGTTGTGAGGCCTTGGTCAGCACTATCCAATCAGCTTTCTGGGCAGATGTACCTGGAGGGAGGGCTTTTGACCATACAGTTGTCTCTTAAGTTGTCACTGTAGCTCCTGCATACTGGACTCCATCCTTAAGGAAGCTGCTACCATCTGTATACCAGGTCAGCTCTACCCCTTTAAGGGGAATGTCCTTGAGATCTGGTTGGGTCCCTTGTAAACTGCTCAAGAATCCCAAGCAGTCATGTGTGGAACTGTCCAGATCCAGATCAGGTAACAGGGTTGCAGGATTGAGGGCCTGACTGGTGGCAAATTGGACCCATGGAGGGTTGAGGAGAAGAGCTTGGTAATGAGTTAGTCTGCCATTGGTTAGCCACCTGTCAGGGGGATGCTTTAGCACTCCTTCAGTAGTGTGAGGACTAGTCACTCTCAGAGTTTGACCCAAAGTTAGTTTATCTGAGTCTTTGACCAATAAGGCGGTGGCTGCTATTATTCCAAGGCATGGGGCTATCCCATTGCCACTGGGTCTAATTTCTTTGATAGGTAAGCAACTGGCCTCTTCCAAGGCCAAGAGTTTGAGTCAGTACCCCTTTAGCTATACCTTTGTTTTCATCCACATAAAGATGGAAAGGTTTGTGGATATCTGGCAAAGTCCATGCCAGAGCTTTCAAGGAGGGCCTTTTTCAATTGGAGGAAGGCCTTCTCCATTTCTGGGGTCCATTCTAGAGAGCTTTCTTGTCCCCTCATGGCCTCATAGAGAGGCTTGGCAATTTCTGTGAATCTGGGTATCCAAAGTCTACAAAACCCCACCAACCCCAAGAACTCAACTGTTGCCAGGTTCTGGGGTGGGGGGTGTTGAGTATTGTCTCTTTGCAGACTTGAGACACTAGGTGTTGGCTCCCCTTGAGTATGTTCCCAAGTTATGTTACTTCCCTGTGGCAGAATTGTGCCTTTCTGTCTGAAAATTGGTATCCCATGCAGTCCAATTCTCTTAGCAAGGCCTCTGTGGCTGAGTGGCAGGCTTCTTCATCTGGAGCCACTATAAGGAGGTCATCTACATACTGCAAGAGGGTTATTTGGGGAGGGGCCTGATGGTACTCACCAAAATCCTCATGGAGCGCTTCATCAAAAATGGTGGGTGAGGGCTGGAGAGATGGCTTAGCATTTAAGATGCATGCCTGCGAAGCCTAAGGAGCCCAATTCAATTATCCAGTCCCATGTTAGCCAGATGCACAAGGGGGCAGGCACATGCGTGTGGAGTTAAGTTGCAGTGGCTAGAGGCCCTAGTGTGGCCATTTTCCCTCTCTCTCTCTCTCTCTCTCTCTCGGTTTCAAATAAATAAATAAAAATAAAATCTTTAAAAAAATGGTGGGTGAGTTCTTAAATCCTTGTGGCAATCTGGTCCATGTTAATTGCCCATGGAATCCATGTTCTGGATTGCTCCATTCAAAGGCAAACAGAGGTTGACTGGCCTGGGCCAGTGGCGAACTGAAGAATACATCCTTGAGGTCCAGCACAGTGTACACATTGGTTTCAGGTGACAGAGTGCTTAGCAGAGTGTAAATGTTTGGCACTGTGGGGTGGATATCCTCTACCCATTTATTAATTTCCCTCAGATCCTGCACAGGCCAATAGTCATTACAGTGGGGCTTCTTTACCAGCAGGAGAGGAGTATGCCAGGCAGACTGACAAGGGACTAATATCCCTTATTCCCAAAGCTGGGTTATGTGAGGCATTATACCATGTTTGGCCTCTTGGGGCATAGGGTATTGGCAGACTCATATTGGGCTGGCATTAGCCCTCAGTTGGACCATGATGGGGGCCCAATGTTTGGCCAGCTCAGTCTGATTTCTCTCTGCCCATACACCTGGAATCCTTTCTCATAGCTCCCTGAGATATGGGCTTTCAGGGGTAGCTTGGGAGGGTGAAGAGTATAGTTTATATTCTTCCTCCAGGACATAGTTAACACATGTACAGGACCATTCTGATTGAGGACCTGTACTACCTCAGGGCTGAAATGGATTTGTGCCCCCATTTTAGTCAAGAGGTCTTGCCACAGGAGTGGATATGGGCACACAGGGATGACCATGAATGAATAGGTTACCTGTCCTATGCCTAAGTCTACTTCTCTTCGGGTAATCCATGAATATTGACTTGTCCCAGTGGCTCTTGGACCCATGTCCTTTTGGTGGACAGAGATTCCATAGGTTGTTTCCGGATAGAATGTGGAGCCCCAGTATCAACCAGGAAAGCCACTGGTTTCCCCTCCAACTTCAACGTTGCCCAGGGCTCATGGTGGGGATGTGGGCCCTGATGCCCTCAATCACTGAGTTCTCCTATTTCCAGGATTTTAGGATTTTTGTCCCTTTGTCTTTTTGGACATTCATTTTTCCAGTGTCCCATCTCTTTGCAATGAGCACATTGGTCCTTTTGGAGACTGGGTCAGTGTTGTCCTTCCGCCCTCAATTGTGGGGTTGGCTTGCTCCTGTCTTTCCCATAAGCCATGGTTTTTAATTCCCTTGGGTCAGATTTTCCCATGGCGGCCAGTAGTATCTTAGGTATCCTCTAGTTTGTTTACCTTCTTGGGTAACCTCTACTCAACAAAAATGGATAATGTGGAGGAAATTGATAAATTTGTGGAAGCATACCATCTATCAAAGCTAAACTCAGAGCAGATTAATCTCCTAAATGAACCTATCACACTCATTGAGATTGAAAAATAATAAAAACCCTCCCCAAAAACAAGAGCCCAGGACCAGATGGCTTCTCAGCTGAATTCTATCAAACCTTCATGGAAGAACTCAAATCAATCTTCCTCAAACTGTGCCACACAATTGGAGAACAGGGAAAGCTACCCAACTCCTTTCATGAAGCTAGTATCACCCTAATTCCAAAACCAAGCAGAGATGCCACAAGAAAAGAAAACTACCAGCCTATTTCCCTGATGCACTTAGAGGCAAAGATCCTGAACAAAATCCTCACAAACTGAATCCAACAACACATCAAAAGCATTATCCACCTTCACCAAGTGGCCTTCATTCCAGGAACACAGGGGTGGGTCAACATATGGAAATCTGTCAATGTAATATACCACATAAACATGGTTAAACACAGAAACCACATAATCATTTCAATAGATGCAGAAAGGGCCTTTGACAAGACACAACATCACTTTATGATCAAAACATTAGAGAGAATGGGCATGGTTGGTTCATATCTTAACATAATAAAGGCAATATACAAAGCTCCTAAGGCCCAAATAATACTTAATGGAGAGAGACTGGAAGAATTCCCATTAAGATCAGGAACAAGACAGGGTTGTCCACTCTCACCTCTGCTCTTCAATATAGTACTGGAAGTCCTACCTCAAGCAATAAGACAGGAGAAGATTATAAAAGGGATGCAATTTGGAAAGGAACAAGTTAAGCTAGCTCTATTCATTGACGACATGGTTGTATATGTAAGAGACACGAGAGACTCCATCCCAAAACTCCTGAAGGTGATTAACTCCTATAACAAAGCAGCAGGATACAAAGTCAATGCACAAAAATCAGTAGCCTTTCTATATGCAAATGACAAAGATACAGAGAAAAAAATAAGTGACATTGTCCCATTTTCAATAGCAACAAAAAAATAAAATAAAATAAAATACCTTGGAATAACGTTAACCAAGGAAGTGAAAGATCTATACAACGAAAACAGAAAAACACTCAGAAAAGAAACTGAGGAGGACTTGAGAAAATGGAAAGACTTCCCATGCTCCTGGATAGGCAGAATTAACATTGTGAAAATGGCAATCCTACCAAAGGCAATATACAGATTTAATGCAATTCCAATTAAAATCCCTACAGTGTTCTTCACAGAGATAGAAAACATGATCTCAAATTTCATATGGAAAGGCAGAAGGCCTCGCATATCCAAATATATCCTCAGCAAAAGAAATTCCTCTGGAGGCATCACCATACGTGATCTAAAGCTATATCACAAAGCCTTAGTAATAAAAACAGCATAGTACTGGCATAAAAACAAGAGTATAGACCAATGGAATAGACTTGAGGACCCGGATTTTGGGTCAAGCAACGATAGCTACTTGATATTTGACAAAGGCCCTAACAACATAGGGTGGAAGAAAGTCAGCATCTTCAACAAATGGTGCTGGACAAACTGGATAACCATGTTCAGGAAATTGAAACTTGATCCACACATTTCACCATGCATTACACTCAAGTCCAAATGGATCAAAGACCTCACTATAAGACCAGGAACTCGACTACTACTGGAAGAAAATATAGGAAGTACTTTCCATGATATAGGAGTGGAAAAATACTTCCTGAACAAAACCCCAGTAGCACTGGATTGAAACAGTCATTCAACCAATGGGATCACATAAAGCTGAAGAGTTTCTTTACAGACAAGCATACAATAAGCAAAGCCAATAGATTACCCACTTAATGGGAGAAAACATTTGCTGGTTATCCAACTGACAGAGGCCTAATCTCAGAATCTACAAAGAACTCAAAAATCTAAACAGTAAGAAGTCAAACACCCCACTCACAAAATGGGCCAAAGAGCTGAACAGGCAGTTCACAGAGGAAGAAATACAAATGGCAAACATACACTTAAGAAAATGTTCATCATCCCTAATCATCAGGGAAATGCAAATTCAAACAACTATGAGATTCCACCTTACCCCAGTGAGGATAGCAAACATCAAAACTTCAAATGAAAATAAATCCTGTTGAGGATGTGAAGAAGTAGAAACACTCATCCACTGTTGGTGGGAATGTAAGATGATACAACCACTGTGGAAAGCAATATGGAGACTCCTAAAAAAGCTGACTATAGAGATACCAACAGACCCAGTTGTTCCTATACTCATCATCTACCCTAAAACCTTCAAACCACAGGCCAGAGAGATTTGCTCAATCGTGTTTGTCATGGCTCAATTTGTAATAGCTACGAGCTGGAATCAACCCAGATGTCCATCACTAGAAGAATGGATAACTAAGATGTGGTATATCTACACAATGGAATTCTACACAGCAGTAAGAAAAAATGACACAATGAAATTTGAAGAAAAGTGGTTGAACCTGGAACAGATCATTCTCAATGAACTTACCCAATCACAGAAAAAAAAAAATCGCCACATAGTCTCACTCATCTACAGCACCTAACCTGAATCTACCCAAGATGCCTTGCATACCCAGCAAGCGTCTCGTGGACTAGACAATAGGATGGGTGGGGAGGGAGGGGAGGGCAGTGGAGGGGGTGGGAAACACTAATCTAGACCCAAACGGCAATGGTACCATAAAATTCTGCATCCTAAAAGGCAGACGAAATGGCTGAACCTTCACCAGGCCCTTAGAGGGAACACCTGAGCCACAAGACACTGGAGAGGGTATGATGAAGACTGACCTTAATCTTCTACAGCCTCTCTCTCTCTCTCTCTCTCTCTCTCTCACTCTCTCTCCTCTAACTCTTTTATATTAGTTATCCTTTTCTGTCTTTTCTTAGTGGTCACTGACCTGTCACTCCCAGTACCAGCATGGGGCTATCATCCACAATGATCAGAGAGACCTACAAGGTTTCCTAAAAGAAAGACTCATTTCTGTCAGAGCACTTGATGACCTACCAAAGGTTAGTGGTAAGACCCTACTGCTGAAGACACCTTATGTGGTTGACACGGAAAATTGAAGGGCATGGCTGGAAGGTGGAAGAGAGTCAGTCCCCAGGCAGTCAGTGCCTCTAGTGCCAGAAGGTGCTACATGGGCGACTGGGGGAAAATGACCAATATCAGTCCAAGCAACTCATGGTCTAACCTACTTAGCAGCAAATAACCCGTAGTGATGCCCACACAAGTGCAGTAGTGGCACACAGCCATGGTGGGGAACCAACTGCTCTTGATTCGGCTTACTGATTCCCTCAGTGGTACGCGACCCATATCTGGATCTCGGAAACAAGTCAGAACCATATCCAAACATAAGTCTGCTGTCCATTATCAAGCTACCACCAATCCAGGGCTACAAGAGGGCCTACACCTACTAAATTCTCTATAAAAAAGTAAGAGTTATCTCATTTGTCTGGTGCTAACTTACTCTCTGTTGGAGAATCTGCTTCTCTTTTTCAGATAGATGTAGATCCAAAGGCGAGAGCCACCCATCAGGCCCCAGCTGAAACTAAGAACAATTGGCAAAACATGCAAGGGTGCTGTTTTCTTGGTGAACCGGGTACCAGCACAAGGGTGAAGGAGATCAACACAGAGAAAAATCAACTCCTACCAAATCAGAGATCCAGAGACCCAGAGGCCCCCAACACCTCATCACTGAAGCAGACCAAAAATGAACCCAACATGGTTCAGGGAAATTTTGTGGAAGAGGGGCAGAGAGAATGTCAGAGCCAAATGTTGGGTCATGATATGCAGAGACATTTATCCTACCCACAACTGTGGGCTAACTCCAGAATGCATGACCCATATACCTCAACAAGGAGGGGCCATGGGGAGGAGGTAGGTCATGGATGAGCCTAATAATGATACCAAATTGTCTGTATTCACTCAGTACAAAACTAATTAATAAAAAATAAAAAAAAATCATAGTCAGAGCCAGGTGTTGTGTCACCTGCCTTTAATTTCAGCACTTGGGAGGCAGAGGTAGGAGGATCGCCATGAGTTTAAGGCCACTGTGAGACTACATTGTGAATTTCAGGTCAGCCTGCACTAGAGTGAGACCCTGCCTTGAAAAACCAAAAAAAAAAAAAAAAAAGTCATAGTCAATGAACCAGACTTGTTTGTTGTCAAGAAGGAAAATGTAGACACTTTAATTTGAGCAGAATGATAACGATAATTCAGGTATTCATAACAGAACAAATTAAGAATATGGAAGTAGTTGGGTAAGGCACCATTGAAATCAATTTCCTCTATCTGTCCATTTGTTTAGCAAATATTTTTGTGTTTTTTCCCTCAAAATGTAGATGCATACACTAGAGATGCCTTTCTTCAAAACATGTATAATTTAAGTAAGGAAGTGGGGAATAGTGAATGGAACTTACATTCAATAAGTATATCCTTTGTGTTAAATAAGGTATATACACAAAAATTTCAACAGCAATCTAAGAAAAAAATCTCATATTCCTGTCTATATATGTGTATGTTGTATACATGTGTCTGTGTGGTCATGCATGTGTAGGCGTGTGTGCAGGCAGAGGCCAGAGGACAATTTAGGGTGTCATCGTCAGGAATACCATCCACCTCCTTTAAGATGGGGCTTCCTATTGCCTGGAGCTCACCAACTCTTTTTATCTCCTCAGGTGCACTTCACCACACTCAACATTTTTCCATGGCCACTGGGGATCAAACCCAGGTCCTTGTGTTAAAAGGCAAATACTTTACTCATTGAGCTTTTTCATTAACCCAAAGGAAAGTCTCTTAATTAGAACATCTATAGTTAAGTGCAAAACACAAGATCTACAGATGAGTGGGTCTCACTCTCAGAGTACAGTCCCAAGAACAGCATCAGGGGCAGTGTTATCTGGAAACTTGTTGGAAATGCATTATAAGCTTATCAAATCTCTCTATACTTTGCAAGCAGGACCCAGAAATTTATACTTTGACATTCACTCTGGGTAGTTCTGATGCAAATTCAAGGAGGTAATAAGAATTTGAGGCTCCAAGAAGGTACAGAACTCTGAGGATGGAGCAGTCAAGAGAATACACCTCAAGTGAGAGCTGGAAAATAGGCCAGCAGAAGAGGGATGAAGGGCAGGAAGAGTGGCCAGGAAAGAAGTCCTACAACAGGGCATGGCTGACATTGGACCCTCTGCCACTGTTCCCCTTCCCCCACCCCCACCCTATCATGAAGTCTTAATTTTGGATGACAGGGACAAATCCAAATCACTACATTTTAATTGTTAAGGTAGACTCAAGACAGTTTAGACCTAGTTTTGTCAATGGATAATTCAGTTTATCCCTAGGCCCTAATATTTGATCCAATTTAATCTTTCAATTAATACAGTTCCAACAGCCCTTGGATTCTTAAGCAGGTGACATGATTAATTACTAACCCCGCAGATAAAACTCTCTGGACAGCTTTCAGGCTATTGAACCTTGATAACTTACAAACTCCTTTCAGTATCTTCCACTTTCCTACTCAAAGCAGAATTGCATTTTGAAAGAAGAACTTCACAAAGTACTGAAAACAGAGAACATAAATTTCAATCTCTTATCCCATAGAGAATGCTACATTTCCAAAAAAAAATTTTTAGTTAAGATAGCAACTTGTTCCACAGCTGCAGCTGCAACTTAACAGCCAATCACTGCGCAGCACAATACAGGAATTTCTAGCAGTTTTGCAAATGATCCCAAGACTCATCAGCATGCTTCCCAAAATGCCCATCTATTTTCCCAGTAAAATTTGCATTTCATCTGCTAATGTCCTACCCTCCTACATACCCATGTTGCTTTCAATTGCCGCTCAAGATTTCCTACTAATAACACGCTATAATTAAAACTCCCTTCTACCATGAAACTACTACAGAACAAAAACCAATACAATCATCTGACCACGGTCTAAAATCATGAGCTAAAATAGACCATTCTTTAAACTGTGTGTTTTGGACATTTGTCACAGTGCCAAAAATGTCCAATTAATACAACTGTACATAGGGAAGGGATATGGGAAGAAAGAAGAGGAGACAAAACAAGAGAAAAGGAATCAAACTCAGCATTTAAACCTGAGGTAAGTTTTTTTTTCCATTAGGAAATGATTCTGCACATAATTTATTGCCATTCTTGGACCACACTAACTAATTTAGTAAAATCAGTTATACTTTAATTGCTCAATACCTCTTCCTGGAAGTCACATGAAGGAAAAATTATTCTGGGGGCTTTACCCCTTCCTGCCTTCTTATGGGAAAGAGATCTTTATGATATTTCCTCTTTCCTTTCATTAAGCTAATAAAGACTTTATAAACTTCATCCTCTGCTCCATGGACTTAAATTTTTTGAATTCATAAGACAAGAATATGGGGACACACCAAAATTCTCATATTATATTTGTGTGTTAGCACATATTGGTCCATTAGCAGAGGAACCTCAATTCCTATACCATATTGGGGCTTTGGCATATATTGTTTCATTAGTAAGAAACCCTAAAATTCTGGTTTCATATTCGTGTGTTTGACCAGAAGTGTCAGGGGAGTGTTCTCCTGCTTCACCACCATGACGGAAATTATGCCCTCTGTAGCACTTACATTCTCATTGCTGGGACCAAACTTCTGACCAGAAGCTGCTTTTGAAAGAAAAGGTTTTGTTCTGGCCTACAATTTTGAGGATTTCATCACATAGGTGAAAGCATGGCAAAGCAGACAGCCAGGGTGCCATATGTTGTTATAGCAGCAGGAAGAAAAATGTCTGTGTGAGCCAGCTGGACTAATAATCTCAATGTCTATCCCCAGTGACACACCTCCTCCAGCAAACCTCCACCTCCCAAAAGCTTCACAACTCTCCAAATTGCCATCAGATGGGGACTCATTATCCAAAATGCATGAGCCTATGGGGAATATTTCATTCAAACCACAATACCCCTCAAAACTATCAGTTAAAATAAACTTTCCTTCCTTAACTTGCTTCTTGTCATCTATTTGTTCATAGCAACACAAAAGGAATTAATACAGATATATTTGGATCCAACTCAGAGACTAGGGATGTAGTTAATTCCCCTAAATCTCAGGACCAAATGGAAGCAAGCTGATAACTAAAACAAATTAGGAAAGTACCTTGTTTGGAAAGAAAATTATACAACCAAGAGGACTCACTGCAATAACATCATGATGAGAAGCTTGGCCTCTGGTGTCCAACAGGACACCATTCAAACACTAGCTTCAAAACTAACCATAGTTAACCTCTCTGTGCCTCATTGTGCATCTCAAGATTGAGATTGTATGTAAAGAAGTGGCACAATATGTGGAAAGCATCAACCTTTGGTAGATAAATGTATGTTAAATGCTCATAGGACTATTATTATATCACTGGTGAAGGTATTTATTATCACCACAACCTGTATTTATTATTACAGACCTCCTTAACACATCTAATTATTGGTCTAATTATTGGTCTAATTTATACATTTGGGGACTTTCTGGTAGCTAGGGAACTAAGGTTATAAACTACGGAGATACTCCTCATAATTGGGACAAAAGGATTTCTGTGCTAAGCACCAAAGAAAGAGGGTTTCTTGGGCATCTCCTGCTGCTGCTACTGCTACTGCTGCTGCCGCCGCCACCGCCGCCGCCATCTGGTCATGGCCTTTGTTTCAGCTGCTCAAAGTGTAAATTCCTCTTATCATAGCTGCTTTTCAGCTTCCCCAGATGATACCCTGGAGAATGGCAGACTATTCCATGGTGTTATCTGTCACTTCAAAACCCATACCTGCCAATATATCTACCTAAGAATTAAACTATCATTCAACAAAAAGCTAGAAGAAATTCTTCCAAAACTTTTTACCATAAAGTGATGCTAAAGTGTTTACTTGAATGATATGTTTACCCTAATTCAAATATCATGCAACATACCCAATATATCAAAACACCACCTTGTACTCCATAAATATATATTATGCTTACTTAAAATTAGACAGAAATAGATTTTTAAAGTTCACAAACCTCTTCTAGAAGACGGGAAGCTTGTCTTAACCCAAGATGTCCAGCCAGGAAGATGACTTAGTAGGTAAAGGAACTTACTTGCAAATGTGATGGCTGAGATTTGATTTGTCAGTACTCACATATAATTGCACAAAGTGACACATGCATCTGGAGTTCATTTGCAGTGGCAGAAGGCCCTGGTACATCAATTTCCTCTCTCTCATTCTCAGTTTCCCTCTCTCCTTGCAATCAAATAAATAAATAATAAAATAAATAACTCTGGATGGGAGAGAATGCTTAGTGGTTAAAGATGCTTGCATGCAAAGCCTGAAGGGCAGGGTTCAAGTCCCCAGTATGCATATAAAGACAGATGCACAAATAGGTGTATGCATGTGGAGCTTGTTTGCAGTGGCAAAAGATGCTGGTGCACCCATTCTTTCTTCTTTCTTTCTTTCCTTGCAATTAAATAAAAACATTAAAATATATAATGTAGGACTAAAGAGATGGTTTAGAGGTGAAGGTGCTTGCCTACAAAGCCTAAGACCCTTATTTGATCTCTCTCCAGATCCCATGTAAGCCAAAGGTGATATAAGCACAAGGTTGCACATGCACACTCAGTGGTGCAAGCATCTGTAGTCTGATTGCAGTGGCTGAGGCCCTGGTACTTCAATTCTCTTTCTCACTCACTCTTGCTGTATATATATATATATATAATATATTTTTAATTTTTAATTATATTAAATATTATATATATACATATATCATGTGTTGCACTCAGATTCTCATTGCTGTTGGTAATCACCCAACCAAGAGCAGCTTGTGGGAAAAGAGAGGTTTATTTTTGCTTACAGGCTCAAGGGGGAAGCTCCATGGTGGCAGGGGGAAAATGATGGCATGAGCAGAGGGAGGACACCACCTCCTGGCCAACATCAGGTGGACAACAGGAACAGGAGAGTGTGCCAAACACTAGCAAAGGGGAGGTGGCTATAACACCCATAAGCTTACCCCCAACAATACACTGCCTCCTAGAGGTGTTAATTCCCAAATCTCCATCAACTGGGAACCTAGCAATCAGAACACCTAAGTTTATGAGGAACACCTGAATCAAACCACCACATTCTCCCCTGGCCCCCCATAAACTGATAACCATGATAACCATACATGATATAAAATGCAATACATTCATCCAACTTTAAAAGTCCCCATAGCTTTTATCAATTCCAATGATGTTTATACATCCTCATAGTCCAAGGTCTTTTTAACTGAGCCATACCAAAAACTTCCCCCTAAAGTCCATAATGCCACAGAATAAACACTCACACTGCAAAAGATAGCATTGGGCATAGCAAAGAAATATTCAGCCAATACAATATTTAAAATAACCAGGGAGAACATCTTTGTAGCTCCAAGTCCAACAACTCTAACCAGTGACAAATCCCTGAAAATTCTAATGAGCAGCAAGTCTCTGGAGTTCCAATTTCACCCCTCCAGTTAGCTAGCTACTACTCACAGTACTGTAAACTTCATCCAGGGCCAGCAACTCTCCTTGGCAACCATTTCATGGTCCCAGCATCTCCACTGGGTCTCCAGTGCAACCCATGGTTCATCCTCATGACTCCACTAGGTCTCCATGCAGGCATCCAGCAAACCTGTTTCACTCTGCCCATGGCCGTTTCCAAAACACAAGCTCGCATTATAAACTCAATAATCCTCTCTTACCTGGATTTCTTACACTCCAAAATACCAGGTAGGGTGCCAATTTTTAATCGGGGGGTGGGGTGGGGTGTAAAACAGACTTTGAATAACAGGACACGCTTTGAGCACTCAGACCCCTTCAAAAGGAGTCTACATTCTTCCTGTTGCCCCAGTGCAGGTCAGCTGGCCCAATCTCAAGGTTGTAATCTCTCAATTGCATCTGAATGGGCAGCAGTTTCAGCCCAAAGATTTCATTTCTATGCTATATCCCTCTGCTCACACCAGTCCACTTCTACACAAAGCAACCCTGCACAAGTTCTCAGCACCCAAGCCTCTCACCTAAACTACTTCTAGCCCAGTCCAGGCAAAGCTCTCTCACCCTCACAAGCCAAACCTCACAGTCCATAGTTCTTACTGCATTCAGGTCTTTCACCTCTGATTAGAATAGTCCATCAAGCTGCACTTATAGCACTACAAGGCATCTCTTAGACCAAGATTTCAAATCCTTCCACATCCCTCCTGAAAATCAGCTCCAAAAGGCCAAAGTCACAGTCAGGTGTCTATCAGCAACCCCACTTTTGATATCAACATTACTGTTGCAGCGAGGTTCACAATGCTGATAGAAATCACCCAACCAAGAGCAGCTTGGTAGGAAAAAAAAAAAAAAACGTTTAATTTTGGCTTATAGGCTCAAGGGGGAAGCTCCATGATGGCAGGGGGAAAACGATGGCATGAGCAGAAAGTAGACACCACCTCCTGATCAACCTCAGGTGGAAAACAGGAACAGGAGAGTGTGCCAAACACTGGCAAGGGGAAACTGGCTATAACACCCATAAGCCCGCCCCCCAAAATACACTACCTCCTGGAGGTGTTAATTCCCAAATCTCCATCAGCTGGGAACCTAGCATTCAGAACACTTAAGTTTATAGGGGACAGCTGAATCAAACCACCACATAATGTAAAAATGTATGCTATTGATTCTAAAATGAACTTGTAGAAAAATACACAGAAGATGAGATGAAAGAAAGACTGGGAAAGGGAAGGGAAAACAGCCAAAACTAAAATGGTCATTTTTTATGCATGAACAGCAGCTGCCTTGACTCAAAGGACTACAGCAGAAAGAAAGTATCAGAAGGTTCTGCTCTGTTCCCATCAGCAAAAAGCAATTTCACCTCTCTGCACAAGATGTTATTTGGAGCAAGACAAGCCTCCTATCAAGCCTGCAAAGCTCTGTCTGTTCCTGTGTTTCTCTCCAGCATGACAGCAGCTTCTGCACTGAGACACTGCTAACTATAATGCTGTCATATAAACTGATTCTAAACAACCTTTAAAACATCACCAAAGATTGAGCTCCAAAATAGAAGAAAGGGCTGGGAGGGAATCTAGCCTCTGACCCAAGGGAGGGCCAGTCTAACCCTGTAAGGCAGCATTCCATTACAGCACTACTGCCTGGAGCACACACTGTTAAATTTGTGTACTTGGGGGCTGGAGAGATGGCTTAGCAGTTAAGAGCTTGCCTGTGAAGCCTAAGGACCCCAGTTCGAGGCTCAGCTCCCCAGAACCCACGTTAGCCAGATGCACAAGGGGGTGCACGCATCTGGAGTTCGTTTGCAGTGGCTGGAGGCCCTGGCATGCTCATTCTCTCTCTCTGTCTGCCTCTTTCTCTCTCTGTCTGTCGCTTTTCAAATATGGGGAGAAAATGACCAATATCAGTCCAAGCAACTCATGGTCTAACCTGCTTAGCAGCAAATAACCTGTCATGATGCCCACACAAGTGTAATAGTGGCACACAGCCATGGTGGGGAACCAACTGCTCTCAATTCGGCTAACTGATCCCCTCACTGGTATGGGACCCATAGCTGGAGCTGGGAAACAAGTCAGAACCATATCCAAACATAAACCCACTCTCCAATATCAAGCTACCATCAATTGTGGGCTACAAGAGGGCCTACACCTATTAAATTCTCTATTAAAAAAGGGGGGGGGTTATCTCATTTGTCCTGATGCTAACTTACTCTCCGTTGGAGAATCTGCTTCTCTTTTTCAGATAGATGTAGATCCTAAGGAGAGAGCCACCCCATCATACCTCAAAAGGGCCCCGGCTGAAACTAAGAAAACTTGGAGAAACAAGCAAGGGGGCTGTTTTCCTGATGAACCAGATACCAGCACAAGGGGGAAGGAGATCAGCACAGAGAAAAATCAACTCCTACCAAATCAGAGAGCCAGAGCCTCAGAGGCCCCCAACATCTCATCACTGAAGCAGACCCAACATGGCTCAGGGAAATTTTGCGGAAGAGGGGGCGGAAAGAATGTCAGAGCCACATGTTGGGTCATGATATGCAGAGACATTTATCTTACCCATAACTGTGGGCTAACTCCACAATGCATGACCCGTATACCTCAACAAGGAGGGGCCAAGGGGTGGGGGTAGGTCACGGATGAGCCTAATAATGGTACCAAACTGACTGTAAAAAAAATAAAATAAAATAAAAAATAAAAATGGAAGAAAAAAATTTTTGTTTTTAAATTGTGTACTTGTTTAGTAAACTGGCAAGTTATGCTTATGGAAATATGACTAGTTCAAATGCAGTGAAAAATAAGTCCCCTTTCATCTGTTTCCTAGTAACCCTGTTACTATCCCAAGAGGCTTTGTGTGTAAGCTTCAGAGATATTCTGTATATCTGCAGGCAAATATATGTGTTGTATTCTATATAATATATATTTTGAAGTTTAAAATAGTAAACAAGTTGTTCTATGCATTGTGATTTCTATTTTCTGTTAACAATATTAATCAAAGAATCATTAATTACTTAAATAAATGTGATGGCTTCAATTAGATGTCTCCCAGAAATTCATGTAGTTTGAATGTTTATTCGCCAGCTGTGGCAATTTGGGTGGAGGTTATAGCCATTAGCCAGATTCCACATGCTAAAGCATGGCTCACTCTCTTGCCTCTGCTTTCCACCTGCTGGGCAGAGGTTATTTCTAGCCTCTGCTTGTAGTATTCTTTTTCTTTCCATCATGAAGCTCCCCATCGAGACAATAAACCAAAATGAAACCTTGCCTCCCTGCAGCTGGTTTTCATCAGATGTTTTGTCCTAGCAATGCAAAGGTAACTACGACAATAAATAATCATTAATTGGAATAATGACATTCCATACCATTATTTACAGACCTTCTTTTTTAATGGTTTTGTACTAGCCCATTAACTATACTAATAATATTGTATAGGTTAAATAGGTTAAAACCTATCCTCACTTGATAGGCATTTTAAAAGTCTCAAATAATTGTATGATTGTAACTGTAAAATAAAAGGCCAAGGAGTGCATACATACCTTCATAATAGTGATCCATGTTGGTATGTTGATGTCCATGGACTCTGCTTTCACCACCAACCTAGGAGAGCTACTGTTCTCCTGCTCTCCCTCATGTGTGTTGCCAAGATTTTTGGTATTTTCCAATTTAATGTGTGTTAAGAAGTGTCCTTGGTAAATTTTAAAATGTAGAGTATATCATCAATTTTAAGATCTTGAATTTTTTTATTTTAAAGATATACTAGGAAACTGAAAGAATTAGACAAAACTTAACTAAAGGGTCTCTCAGCACTGTGACCAAGTACTTCATAGCTCCACAGTGGCAAAACTTCATTTCTGGGCCCCATAGGCTGAGTTTGTTTGTTTGTGACAATATTTCAAGTAGCTCAGGTTATCTTTGAACTCCTGATTTTCCCTCTTCCACTTCCCAAGTGCTGGGATTACAGGCATGTGCCATCATGCCTAAAACATAAAGCAGTGATCACTATGACCTTTAGTCCATGATGGCAGGTTTTTCAGGCTTTGAATATCAGGACTCAAGGGTGGTGTGACATGTATGGGACTAGAAGGTTCAACCAAAGAATTTAAACTACTTGCTGCTTTTTGCCACCTTTACAGCTCCTTATAAGTCACTGGCAGTGGAACTCAGGAAAAGGTTCTGACGAGCAGAAGAGAGCCTTGGCAAAGGAATGCCCAATCAACTCAATGGGACAAGATGAGCTAGAGTCCTGCAACACACCAGCTAACCAGAGAAGTTACACTATGTATGCACACACCAGAGAGGGCTGCTTTCTGGTTGCTGCATGCACTAGAGGTGAAGTGAAATGGACTTTTTAAGTTTTGTCCCTGATTAGGTTTTGACGTTTGTTCCACAAGTGGGCTCTGGGTTTTTGTTGGTCCGATTTGTTTTGACTGTATCTCAAAATATTTTCCTCAGAGTTTGTTTGTAAAGGAGCTCAGGATATTTTGATTGGATCTATTTTCCTGGTTATTAATTTACAAATATAGGAATAATGTAAGCTTACCTTTTTAATTTATTATTTATTATTTTTATGGTGAAACACCTCACAAGAAATGGATAGAGGTAAAAATACATCCAAGTAGGGCTAGAGAAATCAGTGGTTAAGGCACTTGCCTACAAAGCCTAACAACCCAAGTTTGATTCCCCAGTACCCATGTAAAGCCAGATGCACAAAGTGGTGCATGCATATGGAGTTCATTTGTAGCAGCTGGAGGCCCTGGTGTGCCCATTCTGTCTCTCTTCTCTCTATCTCTTTCTGATTCCAATAAGTTAAATAAAATTTAAAAAAATACATCCAAGTGATTGAATCTTGAAGTAGCCCATAGAAAAGGAACAGACAGCAAAATAAGAAGGAGGCTTATTTCTATAGTGGATATATAGAGAAATTGTAACTATTCCCTATGGGGGCTTAAGAGGGCTGGATAAACACTACTTTCCCAGGAGGGGTAGTTAACATGTATGAGATGCTGATAATAAAAGCAGTCTGGTGCTTGCTTCAGCAGCACATATACTAAAATTGGAATGATACAGAGTAGATTAGCAGGGCCCCTGTGCAAGGATGACACGCAAATTCGTGAAGCATTCCATATTTTTTAATTGAGACTTATTAAATGATGAACTTGCTAAAAAAATTTAAAAATAAACGCAGTCTGTCCTGATGCTGCTAGTACTACTACTACTTCTGCTTATAGTCCAGAAATAGACAGGACAGAGGCAAGAAACTAAATGCCTTTCTTTTCTTACAAGAACAGCAGACATTAAGATACTAAAACTATCAGTAAATGTTTAATGAGAGTGGCGAGGCACCATGTGGATGCTTTCTGTGCAGTACTCATCACTCCATTCCACACTACAGCAATGGGAGGAGTGTGGTTAGGGCCATTTTTTTTCAGAAAAGTAGAACTAGTGGGTTCTAGATGAAGGATTGACCAATTCTAATGAGTTTATTCTGTTGCTGGGAAGATTCCTTCTTTAGAAGCTCACTTGACAGGTCATCACACACATACACAAACAGACACACACACACAGACACACACACACATACCCTTCCTAGGGTACCCTATCTCTTTGATTTGGTCTATCATGTGTCTATGTGTACAAATAATAAACCATAAATCTCAGAAACAATCCCCTTTCTGACACACACCTAGAGAACCCATCAAATTCTGATGGCTTTACTTCCTAAAATTTCCTGAATCTATCTATAGATCTCCACTTCCATCATCGCTGTCTAGGTGTCAAATACTATCTCACCTAATGACTGCAAGTTATCTCCTGACATCAATTCCCTACTTTGCAGAGTCTTTCCATCAAAAAACTAGACAGAGCCCACAGTAGCAGCAACACCTGTCTCCAGTTTAACCCCAAGCATAGGCGCTGGAAAATTAATATTTGACACCTATAGCTTACATTTTCAAAGACTTAATTTCATGTGAGAGTGAATGAATGAGGCATTAGATACTCTCTTTTACAATGTCAAAAATTCAAGGATACTATCACATATCTATCAGAAAGGCCAAATCCAGAACACTATCATGACAAATGTCAAGAATGTGGAGGAAAGTTCTGGGTAAGAGAGCCAGCTGGAGACTGCCTCTGTGTTAGCCAATGAAAGATATTCTAAGTAAAGTAAAATAGACCATACCCCCAAAGAGAAAAATAGAAGAAGATCTTTGGAAAGCCACAAAAGAAGTGAAGAGATACTAGAAGGGTAGGAAAAGAAAAGCATGTGGGCTGTAGGGAAGCAAGCCAAACACCCACCTCCCTCTGCTGTTCAACTCCCAGAAGGGGGAAGAAAAGCAGAGCTTTTTCTAACAGGTAAGCCAGGCACTCTGAGCCTCATAGGAGTGCACTGTTTGCACAAGCCTCAAAGCCTGCTGCAGGTTTGGATGAGGCAGTGATTCCTCTGGTGGATAGTCAGCAATACAGAAAAATCCCATTTTGCCACACTATATGACTTTGAAGGCAGTGACCAGGTGCCGTCTTGAGAAACAACCTACTTTTAAAAATTGAGCTTGCTGGGCTGGAGAGATGGCTTATTTATTGGTTAAGGCACTTTTATGCAAAGCCTAAGGACCCAGGTTCAATTCCCCAGTGCCCATGTAAGTCAGATGCATAAGGTGACACATGCATCTGGAGTTCATTTGTAGTGGCTAGAGGCCCTGATGCACCCATTCTCTCTATCTGCCGTGTGCTCGCTCACTCCTGCTTCCTCTCTCTCTCTCTCTAATAAATAAAACATTTTAAAACTGAGCCTGAAATCAGGGTATACACATGTCAGCAGCCTCAGTTTGTCTGGCCACAGAGCAAGTCCCCCACCACCACCTACCCAGTGAAGAAAGGCCTGGACCGGCAGTCGTGGAAAGCAGGAGGGCTGGATACTGACAAGCTGAGGCGCAGGTGGCAGGAAGCTCAGCTCAGATTGGGAAGTTCATAGGCACATGTAGTACTGCCCTCAGTGGCTAGGAAACCTTTAGGTTTGACAATTCTGAGCCAGCAGGTATTTATTGTTTCATGTAGAGCTTCAGATCTCTGAAGTTCAAGATAGGCTAATACTTGCAGCTGCAACCCCTCAGCAGGGGAATAATACTTAGGAAGACTTGAAAATACGAAAACAAATCCTTTGCCTGGGCCTATCGCAGTTCTCTAGTGCTCCCAACAAGCTTGCAAGAGATAGACTAGCTAAAACATTATCCCCCATGTGTATGAGTATGGATGGTGAAAGAAATCAGCCCAGCTCACAGAATGCAAAGCTAAGAGTGGCCAGCAGATGTCGCTGGTAAGCAAAGGAAAGCTGCCACTGGGCACACACAACTATGGTGGACATCAGACATCTAGCCAATACGAATACAGCAACAGTCAAATTTAGGAAAGACCGAGTCCTCAAGTTCAACTGACCTTCCACCTCCCCTCCCCCTCCTCCTTATATATTACTGGCAGTCTCCAACTTTAAAAGACCGAGGAAGGAGGGTTCCAACACCTCATCTTTTTAAACCACCTATGAAGCAGGATTTTAACTATTGCATATTTTAAGCATTTAATTTTTAATTTGTTATTTTTCATAGAATCTCCTAATTTTGTTTATGCATTTTTAAATGGAGGCGTTTTATTTTCTCTTCGTTACTTATTTTTCTTTCTTGCACCCTGTGTTGTGCTCTCTTTTTTCCTCCCTCTACATTTACTAGTATTTTGACTTGACCTTATTGGTTATTTATTTTAAAAAAAACTTTATTTACTTGCAAGCAGACATATAGAAGAGAAACCATGAGAGAGAGAATGGGCATCCCAGGGTCTCCAGTTGCTGCAGATGAACTCCAGACACATGCACCACTTTGTGCATCTGACTTTTCATGGGTACTGAGGAATCAAACCTGGGTTGTTAGGCTTTTCAGGCAACTGCCTTAACCACTGAGCAATCTTTCCAGCTCCATAGTGGTTATTTTTTAATGCTGTTATATTTTCTTTTTAACTTTTTTCTTTTCTTTTCTTTTCTTTTCTTTTTTTTTTTTGTTTATTTATTTATTTGAGAGCGACAGAGAGAAGGAGGCAGAGAGAGAGAGAGAGAATGGGCATGCCAGGGCTTCCAGCCTCTGTAAACGAACTCCAGATGCGTGCGCCCCCTTGTGCATCTGGCTAACGTGGGTCCTGGGGAATTGAGCCTCCAACCGGGGTCCTTAGGCTTCACGGGCAAGTGCTTAACCACTAAGCCATCTCTCCAGCCCTCTTTTCATTTTTTATTAGTTATGTATATAGTGTGTATATAGAAATGATGGTACCATCACTAGCCTGCTCCCTGTCGTCCCCCCATGAGGATTGTGGGTCTTGCATTGTAGGAGTGGCCATCAGTTATGGGGGAGAAGCAATGTCTCTGTGCATAATGACCCAACTTATGGCTCTAACAATCTTTCTGCCCCCTCTTCTGCAAATTTCCCTGAGCCATGTTGGGTTCATTTTAGGTCTATTTCAGTGACAAGGCCTTGGGAGTCTCTGTGTCTCTGGATATCTGATTTGGTAGGAGTTGAGTATTCTCTGTGTCTATCTCCTTCACCCTTGTGCTGATACCACGTTCACTGAGAAAGCAGCTCTTGCTCATTACCCCACTAACTCTATGGCTTCAGCTGATGCCCTGGTGAGGTGCGATGGACTGGTTCTCTCCTCAGGTTCTGCATTAATCTGAAAAAAAGAAGCAAATTCTCCAACGGAGAGTGAAGTCAATGCAAGATACAGGGGTACCCATTATTATTTCAGAGAGAATTTAATAGGTGTAGGCCTTCTTTTAGCCCACTATTGGTGGGAGCTTGATATTGACAGTGGGCTCATTTTTGGATATGGTGCTGACTTGTTTTCCCATTCCAGGTATGGGTTCCATTCCAATGAGTGAATTGGTTAGCCAAATCAAGATCAGTTGGTTACCCACCATGGCTGTGTGCCACTGTTGCACTTGTGTGAGCATCACATCAGGTTGATTGATGTTGAGTAGCTTAGACCACGAGTTGCTTAGACTGATGTTGGTTATTTTCCCCCAGTCACTCATGTAACACCTTCTGGCACTAGATAAGCTAACTGTCTGGGGATTGATTCTCTTCCAGTTTCCAGCCAGGTCACTCTAACAGCATATGGTGTCTTCGGCAGTAGGGTCTTACTATTAATCTTTGGTGGGTCATCAAGTACTCTTGACAGAATTCTGTCTTCTTTTGGGAAACATTGTAGGTCTCTCTGATCAACAGCTCATTGCAGATGTTACCCACATGCTGGTACTGGGAGTTATGGGTCAGTGCCAAGGGAAAAGAAGGAAGAAAAATGTAGGTAATATTAAAGAGAAAGAGAGAAAAGGAAGAAGGGGAGGAGAGAGAGAATCAGGAGAAGATTAAGGATAGGCTTCATCATACCCTCTCCAGGCCCCAATGATTCTCTCTAAGCACCTGATGAAGGTTCAACTTTTTAGTATGTCCTTCAGGATGTAGGATTTTATGGTATCTTTTCGATTTGAGTCCAGTTTTTGCCCCTCCCCCTTGCCCTCCCCTCTTGCCCCACCATCCTAATTCTCCAGTTCTCGAGATATTTATTAGGTATGTCAGCATCTCAGGCAAATTCAGGTTAGGGTTATTTTTTAATGTTTTTTTTTTTTTTTTTTTTTAATTTGTTTTGTTTGCTTTTGTTTTGTTTTTGTGTTTGTTTTTGTTTTTGTTTTTGTTTTTGTTTTTGTTTTTCAAGGTAGGGGCCCACTCTAGCCTAGCCCAGGCTGACCTCGAATTCACTATGTAGTCTCAGGCTGGCCTCAAATTCACAGAGATCCTCCTACTGCTGCTGGGATTAAAGGCATGTGTCATGTGTCCAGCTCATATTTTCATTTTTTATTCTCATTACCACACTTATTTAAATTTTTTTCAGATTTCTTCATTCTTGGGAACGTTTTTTGTTTTCTTCTGTTCTCCTTTCTTATTCTTTTTTCTTCCCCACTATAAGATTCTTCTCTAACCCCTTCCTTTTGCTTTCATTTATTTCACCTTATTTCCCTTCCCTTTCTCCCTTTTCCTGTCTCCTTTCTGTGATGGTTAAGTTATTTCAACATGATCAGATTAGGAATCAAATATGACACACGCCTCTTGCATAGGTCTGTGAGGTGTTTCCATGAAGAATTAACTGCAGGGCTGGAGAGATGGCTTAGGGGTGAAGGCGCTTACCTGCAAAGACTAAGGACCCATGTTCATGTCTCCAGATCCCATGTAAGCTAGACACACAAAGGTGCAGCAAGCACAAGGTTGCACATGCCCACTAGGTGGTACAAGTGTCTGGAGGTCCCTTGCAGTGGCTGAGGCCCTGGCACACCAATTCTGTCTCCTTCTGTCTCTCTCTCTCCCTGTCTCTCTCTCTCTCTCTCAATCTGTCAAATAAAAATAAATAAAAATTACAAAAAAAAAAAGAATTAATTGCAGAGGAAGTCCTTCCACCAGAATGACTTCTGCTGGTAGAATATATGTAATGAAACTCTAAGAGGACAAAGTGCCTTTTTCACCTAGCTCCCATGTTTTCTTGCATGTACTCTGTTTTAGCTATCCTTCTTGAACATTAGAACTTTGCTTCATCAGCCTTCCAAAATGTACAGAAGATCAGCAGTTCTCCAGGAAGCCTCCAGACCTTCAGTGCCAGAGAGGCTGCTGAGGCATCTAGCCTCATGGACTGAGCAGCTATCTAGTTCCTTGATGCTCATGCCTGTAGACAGCTACTTGTAGACTGCCAAACCCATACTGTGTAAGATAATCCAGTAAGTCCCCGTTATATTACAAAAGCATTCTATCAATTTGGTTCCTGTAGAGAACCCAAACTAATACATTCCTTTATCTCATTCCTTTACCATTTTCACACTTACCCTTAATATTTTTTAACTTCATAGCACATTCTATGGTACTTTTGCCATTTTGGCTCTGTGGTCATTAATGATGTATTTCTACACTGTAACTGATTTTGTGTATTTCTACATCTTGTATGGTTTGATAATGTTGCTATTTCAGCAGTTTCTCCTCGCTGAGTAATACTGGAGATTGATCCTTCAAATGTGCACTGCTCAATAAAAAAGGCCCAGAACTGCAAGAATCTTGAAAAAAATAAAAGGCACCATGACTTCCCAATGATCATGATTCCTCAACTAGTAAACTGAAATATATAAAATGTTAGATGTATATTTCAAAAATATTTTGGCAAAAAAAGTAGCAATGATCTGATATAGGATACAAACAAATGGACGAATTTAATACAAGACCTAGAGAGGAAAGTCAGCAACAAAGAGGACAAAGTCATCAAAACAGATTTTTAAAAAGTTAACAGGGGGGCTTCCGGTTAAGATGGCAGTGTAGGTACCATGCCAAAGCAGCCTGGGGGTGGGGGGAGCCAAAACAAAAACAGCAAAGTACACACTTTTAGTAAAAAGTGAGGTGTATAGGAAATTGAAACAGCAGCGGTGAAGTAGGAGAGATCTAGAGCATCCAGAGCCCACACAGGCAGGCAAAAGTGGCTCCAGAAGGTCCGTGTGCAGGAAGGCAGTGGTGGTGCAATAGCCAGCCACCAGGCTTGGTTTGAGACACAGGAAAAGCCAGGTGAGGGGATTTTCCACTCACACCAGTGTTCTCCACAAACTCAAAAATCATGAAGGGAGAACGGCAGTGAACAACAGAGGAGCAGATCACAAGGTAGAAGAACACATGGAACAGCAAGCAAACTAGAGCAGCATTGGCAGCCTCCCCTCCCCTGGTGCCAGTGCCCAGCTCCAGTGAACAGAGCAGCAGTCCAGGGTCCCGGCCATGCCTACTTGAACCAACAGCGGGACTCAAGCCGGAGCAGAGGTAACTGGGATTACAGCAGGGAAGGGTCTCACCTGGTCACAAGCTGACTTGGAACCCTCAACAGACCAGAAATCTTAACCTCCTTGTTGTCAGGATTAAGGCTGTGGGTAGGGCACCAACACAGCCTAAGGGACAGACAGAGGATCTGGTTGTCATAATACCTACTCTTGGATAAATACTCTGTGCTGTTTTTCATTAAAAGTGTACATTATTTAGTTAAATTTTAGAAACTATCTGTATTTGGTTCCACTCTGCCTACTTGAATACTCTCATAGCAGGCAAACCTAACACCTAGGGGCACTTTTGTAGATACTCTGAGAGTCTTGAGAGCCACACCTAGAGCCTTAAGCTCCTACCCTGAAGATATATAACATCAGATTGTTTGATACATCTCATAATACCCAGCTAACTAGAAAATCCAATCATTCAATAATCCAGGATGCAAAAATATATACATTATAAAACAAGAAACACCAAAAATAAAGACAATATACATCCACCAAAAAGTATTAATGCATCGGAAATGACCTCCAGTGAGAGCGAGTTAGAGGAAATGCCTGAGAAATATTTCAAAAGAATGATTATAAATATGTTCAAAGAACTCAAAGAAGAAATCAAAAGAAGCAAAGATGACACAGTAAGACAGTTCAATGAAACAAAGAGGTCAATACTAGACATCAATAAGGAAATAGAAATAATAAAGGAAAACCAATTAGAACTACTAGCAATAAAGAACACAGTTAATGAAATAAAAAACTCTGTAGAAAATCTCACCAGGAGAATGGATTAAGGAGAGGACAGAATATCTAAGCTAGAAGACCAGGTGGCAGATCTAATACAGTCCAACAAAGAGAAAGACAAACTAATAGAAAAGTATGAGTGGGAATTTCAAGATATTCAGGACACTATGAAAAGATGGAACATAAGAATTCAGGACATAGGAGAAGGAGAAGAATTTCACTCCAAAGGCATAGTAGGTGTCTTCAGCAAAATCATAGAAGAAAACTTCCTCCAAATTGGGAAAGAGGTGCCAATGCAGATACAGGAAGCCTTTAGAACACCAGCCAGACAAAACCTGGAAAGACCCTCTCCTCGCCATATTATAATCAAACTACCAAACACAAAACCCAAAGAGAAAATATTGAAAGCAGTCAGAGAGAAAAATCAAGTTACCTACAAGGGAAAGCCTATCAGGATTACAGCAGATTACTCAACACAAAGTTTAAAAGACAGAAGGGCGTGCAGTGATGTATTCCAATTTCTGAAAGATAACAACTGTCAACCAAGGTTACTTTATCCTGCAAAGCTATCCATTCAAATAGATGGAGAAATAAGGACATTCCATGACAAAAGCAGGCTAAAGGAGTATTTGAAGACAAAACCAGCTGTACAGAAAATACTTGAAAGAATCCTCCATGCTCAAGAAAAAGAAAAGCATACATATACGGAATCAAGAAAAAACAAACAATATTCAAATACTAGTTAACACAAGAGAGCAAAGGTAAAACTGGAAGAACTACAAGAAAATGGCAAAAATAAATACAAACCTTTCAATAATATCTCTTAATATCAACGGCCTCAATGCCCCAACCAAAAGACATAGGTTTGCAGACAGGGTTAAAAAGCAGTATCGTTCAATTTGTTGCCTCCAAGAAACCCACTTTTCTACAAAGGATAGACATTATCTTAGGGTGAAAGGTTGGAAAATGGTGTTTCCAGCAAATGTACCTAGAAAACAAGCACGGGTTGCTATCCTAATATCTGACAAGGTAGACTACAGTCCAACATTAGTTAATAAAGATAAGGAAGGCCACTTTATATTGATTAAAGGCACCCTCCAACAGGAGGACATTACAATCCTAAACATATATGCACCTAACATGGGGGCCCCCAAATTCATCAAACAAGTGCTATTAGAACTAAGGTCACAGATAACACCAAACACAGTGGTAGTGGGTGACTTCAACACCCCACTCTCATCAATTGACAGGTCATCCCAGGAAAAAATAAACACAGAAGCATCTGGACTAAATGAGGTCATAGAATGAATGAACCTAACAGATATCTACAGGACATTTCATCCAAATGTTGTAGAATATACATTCTTTTCAGTAGCACATGGAACATTCTCTAAAATAGACCATATATTAGGACACAAAGCAAATCTTAACAAATACAGGAAAATTGAAATAATTCCCTGCATTCTATCTGACCACAATGGAATCAAACTGCAAATCAATAGCAAGAAAGGCTATGGAGCATACACAAAATCATGGAAATTAAACAATACACTACTAAATGATGAATGGGTCAATGAAGAAATCAAGGAGGAAATCAAAAAATTTATACAGTCAAATGATAATGAGAACACAACATACCAAAATCTCTGGGACACAATGAAGGCAGTCCTAAGAGGTAATTTATAGCTTTAAGTGCCTATATTAAGAAATTAGAAAGGTCACAAGTAAACGACCTAATGCTTCACCTTAAAGCCTTGGGAAAAGAAGAGCAAGGCAAACCAAAAATCAGTAGACAGGGAGAAATAATAAAGATTACGGCAGAAATTAATGAAATACAAACCAAAAAAAAAAAAAAAAATCCAAAGAATCAATGAAACAAAGAGTTGGTTCTTTGAAAGGATAAACAAGATTGATAAACCCTTAGCAAATCTGACCAAAAGAAAGAGAGAAGAGATACAAATTAATAAAATGAGAGATGAAAAAGGTAACATCACAACAGATGCTAGAGAAATTCAAAAAATCATAGGGACATACTATAAAAGCATATACTCCACAAAGTATGAAAATCTGAAAGAAATGGATGATTTCCTTGATTTATATGACCTTCCTAAATTAAATCAAGATGAGATTATTCACTTAAATAGACCTATAACAAGCATGGAGATCCAAGCAGTTATCAAAAATCTCCCAACTAAAAAAAGCCCAGGCCCAGATGGATTCACTGCTGAATTTTACCAGACCCTCAAGGAATAACTAACACCATTGCTTCTTAAGCTTTTCCATAAAATAGAAAATGAAGGAATCCTACCAAACTCCATCTACAAAGCCAGCATCACCCTGATACCAAAACCAGGCAAAGATAGAACAAAAAAAGAAAATTACAAACCAATCTCCCTCATGAACATAAATGCAAAAATTCTCAACAAAATATTGGCAAACAAAATACAAGAATATATCAGAAAGATCATTCACCCTGACCAAGTAGGATTTATCCCAGAGATGCAGGGATGGTTCAACATACGCAAATCGATAAATGTAATACATTATATAAATGGACTGAAGGACAAAAATCACATGATCATCTCATTAGACGCAGAGAAAGCGTTTGACAAAATCCTGATAATTCATTCAAAATTCATGATAAAAGTCCTACAGAGACTGGAAATAGAAGGAACATATCTCCATATAAAAAAGGCTATTTATGACAATCCTACAGCCAACATATTACTAAATGGGGAAAAACTGGAAGCTTTTCCACTAAAATCAGGAACAAGACAAGGGTGTCCACTGTCCCCACTTTTATTTAATATAGTACTGGAAGTCTTAGCCATAGCAATAAGGCAAGAGACACACATAAAAGGGATACAGATTGGAAAGGAAGAGATAAAGTTATCATTATTTGCCAATGACATGATTCTACATATAAAGGACCCTAAACACTCTACCAGCAAACTGTTAGAGCTGATAAACACCTACAGCCATGTAGCAGGATAGAAAATAAATACACAGGGCTGGAGAGATGGCTTAGCAGTTAAGCGCTTGCCTGTGAAGCCTAAGGACCCCAGTTCGAGGCTCGATTCCCCAGGACCCATGTAATCAGATGCACAAGGTTGCTCATGCATGTGGAGTTTGTTTGCAGTGGCTGTAGGCCCTGATGCACCCCATTCTCTCTCTCTCCCTCTTTCTCTCTGCCTCTTTCCCTCTCTGTCACTCTCAAATAAATTAATAAAAATAAACAAAAAAAAGAAAAAAAAGAAAATAAATACACAGAAATGAGTAGCCTTCCTATATGCTAACAACAAACACACAGAGGATGAAATCAGAGAATCACTCCCATTCACAATTGCATCAAAGAAAGTAAATTACCTTGGAATAAACCTAACCAAGGAAGTAAAGGATCCCTGCAATGAAAACTTTAAAACACTCAAGAGAGAAATTGCAGAAGACACTAGGAAGTGGAAAAACATCCCTAGTTCCTGGCCTGGAAGAATCAATATTGTGAAAATGGCAATCTTACCAAAAGCAATCTACACATTTAATGCAATCCCCATCAAAATTCCAATGGCATTCTTCACAGAAATAGAAAAAACAATCCAAAACTTCATTTGGAATCACAAAAAACCTCAAATATCTAAAATAATACTGAGCAACAAAAATAAGGCTGGTGGTATCACCATACCTGATTTTAACCTATACTACAGAGCCATAGTAACAAAAACAGCATGGTACTGGCACAAAAGCAGATATGTAGATCAATGGAACAGAATAGAGGACCCAGATATAAGTCCAGGTAGCTATAGCCACCTGATATTCGATAAAAATCCCAAAAATACTCATGGTCATGGCAAAGACTTTCTGAATATAACCCCAATTGCTCAGGCAATAAAACCACAGATTAACCGCTGGGACGTCTTGAAATTACAAAAAAATTGTACTGCAAAGGACACTGTGAATAAAGCAAAGAGGCAACTTACAGAATGGGAAAAAATCTTTGCCAGCTATATATCTGATAGAGGATTAATATCTAGGATATACAAAGAACTCAAAAGGCTAAATAATAAGAAATCAAACAAGCCAATTAAAAAATGGGCTATAGAGCTAAATAGAGAGTTCTCAAAAGAAGAAATACGAATGGCATATAAGCATCTAAAAAAAATGTTCTACATCCCTAGTCATCAGGGAAATGCAGATTAAAACTACACTGAGATTCCATCTCACTCATGTCAGATTGGCTACCATCATGAAAGCAAATGATCACAAATGCTGGATGGTATGTGGAAAAAGAGGAACCCTTCTACACTGCTGGTGAGAATGCAATCTGGTCCAGCCATTGTGGAAATCAGTGTGGAGGTTCCTGAAACAGCTGAAGATTGATCTACCATATGACCCAGCTACAGCACTCCTAGGCATATATCCTAAGGATTCATCTCATTTCCTTAGAAGTATGTGCTCAACCATGTTTATTGCCTCTCAATTCATAATAGCTGTGAAATGGAACCAGCCTAGATGTCCCTCAACTGCTGAGTGGATAATGAAGATATGGCACATTTAACAATGGAGTTCTACTCAGCAGTAAAGAAAAATGAAGTTATGAAATTTGCAGGAAAATGGATGGATCTGGAAAGGATTATACTAAGTGAGGTAATGCAGGCCCAGAACGCCAAGCACCACATGTTCTCTTTCATATGTGGATCCTAGCTACAGATGATTGGGCTTCTGTGTGAGAAGGAAAAAACTCAGTAGCAGAGGCCAGTAAGCTTAAAAAGAGATATAAAGGGGAGAGAAAGGAAGGGAGGAGGGTACTTTATTGGTTGGTATTGTATATATGTAAGTAGAAGAATAGATTAACGGGGGGGAAAGGCCCAAAATGAGGTCAGGGGAAGAGATTGAGTAAAGGAAAGGTGGAGGGGGGGCTAATCAAAATCTAAGAGGATATAAATAAATCATATGGAATCCTCTGGTTTTGGACAATGGAACACTCAGGAGCCATAGATCATTGCTAGAAAATTTCCAGTGCCAGGGATGGGATACCTTCCAGTGAGTTGTTGGCCAGGGAGGTCCCTGATGCCCCCAAAACATTATAGGCCATTGCCAAGGTCCTTGGTTTCCCACCAGGAATAGATGGTAAAACCCTACTGTTGAAGACTCCACATACTTGGGCTGCAAGGCCTCTGAGAAATCCTTCTGGAACTGAGCTGATAACCTCCTCCATGTAGACCAGCTGACAGAAAGCCGGAAGAAGCCATTCTACATACATATATACAATATACATACATGCAATGGGAGAAAGAGATACCACCAGTGAAGATACTCAACAGCAGACACTGCAAGCCTTATAATTGGCCAACCAGGCCAAATGAGCCAAATGAGCCAACGGGTGCAATAGTGGCACGTCTATCGTGGTGGAAACCAACTGTCCTCCAATAAGACTGGAGGTCCGCTTGATGAGAGGGAATACATCCCTGATACTGAAGAGGTGGCAGAAAGAATGTAAGAGCCAAAGGAAGGGTAGGACTCCTTACAACGTGCTCTCTCCAGACATAAAATGGCCTGATTATCCATGACCTCCTAGTGCCTGACACTTCCTGCACAAGACCATCATAAGAGGAGGAAAAGATCATGACATCAAAATAAAAGACAGACTGATTGAGATGGGGAGGGGATATGATGGAGAATGGAATTTCAAAGGGGAAAAGGGGGGAGGGAGGGTATTACCATGGGATATTTTTTATAATCATGGAAAATATTAATAAAAATTGAGAAAAAATAAAAAAAAGAAAGAAATGAAGAATGGATGTCTACTATCCAATCTTAAATGTATATCTTGTGTAAGGTTTTACTAATTCTCAGAATGAGCAAAAGAGTTGTTATTATTTTCTGTGCTTTTGTAACAGTCATGCTAAAACAGTGTGCACTTTAGTAGAAGAATTTTAAAATATTAATTTCACAGTGATTGAATTAATCACACTATTCCATGAAAACAGTGAAGATATGAAATTGTTGGGAAATCTTCTCCCTCTCTTTGGCTCTATTAGATTATAGCTATATTATGATATATTTATCTATCCTACAGATTATGGAATTGTATTCAAAGAAATATAAAGCCTCACCTTTTACAGGTTTTATCATAAATTCCCTGTTATTGTTCTACTTCCTGATGTAGCAGTGATATTTTTTGAATGTACAAAGTGCTGAGGCATAGATTAAAAACCTATACTTAAAAAAATAAACTTAACAGTATGGCTGAAAAAGTCCGGAATGTGGGAAAATTCAGCAAGAATATTGACATTAAAAAAATGTGGTTGCCGGGGATGGAGAGATGGCTAAGCAGTTAAGCACTTGCCTGTGAAGCCTAAGGACCCCAGTTCGAGGCTCGATTCCCCAGGACCCACGTTAGCCAGATGCGCCAGGCGGCGCACGCATCTGGAGTTCATTTGCAGTGGCTAGAGGCCCTGGTGTGCCCATTCTCTCTTTCTCTATCTGCCTCTTTCTCTCTCTGTCACTTTCAAATAAATAAATAAAAATAAAACAAAAAAATTAAAAAAATATATGGTCGGGTGTGGTGGTGCACATGTTTAATCCCAGCACTCAGGAGACAGACGTAAGAGCATAACTCTGGGTTTGAGGCCAGGCTGGGACTACAGAGTGAGTTGCCAGGTCATCCTGAGCTACAGTAAGACCCTACCTCAAAAAAAATTAACGAAAAATGTTGGAAATAAAAAAAAAAAAAACTCAAGGAATGCTGTGCACGGTGGCACATGCCTTTAGCCTCAGCACTCATGAAGCTGAGGTAGTAGGGTTGGCATGACTTCCAGGCCAGTCTAGGGCTACAGAATGAGTTCAAGGTCAGCCTGGGCTAAAGTGAAACCCTACCTTGAAAAAAGAAACAAACTCAGTGAATAAAATTTATTTATCTTGACCAAGCAGAAGAAAGAATATGAGACTGAAGACAAGGTTGTTGATATACATTCAAATATCAAGAAGGAAAAACCATGAAAGAGCATGGCCAGAAAATCCAAGAATTCAGCGATAAGATCAAGAGATTAAACATAAGAATTAATGGTGTGTGTGTGTGCATGTGTGTATTCAAGATGTCAAGAATACAACGTAGAGAAATGAAAGTGATAAACAAAAAATCACAGCTCACAAGGGAGTAACGTAAGTAACATAAGTAACATAACACCTCTTGTCAGCAACCCTGAAAGCCAGGAATTCATGGAGTTATGTATTTCTAGAACTGAAAGCAAATGACTGCCAAAAACATTTCTATATCCAAAAAAAGCTGTCTTTTCAGATTGATGGTGAAATAATAACATTTCAAGACAACACAAACTTATACAATTCATAACCACCAAGCCAGGAAAAGAACACTATCAAAGCATTACATGAAGCCAGCATTGCCCTGACACCAAAAAGGGGGAAGGACATTGGTTTCTGCTTATATCTTGATTATAATTGTCTGATAGTTTGGAATTTGGATTGTTCTTGTTTTTTCAAAGCCTTCTGTTGTCGGTTTTCTTGAGATTTCTTTATTTTTCATAATGTAGGCATTTGATACTGTAAACTTCTCTCTTAGGACTGCTTTCATTGTGATCCATAAGTTTGGTATATTGTGTTTTCATTGTTATCCAGTTCTAGAAATTTTATTTCCCTTTTTATATCTTCAACCACCCATTCATTGTTTAATAGTGAGTTATTCAGTTTCCAGGAGTTGGTATTTTCTGTTGTTTTTCTCATTGATGTGTACTTTATTGCATTATGATCTAATATAACACAGTGAATTGTGTCTATTTTACTGAATTTGCAGAGAAAGGCAAGGAATGGTTATGTTTATCATGAATCAAAACTTTAGCACCCCCAATTAATAATAGAATAATTTCCCAGTTGGGCAAGATGTCATATAGGACCTGACATGTTTACGATGGGATTTCTTGACACTCAGGATGAGGGTCTGTATAAACAGAGCAGCAGGGTAAAGGAGGCTGAAATAAATTGGTTGTTTCTCTGCCATATGTATAGCTGCTCACAACCAAAATTTCAGTTTGGCTGGTTTATAATTGGAGCCAAGCCTGAAACTTGGGTATAAGGCATAAATTATTAGAAACCATGCATATTGACAACTCAGTGGACCAATAATTGATTTCCAAGAGTGAAATGTGGGTAAGATTGGCTATTAATTTCAGGAGGCTGTACACCTTCTGGCCAAGAAGTGATGCTATGGAAAATAGGGAAAGGTGGATTCATCCATGAAATAGGGTCCCATAAAGAGCAATTAAAACCGAATATTCATTCCCTTTTACCATGAGTAAATACATTACCTCACAGGCGATACCACCATCATAGTAATAGAACTATAGGTTGACTTGACATAGTCAGAACCACCCTCAGTCTGATGGGAAAGTTTCTTCAGACTCCTTCAGATCAGAAGAGGGTCTTCCTGGTCTGCAGCAGGAGCAGAGTGCTAGGCGTAATTGATTTGAGTTGCTCTGAGATTGAGCAGCTGTGAGACCGTCTTTTTGAACATTAAAAACATGTAGTTTAGGGCTGGAGAGATGGCTTAGTGGTTAAGCACTTGCCTGTGAAGCCTAAGGACCCTGGTTCAAGGCTCCATTGCCCAGCACCCACGTTAGCCAGATGCACAAGGGGGCGCACGTGTCTGGAGTTCGTTTGCAGTGGCTGGAGGCCCTGGCGTGCCCATTCTCTCTCACTCTCTTTGCCTCTTTCTCTGTCTGTCTATCGTTCTCAAATAAATAAATAAAAATAAACAAAAAAAAATTTTTAAAGCATGTAGTTTAGTCATGGGTGACTCTGGCCTTATCCTTTATTCCCCCTTCTTTTTGTTTAAATAATATGGGTTTTTTATAGACCAGGTGTCCTTTTTTATTTAAAGACTTTTTTAGGGCTGGAAAGATGGCTTAGCAGTTAAGATGCTTGCCTGCAAAGACTATAAGGATCCAAATTTGATTCCCCAGTACCCACATAAACCAGATGCACAAAGTGGTGCATGCATCTGGAGTTCGTTTGCAGTGGCTACAGAACCTGGCATCCCCATTCTCTCCTCTCTCTATCTCTCTCTCTCGTAAATAAATAAATAAAATATTTTGAAATTTTTTAATTGAAACCATACTTTATATTTGTAATTTTGTCCTTTTATATTGACTGGTTTCTTTTTATTATTTTTTATTATAATATAATTTGGAAATTAAGATGAAAAGTCCCATGTTGTATTTTACAGAAAGTGTATATCAATTACAAATATAGGCAAAATATAGCAACAATCTTGTGGTTTGTTAATAAACCCAAAATAATTAATTTGTTAAAGATTTAAGTCATAATATATATTTAGATGGTAACTTTAAACCCAAAAGCTTACAGATGAATTATTTTAAATATATTGTAAGCTGATTTTAGCGACTTAGTATTATTTTGATGTTTATCCATGTGCTTTTATTTTTTCAAGGTAAGGTCTCACTCTAGCCCAGGCTGACCTCCAGGTCACTATGTATTCTCAGGGTGACCTCAAACTCATGGCGATCCTCCTTCCTCTGCCTCCCAAATACTGGGATTAAAGGTGTGTGCCACCATGCCTGACTATCCATTGAATATTTAATGGACATAAATTTAGTTATACATAAAGGAAAGCTACGTGAAACAAACACAGAACAGGATAACAAGTGGCTGGTGATAAAGAACATAATTTATATTTCATTTATGTAAGTACTCACTTATGGGTCAATGTTACTATATCAGCAATATAGAAAATATATATATGAGCCAGGCGTAGTGGCACACGCCTTTAATCCTAGTACTTGGGAGGCAGAGGTAGGAGGATCACCATGAGTTCGAGGCCACCCTGAGACTATATAGTGAATTCTAGGACAGCCTGAGCTAGAGTGAGACCCTACCTCGGAAAACCAAAAAAGAAAAAAAAGAAGGGATGGAGGGATGGCTTAGCAATTAAGGCACTTGCCTGCAAAGCCAAAAGACACAGGTTCCATTCTCCAGGACCCACATAAGCCAGATGCACAAGGTAGTGTATGCATCTGGCACTCGTTTGCAGCAGCTGAAGGTCCTAACACACCCAGTCTCTCTGTCTCTCTCTTTCTCCCTCCCTTGCTCCCTTCTTTCTTCCCTCCCTTTTTCTTTCTGTCAAATAAATAAGTAAATAAAATATTTTTTAAAAATATACATACACCTTTAGCCACAAAGACCATTGTAGAGGCCAAATAAATTCTGTAGTTTTTAAAATTGTCATTTGTTATCTTTCACTCAAATAATTATCTTAATTATTATTATATAGTTTATAAAACTAAGTCATCATAAAGACAGGGCAGCAGCTATAGGAAGTTAAAGTGACATATTTTTTATTTGTCTTTAGGAAGACTCTGACATTGAGGGAGGGCAAATTGGAGGGAATAATTATAACTAAGGTGAGGGTCTTGGGATACTCATTTCTCCATCCATTAGGGAGCTGTCAATGGCAACTTCAGGTGAGAGCCATGTGAGTCTCCTTTCCTCTATCTTCTAGTTGTCAGTAATTCTATTACCATTATTATAATCTTGTATCATTACACTTTGTTTCAAAGTTGCAGTAGTTACCTGGCCAGGGTATTTTTTTATCTCAAGATGATTTTATGATATGTCTATAGAGAAAAAATATAAGTGTAACAACCCTCTGGTAATAGTATCTGTCTATGAGGGACATAATAAAATCTTGAAGCAGTAACCAACATGTTCTGAGGGCCAATCTAAGCAATAAGGACTTTTGTGAAATTAGAATTAGGACAGTAACTTAAAAAGATATGACTTAATAGAAATAAAGAAATTTTAGACCTTAAACAAACTGTTTTGAGGGAGGAGAGCACAGATAAATAGGCAATCATTTTTATATCTTAATATTACACTGTAAGTTAAAATTAACCTAAAACTTAAGACATTAGTTTAAGACTTAATAATATAGCCACAAATAGGCCTACCCAGATTCCAAATGCCACGGGATTTTGTGACTGTATCTTCTGTCATCTCCACTATGAAAAGGAATGACATAAAAATTCCCAATAAGCACATAAAATGAAACTTTACATTAGGTACTTGTAGTACATCATCCTGAAAACAAAGCATTTTAATCAATCTAATTAAAGAAGCCTTGGTATATAATTATAGGTATATGTATATTTTATTTATGTTATCTGTGATCATTGAAAAATGGAATAGAATTGTTGTAAAACCTGTTTTGGAAAGAAGTCATTATCAAAATTTATGCATCTGATATTAACCTAATGAAACTTTTGTCTTATGATTCCAGTGAATATTACATTACTCAAACAAGTAGCATTTATAGTTCTATTAATTATTTAGTAAATCCAGAAAAATTTTTTATAGGTTTTAAAAAGTTAAGATTACTTAAGTCTATTAATATGTCCTTATAAAGCCTTTAAATACATTAGCAAAATAGTCACTTTCGCATACATTGAAATTTTAAGTTGGTATTCCAAAAATATATTAAAAGAAAAATTCATAACAATAAAAATGCACTGTACAGATGATTTACTGCATAAGGTGCTTCCCTGCAAAGCCTAAGGGCCCAGGTTCAATTCACCAGTACCCACATAAACCAAATACACAAGGTGGCACAGGCATCTGGAGTTTGTTTGCAGTGGCTGAAGACCCTGACATACCCATTTGCTCTCTCTCTCTCTCTTTCTCTCCTTCTCTCAAAATAAGTAAGTAAATAAATGAAATATTTTAAAATAAAACTTAAAATGGCTGCAAGTTTTATATATTTTGAATTTTATGCTTTTATTCTCTATTGTTATTATTTTTTTACCAGATGACGTATAAAAACATAAATGGAAACATCATGGGCACACATGAAATAAATACATACCTCTTACAGGCACCTTAAGAAAACTGAGTTGAAACTTTTTATTTTTTGAGATGTATAACTCAATAACATAAAGGATAACCAGTGAAGTTATTTATGAAGATCTATAGCAAATAATTGCCCATATGTTTTTCAGAGCTAAACAGCAGAAAGGGAGAAGTCCTTAGTGATGGAAATATATTTTTAAACATTTTAGGTCACAACTTTATATTCTTTTACTCTGTTGACATATTTTGAAAGCTAGGGCAACTCTTTCAGATACCTACTGAGAATTCAGGCTTAAAGACTTATTGGGCTCATAATAAGGAGGGAAATATTAAAAGAAAGTCAACTTTTTATATTTTGAATCCAAAATGTTCTGGTTTAAGACTAGCTTTCTGATGGTGTTTCTAGTTCCTCTCTTGAAGGTAGGAAAGTAGTTAGGGTATCTGGGAATAAGCCTGTGTGATATCCCACCAGAAAAGCCATGCACTGTAGAAAGAGGTGAGCAAAATTATCCATTGCATGTTTGAAAGAAAAAGAGAGAGAGATCGCTTTTTGCTATGGCACAGTGAAAGAGGGCAAGGTTGCCTCCTTGGGCCCAGGCAAGGTGGGTAGTCATGGCTAGTAGTAACTTTATAATGGGAAGAAGGGAAGGTTGTTCTCCCAGAAAGAGGATCTGGATCTGAGAGCAGAACTGACAGAGGGACAATGGAAGTCTCCCTTCCCATTAGCCCATCTCATGCTCTGTCTCCACCCTAACCCCCAAAGCCAGATCCACCATGCCATTGTCAGGAAACCAAAGATTAGTATCAACTACTGTCTGCAATGGCTTCAGGAGTTCCTCTGAGACTAGAACCCCTGAGTACATTTAAAAATGTTGAAAACCCTTAATATATTCTCTATGCTCTGTGGAAAATTATTCCTCTGTGTTATCCTGACTGAATCAGTCCCTAAGACTGGCGGAAGTTCCCCATTACTTACGGTTTCACTGTGAAGCTCCCCTTTTTCGTTTTCCTCAGTCTACTAGGCTTTCCGTCTCCTCTTCGGGCACCACTTGTACACACCATCCAGCAGTGTTTGGATGAACATGAAATGAACATACACAATATGATTTAATGGAGGGTCAGGGAGATTCACTCAAGGGCTCGCTGAACTGACTGTACTCACAGTTTTTATTCAGTTTCAGACAGTCAAAGCTATGAAGAGTCTAAGCATAAGACAGATCATGAGTTCGCATCAGACCAGATCACAACTTGTTTGTTTATGTTTATTACATCAGGAAATCTTTGAAGAAGCTGTGAGTTCCTGCCTTCAAAAGGTCTACCCAAGGTACATAGCCTTCCATGTTCTCAGGCTTAGCTTGTGCAAACATGACCCTGTTACGAATTAACTTGATATCCACACCAGGGACTCTTGCCACTGCAAAAAAATCCAGACATGTGCATTACTGTATGCATCTGGATTTATGTGGGTGCTAGAGAATTGAACCCAGACTGGTAGGCTTTGCAAGCAAGTGCCTTTAACCTCTGAGCCATTTCCCCATCCCTATCAAGTAGGTTTCATCCCAGGGATAAAGGGATGGCTCAACATATGGAAAATGATAAATAGATAAGAGATCACATAAGTAGACTGAAAGATAGGAATCACATTATCATTTAAATAGATGTAGAGCCGGGCGTGGTGGTGCACGCTTTTAATCCCAGCACTCGGGAGGCAGAGGTAGGAGGATCGCCGTGAGTTCGAGGCCACCCTGAGACTCCATAGTGAATTCCAGGTCAGCCTGGGCTAGAGTGAGACCCTACCTCGAAAAACCAAAAAATAAATAAATAAATAAAAATAAAAATAAAAATAAATAAATAGATGTAGAAAAGGCCTTGACAAAATACAACAGCTCTTCATTACTAAAACATTGAGGGGCTGGAGAGATGGCTTAGTGGTTAAGGTGCTTACCTATGAAGTCAAAGGACCCAGGTTTGATTCCCCAAGATCCACGTAAGCCAGATGCACCAGGTGGTGCATGTGTCTGGAGTTCATTTGCAGTAGCTGAAGGCCCTGGCATGCCTTTCTCTCTCTCTCTCTCTCTAACAAATAAAATAAAATAAAAAGTTTTTAAAAATTGAGGAGACTTGAAATAGAAGGATCATATCTCCACATAATAAGGGCTATATATAACAGACCATGTCATACTAAATGGGAAAAATCTTGAAGCATTCCCATGAGGCCTGGACCAAGACAGGATGTCCATCCTTAACGCTGCTTTGTAAGCAATATGACAAGAGAAAGAAATAAAAGAGACACTGTTGTAGTCAACTCCATTTTACTAGATGAACTTCCAAACCAAGTACAGTTTATAGGAGGAAGGGCTTATTTCAGCTTACAGATCCAAGGGAAAGTTCCATCTATGGTGAAAAATGCTGGCTCCCTTTCACAAATCCAAGCAGAGAGAGACCACACCACTAGCTAGCACCACAGGCAAGCAAGCATGGGCAGCAAACAGCAGGTACCCAGGCAAAACTCAAACTTCTGTGCACACCTTTAGCCTGGAATACAGATCTTCTCCCAGGAACCCCATTAGACTAGTCCCCAGTATCCATCCTCAGTAACACCTGCTCTAGCCAGGCAGCTGGAGACAAGCTTTAAGTGAGTCTATGGGGGGATATACATTCAAACTACCACATACTGCCCCTGGCCTCCAATAGACTCAGGACCATCTCACATTGCTAATTGTATTCAGCCCAAATTAAAGGGATTCCATAGCCTTTACCAATTTAAAGAATTTTCCAAAGCCCCAAGTTTCATCTGATATTTAAAACTGTCTCTTAATTATGAGTCCTGCAAAATCAAACAAGTTACATACTTTCAATGTATAAAGGCACAGAGTAACTATTTCCATTGTATACAGCATAACAAGAAGAGACTGGATCAATGCAAATTCAATAAACATTAGGCAAACATCAAACACCTGCAGTTCAAAGTCCAACATCTGACAGTCTCTGTATTTTCCAGTTCCATCCCACCAGCTGGGCTGAGAAGCCAGGGAAAACTTCCACCCCAAGCCAACAGTGTTCCATATAGCCCATGCCCAGCCCTGGTACATCCAAAACAACTTTAGGTCTCCATTGTACACCGTGGTCCATCTTCCAATGGCTTCACTGGCCTGTGTATCAGAGACTTCACACCCACTTCCATATACCGCATCTTAGAAGCAGATGTTGGAACTGTGTGCACCTCATGACCCACTCCACACTTTGTCATGCTTTCAGAATCAATACCAGGTGTGCAGGGTATAGCCGTGTTGTAAATTTAGGGAGTAAATAAATCTTGACCTTGGAGAGCAGGTTTCTACCTTTCAAAAGAGTTTGAATTCTACCATTGTTTCAATGTAGAGCAGTTAGGCCATCCTTAATCATGGTAATATCTCCTTAACAATAGCAGCATTAGCAATCAGTCTCAGTGACAGTACTTTTAAATTTGCTTGAATTTTTTCAACATTAAATCTTATATCTCTCAGTTCTATATCTTCTGCCAGTCCATTACTTTCAAACTCAAGCTTGAATAAACTCTTAGGGCTTGTGCAGAAGAACTCAGCCAGTCCTTATGCCAATAACCCAGTTCCAACAAAGTTCTCTGTGGTCTTTCCTTCCCCTTTGAAAGTTCATAAGCAAAGTCTCTAAATACAATTCTTTCTTTACTTAGCATTTTCAAGCTCTCAGCAGAATAGTCCATAAAATGTGTCATACCACTCTGGAAGGCATCTTCAGTTGCAAGTACTAAGTTCTGTCCCATTCCTCTGGCAGAAAAGTCTCAAAAGACCAAACTCTACATAGTCAGATTCATCTTAGCAATGATCTCTTCTCTGTACGAATATACTCTTGTATTCAACTTCATATTGCTGGGATGAACTTCCAAACAGACATAGTTTATGGAAGGAATGGGATTTATTTCAGGCTTACAGACCCAAGGGGAAGTTCCATCAATAGTGGAAAGCTGGCTCCATTTCATAAATCCAAGCAGAGAGAAACCATACCACCAGCTAGCAACACAAGCAAACAAGCATGGGCTGCAAACAGCAGCGATGCAGCCAGAGCTCAGACTTATCTGCATACCTGGAATTCAGATCTATCCCCAGTAACATCTTAGGAATGGACCCCAGCATCCACCCCCAGTGGCACCTCTTCCAGCCAGGCATCTGGAGACAAGCTTTAATAAAAGCACATGAGTATACTAGGGCACATACATTCAAACCACCAAAGATACAAATTAGAAAGGAAGAAGTCAAATTAGCCCTATTTGTAGATATATATAAAGACTGCCAAAAATACACCTAGAAGTGATAAATTCTTTCAGCAAAGTGACAGGATATAAAATCAACCCACAAAAATAAGTATCCTTCATATATACCAAGGAGAAATGTACAGAGAAAAAAAATCATGCTAGGCATGGTGGCATAAACCTTTAATCCTAGCACTCAGAAGGCAAAGATTGGAGGATTGCTGTCAGAGACTACAGAGTGAGCTGCAAGTCAGCCTGGGCTAGAGTGAGACCTTACATCAGGGAAAAGAAAAAAAAAAAAAAACCCTGAAAACAGTCCATTTATTTACATTAGAAACAAAAATTTAAATATCTTAGAATAACCCTAACTAAGAAAGTTAAAAACCACAATGAAAAAATTAAAACTGTGAAGAAAGAAACTGAACAAGATGGAAAGACCTCCCATGATCATGGATTGGAAGAATTTATATCATGAAAAATGGCCATTAAACCAAAAGCAATATACAGATTCAATGGAATTCCAACTAGAATTACAGTATCATTCTTAACATAAAAGAACAAATGATATCAAAATTCATATAAAAGCAGAAAGGCCTCACATGGCCAAAAATATCTTCAGCAAAAGAAATATTGTACATGGAATCACAATACTTACCTCAATATTTATTACAAAGCTATAGTAATAAAAACAATATGGAGCCAGGGCATGGTGGCGCACGCCTTTAATCCCAGCACTTGGGAGGCAGAGGTAGGAGGATCGCCATGAGTTCAAGGCCACCCTGAGATGACAGAGTTAATTCCAGGTCAGCCTGGACCAGAGTGAGACCCTACCTCGAAAAACCAAAAAAAAACCAATATGGTACTGGCACAAATACAGACACATGATTCATTGGAATAGAATAAAGCATCAAAGTATAAATTCTTTTTAAAATTTTTTTCGTGTTTATTATTATTATTACTAACAAGATGTTTCAAATGGATGTGCTGGTACCCTGTTTTATGTAATCCCTGCCTACATTCCACTGGGGACAATCCTCAGTGTTGTTGAAGGTATTCCCCATGGGGTTGTGGTTTATGCATTGTGGGAGCAGTAGTCAGTTATTTTTTTTGGGGGGGGGGATGACTCTGGGCATGATGTCTCAACCTGCAACTCTGGATCTTTCTGCCCTCTCTTCCACAAAATTCCCTGAGCCATGGTGGGTGCACTGTAAGTCTATTTCAGTGATGGACTCTTAGGAGCCTCTGGGTCTCTGTTTTGGTAGGTGTTGAGTATCTTCAGGGTCTGTCTCCTACACCCTGATGCTGATTATCAGGTACAGCATGGAAACAGCACTCTTGCTCATCTCCCCCATTCCTCTGTGGTTTTAACTGTGGCTTGACTGAAGTGTGAGGGGTAGTTTACCTCCTCTTGTCTGATTACCTTCTGAAAAAGAACAGATTCTCCAATGGAGAGTGAAGTCAGCATAGTTTAAATGGAATAAGCATTATTAATTTAGGGAGAATTTGATGTATGTAACCCCTCTTTTATCCAAAGACTAGTGAAAGATTGACACTGGAGAACATAATCTTTGTCTCCATGGGATTCTGATCTGGTTGAATATCAGATATGAGAGCAACTCGAGCAGGTCCAGGTTAGGAACTGCAGATAAGTGATACCATGCAGCATTTGTCTTTCTATAATCGTGTGAGTCCGATGAGTATGATCTGTTCCAAGTGTGTCCATTTTTGTACAAATTTCACTGTATCATTTTTTCTTACTGCTGAGTAGAATGCTATTGTGTAAATGTACCACAAATTCATTATCCATTCATCCAATGATGGGCATCTGGGTTGATTCCAATTTTTAGCTATAATGAATTGAGCAGCTATAAACATGGTTGTGCAAATGTCTCCATATTCATGCATGGATCATACAGGATAAATGCCCATGAAGGGAATATCTTGGTCTGTTGGTAACTCTATGTTCATCCTTTTCAAGAATTTCCAAATTGATTTGCATAGTGGTTATACAAGTTTACATTCCCACCAACAGTGGATGAGGGTTCCTCTTCCCCTATATCCTCACCATTTGTTGTTGTTAGATTTTTTTTTTTTTTTTAATGATTGCCATCCTTACTGGAGTAAGATGGAATCTCATGGTTGTTTTAATTTGCATTTCCCTAATGGTTAGAGATGGTGAACATTTTCCTAAGTGTGTGTTAGCCATTTGTAATTCTTCTCTGAGAACTCCCTATTCAGTTCTCTGCCCCACTTTTGGAGTGGGTTTTTTAATGTATTATTGTTTAGTTTTTGAGTAGATTCTAGATATTAGGCTTTTGTCAGTGGTATAGCTGGTAACAATTTTCAGCCATTCAATGGGCTATCTATTGGCTCTTCATATGGTGTGTTTGTCTGTGCAAAAACTTTTTAGCTTCATGAGATCCCATTGGTTGAGTGATTGTTTAATTTCCTGAGCTACTGGGGTTTTATTGAGGAAGTCTTTCCCCACTCCCATATCATGGACAGTGCCTCCTATTTTTACTTCTAGTAGGAGAAGTGTTTCAGGTCTTATATTAAGGTCCTTAATCCATGTGGACTTGATTTTTGTGTATGGAGAAATGAGTAGGTCTCATTTCATTTTTCTACATATAGTCATCCAATTTTTCCAACACCATTTGTGGAAGATGCTGTCTTTTCTCCAGTATAAATTATTGGCACCTTTGTCAAAGATCAAGTAGCTATAGTTACTTGACCTAAGGGTCTGAGTCTTCAATTCTGTTCATTTGTCTGTTTCTGTTCTTATGTCAGTACCATGCTGTTTTGGTTACTTTGGCTGTGTAATATAGCTTTAGATCAGGTATGGTGATACCTCCAGAGGATTTTTTCCCCTGAGGATATATTTAGATATCTGAGGCCTGCTGCCATCCCATATGAATGTTGAGATTATTTTTTCAATCTCTGTGAAGAATGATGCTGGTATTTGTATTGGTATTGCATTAAATCTGTATATTTTTTGGTAGAATTGCCATTTTCACAAAATTAATTCTACATATCCAGGAGCATGGGAGGTCTTTCCATCTTCTCCACTCCTTCTTAATTTCTTTCTTGAATTTTTTTATGTTTTCATTAGATAAGTCTTTCACATCCTTGGTTAGTGTTATTCCAAGGCATTTAATTTTTGTGTTGCTGATGCTATTGAAAATGGGACAGCCTCACTGATTTCTTTCTGTTTATTTGACCTTTTCATATAAAAAGGCTACTGATTTTTGTGCATTGCTTTTGTATCCTCCCAAAAGTATGATTTCTTGTAAATACAGCTATCTGATCTTTGACAAAGAGGCAAAAAGCACAAACTGGAGTAAAAACAGCATTTCCAGTGAATAGTACTGGGGAAATTGGATAACCACATGTCTAAGAATGAATCTAGATCTGTTCTTTCATGCTGAACAAAAATCAACTGCAAATGGATTAGGGAAAACAGTGTAATGCCTGAAGCATAACTAAAAGAAAAAATAAAAACAACATTCCAAAAGACTTTCTGAATAAAACTCCAGTAGTGTGGTGGCTTGAATAGATGGTCCCCAATACATTCCATTTTTTATTTGTTTGTAGTTTGCATCTGCAGCCACCTGGCTAGAGGCAGTGTCACTGGGTGGATCTTAAGGTGTAGTGGTGGGTTTCAGATTACAACCTAAAGATACGCAAAGTGTGTCTAGCTGGAGTTCCTGAAGTGTGATGTGCTATGTGGCTTTAGGCTTTTGCCTCTCTCTCTGTCTTCTTGGGCCTGTGAAGGCAGGCCAGCTTCTTCTGCCATTATGGAACTTCCCCTGGATCTGTAAGCTTCAATAAATATCCCTTCCTCAATAACTGTGCCTGGTCTGGAAGTTCATCTCAGTGCACCTGAAGCTGTCTGCTACAAGTAATATAGTGAATTAGACACAGGCTCAAACATTGGGATCTCATGTGTGGCAGTTGAAAGGTGATAATTTGTACTGTCCCACATACTCAGACAATTTGATTAAACTTCCTACATGAACCCCTAGCTAGCAGATCCCTGCTACAGGGGGATGTGTCACTGGAGATGGATCTTATTGTCCAGCCCTAAGGATGGTTTTGTGATAGATCTGAATTCCAGCACAAAAATGTGGAGAGAGCAATTTGAACTCTAGTGGTTCACATTTTGTGGTGCTGGCTATTGTTGTTTCCTCTCTGCTTGGACCTATAATAGGAACCTATAGTAGCCAGCTTCTTTCACCATTGATGGAACTTCCCCTGTATCTGTAATCCTAAAGTAAAACCCCTTCTCCCATAAATTGTGTCTGGTTGGATATTCACTTCAGCGATATGCAGCTGACTGCAACATCATGAAAGTAAGAGGCTGTTATACAGAAAAGCAAACAAATTATCAGAGTCAATAGCCAACCTATATAATGGAAGAAAATCTTCACCAGCCATACATCCAACACAGGTTTAATATCTATAATATGCAAAGAACTCAAAAAAAAAGAAACACCAAGCAACAAAAAAGCAAGCAAAGCCAGGCATGATGGCACATGCTTTAATCCAAGCACTCAGGAGGCAGAGGTAGGAGGATTGCTGTGAGTTCAAGGCCACCCTGAGACTACATAGTGAATTCCAGGTCAGCCTGAGCTAGAGTGAAACCCTACTTGAAAAAAGCAAACAAACAGGGGAATTGAGAGATTTCCCAGTGGTTAAGGTGCTTGTATATGAAGCCTAATGACTGGGATTTGATTCCCCAGTGCCAATGTAAAGCCAGATGCACAAAGTGGCAAATGCATTGGGAGTTTGTTTGCAGTGGCTGGAGGACCTAGCATGTCCATATTCATTCATTCATTCATTCATTCTCTCTCTCTCTCTCTCTCTCTCTCTCTCTCTTTCTGCCTTTCTCACTCTGCTTATAAATAAATATTTTTTTTAAATACAAGCAGAGCTAGTTTTGGTAGCACATGCCTTCAACCCCAGTACTCAGGAGACGGAGGTAGGAGTATCACCCATGAGTTGAGGCCAACCTGGAACTACAAATTGAATACCAGGCCAGCCTGGGCTAGAGTGAGGCCCTACCTCAAAAAATAAAAAGCACAATGGAGCATGTTGGTGCACACCTTTAATCCCAGCACTCAGGAGGCAGAGGTAGGAGGATCATCATAAGTTTGAAGCCACCCTGAGACTACATAATGAATTCCAGGTCAGCCTTGACTAGAGTAAAACTCTACCTCCAAAAACCAAAAAATAAAAAATGGGGCAGTAAACTGCATAGAGAATTCTGAAAGAAAGAAATACAAATGGGCAATAAGCATCTAAAAGATGTGGAACATCTTTAGCCATCAGTAAAATACAAATTAAAATGACTTTTAGATTTCATCTCACTCTAGTCAGAGTGGCTATTATCAAAAAATCAAATGACTGAGCCGGGTGTGGTGGTGCATACCTTTAATCGCAGCACTTGGGAGGCAGAGGTAGGAGGATCACCATGAGTTTGAGGAAACCCTGAGACTACATAATGAATTCAAGGTCAGCCTGAGCTAGAGTGAGACCTTACCTCAAAAAAAAAAAAAATTAAATGACTGAGCCAGGCATGGTGGTGCATACCTTTAATCCCAGCACTTTGAAGGCAGAGGTAGGTGGATCACCATCAGTTAGAGGTCACCCTGAGAATGCATAGTAAATTCCAGATCAGCCTGGGCTACAGTGAGACACTACCACAAAAAAAAAAAAAAAATCAAATTACAGTCTGTGGTCAAGATGGCATCTTCCTAACCTCGCTTCACTTCACAGTGAAGAAAAGGCATGACCCTTAAAGTTCAGGGGGGTTTTTGGGTTTTTTTGTTTGTTTGTTTGTTTGTTTGTTTAGGGGTTTAATGATTCTAGTAGGCTTCCACTGGGAGGATGTGGAGGAGCAAAATAGAGAATCCACTGATTTCCACACTCTCTGGTAGTTCACCAGGCCTCCAATCCCCTCAGCTGCTGTCCTACCCGCAGTCCCAGTAGGAGGGCCCTCCTGCACTAAGTGAAGGCCAAGTGGACCCATGATAGCAGGCTATATTTTCCACCCTAGGTTTTCCTGCCATCAGGCAGAGCTCCACAGGTGCAAACACTGTCCTGGTCACTGTTTCCACCCGGCCTTGCTGACCCCCATGCACACAAACCCTGTCCCAGGCTCCGTTCCTGCCCAGCCTTGCTGACCCCTGCACACACTATCACCATTCCTCCCCAAGCTTGTGGACCCCCATGCACATGATTGCCACACCTGCCCAGACTTGCTGATCCCCACATGTGATTGCTGTTCCCACCCAGCCTTGCTGACCCCCGTGTGTGCGATCACCATCCCAGTCACCACACCTACCCAACCATGCTAACCCCTGCATGAGTAATTACTGACCCAGTCACTGTTCCTGCCCAGCTTTGCTGACCCCCATGCGAGCAATCACCATCCCAGTTGCCATTCCTGCCCAGCCTTGCTGACCCCCTTGCCTGTGATCGCCATTCCTGCCCAGCCTTATGGACGTCTGTGTGTGTGATCGCTGCTCCCACCCAGCCTTTCTGAGGCCCCCAAGCACTCACTGTCCAAGTCATCATTCCCACCCAGCCTTGCTGACCCCCATGTGCACAATCACCATCCCAGCCACCATTTCCAACCAGCCCTTCTGAGCCCCATGCATGATTGCCATCCCACTCACTGCAGCCGCCTTCCAGCCACAAACAGGGACCCAGGCTAGTGTCTCTGCCTTAGCCTTTCTAAACTCCATGGGTGATCACCACCCCATTCACCACTGCTCCCCTCACCCCTGGCCAGCAGGCTAGGGCCTAGGCTTTCTGAACCATTTTGATGGGCAGAACAGATGCAAGTAAATCCAGCTAGATAGACTAGTCACACAATGGATGTCTCTAATCAAAATATAGAAGAGAAAGAGGATCAGAACTCCAAAATGAAGAAACAAACTATATAACCCTGTCCAAGCAAATAGCAGAACTTGCAGAAACTCAACAGAGGACCAGTAATTGTGTGAATGATATACTCACTAGATTAGACCTACTAGAAAAGAACCAAGAAGGGATCATAAGGCAGTTAAATGATCTGAGCAAGACCAAAAAAAAAAAAAAAAATCAATAACCATCTGGCTAAACTTAATGAAGACATTAAAAAAAAAAAAGGTTCAAGGATGAACTCCAAGAAGCATTAAGAAAATCAGAAATGACATTAAAAGGGAACTTGACAGAGGGTTGGAAACTATACATAAAAAGCTGTAGAAAATATGAACCAAACTGAACAAGCCCAAAACTCTATAGAAGCTCTGAAGAATAGAGTCAGCCATATGGAGGATAGAAACTCAGAACTTGAGGACAAAACACAAGAAACAGTTCATGAGTCCAAAAGTTTCAATAAGTTCAAAAATTTCTGTGAACAGAACATGAGGGAAATGTGGGATACCCTTAAATGTCCCAACATTTGGATCATGGGAATACCAGAAGGGGAAACTTTTTCAACAAGATTATCAAAGAAAACTTTCCCACTCTTAAAAGAAAGTCCCATTGAGTCACAAGAAGCTAGCAGACCTCCAAACAGACTGGAAATTCTCCAAGACATATCATCATTAAGACTCTAAGCATTGATCACAAAGAGAAAGTTCTAAAGGCAGCTACGGAGAGACAACACATTACATATAAAGGAAACCCCATCAGAACTACTTCAGACTTCTCAATAGAAACTCTAAAAGCCAAAAGGGCCTGGAATGGAACACCACAAAGTCTAAGAACTTATGGCTTCCAACCCAAGCTACTCTACCCAACAAATGTATGCCTCATAATAGATGGAGAAAGAAAAACTTTCCACAATAAACTCAGCTTTACAACTATATGAACACAAAGCCAAACCTACAGAGAGTATTTCAGGGAATGTTCCACACAGAAGATTCAAATAAACAAACTTAAGTGCCTACAAGAAGCCGATCACAGTAACCAAGCTTTAAGAAGGCACAAAAACTACAAAGGCCAAGAGAACACCAAACCACATAAACCACCACAATATGGCAGATATTAAATCAAACCTCAAAGTTATTAGCCTAATTATTAATGGCCATGTTTCAACCATCAAGAGACATAAGCTAACAGGGTGGATCAGAAAATTAGACCCCTCAATCTGCTATCTTCAAGAAACCCACCTCACCACTATCACCACTATAGACAGACACTTCCTCAGGGTGAAAGGGCAGAATATGATATTCCAAGCAAATGAAAATAAGAAGCAAGCAGGTGTAGCTATACTTAGATAAAATAGACTTCAAACAAAAAGTAATCAAAAAAGACAAAGAAGGCCGCTTCTTACTTATGAAGGGAACAATCCAACAGGAGGATATCACAATCATTAATCATTATGCACCAAACACAGGGGCACCACAATTCATAAAACAAAACCTATTTGACAATAAAACAGAAATAACAACCAACACCATCATAGTTGGGGACTTCAGTACTCTACTAACAGCAATAGATAGATCATCCAAACAGAAAATTAACAGGGAACTAAGAGCTCAACAAAACCATAGGTCAATTAGACCTAATGAACATCTACAGAACATTCTACCCAAAATCCACAGATAACAAATTCTTCTCAGAAGCCCATGGTACCTTCTCTAAAATATACCATAAATCCTGCCTCCATACATTTAGGAGGATTGACATAATTTCCTGCATGATGTCAGATCATAACGCTGTATTGTTAGAAATTAACACAACAGATGTGCCAGGAATGCAACCAACTCCTGGAAACTGAACAACACACTCTTAAACAATAAATGTGTGGTGGATGAAATAAAAAATGAAATTGCAAAACTTCTAGAAATGAATGACAATGAGAACACAACATACAAAATCTTATGGGACACAATGAAGGCAGGTCCTCATGGAAAATTCATTGCACTAAATGCCTTAATAACAAAGATGAATAAATAAATAACTTAGCCATCCACCTAAAGGCATTGGAAAACATGAAGTATCCAACTCAAAAAGCTCCAGATGGAAAGAAATAATTAAGATCAGAGCATAAATTAATGAACTGGAAACCAAGAAAACAATTAAGAAAATTGATAAAACAAAGAGCCAGTTCTTTGAAAAAATAAACAAGATTGATAAACCCCTGGTCAATTTGATCAAGTGAAAAAAAAGTGAAACTTCAAATTAACTTCAATAATTATAAAGAAAAAGGAGAGATCACAACAGATATAAGTAAAATTGGGACAATCATCAAGAATTACTTCAAAAGCCTCTACTCTACAAATGTTGCTAATATGGATGAAATGGATGAATTCCTGGACACATACCACCTACCAAAGCTAAACTCAGGGGAGATTAATCTCTAAACAACCTATCACAACCACTGAGATTGAAAGGTAATCAAAAACCCCCCAAAAAAGAAGAGTCCAGGACCAAATGACTTCTCAACTGAATTTTATCAAGTTTCCATGGAAGAATGGAAACCAATTTTTCTCAAATTGTCCCACACAATCAGAGAATAGTGAATGCTTCCCAACTCCTTTTATGAATCTAGTATTACCCTAATATCAAAACCAGGCAGATATGCCACAAGAGAAGAAAACTACAGGCCTACTTCCCTGATGAACTTAGATGCAAAGATCCTGAACAAAATCCTTGCAAACCAAATACAACAGCACAGAAAAGCATTACCAACCTGGATCAAGTAGGCTTCATCCCAGGAACACAGGGATGGTGCAACATATGGAAATCTGTCAATGTAATATAGCACATAAAACTTAAACACAGAAACCACATGATCATCTCAATATATGCAGAGAAGGCCTTTGACAAAATACATCACTTCATGATCAAAACATTGGAGAGAATAGGCATGGATGGTCTATATCTCAACATAATAAAGGCTATATATAAAGATCCATTGAGATCAGGAACAAGACAGGGGTATCCACTCTCACCTCTGCTCTTCAACATAGTCCTGGAAGTAATAGCTCAAGCAATAAGACAGGAGAAAGAAATAAAAGGGATACAAATTGGAAAGGAAGAAGTTAAATTAGCCCTACTTGCACATGATATTATTCTATACATATGTGACCCCAGAACCTCTATCTGAAAACTCTTAAAAGTGATTAAATCCTTCAATAAAGTAGCAGAACACAAAATCAATGTACAAAAATCAATAGCCTTTCTATATGCAAAAGACAAAGATACAGAGAAAGAAATAAGTGACATTGTCCCATTTTCAATAGCATCAAAAAATAAATAAAATAAAATACCTTAGAATAACATTAAAACACTTTAAAAAGAAATTGAGGAGGATTTGAGAAAATGGAAAGACCTGCCATGCTCCTGGATAGGCAGAATTAACATTGTGAAAATGGAAATCTTACCAAAATTAATATATACATTTAATGCAATGCCAATAAAAATTCCAACATCTTTCTTCACAGAGATAGAAAAAATGATCACAAAATTCATATGGAATGGCAGAAGGCCTTGGATATCCAAGCATATCCTCAGCAAAAGAAACACCTCTGGAGGCATCACCATACCTGATCTAAAGCTATACTACAAAGCCATAGTAACAAAAACAACATGGTACTGGCATAAAAACAGGAATATAGACCAATGGAACAGAATTGAGGACCCAGACTTTGGGTCAAGTAACTACAGCTACTTGATGTTTGACAAAGGCCCTAACAATGTAGACTGGAAAAAAGACAGCATCTTCAACAAATGGTGCTGGACAAACTGGATAACCATATGCAGAAAAATGAAGCATGATCCACACATTTTTCCATGCACAAAAATCAAGTCTAAATAGATCAAAGACTTCAATATAAGACCCGAAACTTTGTTATTACTGAAAGAAAAAATAGGGGGAACTTTCTATGATATAGGAGTGGGAAAAGACTTCCTGAACAATACCCAGTAGCTCAGGAAATTAAACAATCACTCAGCCATTGGGATCTTGGGAAGCTGAAAACCTTTTTCACAGAAAAATATACAATAAGCAGAGCCAATAGATTACCCACAGAATGGGAGAAAAATTTTGCCGGATACACATTGGACAGAAGCCTAATGTCTAGAATCTACAAAGAACTCAAAAACCTAAACAATCAAAAGTCAAACAACCCACTCACAGGGAGTTCTCAGAGGAAGAAATACAAATGGCAAATGCACACTTAAGAAAATGTTCAACATCCTTAATCATCAGGGAAATGCAAATTAAAACAACTATGAGATTCCACCTTACCCCATTAAGGATAACAAACATTAAAAAAAATTAGTGATGCCGGGCATGGTGGTGCACGCCTTTAGTCCCAGCAACTGGGAGACAGAGGTAGGAGGATCACCATGAGTTCACTACACAGTGAATTTCCAGGTCAGCCTGGACAAGAATGAGACCCTACCTCAAAAAAGCAAAAAATAAAAATAAAAAATAAATCTAATGACAACAAATGCTGGCAAGGTTGTGGAGAAATAGGAACCCTTATTCACTATTGGTGGGAATGTAAGCTGGTTCAACCACTATGGAAAGCAATATGGAGACTCCTAAAAGTTTCAAGCCTCAGCTCAGAGATATTTGCTCAACCATGTTTATAGCTGCCCAATTCATAATAGCTAAGAACTGGAAACAACTCAGATGTCCATCATTAGATGAATGGATAACTAAGATGTGGTATATCTACACAATGGAATTCTACACAGCAGTAAGGAAAAATGACACAATGAAATTTGAAGAAAAATGGTCAAACTTGGAAGGGATCATTATCAGTGAACTCACCCAATCACAGAAAGATAATCATCACATGGTCTCACTCATCTGTGGCTCCTAACCTGAATCTGCCCATGATGCTGACATACTTAATAAACATCTCAAGGACTGGACAATAGGGATTGTGGGGTAGGAGGAGAGCAAAAACTGGATCCAAATGGAAATGGTACCATGAAATCCTACATCCTGAAAGACACAGTAAAAACATAAAACCTTCATCAGGTGCTTAGAGAGAATACCTGAATCACAGGAGCCTGGAGAGGGTATGATAAAGACTATCCTCAATCTTCTCCTGTTTCTCTCTCTTTTTTCTTTCTTTTTCTTTTATATTACTATATTTTTCTTCCTTCTTTTCTCTTGGCCCTGACTTGTAACTCCCAGTACCAGCATGTGGATAACATCTACAATGAGCTGTTGATCAGAGAGACCTACAAGTTTTCCCAAAAGAAGACAGAATTCTGTCAGAGTATTTGATGATCCACCAAAGGTTAATGTTAAGACCCTACTGCTGAAGACACCATATGCTATTGGGATGAAACATGGAGTGACATTACTGGAAAGTGGAAGACAGTCAATCCTCAGACAGTTAGCTTGTCTAGTGTCTGAAGATGTTACAAGAGCAACTTGGGGAAAATGACCAACATCAGTCTAAGCAACTCGTGGTCCAAGCTACTCAACAGCAATCAACCTGACGTGATGCTCACACAAGTGCAATAGTGGCACACAGCCATGGTGGGTAACAAACTGCTCTTGATTTGGCTAACTGATCCAGTCAGTGGAATGGAACCCATACCTGGAACAGGGAAACAAGTCAGAACCATATCCAAAAAATGAGCCTGCTCTCCAATATCAAGCTACCACCAATAGTGGGCTACAAGAGGGCCTACACCTATTAAATTCTCCCCAAAATAATAATGGGTATCCATGTATCTTGCATGGACCTCACTCTCCATTGGAGAATTTGCTTCTCTTTTTCAGATGGATAATCAGCCCATCACACCTCCCCCAGGGCACCAGCTGAAGCCATAGAGTTAGTAGGGCAATGAGCAAGAGATGCTTTCTCAGTGAACCTGGTATCAGCACAAGGGTGAAGGAGAAAGACACAGAGAACACTCCTACCAAATCAGATATCCAGAGACAAAGACAATCCCATGGCTCAGGGAAATTCATGGAAGAGGGAGCGGAAAGATTGTTAGAGCCATAAGTTGGGTCATTATGCACAGAGACATTGCCTCTCCCCCATAACTGATGGTCACCCCCACAATGCAACACTCACAATGGTCATGCAGCAACAACAGAGAGAAGGCTAACAATGTTACCATCATTGCTATATACACACTATATACATAACTAATAAAAAAAATCAAATGACAACAAATGCTAGCAAGGGTGTGAGATGAGAAAAATCTTAATCAACTGCTGGTGAGAATGCAAACTCTTACAGCCACTATGGAAATCAGTATGGAAACTCCTCAAAAAGCTGAAAATAGAACTACATTTAATCTAGCTATACTACTCCTAGGCATATACTGTAAAGGCTGTATCCATACTTTAGTATACAGATACTTGGTCAGCCATGTTTGTCACTGCTGCACTCACAATAGGTAGGAATTGGAATCAGGCCAGATGGCCATCAACTGATAAATAATGAAGATGTGGTACATATACACAATGAAATTATTCTCAGCAGTAAGAAAAACTGAAATAATGAAATGTGCAGGAAAATGGAAGAACTTTAAAAAAAAATCATACTAAGAGAAGTTATACAGGCTCAGAAAGAAAAATGCCACATGGTCTCCCTTATATGCAAGTCCTAATATGGTACATCTTAATTTGTTTATAAGTTGTAATAAACTTAAAATAGTATTATCAAGGTACTAGACTGAGGCTAGGAGAAAGTGGAAACAGGGAGTGATGAGAAGAGAGATGACTTGGCAAGTAGTGGTGTGACAGAAGACAGAGGTGGAAGGGTTTAAGAATGATGCAGGTAAGGGAGGGTGAGGATAAAATAAATACAACTTATGTTGGCATGAATTTTTAAGGCCTTCTTCCTGGTTAGCTATTTAAAAGATAAACCTCTTAATTCTAGGGATGGAGCAGGAATTATCCAGGCAGAAGTGCTCTGTAGGGGTTTGAGAAAGCTGAACCCTAAAACCATAAGCTATGAGTGGTAAATCCCAGTGTCAGAACTGGGTTACCCCATCACCACCACCACAGTGAGCTGTAGCTCAAGGAGGTCCAAGAGGTCCCCAAAAGAATGCAGACCAATGCCAAAGCACTTGATTACTCACCAGAGCCAAATGTTAAGACCCTGTTGCTAAAGACACCACAGGCTGTGGTCACATGATAGAGATCATGCTGGAAATAAGAAGGAATGAGAGGGCTAGCTAACCCTAATAGTACTTGAAACTGCTATGCAAGTTTCTGAGGGATTATGGTCACCAAGGGTGCGAACAAACAGGATCCTAGAAACTATAATAACAACCAACTAGGCAAAATTTACATACATGTGCAACAGTGGCACATAAGCCATGGGTATAATCAACTGCTCTCTGATTGGATATAAGGCCCACTCAGAGAGATGAAACTTACACCTGGTACTGAGAACCAAATTAGAATCCTATGGACTCTACAGACTCTAGAAAGAAGCTCCTACTGTTACTTGGTTAAGAAGGGAGGGTAAAATTCTTTGAAAGGGAGGTTAAAAAAACTCCTTGAAAGTACTATTAACCCCCTTTGATCTATGCTACTCTCACTCTTGGTTAGAGAATTTGCTCTTTACAAACAGCAGTGAATATGGAACAGTATGAATACAAATATGAAGCAAGATACATCAATACTAAGAAAAGACAGCAGTGGGACATGTTGAAGTGGGTACTAGCAGGGGCAGTGAGACAACTGGGATGGATCTCCAGTCACATTAAGGCTCACACCTTAGGAACAAGTAGGCTGGCCTTTATTTCTTGCTGACACTTTACACTATATGGCCATAGTACTCATTGAAGACATTAGAAATATACAAGCCAAGTTCACTTATTAGCAAAACTTAAGAACACAATATCCGCCCAGCACCACAAAGATGTATTTCCCAGCTCTGCACCATTTCATGTTGAATCCCTTAGAAACAGAGTGTTTTCCACTGCTGCCTCATGACCACAAAAAGGAGGAAATTAAAAAATGTGTGAAGTGAGGCTGGGAATATGGCTCAGTTGGTAAACGTCAAGATCTGAATTCAGATCCCCAGCACCCACATAAGTCTCATAGAGATATGTTCCACTACTGAAAGTGCTGAGGAGGTAGAAACAAGAGGATCCCTGGAGCTTCCTAGCTAGTTAGCCTAGCCCAATCAGTGAGCTCCAAGTTCAGTGAGAGACCATCTTTAAAAAAAAACGAGGGCTGGCCGGGTGTGGTGGTGTAGGCCTTTAATCTAGCACTAGGGAGGCAGAGGGAGGAGGATCCCCATGAATTCGAGGCCACCCTGAGACTACATAATGAATTACAGGTCAGCCTGAGCTACAGTGAAACCCTACCTCAAAAAAACAAAAAAAAAAGGAGATCAGCATAGAGAAAAATCAACTCCTACCAAATCAGAGAGCCAGAGCCTCAGAGGCCCTCAACACCTCATCACTGAAGCAGACCAAAAATGAACCCAACATGGCTCAGGGAAATTTTGCGGAAGAGGGGGCGGAAAGAATGTCAGAGTCACATGTTGGGTCATGATATGCAGAGACATTTAGCTTAGCCATAACTGTGGGCTAACTCCACAATGCATGACCCGTATACCTCAACAAGGAGGGGCCAAGGGGAGGGGGTAGGTCACGGATGAGCCTAATAATGGTACCAAACTGACTGTATTTGCTGAATACAGAACTGACTAATAAATAAAAAAAAACAAACAAACAAAAAAAAAAAATGAGGGCTGGAGACATGGCTTAATGGTTGAGATACTTGCCTGCAAAGCTAAAGAAGCCAGGTTCAATTCCCCAGGACCCACATAAGCCAGAGGCACAAGGTGCAGCACACATATGGAGTTTGTTTGCCCATTCTCTTTGTCTCTGTCTGTCTCTCTCTCATAAATAAAATAAATTTTAAAAAGGTAAAATGGAGGAGAATGATTAAAGAAAACACCTGTGGTGTTTTGAATTAGGTATCCTCCATAAACTCATGTGTTTTGAACGCTTTGTTCCTGGCTGATGGCGGTGTGGGAGGTGGAGCTTTGCTGGAGGAGGCATGTTGTTGGGGCAGGCTTTGGGGAGTTGTTTTAGCCAGCTCCCTTTGCTAGCATTTGACTCACTCTCCTGCTGCTGCCACCTGATGTTGATAAGGATGACGTCCAGCCTCTGCTTTACAGTCTCTGCCTGCCATCATGAAGATTCCCCTCAAGACTGTAAGCCAAAATAAAAACGTTTCCTCCCACTAGCTGCTTTTGGTCAGTGCTTTATCTCAGCAATGAGAAGGCAATGGAAACAACACCTACAATCAACCTCTGGCATCAGTAACACACCCACACACAAACACACACATCACACATGAATATACATACATGCACACATAGACACATAAGAAAGAAATGTGAAGTGATAAATGAAGAAATGAAACAGATATCTGGAGTGCTTCCCACATGAGTCTGCATGGCAATAATGTGTGCCTTTTCCTTGCATACTCAGACAGCAAGCTGTCACTCAGCCCAAACCAAGCTGTGGCAGGAGTGGTGGTCAGGAAATAAGGAAGTTCATTCCATCCATAAATGCACATTCAATGATGACAGTATTCCAAATTTCACCCTCATGCAGAATGCAAAAGAATAGGGAGGCAATCCTTGATACTCCATTGCTGCATTAGCCATGCCTTTTAATTTTCTGTATTTCTTATGGCTTGAAGTTCAGGAGCTTGCTCTGAAGTCTTGCCTCGTAGTCTCCCCCCCCCCCAGAACTGCAAATCCCTAGAGATATTAAATAGCTCCCCTCCAACAGCACCTTCCCAGTGAACCCATCCTATCTAACCTCCTCTGTCAGACAGTCACACTACTGTTTTCCTGCCTTAATCACCCCAATCATATACCAAACAGAGACCATTTCTACACCACAAACACATTTAAATCATTCAAACAACCAAACCAAAGCTATTGCCTGTGCCAATGCACCTTACCACACCAGACACAAGGTTCTCTTGCCCAAGCTTCCTTGTTACTCCCTCTACCTTCTGGTGAGCCCTGGTCTGAATATGGTATGTCTCCTCCTCTTAGGAATTGTAATATACTACCATGTCTGAATAATGACAATGCCTGCATTTTAGAACCATGGCTTATAGTCTGGTGAGGAGAACAGCACTTCCATGTGACTTCTCAGTGCAGTTAGAGGAGTTCTGAAAGGAGCAGTGGGAACATAGTGGGAGAAGCAACTGACATGAGCACCACAGAAGGTTTAAGTGGGGACAGCCAGCCTGGGGCCAAGCAACACAGGCAGCTTTCCAAAGCCCAGGCTGGAAGGAGCATCCCAAGAAAGAGGAGCTGACCTAGGAGAGGAGTCAGGAAGAGAGCTAGAGGTACTGGTGAAGAGAAAAATTAAACAATACTTTGGGAGATGGGTAGCTAAAGGCAAATTGAACTAACCCTGCTGTTTTTCCCTGGGAGAAACTTAGATTGAGACTGTTGAGAAAGCATATTCAGTCGACACAGACTGGAAGAAGTTCATTTGGAGCCAAGAGACACTCTCCTTATAAAAATAGAAGGTAGATGGATGCTGTTTGGTTCCCACCTGTAGGACATGGTGGTTACTGTGAAGAGAGAATTCTGACTATCAGGATGGTAATCTCAGTCTGTACTTCAGTTAAAACAGGTTGGTGGTTGTGGAATCCTTTTGTAATCCATATTTTTAAAATATTAGGGCTGGAGAGGTGTCTCAGTGGTTAATGGTACTTTCAAAGCCTGATGGCCCAGGTTTGATTCCCCAGTAAACCTATAAAGCCAGATGCACAAAGTGGCCCATGCATCTGGAGTTCATTTGCAGTTGTAAGAGGCCCTGGTGAACTCATTTATTCATTCTCTCTCTCTTTCCTTGCAAAAAGGTTAAAAAATGTTTTTAAAAACATTAAGAATTTTCAGTTATTTTGGGCACAGTCCGGTGTGTAGAGTGAGTGGGAAGACTCCATGTTTAAAGGGTATTCCCCTCTTGATGGTCCCTGACTCCTTCATGTAGGAAGGACAAAGTTATATGTGGCATATGTCTTGAAGGTGAGGGTTGTGTCCCTTGCCTACAAACTTTTCTGTTGATGTACCAGCCCATGATATCTCAGAATGTGACTATTTATTCCCAAAGGAGGCTCTGAAGAGAATATTGATGTTAAGTAAGGTCATACAAGTGGGCTGTAATCCCATCTGACTTGTGCCTTTTAATGTGAGGAAATTACCTTCCCTGGTGGTCTAGTGGTTTGGATTTGGTGCTGTCATAATGTGAGGAAATGTTTACAGAAATAGAAGCATGAGAGAGGTCACACACAGAGGAAGGAACATGTGAGGAACAGATTGAAGCCAAGTACAGAGGGCTCAGGAGAAAGGCAACCTGCCAACACACTGACCCTGAACGTTCATCCTCCACAACTGCAATAATAACTTCCTATTGAGGAAACCACACAGTGTATGATCCTTTGCCATGCAAGCCTAGCAAATGAATAAAGGTAACAACAGACAAGTTGTTAAAAACAAGCATTGTCCAGGAAAATAAGCTTCCTTAGCAGGAAGCTACAGAATAATTACCCTCTGCTGTTTTGCAGGTTCAACCATTCACTTGGGCAGTGTGTTGACTAATATGATACGATTCCACATAATCAATGCTAACTAAAGGCCAGTCATAATGAGGTACATTGAAAAAAAACATACATAATTCTCCAAGGTCATAGGTCCTGGAGAATAGGAAAGAAGGACATGTTAATCAAAGTCCAACTTCAGCCAAAAAACCAGGACATCCTCTCTCACAGGTGTGACAAGAGTCCCAAAGAACTGAGAGCTATCCCTTAATAAGGACTGCCTTGTCCTGCAAGAGGCATGTTTAGGAAGAAAAGCAATCTGTGAAAATCCACAGAGAAGTGAGGGTGGCTCCCTGTGAGGAATTCTCCAATTGAAAGCAGATAGTGGAGGAAGGAGAAAGAACTCTGAAAAGTTGTAAGAGGCTAAGGAAATGACTAGATGGGTAAACTGCATGTCATGCAAACATGAGGACCTGAGTTCAGATCCACAGAACCCACATAAAAGCCAGGCATGGAAGAGCACATCTGTAATCCCAGTGCTAGTCAGGCAAAGACTGGATCTATAGAGCTCACTGGCCAGCTAGTATAGCCTACTTGGTGAGCTCCAGGTTCACTGAGAGAATCTGTCTAAAAAAAATAAGGAGGAAGGAATAGATGGTAAGACCCTATTGCTGAAGACTCCACCTACTTAGGCTTCAAAGCCCTGCTGGAACTGAGCTGATAACCTCCTCCATGTAGACCAGCTGACAGAAAGCTGGAAGAAGCCATTCTGCATGCAGTTCAATGGGAGAAAGAGAAAACACCAGTGAAGATACTCAACAGTGGACACTGCAAGCCTTATATTTGGCCAGCCAGGCCAAATGAGCCAATGGGTGCTATAGTGGCACATCTGTCATAGTGGAAACCAGCTATCTTCTAATTGGACTGGAGGCCTGCTCCATGGGAGGGAATATACCCCTGATACTGAAAACTTAAAATGGGTAGTCATGAGCCCTAGAGGTGTAACATCTGCTGCTGTCTGGCTAAATGTATATACTATGCTTATCAAACTGCCCCGTAAGCACTTCTCTTAATGTTCATACCTTTATATTAATGCTATTCTTACTTTTGGTAGAGAATCTTCTCTTTTCTGATGGCAGTGACCTTGGGATGACTCAGAAGGCATCATGGTGCTGGAAAGAAGTGACTGGAGTACTCAGTACTACAATATCTCTATCACACCTTCCAAGGCTCAGGGTGTATTGTGAAAGACGTGGCAGAAAGAATGTAAGAGTCAAAGGAAGGGTAGGACTCCTTACAACGTGCTCCCCCCAGACACAAAATGGCCTTGATATCCATGACCTCACAGTACCTGACACTACCTACACAAGACCATCATAATAGGAGGAAAAGATCATGACATCAAAATAAAAGAGAGACTGATTGAGATGGGGAGAATGGAGTTTCAAAGGGGAAAGTGGGGGAAGGGAGGGATTTTTTTGTAATCATGGAAGTTGTTAACAAAAAAAGAAAAAAGAAAAATAAAGAAATGTAAGAAAAAATATAAGGTGGAAATCTACATTCAAGCCAAGTGAGAAAGTGTCAGTCATGATGGTGTTTGGGGCTGTGCTCTAGCCAGAGAGGAAGTGGCAATCAGAGGCCATGTTTGGAGCCATACTAGAGCCAGGAGAGGAAGTGCTCATCACAAATATATTTGGGGACCTGCTCCGTCCAAGTGAGGAAATGCTGATCAGGGACTGTGTTTGGCGCCATGTTCAGACTAGGTAAGGAAGAGCTGATCATAGGCAACCCATGTTTGTGGATGAACTCAGAGAGAATCCAACTTCACCAAGTTTGGAGACACTATACTGGAATATTCAAACCACCATGGCCCTGGCTGCAATTCTAGCATCCACATGGTCTTGAGACTGATTACACAGCAAGGGCCAGCTGGGTGTCAAGCTGGGGAAATCACCACCTCAGTTCAGATCAACCTTTCTGTCAGGCCTGGGTAACAGACCTGTGCCCCACAGAACCCCAGTGCAGATCACAATCCAAGGTCCTCAAGCAGTAAATAACACAGGGAGAAAAAAAAGCACTGCAAGGACATCAAGCAAGCCAATCATGTTAGGGTCACATCCTGATCTACCTGGAGGTGACACACACAAGGTTACCAAGATACCCAGCCCAAGCAAGTGGAAAGACAACCTCTCCAAACTCCCCACTTAACCAAAGCTTGCCTGGTAATACAACTCTGGGACATTATGAGGAAAAGTACCACTCTTTCAACACAAGGGATCAAATTATAGATGCACAAACTCCAACACAAAACAAACAATACATCAAGTCAACAGATACCCACAAAGAATTCCTAACTTCTTAAGGGAAGCCACCAATGAAAACTCCGAGGATATTCCAGAAATAAAATCCTACAATGAAGACATGCTAAGCATAAACAAAATTAATGAGACCCTGAAAAAAACGTATGGCAGAATTGGAAGAAAATCATCAAAGAACCAATGATTGCAAAAATGAAATGCAAGAGACACATCAACAATAGCACATAGCTCCCATTTCTCATCTCAAAATAATGGAAGAAAATAAGAGAAAGATAAATAACTTGAAGGTGAATCAACAAATAGATTACCTTAACAACCAGTGTATCAAACTTAATGAGAAAATGATCAAATGCAGGCATGACTTTGAAGAAACAACCAAAAGGTCAAACCAGGACCTGAAAATGGAAACTCAATAGAAGTTATAAATGATTCAGAAAAATAACAGAGAACAAGCATCAAATTCCCTCTTAAAAGTCTCCCTAGAAAGCCTCATAAATAGAATAGATCATGTTGAGAAAAGAACTTCAGAATGTGAAGAAAAGACAGAGGAATTGGATTGGGAGTTCAGAAACTATGATAAGTTCAAAAAATTGTACAAACAGAATATGAGAGAATTGTGGGATACACTGAAAAGATCAAATATATCATAAGAAGGCAAGAAGGAGAAGAAATACAGGTCAAAGGCATGGATAACATCTTCAACAAAATTATTAAAAAAATTTTCCCACCCTCACAAAAGAAAGACCCATCCAAATACAAGAAGCTCACAGAATACCAAATATGTAGTACTAAAAAAGAAACTCTCCATGTCACATTATAGTTAAAACACTAAACACTGAAAACAAAGAGAGTGCTAAAGCAGAAGAAAATACCATTACATAAAAAGGTAGCTCCCCAAATGGATTAAGGACCTTAACATCAGACCTGAAACTCTGAAACTGCTAGAGGAAAAAGTAGGGGAAACCCTTCAACATATTGGTCTTGGCAAAGACTTTCTGAATACAACCCCAATTGCTCAGGCAATAAAACCACAGATTAACCACTGGGACCTCATGAAAATACAAAGATTCTGCACTGCAAAGGACACGGTGAAGAAAGCAAAGAGGCAACCTACAGAATGGGAAAAAATCTTCACCAGCTATACATCTGATAGAGGATTAATATCTAAGATATACAAAGAACTCAAGAAGTTAAATAATAAGGAATCAAACAAACCAATCAAAAAATGGGAAATGGAGCTAAATAGAGAATTCTCAAAGGAAGAAATACGAATGGCATATACGCATCTAAAAAAATGCTCTACATCCCTAGTCATCAGGGAAATGCAGATTAAGACTACATTGAGATTCCATCTCACTCCTGTCAGATTGGCTACCATCATGAAAACAAATGATCATAAATGTTGGCGGGGATGTGGAAAAAGAGGAACCCTTCTACATTGTTGGTGGGAATGCAATCTGGTCCAGCCATTGTGGAAATCAGTGTGGAGGTTCCTAAAACAGCTAAAGATTGATCTACCATATGACCCAGCTATAGCTCTCCTAGGCATATATCCTAAGGACTCATCTCATTACCTTAGAGATACTTGCTCAACCATGTTTATTGCTGCTCAATTTATAATAGCTGGGAAATGGAACCAGCCTAGATGTCCCTCAACTGATGAGTGGATAATGAAGATGTGGCACATTTATACAATGGAGTTTTACTCAGCAGTAAAGAGAAATGAAGTTATGAAATTTGCAGAAAAGTGGATGGATCTGGAAAGAATTATACTAAGTGAGGTAACCCAGGCCCAGAAAGCCAAGCGCCACATGTTCTCCCTCATATGTGGATCTTAGCTAGAGATGATTGGGCTTCTGTGTGAGAAGGAAAAAACTCAGTAGCAGAGGCCAGTAAGTTAAAAAAGGAGATAGAAAGGGAAGAGAAAGAAAGGGAGGAGGGCTTTTATTAGGTTGGTATTGTATATATGTAAGTAGAAAGATTGAGATGGGGAGAGGATATGATGGAGAATGGAATTTCAAAGGGGAAAGGGGGGAGGGTAATACCATGGGATTTTTTTTGTTATCATGGAAAATATTAATAAAAATGGAGAAAAAAAAAAGAAAAAAAAAAAAGGTAGCTCCATCAGAATTACTGACTTCTGATTTATCAATGGACTCTAAACCTTGAAAGACAATATCTACCAACCCTAACTACTATACCCAGGAAAAGTAGCCTTTATGATAGAAGGTGAAAGAAAAACTTTTTCATGATAAAAGCCAGTTCTACAAATATATGAGCACACAGCCAAACCTACAGAGAATTTGTCAGGGAATATTCCACACAGAAGAGTACAACAACCAACCTCAAAACCCTATAAAGAAGGAAAAACAATAACAAAATCTGGAACAGATATGAAAATGTGTAAAACTCAACACAACACCAAAACCTGCAGAGTCTTCAGTATGACAAAAATTAATTTTCACCTCACAGTTGTAACTCTAAACATAACTGGTCTGAACTCCCCAAACAAAAGACACAGGTTAATTGTCTGGATCAGAAAAATGGATCCATCTACCTGATATCTCTAAGAAACCCATCTCACTGTCAAAGATAGATACCTCCTCAGGGTAAAAGGATAGAATACAACCTTCCAAGAAAACTGGAAACAAGAAGCAAGCAGCTATGTTTATATTAATATCCAACAACATAAACATCAAACCAAAAGTAATCCAAAGAGACAAAGACAACAATTTTTTACTCATCAAAGGAACAGTCCAACAAGGTATCCCAATCATAAACTTCTATGCACCAAACAGGGGCACCACATTTTATGAAGCAAAACCAGAAATTTATCCTAATGCCATCATAGTTAGGGATATTAATAACCAACTATCATCAACAGACAAATCATCTAACCAGAAAATTAGCAGGGAAATAATGGAGCTTAACAACTTCATAAACCAATTAGACCTAACAGACATCTACAGGACATTCCACCCTAGTTCCACAAAACACATATGCTTTTCAGCAGCTCATGAAACCTTTTCTATTAGATCATATATTAGGGTACAAAGAATTCTTCATAAATACAGGAAAATTTGAAATAACTCCCTGTGCTATGCCTGAGTACAATGCATTATGCTAGAAATCAAAACTAAGAGACACAATAGAAAACACATCAGCTCCTTAAAATCAAACAACTCACTACTAAACAATGAATGGGTTGTGGATAAAATCAAAAAGGAAATTTCAAAATTTCTAGAACTGAATGATAATTAAAACACATCATACCAGAATTTATGGGACACAATGAAGGCTATCTTAAGGGGAAGAGTCATAGTACTAAATGCCTTCATATCAAAGACAGATCCCAAATTAATAACTTAACCATCCAACTAAAAACATTGGGAAAACATGAACACACCAATCCCAAGCTCTCCAGATATAAAGAAATAATCAAGATCAAACATTAATAAATTTTAGACTAAGAAAACAAGTAAGGGGCTGGAGAGATTGTTTAGTGGTTAAAGCACTTGCCAGTGAAGCCTAAGGACCCAGGTTTGATTCCCCAGTACCCATGTAAGCCAGATGTACAAGATGCATCTGGATTTCATTTGTAGTGGCTAAAGGCCCTGATGTGCCCATTTTCTCTTTCACTCTCTCTCTCTCAGAAAGAAAGAAAGAAAGAAAGAAGAAAGAAAGAAAGAAAGAAAGAAAGAAAGAAAGAAAGGAAGGAAGGAAGGAAGCCAATTTAAAAAATTGATGAAATGAACAGCTTGTTATTTGAAAAAAAAAAAATTAAATCAATAAAAACCTTTGGCCAATTTGATCAAAAGAAAAAAGATAAGTTTCAAATTCACAAGATCAGAAATGAAAATGGAGAGGTCACAAATAACACCAATGAAATTAGAAGAATCATCAGGACATATTTCCTCTATTCCAAAAAAACTAGATAATTGGGAAGACATGGATGAATTCCTAGACAAATACCCCCTAACAAAGCAAAACCCAGAGCAGATAAACTTTCTAAACAAACCTATAACATCCAATGAGATTGAACATGAAATTAAAAACTTCCCAACAAAAAGGAGTTTAGGACCTGGTGGAGTCTCAGCCAATTTCTACCAAACCTTCATTGAAGAACTTATACCACTTTTTCTCAAGTTATCCACACAATTAGTAAAGTGGGAATGCTCCCATGCTTCTTCTATGAAGCCAGCATTACTCTAATACCAAAACCAGACAGAGACACAACAAGAAAAGAAAATTATATATCGATATTCCTGATGAACCTAGACATGAAAATCTGAAATAAAATACTTGAAAACAGAATTCAAGAACAGATAAAAAGTATTATTATCCTTGATCTAGTAAGCTTCATTTCTGCAATGCAGGGATGGTTCAACATATGAAAATCAATTAATATAATGCACTATATAAATGAACTTAAACACAAGAACAACATGATCATTTCAGTAGATGCAGAAAAGGTCTTTGGCAAAATACAACATCATTTCATGATCAAAATGCTGCAGAGACTATGGATGAAAGGATCATATCTCAACATAATAAACGCTATATATAAACCACCTAAGGCCCAAATCATACTAGATGGTGGAGAACTCAAAGAGTTCCCATTAAGATTGGAAACAAGACAAGGGGGTCCGCTCTCTCTCACCACTGTTCTTCAACATAGTGCTAGAAATTCTAGTCCAAGCATTAAGACAAGAGAAAGAAATAAAAGGGATACAAATTGGAAAAGAAGTCAAAATAGGACTATTTGCAGATGACATGGTTTTATATATAATGACTTAAAAGCTCCAAAAACCTTATAAAGGTGATAAACTCAGCAAAGTGGCAGGATACAGAATTTTTTTTTTACAAAAATATTTTTATATAAGTTAAAGACAAACTTATGGATAAAGATATTAGCAAGGCTGACCCATTTTCAATAGCTACAGAAAAATTAAATATCTTGGAATATCACTAATCAAGGAAGTTATGCAAGAGTTATACAATGAAAACATAAAAACACTGAAGAAAGAAATTAAGGAGGGTATGAGAAGATGGATAGACCACCCTTGCTCATAGATTGGAACAATCAACACCATAAAAATGGTCATTCTACCAAAAACAATTTGTATATTCAATGCAATACCTATAAAAATTCCAGAAACTTAATTCACAGGGATAGAAAAAATCATCTCAAAATTCATATGGAAAGTGCCGGGCGTGGTGGTGCACGCCTTTAATCCCAGCACTCAGAAGGCAGAGGTAGGAGGATCACCGTGAGTTCAATGCCACCCTGAGACTCCAGAGTGAATTCCAGATCAGCCTGGGCTAGAGTGAGACCCTACCTCCAAAAACCAAACAAACAAACAAAAAATTCATATGGAACTACAGAAGACCTTGGATACCCAATACTATTCTCAGCAAAAGAAACTCTTCAGGAGGTATCACCATACCTGACTTCAAATTATACTACAAAGTCATAATAATAAAAACAGCATATTACTGGCAGAGAAAATAGAACAGAAAATCTAGGCCTTGGTTCAAACAACTATAGTTATCTGATCTTTGACAAAGAGTTCAAAAATGCATACTGGAGAAAAGATGGCATTTTCAACAAATGATGCTGGAGAAATTGGATAACTACATATAGAAAAATGAAACTAAACCCATTCTTTTCACTGTGCACAAAAGCAACTCCAAATGGATTAAGGACCTCAATATAAGACCTGAAAATCTACGATGACTAGGGAAGAAACTAGGAAGAACTCTCCAAAATGTAGGAGTGGGGAAAGACTTTCTGAATAAAACCCTAGTATCTCAATAAATTAAACAAACACTCAACCAGTTATATCTCACGAAACTAAAAAGCTTTTAAATTGAGTTTTGTTTATTTTTTTATTTGTTTCTAAACAGAAAGAGACAGAGAAAAAATGAGAATGAAAGTGGACATGAAAAGAACTCTAGCCACCGTAAACGAACTCCAGATGCATGTGCCTCTTTGTGTATCTGACTTACGTGGGTACTGGAGAATGGAACCCAGTGTTATTATCAGGCTTTGCAGACAAGTGCCTTAACCACTAAGCCATCTCCCACTCTCTTCACTCATCAGCTAGGAATTGGAATCAACCCAGATGCCCATCAACTAATGAATGGAAAATGAAGATGTGGTACATTAACACAATGGAATTCTACTCAGTAACAAGGAAAAATGAAACTCACAGGAAAATAAAAAATGTCATCCTAAGCAAGGTCATACAGTCTAATAAAGACAAATGTCATGTAATTCCTCTCATATGTAGCTTCTAAATTGGTCCAGCAGGAGAGAAGTATAAAGGTAATAAGCATTAGGATTATATGCATGGAACTGAAATGAAACTAAGAAAAAGAGGAACAAGGGAGGGGGGAGAGGAGGGGATACCAGACAAACCAGTAGAGGGAAGGAATATTGGGGTGAAAGGGTGGGGGAATTCAGGGAAAGGGAGGATGAGGAGGAGAACTACAGAAAACCAAGGACTAAAGCAGTCAGCACAATGGGAAGCTTTCTCCTGGAAATTAGTATATAAGATAGAACCCCCTATTATGGGAGGTGGACAGACCAGATAGTAATGACCAGTAGAAGGTAGAGAAAGCTTAAGCCTTTAACCATGGGCTCCAGCTTGTGGATCCCAGGTCCAGATCTGGGTTAACCCCCAGAGCAAGCAGCTGGCCAGGGTGATCTGCGTGATTCAAAATCACAATGCCGGTCTTTGGTAAGCATTTGGTTACCAGACAGAGCTAAAGGGTAAGACCTTATTGCTAAAGATACCACTGGCTGCCATCTCAGAGTATGGAGAGACAACATGTACACCTAGAGGAAAGCAAATCGTCATCTGGCAAACCCTCATAGTGTTGGAAAGTGCTAAGGGAGCAACTGGGTGACAATGGCCACTGAGAGCATGAATAAGCAGGTGACCCTGCAAGCCAAGCAATCCACCACTTGGACAAGAAGTACACACTTGTGCAATAGTGGCACACGGCCTTTATGGATAACCAGCCACCCCTCAATTAGACATGAGGCCCATTCAGTGGAAGAGAACTCAAAACATACTGGAAACCAAGCCAGCACCCCATGATCAGGAAAATCACAATACCTATGGAGAAGTCCATAGTGTTCCCTGTACAAGGTAAGTGTGTAGCTGCATCAAAATGTCTCTCAAGCTCTTAGGCATGTCCCTTCAATCAAAGCTGCTCTCACCCTTGGACAGAGAATCTATTTTACAGATGGCAGAGGGTGCTGGGGACATCCAAGATCCTCCAACACAAGAAAAGATAACCAAATGCTCGCAATCAGATGTGTCTTTTCACTTCTACTACATCGACTGGGGTCCAGAAGAAATTGCAGAGGAAGCAATGACACAAGCACTGCTTCCAATGATAGCACAACATTCACCTCCAGGAAAATTGCAACAAACACTGTGGTGAAACAAAACACATCATAAAAGAAATACAGACACTATAGAGAAGTCAACACTAACCTACAACACACCTGCCAAGGCTCAGATAGTCTTGCAGAAGAAAGGGTGGGGAGAAGTTAAGAGCCACAAAATGGGTAGAAACATCCTGAGGCACAGCTACCTCCAAAAACAGAGACCCTAATTACCCCACAGTGAACACCAGTAATCCTACTGAAGCAGCCTGCAGGGAAATGGAGACCAGGTGAGGAGACACACTAAAATCCATGTTAAAAACAATAATTAATAAAAATAAAATAAGCTGGGCATGGTGGCACTTTCCTTTAATTCCAGCACTTTGGAGGCCACAGTAGGATGATCACTATGAGTTCAAGGCCAACCTGAGACTATAGTGATTTCCAGGTCAGCCTGGGCTAGAGTGAAACCCTACCTCTGAAATAATTAAATAAAATAAGGTGGATGAAGACACACAACGTTGACCTCTGACCCCCTAATGCATGCAAGACATACGTGCATTTGTACAACACATTCATTGACACACATATAAGCATGTAGACACATAAGCATGCAGACACACCATGCCCACATATGTGCAAAAAAAAAAAAAAAGAAGAAGAAGAAGAAAGAAAGAGAAAGAGAAAAAAGAAAACCTTCCAGAATTTGTCCTTGGAACAACTTCCTTCACTTGGGATTTAATTAGCTCAATGGGAAAGACCAGATTTTTAAGTATTTTGGTAATATTCTTAGATATGCCCTGAAAAAGTATGGAGATGTTAAGCTCTGTCTCTGGATAAAAATACAATGAAGCAGGGAGAGAAGGAAAAAAAATAGAAAAAGAAAGGAGAAGAAGAAGAGGGAGAGGGAGAAGGAGAAAGAGAAGGAAGGAGGAGGAGGAGAAGAAAGAAGAAGGAGAGAGGAGGAGGAGGAAGAGGAAGAAGAAGAAGAAGGAGAAGGAGGAGGAGGAGGAAGAAGAACGAGAAGGAAAAAGAAGGAGAAGGAGAAGGAAGAAGAAGGATAAGGAAGAAGGAGGACAAGGAGGAGGATAGAGGAGGAGGAGAAGGAGAAGGAAGAAGGAGGAAAAGAAGGAGAGAGGAGGAGGAGGAAGAGGAAGAGGAGGAAGATGATCTAGGGCTGGCCTGTCAGAGATTAGCAGCTTTCAAAACCACTCCATGTTCTCAGATCCTTACATCATCAACAATGTCAAAATAGAAAGGCAGAGACCAGATTCTAGCTCAATACCTTTAAAACCAAAGCTGATCAAATCTGACTAGGAACTTAAGCTCTGCCAGGTATCCCAGGAAGGTAACTGTTCCTCTACAGAGCCTGGAGCTCTTGTCCTACAAGTGACAACAATCCATGCTTGATCTCTGGCTCTAGCAGCAGAACAGAGTATAAAGATTTCCCCAGTTGTCCCTTTGGAAACATTCCCTTTATTATGTCCTTTACTGCCCAGGGCTTATCCTTTCAAGGCCCTTTGGCCCATAAGCTGACTCTGCCCATTCTAAAGTTCACCCTTGTCCTACAGCCATGGCCAGGACTGTGTGTTAAGTCCTCAGAGCCACCTCAGGTCAAACAGCTGCCTGCCAATCGCAGTCTGGCTGTCATCCAAACTATGGCAAATGATGTTAGGTTCTCTGGGGACAATCCTGTTAGATACTGAAAAACTAACTGGGCCTAGACTTTTTAAAAATATAAAGCCTATGCCTGGACCTAAAATAAGCCCAATATTAAAGAAACATAAGATATACTATGTGTTCCAGATGGACAAGGAAATGAGGCCTCTGGGGCTTTGTAACCTTAAACATCACATAGTGAGTCTGGATCTCTTTTTTTCCTTCCTGGAAGAATAGAGGTCCGAGTCAAACTTTAGTGCTCTTTCCAGCACTACAAGTGTTATGGATTCAGTTTCTTCAATTTGTTCTGCTTAGTTTTCATGGAAACCAATATTTGTCCATGTAAGACTATAACTATGATCAACAATGAACTCTTAAAGTACCTCAGGATAGAAATAATATTTTCTGAATTTTAGTGGGTGTTTTTCATTGCCTTTCCTGAATTTGAAGATTGTCTCACCTCAGAAGGTATTATTGTTTTAATTGTGACCCCTCAAAATTTTATACAGTTAAGTCCTAACCCCCAGTAGCTCAGAATATTTTAAAATATATTTATTTATTTATTTATTTATTTATTTATTTAAGAGAGAGAGAGACAGACAGACAGACAGATAGAATGGGCATGCCAAGGCCTCCAGCCACTGCAAATGAACTCCAGATGCATGTGCCCCCTTGTGCAGGCTTACGTAGGTCCTGGAGAGTCGAACTGGGATCCTTTGGCTTTGCAGGCAAACACCTTAACCACTAAGCCATCTCCCCAGGCCCCTCATAATATTTTAAACAGGGTCTTCCTAGATGTAATTGGTTAAGATAAGATCATCGTGTAGTAAAGAGGGCCCTGATACAATATGACTACCATTGTGATAAAGAGAAACTTGGGGACACACACATGTGTAAGGGGAAGGACACAATATGAGGATTGTGGTGGTATTTGCACAGGGCCAAAAAGCTGCCAGATAGAACAAAAGGATGGAGCAGAGGGAGCAGGACCTGCTGACCTCTATACCTCAGGCTTATGATCTCTAGAACTGTGAGAGAATGAGTCTTTCATTGAAGCCATGGGTTTGAGGTACTTTGTTAGACAGCTCTAGGCTAACATAAAATTTAAGGAGATAATACCTACTTCCTACTTTAAGGTAAGACCAGGTTCCTGGCAGGTCAGAGGTCCTGGATACTGCTAATCAGGCATACCTGCCATGGCTGGCAACCAGAGTAGCAAGGGCTTCAGGAATCCACCCAGATAACCTATAGCAGTGGTCAGCAGGAAACAACCCTGTGTGCAGTCCCCACAGAGGGGCCTGGGCCTACTATACCATGCATTCTACAGGTGGGCTTTCATGTTCACTCTGAGCTGGGCCTTCAGAGATCTCCTAAATTGCCTAGCAGATTCTCACCATTTCCTTCCTAGAATAATTCCTGAAGCACAGTAGGTCCTCAGCATTCATCAGTATTGACTAAACCTGACATTGAGCTGTCACAGTGATATCATTAAAGATAATTTTCACTTAACACACATGCTCTAAATATCAAAATAATAATTACTGCCATTTAATAAGAAAGGACTTTGTCGGCCTTGTTTCTTCAACACACAGCACCTTGGGGAAGAGCTTCCTAGAACAGTGATTAGTTGGGTGTGTGCAGATAAGGAGCCAGAAGGTAGCAAATGCAGGATCCAGACCCAGGCATTCTGACTATGACAGTGAACAGAGCTCCCTGGAATAATACTAAAGAGAAAGTTCTTTAAAATGATACTAGTAGCAAGGTGGGAAGGCTCACACCTGTAATTCCAGCACTGAGAGGCTAAGGTAGGAGGATCACTGTAAGTTCAAGGCCAGCCTGGGGCTACAGAGTGAGTTCCTGGTCAGCCTTGCCTCAGAACACTAACTAAATAAATAATAAAATAATACTAGTAAAAAAAAAAAAAAAAGTTTCTGCTTCTGAATGAGTCACACAATAATACTTCAAATTTGTCTTGATGTGCATTTATCTGGATAAACTATATGTATATTTAGAAGGAAGATAACCAGGCTAGAACTCTGCTTCTCCAGTAACAACCCACAGGAGAGTTCTGAGTAGAAAGAGCTAAACAATTTAGGGTTAGGCAATGGAGAATCATTCAGGCAACAGAAAAGTTGAACATATAATTTAATCTAATAAATTGTGTTGTGTATGCTTGTCTTATAAAACCAAATTCATTTTTTAAAATTTCAGCCATTAAAAATTCTGAGATACTTTGTAAAGCTTTTTGGCAAATGAGAACATTGAAAAAGTAATATGTTCAGTAAAAAGGGCCAAAATATCTTGTTCAAAAAAGAAATAATGGTAACTATGAAAACTAAGTATCAGAAAAAATGTCTATTCTCAAATTTGGGAAACTATCAGACTTGAAGCATCATTTTGGAAACTGTTGCAGCTAGCCCTTTTAATCAATGACCGTACCTACTTTTGTGTTGGAGCTTGTAAAACAAGGGCCAATAGGTCAGTGGATAGAAATTCTCTCTTGGAAGATTTACTACTGAATCTAGGTATTCAAAGGTCTATCCAGAATCAGATCAATTCACCACCTTCAACATTTGCAACAGAGCTACTAGAGTTCTTTTCACTCTCTGGCCCTTGGATTTCTTACAATGTCCAAAACCTACTTGCCTCGCCCTATCTGACCTTTAGTGGCTGCCAGTACAAGATGTGGTTGCTCCTGAAACTCCCGCAAGTTCCCACAGATCTTCCAGCTGAGCTGCCACTTAGTTCCTACTTACCTTCCTTCCTATCCTCTCCACAACTGGGAAGATCTGATTTCTTGTTAGGAAGCTGAGAGCGCCAAGGTTCACTGAGGCAAATTTTTGAGCTCAAAGTTCAAATGTTGCTCAGAGAAACTGATTAAATCGGTTAGAGCTAAATATATACCTTATCTAGGACCCAACAATTCTGCAAAGTATGTAACCAAGAAAAATGTGCATATCTCCTCCAAAATACTAGTATTCATAACAGGAAAAAACTGGAAACAACCAACTCACCAAGAGTACAAAAGTGCTATATAGTCACATGCCATTACATAGCTATGAAATAAACTACTTTTATATTCAACAATATGGATAGTTATAACATTGATTGAAATAACTTAGATATCAGGAGTACAAACTTTATTATTCCACCAAGTTCAAGAACTGGAAACACAAATTTGCTATCAAAGAGGTCAGAACATGGGTTACTCTGAGAGAGACAGGATGGGTGTTGCCAGGGAGGGGACATTAAGGAAAATGACCTATGTATTTGTCCTAATAGTGAGTACTATATTGTAATGGTTTGAGTCAAGTGTCCCCCATAAACTTATGTATTCTGAACTCTAGGTCCTCAGCTGGTGGTAATCTAGGAACTGAAGCCTCCTGGAGGCAGTGTATTGTTGGGAGCAGGCTTATGGGTATTATAACTAGCTTCCCTTTGCCAGTGTTTAGCACACTCTCCTATTGGTGTTGTCCATATGATGTTGACCAGGAAGTGATGTCCATGCTCTGCTTATACCATTGTTTCCCCCTGCCATCATGGAGTTCCCCTTTGAGTCTGTGAGCCAATATAAACCCTTTCTTCCCACAGGCTGCTCTTTGTTAGGTTCTTGCTGATAGAAATATGAACCTGATTGCAACAGTAAAATTGGTCCCAAGAAGTGGGATCATTACTGCTAGAAACCTGACTGTGTCACTTTGGACCCTTTGAAGCTGATTTTTGAAAGAAATATGTAAAGACTTGAAACATGGGCCTAAGAGATGCCTTGCAGTGCTGTAAGTACAGCTTGATGGGTTATTCTGGTCAGAATTGAAAGACTTGAATGCAGCAAGGAAAACAGACTGTAAGGTTTTGCTTATGAGGGTGAGAAAGAGCTTTGCCTGGACTGAGAGGCTTGCTGTTATGCCCATGTCCTGAGTATTTGTGCAGGGTAGCATTGCTTAGAAATAGAATAGTATGAGGCAAGGGATATGACACATTGTTGGGTCTTGAGAGGCCCGGACATAAGGCTTAGTGGAACTTCCTGAGCCTAGCTAAAGTTTGGCGAACTGCCTCCAGCCAGCTATGACTCAGCAGGGTGCCAAATGGCCTCTGGCCTGTTACTTCCACATAGGAGTTGGAATTCCGTGCGCATGATTAGAGCCAATCATCTCACAGTTCGCGGTATGCTATTGACCGTTACACCTCATCCCATCCTAAAATCCTCACTTTCGTTCTCAACATTATATAAACACTGCCTGTAACAATACAGTGAGTTCCTGCTTCGATAAGACTCCTGGCTCGGTGGTTTGTTCCTGGCCGTCGATACTCACCCTCCTCCTCAACCCCTTGGGAGGAACCAGCAGGCCTGGTCCTTCCTCAGCACTACCTGCCGGGGGAGCCCGGCAGTCTGGCGCCCAAAGTGGGGCTACAGGAACCCGGCAGACTGGTGCTCCGTGTGAGGCATTCTCGTTGAGGAGGTCAATCAGTGTGCGTGTGCGGATGAGTGTATCCTCATAAGTTACGAGGCAGTCTTCATATTTAATGTGCTAAACTTTGCTTCTATAACCTGTACTTGCTTGTCAACATCTCTTCATTCTCTTTCTCTTTCCTTTCACCTTTGGTTCACAGGCAAGCTGCATCTGTGGCTTTTGTACAGCATGTTTACCTATCTTTTGGATCCTTATGTTTGTGTTGTACTCGTGTGTCTGTGGGTTGCTATTGCCCTAATTTTATGGACATTTCTCTCTCGACTTTATAATATGGGACAGTCTACCTGTAAATCCAATCCTGCCTTAGAATCTCTCAGGGCACTCCTAAAGAGTAGAGGGCTTGATTTGACTGATAATCAGGCTCAACAGACCTGGGATTGCCTTCTTAAGTTGGTGCCATAGCTGCCGGAAGGAAATCTCTTTGATTGGGACACTTGGGATAGAGTAGAGGCCCTTGTTTGTCGGGCACATGTGGAGAAGGGTCAAATATCCCCCTTAGGGGTCTTCCCTATGATCTCAGCCCTCAAGGGCTGCTTCCATCCAAGGCCAACCGAACAAAAACAAAAGACAGAGGAAAAAGATAGTACACAGCCTGATCCAGCTACTCCTCCTGGAGATACAACTTAAAAAACCCCAGAAAAGGGTACATCTTTATACCCCTCACTCGATCCCTTTGAAAGTGATCCCTGGCCTTCCAAGGGACCTACTCCACCTCCTCCATCGACTAACCCTTTCCAGACCCTCTCGGCCCCTACTTCATATTCTTCTGCCAAGCCTCCAGAAAATAAAGCTACTGTTTTATTTCCTGTGAATCTAAATCCTGGGGGCAATCGCCCTGCTGCCTGGTATCCATGGGAAGCTCAGGATCTTAAGGAGCTTAAAAAGGTGGTCTCAAAGGATGGACCTAACTCTCCTTGTGCTGAGACCCTGCTACAGGGACTTGCCCATCAACCTTGTACAACCCAAGATTGGAAAAATCTAGTCAGGGCTGTCTTGTCGGATCCCCTATACATTAAGTGGTGTGCCTTTTTTTAAAGATGAGTGCCATACACAGGCAGAATGAAACCAAAGTCAACAGCCCCCTGTGCCAATAACTTTTGGGATGCTCTCCAGTACATCTGATCAATATGCTACAGGCACTCAATAGGTGGCTATACCTGATCCGTATAGGGACCAGGTCAGGGCACTGGGCTTGGCTGCATGGAAAGGCTTGATGAGGGACCCTCTGAACCCCCCCCCCTTATGGGTATTACTCAAAAACAATCTGAGAACTTGGCTACATTTATAGATAGGGTGGAAAAAAGTCTCCAAAGAAAATTTCCCCCAGGGGCATTACGGGATCAGTTTACTAAAATGTTGGCCTGGGATGGGATGATGGCCAATCACTGTCTCACCTGTGCGGGTCTCAAGGACAACTCCATGAGTAGATGGATTGTAGCCACCAAGGACGTTGGCACTGTCTCCCATCAGGCTAGGGCCATGGCTGCCGTCCTTCAGGAAAATAAACAGAGAGATTTGGCCACTACGATCTGCGCATTACAGTTAAATCCTAAAAAATCAACATGTTTCAGGTGCGGGGACAAGGGCCACTTTAAAAAGGAGTGCTCCAACAAAACAAAGCCTCCCCCGCCCTTTGGAGGGATGACCAATGCCCCTCGCACCCGCTGCCCTAAATGCAAAAAGGGGTTTCATTGGGCTAGGGAGAGTCAGTCAAAGTTTGACATACAGGGAAAGCCTTTAAACTCCTCCCAGGGCTCCCCCCAGCCCCGTTAAATAAGGAAAAAGAGACCATCAAAGCCCATTGGACCATCCCTCTGGTTCCCAGCCTCAGACCCAAAATTATTTTAAATATTGGCAATAAAAGATTCAAACTTCTCATCGACACTGGAGCAGACCGAACAGTCCTGAGAAAGGAGGAAGTGCCCCCCTCCTGGAAGCTTGTGCCCAGCCCTCCCCTACTGGGAGTTTGCGGGCAATCCACCTCCTGGGAGACTGCCACATGACTCCCTTGGACTGACCCAGGTGGGGACAGGGGAGAAGTCCTCCATCTCGTGGTGACTAAGCTCACTGCTAACTTACTGGGGCAAGACATCCTTGGAGATGCCGAGGCTTTCATCACTACTGACCATAAGGCCTTTTATAATGATTTGTTAGATAAAAAAGAATATCAACAACAGTTTGAGGAACAGAGGGAATGTTATCCCAATTATAGAGATGACCCTTACTTTGAGCAACTCAGACAAAAGTACTCCAATGAACAACCCCAATTCTAAGGGCCACTTCCCAGCCCCTCACCCCCTTTAAAATCCAGTGGAGACTGGGGGATCCTATATGGGTTGAGCAGTGGCCTCTCCCTTCTAAGTTACACCAACTCCACATACTTATTGATCAACAGTTGGAGGCTGGACATATCCGTCCCTCCACTAGTCCCTGGAACTCTCCTGTCTTTGTCATAAAAAAGCCTAATGGGTCCGGGAGATTTTTACATGATTTAAGAAAGATCAATGAATACATGATCCCCTTCGGAACCCTCCAGAGGGGACTCCTATGGATCCCAGCTATTCCCAATATATACCATATTACTATCATTGACATTAAAGATTGCTTCTTCTCTATCCCTCTCCATCCAGGAGACATGGAAAAAATTGCATTTCCTGTACCCGCTGTTAATTTTTGTGGCCCAGATAGGAGATTTGAGTGGACTGTCTTACCTCAGGGCATGGCTAATAGCCCACCCATTTGTCAATATTACCTATCATCCATTTTATCTTCTCTTATCAATCTCCCCAATACCCTGTTTTATATTTAAATGGATGATATTATTCTTGGGTGCCTAGATTCCTCTACACTCCAGGACCTTACCCACCAATGTCTAACTATCCTTCATACTCACAGCTTTAGAGTAGCTCCTGAGAAAGTTCAAACTGTGCCTCCCTTTAAGATCTTGGGCTCGATCCTTACCCTAGATACAGTTTCACCTGTTAAACCACAACTTTATATTCAGGATTCTTACACCTTGCCTCAACTCCAGAAGCTCTTGGGAGAAATTACCTGGATGAGGTCCTGGATACCTATAACCACTGAGGAATTATCCCCCTTGTTTGACCTACTAAGGGGCCTTGATCTTTCATCCAAAGTAACCCTAGCACCTGGGCAGAGACAAGTCCTCCATAGAGTCCAGGAGGCCATAGATAACTCTAATATCAAATAATTCGACCCTGATCTCCTTCTTTCCCTCTACCTTTTCCCTGGGAAGACCCTGACCACTGCCCTATTGGCTCAAAAGGGCGAGCCTATTCAGTGGATCAGTGGGGACTCTAGGGTCTATTCTTTAAGTAACCAAGTAGCTGATTGCAGCATTAAAGGAAGGGAAACTGCCATTAGACTCTTTGGTATTGAGCCTCACTGCATTATTACCCCGTATAAGATAACTGATTTCACGTGGCTCCAAAGAAATAATGTAAGGGTCCCTATGGCACTTGAAGGGTTACTGGGTACCATCGACTACCATTATGGCCCTCATAAGTGGATAAACTCTTTTTCCAGGTTGGAGTGAAGACCCCCCAGGCTTTTCCTACCTCAACCGAGCCCTGACTTCCTCATTGCCTTTACAGATGAGGGATGCCTGGGGGCTTCCCTGGTTGTGTATCCCCCCTTTAAATTGGGGGTCAAACCTGAGCCCATCAAGTCTATCTCCCAGGAAATAGAGGGATCAGCACAGTACAAAGAGCTTTTTGCAGTTGTTCTGGCTCTACATACTATTCAGGAGCCATTCAACTTATTTTTTGACAGCCTCTATGTGGTAAACCTACTGCCCAATCTTATTAAAGCTCACATTAGACTTGATTCCAACCCTATATCCCCCTTAATGATCCAGGCTCACGCCCTACTCAAACAAAGAGTCCACCCTATCTTCATACAACATCTTCGAGGCCATCAAAATTTACCCGGTTTCCTGTCTGAAGGAAACAGCTTGGCTGATCAATTGGCCTCTGCGGCTCACTGTCACACTGTCTTAGAGGCTATCCAATTTCATTCCCTAACCCACACCAACTGGAGAGGCCTTAAACAAATATTCCCCCAAATACCAAATAAAAATCTTAAAAAGATTATTAGGACATGCAAGTCTTGCCAACCCTTCCTCCAGGTTCCCCCCCTCCAAACTTCCAGGAGTAACCCTCAGGGCCTTTGCCCTAACCATCTTTGGTAAATAGATGTTACTTATTATTCCCCCTTTGGAAAACTTAAATATATCTTCTTATCAGTTGATACTTTCTCCTGTGCCTGTTGGGCATCTGCACATGCTGGGGAGAAATCTAAACATGCCACTAGTCATATGCTTCAATGTTTTGCCACTCTCGGGCTGCCTGATCAAGTAAAAACAGATAATGGCCCCTGCTTTGTAAGTCAAAACTTTACAAGTTTCCTCCAGACATGGCAAATTACACATGCCACAGGCATTCCATATAACCCTCAAGGCCAAGCTATCGTTGAAAGATATAACCAAACACTTAAATCACAATTACAAAAACAAAAGGGGGAATCACTATCCCCCCCATGATCAGCTAAAGAAATTATTATTCACCTTAAATATTTTAAATTTTTCTAGAAATGAAAAAATGTCTCCATTTCAAAAACATTGCTCATCCTCTGTCACATACAGCTCGATCAAGGTCAAATGGAGAGACCTATCAACTGGGGCCAGACCCACTCCTCACAGCAGGGAGAAGGTTTGGATGTGTCTTCCCTCAAGATGAAAAATGGCCCATTTGGATACCAGCAAGGGGCCTAAAATATTTACCCCAACAAGGGGACACTGATAATCACCCCTCCACAGAGTGGCCCACCCCTGAGGACTGTTCCTAAAAGGGTCTTCACCCTGCTAAACCAAACAACTCCCTCCCTTGCAGAGGATTTCTGGCATTGGCTCTGATCTGCGCCTCCCTGGCTGCTTGCAGTAATCACCAATGATACAACTACAGTTGCCCATACGACCCTACTCGTTGGGTTGGGAATAACCACAGGCATGGCCACCAGAACATCCAGGATGAGTATGGAAGTCCATCTCCACAGAAAGCTCTCTCTCCAGTTGATCAGTGACATAGAAGCTGTGTCCAACACTATACTTGATCTCCAACAACAGCTAGATTCCCTGGATGAGGTAGTCCTACAAAACAAGAGGGGACTAAACCTATTAACAGCCGAAAAGAGAGGCATATGCTTGTTTTTACAGGAAAAATGCTGTTTCTACGCCAATAGATAAGGAATCATTCAGGACAAGATCAAAAGGCTTCAAGAGGACTTGGAGAGGAGATGGCGGGACCTTCAAGACAACCCACTGTGGATGGGCTTACATGGCTTCTTACTCTACCTTCTCCCCCTACTTGGGACCCTCCTTCTCCTTATCCTCACTGTTGGGCCTTGTATAATTAACAAAATTGCACAATTCACTCACCAGTGGCTAGAGGCAATAAAAATCCATCAGGTTGAGATACATTATCACAGGCTGGCAACTCAGGAATTAAGTTCCTCAGATGACCCACTGCCACCTCCTCTGCCCTCCCTGTGACCGATGATGGGTAAGATCTCAGACTGACTGAGACAACCTAAGACAGGCCATGGAGTGGATTCTCAGTGAGCTAAACGCCTGGTACCCAGTGACGGGTAAGATCCCCAGAGAGGGACAACCTAAGACAGGGGCCATGGTGACTAATGCTCTTAGAAAAACAAAAGGGGGAGATGTTGGGCCTTGAGAGGCTAGCATGTGAGGCCTAGTGGAACTTCCTGAGCCTAGCTAAAGTTTGGCGAACTGCCTCTGGCCAGCTATGACTCAGCAGGGTGCCAAATGGCCTCTGGCCTGTTACTTGTGTGTAGGAGTTGTAATTCCTGTGCGCGTGTGCTTAGAGCTAATCATCTCAAAGTTGGCAGTATGCTGTTGGCCCTTACACCTCACCCCATCCTAAAATCCCTGCCTTCATTCTCAACATTATATAAACATTGCCTGTAACAATAAAGTGAGTTCCTGCTTCAACAAGACTCCCGGCTCGGTGGTTTGTTCCTGGCCGTCGACACTCACCCTCCTCTTCAACCCCTTGGGAGGAACCAGTGGGCCTGGTCCTTCCTCAGCACTACCTGCCAGGGGAGCCCAGCAGCACATAAACTAAATCTTTGGGCTGAAACTTCTGCCCATTCAGCTTTAAATGTATGAGAGATTACAACCTTTGAGATTGGGCCAGCCGACTTGCATTGGGACAATAGGAAGAATGTTGATTCTGTTAAAGGGGTCTGAATAGCGAAGGAATGTTCTGTTCTTCAAATTCTGCTTTATTCACCCTTGGATTAACAAATTGGTATCCCAGCTGGTACAATGGAGTATAACAAATGCAGGAAAGAGAGGGTCATTGAATTTGCAATACAGTTTTGTATTTTTGAAATGGCCATGGATAGTATGAAGCAGGCTTGTTGTATTACCTATGTTGAGGGCTGATGGAGCCATGAGGATGAACTGTGCATTGCAGTAGAAATCCAATGGACATGCCAGAAATATGGGATGGCTGCCAAGGAGAGCTATAAGCAACAGATGAAGTTTTCCAGGACTGTGAGTACCTTAGCTGGAGGGGCAGAATTGGAAGTCCATCACTCATTAGAATTATCAGACTTAGAGACTTGTCACTGGCTAGAGTTATCTGACTTGGAGCTATAGAGTTTGATATTTGTCCTGTCTGTTTTAAATCTTGTATTGGTTGAATATTCTTTGCTATGCCCAATGCCATCTTTTGCAATATGAATGTTTATTCTGTGCCATCATGGGTATTCTGGGGTTTTCTGGGAGTTTTTTGGTATTATGGATCAATTAAAAGATCTTGGACTATGGGGATATCTGAACATTATTGGGATTAATAAAAACTATAGAGACTTTTAATGTTGAACTGAATGCATTATATTTTACATCATGTATAGTTATCAGTTTATGAGGGCCAGGGGCAGAACATGGAGGTTTGATTTGGATGTCCCCCATAAAATTTTGTTTTCTGAATGCCAGGTCCTCAGCTGGTGACAATTTGGGAATTGAAGCCTCCTGGATGCAGTGTATTGTTGGGGGAAGGCTTATGGTTGTTGTAGCTATCTTCTCTTTGCCAGTGTTTGGCATACTCTTCTGTTACTGTTGTCCACCTGATATTGGCTAGGAGATGATGCCCACCCTCTGCTCATGCCATCATTTTCTCCTGCCATCATGGACTCCCCTTGAGGCTATAAGCCAAAATAAACCTTTTTCTCCCACAAGCTGCTTTTGGTTGGGTATTTTCTGCAAGCAATGCAAACCTGACTGTAACAAATGAGTACTCACATAAAGTTCAAAAGATGTGTGTCCCATATGTAAGTTTTAAAAGTAAAAATAATTTTGAATTTTAAACTTTAAAGTACAGAATTTGGGGACTCCAGACCTCAGTCTCAAAATTGAAGAGGAAGAGAGATTCCAAACAGGAAAAATCAGGTCAGAGCTATCAGCCTCAGCTCACAGTGCAAGTGTATAACTCAAGACCATAACTAAAATACCTGCAAGTGAATAATAATATCACTACTATCTTTTAAGCACTTTTTAGGGAACAGGTTTCATATAAACTATGTTTTGAGTATGACCTCATTGAGTATTGACAGCTTTATAAGGTAGATAATGTTATCATCATTTTATAAAATAACGCCATACATTTCTCCTAAAGGAAGTACTGCCAGTGTTTAGTAGTTAGGATGCTAAAGTAGATCTGTCCAGAATGAAAGAATGGAATCGTATTGGGAGAGGGGAGAATTTGCCAGGTAACATGATGCTGAGGAAAAAACCATGAGCCAAAATAAATATTTTGTCCTTTAAGTTGTTCTCTTAAGTATTTCAGGCATAGCAAATCAAAAGTAATTCAAACAAACCCAAAATAAGGAAATAGTCAACAAAATAGGTCATTCAGTTACTTATATTGGTAGCCATACAACTTTGGGGGAGGTCCTATACAACTTTCTACTTCTGCAATGCTCCTATACAACTTTCTACTTCTGCAATGCTCCTATTCAAGAGTAACCTGATTAACAGGGACTGCATGGGCAAAGGAGAATTTTTAAAGACTATCAGGAAGCCAGACATAAGAAGTTGCCCCCACAACCTCTCAGATTTATTTACTCCTTTTGTAGAATTGACACAAGAAACTTCATTTTGATTTCATTTCTTTTGGATTTTTACTTCTAAACACAATAATTGGGTTTTTATTATCATAAATTACCAGGATGGACAGACCTCAGTTGTTGGTTTTATCTGGTCCCACTTTAGAAGTAAAATGATTGGTAATTACTAGTCAGTGTCTTTTTTTTTTTTTTTCCTTGCTAAAATGTGGCTAATATATTGAGCAATAAAGAGGGTTGAAGGGAGTGATTCCCAGGCTAGACTTACCTGGAGTCTAGTGTTAAATTCAGTTCTGTCTATGCAGTAAGTGATAAGAAGCACCTAAAATCATGGTACCAGCACTATTCCATTAAGACAAAGTTTACAAAGAGAAAGAAAAATAAAAACCATAAATAGTTTTTTTTTTTTTTTTTTTTTTTTTTTTTTTTTTTGGTTTTTCGAGGTAGGGTCTCACTCTAGCTCAGGCTGACCTGGAATTCACTCTGTAGTCTCAGGGTGGCCTCGAACTCTCAGCGATCCTCCTACCTCTGCCTCCCGAGTGCTGGGATTAAAGGCGTGCACCACCACGCCCGGCTCATAAATAGTTTTTTTTAAACTCCATATTTTTAATATAAATCTAGTGTTTGTCCTGTGGGTTTTCAGGGCCTTCTGAAAATCTCAAATTTATTTCTAGAGGAAGAGTATATCAAAGTGACAAAATATATAACAGCAGGCCCTCTCATAATTTTCTATGAAGAACAGATTGATACCCCAAGTGTCATTTAAACATAAGGATGAAACTTCAGTTTTGTACCAAAAGCCCTTCAATACTGTTGCAGTTTCCTTTGCATTGCTGGAAGAAAACACCTAGCCAAAAACAACTGATGGCAGGAAATGGCTTATTTTGGTTTACAATCTTATCTCAAGAAGCAGCTTCATGATGACAGGGGAAAGATGGTAGCACAGAGGTTAGACATCACTCCTTGAGACAGCTGTGGAAGATAGCAGCAAGAAAGTAAGCTGAGCTCTGTCAATGAGGAGCTGGCTATAATACCCCTAAGCCAGTTCCCAACAATACATCTCCCATAAGGCTCCAACTCCCAAATTGCTAACAGCTATCTAGCCACTACATTCTATCGCTGGCCTCCATAGACTCACAACCATCTCAAAAAACAATGCATTAAGTCCAACTTTAGAAGACTTTATCAGTCCCAACACTGTTCAAACATCCCACAGTTCAAAATTTCTTAGCTATGAGGTTATAAAAACACAAGTTACATACACATAATGGCACACACTAAATACTCCCCTGCAAGAAGAAGGCATAGCAAAAAAGACTAGACCAATGCAAAGTATAAAATCAGCAGGATAAGTATCAAACCCTGCAGCTCAATGTCTGACATCCAGAGCCTTTGATGAAATCTCTGTAGTTCCAACTCCACCCCTATAGCTAGGATCCCCACAACCTAGGGAAAACTCTATCCCAAGCCAGCAGCTTTCCTTAGCAACCATCTCATAGACCAAAATCCTATGGTCTCCACGGTACCATGCTATGGTATCTCATGGCCTCTATTCAATGGCTTTGACCCTGCTTCACATAACTAGGGACCATCACCAAAAAAATTTGTTGCAAATCAAAGGACCTTGCTCTTTCCTACATTTGTCATACTTCCATAGTACCAGGTGAGCTACTACATTCCTTAATCCAGGAGTTAATAAAACTGACTTTGCAGAGCAGGAAAATTGTTGGGCTCTGAAAGGCCCAGGTGTGAGGCCTAGTGGAACTTCCTGAGCCTAGCTAAAGTTTGGTGATCTGCCTCTGGCCAGATGTGACTCAGCAAGACGCCTAATGGCTTCTTGCCTGCTACTTCCGCATGGGATTTAGAATTATCACCTCAATAGTCACAGTTTACTATTGGCCCTTACCTTTCCCCACCATCCTAAAATCCCCGCCTTCATCCCCAACATTATATAGGCAACTGCTCATAGCAATAAATCGAGTTCCTGCTTCGACAAGACTCCCGACTCAGTGTGGTTTTTCTCCGGTGGCCAGGAGAGGTCTGAGTCGTCGGATGCTCATCTCCTCCTCAACCCCTCGGGAGGAACCAGCGGGCCTGGTCCTTCCCTTGGCACTACCTGCCCCCACTGGCGGAGCCCGGCATCTGGTGCCCAACATGGGGCTCTCAGAGCCCGGCATCTGGCGCCTAACGTGTGGCTCTCGGAGTCCGGCAGACTAGTGCCCCCTGAGAGACATTCGTTGAGGAGGTCAATCGGTGTACATATGCGGGTGAGCGTACCCCCATAAGTTATGAGGTAGTCTTTATATTTAATGCGCTAAACTTTGCTTCTATAACCTGTACTTGTTGATCAACATCTCCTTGTTCCTTTTCTCTTTCCTTTCACTCTCAATTTGCCGGCAAGCTGCATCTGCGACTTTTTATTTCTGAAGGCTTATGCTTCTCTCTCTCTCTCTCTGCTTGGGCCTGTGAAGGCAGGCCAACTTTTTCTGCCATTATGGAACTTCCCCTGGATCTGTAAGCTTCAATAAATATCCCTTCCTCCATAACTGTACCTGGTCTGGAAGTTTATCTCAGCGAACCTAAAGCTGTCTGATACAGACCGAGGAGGGGACTGAGATGAACCTGACCATGTGGATGTTGATCTTTTGGAACCTTTGTTTTGGAGGAATAGGCATGGACTTGGTGCTTACAACTGAAGGTGTCTTCTGGAGTGGTAAGCCAAATTTGATGGACTACTCTAAAAAGAGTCTTAAAATGCTAAGTGCAGATAAGATTAAACTTCGAGGCTTGGCTTATGAGCTTTCAAAGAGGAAAAAAAGACTACAGGGGACTTTGTTGGAACTGGGCTACTGGCATAAGGGCTGGCTGCGTCCTGCTGCCCAGGCCCAAAGAGTTTAGTCAAGGTTAAATTTGTAATGGACTGATGTACTTGGCTAGAGACATTGGACTGAGAGATTTAAGATTTTTTGTTTTTTTGTTTTGGTTTCTTGAGGTAGGGTTTCATTCTAGCCCAGGCTGACCTGGATTTCCCTATGGAGTCTCAGGGTGGCCTAAAACTCATGGTGATCCTCCTACCTCCGCCTCCCGTGTGCTGGGATTAAAGGCGTGCACCACCACGCCCAGCTGAGATTTAAGATTTTAAGCTGGAAAACCTCAAACAAGTTAAAATTACAGGCACAAAGACTGGCTTTAGATTAGAAATGTTTAACTTGTTTGATTTTACAGGTCTCAATACCTTAAATTGGTCAAGACTGTGGGGACCTTTAAAATTGAACTTAGTACAATGTATAATATGTGATGGTTATAAATCTATTGGGAGCCAGGGGTGGAATGTGGTAATTAAAAAAAAAATCGATGGCCCCCCTTCTGGCAGCTTGTGCCTGGCCCTCCCCTACTGCAAGTTGGTGGGCAGTCCCCCTCCTGGGAGACTGCCACATGGCTCCCTTGGACTGATCCAGGTGGGAGCAGGGGAAAAATCTGCCCTCTCGTGGTGCCTGGGCTCACTGATATTTTTCTTTCAGCCCATACCTTTTTGCGTGCCTGCTGGGTGTCGGCACATGCCGGGAAAAATCTAAACATGCCATTAGTCATATACTTCAATATTTTGCCACTCTCGGGCTGCCTGATCAAATTAAAATAGATAATGGCCCCTGCTTCATAAGCAAGGCTTTTGTAGATTTTCTCCAGACCTGGAAAATCTCACATTCCACAGGCATCCCATACAACCCTCGAGGGCAAGCTATTGTTGACCAAACACTTAAATCACAATTACAAAAACAAAAGGGGGAATCACTACCCCCCCCCCCCATGATCAGATAAAGAAAGCATTATTCACCTTAAATATTTCAAATTTTTCTAGAAATGGCCCATTGACTGGGGCCTGGAGAGGACCAGACCCACTCCTCACTGCAGGGAGAGGGTTTAAATGTGTCTTTCCCTCAAGATAAAAAAAAAGACCCATTTGGCTTTAGGCTTGTACTTTTAATGTCTAACTATCTTTTATACTCACAGCTTTAAAGTAGCTCCTGAAAAAGTTCAAACTGTGCCTCCCTTTGAGATCTTGGGCTCGATTCTTACCCTAGATACAGTTTCACCTGTCAGACACTCTGTATGATGTGGTTACGTATTTGGGTGAAGAGATACTAAGGTTGAAAGTTAAAACTCGTTTGGAGTGTCATGTAGATTTTCAATAGATTTGTGTTACTTCTAAAAAATATAATAACAGTCAACAGCATTGGCAAAATACATTTAAGAGGTATTTGACATAATGATAATATTTCCTTGGATCTGATTCAGTTACATTCAGAGATTTTGTCTTTGCAAAATAATCATCTTACTTTTGAAAACTACTGATGACTTAATATCTGCTCTTAAGTCTGCCTTGCCTGGATGGAATTCTCTCACTTCTTGGACAGGAAGCTTTGCTGCTACAGGTGTTTGTCTTTTGCTCATTCTGTGTCTGCTGCCCATACTCGTTAAATGCCTTTTGAGATCCTTTATGGATATCCGTACAGAAGTACATGGGATACAGCTACAGACCCGACCCTGGTTTCCTGAGACATTATCTTAAAGCCCCTGCAGAGGCTGGTAGTCAAAGACGGGTAAGATTCTCTCGAGTTAGATCAACCTAAGACAGGGCATGGATGATGGAATTCATGTACCGATGACAGGTAAGGCCTAAATATTGTAGAGGACAACCTAAGACAGACGCAGTTTTTCTGCACTGAGGCCCAGAAGGGCCCAGCTCATAAAAAATAAAAAAGGGGGAATTGTCAGATGCCATTTGGCTGGCCTTGTATCCATAGCTCTGGCCCTTTGGGAGCAAGACTTTAGCACCTACATGTAAGCAAGATTATGTACACTCAGTGTCGGAAGCCATTTGGCTGGCCTTGATAGTCTTTTGTACTGCGAAGTGATTAAAGTACAAAAACTCTTGTAACAAAAAGGAGTTTTTTGATAGAAACTTACGTCTAGGGAGTGTCCCACCCCTGAGGACTGTTCCTAAAATGGTCCTTCACCCTACTAAACTAAACAATTCCCTCCCTTGTGGAGGATTGCTGGCTTTGCCTCCAATCTGGGCCTCTCTGGCTGCTTGCAGTACAGTTGCCCGTACGACCTTAAAACATTACTCAGCCACCTTCCCCATCCCTGTCCAGCTTTTCCCAATGTTTCCTCTGGGAATTTGGGCCCTGTCTTCCCCTAATAATTCCAGTATAGATATGGGATACATTCATCCTTCCTTCTGCACTTTTAACACAACTGAGCCCAGTGCTCAACACTGCCCACCTTCTGGAATGGTTTATGTTTCTGGAGGCAGATGGCCTATGACTTTCTGCCCACCAATTGGATGGGCCTTTGTGCCCCAGCCACCTTAATCCCAGATGTAGATATCATCCCTGAAAATGAGGCCCTCCCTATATCAACAACAGCTAGATTCCCTGGCTGAGGTAGTCCCACAAAACAGGAGAGGACTAAACCTACTAATGGCTGAAAAAGGAGGCGTATGTTTGCTTTTACAGGAAAAATGCTGCTTTTATGCCAATAAATCAGGAATCGTCCAGGACAAGATTAAGAGGCTCCAGGAAGACTTGGAGAGGAGGTGGCGGGACCTCCAGGACAACCCGCTGCGGACAGGCTTACATGACTTCTTACCCTACCTTCTCCCTCTACTTGGGCCCCTCCCCCTCCTTCTCCTTATCCTTATCCTCCCTGTCGGGCCTTGTATAATTAATAAGATTACAGAATTTATTCACCAACGGCTAGAGGCAATCAAACTTCATCAGGTCGAAATACATTATCACAGGCTGGCAACTCAGGAATTAAGTTCCTCAGATGACCCACTGCCACCTCCTCTGCCCTCCATGTGACCAATGATGGGTAAGATCCCCATAGGGGGACAACCTAAGACAGGCCATGGAGTGGGTTCTCAGCGAGCTAAACACATGGTACCCAGTGACGGGTAAGATCCCCAGAGGGGGACAACCTAAGACAGGAGCCACGGTGACTAATGCTCTTACAAAAACAAAAGGGGGAGATGTTGGGCTCTGAAAGGCCCAGGTGTGAGGCCTAGTGGAACTTCCTGAGCCTAGCTAAAGTTTGGTGATCTGCCTCTGGCCAGATGTGACTCAGCAAGACGCCTAATGGCTTCTTGCCTGCTACTTCCGCATGGGATTTAGAATTATCATCTCAATAGTCACAGTTTACTATTGGCCCTTACCTTTCCCCACCGTCCTAAAATCCCCGCCTTCATCCCCAACATTATATAGGCAACTGTTCATAGCAATAAATAGAGTTCCTGCTTCGACAAGACTCCTGACTCAGTGTGGTTTTTTTCCGGTGGCCAGGAGAGGTCTGAGTCGTCGGACGCTCATCTCCTCCTCAACCCCTCAGGAGGAACCAGCGGGCCTGGTCCTTCCCTCGGCACTACCTGCCCCCACCGGTGGAGCCCGGCATCTGGTGCCCAATGTGGGGCTCTCGGAGCCCAGCAGAAAATACCTTCAGCAAATAGCTGACCCAATTTCAATGGTGGTAATCTCTCAAATAATTGTACTATGCTCTAGTCTCTGGCCCAAACCCTTCATTCTTTTTTGTGCCTTATCTATCTACTCTCACTAGTCAATTTCTTCTAAACACACACCTTCTCACCTCATGACACAGGCAGGATACAGCCAGCCTCTCACATAAACTCTCTCTAGCCCAGTCTGGACAAGCCTCTCTTTTTTCTCATAAGCCAGTCATCACAGTCCACAGTTCTTTCTGCATTTAGGTCTTTCAATTTTCACAAGAATGGTCCATCAAACTCTACTTAGAGCACCGCAAGGCTCTTAGGCCAAAGTTTCACATTTTTCCACATGCTTCCCACAAATCACTTCCAAAAGATAAAAGCCACACAGTCATGTTTCTAGTATCAATAACCCCACTACTCTGGTATCAATTTTCTGTTGTATAGCAAAACAACTGAACAAAAAGCAGCTGATGGGAAGAAAGTGTCTATTTTGACTTACAGTCTCATGTCAAAGGGAAGCTTCATGATGACAAGGGAAAGATGATAGAGCAGAGGCTAAATGTTGTGCCAGGTCCCCTGACCAGGAGCCAAGACCCCCGGTCACCCAGGAGTCATCCAGAGAACCACCACAGAAGCCAAGGCACTCGAATGTAAAAGCAACAGGTTTCTTTATTGCAAGCCTAGGCCTGGGCTCCATCCCTACAGTCTGGCACAGAGGTAGTGAGGGAAAGAGCCCCTTCCTTTTGGGGGAAGGGGTTCATATAGGAATTCAAACAAAGAAGTAGGGGATAGATACATGATTGGTTGATTTAAACAGTTCTGATTGGCTTGGGGTTTCAGCGGGCAAAGTTGGGGGCAGGAGCTAGGGGCATGCCAGGCAGATGAGGTAATCTCCATTGTGATGAGTTAAGCAAACAGTGGTACTTTATGACTTTTGAATTGCCAGGTTTATCTAAGCAAGTGGTCGGAGGCCAGAGGCCCCCACAGTGGAGTGTTTCTGGAAGGTCCTTGAAGTGAAGATTCCCCAGAAACTTTAGGGAGAAAGGCAGCAATTGAGCAAGCAAGCAAAGTTTACAGAAGCAGAGGTCAGCACATTAGCCGGCTAGTTCTCTATCTAAATCAGGCCTGAGCCTTTCTACTTAAAATGGTTATATTTGGCCTTTCACTAAACATCACAATCTTGTCACTGTAGCTGACAAAAAGCAGTAAGAGAGTGAGCTAAATTCTGGCAAGAAAAAGCGGGCTATAACACACTTTTTTCAATTTTTTTGCTTATTTTTATTTATTTCAGAGCAACAGACAGAGAGAGAAATAGGCAGATAGAGAGAGAGAGAGAATGGGCACGCCAGGGCCTCCAGCCCCTGCAAACTCCAGACACGTGCACTCCCTTGTGCATCTGGCTAATGTGGGTCCTGGGGAATCGAACCTTGAACCAGGGTCCTTAGGCTTCACAGGCAAGCGCTTAACTGCTACGCCATCTCTTCAGCCCGGCTATAACACTTCTAAGCCTGTCCCCAGTACCTCTTCCACCAAAGCTCTATTTTACAAATTGCCACCAGCTAGAGACCAAGCACTCAAAAAACGTAAGATTATGGGAGATATCTGACCACTACAACTGCCAACACTCAGGTTCTAGAAAAACCCATGATTAATCTTGCTTGTTGATACAACAAATCTTACTCAAGATCCATTCCTTTCTAAAATCCTTTTATTAATTCTCAAATCTGTCATGCCTATCTAGACATTTAGATTTGTTTGTTTTTTGTCTCCCACAGTACAACCTCATATTCTATAATTTCATTTATAAAGTCTGTCTCATTTTCTTTACAATAATAATTGGACTCTCTCCTGGAAACTGGAGGCATCAGGCAAAGTCAGCCTCATCTCTCAGACTTTGGAAAGCATGACTCATTTTCTTCACAACAATGACTGGAATCTCTCATGGAAATTTGGAGACAACAGGCAAATCCAGCTTTGTCTCTAGGACTTTCTTGTGGTATTGTTGAGAAGACATAGCTTTCTCTTTTTTAAATTAGTTTATTTATTTTTAATTTTTTGATTTTTCAAGGTAGGGTCTTACTCTAGCTCAGGCTGACCTGGAATTCACTATGTAGTCTCAGGGTGGCCTTGACATCATGGTGATTTCTGCCTCCCAAGAGCTAGGATCAAAGGTGTGCACCACTATGCCTGGCTAATTGTTTTCACAGAGGTTATACTATATCCTGTCTCCCTCATCCCCATTTCACTGCAGGCCTTCCTCTGTAGGGTTATTGATATTCACTATGGGCTAATTAGGGCTATTTCACCATGGGCTAATTATGGCTCTTACAGTCTTACCACCCCTCTTCTGCAACAATCCCTGGGCCTTGTGGATGGGTGTGTTAGCCGTTAGTGTTGAATTCTCTGTAGCCTCTGTATTTCTGTTACAATGTGTTCTGATTCACCACAGTGTTGATACTTTCCTTGAGGTGGTTGTCAGGCTAGCATTAGGAGAAATACTCATGTTGTTGCTTCCTCCACAGTTTCATCTGGACCCCAGTAGGTGTGGTAGCAGGGCCACATCACATGGAGAGCAGTGGACCGTCTTATCTTGTCATATTGATGGATCTTTGACTCCCCCCTCCCCAGTAAACTGCTATCTTTAAGAAAAAATAGATTCTTGGGCTGGAGAGATGGCTTAGCAGTTTAGACGCTTGCCTGTGAAGCCTAAGGATCTATATTCAACTCTCAAGATCCCATGTAAGCCAGACACACAAGGGTGAGGTAAGCACAAGGTTGCACATGACCATTAGGAGGCACAAGCATCTGGAGTTCAAATGCAGTAGCTGAGACCCCGGTGTGCCAATTCTCTCTCTCTCTAATAAAATACAATTAAAAAAAAAAAAAAAGATTCTTCAACCAAGGGTGAGAAAAGCTTTTATTAAAGGGGATATTCAAAGCTAGGTGTGGTGGTACATAACTTCCATCCAAGCACTTGGGAGGCAGTGGCAGGAGGACTGCCATGAGTTTGAGACCAGCCTGAGAGACTACATAGTGAATTCCAGGTCAGCCTGGGATAGAGGGAGACTTTAACTTGAAAAACTAAATAAAACTTGATATTCATAGGCCTTTGAGAGACATTTTAATGAGGATACTTACTCAACTTGTACAAAAAACATTGGTGTGGTGGTTTGATTCAGGTGTCCCCCATAAACTTAGGTGTTCTGAATGCTAGGCTCCCAGCTGAAGGAGGTTTGGGAATTAACGCCTCCTGGCAGCAGTGTATTGTTGGGGGCGGGCTTATGGGTGTTATAGGCAATTTCTCCATGCTAGTGTTTGGCAGGCCCTCCTGTCCCTGTTGTCCAGGGTGTGATGTCCACCCTCTGCTCATGCCATCATTTTCCCTGCCATCATGGAGCTTCCCCCTTGAGTCTGTAAGCCAAAATAAACCTGTTTTTCCCACAAGCTGCTCTCTGTTGGGTGATTTCTACCAGCAATGCAAACGTGACTGCAACAAATGGGTTGTGATTTTCCTGACCATGGGGTGCTGACTTGGTTCCAAGTGGCAGTTATGAGTTCTCTTTCACTGAGTGAGCCTCATGTTCAATTGGAGGGCAGTTAGTTACTCACAAAGGCTTTATGCCATTATTGCAAAAGTTTGTACTTCTTGTCCAACTAGTGCATTGTATGGCTTGTAGAGTTCTCCTGATTATTTGTTTTGTTGGTGACCATTATCACCCAGTAGCTTCTATAGCACTTTCCATCACCATGAGGATTTTCTAGGAGAAGAATGGCTTTCCTCTTAGTTCCCACATGGTCTGTCAGTGTCCGGAGATGGCAGCCTGTGGTGTCTTCAACAATAGGGTCTTGCTTTTTAGGTCTGTTGGGTAACCAACTACTTAGAAAAGGCCTGTATTGTTTGGGGGGAATCTCACTGATCACCCTGGCCAAGTGCTTGCTGTAGGGGTTAACCCAGATCTGGCCCTGTGATTCACAATGGCTTTATGTTTTTATTAAACAAGGCTTAACAGAAAGATTGGAATTGGGTTTTAATTTTTGTTGTTGTTGTTTTGAGTCAGGGTTTCACACAAATCCAGGGCAGCCTGGAACTCAGAGATTATCCTACCTCATTCTCCAGAAGGCTGGGGTTAGAGATGTGAGCCTCCATTCCTGACTGGGATTTAATCTATGAGTACTTATTTGAAATGATATTTGGTGCCAAAAAGACCATACAAAGAAGCATTCAAGTATATATTGACACAGAATGAACAAAAGTCATATAGCTTTTAGATTCTTTTGCTAGCTGACAAAAAAATACTTTTTTTTCCTTTTTACTATCAATATTTTGATTACTTCCTCCATCATCTTTGGCAATCTTTAACTGTAAACTTATTCCAGTTCTACTTTGTCACTTACTTTGAGTATAACATTCAAGAGTATTTGCAATGCTCACTCTGGTGGCTTGATTCAGGGGTCCCCCATAAACTTAGGTGTTCTGGATGCTAGGTTCCCAGCTGATGGAGACTTGAGAATTAATGCCTTCTGGAGGCAGTGTATTGTTGGGGGCTAGCTTATGGGCATTATAGCCAGTTTCCCCATGCTAGTGTTTGACACACTCTCCTGTTTCTACAGTATACCTTATGTTGGCCAGGGGGTGATGTCTATCTTCTGCTTATGCCATTGTATTCCCTGCCATCATGGAGCTTCCCCTTGAGCCTGTAAGCCAAAATAAACCTCTCTGCATACTTTAGGCTGGAATTCAGACCCATCCCCAGTGACATGCCCCTCTTGTAGCAGGAGTCAGTCTGCTAGGGGATGAAGCTGCAAACTCAATGTTAATAAAACACCTGAATCTATGGAGGACACATATTCAAATGACCATATTCCATCACTGGCCTCCAATAGATTCATGACCATCTCACACTGTAATTGCATCCAATCCAACTTCAAAGGCTCCCTAAGCTTTGCCAACTTTAAAACTGTCTCTTAACTGTGAGTCCTGCAAAATCAAAACAATTTACATACTTGCAACATATACTGGCATAGAATAAATATTTTCAATGCTGTAAGACATAATAAGGAGGGACTGAACCAAACCCTCAGACAAACATCAAACATCTGTAGTTTAAGCCTAATATATATAACCATGACAAAAGTCTCTGAATTTTCTAATTCTACCCTTCTAGCTAGGCTTTGTATCTAGGGAAGACTTCCATCCTGAGCCAACAGTGCTCCATGGTAGCCTGTACACAGTCCTTGTATATCCAAAACATCTTTGGGTTTCCATTGCAAAGCACCATCCATTTTCAACTCCATATATTGGCCTTTCCAGCTTTTAAAACAGTAATTTCCTGTTTCCCATGCCTTATCTCAGAAGAGGCTCCTGGAATCATGTGCACTTCATGACCCACTACAATGCATTTTTTTTGCTTCCAGGTATGCAGGACAAAGCCATATTGGTAATGCACAGACAAAATGAATTGTGACCTTGAAGAGCACTTTTCTACCTTTTAAAAGAATTTGCATTTTTATCATCCAGTCTTTACTTGGTGGAATCAGCTTAGGCATCTTTTCCATTGTTTCAATGTAAAGTAGTTGGGCCATCCTCCTTGAGGATGCTAATGTGCTGGACAACAGTAGTTCAATAACCTAAAACCAGTCTCTGTGCCCATAATTTTTAACTCACTTGGATTGTTCCAAACTTCAAGTGTACATCTTTCAGTGCCTTATCTTCCACCAAGCACACCAGCTCATACTTAAAAAATTCAACCTTGTTAGCCAGGCATGGTGGCACATGCCTTTAATCCTAGCACTCGGGAGGCAGAGGTAGGAGGATTGCCATGAGTTCGAGGCCACCCTGAGACTCCATAGTGAATTCCAGGTCAGCCTGGGCTAGAGTGAGACCCTACCTCGAAAAAAAAAAAAAATTGACCTTGCTTAGTCCCTCTGAGCATGGGAAAAAGAATGCAGCCAGCCTTTATGCCAGTAGCCCGGTTCCAACAGAGTTCTCTTGAAAGGCCAAATATAACCATTTTAAGTAGAAAGGCTCAGGCCTGATTTAGATAGAGAACTAACCACCTAATGTGCTGACCTTTGCTTCTGTAAACTTTGCTTGCTTGCTCAATTGCTGCCTTTCTCCCTAAAATTTCTGAGGAATCTCCATTTCAAGGGCATTCCAGAAACACTCCACTGCAGAGACCTCCGGCTTCTGACCTCCTGCTTAGATAAGAAACTGAGGAATCTCCACTTCAAGGAGTTGTAAAGTACCACTGTTTGCTTAGCCCATCACAATGGATATTACCTCATCTGCCTGGAGTGCCCCTAGCTCCTGCCCCCAACTTTGCCCTCTGAAACCCCAAGCCAATCAGAACTGTTTAAATCAACCAATCATGTATCTATCCCCTACTTTGTTCGAATTCCTATATGAACCCCTTCCCCCAAAAGAAAGGGGATCTCTCCCACTCCCGCTGTGTCAGCCTGTGTGGATTGAGTCCCTGCCTAGGCTTGACAATAAAGAATCCTGCTGTTATTCCATTCGAGTGTCTCAGCTTTCTTGGTTCACTGGGTGACCTCCGAGGACCCCAACTTCATCTGGGGGTCTTGGCACTTCACTATGTTGTCTTTCATTACCCTTTGAAAGTTCATAGACCAACACAAGTCTCTCTGCAATGAGCATTTGAAAACTTTCACCAGGGCTGGAAGGATGACTTAGCGGTTAAGGCATTTGCCTGCAAAGCCAAAGGATCCAAGTTCGATGGTTCGATTCCCCAGGACCCACATTAGCCAGATACACAAGGTGGTGCATGTGTCTGGAGTTTGTTTGCAATGGCTGCAGGCCCTGGCATGCCCATTTTCTCCCTCCCTCTCACTCTCATTCTCCCTCCCTCTTTCTGTCATATAAATAAATTAAAATGAAAAAAAAATTAACTTTCACCAGAACAGTCCATAAAACTTGGCTTACCATTCTGTAGGGCTTCTGCAGTCACAAGTTCTAAGTCTATATGAAGGACTCAGGAACCAGACAGATGCCATGACAGGCTACAGAGTCCTCAGTAGGCCTAAGTTTCTGTTTCCCAGCAAGATCTAAGTTTTTATTTTCTGGTAAGGGTGGGTTTAACAGTTACTGGAAACTGATTATGCCATACATTCCTGAAGTCATAAGATAAGTTCAATTCCCCTAGCTCCAGACCACTGACCTTGCCATAAGGGTAGGTTTAACAGTTAAACTGATTATGCCATACATTCCTGAAGTCATGAGACATTCCGTAGTCATAGATAAACTCAATTCCCATAGCCCCAGCCTGCCAACTTTGCCCACCAAAATCCTAAGCCAACCAGAAGAGTACACTGTTTAAATCAACCAATCATGTACCCATGCCCTTCTTCTACATTGAAATCCCAATAAAAACCCTACCCTCCCACTACTCGGGGCTCTTGGACAGATCCACTGCGTTAGTGAAGTCAAGAGACCAAGCTTAAGCCCGAAATAAAGCTCCTTGCCCTTGCATACGTGTTTGGTTCTCCTTGGTGGTCACTGGGGATGCCAAGAACTGGGCATGATATTTGGGGGCTCATCCCAGATCTCCTCAGAGACTTCTGGGGACCACCAACACATGGAGCTCAGGTCGCCGGCTGGTAAGTGTGCTTCTGTGTTGTGCTTCTGTGTTTTGTCTTTCCTGAAAACCTGTCCTTCATTCTTCTGTCCATTAGAAAATTGTGGTTGGGCGGATGTGCCCCTGGAGGCCACTCTGTTCGGAAGGCAGGTCCTGGGTGCCCCAGGCCCGCCAGGAGGGGATTTCATCCCCCCCGCCCCCCCCCCCCCCCCCCGTTTGTAGAGAGACAACGCGAGTCGCTACCGCGGAACGGCGAGATGCTGTGGTCTCATTCAGTTTTGTAGTAGCTGGCCACTTTGTTCAGACAGGTCCTGGGTTCTCCAGGCCCGTTTGGAGGGGATTTCATTCCCCTATCTGTAGAGACAATGGGAGAGGCTGTTGTCTCAGTTTTGTAGTAGCTGGCCACTCTGTCTGGACGGCGGGTCCTGGGTGCCCCAGGCCCACCCTGAGGGGATTTCATTCCCCTATCTATAGAGACAATGCGAGAGGCTGTTGTCTCAGTTTATAGTCACTGGCCATCTGAACTTTTTTTGTTGTCTCTTTTTTCCTTTTCTTTGTTGGAATTACTATTTGTGTGCTTTGTTGTCTCTCTTTCCTTTTCTTTGTTGGAGTTACTATCTGTGTGCTTGGACAGATGGGACAGACGCAGACTACCCCTCTTTCTTTACTGACAGACCACTTTCAGGACATTAACATTAGGGCCCCTTGGAGTCCCAGTATTCCCTCTTCAGGTTATGCCCCCCCCACTACCACAATGGTAATCAACTTGGGATGATTGTCAACAATTGCTACAGATTCTCTTTACTACCGAGGAAAGAGAGAAGCCAGGCTGAAACCCTGAAATTGGTTCTGGGCACTGATGGGAATCCCACCGATAATCAGGCTATCATTGATACCTTCTTCCCTTTGACTAGACCAGACTGGGATTTCAGCACGGCAGCAGGTAAGGAGAGAGCTTCTCAACTTTCTCCCAGGAGTGTCTTTCTCTCTTCACATGTTCACCCACCCCTGGTTGCCTGGATGCCTTCGGGGTGAACCACAGAGGCCCCCTGAGCAAAAATCCAAAAACCCACAGCTGGTGCATGAACAGGGACCTTATGAGATGGACAGGGTGGGTAAGTGCTCTCCTAGTGGGACTGGGAGACATTGGCCCATGGGGCCTTGCCTCCATGTTTTGAGGGCTGGCAGGTTTCTCTTTCTCCTCCTTTATTTTCAGTTCACGCCATCACGTGAGACCAGACACGACAAACTGGCAACTGATGTCTCTTAGCTGAGGCCACTCTTCGGTATTGACTGAAGGCCAGCCATCCTCTGCCTGGACCCCGACAGCCCCTTGGGTGTTGGCAAAAACCCTCTATCTATTTCTCTCTGATACACACACAAAAAAAACCTGGTAACACATCAACCTCTTAAAATCCTGTAGAGCAGGTCGCCGGCCTCTTAAACTTGTGGACAGGCTCATGCCTGGATCTTTGGGGAACCCCCCCATGTGCTGTTCAGCCCTTGGGAACGTTGCCTTCTAGTCTTGGCATTTCTCATCCTTCTCTGTCATTGGTAACATTGCCTCACACCAAAAAATATACATAGATATATATGTCAGATCCATGGAATAAGAGCTCTTCTGAAAGTTAAGGGAATTAGCTCTCCCAGAGGGAGGCAGGCTCCTTTTGGGAAGAAGTCCTCCAGGTCATTCATGGACTTCTGGGCATCCATGTGGACCTGCACAGCTCATATGGCTAGGAACTGAAAAGCTCAGGAAGGAAATTTCCCCTCACTCCCTTTAAGCAGCAAAATTAAGCCAGCTTTGCAAGTGCTCCAAAGCGGCTTGGGTCAGAGTCAGGTGGCAGACGGACAATGGCGCCTCTACCCATGCAGGTGCCATGTCTTCGCCTCCTCTCCCAGTGGCCTCTGAGCAGGCCCACTCCTTCAGCGGCCTCCCAGTGGGCCACCTTCTTCAGAGGCCTCCTGGCAGTCCTAGAGGACCCCCTTTCCCCTTTAGGTAGTTAGAATCCTTGGCCTCCCAGCAGTCTTCTTGGCCATTACCTCCACTGCACTAGACCAGACCCCTTGGAGAGTGCCGGAAGTAGGGCAAGGCTGATCTAAGGTGTATACAAGCCCCGCCCAGCCACAACAGCGCACCAAAAAGCAGCAAGAAAAAGGAAAAAAAAAAGGTCACGTTTAACTACAACCTATAAAGAGCTAAAGTTTTACGTAAAAAATGTGTCAGCTTTGTTACATGATATCATAAATATAACTACTGAATTTATGTTCTAGGTCAATTTCAACTTTCATAGAGGATTATTAAAAACAACAGAATTCTCTCTAAAGTGGTAACTTATAATTTGTCAGGTATTTTAAAAAGTAATTGTAAAGTACTTAAAAGGAGGAGGCAACTGACCTGACTTCTAGGCCAGCCTGGCTCAAGATAGCAATGATATTTGCCTTAGTTTAGTGTCTTATTGGTATTAATGACATAAAATTGTCTTTAGACTACCCACTTGTTAGTGAGTAATAGGATTAATTAATTTGTTGTAGTTTTTCATAATAGCCTTATAACAAAGGTGGTTAATAATGGGATGAGATGAATTGATTGAAGAAACTGGGAAGGAATTTTTCAATGTTGGGACATAGAATCCTCGTTAAAAAGGCTTTTTGTCTGGGACTTAGATGAGAATGTTAAAGTGTGTGGATAAAGATGTGCGTATGTAGGAAAGAATTTTCAGGCTAAGCCTAAATGCCATGCCTAAAGTTAGAGATTTTTCAACTGTTTACAGACTCTTAAGGATACTCTAAAAGTTTCATATAGGGACACAGTCTTAATCTAAATTCATCTTACATTAGACACAGGTGATGCCTATGCTAGGTGAGTCACAAAGTCATAAGTACAGATGTAATTGGAGGTTTAACCAGGTTAAAAATAGATAAAAGTCTATCACCTTGTGTTTTCCAAATGGATAAATTTGCTATGTAAAAACAAACAACTTCAGAATAGGATAAGGAATGTCAGGATGCTTATCTCTCTGCTCTGTAATTTCATTTTGCTCTTGCTTTCCAATATATGCTACTTAAATTCATGGAAAGCTGGATTCTGAAAAAACAGATGGAACCCCCTTTATCTCAGACCCCATGCAAGTTTAAGCCATGTGTCCCACAGACTCTGAGACAAAATGGCCAATTGTCTCCGACAAGAAAAAAGGAGTACAGCATATAACTGTGGTTCTCTTTAGTTCCTCTTCTGAACACCTAAAGTTACATCTGTTAGATAAAGTTTCTCACTAGACAAAATGTTAAATAGGTAAACTGAGTCAAGGTATTTGATCAGGTTACAAACTCCTTACATAAGACAAGCATCAGGCTTACCTAATGTGTATATGAGGGTAAGAGCCCCTTCATTGAAACATTTAATTGGGTTAAATCTAATGTTTACCAGATGCCAAGGTCTTAATCAGTGGAGAAACTGAGTCTTATGATAAGGCCTCACTCATTAACAGGTCACTGATGCTAATTTGTTATGATTTAAGGGTTGTAAAACTGGCTTTAAGACTCTCTCAGTAAAGTAAATTAGGTTCCTCTTTTCATCAGAGTTTTAACTATTCTTAAGATAAAGGCTCACATAGAAATGGTTAATTTCCAAAGGTGAAGTACTCATACCTAAAGACATTGTGACTTTACAGATAGCTTCTGTCTTATTTATGTTAATTCTATTGAATGGTCATAACTAGGTTTAATCACTTAGGTTTAAAAAGTGATTTAATTTCAGTAATGATAACTTTCATCTTCCTGGGATATGTTGGGATAGCTTGGTTAAGCTCTATCAAATTTAATTCATGGGTAAAACATAAAATTGTTTTATGTTAATAAAAATTTCTGTGGTACATGAAATCAGTAGCTATCACATTTAAGCCAAAATCATTGGTTGCCAAATAATGTTTTTTTCTTTCAAAAAGATTTATCAAGGGTTATATTAGAATTTAGCTAGCTGTTTTGGTTAAAAAAAAAAAAAAAAAAGACCAGATGCTGCTCTATTGTATGTAAGTCCAGTGCTTATAACAAAATTAACTCTTAAGACATATTTCCTACTTTATGGAATAACCTCATGCTCAAACAATGGTCCTCATCTGAGAGAGAGAAAAAAAAAAAATCAAGCTCTGTGGTTCTGTTTCCAATGTTCTGTGGTTAATTTGTACCAACACAGCTGTCTAAACTAATCAAAGATGTTTTCAAACACAGGTGCTAAGACTTCATACCATCTTACTTGTCCTTTTCTGACAATTTCTAGGTCAAATTAGTTAGTCTGTAAATCAATTGGTACTGTTTTCGAGACTGGTAGCAGGTTCTGCTTATATTTATAAATGTTAGATATTTAAAATGTGAGATGTGCCTACTTTCTATATCTTGTATATAAGGCTTATGCTGCCACAGTACAACTAAACTTTTAAAGATCAGACAAAATTTTAAAAACCCTTGTGCCATTCTTCAACTTAGTCTATTTCAGTAATCAAATGTGCTCTATATGTACATACATCCAGGCTGGTGTAACTTCCTTTGTAAGTGTGTTAATTACCTACATAGAAGCCAAAACCAACTGGAATCATAAGAGCAAGAGGTGCCAATATTTTGGCCTGTGCTCCTAGGTCATGAGGCCACTGGAGATGACGGGACACTTCTACACTGGCCCCCTGGTAAGTCACCTGTCTTCCTGAGCAGGGAGGATATGGAGACCCAAACAAAATTGGTGTACAGTCTGAAACAGGAGAGTCACAATTGATGAGCAATCAGTCCTCCTGACTTCCCAAAGAAGAGAAAACTACTTGGCCAGCATGGCTCTGACTCATCCTAACAGACAAAAGATACCAGTAAGCTATGGGGCTACTCCTGTGTCCCTAAAGTCTCTTTGGAGAGCCATTAGTGACCTCCAAAACTAATCCTTAGTTAAATGTGGCTATCTGCATGGTCTTAAACACTCAGAGAGAAATGTATAACCAAAGAGAAAAAATACGTTACATATATGAATGGGCTATTAAGTAACACAAGAGCTTTCCAAGAGGGGAAACAAACATTAAGACATCTTTTCCCATAGCTTTAATTCTATAATAAAGAAAAACAAATCGAGATGTTCAAAGGGCTATTTTCAAATCTAAAATATGTAAATATGTAAATAATCTGGGACACTGGGTACCATGAGACACTGGAATCCCGCTGGAAGGGACCCTAAGTCTTCATCCTGACCACACCTACTGCTGTGAAGATGGATGGAATTGCCACTGGATTCATCACACTCACATCCGACCAGCATATCCACTGGCTGAACCTGAGGACTATCAGCCACAATGGAAATGCAGCACCCCACTCAAGCTTCAACTCAAATGCTCCTAATCCTGATTGTGCTCCTAACTGTATGTATCGTAGCAGCTACTCCCCACCAAGTTTATAATCTGACCTGGATAATAACCAACACTGCCATGGGGAAAATTCTTGCCCCACGGGGAACCTGGTTTCCTGATTTGACCTTCGACCTCCATCAACTAGTGGGTGACTCATGGGACTCTGTGGCGAATTAGGACATTTCTTATTTCTATGTATGCCCTGGACACTTAGGGAAAGCAAGAATCAAATGGGGCTGTGGGGGACCTTAAGCCTTCTACTGTGCTGGCTGGCAATGTGTGTCTACCCGAAGGGTATATTGAAACCCACGTACTAAGGGGGACCTTATCACCATGACACTGAACCAGACCAGGGACCAAAATGGACCATGTTACCTCCCTCCCTTGAAAGGAAATGAGACCTGTAATTTTGTTTCTCTCAAGTTTACAGAAAAAGGGAGACAGGTGTCCTGGGATAATGGAAAGACCTGGGGAATAAGACTGTATGTTACTGGGTATGATCCAGGTCCCTTACTTACTGTCTGGTTGGTGGCAACATTTCCCAGTGCATGCCTGGTAGGGGCAAGAACAGGTATTGCAGCACTCACCTTTCAAGGAAAACATCAAGTATAGACTTAGACATTCAGAGGCTGAATTACTCACTTAGAGAAAAATGTAGAATCCTTAGCTGAGGTTGTATTATGGAATAGACAGGGGTTGGACTTATTATTCCTCCAGCAAGGGGGACTATGTGTGGCCTTAAGGGAAGAATGTTGTTTTTATATCAACCATTCAGGTATAATTGGAGACTCAATGGTGAAGGTACGAGAGGATTTGAAAAGAAAGAGAAGCTGACAGAGGATGGTTTGAGTCATGGTTCAGTCATTCCCCATGGTTGGTTAACTCTGCTGTGTGCTTTAGCAAGGCCATTACTTTTATTTTTGTTGCTAATCATAATAGGACCTTGCATTGTTAATAGATAGTTGCTTTTGTTAGGGAATGCATTAATACAGTACAGTTTATGATTTTAAGATTACAGTATAATTCAATTGGGAGCCAAGATTGGCTCCTCATGGTACAAAGAGAGGGGGGAATGAAGGACTCAGGAACCAGATGGACACCATGACAGACTTCAGAGTCCTCAGTAGGCCTAAGTTTCTGTTTCCCAGCAAGATCTGAGTTTTTATTTTCTGGTAAGGGTGGGTTTAACAGTTATGGGAAACTGATTATGCCACACATTCCTGAAGTCATAAGATAAGTTCAATTCCCCTAGCTCCAGACCACCAACCTTGCCGTAAGGGTAGGTTTAACAGTTAAACTGATTATGCCATACATTCCTGAAGTCATGAGACATTCCTGTAGTCATAGATAAGCTCAATTCCCATAGCCCCAGCCTGCCAACTTTGCCCACCAAAATCCTAAGCCAACCAGAAGAGTACACTGTTTAAATCAACCAATCATGTACCCATGCCCTTCTTCTATGTTCAAATCCCTATAAAAACCCTACCCTCCCACTACTCGGGGCTCTTGTATGGATCCGCTGAGTTGGTGAAGTCAAGAGACCGAGCTTAAACCCGAAATAAAGCTCCTTGCCCTTGCATACGTGTTTGGTTCTCCTTGGTGGTCACTGGGGATGCCAAGAACTGGGCATAACATATACATATTCTTCCCCCAGCACAGAAGTTCCAAAATACCAAAACACACATAGATAAATTTCAACAGCACACCTCACTCCTGGTGCCAATTTTGTTATAATCAGTTTCATGTTGCTGGGATGAGCATCCAAACCAGACATAATTATAGGAGAAACGAATTTATTTCAAGATATAGATCTAGGGGAAGTTTCATCTGTAACAGAAGAAACTGGTTCCCATTCGTAAATCCAAGCAGAGAGACACTACCAAACAGCTAGCACCACAAACAAGCACAGCTAGAGCTCAAACCTTCTCTTCATACCTTTAGGCTGATATTCATATCTTCCCCCAATAACAACCTCCCCAACCCTGCCAGCAGTAGTCTGCCTCCTAAGAGCTGAAGCTGCAAACTCAATTTTAATAAAGCACTTGAATCCATAAGAGACATACATTCAAACTACTACAAGCATTTTCTACTTTATTCCTTTTCTCTCTAAATGAGCTTAGGAGTTAACAATCAGATGTTTATATTTTAGCTAAAACTGCTTGAAATAATAAACCTTCAAGCAAAAAAGTCAACAGATTAAAAGTAGGCAGAATTAAAAGCTCCTCTGATGTTAATCCTGTAATTGCAGTTTAAGAGTTTTCTTCAAAGTGTTCACAGAATTTTTTTAGTCAAGCATGCTCAAGAACAATTATTACTAACCAAAATCAAAAGAACAAGAAAATCCTTGGGCTAGAGAGATGGCTCAGCTTAAGGTGCTTGCATGAAAAGCTCAAGGATATGAGTTTGATTCCCCAGCACCAACATAAAACCAGATACAAAAGGTGGTGCTTGTGCCTGGAGTTTGTTTACAGTGGCTAGAGGCCATAGTGTGCTTATTCTCTCTCTCTTCCTTTAATAAATAAATAAAATAAAAAAGGAAACCCAAACAAGAGCAGAGCACCTGGGGGGAACTCCCACCTTATTTATGGTCAGATGTGACGAATTCCAATGATGACAACATAGAGGGCTGTGGAAATGTTCTAGGAAAAATCAGGAAGCACGGATTCTTACCACACTCACTCTTCAGAATTAAGGATGTTTTCTTATATATTGTGTAGTATAATGTGTGAATCTCCTCATTATAATTTGGGGAAATACCTTTGTTCTCTTCCTGTACATACGCAAAAGTACTTAAAATGGAGACTATTTGAAGTTTGGGAATTACGTGTATCCTGAAGGATTTCCAATAGAACTAATGGTGCACACTCTTTGGCAAAGGTAAAGGTAAGTAGGAAGTTCATGTTGGGAATTCTTGGCTCACCTTGGTAGCCATCCTCCTCTCCAGGCAGAATAGAAAAACAGGGGAAATTATGAGGACATGAGGAAAGTACTCCTTACCCTCTCAAACAAGATTTATGAGCTATGTTTATAGTCAAGACATATGCCTTCATTTCCTTGTGACCTATGTATAGTAAGGATTCCTTGACCTTTTGCCCTATTTTTAATCTTATCAATGTAATGCATTAAAAGCAACTCTGGTCTCATTTACTTAAAAAATCCTGTAAAGTATTTCTAAAAAATTTTTCATTGAATAGTGTAATGTTCACCAAAATCATGTGCATATAGCTAGTGTTAGGACACTGAAATGTGGTGCCAACTTTAGGGCATATTCTTTTGCTACTTCTCTCCCCTTTCTTCATGATTGTGTTTCAATCTACACTCAAGCTTTTCTTGCTAAATTCTATCTTTGCTGTCACTGAATTATCCAAGAATTCTTTTCTGTAATGAATTAAGAATCCTAAAGCCGGGCATGATGGCACACACCTTTAATCCCAGCACTCGGGAGGCAGAGGTAGGAGGATCGCCGTGAGTTTGAGGCCACCCTGAGACTACATTGTGAATTCCAGGTCAGCCTGGGCTAGAGTGAGACCCTACCTCAAAAAAAAAAAAAAAAAAAAAAAAAAAAAAAGAATCCTGACTTCAGCTGAAGTGAGGTTTCTGAAAAGAATTCCTCAGACTGAGAGACAACAGCATTGAGCTGCCTCTCACTCTCTGCCTCCTGCTGACAGTTTCTTATCATTCCCCCTCCAGCCTCACTTTCTTTTAGCTCTCTCACTTCATGCTCCTCTGGTACTATTCTTTCTGGCTGTATACTATACCACAGTCCATTGCATGAAATTCTTTGCATGCTTGTTAGACCCTATGAAATAAAACAAAGATATTCTTGGAAGCACCTCTGTCACCATAAATTTCCAGCTGCATCAAGGAATCAAGAGAGCTGCTTAAAAATGCTAATACTACAGCCTTAACAGGAGAGCTTCTAATTGAATAGAGTGTGCTTTTCAGTCTGATATCCAGCCTGGGTTAGAAACTATTCTAAGGAATCAGGATTGTTTGATGGCATGATGCGCATCATCAGGAACATGTTTCCATCTCTGCAGGTATTTCACAGGGCAGAGGGAGCAAGATTCTATAAACACATAACTTTTCATAATGAGTCCCAAAGCACCCTCAGGAGTAATCACAGTCAAGAATGAAATGTACAATAAAAGATGATCCAAAAGTTCACAGAAAAATAAACACAAAAATTATTAGGAAAACACCAACAAAAAGGAGCTCTGAGAAAGCTAGTCCAACCAGATATGAATGCCATTACAAAGTCTCTAATAAAACACTGTAATGCTGGCCCATGAGTTGACAACCAGCTCCAAGTCAAAACAACAAACAACATATGAAGATCCAAACAATGATAAGACAACTTGAGCAAAGAAAACATTTGTAGTAAACAATGCTGGGACATCTGGATAGCCATTTGAATAAAGAAAATTCAACCATTCCTCATATCATGAAGCTTCTTTGAGACTGGGCCTTCAGGGTTGTTAGAAATTCAGGAATTAACACAAAACCACAGTCCCTTCTTGTTTCAGCACATGAATGCTGCTTCCTCTCCTCCATCACTATGTTCTCCACATTTACATCTCTGTACTTGTGAGACCTCACTGGCATCCAGGCCACTCCTTACCAAGAACACCCTCCCACCCAGCTACTATTAACTGAAATTCCCAGAAAGAAGCCACATCTGTGTTAAGCAATCAAGGCTGATTAGAACTGTAATGATCATGGGGAGCTGGAATGTTGTAGGTCCAAAGTCAAATTATCTTTGACCTGCTTAACCCCTTAAACTTATTGCCCACCTATGCATATGACCTAACATGTTTGTGGTTATTAGGTAAATCCATTTGAAATATATGAACAGACTCCCTAGCTTCCAACCTCAAAACTAAGAAAGCCATCAGGTAGCAATTGAAATTAGGAGTATGGTAGCCTCCACTTCATAGGCAGCTAATCAGGGACATAGGCCCAAAAGAATTTAAAACTTCAATTACCCTGGCAAGGCTGGAAGACAGACTCCAGCCAGAGAACTGAAACACATTAAGCTGTGACTCATCAGGGTGTCATCTGTACACAGCCCTTTGTTCTTTTTACTTCCTGGTTCTTCCTTTTCCTTAGAATTTATATTTTTGTTTATTTTCAAGGTAGGGTCTCAATCTAGTCCAAACTGACCTGAAATTCACTATGTAGTCTCAGCACTCAGGAGGTCAAGGTTGGAGGATTACTGTGAGTTGGAAGCCAGCCTGAGACTGCATAGTGAATTTCAGGTCAGTTTGGTCTAGATTGAGACCCTCCAGAGTGCTGAGATTAAAAGCATGTGCCACCATGCCTGGCTCCTTGAAACTTTTTGTCAGACTTTTTTTCCTATCCATAGGCTTTATCTGAGCCCATGTTTCCCTACCTAACCTATTTACCAACCAGAGTCCCCTATATACATTTAAATTAATTTTCCAGACTCATCCCAACTTGATGTCTGTAAGGTTTGTAATGACCAGACCATGCAAGACCACTCTGAGGCAGGAAAAGAGCTTTATGTTGGGGCCCAAGCTGCTGGGCTATCTCACGAGATGACACAGAGAGAGAGAGAGCAAGCAACCAGCCGGAGTCTAAATAGTTTGGGTTGTTATAGTTTTTTTCTTTGGGGAGGGGGTAGATGAGACAAAAGGACTGAGGAATTAAGGAGAGAAACTAATTAATCAGGGGGGACAGGGACCAAGCTGAAGAGGTAATCAGAGAATAGACTGCCACCAGAGGAAGAGCCAGGTTATCTCTAAGATCAGATCAGCAGAAAAACTGTGGGCAAGGGCATTATTAGGTCAGGGGAGTATAAGGGTTAGGCAATGTAAACATCTAAAGTCACATCAATCAGGATGCTGTCATTCTCTTCCTTTATCTCAACTCCATTTTGGGACTCCTGTTTCCATAATGAGCCAAGCCAATCAGCTTGTTCATAGTGCATAATAACCTCTAGTCTAGAGCAACCCCTTTGCAACCCTTCCTTACTGCAGACAGCTTTGTACTTCTCAATAAATCTTTCCTTGCTTGACCATCTTCTGTCATTATTAGTATTAGGTTTGTAACTAAAATTGGTAACAAGAGTATGACAGGACTACAGCAGAGATTTCCCCTTCTTTCTGTAACCTGCCATGGAGGTTTGTTTCAGGTGTCCCCCATATACTTATACTTCTGAATGCTAGGTACCTAGTTGGTAGCAATTTGGGTATTGGATCCTCCTGGAGGTGATGTATTGTTAGGGGTGGGCTTATGGATGTTATAGCCAGCTTATCCTTGCCAGTGTTTGGCACACTCTCCTGCTGCTGTTGTCCACCTGTTGTTGGCCAGGAAGTGATGTCCAGCCTCTGCTTATGTCATCCCTTTTCCCTGCCATCATAAAGCTTCCCCTTGACTTGTAAGCAAAAATAAACACTTTCCTTCCACAAGCTGCTCTTGGTTGGGTGTTTTCTGCCACTAAGGCAAAGCTGACACCTGCCTTCCTGATATTCTTCCTGATATTCTCACCAATATATTTGAAAGTTTTATGATTTTGTTATGTTATCATTAAAACTTCCTTAAATTATTACCACATTGGTACATGTAACTTAGGGTAACTTCAACCTGTGTTCCTGAACCGTGGCCACACACATTTGGCTCCAGAATAAATGATCTCTTATTTCCCCTGAGGCGACAGTTATGTTTTTATCTATTTTTTATTATTACAATTTTTTTCATTGATACTACCCCCACCTAGTAGATTCCTTCTCCTCATTCAAAATCTGGCTTCAAGCTCCATGCTGGCTAGCCCTTACAGTGCTGAAAAGTGCTATACAAGCTGCTGGGGGATAATAGTCACTAGCAGCGTGAAAACAAAGATCCTGCAAGCTGCAAAATCCACCAGCTGGGCAAGATGTACACACCTCTGCAGCAGTGGTACACAGGCTATGGAGGTAATCAACTGCTCTCTGATTGGCTATGAGACCTACTAAGTGGGAAGGAAGTCACATCTGGTACTGGTACTGAGAAGCAAGTCAGAATCCTATGGATAGGAAGGTCCTTGACTCTAGAGAGAAGCTCCCACTGTGTTTTTGGCTAAGAAGAGAAGGTATGAACATCAAAAAGTCTTTGAAAGCACTATGTCAACTACCTTTGATCCATGCTACTCTAACTCTTGGTTGGAGAATTTTTTTTTTTTTAAGATGGCAGTGAACACCAGGAAAATCAAGATCCTGTAAAGTGAGTAAAATGTTATACTTCGTTACATTTCTTTATACCTAGCTTAGAGAAAAATAGAAGTCATTTACTAGTAGGAGCTCATAAAAGAATGGAATGAAACACTTGTTTAAGAAGATGGGCATGGTACATAAACAGTAGGCTCTGCTGGGATGAGTAGCATTACCCAGGGCCTGCATTGTTGAGCATACTCCCTAAGGACAGATAAGCAGGAGACTCCTGGTCACAGGCCTACCTCACACCCCCAGGTGCTTCCTGTAACAGACCAACAGACCTGTTTACAAGTTTCTTTTTCTTTTTTTTCTTTCTTCCCTATAATCTTCTAAGATGCACTGAATTCACCCCTATATTTAAAATTACTTTTATGGCTGTACCTGTCACATGTGAATTGTGATTTATGGTTTAATTCCCATCCTGCTTTTTTTTTTCTTTCTTTTCTATAAATATCATGTGGTTATTTCCAATAAGGCTGACACTCCAACTCCAAACAGTTTGGGACTGCACACTGAAATTGACCTCTGAGGTACAAACCTGATATACCAGACTTAAACCTGATATACCAGACTTTCTTCTTTGTCTTTCTTTTTTACCCAATAAAAAATTGCTCACATTCTGTGAGTGCATGGTCTTACTCATGTGACATTGGACCCCGTGACAATCCATAAGTACAATAAGAAGATATCTGACAGCCCAGAACAATCTCTATCACATCTGCCAGGGCCCAGGAGACACTACAGAGCAAGTGGTGATTTAAACTTTAGTGCTACTCTCATTGCTAGACTGAGAACCTCCTCCAGGAAGATAGCAGTAGACACTGTGAGGAGACTCAAAACTCATAAAAGTAGAAATTCAGAGGGCCAGGCATGGTGGCATATGCCTTTAATTCCAGCACTTGGGAGGCTGAGGTAGGAGGATTACTATGAGTTCTAGGTCAGACTGAAACTAAATCCAGATCAGCCTGGCCTAGAGCAAGACCCTAACTTGAAAAATAAAGAAAAAGAAAGAAAGAAAGAAAGAAAGAAAGAAAGAAAGAAAGAAAGAAAGAAAGAAAGAAAGAAATTCAGAGGATGCAGAAAGCTCAACACTAAAGGAGACTTATAATAACATGTTTGCCAAGGCTCAAGGAACACTGAGGAAGAGAGGGACAGAAAGATTGTAAGCACCACAGAATGGCAAGGTGAATCCCAAGGCATTGTCCCTACTCAAACACAGAGACTGGTGGATTAATGACCCCACAGTTAATATCAATAACCTCACTGAGGAAGGCCCTCAGTGAAATGGGGGCAGGAGAGAGGAGATATAAGAGTATAACCCAGGGGCTGGAGAAATCACTCAGTAGTTAAGGCTCTTGACTAAAAAGCCTAAAAACCTGGGCTTGCTTCCCCAAGATCCACGTAAAGCCAGATGCATAAAGTAGTGCATGCATCTAGACTTTCGTTGCAGTGGCTAGAGGCCCTGGCGTATCCAATATCTAGCGCGCGCTCTCTCTCTGTCTGTCTCACTTTCCTCTGTCTCTCTCTGCTTGCAAATAAATAAAAATTTAAAAAAATATAACCCAATGAGGATATGTTCATACTGTAATGCTCATAATAAAAAAAAATTATTTTAAAAATCTGGCTTTTGCCGGGCATGGTGGCACACACCTTTAATCCCAGCACTTGGGGGAAGAGGTAGGTGGATTGCTATGAGTTCAAGGCCACCCTGAGATTACATAGTGAATTCCAGGTCAGCCTGGGCTACAGCAACTCTACCTCAAAAAAAAAAAAAAAAAAATCTGGCTTTCAATGCTTTCTCTGACTGCCCCACATGGTGAAGCCCTAACCCCTGTCTCTTTCCCCCTATACCCTTATGATTATAGAAACCACAATCTAGTAAAATCATATTTTATTGTCCTACTTTTCCCTCTAAGCTTCTATAGGGGAGAGATACTGTCTTGGACTTCTAATTTCTACTTACATGGTGTAATGATTTGAATGTAGTTTTCAAGTCTGTCATAGCAAAGAAGAGTTAGTTATATCCAGACCAGAATGAAGACAGAGCCTCAGTCAGCCCAGCAGGTGAAATAAACATTTCGGTGTTGGGTTAGATCACAAGGACATGTGTGGGTTTACTCCCTGATATAACCATCTGCCTCAAACAGTGTACAACACATAGAAGCCACCACGTATGATACCATGTAAAGGAAGAAGCAAGCCCTGTCTGTGATCACTTTGAACCAAAGCTGTTAATTCCATGATACCTGTTCAGTAGCTCAGTTGGGGTCTGAAAGGCCATAGACAATTTAAAGACTTTTCAATTCAAATCCAGGAACACACAGCTAATTCTGCATCCTTGGATGACTGCTTCATGCTACCCTCAAGGAATGTAAGATTAATGGCAGTTAAAATGGCCAAACCTACACAAATCAACCCACAATCAAATTAGAATTGGAGAGGTAGGGTATTATGTAGGTACAGTTGCAAGTGGATTGAGGGCAATGCATCAGTGACTTTATTGTTGCTGGGACAAAATGTCTAAGCAGAAGCATCTTATGAAGGAAAGGATTTCAGCTTACAATTCCAAGGGGAAGTTTATCACGGTAGGAGCAGTCAGCATTACATCTTCCCATCAACAGGGAGGAAGTAGAGAGGGAAAATGCCAAGGAAAGCCAGACTCTAAAAACTCAAGGCCCACCCCTAGCAACACATTTCTTCTGGCAAGGCTCCACTTCCCAAAGACTTCACAACCTTCTTGAACATTGTTACCAACTGAGAATTGAGCATTCAAATACATGAGGATATAAAGGGCATTTTACATTCAAACCACAATTCTCCCATTCAATTTCTGTGTCATACCTAGTACAAAGTCAATTCTCAAAATGATTTTCTGGCCCTATAAAGCCATGACCTATAGCTGCAGAGCCCATTCTGATATGCAGGAAGTTGAGGAGGGCAGATGAAACTCTGTCACAGAGATCTTAACAGAGCTATTCCAGAGTTTTGTCTACCACTAGAGCACTTTTGTGCCCTCCTTCTTTGTGGCTCAAAAAATGTACTGATTTTCCAGCACAGCCTTGCAGATTGGACCTGTGGTAGTTTGAATGGATGGCTCCATTATATTCAGGATTTTATTGAAGTTTGTAACTTAGATCTGTAGCCACCTGGATGAAAGAGGTGTCACTGTTGTGGATCCTAGAGCCCTAAGGTGTGGGGGTGGATTTGTGCCCGGGTCCTGGCTTGAAGGAGGGTTCCCAAAGAGAGGTGTGAAAGGGAGCGATGCAGTAACAACTCAAAGTCACGTTCTGGTGCAAGCTGACAGGCTAATGCTGAAGGCAGCTGAGTTTTTCCATCTTTCTCTCTCTGCTTCTCTGTTTCTATTTTTTTCTTTTTCTCTTTTTCTATTTTTTGTCTTTTTCTCTGTTCTCTGTTTTTCCCTGCTTCTATGTTTCTATGCTTCTCTGCTGCCACAGCTCTTAGCCTCAGTCTTTTATTTTCTGATCACGTCATGCAAGAACAAACTTCAAGAAAGGTACAGTTTCACAGAATTCATAAACATTTTGTTATTCCTTTTCATCAAACAATCCCATAATTATTCACCTCAAGTAGTCATCAGGCCCCTATAATGATTAACTGTTTTCACATTTTCCCCATGTATGTGTGGTCAAACACTTGTGATTTCCTGAACTTCTACTTTCAATTATTATATTAAAGGTGAGAGACAAAACAACCACAAATGGGAGTTCCCATCATTACTCATTGATCCAATAAATCCATTTATCCCTCAATCATTTACTTTGAATTTTCCTTTTCATGTCTCTCCAATACTTAGACATTGGTTCCCCCAACTGAACTCTTTCTGACTTTGGTTGTTTTTCTGTCAGGATTCTTGGTAAAGAGTCATAGTTTGCTGCAATTGCCACCATTTACAAAAATTAGTCATAGAACAATTTTTACATTGTTCCAGGAGGTTCACTGTTTCCTCTAAATGTACTGTACTCCATGCCTGACTTTCAAGGCCTTTAAGGAAAACAATTCTCTCTGACCCATTTTCTTGTTTTTCCAATTCTATGCCAGAGCCTCTTTCAGATACATTGGCCAACACTTCACTAGCACCAATTTTTACAGGAAAAGTAAACTTAGAGATTGGGACACCAAGTAAACGACAGAGAAAGACAAATATTATACAGAAAATCACAGATTTCTGTAGCGTTGAGAGCCAAAGATGTTTCTATAGAGGGGCCACATTGGACTTCAAGGAAGAGACAGCTGGGCTGGAACTGTGTCATGCAGCTCTTCAGCGCTTGATTCCTCTGATTCCTCGTGATCCTGAAATGGCATGCTGTCTCCGGCAGATTTGGAATTACAGTCCAAAGTGACTGAGCTTTCTTCTTTTTTTTTTTTTTTGGTTTCTTTGGTTTTTCGAGGTAGGGTCTCACTCTAGCCCAGGCTGACCTGGAATTCACTATGGAGTCTCAGGGTGGCCTCGAACTCACGGCGATCCTCCTACCTCTGCCTCCCGAGTGCTGGGATTAAAGGCGTGCGCCACCACGCCTGGCTTTTGAAAGTGACTGAGCTTTCTAAGTGTGCTTGCTTGCTTTTTGGTGGTGGTTCTTCTCTGGGCCTAGACCTGTGAAGGGGGCCAACTTCTGCTATTATTGAACTTCCCTTGGTTCTTAAGCTTCCAATAAATTCATTTCTTTCATAACCATGCCTGGTTTGAGGGTTCATCTCAGCGACATGAGGCTGTCTGTTACAGACCTTTTGGTTTATGACAGAGGACCTGTAGAAGTTCCAGGTGGAGCAAGAGCAGCAGCAGCAGACGCATCTAGGGTCTGATAGCACTGTCAAGAGGAATGCTAATTCTACCTTGCCTTCCTGGAAAGGCCCAGATTGTTACTGCTAGATTTGAGCTGTCTTGAGCAGAGTGCTTTGAAATTCAGTTTGTTTGAACTGCTGATTATTTGGGTTTCTCTTTTCTTAATACTTGTTGTAGCAGACAGCTTCAGGTTTGGTGAGATGAACTTCCAGACCAGGCCAGTTATGGAGGAAGGGATATTTATTGAAGCTTACAGATCCAGGGGAAGTTCCATAATAGCAGAAGTAGCTGGCCTGCCTTCACAGGTCCAAGCAGAAAGAGACAGCAGTACAAGCCTAAAGGTCAAAAGCCAGAGCACACTTCAGGAACTTCAGCTAGGCACAATTTGCATATCTTTAGATTGAAATCTCAAACCCACCACCACACCTTAAGATCCACACAATGGCATTGCCTCCAGCCAGATGGCTAGAGATGCAAACTACAAACAAATAAACAACTGAATATATTGGGGGCCATCTATTCTATTCAAACCACCACACTTGTATATTGACTTATTTAAACAAGATAACTCTCCCCTTTCGTGTCTCCAGCAGAGACTCCCACCTTGCAGTCCTGCTCTCCATGCTATTCTCACTTATTTCCTGTCCTCACTCTGATACCAGAATACAGCAAATGGGTAGTTCTTCCAGCTCTGGCCACCTGTTGTAATGAATTAGTCCTAATTGGAAGTTCCTATCTCCCTGTGAGGTGGAGTAATTAATGCCAGTGGGAAGAAAGCAAGCACCCCTGAACACAAACCTTTTGTTTTAAAGAATGGAGGAATGCATCCTTAGATAGCTCAGCTGGCACAGTGGAAGACTGAAGAATGGAGGGATATACACACAAAAAGTTAACAAAACACATTATATTTGTAGTATGACACTACCAGCAGGAATCCCTAAATATGCTGGAGAGGAAAAAGGCTGGCTGAAGCTTCAGACCAAAGGTGGACCGGGTTGCAGGGATGGAGAACGGTATAGGAAGCAATGAGTTCTTTCCTTTGTACATTCTGGCTATCTCAGACCTATGTGTGTATGAGGAAATGGCCAGTACTCACTTATTAAAGTGATTCCAACCAAAAAAGCTTAAATTTAATTAAACTGTATACCTGATGATTATTGAACTATTTGTCTTTTCTCATTATCCAATTGTGGTGGTTTGATTCAGGTGTTCCCCATAAACATAGGTGTTCTGAAGGCTAGGTTCCCAGCTGATGGAGATTTGGGAATTAACACCTCCTAGAGGGAGTGTATTGTTGGGGACGGGCTTATGAGTGTTATAGCCAGTTTCCCCTTGCCAGTGTTTGGCACGATCTCCTATTACTATTGGCCACTTTATGTGGGCCAGGGGGTGATGTCCACCCTCTGCTCATGCCATCGTTTCCCCTTGCCATTGTGGAGCTTCCCCTCGAGCCTGTAAGCCAAAATAAACCTCTTTTCTCCACAAGCTGCTCTTGGTTGGGTTATTTCTACCAGCAATGTGAACCTGACTGCTACACCAATTTATGATTACATGTTTATGTGCATGCTTATTTTGATTTAACTGACTGAATGACAAACACCCTGAGGGACCATGTGTTACTGATGACAAGAACATTGTGTAGCACACAGAACGTACTCCATAGATGTTGAACTCTGGAAGCTGATCCCAAAAAATAATTGTGTACTTGAATTCTAGAATCACAGAATTTTTAATTTAGAAGAGACTTTTGAAAGTGTTTTAGTTATTATCAAGTATGGCCATAATATTGTACCATGAAAGAAATGAGGCAATTTAATCTCTAACAGAAATGGCAGATGTACCACTAACAGGACAATTTTAAACTGCCATCAAAGTGCTCACAACTCACCATAGCAGACAATTCTTGAAGGATAACATTTCACTCACTGACCTACCCTTACCCTCTCAGACTTCAGTCAACCCAGAGACTGCAAACTCCTGAGTTTAGACCTTCTCTGGACCATCTTAACTGCATTTTTCTTTTCACTGGCACATCTACAGTTGGACAAGCTAGTTAGTACAAAGAAAGCAAGTCAAACTAGGAATATAAATATTGGCAACTTTTATTGAAAGCCAGGTCTGGGGCTTGAGAAATTACTTAGCAGTTAAGGTACCTGCCTGAAAAGCCTAAGGACCCAGGTTTGGAGTTTTGCAGTGGTATATCCATTCTCTCTATATATCTGCCTCTCCTCCCTTCTTTCTCTCTCTCATATAGATAAATAAAATAAAGTATAAAAAGCCAGGCCTGGACAACAGAGTTGGCATATGGCAATACCCCTCACTCCACACAAAGCTGCCCTGTTTGCACCCTCCATGGCTCAAATATCTGTGAGGGTGGTGCTGGTACCTGAATCTACTTGTCCCAGTCAGCAAAAATATAAAGCACTTGTACTAGAACATAAACACACTGAAGCATCCTTCACTGTGTTCAGTGACATGTGACTAACATTCTGGGAAGTCTTTTACATGGTAACAAACCATGCATAAACACCTTAGGCAACTGGCACCATAAATGGCATTGTGCTAGAAGGCCTAAAATGGTATATTCTACTACATGTCTATATTTTAAAAGACAATGAGAAGCTTCAAGCATGAAGTACCCATTCCCTAAGTCTAGTTTCTCACATAATGCAAATTATTTGTCTGGAGCAGGTGGATGCAGTATTTGAGATTTGCAGAGGAGGTATCTTCTCAGGATCATGCATGGTTCATTAAACAATATCAATATATTGTCCCCCTATTCTCTGCACTGGAATCACCTTAAGGGAGTTATCAAGTATACACGTTGCCACCCCAGCTGAACCAAAATCTCTGGGTATAAGCTGAAGAAACTTGCTTAATAGACATCCAGAAGACTTTTAAGTATATTTAAATTAAGACTAGGTCAACTGGGACTGCAAGCAAGATTCAATTTTTTTTTTTTTTTTCTAGGTAGGGTCTCATTCTAGCTCAAGTTGACCTGGGACTCACTCTGTAGGCCCAGGCTGGCCTCAAACTCATGGCAATCCTCCTACCTCTGCCTCCCAAGTGCTGAGATTAAAGGCATGCAACACCATGCCCAGCCTAAGGTTCAATTTTTATTTCCTTTGTAGTTGCAAAGGAAACAGAAAAAAAAGCCCAAAGTAAACAGAGGACAGTGGCCCTGCCACAAATATTTCAGAAAGCACGCCAATACAAGTGTAGCTGACCAATTTATGCAAATATCACTTCTACCATGTATACAGACACTGACCTTCATCTGTGCACCATTTATTGTTTAACAAAAACTCTGAACTGTTACTTCCAGGCTTGTGTTTAACTACCATTGACCACATAGGATTCAATTTGCTGGGGATGGGGAGATGGCTCAGTAGTTAAAGGTGCTTGCTTGTAAAGACTGCCAGCTGGGGTCCAATTCTAAAGTCACCAGTATAAGCCAGTCACAAAAAATGGTATGTCTGGGGTTCATTTACAGTAACAAGAGATTCTGGCGTCTGCACACACACACACAAATAATTTTTTTTTTGGTTTTGCTTTTCAAGGTAGGGTTTCACTCTAGTTCAAGCTGTCCTCTAATTAACTATGTAGTCTCAGGGTGGCCTCGAACTCATGGCGATTCTCCTACCTCTGCCTCCCAAGTGCTGGGATTAAAGGCATGCGCCACCACGCCCGGCACAAATAATTTTTTTTTTTAAATTTCAGTTTGCTTTCTTCTAAATAGGATATTTGGAACAATGGGTTTTTTGTTACTTTGCCATGGCATTTCAACTTGCAAGTCCCCTAAATGATGGATTGTCAAGCACTGCTCAAGTAAGTTGGCTAAGATACCAACAAAAGTTCATGTGACATTACAGTGATAACATAAAACAGTGTGCTGGCACTTCTAAATTCCCTCCTTACTTTGCATTGCTAGAAATGAAATTTCTACACAATCACCACCAGGCCAAGTACTGTGCCGCACAAATAACCTTTGCCTGTTGTGGTATCAATGCCTAGTGAGGCAATTGGTCTTGGCACACAGTCAAGTACACCAGAGTAGTCACTGAAGGGCAGAACTAGAAAAGGGGACATGAGAAAGAAACTGTAACAGACACCACTAGAGATACTGGGAGAGGAGTCAGATGTGGCTCTATTATTGTCTGGTGGTCTGTGCAAAGGCTGGTAATGGACTGATGTTTTACATAGAAATCTATGCATACCACCTCACCAATAGGTTTTTACCTTAGGAAATTACACATGTATTGAAATAAACTTGTTACGTTAAAAACATAGAAACCATGCCGGGCATGGTGGCACACGCCTTTAATTCCAGCACTCGGGAGGCAGAGGTAGGAGGATCGCTGTGAGTTCGAGGCCACCCTGAGACTACATAGTGAATTCCAGGTCAGCCTGGGCCAGAGTGAGACCCTACCTCAAAAAACCAAAAACATAAAAAATAAAAAAACCATAGAAACCAAATATTTAATAATGCAGTTATGCTGATATTCTTTTCTGTGCACAGCTATTCAAAATTATGTTAGGTCTATGTCTTGTGCTGTCTAAATCCTTTACTCTAGAAAATCAGATTCTATAATAATGAACATGACCCTATTAATATAAGTATTCAATAGCTGTGCAAATGTGCTTACAGAGACCACAAGAATGCTTACCAAACAGTATCATAGTTATTTCTGGGCTCAAGTGCTGCAGACAACTTTTACTTCTCTTCCATAGGCTTTTGTATCTTTCTAGTTAAGTTTTCTTTTTAATTTTTTTGACAGCTTCTATACTTACAGAAAATAAACCATATTCCCCCCTCCATTTTCCCCTTCACAACTCTGCTCTCCATCATATCCCCTTCCTCTCTGTTAGTCTTTTATTTTGATGTCACCTTTTTCTCCTATTATGAGGGTCTTGTGAAGGTATTGTTAGGTACTGAGGTCATGGATATTGAGGCCACTTGCTGTCTGGACAGTTGCATTGTAAGGAGTGGTGCCCTTCCTTTGGCTCTTATATTCTTTTTGTCACCTCGTCCACAATGGACTCTGAGCCTTGGAAGGTGTGACAGAGATGTTTCAGTGCTGGCCACTCCTTCCTCACTTCTTCTCAGCACAGTGTTGCCTTTTGGGTCATCCCAGTGGTCATCGTCATCTGAAAAGAGAAGCTTCTCTAACCTGAAGTCAGAGTAGCATTAATATAGGAATATGAACATTAAGTGTAGTTCTTTCAGGGCAGTTTGGTGAGAATAATATATACATTTATCCAGATATGAGCAAGCTTTACACCCCTAAGGCTCATGACCTCCCCTACCACAGACATTTGATTAGGTTTTCAGTACCAGGCATGTATTCCCTCCCATATAGAGTGGGCTCTCAGTCCAATTAGACAGCAGTTGGTCTCCCCCAGAGCAGACATGCCACTATTGCACTTGTTCAGTCATTTGGCCTATCTGGCCAAACTTGAGGTTTCCAGTGCCCACTGTTTTTACCGCTGATGACTTCTGTCTTCCATGGGGCTGCATGCAGTGCAGTTTTTTCCAGCTTTCAGTTGGCTGGTCTATAGGGAGGTTTTCAGCTCAACACGAGCTTGCTTTTTCAGTGACCTTCCTGCCCATGCATATGAAGTCTTCAGCAATAGGGTCTTACCATCTGTTACTTGTGGGAAACCAAGGGCCTTGGCAATAGCCTGTAGTGTTTTGGAGACAACATGGACATCCATGGCCAACAACTCACTGGAAGGTATCCCATCCCTGGCACTGAAAAACTTCTAGTAGCAATCTATGGCTTCTGGATGTGCCATTATCCAAAGTAGGCTTATGTCTTACTCAGAATATCTTGAGCTTTGATAGACTCACCCCTACCTTTCTCTTACTAGATGGGTTTTGTTTTTATGATGACATGATTTCTTTAGAGGATGTACCAGATGGTTCATCACAGATCAGCAGAATTCTAGCGAATTCTTTATAGGCAGATTTAGAGTATGTACTGTCATGTCCAGTTATATGATCTATAAATTGGTTCCTTAGGCCAGCTTATTAAAACTGATAAACATATCACTGCCCACTTCAAAACAAAACAAAACAAAAATGCACTACTTCAAATCACAATGGGAACTTTTTATTAACTTAAAGTGGCATTTGTAATTTTGCCTACCAATTCCTTAGTAAATCTGTCTTCATTTCATACGAACCTGCAAGTGTTTGATAACACCACAGAATCATGAAGACTTGCAATTACCATTGTCATGCAGCGATTAAAACAATGTTTACATAATTGACAAGTTACTTCATTAAAATGCTTAGAAAACTATTCTGAGGAGTGTTTGAAAGTTCTGTTTATAAATAGTGATTGATACATTTATGACATATTTGGTGCTGAAGATAGATAGTTCCTATATAAAACATTGTTTTAACATTCTGCTCTCCTATTGAAACTACTTACTAGATATATTTTCATACTAAAGAATAAAGCTTTATCTTCATACTTATTTTATTTATAAGACTCTTTATCAATGGAGAACTTTGTATCCAACAATAGTAAACAGGCATACCATAAGTGACATTCTGTAGAAGCAAAAAAGATGGCTGCAACAAAAGCAACTAGAAACTTGTATCACACATTCTATACAAACAGCCCATTCTGAACAGCAGAATGAAATTAAATGCTGACCAAATGCTTTCCAAAGTTTGTGTGCTTGTGTGGTAATTACAGTCTCCACACTAAAAAGAAACAATAACACAGACCACAGTATCTTAATGAATTATAGCACATTTAACACTGCCATCCATCCACGAGGTTCCTGAATCAGATTGGCAATTGAAATTTCACATCCACATGGGCTTGCTTAGCTAAGGTCACTATTTCGGACAGCTTTACAACCTGAAAAGAAAGAACACAGCATCTTTGTCTAAAAAGGTAAATTCAGACTACATATCAAAGCAAAATTAATATACAATCTTTCATTTAAAGCACCAGGGCTATCCTGACACTGTTATAAATCACACTATATTTTAAAAAGTATTTTATTTTTCTTTATTTATTTGAGAGAGAGAGAAAGAAATAGGGAGAGAGAGAGAGAGAGAGAGAGAGAGAGAGAGAGAGAATGTGTGAGAATGGGTGTGCCAGGGCCTCTAGCTACCACAAACAAACTCAAGATGCATGTACCCCCTTGTGCATCTGGCTTATGTGGGTCCTGGGGAAATCGAACCTGGGTCCTTTGGCTTTGCAGGCAAGAGCCTTAACCACTAAGACATCTCTCCAGCCCAATCACACTATATTCTTATAAGCAACTGACATGCATCATATAATATACTTCAACTAAATACTTTCAAATAAAGAGATAGATGCATACCTTACCCAACTTGTGTTTATTCGTAGGATAAAACAATCTCTTTGCTGGGTACCCTCAATTCAAAGTACATCTAAATAAAACTTTATTTTAAAGATGTATACAACCTTAATTTGCAATATTGCGATCGGAGTTTGAGAGTATAAGAGTTAGTAGCTTTTGTTTGTAAGTAATAAAAAACTCCAGCACTATATACAATGAACCTATCTACTTGTTTTCATATAAAATGATGACAAAGGGCTGGAGAGATGGCTTAGCGGTTAAGCATTTGCCTGTGAAGCCTAAGGACCCTGGTTTGAGGCTCGATTCCCCAGGACCCACGTTAACCAGATGCACAAGGGGGCGCACGCATCTGGAGTTCGTTTGTAGTGGCTGGAGGTCCTAGCGCGCCCATTCTCTCTCCCTCTCTCTATCTGCCTCTTTCTCTCTCTGTCTGTCGCTCCCAAATAAATAAACAATATATATATACATATATATGTATATATATATATGATAAAAAATAAAATGATGGCAAAGTAAACATATCTAAACCCAAAATTCTCTTTCCCAGTGTAGTAGTTACCAAAAAACTGTTTGGAGCTAGAAGCATATCTCAGTGCTATACCACTTAGCCACCATGTACATGGCTGTGGTAAGATCAATAATTAGCAGCCAGCCACACATACGCACAAAAAGAAGAGGAAAAAGGGGTGGAAGTTAGGCATCTTAGATTCAAATCATCACTCTGACACTTATGACATGACATAGTCAATTCATACAGCCAGTTTCCTCACTAAGTGGAAATTTTATCAAATTTGGATTAAATGGGAGAATACTTAAAAAAACATTGTATATGGCTGGAGGAATGGCTTAGTAGTTAAGGCACTTGCCTGCAAAGCCAAAGGACCCAGGTTCAATTCCCCAGGACCCATGTAAGCCAGATGAACATTGTGGCACATGCATCTGGAGTTCAACACAGTGGCTGGAGGCCCTGGTGCACCCATTTTTTTTCTCTCTCCCTATCTGCCTTTCTCTCTCTCAAATAAAGAAAAATATTTAAAGAAAAAATTGTGTATGTGTGTGTGTGTGTATGCTCAAAAATAAGGGATGAGGAGATGGCTCAGTGGTTAAAGGTGCTGACTTTCAAAGCATGTTGGCCTGGGTTCAATTCCTCAGTACCCAGATAAAGGCAAATGCACAGACATAAACTTTTCATAATTCAGTCTTTCATTGTTAATATGCCTATTTTCAAAAGTACATCATAACTCAAATTAGACCCAATTGGGCATACACTGAATGCTGAAAGAACTAAGAGGCTCTGAAAAAGATTACCTTCTCAACCAAATTCTCACCAGCTCCTCCCAAATCTTTTTAATGAAACCCAGACTTAGGAGCATGCGTCTTTGATTCTGCATTGCCAAATTTAAGCAAGAATCTTGCTTAAGTCATTTTAGCAAGCACCCCCCTTTATTTAGGCTGTTTCCTCATAATGATTTTTCACCTCCTGACCCAGTCCTTGGACATAAATCCCCACTTTCCCCTGTTTTTGGAGTTGAGCACACTCTATCCTCTAATGTAAAACTCTATCTTAACAATATGTATATCTATCGCATCGTCCCCCTGAACTAAGTGTGCTTTATTATATTATTGGAACAGCTAAATATTAGCAGTAGTATTAACAGTATTAATACTTATCTGGTTGCATTAGAATCTAAGGACATATAAATCTTTCCATACTAAAACTCTGTCCTGAGAACAGAACAGAACCCACTTACCATCTTAGCAGCTTCATCCAAGTCATCACAAGCTAGAATTTTAAGTCCACTGTCTGCTATTAGTGCCTTTGCATCATCAACTCTTGTACCTACAATGGTTGACACAATTATAAACCAAGGATTTATATAGAACACAAAAGCAGTGACATCTTGTCACATGTTATAAGTATGCAGGCAGGTCAACACAGGAGTACCTCATTTATCATAACCACTTGTGAAATAAATACAACAAAAGCCTGAAATGACTTTGTGAAATATTTTACCTTACCATATCTATACCAATACAGAAAGGCAAATCAAAATCTCAGATGTAGGGCTGGAGAGATGGCTTAGCGGTTAAGCACTTGCCTGTGAAGCCTAAGGACCCCGGTTCGAGGCTCGATTCCCCAAGACCCATGTTAGCCAGATACACAAGGGGGTGCACGCGTCTAGAGTTCGTTTGCGGTGGCTGGAGGCCCTGGCACGCCCATTCTCTCTCTCTCTTTGCCTCTTTCTCTCTCTGTCTGTCACTCTCAAATAAATAAAATAAACAAAATATTTTAAAAAAATCTCAGATGTATGTACAAATTTTAAAATATGTGACAGGCTGGAGAGTTGGCTTAACGGTTAAGGGGCTTGCCTGTGAAGCCTAAGGACCCATGTTTGACTCTCCAGAGCTCATGTTAGCCAGACGCACAAAGGTGAGGCAAGCACAAGGTTGGTCGCACATGCCCACTAGGTGGCACAAGCCTCTGGAGTTCAACTGTAGTGGCTGAGGCCCTGGCGTGCCAATTCTCTCTCTTTCTCTAAAAACTAAAAATGAAATTATACAAAGCAAAACTAAGAGCATTTTTGCTCCAATGTAATACAATTATTTTATTTGTTTAAAAGCTTTGTTTGCCAGCAGTCGTGGGGGGAGGGGAGAAGAGTGGAATAGGCACACTAGGGCCTCTTGCCACTGAAACAAACTCCAGATGCATGTGCCATTTTGTGCATCTGGCTTTATGTGTGTACTAGGGAATCAAACTGGTACTGTTGGGCTTTGCAAGCAAGCTCCTTTAATCACTGAGCATCTCTCCAGCCCCAATGTAATATACTTTTTCAAAATTACAGTTTTTAAGTTTTATATTATATACTGCTGCCACTGAAGAGATACAGCTATCTGTAAAACTTTATTTAAATAAAACATACTCCTGGAATCATGATCTTTTAAACAACTGGGAACAACTAATTTCTTTAACACTCACCTTGTAACCTTACCACAACAGGTATTTTAATTTCCAAATCTTTTACTGCCATGACTATGCCCTGTGCAATGACATCACATCTCATGATTCCTCCAAAAATGTTGACCAGAATAGCCAGTACCTGTCAATAAAGTGTTTGGGGTAGATAGAAATATTAAATGAATAAATATTTGTCCTTTTCTCCCAAGAATAGCGGAAACAGTATCTTATAAAAATTAATTCTATGGAAATATTTTTAGACTAGACCATCATGTCTCTTCCTAGCTCTCAGTCTACTGCTTACCAGAACTTATTTCTACTGTCATAAATGACTTCAACACCTGGCTTACATTTTCTTTTCTACTATATGTCATATAAGACCTTCTAATGCCATTTACTTTTTCCTATTAAACTCACCAGCATGACTATTTCAAAACATCCTGAGACAATGTCAAACAAGATCTCTGTTAGTGTTCATCACCTATTACTTCTTCATGTAATCCCACCAATGCAACCATTTTTTAGCATAAACCCTCAGAATCATTCAACTTTGCATGCCCACGCCTGCTACAGTTTACCTCTAACCTTTATGTTCCTTTACCATTACACTGAGAGTTTCAAATCAGTGTTTTTCTAATCCTTTCCCCTCAAAGTATTTTTATTATTGAAATGCAGTAACTGGGGACTGAACCAAGAGGCTTTGCACATGCTAGGCAAGCACCCACTGGGCTACATTTACAATGTACTGCTCCTTTTCTAATCAACTTTGTCTTACTATCTCTCAACTATTCCAGTTCAAACAATGCATATTTGGATGTCATTCTAACTTCAAGGAAATGAAAAGTTTAAAAAGTTACAGAAAAAAACAAAACTCGGGCCAGGCATGGTAGTGCATATCTTTAATCCCAGCACTCGGGAGGCAGAGGTAGGAGGATCACCATGAGTTTGAGGCCAGCCTGGGACCATATAGTAAATTCCAGGCCAGCCTGGTATGCAGTGGGACACTCTTCGAAATTTATAGGAAAATGGATGAACTTGGAACAGATCATAGTAAGCAAACTCATAGAAGCACAGAAAGACAAATGCTGCAACCTCATCTGTGGTTCCTAAACTGGAAAAGCTTTGAGTTATAGGCATATCTGACAAGCAACTCAAGGGACAGGTAAAAGGGACGGAAGGGTTTGGGGGAGGGAAATGGGAATGCAGGAAAAAATATACACAAAATCAAATCCAAAGTGAATTGGTACTATAGAAACCTTCCTCCTGGATAGCAGGTGAAAAGATATCACCCTCAATAGGAGCACGGGGAGCTCGTCTGGTAAGTAGGACCCTGGAGAGGGTGGGATGAAGCCTAAGCCTAAAAGATTTAGCCCTGGCTTGTAACTTCCAGTACCAGAAATTGGTTAGAACCCACGTTGAGCTGTTGATCAGAGAGAACTGAGGTCCCCCAAACAAGACAGGCTTTTATCAAAGTACTTAATTACCTACCTGAGGTGAAAGCTAAGACCCTATTGCTAAAAACACCACATGCTGCTGACACAGAACAGTGAGAGATCTGACTGAATCTGGAAGGAAGCCAGCTCCCAGATGGTTAGCCTGTATAGTGCTGAAAAGCACTACATGAGCTGATGGAGGAAAACAGCCAACAAGACTGTGATCAAGCAGGGGGACCTGCTAATATGTAAGCAACCAGCCTGACAAGATGTACAAACCTGTGCAATAGTGGTAAACAACCTAGGTGGGGAACCAATGGCTCTGTGATTGGCTAAGAGATCTGCTCAGTGGAAAGGAACCCATAGCTGCAGCTGGGAACCAAGTTAGAAGCCTATGGGATCAACATAACAGATTTGAATGAGAAGCTCCCAATAGTCTTTAGCCAAAAGTGAGGCTACATCCATCAAAATCTCTCTAAATTAACAATGTGTATCCCTTTTAATTTATCCTGATCTCACTGTCTATTGGAGAATCTGTTTCTCATTTTCAGAAGATAGCGACAACCAAAGACAACCAAAATCTATCAAGAAGACAAGAACAGTGGGCTGGAGAAATGGCTTAGCAGTTAAGGCGCTTGCCTGCAAAGCCTAATGACCTAGGTCCAATTCTTCAGTACCCATATAAGCCAGATACACAAGGTGGGGCATGTGTCAGAAATTCGTTTGCAGTGGCAAGAAGACCTGGTGTGCCCATTCTCTCTCTGCCTCTTTCTCCCTCTCAAATAAATACAAATATAATAAAAAAATTTAAAAAAGAATAGACAGCTGACTCCCTCTCAGCTATCATAGCAGCTAGGGCCCAGGTGAAACAACAGAAGAATTGGTAAGATGAGCAAGAGTGCTGCTTCCACAGTGAGTCTGACAACCTGAGCCAGGGTTGGAGACAGACACTGAGGATACTCAAAATGCACCAAAGCAGAAATCCAGAAACTGCTGAGAGTTCAATACTAAAGTAGACTTAAAGCACACCCACCAAGGCTCAGGGAATTCTGTAGAAGACAGGGCAGAAAGAATGTAAGAGCCACAGGGTAGGAGGGAATATTTACAGGCATTGTACTCCCCACAATGACTGGACTGCTGCTCTCACAACTCATAACCTACAACTCCATGGTGAATACCAGCAATCTCACTAAAGAGGCCCCAGTGGAGTGGGAGCATGGGGGAAGGAAATGATGGTACAAACACATGATGGATCCATACAAAGTTTCTACTTAATTAAAAAAAAAAACTCAAGAAACACAGCATAACTTAAAGCAGTGCAATAATGTTCAGGCACAATCGATATTCCTTAGCAGTCAGCCACATGCCTTTAGTTCTCTCTATAAATGTTTTTTCCCATAAAAAGTGGTTCAGCACATGATAACACCTCAAGAACTGAGTAATCGCCTCTCCAAAGCTAAACTTGCCACATAAATATAGTACTGTATCTCTACTTCCATATTTTTTTTCTTTTCTGGCAATTACTCCTTTTACTATACTATTTTTTTTCTTTTCATTTTTTTTTTATGGTGTGTAAGTGATGAGCATGGAACCCAGGGCCTTATGCATGTTAAGCAAGTGCTTTACTACTAAGCTATACTTCTACCCCAATATTCATTCTCTTTTATGTTCAAATCTCTTCTGTCCCTTCAACTAGAAATTTCTCATTTTCCTAGTCCTCTAATATAATAAGCAAGCAAGCAAAACTAAATCACAAACTCTCCTCAAGCCAACTGCCCTTGAAATACACCATCATGTCCTTCTATGCCTTCATACAAACCATCCTCAAAGAATCATCTCTCTGGATGTCTCCCTGTACTCCCTCAATTCCCAAGTCAATTGCAGCTTAATTCCTGTTTTCTAACTGCCTATTGTCACTTCCATGTAGACATTACACCATGATCATAATCCCCTCTGACTACCCTCTCTAAAATTAAATTGGCTCAATCTCCTAACTCTACTACAGATTAATTTACACTTCTCAATTATAACTCTGAACATTAATAGATTCAACTCTCCAATGAAAAGATACAGCTTAACAGATTGGATCAGAAAACTGGATCCATCCAGTTTTCTTTACAAAAAACCCACCTTACCATTAAAGACAGACACCTTAGGGTAAAACTATAGAAAAAGATATTCAAAACAAATGGTAATAGGATAAAAGAAGGTGTGGCTATACTACTATCTGACAAAATAAGACTTCAAGCCAGTAGTAATCAAAAGGGATAAAGAAGGCCACTTTATGGGGCTGGAAAAGATGGCTTAGCATTTAAGGCGCTTGCCTGCAAAGCCAAAGGACCCCAGTTTGATTCCCCAGTACCCACATAAGCCAGATGCACAAGGTGGCACATGTGTCTGGAGTCTGTTTGCAGTGGATGGAAGTCCTGGCAACGCCCATTGTCTCTCTCAAATAAATAAATAAGTAATTTTTTTTAAAAAAAGAAGGCCACCTTATACTCATCAAGGGAATAATTCAATAGGAGTATATTACAATCTAAAGTTATATGCACCAAATACAGGTGCAAAAAAATTTATAAAGCAAAATCTACTACACATTAAATCAGAAATAAATCCCAGCCAGGCATGGTGGTGCATGCCTTTAATCCTAGCACTTGGCAGGCAGAGGTAGGAGGATTGCTATGACTTCAAGCACACCCTGAGACTACATAGTGAATTCCATGTCAGCCTGGACCAGAGTGAGACCCTACCTCGAAAAACCAAAACAAACAAACAAAAAAACCCTGCAAACATAATAACATGACACTTTAATACCCACTATCATCAACAGATCATCTAAATAGAAAATAAACAAATACCACCATCGATCACATGGACTTAGCAACAGAATATCCTAACTCTACAGAACATATATTCTTCTCAATAGCTCTCGGAACCTTCTCTAAAATACACCACATATTTGGTCATAAAACAAGTCTCTATAAATTCAGGAAAACTAATATAACTCCTTGAATTATATCTGACCATAATATAATAAAGCTAGAAATCCACAAAAGAAACAACAGAAAATATACCAAGTCCAGGAGACTAAACAATTCACTATTAAACAATTAATAGGTTGTTGAAAAAATTAAAAAAAGGAAATAAAAAAATTCTAGATCTGAATGCCAATGAAAACACAGCATACAGAAACTTATGGGACAAAATTAAGGCAGTCCTAAGAGGCAAGTTTATAGCACTAAATGCCTACATTACAGAAAATAGATCTCCAATAAGTAAATATCCATCTGAAGGTTTTGGAAAAACAAGAACAGTCCAAACCCAAAAGTAGCAGGTAAAAATATATAATCAAGATCAGAACAGACATCAATTAATTGGACAAACAGTCAATTAATTGGAAAAACAATTTTTCCTCTCCATCCAACCCCTGTCTACTGAATCCTTTCTTCTTTGCAAGTAGTCTCTCTTCTATTTTGATGCATTTTTCCACCTATTTATGCAGGCTCAGTTGTAACTATGATTTAGCTCTTTCAATCTTTGTTTGACAACTTCTAGAGCATTTTGTTGCCTATAGCCTTACTTCTCAAAACTTCATGCGCTGAACTTATCATTACCATACTCTCCGGGTTTGCTCTTATTTCATAAGCTTGTTCTCTCTCTTTTAATGGATCTTGCTTCTTTACAACAGCAAGGGGGCAGGTACATTCTTGGTTTCCTCCATCTCCACAACACCAAAGACTTTAGTATTTCTCAATATGCTGAGGACTCTCAATTGTATGTCTAATCACCGTAAGTACAACATTTTTATATACACTTATTACAACCCAAACTCAAAACGTCCATTTAGAAATATCTATTTGGGGGCTGGAGAGATGGCTCAGCAATTAAAAGTACTTCTTTGCAAAGCCTCATGGTATAGGTTCAATTCCCTATTACCCACAGAAAAGCCAGATGTACATGTGTCTGGAGTTCATTCGCAGTGGCAGGAGGTCCTGGAGCACTTATATTCTCATATTCTCATATTCTCTCTCTCTCTCTCTCTCTCTATATATATATATATATGTATATATATATATATATGCTTTGGCTATCTCTAATAAATAAATAACATTTTTAAAAAAGAAATAATTATTCATACTTCTATAATGCCTCTCCAGTTTAACAGAAATCAAGCCCCAATGACCCTACCTCAAAAAAACAAAACAAAACAAAACAAAAAAAATCTAGAGTTTAACACCACAAAAATGGACATTACCAGCAATATCAATAACATTGTTAATGAACTAAGTATGCACAGGGCATATATACTGTTCACAATTCCAGGCTTCTGCAGTCAACTAATATCTCCAGGATCTTTTCCATGAGCCCCTCACATGCCAGAACATTACTACTAACAGTACTATCTAATATCATTTAATATTTATAGACTGTTTGCTAAATCAAAATTAACTACTGAATTTTGTCAAAATTTCTCTAAAATTTTATTTCACTTAAAAAATGTCAGTTTCTTTTTCCAAATTATTACAGTCATTTGGAATTTAATGTTTAAGCTAGCATAACATCCACCAGTTAATCAAGCTATTTCTTGTAATTTCAATTCTAAAACATAAGACCTACCCTTACCTTTTTATCTGAAGTGATAAGTTTAAATGCTTCTGTTACTTGATGGACTGTGGCACCACCACCAACATCAAGAAAGTTGGCTGGAGTCCCTCCATGAAGTTTTATTATATCCATTGTGGCCATAGCCAAACCAGCACCATTTACTATCAAGAGGGGAAGATGACTGGTATAAGGAACAATCAAAGGAAATAAATTAAGCTGAGAAAAGCCAACTGTAAGGTAAACACGAGGTACCGAGACAGCCTATGTTTCCATCAAGGCCAATGTAGTTGAGGTTTGCATTAGCTGCTGCTTTGTCCCTTTCGTCTTCCTGCGTCCAGTCCTGGAGAGCGAAGATTTTCTTCTGGCGAAAGGCTGAGTTTGAATCAAAATTGATCTTTGCGTCCATACACAGCACTTTGAAGGGAAAACAAGAGACTAATCTTAACCTCAAGACAGAGATAATAAACAATAGAATAACCAAACATTGCTTGGTTTAAGGGAAAAAGCAGTTATTTACTGAAAGTATTTTAATTTATGTTCACAATGACTTCAATTTCTTAAAGGAGAATAGTTGAGAATTTAAAGTTGTCCAAAGTTACTGTGTCTATATCCATCCCAGCACAGAAGAAAGGAGGGGGGGAGGAGGAAGAGGACAAGCACAACAAAATATGCCTCAAAGACACTATAAAGTTTTAAACCTTTCCAAGAATGAAGACCTGTCCATGCTTTTAATAATCCTCTCATCACCACGAACACTGGTACAGCAGTTCTGTCTTTACTAGATCATATTTCCTTTTCAACTTTTCTATCGCCTAAATCCCAATACCTAGAATCCCAGCTAAATTTAGAAGTAGTGGAGTTCAAAGCCAGTCTTGGCTACATAGTCAGTTCAAGGCCAGCCTGGGCTATAAGACCCTATCTAGTCACCCTCCCCTCAACCAAGGGGAAACAAGAATAGGTTCTATAAAGAATTATGAAGGATAAGACAAGATGTGAGGAGAATAAAAATACGAAAAATAGCAAGACCCAAGAGCGTGTATGGATGACAGGATATAAATTACTTATTAACCACCAACACCTGGGTTTAAACTCCTTATCTCAATTTTCTTTCCTATCATTCTCTCCATTTCAATCAGCTTCTATCTCCAACTCTAACAAAAAGGTTGTTTTTTTTTTTTTTCACTCCTTAAAAATTGCACCCAAGCTGGAAAGATGGCTTACCAATTAAGTTACTGGTCTGCAAAGCCAAAGGACCCAGGTTTGATTCCCCAGGACCCACGTAAGCCAGATGTGCAAAAAGACACATGCCTCTGGAGTTCATTTGCAGTGGCTAGAGGTCAGGATATGCCCATTCTCTCTATATGCCTCTCTCTCTCCCCCCCAAATAAATAATAAAAATAAAAGAAAACTTTAAATTAAAAAAAAATGTATCCAACCCAGGGCATTGCAAATGTTAGGCAAGCACTCTACCACTAAGCTGTACCCTGGCCAATTGTCTTGGTCCTCTATTGTGGACCCCGAATCTAACAAAAGGCCAGGACAGCATCCACTTCCCATACCTCCTGCCTCATTTTCTCAAGTGATGGAATTACAGGTATATATCACGAAGCCCAGCACAAAATGTCTCTAATGAAGGCTATTTCTCTGACTTTATTGTTCAGCACTCTATCTCTTCATCACTATATATAGTCTATTTGTAACAATTTTCATACAGTTCCTCAACAGACAAAATGTGAACAGATTCAGCTGCTATACAACACAGAAGAGAAGGTAAAGTTTTGAGCCCGAAACCAGAGGTGGATTCAGCTTGTACAGAGAGGCAGTTACAGGAGAGCAGGCTGTGTCAACACTGAGGCAGAACTGTAGCATGGGATTCTGAAGCTAAGAAATTCTTGCTGCCTCCTCATGCCCCACCTTTACCACTGCCTCAGCATTATGATCACAAGAAGTACTTGGGTAACTTGGGTCAAGTACGGTAGCATCCTGAAGCACACAGAGGACTGGGGAGATAGCTCAGAGGCTAAAGGTGCTTGACTGCAAGCCTGCCAGCCCAAACTTCCGGAGTGCACACATAAAGTCAGGTACAAAGTAGCCCAGGCATCTGAAATGCCAATACACTACAGGAGGAAGCGCACAAACAGAAATAACAAACTAGCAAAAGACTGTCTCAAAAGAAGGTGGAAGGAAAGGAGAACCACAAAGTTGTCCTCTGACCTCCACAATACATCTCCCCATATACACACATATACATACATGCACAAATAATAAAGATAGATTTTTGTTTAAAAAAAAAAGGTAAGCAAAGGTGGGCAGGCCTTTCACATCCGCAGAGACTTAATTACAGACAGTTCTGCACAGTCAGACTAATTCCCAAAACATCAGAGATAAGGTTATAATTTGCTGGCCTAGGACATTAGATAGGGCATTCTGGAAGAAAGAAGACTTTAGTCATAGAAATCCTTCTCAGCTGAAAAGGCAATAATGACCTAAGTAGTTTGAACTGCTGAGGCCAGCAGTCTTTGCCTCCACCTATGGGAGGAGAAATCCTATCTTCTATCTTCCCAACTAGGAAGTAATAGTGACTGAAGGTATACCTTCTATTTCATTTGATTGCTTATTTTCAGCTTTTAAATTATTCTTAGTATTTTTATACTTTAATGGTTTACTGTGTTTTAAGTTGTATCTCTAAAGGAAAAGGCTGCTCTGTCTTCTTCAAAACCCAATGTATAATATTTTCTTTACCACTTTTCATAACTCTAAACCACATACTTTATCTCCCATTCTTAACTGATCCCCACTTTTCCCCTTCCCTGCTCACTTTGCTACTTAAATATTGATACATTTAGAAAGAAGGAAGGAAGGGAGGGAAGGAGGGAGAAGGGAAGAAAGAGGAGGGAAGGAAGGGAAGAGAAGAAGTAGACAGGGAGAGAAGGGGAGAAGGGAACAGGATGGGAGGGAAGAGAACAAAGGAAGAAGGAAAATGCATTTTTCCATAAGTACTACCTTAGCAGTGCTGTCTCTGAACCTTATGGAAGAGACAAACTTCACAACTGTCTTCTACTTACCTAGCTAACATCAGAGCTGCTGTCAAACCATTTAATTTACTCAGGCAGCAGGCTGCCAACTCCCCTTACCTAACACAAATCCAAGTGAAAATAAACTACCAGAATCAAACCAAAACAGTGTAAGGAGAAGAACTAAAAAAAAAAAAAAATAAATTAAAAAAAAAAAAAATAAAAAGCTGGAAGACACATACATCTCAACAAATGTGCAAAACAAAGAAGACCAAAACTCTCATCCACGAGTGTACACTAGTACAGCCTTTATGGAAATCAGTATGGAGGTATCTCAAAAGTTAGAAACAGAACTCCCATAGGACCTGTTAGGTCAGGATGGACTCCCAAAATGGGAGTCATCAAGGACAGCACAATGGTGACAGAGTCATAAGGAAGTGGATCATCCACATTCCTCAAGAAACTGCCCAGCCATTATCCCTTCCTTGCCAAATAATGCCCCCAGGTCATGGTTTCCTGCCCCCTTATTTTGTAAGTCAATTGGTCACTGTTCTGGTCTTGCACCCTAGCTATTTTAAAGGGCTACTGTAATGATCTCCCCTAAAGGAACTTCTTTAATTCAACTTAACAAATGAGTTATTTTCCCTCCCTCACCTTCCCCCAACTGAAAAAGCCCTATAAAGCCCACTACCTGAAAACTCCGCTCTCGTGAGTCAGCCCTGGAGCTCGTGCTTTTCCTTAATAAAAGCTTTCATATTTGCCTCAGAGTGGTTTATATGGTCTTGGTCACTCCCAAACCTTACATATGGTACCCTGACTTAAATAGGAGGCTTCTGGTTGCCCTCTTAGGCGGCCAGACCTCCTTTACCCTGACCAGACCACCAAGCTGCCACTGACCCTCTGAAGGCTTCGGACCATATCTGCCTAATACTGGCTCTCACACTCACCACAATTTGGCCTCACTCTTCTTCATCTCCCTCCTTCTCAGTAAGTGACCCTCTCAGGTCAGCCTGTTCTCAGGTTTAATCCCTCCTCGTGGAAGCTGTGCCAGCACTCCAGGCTACACCCCTCACCAGCTTTTGGGCCCCAACCCTAAGTCTCAAGAAAGACGCACTCTCGACACCTCAGGTCTCTCGCTCTCTGGTCTACCTTGCCCTAAGGGGCGTCTTTTGGTTCAGTTATACCTTCTCGGGACACACTCCCCCTCCCTGCTGAGGTCTCATCTTCCACTGCCAGCTGCTTACTCCATCAGGAGCACAGTTGCCTGCCTTGCCCACTAACAGGCTAAAAAGCCAACAGTTGTGACCTGTACGGCCTCTGCCCATGTGGGAGGTACAGGCCCAGGTTACCCTAAAGGGTCAGAGGGTCATACTGGTATTCTGTGTAAACCCAGCTTAAGCCCTGGTTCTTTTCTCTCACCCTTGTTTTGCTCTTTCCCTGTCTCCTTAAGAACTTAAGGCCTCTACGACTCTTGGATGACATCAAACCTCATTGTCTGGTCTTTCTCTGCAACTCTGCCTGGCCACAATATAAGCTAGACAATGGGTCCAAATAGCCTAAGAAGATACTTTTGATTTCCACATTTAAAAACTTCTGCAAACATACAGACAGGTGGTCCTAAATACTCTATATTCAGGCACTTTCCACTCTGTGTGCACAGCGCACATGCATGCGCTCTCTCTCTGTCTCTCTTCCTCTCTCTCTGCTTTACCCGGTCCTTCTAGCCAAGGTCTCAGGAGTAAGCTTTCATTCAACCCCTCCCCCATACTCATCCTCACTCTCTACTTTTAACCCGGTTGCCACAGATGACCTGGCCCCAACAGCTTCATCTGTCTCTTGTTCCTTCTCTGTGCCCCACCATCTCTTCTCTTCCTCTTTCCCTTCTTGCCTAGCATACTCATTCTAGCAGGGACGGAATGTACCCTTTACATGAGGTTGCACACTGCTGAAGGAATCATTCATGTTCCTTTTTCCAAGTCTGATTTATCCCAGATTGAAAAACATCTTAAGGTCTTTCGCCACTGATACAACATGCTATACTAAAAAATTTTGCTACCTCACCCAGGCCTATGACCTAACCTGATGCCCACTTAACTGAAAACACTTTCCCAGTGGAGATGCTTGCTGTCCCCAGGGAGGACCTTGACTGAAAACACCATGCTCCCACTAACAAGGTTTGGTTTCAATCTCCAGAGTTGTAAATAAAATAGAAATTTAAAATGGGAATGCATAGTTTCTGAATGAATGAATGAATATGTGAAAGGGAAATGGTTGTCTGGAGTTTATATGAAAAGTGCACTTAAAATGAATGTGAATGTATAAATATGTATGTGGCTCACAGCCCTCAGGCTGCAGAATGATATCTCTTCTGAGCAATGCCATTTCATTGTGGGGGATATTCTCCACTAAGCCCACTATACTAGATGGCATGGCCAACTTTCATTGTTGAGTGTTCCCCAGAAGGAACAGTGAAAGTAATTAAGATCACAGGCCAAAAGAAAATGTAAGATTCTCCTACTCTTAAAGAGTTTTAAAATGGCAGGATCAAAAAGCTGCCTTGTAGCCCTGAAGAAAAGTCCAAAACTCTCCCTGGAATTTAGGAAGGAAAAAAAAGGGTGTGGGGTGGGGGTTATGCTGTTCCCCAGGGGCAAGAAGTAGATCAGATATAACTGTAATGTGTCACTTAGTGCTTTCCCCTGAAGGGCTTGATCTGTACATGGCCAGGTGGCCCTGGGAGTAAAAGGGGGAGCCCAACACACAAGTCTCATTGTTGGACAGAGAGACAAGACAAAGAGGTAGTACCTACCTCACAGACTGTTATAACTGTTAAAAGAACTAAAGGGGCTCACATTTGTAAAGTGCTCACAACTCTGCCTTGCACTGCTGGATTTCATTAAGCAATGAAAACCATAAATTTGAAAAAAATTACAAGAAAGCAGTATATACTGAAAAGGCATCTTTTGTGAGGTCAAAATTCAAAACTATGAAAAAAGAAAAGCCAAAACATGGAGGTGGACTGAAATACATTTGAGATACTTTTTAAAGACTAAGGAAAATAAAAACAATAGAAAGAATTAAAAGCTACAGATGTACATCAAAATCAAGTCTCTATGGTAGAAAATGGCACAGAAGATCCCATTTAAAACAGCAACCAAAAAATAAAACATTCTAGAAATGAATCTATAAAGAGATATGCCCACACAAATAAAAAATGAGCAACATTTAAAAATTAAATACATAAAAAGGGACTTCTAATTAGAAAAAATGACTACTATGATGATGTTAATTTTCCCAACTAATTTTTAGAATTAACCCAATTTCAATAAAATATATAATGTTTTAAAATCTTACAAATGGATGTTAAAGGTTATCTAGGAATAAAAGTGCTAGCATTTGTATATGGTTTGAATGTGTCCCTCAAAGGCCCCCAGTTTGGTGGTATTTAGTAAGTGGTAGACAGAACCTTTAGGGGAAAAGGTTAATGCAACCAACTATTGGAGGGTGCTATCTCTGAAAGGATACACATAGTTCACATAGTATTCCTGGGGTGCTGGTTAGTTCCTATAAGAACAGGTTATAATAAAAAGAGCAAGCCTGTTTTGTGAATCCTTCTGGTGTCCTGCCATACCACATTACTTCCAAATGTGCTTCACAAACGTAAAGTGATAGCCATGAGGCTTTCATCAGAATCTAAACAGGAGGGGCTACCCAACCTGGGATTTTCAGTTCTAAAACCATAAATTAAATAAACATCTCTCCAGACTGAGGAGACGGCTCAGCAAGTAAGAGCACTTGCTGCAAGCATGAGGGCCTGAGACTGTCTTGAGTTCAGTTTCCCAGAACCCACATAAACAGCTAGACACGGCCACGTATGGCTGTAACCACAGTTCTGTGGTGAGCCAAGACCAGAAAATTGCTGTGGCTTCCAAACTGCAGCTTCTATTCAGAAAGACTCTGTCTCAAGGAAATATGATGGATTTATGCTGGAGAAAGGACACTTGACATTCTCCGGCCTCCAAGCCTGCAAGTGAATATACACATACACATGCATACATCAACCACACAGCACACACTATGCATGCAAATCCATCTCTCTTTTACATATATACTACTCAGTATCAAATCCAAACTTATTCACTTTATAACTGAAAAACTGATATTCTGACCAACATCTCCCAATTTTCTCCACCCCCAACCCTAGTAAACAAACACCCTTCTCCTTTTTAAATATTTATTTATTTATTTGCAAGGTGAAAGAGGGTAGAAAATGGATGTGCTAGGGCCTCCTGCCACTGCAAATAAACTCCAGATGTATGCACCACTTTGTATATCTAGCTTTACGTGGGTATTAGGGAATGAACCTGGGTCATCTGGCTTTGCAAGCAAGCACCTTTAACCACTGAACCATCTCCCCATTTCCCTTCTAACTCTCTATAAGTCCAACATTTTAATATTCTACTTATAAGTAACATCACATAGTACCTATCTTTGTGTCTGATTATTTTTCACCTAACAATAATAATATACTCCCAAGTTCATCCAAGTTATAAAAAAAATAAATTTTTAAGAAGAAAAAGATAAATAAGAAAACTCACAGCTATGGAATAAGATGCTTCAATATGACAGGGAAAAGTAGCAAATACCAGTGGGAAAAGGCATGCTATTTAAAAATACTTGAAAAAGTTATTCATTTAGAAAAAAGTCAGAATAAAATTTTAATTGACAAGGACTTAAAATTTTTTAAAGATGAAACAATAAAAACAGAATGTACTGTAGTTTCTGATTATAGGACAAGGAAAAAAACTGCAGCATAAAAGCAATGGAAGTCAAAATGAAACCTGGCTGTACACAAAACCAAAAAAACAAACAAAACTGAAAGCAAACTTGGACAAATATTCAGATCAAATGTCAAAAATTAGCAAACTTAATAAAGAGCCCATAAATATGGAGAACTTATGGAGGATGTGTTATTAGGCAAATTAAGAAGGAAAATGTATATAGTTTGTAGTGTTTTCTGTAAATGGGTAATTAAGAATATATAAAATGGTTTACTTAACAAATGGACAGTAGGAAAATAAAGTGCCAGGCATGTTGGCACACACCAGTACTTGGGAGACAAAGGCAGGAGGATCACTGAGTTTGGGGCCAGTCTGAGACTACATAGTGAATTTCAGGTCAGCCTGGGCTAGAGCAAAACCCTACCTCAAAAAAAAAAAAAAAAAAAAAACCAAAAACAAAAACAAACAAACAAAAAAAAAACCTCAAAGCACCAAACATGAGGACATAATGAATGAGAATAGATGAGGGCAGTAGAAGCAAAATCTTCAAGGAATTAGATGAGAAGAAAAATACTTTGTTACTTTATTTATTTATTTACTTTGGTTTTTGGAGGTAGGGTCTTGCACTAACCCAATTCACTGTGTAGTTTGAGGCTGGCCTTGAACTCAGGGTGATCCTCCTACCTCTGTCCCCCAGCCCTCACCAGTGCTGGCATTAAAGGCATGTGCCAGCATGCATGAAACATTATTTATGGTTTTAAATCATATAAATAAATACGAAAATACATACCATATTTATTCAGTTAGTAAGGAAGAACATGTTTTTGTTTTTTTGAACCACAGAAAACTGAATGAAAATCAACCAAAGAGACCTAATTCATTGAAACCATAAGTGCTATAAACTATTGTGTGGCACGAACCCTTTCTCGGGGGAAGCCAAGAGTGCTTATTCCACATAGACAAAGATACATGACAGACTGAAGGATGATTCCACTGAAGTTCAACCAGGTGAACCAACAAATTTATTGGGTTTCCTTGCAGAGCATGGGTGAGGAGCATGGATAATCACAAAGCAGCTATAGCATCACCAAGTCTCACTCCAGCATGGACAACGACCTCCCAATAGCTACACAGACGGAGCTCAGATCTTTGGCACTCTATATTCTCTATCTCCCCCAAAGGCCACGAGAACATGTGTGTCATACAACTGTCAAGGGGACACATGAAATCTCACATGAGACTCCACTGACCCTCCCTCACCCCACTCTTTCTGTGCTGGAATGTCAACCAGCCCATTATCAAGGTGTGTCCTAAGTGGTCACAGCTGCTTCTGATAAAGATGGCAACTGTTATTCCTAAGGAACAGTGTCAAACACCATACGGTAAAATTTCTTTGGATGTGATTAAGATAAGGATTCTGAAATGACATTACCCTAGATTAAAAGACACACAAGCATCTCTGTAAGACAAAGGCATATGAAACAAGACAAGACACAGAAGAGAAACTATCTGACCACAAAAACAAATTTATGGCAAAGCATCTGAATGGTTATTTGAACAGAAAGAGGAAAGGAGAGAGAAAAGGACACTACCTAGAAAAATATGTCTCAAAATGTTATCACTCACACAATGCCCATTCTCCCTCCCTCCTCCCTCTTTCTCTCAAATAAACAATAAAAATAAATAAAATAAATAAATAAAATAAAAAAAGATGCCATTTAAAAAAATACTATTTGACCCCAAAATCCTACCTCTAAGAATCTACATAAAAGAAATTCACTTAGAGTTAATATAAATTACAAGTCTTTAAAAACTGTCTTTTGGAAAACACTTAACATTAAAAAAAAAACTACAGTATAACTAAGTAGATAGAGTAAAATATACCAATTTAACAGACAGTATGATCCCAATTATAGAAAAGGTAGAAATCAATTATATGGTCACTAAAAGGGAACTAATGTTATAAGTATTCTAATTTCCTTTATACATGTTTCTTGGCACTTTATAAATTTCCTCTACTAAATATACAATGCCCATCATCAAGGAAAATAATTACTTCTAAATATATATAAATTTACATGGAAAGAAGAAAACCTTCCTGGTAGTGGGACACAGGCCGTTAATCCCAGCACTGTGGAGGCCGAGATAGGATTGCTGTGACTTCAAGGCCAGACTCAGACTACATAATGAATTCCAGGTCAGCCTAGGCTACAGTGAGACCCTACCTCGAACCTCCCCCAAAGAAAACCTGAATACATTAAAAAATGTTAATAAGAGACATCCCTCAGCAACAGAATGACTGTTGAAATTCACAGTTGGAAGTAATTCAGAGGGTGGGGTGGTTTGATACAGATGTCCCCCCATAAACTTAGGTGTTCTGAATGATAGGTTCCCAGCTGATGGAGATTTGGGAATTCATGCCTCCTGGAGGGAGTGTATTGTTGGGGGCGGGCTTATGGGTGTTTCAGCCAGTTTCCCCATGGCAGTGTTTGGCACACTCTCCTGTTGCTATTGTCCACCTTGTGTTGGCTAGGAGGTGATATCCACCCTATGCTCATGCCATCATTTCCCCCTGCCATCGTGGAATTTCCCCTAGAGCCTGTAAGCCAAAATAAACCTCTTTTTCCCACAAGCTGTTCTTGGTTGGGTGATTTCTATTAGCAATGTGAACCTGACTGTAACAGTAAAGTGGTACTGAGGAGTGGGATTGCAGCTAGACACCTTGACTGCGTGGCTTTGGCCTTTTGGAGCTGATTTTCAAGAGAGATGTGGAAGGATTTGAAACCTTGGCCTAAGAGATGCCTTGCAGTGCTATAAGTACAGCTTGATAGACTATTCTGGTCAGAGCTGTAAGACCTGAATGCAGTAAGAACTATGGACTGTGAGGTTTGGTTTATGAGGGTGAGAAAAAGCTTTGCTTGGACTGGGCTAGCAGCCTGTGTGAAAAGCTTGCTGTTATGCCCATGTCCTGAGAAGTTGTGCAGGGTTGCTTTGCTTAGAAATGAACTGGTGTGAGCAGAGGGATATGGCACAGAAAGAAAAATCTTTAGGTGAACTGTTGCCAGTTCAGCTGCAATGGAGAGATTACAACCTTTGAGATTGGGCCAGCTGACCTATACTGGGGCAACAGGAAGAATGTATACTCTTTTGAAGGGGCCTGAATGCTCAAGGAGTGTCCTGTTCTTCAAAGTCTGCTTTATTCCCCCCTAGATTAACTAATTGGCACACTACCTGGTATTGCGGAGTATAAGAAATGCAGGAAAGGGTCATTGAGTTTGCAACACGGTCTTGTGTTTTGGAAATGGATATGGGCAGTGTGAAGCAGGTTTGCTGGTTTCCTGCATGGAGACCCCATGGGGCCATGAGGATGAACCATAGACTGCAGTGGAGACCCAGTGGAGATGCAAGGACCATGAGATTGCTGCTAAGGAGCTGCCAGCCCCAATGAAGTTTTCCAGGGCTGTGAGTAGCCTAGCTGGAGGGGTGGAATTGGAATGCCAGAAACTTTTGTTGCTGGTTAAAATCATCAGACTTGGAGATTTGTCACTAACTAGAGTTGTTGGGTTCAAAGCTACAGAATTTGATGTCTTCCCTGACTGTTTTAAATCATGTATTGCTTGAGTATTTCTTTGCTTTGCCCAATGCCATCTTTTGCAGTGTGAATGTTTATTCTGTGCCACTATGGTTTTTTTTTTTTTGGGGGGGGGCTCAGTTAAAAGGTCTTGGACTATGGGGACTTTTAAAGTTGGACTGAAGGCATTGTGTTTTACATCATGTATGGATATCAGTTTATGGAGGCGGGGGGGGGGGGGGATGTGGTGGTTTGATTCACGTGTCCCCCATAAACTTAGGTGTTCTGAATGCTAGGTTCCCAGCTGATGGAGATTTGGGAATTAATGTCTCCTGGAGGGAATGTTTTGTTGGGGGCAGGATTATGGGTGTTATAGCCAGTTTCCCCATGCCGGTGTTTGGCACACTCTCCTGTCGCTATTGTCCACCTTGTGTTGGCCAGGGGGTGATGTCCACCCTCTGCTCATGCCATCGTTTTCCCCCCTGCCATCATGGAGCTTCCCCTCGAGCCTATAAGCCATAATAAACCTCTTTTTCCCACAAGCTACTTTTGGTTAGGCGATTTCTACCAGCAATGCGACCCTGACTGCAACAGAAGGGTTATGTTCAATATTAATTGGCCTCTCTCAAGTTATATAACCAGAAAAATAATATAACATGCTTTGCAAAAGTAATTATTGCCAGGCATGGTGGTGCATGCTTTTAATTTCAGCACTTGGAAGGAGGAGGTAGGTGGATCACCATAAGTTCAAGGCCACCCTGAGACTACATAGTGAATTCTAGGTCAGCCTGAGCTACAGTGAAACCCTACCTTGAAAAACCAAGAAAAAAAAAAAAAGTAATTATTTACTAAATGCATTTTTAAAATATGTATCAGCCCTCACTCTTCAAAAAAGTTTAAATATGAGCTGGAGAGATGGCTTAGCAGTTAAGGCGCATGCCTGAGAAGCCTAAGAAGCCAGGTTCGATTCTCCAGGTCCCACATACGCCAAATGTACATGGTGGCACATGCATCTGGAGTTCGTTTGCAGTGGCTACAGGCCCTGGTGTGCCCATTCAACCCCCCACCTCTCCCTCCCTCCCCCTCTCTATCTAATAAATACATACACAAAAATAAAATGTTTTTTAAAAGTTTAATTATGTTGTTTTTAAATTTTATTTATTTATTTATTTTTGGTTTTTTGAGGTAGGGTCTCACTCTGTTCCAGGCTGACCTGGAATTAACTATGTAGTCTCAGGGTGGACTTGAACTCACGGTGATCCTCCTACCTCTGCCTCCCAAGTGCTAGGATTAAAGGTGTGTGCCACCATGCCCAGCCAGGCATAAGTTGTGTTTTATTACAAACTACTTTTATTATCACAGAAGAATTCATTCATTCTTTACGCTATCATATAAATGCCCAAACAAAAATGGATTTATTTAGTAAAGAACAAAGGTAGTCGGAAGTATAAAAGTGAAAAATGGATTACAAATACTTAAGGAGATTAAATTACCCAGAGACTTGAAACAAAATCAAATAAATTATAAAAAAAGTAGTAGTTAATACAAAACATCAAGAAAAGCTCAAGACTATTAAAAAACACTAGAATAAAGCAACTTACACTTATAAAACATAGTAGAAAGCATAATGATCAAAATCTGATTTATCACTGAAGCACATCCAAATGGGAGAACCATTAAAGTGACATCAGAATACTTCTTGACAACACTGTAATCAGGTCACCAACTAAGTCAAAAGCACAACCCTAACCCTACTTCTCTAGCGGTTAAAAATAGTAAAATGACTTTAGTGTGTGAGTGTATCTTGTTACACAACCAAGAGTCATGAAGAACCAGATGAGTAATTTCTCCAAATTAAAGCCAAGTACTTACCATATCCCTCAATACTCCAGCCCAAAAGGACCTCCTTCAATGAGGAAACTGTTTGTCATCTGTGCTATCCAGTATGGTCACCACATGTGCCTATGGAACACTTGAAATGGGACTAATGTGACTGATGGTCACCAAATTAGACAATGCTATTCTAATCTGTGTACATAAATATTTATCTTAGTGGGTTTCTTTCATATTTATTCACATTCAATTCATCATAAGCTTCTACGAAGGAATGAGTTAAATTCCTTTTGAGTAAACATAACCAAAATCTAAAAAATGCAGATACTTTACCATCTCCATCTGAATCTTCTACCATTGGATTTATTTCTACCATGGTTGCATCATATTTCAGAAAAAGGTTATAAAGCTTCATCATGTTTTCTGCTGCAGAATCCACAACAGAAGATGGAAATCCCATTTTCTGTGCAAGCTGAAAGAAAATTTTAGGTAATAATTTCCATATGCCCAAGAAGCATTAAAATATCACAAACAAAAAACTATCATTTAAAAATTTCATATTAAAGATAAGCGTAAGTCACTTCTGAAGCAATCACTGAACCAGCTCCATTACTAACTGTTTTAAACAGAACAAATGAGAGAATGATTCAGACAATTTGAGGGCTTGCCATTCACACTGATTACAGTTCTAGTGCTCAATCCATAGTTTGCATACTGTCTCTATGCTTACGACCCACATAAAATGAAAAAGAGGCTTGTAACATTAAAACCCCATATTAAAAGTAGACTTTTAATTCACTTGGCACTTTTAGAATGCCATGCAGCATTAAAAAAAAAAAAAGTGGACTGATAATTACAATGGTTTAAACATGGCCAAAATATTAAGTCATTGTATTTTATACCTTTTGTGTAATTTAGAAAGTGTCTACCAAAGAGGGGTCATAAAGATTATTAAAAGCCACAGGTTGACACATCATGCACAGAGGCATTTCCTCCTCCACAAAATAACTGACTACTGCTCCCACAACGCATAAACCACAACCCCATAGGGAATACCTGCAACCCCACTGAGGAGTGACCCCAACAGAATGGGGGTAGGGACAAGGGAAAAGAGGGTACCAACACGCGATGTATACATATGAAATTTGTTAGTAATAATCATAAGAAAGAAAGAGTCTACCAGACAATGAGAACACAAGAATTCAAGTGAGTATTAACACTTAAGACGTAAAAGTATATAAGCTTCTACTTTAGTAGAAGAGTTTATAGTTTTCAGCAGAAATTACTTGTTAATAGATATCTGCAGAGCTTTTTAAACATCAAAATAAAGATCCTCCCTAACCCAGCAGTTCTAGTTCACAAAATCTGTACAGAAACAAATATCCATCACTTCTAAAGTTCTGTAAACAATTCCGAAACACAGAAGCAGAAGATGATGATGCTCTGCAGTGCAAATAATCCTTCGTCTTTTGAATTACTCTCAAAAGCTGCAACACATTCTTTTTACTTTCAGTAATAGAAAAATCTTAAAATTCTTTGAAGGTGACTACGCTTTATGAAGATTCAAGTAACAAAAAAGTACAGTAGATAACCAAGCAAAGGAATGTAATTTTTAGCTAAGATATACTTTAAATAAAGAGTAGTAAAACATAAGGTTCTACTTCACTACAAAAGACTATCACTAGATCACAACTCATTAGTTTTATTGACTTAAGACTTGAGAATCTAACATAACTATTATCAATCCAATGTGACATTAATTTGCCAAGCACTATGCAAGGCATCAAAATGCTTATTTTAGCATATTAGCTTATTTTGTTCTTAGCATATTATTCGTTTTTTTTAATGTTTTGTTTATTTTTATTTATTTACTTGAAATCAACAGAGAGAGAGAGAGAGAGGCAGATATAGACAGAGAGAGAATGGGCGCGCCAGGGCCTCTGGCCACTGCAAACGAACTCCAGACGTGTGCGCCCCTTGTGCATCTGGCTAACGTGGGTCCTGGGGAGCCGAGCCTCGAACCGGGGTCCTCAGGCTTCACAGGCAAGTGCTTAACCACTAAGCCATTTCTCCAGCCCCCAGCATATTATTCTTTCAAGTATTCTTGTAAATCAAGTATTTTCTTTCTCACTAAAATTTCATTCTTACCCACATTTCTCAATCAAATTTCTGTCCCTCTGAAACACACCATTGAAATGTTTCCCTGTCTCCTTTGAGCCTTGGGTCACATTTTGCTTTTACTACACTTCAGCCCTGTAAGCATTGTTTTCCCAATAACTAATGGTTAATTTCAAACTTAAGATGAACCATTCATGTTTATACCCAAGCCAAACAATGTAACTTATTTTCAGACCTAAACCCAAACATTTAATCAATAGCATCATTACAAATAGTACCAAGCAATTATCACACGACAAAGTATTAAATTCTATGGTTGTTCTGGAGGAAGCAGCAGTGTGGAGGGAGAAAGCATTAAAGGACAGTACAGAGTACCAGAGAAATTGTAAGCAAAATTTATTGTGTATGTATATACTAAAAGAAAATCCATAAGATTCATGAGATTCTTAAGTATCCATATATGTTCCCAAAATAAAACAACTGATTCATCATAAAGACATAGGACACTTCCTACCTGTATGTACAATTTACAGGTAATAAAGAAAACACTAGTATCTTTAAAATGACTCAATCAGGATATAAAACTGAAAAACAATCATTGATAATCACCCCATGCTCTCAAAAAAAATAAACTAAAATAGACAGAAAGAACTTGTTGGGGAAAGGGAGATTTATAAATTATAAAGGGATCTATATCAGACCAATCACAATGAAGGAACCAATAAGTAAATTGTAAAAAAAAAAAAAAAAATGGTAACTTGAAACAAGAAATTTTGAGTGACTGGATGTATATGAAGACACTAGGGAATTATTTTAAATGTTACTAAATACAATCATGATACAGTGGCCATTTTAAAAAAATCTCTCTTTTAAAGATACATAGTGAAATATTTGTAAACAAGATTAATTTGTCTTGAATTTTGAGTGTGACAATAACTTAAATTTTTACAAATTATTTTTGCTAAACTATAATTATCTAAGTAAAAACTAAAAGCATTTCAGAATACAACATACTGAGATAGCTTGTTCCTTTTTGATGCCTTCCATGATATCAACAGGTTCTTTAACTATGGCTTCAGGGTTTTCAGCAGCAACATCTTCAATGTTAACACCACCTTGTGCACTTCCTATTAACACGGGACCCTAGCAAAGGAGGAAAAAAAATCTAGATTTTATTGTAGGTTCTTCATAAAGTTTTAAAACCTACCTGTGTACAATATCTCTGTCCTTTATTTTAAAACATCATTGATAATTTATTTTTCTATATCCAGCAAAGTGCTCCCTCACAAATACTCAACTAAAACAATGGGAAGGAACCAAAAGAGACAAAGATAATGGCTTACTTGCAAGAAAAAGGGATCAAATACACAAAAACTTATACCAAATAAGTAAAAATAATCAAATGAAGGAAATAGAATCTATGCATGTTTCATTCAAACTGAAGGCACTAAAGTATTTCTGGAAGTAAAAACATTAGAAAATCATGGAAACACTGCCCATTCAGGCACTGGTGCATCCACTCATATTTCTCCCTCTCTCCTCTTGCAAATACATAAAATACTAAAAATAGAAAGAAGTGCTGGAGAGATGCCTTAGCGGTTAAGGTGCTTGCCTGCAAAGCCTAAGGACCCATGGTTGACTGTCCAGACTCCACATAAGCCAGATGCACAAAGGCAAGTGGAAGGTCGTATGTGCCCACTAGGTGGCACAAGTGTCTGGAATTCAATTGCAATGGCTGAGGCCCTGGTGTGCCAATTCTCTCTCTCTCATTCGCTTGCTCTAAAACTTAAAATTAAAATTAAAAAATTAAATAGGAATAAAAATTAAAAGGTTCTAGAAACCTAACACTACTGAGAAAACTTTGTTTTTAGGATTTTTCATTTGGCCAGTTGTGATGTATATCCTCTGGCAACAACAAAGCTGTGAGCATTAATGCAGCATTTTCCTGAGTTCTGTAAATAGTCCTGGGGATTATAAAACTAGAAAGGATGTCAGAAGTGAGGGTAGCCTGGGGAACTAAAACCTGAGGCTGGTGTCTGGAGCACTCATGTGAATGACTATATCCTTAACTTCTGAAGTTTGGCCCAACTCTGGATACTTGGTATCAAAACTTTTCCAACAGATTCCCTCCCAAATGTTTTTTTTTTTTTTTTTCCTAAAATTTAGAGGAGAAAGGATGAGCAAGTCTAAGGAAACAAAATGTTCAAAATGTTGGTCTAATTTTAAGTTCCTTTATGAATTTCAAATGAAGATATTCTTCCTTTCCTCCCTAGTAAGGCAGTTCATAATTATAAGATGCTAGAGATCTAAAAACCAGAGACTCAGAATTAAGAAAAGCCTGTTCAATTGCTATCATGCTACTTAAGCAGAATATAAGGTTTTAATATTTTATTTTAGTTTTACTTTTGTTTTTGTAGCAACTGATAGAAATGAAAAAAGTCACAAAGGCAGCACCACTGAAGAGAAAGAGAGGATATTAAAGGTTAAGTTGCCAACAGGGTAAAGGCTAAAATAGAACATAAGAAACAATAATACATTAAAGAAAGTGAGGAGCTTTAATTTATACTTATTCTATGATCACTTGTATAGGTAAAAGTCTTTCAAATGATAAGTACAAGTTTTCATTTTAAAAAAAAGTCACTATAGCCAGATATGGTGGGCATCTTTAATCCCACCACTCAGGAATCAGAGGTAGGAGGATCGCCATGAGTTTGAGGCCACCCTGAGACTACATAGTGAATTCTAGGTCAAAATGGGCTACAGCTAGACCCTACCTCAAAAAATAAGTAAATAAATAAATAAATAATAAAAAACAAACAAAACAAAATCACCATATTAGTTTAATTTTTAAATCTTGGTAACAAATTTTCAAGACAATTTATTATTATTGTAAATAGCTATATGTTCAAATTAATTATTGTTTTCACTTTTGTAACCTAAACTTTCTTTTTTAGAACTGTTTTATCACATTTTATATCTATCTGCTTCAGACAAAACTAAAAACTGACATAGTTAAATATGCCATTCATTTTCATTTTTACTAGAAAAATATATTTATATAACATATGCAATTTAATGTATTAGATTTATCTCTGGCCCACAGTACTCAACAGGCACTAAGCAAATGCTAATAAATGTGATTCAACCAAAGTAACAGTGTGTAGAGTGACTGTCTTTACTTGCTTTGGTATGTCATCACCATGGTAAATATGTGCCCAAGTATCCTGATGTGATAGGTACTAAAGAAAACCAGTAGAAACTACAGTTAAAACATGTAAGTAACAAAAGTAGACTTGGTTGGCCTGGTACTTGCTATGTAGCCCAGGCTGGCCTTGAACTTTCAGAATCCAACTGCCTACCTCTGTCTCTGAGTGCTGGGAATCATACATCTGCATAATCATGTATAACTTTTGTTTTTCTTTCAAGGTAGGGTCTCACTCTAGCCCAGGCTGACCTGGAATTCACTATGTAGTCTCAGGGTGGCCTCAAACTCACAGTGATCCTACCTCTGGCCCCAAGTGCTGAGATTAAAGGCATGTACCACCACACCTGGCTCATGTATAAGATTTTAACTCAACTAAAAATGTTATTTTCTCTTGACTAGCTTGGCTTTACCACAGGGCAATGTCCCCAGCTGCTGATTGCTTTTTTTTTGTTGTTTTCTGTTTAGCAGAGACCTATCCATAGGATTCCCCAAAAGTTGGCAATAGCCCCAAAAGTATAACTAAACACTACACTGTTCTAATATGGTAATATCAAGAATATTATAATTTGCTAGTCTGATATGTAGAGGGAGTCTCTCTCAAAAAAAAGACAAAATAAATAATGTAATGTCTTTGACCAAACAGTTTTGCTATTATAGTATTTCAATCTGAATTACTGTAATTGTATATTATGTTTTACAACTGAAATAAAAACAATTTCCATTAGTAAGACTCAAATAGTTCTCTGAAAATTCAAGTTCTTATAACGAACTCAAATTTGATCTCTCTGGGGGCTGGAGAATGGCTCAGCACTTAAGGGTGTTTGCTTGCAAGGCCTTATGGCCCAGATTCATTCCCTATTACCCACATTTAGCCAGATGCAGAGAAAGGCACATGCATCTGGAATTTGGTTGTAGCGGCAGGAGGCCCTGGATCATCAATTTCTCTTTCTCTCTCTCCTTGCAAAAAAACAAATGATAGATACAGGGGCTGGAGAGATGGTTCAGTGGTTAAGGCACTTACCTGCAAAGTCTAAGGAACTGGGTCCAATTTCCCAGTACCCATGTAAAGCCAGATGCACTAAGTGGTACATGCATCTGGGGTTACCTTGCAGCAGCTGGAGGCCCTAGCATGCCCATTCTCTCTATCTCTCTTTTCTCTATCAATGAATTAATAAAAAGAAATATCATTTGAAAAATAAATTATATAGATAAAAATGAATAAAATCTATCTCAAATTGTCCAGGCATTTACACCTTGCTTCTGGTGATAACAAAAAGTAAACATGGGGGCTGGAAAGATGGCTCAGTGGCTAAGGTACTGCCTGCAAAGCCAAAGGATCCTGGTTTGATTCTCTGGGACCCATGTAAAGCCAGATGCATAAGGGGACGCATGCATCTGGAGTTCGTTTGCAGTGGCTGGAGGCCCTGGTGTGCCCATTCTCTCCCCCTCTCTTTCTCTGTCTCTATCTCTTTCTCTCTCACAAATAAATAAAAAAATTATATTTTTTAATTAAAGTAAACATGGGCTGGAGAGAGGGTTCAGTGATTAAGGTACTTGCCTGCAAAGCCCAATGACCTGATAAAGCAAGATGCACAAGGTGGTACATGCATCTGGAGTTTATTTGCAATGGCTAGAGGACCTCTGTCTGTCTCCTCTCTGTGAGCAAAGAAAGGAATCCAATATTCTAAAAAGTAAATGTATAACTAATGATGACCAGGTGCTGATATATAGATCAAGTAGGAACAGAAAATGTAGTAAAAATAAATAAATTTTTAACATACAATTTCAGCAAACTTATGTGGTTAAGATTAATGTCATGTAATTTCTAAAATAATTTTTAAAACTAAATTTAGCTGGGTGTAGTGGTGCATGTCTTTAATCCCAGCACTCGGCTTGGGAGGCAGAAGTAGGAGGATCGCTGTGAGTTCGAGGCCACCCTGAGACTACAGAGTGAATGCTAGAGCAAGACTCTGCCTTGAAAAACTAAAAAGCCTGAATCTACCATGAAAAAAACTTATTAAAAATTTTCATCTAAAAGATTACCTTTTAATGAGTTTTTGCTACCACCTAGTGTTATACTTTAAGAAATACTTTTGTATAAAAGTTACAAAATATGCTGGGCGTGGTGGTTCATGCCTTTAATACCAGTACTTGGGAGGCAGAGGTAAGTGGATCAGTCCAAGTTTGATGCCACCTTGAAACTACATACTGAATTCCAAGTCAGCCTGGGCTAGAGTGAGACCCTACCTCGAAAAACAAACAAACAAAACAGTTACAAAATACTTTTTTTTTTAAATTTTTTGTTTATTTTGATTTAAGAGCAACAGACAGAGAGAGAGAGAATGGGCACGCCAGGGCCTCCAGCCTCTGCAAACGAACTCCAGATGCGTGCGCCCCCTTGTGCATCTGGCTAACGTGGGTCAGGGAGAATCGAGTCTCGAACTGGGGTCCTCAGGCTTCACAGGCAAGCGCTTAACTGCTAAGCCATCCCTCCAGCCCACAAAATACTTTTTATTAACCAAACATTACTAGAAAATTCAATTGTAGGGGTAGAAAATAAAGAGGAAAAAAATTCTATTAAAAAAAAACTTTCTGGGCTTCCGGGTAAGATGGTGGCATAGGATCCATGCCAAACCAGCCTAGGGAGGAATTAAGCAAAACCAAAGAAAAATACACTCTTCTTTTGAAAAGTGAAGCTGTATAGGTTCTTCTTAGACACAGTGGGAGAAGTAAGAGAGACCATGATCCACAAGAAGAAGGAAAACCAAATTCAAGAACAATACTAGGGTGTCCAGTGATCCAACTTTTATTTAATATACTACTGGAAGTATTAGCTATAGCAAGAAGGCAAGAGATACTCATAAAGGGGATACAAATTGGAAAGGAAGAGATCAAATTATCATTATTTGCAGATGATATGAATCTATACATAAAAGAGCCTAAAGACTCTACCAACAAATTGTTAGAGCTGATTAGCACTTTTAGCAATGTAGCAGGATACAAAATAAATACACAGAGATCAGTACCTTTCTGATATACTAACAACAAACATGCGGAGGATGAAATTAGGGAATCTCTCCCATTTACAATTGCCTCAAAAATAAATAAATAAATAACCTTTGAATAAACTTAACCAAGAAAGAGAAGGATCTCTACAATAAGAACTTTAAATCACTAAAGTGAGAAATTGGAGAAGACACAAGAAAATGGAAAGAAATTACATATTTTTGGATTAGAAGAATCAATATTGTGAAAATGTCAATCTTACCAAAAGCAATCTACACATTTAATGCAATCCCCATTAAAATTCCAATGGCAGGGACTTCTGGGTAAGATGGCGGCTTAGGAGCCACTCCAAAGCAGCCTAGGGAGGGATTTAAGCAAAACCCCAGCAAAATAAACTCTTCTTCTGAACAGTGAAGGAGTATAGGTTATGCTTAGACACAGCGAAGAAGCCAGAAAGACCAAGACCCACCAGTATGGAGGAAAATTTCCCACTGAGGAGATCTCAGTCTGTGATCCACACGCAGCCGTCCGGTGTAGTCCCATCAGGCGTGCCAGGTGGTGGCAGCAGCAGCAAAGACCAAGCAACAGATTTTTTTCCCCCACCATCAGAACTACAAACCTCTGGCACTCAGGCCCCAGTGGTAGCATAGCCAGCATAGCTGATCAGAACTCCAGCTCCACAGCACAACACTGAGGGATCGAGGTGGGCACTCAGCACTGGTGAGACTGGAAGCCACCCCAAAAGTTAACGAGGCTAACTGACAAAATTGCAGAAGACACAAGGAAATGGAAAGATATCCCATGTTCTTAGATTGGAAGAATCAGTATTGTGAAAATGTCAATTTTACCAAAAGCAATCTACATGTTTAATGCAATCCCCATTAAAATTCCAATGGCATTCTTCACAGGAATAGAAAAAAAAAATGCAAAATTTCATTTGGAAGCAGAAAAAACCTCAAATAGTTAAAACAATTTTGAGCAACCTGGTGGTATCACCATACCCAATTTTAAGCTATATTACAAAGCCATAGTAACAAAAACAGCATGGTATTGGCACAAAGACAGACATGTAGATCAATGGAACAGAACAGAGGACCCAGATATTAATCCAGGCAGCTACAGCCACATGATTTTTGAAAACAATGCCAAAAATATTCATTGGAGAAAAGATAGCCTCTAAAAATAGATTTGCCATATGATCCAGCTATAGCACTCTTAGGCATATATCCTAAAGACTCTTCTCACTACCTTAGAGATACTTGCACAACCATGTTTATTGCTGCTCTATTCAGAATAGCTAAGAAATGGAACCAGCCTAAATGTCCATTCACAGATGAATGGATAATAAAGATGTGGTCATCTACACAATGGAATTCTATTCAGCAGTAGAGAAAAATGAAATTATGAAATTTGCAGGGAAATGGACGGATCTGGAAAGGATTATACTAAGTGAGGTAACCCAGGCCCAGAAAGCCAAACGTCGCAAGTTCTCTCTTAAATAATGGCACATCAAGAAGCCATAGATTGTTACTAGAAAATTTTCAGTGCCTGGGATGTGATACCTTCCAGTGAGCCGTTGGCCAGGGAGGTCCCTTTGCCGCTAAACCATTACAGGCTACTGCCAAGGCCCTTGGTTCCCCTTGAGAAAGAGATGGTAAGACCCTATTGCTGAAGCCTTCACATGCTGAAACGAAAAGTCACTGAGAAATCAAGTTGGTGCTGAGCAGAAAACCTTCTTCCTCTAGCCCAGCCTACTAAAAGCTGGATAAAGCTGCACTGTATGCACTCTTATGGGAGACAGAAGTCATCAGTGGTGAAAACAGTAGCAGCCTCAAGTATGGCCAGACAGGCCAAATGAATGAACAAGTGCAATAGTGGCATGTCTGCTCTGGGGGAAACCAACTGCTCTCTAACTGGATTGAAGGCCCACTCTATGGAAGGGAATACATGCCTGGTACTGAAAACCTAATCAAAAGCCTATGGCAGGAGAGGTCATGAGCCTTAGGGATATAAGGCCTGCTTTTGTCTGGATAAATGTATGTATTATTCTCATCAAACTGCCCTGAAAGCACTACACTTAATTTTCATATTCATATATTAATACTACTCTCACTTCTGGTTAGAGAAGCTTCCCTTTTCAGATGCCGATGACCACTGGGATGACCCAAAAGGCAACATAGTGCTGAGAAGAAGTGAAGGAGGAGTGTCCAGTACTGAAACATCTTTATCACACCCTCCAAGGCTCAGGGTCCATTGTGGACGAGGTGGTGAAAAAAATTTAAGAGCCAAAGGAAGGGTACCACTCCTTACAATGCAACTGCCCAGACAGAAATTGACCTCAATATCCATGACCACTCAGTGCCTAACAATACTTTCACAAGACCCTCATAATAGGAAGAAAAGATGATGACATCAAAATAAAAGAGAGACTAACAGAGAGAGGGAGGGGATACGATGGAGTATGGAGTTGTGAATGGCAAAGTGGGGGAGGGATGGGAAATATCATAGTTTATTGTCTATAAATATAGTATTTGTCAATAAAACAACAAAAAAATTTTTTTAAGTTTTTCAAGGTGCTTGCTGGCAAGGCCAAAGGACCCAGGTCCAATTCCCCAGTACCACTGTAAAGCCAAATGCACAGAGGCGCATGGGTCTGGAGTTCGTTTGCAGTGGCTAGATGCCCTGGCGTGATCATTCTCTATCTGCCCCCTCCCTGTCAAATAAATAAATAAATATGTTTAAAGTTTTTTATATAGATAATTACTTAATGACTCCTAAAATTTATTATACCCAATAAATAATAATTTTATGCATCAAGTCTTTACTAGGGCTTACAAACATTAAGTTTGTTTCAAACAAGCTTCTGAAAAATAAATGAACTCAAAAAGCCAAATAATTAGCACAAAATATTCTCTCCAATTATCAGATTTGTGGACAAATTTTCCCTCAATTTGATGCCTACATTCAATACTAGGATTTTAGGTTCCACAGAGAAAGTTATCAAGGTTAATATTAGCCCCTGGAAACTGTATTGCTAGACTAGGAGGATGACTCAGCATGTAAGAAGACTTGCTGCTCAAGCATAGGGAACTGAGTTCAGTCCCCAGCATGCATATTTAAACAAGTCAGAAATGACTGTGCACACTTGTAACTTCAGTGCTGAGGGGGCTAAAGGCAGGAGGATGACTGGAGTGTGCTGGTCAGTCAGTCTAACTGAAATATAAGTTCAGTGAGCATCCGTCTCAGGGAGATAAAGTGGAAGAAGACACTCCATGTCCTCCTCTAGCCTCCACACATGTATGCTACACACATCATACACACACACAACTATACTGCTTACTACTTACTCTCACATTCAACTTATGAAGTACCAAATCACTTAGTGAAGTAAAATCATACATAACAAAAATAAAATACAGAAAATGTAACAACTGGGGGAAAAAAAGGTGAAATCATGGATACACATGTTCTTAGTTTTATTCAGAAACTTTCTCTCTGGTAAGAATATTTTATACACTAGAAATTATTTCTCAGTCTACAGATTCCACAAGTGACTTAAGCTCATCTTAATGAATTGACAAGTTGGAAATCCCATGAAATTTATTACGGCAGGGTTTTTCTTATAACTTTTTAAAAATTATGTAAGTTGCCCTCTTAGCACAGTGGGCAACATGCCAGTTTTAAAAAAAAAATCACATTATGGGCTGGCTAGAGGGCTCAGTAGTTAAGTTCCTTGCCTGCAAAGTCTAAGGACCCAGCTTCAATTCCCCAGTACCCACATAAAGCCAGATGAACGAGGTGGTACATGTGTCTGGAGTTCATCTGCAGTGGTTAGAAGGCTTGGCGCACCCATTCTTTCTCGCTCTCAAATAAATAAATAAAATATTTTTTAAAATCACATTATGTTACTTTCTAGCATATCCATACCAGTTTTCAGGAATAACAAATTCTGTGTGTAGGTTATGGATTGTACTTTAGCTCCTTCCCATATAAATAATATTAAACTTTTGAAATTTAGTAACAAATAAATCTTAATGTATCATATCTACAATTACTCACTTGAAATGACCTTTCCATTGTTATTGCAAAGTAGTATTCTCTCCTGGGATATTTTCGCTCACAGATCAAAACTTGATTGCATATTCTGCCCTTTGATCCCGTTTGCTTGGTAACCAATTTTTTCCCAATCATCTGTGAGGAAACAGCTTTTGCTTCTTCAGGACTAAAATAAGAAAGAGAACACAAATTCTTCTGTTTCCCAATTTAGAAAAATCCACGCCATAGCTGAAACAGTACTACTTAAATCTTAGTGTTTTCAATAATTTGCTAATCTTTAGTGATTTTTTTCTTTAGCAAATAACATAGTAGGCTATATAGATGGTTCAGTGGGTTAAGAGCGCTTGCTGTGTAAGCGTGAAGATGTGAATTCAATCCTTGGCACTTACGTTTAAAAAAAAAAGCTCAAACCAATTTAAAACCAACTTTTCTTAAAAAAAAAAAAGACAAGGGTTCCCAGTAGCTCTAGAAGAGAGAGCAGACTGTCTGCCATGAAATGGGTCAACTCCACTTCATCTGTCCTGGCCCAGAAATCATTACAGAGGAAGTGGTAACACGAATACTGCTCTTATGGCTAGCCTGAAAAACTACCAGTTCAAGGGAAATGCAACAAACACTGTGGTCACTCAAATCTCAGAAAAACAGAGATCCAAAGGCTACAGAGAAAGCTACAAACACTAAATCAGATTCTAAGAGCCTCAGGATGGGTGGAAATAGCCTGAGACACTGTCTTCCCTCCCCAACCTGGAGACTGAGTCCTCTTGCTCCCCACAATAAATACCAATAACCTCACAGAAGAAGACCCTCAGCAGAACTGGGGCGGGGGGAGGGGAGGCCTAAGAGTTCAACCTTTTTATTTAAAAAAACTCAATAAATAATGAAAACATTTTTTTAAAAAAAGACTTACGAGAAAACTATCTTCACTCCTCCTTTGAGGCCACTTTCAAATGTTCCTTTTCCTCTGCCTCCAGCTAAAACCTGAGCTTTAATCACAACATCCTTTGAACCTAGAAGACAAAAACTTCTATTACATATGAAGCAGGAAGCCATATCGAAGACAGGATTTTATTTAACATACATAATCATATATGTTATTAAATAAGGTTCCATTTATCCACAATGTCAAATGACATTCCATGTACACAGATTGAAAAGTAGAGCATTCACTATCTAAAAGATCTATTCCTTTAACAAATTAGCTACTTATATTAAGTCATTTCTGAAAATACTGTGTACTGAAAAATAACTGAGCCTTTCTTTGACATTTAACACACCTCAGGTACAAAACCAAGACTCAAGTATTTTCTTAATACTTTCCAGTCTTTCTATTCACAGGTAAACCTGTTATCTTATAAAATCTGAGTTATAATTACTACTTTTAGGAGATATAATATGTCGTGGCTTGGAGATATTACCAGTGCTTGTAGCTGGTGCTAATTTATAGGACTTTGTCCTATTAATAAACATTATTTAGCAGTAATATTATGAATGCTAAGTTTGTAAATTTTACAAGCTAGGTTGAAGACAGTGTTCAAGGCCAGCCTGGGGCTAAAGAGATCCAGGTTAAAAAAAAACAAAAAACAACAAAAAAAAACAGCTGGGCATGGTGGTGCACACCTTTAATCCCAGCACTCGGGAGTCAGAGGTAGGAGGATCGCCATGAGTTCAAGGCCATCCTGAGACTACAGAGTTAATTCCAGGTCAGCCTGGACCAGAGTGAGACCCTACCTCAAAAAACCAAAAGAAAAAAAAAAAAAAAACAAAGAGAGAGAGAGAGATCCAGGTCAGCCTGGAATAGTGAGACCCTACCTTGAAAACAAACAAACAAACAAAAAAATTGGAAACAGGAAAACAAATTTTTACTACCTTTATTATATATAAATCAGACATTAACTACTCACAAATTCGAACCCTAAGTTACCTTTACTTAACAAAAATTTCATCAAATTTAGTATTCCACAAGCCTTTGCTGAGCAAGAAATAAGATTTTATTCTGGCTCTAATTTAGAAGACTCTAAATGAAAAGCCACACTTCCAATTCAAGAAATAAAGGGTACCTCATTCAAAGCATAATTTACGTGGTAATATTCTGGCTCTGGACATAGCCTCCTTTTAAAAAGAAACAAACACATACAAAACAAGGAAAAAAATAAATTTTAAGCATTTCTTAAGTGTTCTGTATTTTAATGAAAAGCTTCAATACAAGGAAAGTCTGCATCAAAGCATATTTAGTCTTATGAATCAAAAGTAATCCAACAGATTCACTATATCCATCTAAATAAAATTGGTGGGATTTCAAATACTACTATAAAGAAAATACAGTGTACAGTTACTACATTACTTCATTATGCTCTCCTGTTATAGCTTTCAAAATGTAAATTTAAGTCTACTTACCAAAGCCAATTGATTTGTAACATAAAATAACTCCAAATTATCAAAAGCAATTAATGTTACTGCCATCAATAAAAGAACCTACTTAAAACGTGGGTAACTATGGAATTTGTTTAACAATTACTGATACTGATTCACCTGGTACTCTTCAAGTCTTTGGGATCTATCATGAAACCTGTTCTGTAGAGCTTACATTCTAAAGCCCAACTCTTGCTCATTCCCTTTTACTTCCACGGTTTTCACAATGAAAGCAAGAAAGAAAGTAGTAGATCTCTCTTCCTAATCACACAAACAAGTCTTTTCCTTATCATTTCCCTGAAAAAAAATCTTCATAGCTACCCTCTTTTAAACTACAAGAAACACAATCTCCTTCCACATGACATTCAAGCTAAAAATGGGTCTTCAGCTTCCTAATACCAACAAAAGTAATTTCTAAGACATTAACATACAAAAAGTCAAAATCACTTTGCAGATTTTTTAAGAAAAAAGTAAAATTTCAGCAATCATAAAGATCTACCTTCTTAATTTTTTTATTTTTTTTGAGGTAGGGTCTCACTGTAGCCCAGGCTGACCTGAAACTAACTCTGTAGTCCCAGGCTGGCCTAGAACTCACAGCAATCCTACTACCTCTGCCTTCTGAGTGCTGGGATTAAAGGCATATGCCACCATGCCCAGTCTACCTTCTCTTTTAAGCAATTAAAATTTCTTTAAAAAAAAAAAGTAGAAATGGGCTGGAAAGATGATTCAGCAGTTAAGGCACTCACTTGCAAAGCATGAGAGCCTGAGTTCAATCTCCTAGTACCCATGTAAAGCCATATGCACAAAGTGGCGCATGCATCTGGAGTTCATTTGCAATGGCAGGCGGCTTTAATGTGCTTATTCATTTTCATTCCCATCATGCCCCTCCTTGCAAAAAAAAAAAGTAGAAAGGAGCAAAAGAGATGACTTAAAAGGGTGATGTGGAGGAAGGGGCCCATATGAGAGTAGAGTGGTAGGAGGCAAGGACCCAGAAGAGCCAGGTCTTTTCTGCTCCAGGACTAAGCATCATGTGTCTTTTGTTTCCCGCCCCCTAATCCACTGTTCAGCACAAAGTGGGTCTCACTGGCTAAAGAGATGACAGACAAAAAGACTAAAAGCTGATCTGAAAGACAAGAATGAGCAAGGAAATGGATAATAGAGGGATAGCTGCCCTAACTCAGTCTCTTTCACTCTGCCTCTTCTGGGCTAAAAGCTACAAAGTACCCGTTTCCCAGCCTAGTCCCCAAGCATGGGAGAGCTCTGAGAAAGTGGCTTTGTGAACACTTTATTTCTGTACTATAATCATGTAGGTACAGATTATTAATAAATCAAATAAATAAGTATAAAAGCCAAGTCAAACATGGTAGCATATGCTTATAATCCCACCATTTGGGAGGTAAAAGCAGGAGGATAAAGAGTTCAAGGTCATCCACAGATACACAGTGAGTTGAAGGCTCACTACACCTTCATATGAAACCCCCCTTCACAAAAACATAAGTAAATAAGTAAACAAACAAACAGATGTCAAAAGTTGTCATCAAACAAAAGGAAAGTTCATAACTTAGTAAAGCTTCCATGTCAATGGGCTGGAAAGATGGTTCAGCAGTTAAGTGTACTTCATGGCACAATCATGAGGGTCTGAGACCTCCTGAGTTTGAATCTCCAGAACCTATATACAGATCTGGGCATAGCCATGCATGTCTTTAGCTCCAATCCTGTGGAGGAGCAGAAACAGAATTGTTGGGGCTCACAAACAGCAAGCTCCAGAATCAGTAAGAGGAAATCAGTTGCAAGGAAAAAATCAGGCAAGTGAGGGATTGAGGAGACACTCTATGTTTTCCTCTAGCTGGGGCACCCACAGGTGAGCCCACAGGGCACAGCAAGCAAGCACATGGGGCACACATCAGCACATACACATGCATATACCACACATACCATATCACACATTAAAAACAAAGAGTTCCCATTTCAAGGTGGTATACATTTTTCTTAATTCAATACCTAATTTTTTGGCAATTGCATAAGCTTCATCTGATGACTTTGCCACGAATCCTTTAGGAACAGCAACACCAGCTTCCTCTAACAATTCCATACTCATATATTCATGTAGTGAGAGATTTCTTTGCTGTTTCTTCTGTACTTGGAGTCCATAATTACTAAACAATCCAGAGTTGCCGAGAACCTAGAGAAATTTGAGACATATTTATACATGACACTGATCTGGCAACTGTTCTTGTGAAAACCACCACCTCAACATATTTTGTTTACATATAGTAATTGGTTCTTCGTAACTATAACAAAATTGTTATATTCTATCATCAAAATATAATATTCGGCCAGGTATGATGGTGCCTTTAATCCCAGCACTTGGGACATAGAGGTAGGAAGATCGCTGTGAATTTGAGGCCAGCCTGAGACTATAAAAGTGAGTCCCAGGTCAGCCTGGGCTAGAGTGAGACCCTACCTTGAAAACAACAACAACAAAAAAATTATATACATCTCAGAGTATCTGAACTATAGTAGAAAACTAAAAGCTAATAAAGCAGAAAATATCAAATGATGTCCTTGTGGTCATATTTCCTCATCATATCTACTCCTCATCTTACATTTGAGCTTTACTCTCAAATCACCAATGACCTAAAAGACATGTCTACCTATATGAAAAAATCAAAAGAACTAAAACCAATCTCATCTTTTCTTCCAAATAAAAACTCTTTCGCAACTTTCTTCTCTCTACCATTCCTCTAGTATCTAACAACTTATCTGGCACTAGATATATGATGGGTAATTTTGTACCCATAGTCTTTTCATATACTCAAAATCAAAATACTGATCTCATCTGTAGAGGATACTCACTACTGTGGGTTGACTGGGACAACTATGGGACTAGTCCTCTCAGTTGAGGTCTCCTTGCTCTTTCCATTGGCAGCTTACATGCACTGCCATCAATAGGATTAGGAGGATGGATATAAAGACACTTGACACCTCATTCCTACTTAGAACAATTCAAAATAGCCATCCTAGTTTTAGATCTCCCATAGAAATGGCAGACTTGTGTTTCAATTCACCTCAGCTCTACTTCTCCTACCTTCACTCTTCTATTCCTTTAATGGGTGGTTCCAGATCACATTCCAAAAACCTTCTTTCACACAACTTTCTGTCCCAGTCTATAAATTTGCTTGCCAAGAACCAACCTGAAATATCAACTTTAATGTATTCCTTCTAGATGATTCCCTTAACTGTTACCTCTTTTACAAGCCTAGTCCAATGAGTCTTTCCCTCACAACTGGACCACAAAAGCTTCCAAGAAAGCACAGCAACTCCAAACTCTTGCCCTTTTCAACCTATGTAGAATATTCATTCATTCTATCAAATTTATTGAACATCTAAGCACTAGAACTAGAGCAGTGACCCAAATAAAATGGCCTTATAGCCTCAGGCTCAGTTCCAGTGTGCATTTGTAGAAGAGGACAGACAATAAGCAAACATGTACTAGACTGTGGTTAATAACAAGAAATAAAGGGCCAGGCGTAGTGGCGCAAGCCTTTAATCCCAGCACTCAGGAGGCAGAGGTAGGAGGATCACCGTGAGTTCAAGGTGACCCTGAGACTGCAGAGTGAATTCCAGGTCAGCCTGAGCTAGAGTGAGACCCTACCTCGAAAAAAACAAACAAACCAAAAAAAAAAAAAAAAAAAGAAAAGAAAGAAAGAAAGAAATTAAGAAACAGCACTTCTATAAAAGAGAAACAAAAACATCCCTGAGCATAGCTTAATCAGAACTATACCCCCTTCCCAAAAAAAAAAAAACAGAAAACAGGACTGGAGAGATGGCTCAGTGATTAAAGGCACTGGCTTGCAAAGTCTTTCAGTCCAAGTTTGATTCCCAAGTACCCATGTAAAGCCAGATGCACAAAATAGTGCATGCATCTAGAGTTTATTTAAAGTGGCAGGAAGCCCAGGTGCACCCATACTCTGTCTCTCACTTTCAAATAAGTGAATAATTTTTTTTTTTTTTTAGTATGGCTGGAGAGATGGTTAGGCAGTTAAGGCACGTGCCTTCGAAGCCTAAGAACGCTTGCTCCAATCTCCAGCATGGAATGTCACACATGCGCACAAGGGGGAGCATGCATATGGAGTTTGTTCATAGCAGCTGAAAGGCACTGGAGCGCCCATTCTCTCTCTGCCTTTCTCCCTGTCTCTCTCTCAAAAATAAAAATAACTAAATAAACAAATAAAAAAGAAATGGGAAACAGCTGATAACTGAAAAAGAAATATGAGAACTAGCCTTTCAGCTACTGTACTGTAGCCCCAACACAAAGAAAATCTGAAGAAGGGTGCACATAAGCAAGATTTCAGGCACATATGGATCTTCAAGCATCAAATCAGGAGCCTAGTCTACAGTTATCATAACATGTTCAGAACATGTTATGGTAACTTTAGACTAAACACTTGCTTTCCCTTTTAAAACTCTTCAATCCTTTCAATTCCTCAAGGCAACACACACACAAATTAAGTATCATAAAAGCTTTGGAAGATGGCCCTGAAATTAGTCTTTACTTTACCTATACACATACGTTATCTCAACACAAAATGCAACAAATTGAAACACAGTTCTTATCTAATACACATCAAAAGAATTGGAACTTAAAGGAGCCTTATATAAAATCTGTTCTCTATAGTGGGTTCAAAATGCACTGCATCAAAAATAAATCAGCTTCTAAAAATGCACACCCATAAACCCCATTCTGCTCTACCAAGTCAGAATCTCTGAACCAGGCTCAAATCTGAACCAGATACCCGGAGTAGGGAGGTCTAAGCCACTAAGCACTGGTCCCCTCTCCCCATGCACTCCCCACCCAGACCAGCATGTAAACATCCCACTCATGCCCCACCTGGAAAATGGGGAAATAGGCCACTCAGCACAGGTCCCATGAAAGCATTCACCCTATACCTAAACCAGTCACACACTGGCCCATGCCCACCCTGAACAAGGAGGACTAGGGTGCCTGGTACAAATCCCCAGTGAATGGTGCCATAAGCTAATAACCCTTGCCCCCAGCCTAAACTAAAATGTACACTACCCACCTATGCCTACCTAGAGTAGGGAGGATTAGGCCACTGCACTAGCCCTGCTTCCCACTCCCCACAGTGGCCAGCCAGATATGCATGTAAACCATCAAAAACCCCCACCCAGAGCAAAGAGAACCAGGACACTCAACACATGCTCCACTGGAGCCACTGTTACTGCATTCTTTCCAAGACAAAGAGATGGTCTCCAGATGGGCAAACCCCAATGCAAAACAAATAACACAAGAAGCCAACACAAGCTATCACCACCAAGAATGCATAGCCCCAAAATTGAAGGCTCCAATGGATACTACTTAGAGAAAACTCCAGGTAAGGAACTCAAAAAGGTAATCACAATAAACATATACATCAAACTTAAAAAGAACATGAACAAACGCCTGAAGAAAATGCAAGAGGAATCAACTAAAAGAACTCAACAGACACCTGAAACATTCAAAAGGGCCACAGACTCCTATATGAACTCCAAGAGAGCACAGACAAAATCAACTAAATGCAAAGATAAAGTCAAACAAGGAGAGGGAAATGGAACACAACAAAGAGATAAAGATGGAGCCGGGCATGATAGTACATGCCTTTAATCCCAGCACTTGAGAGGCAGAGGTAGGAAGACTGCTGTGAGTTTGAGGCCACCCTGAGACTACATAGTGAGTTCCAGGTCAGCCTGGACTAGAGTGAAACCCTACCTAGAAAAACCAAAAAAGGAGATAAAGATGGTCATGAAACACCTAGTAGAAATAAAATCAACTAAACATAAAGTCAGACATAAATCTCAACAAATTAGTAGTTGGTGGCTTTAATACCCCACTATCATCAATAAACAGATAACCTGGCTTTGTACCTTTAACTGCTGAGCCTAAAGAGAAAATAAACAGTGAAACAATGGAACTACTCTACACAGCATAGATAAAATGGACTTAACAGACATCAAACAAAACATTCCATCCAATCACTACAGAATACACATTCTTCTCAGCAGCTGATGGAAATTCTCTAAAATATATTAAGACACAAAGCAAGTCTCCATAAATTTAGGAAAATTGACATAGCTCCTGGTATTATATTAAACACAATGCAATAAATCTAGAAACCATTAAGAGAAACAACAAAAAATACACAAACTCCTAGACTGAATAACACATTATTGAATAATGAATGGGTCACTGAAGAAATCAAGAAGGAAATCAAACAATTCCTAGAATTGAGTAAGAATGAAAACACAACATATAAAAACTATAAGACACAATGAAGGCAATTCTAAGACGGAAAGTTTATGGCTTGAAAATTACATTACAAAAATAGAAAAGTCAAATAAACAACTGAAAGATCCACCTGAAGACAATGGAAAAATAAGAACAATCTGAGAGTTAATCAAAATCTAAGAGGGTATAAACAAGCCATATGATAACATACTTTTTTGGACAATGACACATCCAGAAGCCATAGACTGTTACTAGAAAAATTTCAGTGCCAGGGATGGGATACCTTCCAGTGAGTTGTTGGCCAGGGAGGTCCCTGATGCCCCCAAAACATTACAGGCCATTGCCAAGGCTCTTGGTTTCCCACCATGAATAGATGGTAAGACTATTACTGAAGACTCCACATGGTTGGGCTGCAAGGTCACTAAGAAATCTTGCTGGAGAGCCGGGCATGGTGGCGCACGCCTTTAATCCCAGCACTCAGGAGGCAGAGGTAGGAGGATCGCCGTGAGTTCGAGGCCATCCTGAGACTCCATAGTGAATTGCAGGTCAGCCTGGGCTAGAGTGAGACCCTACCTCGGAAAACAAACAAACAAAAAAAAAGAAATCTTGCTGGAGCTGAGCTGAAAACCTCCTCCCTATAGACCAGTTGACAGAAAGCTGGAAAAAGCTATACTGCATGTAGCTGTATGGGACAGAGAAGTCATCAGTGGAGATAAACAACAGTGGACAGTGCAAGCATTAAGTTTGGTCAGCCAGGCCAAATGAGCCAACAGGTGCATAGCATGTCTGTTATGGGGAAAATCAACTACTCTCTAATTGGACTGGAGGCCCACTCCATGGGAGGGAATACATGCCTGATACTGAAAACTATGCCTGGCTAAATGCATGTATTATGCCCACCAAACTGCTTAGTAAGCACTTTTCTTAATGTTCATACCCATATATTAATGTTACTCTCACTTTTGGTTAGAGAAGCTTTGCTTTTTGGATGGCAGTGACCTCTGGGATGACTCAAAAGGCACCACAGTGGTGAGAAGAAGTGACAGAGGAGTGCTCAGCACTGAAACATCTCTATCACACCTTCCAAGGCTCAGGGTCCATTGCAGAAGAGATGGCAGAAAGAATATAAAAGCCAACTCTTCCATACACAAAATGGCCTAGATACTCATAACCTGCAGTGCCTGGCACTACCTACACAAGACCCTTATAATAGAAGGAAAAGATGATGACATCAAAATAAAAGAGAGACCAATAGAGATGGGAGAGGATTCGATGTAAAGTAGAATTGAGAAGGGGAAAATGAGGGGGAGGGAATTATCATAGTCTATTGTCTATCACTGTGGAAGTTGTCAATAAAAAAATGAAGAAAACAACTTTAAAAATTGATGAAACAAATAGCTGCTTCTTTGAAAAAATAAACAGGATTAATAAACCCTTGCCAAGTTAACCAAAACAGAGAGAAGACCCTAATCAACCAAATTAAAGATGAAAAAGAATATACTACAACAGACACCAATGAAATTGACAGAATCATAAGGACATTACATCAAAAACCTCTTTTTTTTGTTTTTCGAGGTAGGGTCTCACTCTAGTCCAGGCTGACCTGGAATCACTATGTAGGGTGGCCTCAAACTCACAGCAGTCTTCCTACCTCTGCCTCTCAAGTACTGGGATTAAAAGTGTGCGCCACCACGCCCAGCATCAAAAAACCTATATTTTTGACATATATGATCTTCCAAAGTTAAAATCAGAAGATATAAATAATCTAAATAGAGCTATAGCATATAATGAAATTAAAACAGTAATTAAAAATGTCCCAGCCATAAAAGGCACTCCCAGACAGATTCACTGCTGAATTCTACCAAACCTTTAGAGAAGAACTGAAGCCAATGCTTCTCCAGTTATTTCATAAAATTGAAAAGGAAGGAATGATCCCTAATTCCTTCTCTAAAGCCAGCATTACATTAATACCAAAACCAGACAGACATAAGAAAATTGTAGAGCGTTATTACTGATAAACTTATATGCAAAATTCTCAATAGAATTCTTGCAAATTGAATCTAAGAACACATTAAAAATATCATCTAGCCGGGTGTGGTAGCACATGCCTTTAACCCAGCACTTGGTGGACAGAGGCAGAAGGCTCACTGTGAGTTCAAGGCCAGCCTGAAACTACATAGTGAATTGCAGGTCAGCCTGAAAGACAAGATACAAAATTTGTTTATAACAACACTGGAGATACTAGGGATGAGGGACAACATCCCAACATAATAAAGTTTATATACAACAAATATAAAGCCAATATCATACTAAATGGAGAAAAACTTGAAACATTCCCACTAAGTTATGGAACAAGAAAGGGGGGTGTCCATTTCTGCAATGACATCATACTTGAAGTCTTAGAGCAACAAGACAATAGAAAGAAATAAGAAATCAAACTTATCTGCAGATATGATTCTGTGCTTAACCCTAAAGACCTGAAAGACTACAAAAAAGAAAAAAAAAAAAAAAACCCTAGAACTGATAAACTCTTTCAGCAAAGTGGCAGGATATGAAGTTAATACACATAATTCAGAAGCCTTAATGGAAATCATACTGAGAAATAGCCACAAGAAACTGAGTATCTTGAAATATCCCTAACCTAGGAAGTGAAAGACCACTACAAGGAAAACAATAAAACACTAAAAAGAAATTGAGAAAGACATGAGAAAAGGAAAAGATTTCCCATATTCATGGATTGGAAGAATTAGTATCATGAAAATGGCCATCCTACCAAAAGCAGTACACACATTCAAAATTCTGGCATCATTCTTCACAGAAAAAAAAGTCTCAAAATTCATTTGGAAGCACAAAAGGCCTTGGCTAGCCAAAAATGTCAGCAGAAAGAATAATGGTGGTAGTGGTATCACCATACATGATTTTATGATATGCTACAGGGCTGGAAAAATGGCTCACCAGTTAAAGGCACTTGCCTGTAAAGTCTGACAACCTGGGTTTGATTCCCCCAGTACCAACATGAAGAAAGTGGTACACGCATCTATCTGTACTTTGTTGGCAGTGGCAAGAGGACCTGGCACATCCACATTCATTCTCTCTCTCAAATAAATAAAAATACTAAAAAAATTTTTAAAGATATGTTAAAAAGCCATAGATATAAAAACAGCATGGGGGCTGGAGAGATGGCTTAGCGGTTAAGCACTTGCCTGTGAAGCCTAAGGACCCCAGTTCAAGGCTCAATTCCCCAGGACCCATGTTAGCCAGATGCACAAGGAGGCGCACACGTCTGGAGTTCATTTGCAGTGGCTAGAGGCCCTGGTGCGCCCATTCTCTATCTATCTATCTGCCTCTTTCTCTGTGTCTGTCTGTCTGTCGTTCTTAAATAAATAAAAATTTAAAAAATAAAATAAAAATAAAAAAATAAAAACAGCATGGTACTCACACAAAAACCAACACATAACTCAATGGAACAGAATAGAAGATATACTCATCTTTGACAAAGAGGCCAAAAACACAAACTAGAGCATTCAACAAATGGTGCTGGAGAAACTGGGTAACTACATGTAGAAAAATAAATCTACCACCTCTTCTTTATCACCCTGTATAAAAATCAATTTCAAATAGATTACTGGCCTCAATATAAGACCTGAAAAACTGAAATCACTAGAGAAAATAATAGGGAGAACACTTCAAGATACAGGCTTACAAAAGACCTTCTGAAAAAGACTCCAGAAGCCCAGAGAATAAATCACTCAACTATTGGGATCTCATGAAACTGAAAAATAAAAAAAAATAAAAAGACTATTGTACAGCCAAGCAAACTGTGGTAGTTAGAATATGATAATTTAAATGTACGGCCCTATAAACTGAGGTGTTTTATTAAAATTAAGATTGTAATTTGGTTCTCCTGCTACTCAGCAGGAGGAGGTGTCACTGGGGGCAGATCCTGGAGCCCAGCCCTAACTTATGCTTGGGAGCAGATCTCCATCCCAGCCCAAAAGTGTGAGCAGAGCAGTTTGAGCTCTGGCTATAGTTTTGCGGTGCTGGGTGTTGGTAATATCTCTCTGCTTTGATCTATGGAAGAGAACCAGCTTCTTCCACCATTGGTGTTTCCCTAGACACTGTAAACCTAAAAGAAACCCATTCCTCCCATAAGCTGTATTCTGGTTGGATATTCATCCCAGCAACAAGGAGCTGACTGGAACACAAACCATTAGCCAAGTCAATAGACAACAATGTAAGAAAACCTTCATTGCCTATACATCTAACAAAAGCTTAATATGTAGAATATACAAACAACTTAAACTAAAATCAGGGGTTGGAGAGATGGCTTACCAGTTAAGGTACTTGCCTGCAAGGCCTAAGGACCCAAGTTTGATTCCCCAGTGCTCATGTAAGCCAGATTCACAAGGTGGTGCATGTGTCTGGAGTTTGTTTGCATGCCCATTCTCCCCCTCTCTCTATCAGCCTCTTCCTCCCTCTATCTCTCTCTCAAATAAATAAATAAATAAATAAATAAATAAATAAATAAATAAAATATTTTTAAAATCAATCCAGGGCTGGAGAGATGGCTTAGCAGTTAAGGTGTTTGCCTGTAAAGCCTAACAACCCCAGTTTGATTCCCTAGTACCCACATAAAGCCAGATGCAAAAAGTGGCACAGGCATGTGGAGTTCATTTGCAGTATCTCTTGGCCCTGGTGTACCCATTCTTTCTCTTCCTCCCTCCCTTTTCTCTTCCCTCCCTCCCTCTCTCTGTGCTGGGCATGGTGCCACACACCTTTAATCCCAGCTCTCGGGGAGGAAGAGGTAGAAGGATTGCTATGAGTTCAAGTCCAGCCTCAGACTACATAGTGAATTCCAGGTCAGCCTGAGCTAGAAAGAGAGACCCTACTTCAACAAACCCCCCATAAAAAAAATCAACCCAGTCACAAAATGTGGCAGGGAAGTGAACAGAGAGTTCTTAAAGGAAGAAATAAAAATGGCCAATAGACATCTAAAAAAAAATGTTCAACATCTTTAGCCATGAGGGAAATGCAAATCATAAAGATTCTGAGATTCCATCATACTATAGTTACAATGGCTATTATAAACTATCAAATGACAACAAATGCTGGTGAGAGTGCAGGGAAAGATGAACCCTCATCCACTGTTGGTGGGAGTGCAGACTTGTACAGACACTATAAAATCAGCATGGAGGTTTCTCAAAAATCTAACAATAGGGACTGGAGAGATGGCTCAGCAGTTAAGGTGCTTGCCTGCAAAGCCAAAGGACCCGAGTTTGATTTTCCAGAAGCAATGTAAAAGCCAGATGCACAAAGCAGCACATGTTCCTGGAGTTCCTTTGCAACGGCTGGAGGCCCTAGAGCACCCATTCTCTGTCTCTCTCCTCTACTCTCTCTACTTCCAAAGAAAGAGAGAGAGAAAGGAAGAAAAAGGGAGAAAGGAAGAAGACTAGCATTTGAAAAAAAAAATAACAACAGAAGCCAGGCATGGTGGTGCACACCATTAATCTCAGCACTCAGGAGGCAGAGGCAGGATCACTGAAGAGTTGGAGGCCAGCCTGGGACTGCAGCGAGACCCTACCTCAAAATGAATTTCTAACACTAGGTCTACCATTTGACACAGCTATACCACTCATGAACATAGAAACCCTAAAGACTCTATATTGTAGAGATACTGGCTCAAATATGTTTGTTGTTGCTCTATTCACAATATGTAGGAAATGGAATCAGGCCAGATGCCCATCAACTGATGAATGGATAATGAAGATGTGGTTCATATGCCCAATAGCATTCTATTCAAAATGAATAGAAAAATGAAATGCTGAAATTCGCAGGAAAATGGATGGACCTTGAAAACAAAGTTATACTAAATGAGGTAACTCAGGTACACATATGTTCTCTTTCATATGCAGATCCTAACTTGGAACAATTTTATTTATAACTTGTAGTTTGCATTAATAGAACTGGCCAAGAACCTAGAATAAGACTGGGAGAGAAAAGAAGGAAGGGATTAAAGGAGGGAATGATAGGCAAGCAGAGGAACAGAATACAGCAAGGGAGAAAGGTTTTAGGGGTCAGGAAAAAGGCAGAGAAAAGGGGGAGATATACACAAAACTAAAGATAGCATGTATTAGTACTATAGAAACCTACTTCATTAGCTAAAAGATATGAATCTCTTAAAGACAGGGGAAAAGAAAAAAGAAAAATAGCTGGGCATGGTGGCGCACGCCTTTAATCCCAACACTTGGGAGGCAGAGGTAGGAGGATTGCCATGAGTCCAAGGCCACCCTGAAACTCCATAGTGAATTCCAGGTCAGCTTGGGCTAGAGTGAGACCCTACCTCAAAAAAACAAAAAGACAGAGAGAGACAGAGACAGAGACAGAGAGAGAGAGAGAGAGAGAGGAGGGGGTGGCTTGAGAGATGGCTCAGCAGTTAAGAAGCATGCCTACAAAGCCTAACAACCCAAGTTTGATTCCCCAGTACCCATGTAAATCCAGATGCACAAAGCAGTACATGCATCTGGAATTCCTTTGCAGTATCTAAAGGCCCTGGTGTGCCCATTCATTCCCTTTCTTTCTCTGTGCTGGGCATGTTTAATCCCAGCACTGGGGAGGCCAAGGTAGGAAGGTCACTGTGAGTTCAAGGCCAGCCTGAGACTATGTAGTACATCCAGGTCAACATGGGCTAGAATGAGACCCAACCTCAAAAAAAAAAAAAAAAAAAAAATGAGAGAGAGAGAGGGGTGGGGAGTGTGTGTGTGTGTGTGTGTGTGTGTGTGTGTGTGTGTGTTTGTACAGAAGTACCCTGCTGGGGTAGAAAAAACTTTACACTAAAACCATGGGCTAGGAAATTCCAGTGCCAGAATTGGGTTACTGTTTCATACTGAGTTGTTGGTCATGAAGGGCCATGAACATCCCCAAAACAATCTAGGCTATTGCCAAAGTACTTGGTTACCCACCAGAACTAGACAGTTCTGAAGACACCACTATTTGCAGTCCCAGGTCACTGAGAATTCAAGCTGGAAATGAGATAGGAGCCATCTCCCTACTGGTGAGCTGTCAGTGTTAGAAAGTGCTATTCAAGCTGCTGTGAGATAAAAGTCATCAACACTGTGAACAGTGTATCGTGCAAGCTATAGCCAGCCAGGCAAGATGTACCCAGCAGTACAATAGTGGCACGTAAGTTATGAGAGTAACCAACTGCTCTCTGATTGGATATGAGGCCCACTCAGTAGAAATTTATGCCTGGTACTGAGAACCAAGTTAAAAGCCCACGGCTTGGAAGGGCATATACCCTAGAAGAAAGTGTCCACTGTTCTTTGGTTAAAAAAAGAGGTAATGCCAATCAAAAAGTCTTTTAAATATATGTTTAATCCCCTTTGATCAATGTTGCTCTCATTCTTAGCTAGAGAACCTGCTTAGAGAGGACAGCAAATACTGAGGAGAACCAAGATTCATGAAAATGACAAGAGAAGACAAGTGCCTAGCACTGGATGAGTCATCTCTACCACACGTGCCAGGACCCAGGAAATACTACCTAAGAAGTGGTGGATTTAATACTAATGCAGGTCTCATGGCTAGCCAGAGAACCTTCTCACGGAGATGGTGGTAATGCTGAGAAGTCGCAAAACTCATCAAAACAGAAAATGAGAGATTGCAGTAGTAGTGGCGCATACCTTTAGTCCCACAACTCAGGAGGCAGAGGTAGGAGGATCACTCTGAGATTGAGGTTAGCCTGAGACTACACAGTGATTTCCAGGTCAGCTTGGGCTAGAGTGAGACCCTACTTTACTTATACTAAGTGAGGTAACTCAGGTACACATATGTTCTCTTTCATATGCAGATCCTAACTTGGAACAATTTTATTTATAACTTGTAGTTTGCATTAATAGTACTGGCCAAGAACCTAGAGTAAGACTGGGAGAGAAAGGTAGAGAGACCCTACTCTGAAAAACCAAAATAATAATAATAATAATTTTTAAAAATTAGGAATGAAGCCTGGCATGGTGGCAAATTTATTTCTAATTCATCTAACGAAAATCCTAGCTAACATTTCACCTGGACAACTCAATACCTGGATTTAGTGTCAATCCAATATTAAAAGCCAACAGCTTTCCATGCCTAGCTCTTGACCCAGAAGTCCCATTTCTGGATATATATTAACCCAAATGAGTACTATATGTCTACCCAAAGGATATATAAGAATGCTTACAGAAGACTGTCTCATAACCGGTAACAATATAAATGGCCTGACTGCTCACTAACAGGAGAATGGATAAATTGTGATACATTCATATGTTAGGGTGCCATGGAGAAAAAGCAACAAAAACTATTGTTCTCACATCAATAAATTACTCTCACAAAGAAGCCAGAGGCAAAAATAAATACTTAAAAAAAACAAAACTGTGTGAGTATAGGAATGCGTACCATAGCATACAAGTAGAGGTCAGAGGACCACTTTCACCGTCAGTCTTCACATTTCCACCTTGTTTGAGGCAGTGTTTATTTCTACAGATTCTCATTCTGCTGTTCTGTGCTGTGCTCACAACAAGCTTCAGGGCAATTTTCCTGTCCTGCCTCTTGTCTTGCAATCAGCTTGCTGGCATTGCAAAAGTCCTCCACAGCATCTGGATTTTTATACAGGACCTGAGGATCAAGTATTTTGGCTTCATCAGCAAGCATTTTACTTACTGAGCCACTTTCCCAATCCCAAGAATACATAGTTCTTGGGCTGGAGAGATGGTTTAGCAGTTAAGGTGCTTGCCTGAAAAGCCTAAGGTTCAATACCCCAGAAACCACATAAGCCAGATGCACATGTTGGTGTATGCATCTGGAGTTTAGTTGCAGTGACTGGAGGCCCTGATGCACCCATTCTCTCTCCTTCCCTCTTTCTCTCTCATAAATAAATAAAAATATTTTTTAAAAAAATAATGCATATTTCTATGACCATTTTTTACTTCATTCAAAGCCATTCATTAGCCTATGATGATGTAAGTAAGAATTCTGAGTAATGGTAAAAAGATGGAACATGGGAGCTTTCTAACAGCTGAAAACATTGTATATCTTTATCTGCATGGTGGCTAAAAGATGTATACATATGCAAACTCAACCTAACCATCAAATTATATTGTATATTACTGCATATAATCTCTACCTCAATATAATAGCAAGGATGGAAAGGTAGAAGAGGACTTAGAATAAGGCAAGCAAAAATGGTCATACTCAAACTTTTTTAAAATGTCTATGTACTAGACAGCATGCTAGGAAGGCTCTAGAAAAAAAACTTACTCCTAGCTACAAAGGTCACAAGCATGTTAATAAATAATTGCAACATACACAGAGCACTAGGCAATTGTCTATGTCATTAGAGGGTACCTACTTGGTTGGACAGATCAGAAAGAAATACAATAGACACGTGATCTCAGCTTCTAAAAGGTAAAAATCTAAAAGCTATAAAGGATACCTTGGGGACAACTGGGGAAATTTAAACCTAAACTATATATTTATATTCAAATTGCATCAATAATAAAGTTCCTAAATATTATTATACTGTGATTATTTGGGAGGTCTTACTCTTTGGGGACTGGTAGGTGCTCAGATTTGGTTTGGTTGTTATTATGTTTTGTTTGTTTTGAGATGGGGGGGGTCTAACCATGCTGCCCAAGCTGATCTAGAACTCCAAGGATCAAGTGATCCCACCACCTAAGCCTCCAAGTAGCTGGGACTAGATGTATTGTGGTGGCTTGGATTGGATGACCCCTATAAACTCATGTGTTTTATAGACCTGGTCCTCAGCTTGTGACAATTTGGGAGGTAGAGAGAGACTTACTAGAGGAGGTGTGTTACTGGGGGAAGCTTAGCGTGTTACAACCAGCTCTCTCTCATCAGAATTTTGCTCACTATCCTGCTGCTGTTTTCCATCTGCCATGGCAGATTGTGATGTCCAGCCTCTGCTCATGCAATGCTGTCCCCTGCCATCATGAAGCTTCCCCTTGAGACTCTAAGCCAAAATAAAAATAAAAGGTCCCCAAAACAAGACAGGCTTTTGTTAAAGCACTTGATTACCCACCCACCTGAGATAGAAGATAAGACTGAAGACACCACATGCTGCCAACACGGAACATCAAGAGATCTGGCTAGAATCCAGAAGGAAGCAAGAACCCAGATGGTCTGCCCATATAGTGCTGGAAACCACTACCTGAGCTGCTGGGCAAAAATGGCCAACAACCTTGGGTGCCAGCAGGGGATACTGCTATATGAAAGCAACCAGCCAGACAAGATGTACCCACCTATGCAACAGTGGCACCTAGCCTATGTGGGTAACCACTGGCTCCCTGATTGGCTAAGAGATCCACTCAGTGGAAGGGAACCCATAGCTAGATCTGGGAACCAAGTAAGAATCCTATGCAGACCAAGATCATGGACTCCAACAAGAAACTCCCACTAGTCTTTGGCCAAAAGTGAGGCTACACCCACCCAAATCTCTCTTAACTAACAATGCTTATCCCTTTTAACCTAATGCTGACCTCATTTTCCATTAAATAACCTGGTTTTCTTTTTCAGAAAGCAGTAAGAACCGGAGAGATAAACTATCCCTCACACACTGGGCAGGGCCCTGGTAAAACCATAGAGGGATTGGCAAGATGAGCAAGAGTGCTGCTTCAATAGCAAGCCTGACAACCAGCACCAGGGTGATAAAGACAGACACTGAGGATACTCAAAACGTACCAAAGCAGAAATCCAGAAGTTCACACACACTAAAGTAGACTTAAAACACACACACCATGGCTCAGAGAACTTTGTAGAATGGGGGCTGGAAAGAATGTAAGAGTCACAGAGTGGAAGGGAATGTCCAGAGGCATTGCCCGCTCCCCCCCCCCCCCCACATACAATGACTAACTGCTGTTCTAACTTCTCATAACCCACATCCCCAGGAGAATAGCAGCAATCCTAGTGAGGAGGGCCCTCAGTGAAATGGGGACAGGGAGGAAGGAAATGGTGGTACTAACACATAATGTGTCCATACAAAGTTTCTACTTAATAAAAAATAAAATTAAACATTAAAAAAATAATAACTTGATTGAGATGGGGAGGGGATATGATGGAGAATGGAATTTCAAAGGGGAAAGTGGGGGGGAGGGAGGGTATTACCATGGGACATTTTTTATAATCATGGAAAATGTTAATAAAGATTGGAAAAACAAGAAAAAAAATAGTAACTTTCCTCCCATCAGCTGCTTTTGGTTGAGTGCTCTATCCCAGCACCGAGAAAATAACTGCAACATGTATCAATCACTACAACCAATTCTAACATAGTCCACTCTTAAAGATACATTCTAAAATATCTGGGGGAGGGGGAAAGCTATGATTCATGCGACTTACTGTTTTTCGTTGTTGTTATTTTGTTTTGTTTTCCCAAGTAGGATCTCACTATAACCCAGGCTGACCTGGCACTCACTCTGTAGTCCCAAACTGGCCTCGAACACATGACAATCCTCCTCCTTCTACCTCCCAAATGTTTGGATTAAAGGTGTGCGCCACCATGCCTGACTCAACTTGCTTTAAAATGGTTTCACAGAAATAAATGAATTATACATGCATACAATATTTAAAGGTAAAGCATATGTGAAAACAATGCAACATTCAATGTACTATTGCTGGAACATGTTCATTAGCTTGAGATTTTGAAAAAAAAGAAGTTGGTATGTTTATACCCATATATTAATGCTACTTTCACATTTGGTTAGAGAAGCTTCTCTCCTCAGATGGCAGTGATCACTGGGATACTCAAAACTCACCAAAATGCTGAGAAGAAATAACAGTGGTGTGTTCAGCACTAAGTGAGACAACTCCATTACACCCTCGAAGGCTGGAGGACCATTGCTGAAGAGGTGACGCAAAGAATGTAAGAGCCAAAGGGGAGGAGTGCTTTGCCATGCTTTCTAGACACAAAGTGGCAGGGGTACTCATGACCTCACAGTGGCTGAAGCTACCTACACAAGATCCGAACAAATGGACGGGAGAGAATGTTGACACCAAAATAGACGACTAGTTGGAAAAGAGACAAGGGGATTCAGGAAGGAGAAAAGGGAGGGTAGCAGGAGAGAATCATGACTGTGGTATATTCTATATGTATAAAGGTTGTCAAAAAAAGTTTTTTAAAAAATATTTTATTTTTCATTTATTTATTTGAGAGAAAGAATGGACACGCTAGGGCCATCAGCCACTACAAACAAACTCCAGACACATGTGCCACCTTGTGCATCTGGCTTATGTGGGTCCTGGGCAATTGAACCTGCGTCTTTTGATGTCACAGGCAAGTGCCTTACCTGATAAGCCATCTCTCCAGCCCTCAAAAAGTTTTAAAAAATAAAAGTTTTAAAAAGGAAGTTGAGAATAAACCCATTATGTAAAACCCTTAAGTATACTATTCAAGTTTCTTTCAAAAACCTCTACTTTCAAAGATTTAGCACACATAAGGTAATGCTGATGGCTTTTACTCCACAGTAAAGGTGTTTTAATGTCTAGTACTTCCTTGCACCACTAGAAAGCATAAAACAATATCAACAGTTTTGAATTCTGTTTACAAATTACTGCACAATTATAAAACCACATTTGTCCTATTTTTTGGGGGGTGGGGTGGGTTATTATCAAATGATTGCTATTGCCTGAAAGGACTTAGCAACACTCAATTACAATTAAAGGAGGAATACGTTTTGGTGTACCATTGCACAGTACCAAGATTATGGTTAACAATAAAATACTGTCTTTTTTTTTCAAATTTATTTGCAAGCAGAGAGAGATAGAGAGAATGGGTACACCAGGGCCTCCCACCACTGCAAACAGAATTCAAATGCATGTATCACTTTGTGCATCTGGCTTTATGTGGGTACTGGGGAATCAAAGTCAGGGTCTTAGGCACTGCAGGCAAGTGGCTTAACCACTGAGCCATCTCTCCACCCTCTATTCTTAAACTAGACAAGAAGATTATACATGTTCTCATCACAAAGAAATGGTAAGTGTTTAAGATGATGGAATATGGAAAATACTAATTACCCTGATTTGACTGTAATACAATTTATACACGTATTAAAACATCACACTGGCTAGGTGTGGTGGTGCTTGCCTCTAATTCCAGCAATCAGGAGGCAGAGATAGAAGGATTACCATGAGTTCAGGCCAGCCTGAGACTGCATAGTGAATTCCAGGTCAGCCTTAGCTAGAGCAAGTCCCTATCTTGAAACACACACACACACACACACGCACATCACACTGAACCCATAAATATTTACAATTATGTATTACTATTATGTATTCTGTATTATTATAAATAAGTATATTATGTGTAAACTACAAAAGATAACTTTAAAAAAAAAGAAAAGGAGCATTTCTACTGCAAAAAAAAAGTGATCAATTCCTGGCAAATCCAAGAAAATCTTAAATATATTCATAACCTGGCCTATTTTCAACAGAGATGCAGAAAAACTGGAAGGTCAGAGAACTAAGCAAAGTGAAAATAATTGCTAAATTCAATATGTGACCTTGAACAAGTTCTGTGTTCCCATCTACAATAAGAAGGGGTTAGATTAAGGTCTTTACAAACTTAAAATTCTTAAAGCTATGGTGTAAAAGAAAAAGCATTATAAAAACAATACAGTAATTACAACAAAGCCCCATATAAAAAAGTTTTTAAGGGAATTTCCAAAAAGGATAAAAGTTATTAGAATGAAAACATATTTCAAGAAATCTTCATTTTCAAAACATTTCTAAAATTCTTAAACTTCCCTTAAGGAAGCTCAAGGCAAAATAAATAAATAAAAAAAATTATTTCTATTAGGAAGCACCCTCAGCTGAAAACATGAACAGCTTTTTAAAAGGCCTAAATCTGAATCTATTCCTACATGACATGTCTCAGAACTCAACCTAAAACTCACAAACTGACTCAGGATGTCTATCATGCTCTTCGAGCTTCTGGCTGTCAACAATGAAAAGAAGAAAGATAAGAGGCAATTTTTATTTTCTTCGTCTTCCCCTCCCCCCCGGCCGCGAAAAGGTTTCAGGTAGCCCAGACTTGCACAGAACTCTACTCTCTACGTAGCCTGAGGATGACCTTGGACTCCTGACTCCCCTGCCCCTGCCCTCTGCCCCTGCCTCTGCCTCTGCCTCTGCCTCTGCCTGCAGGAATTAGGGGGCGTGTACCATCATGCCCCACTTATGTGGTACCGGGGATGTAACTGGGGCCTCTTCTATCTTGAAGCACCACAGACTTCAGAAGTGGATGAGCCTTCACCTGAGCTGCTGTTTCCTGGCCCAAGTACTTTTCTCTTGGCTCAGCATCTTCAGGAATGGTGCAGGTCTTAATGACTTCCCCCAAGCTGCCCACATACTCAAAAAACATCAAACAACCTACAGTGCCTACTAAGCTCGAGTCTACCCAGAAATGAAGATGACTTTGTTGCTCCGCTAGGAAGCCAGAAAACTCCGCCACTTAACTACCGACAGCACCGCAAAGCTGCCTGGGGAGCAAGGGGCAGACGCCGCGGTCTCCCGAGGTCTGCCCACGACGGCTCCCGGGCCGCGCTGGGACACTTGAAGGGCACCCCCCTCCCCAAACGGGGTCGGGGACTCTCGGCCACCGCGGGACGGTACCAGGAGCTGCCCTGGGGCCGGCCTCCTCCACTCGGCTCCCAGCCGCCCTCACGGAAGCTGGGACGGCCGAGGCCCGGGGCAAAGGCTGGACGGCTCGGGCACGGGCCGGAGCAGCACTCCCGGCCAGCCGTCCGCCAAGAAGTGGCCCGCGGCCCCGCGCCTCGCCCACGGGCGCCGTGTCCCACTCGCCCTTCTCCCCGCGGGCCCCGACATAGAGCAGGCCGGGCAGCAGTACCTGGGCGGCGGAACGCAGCGCGGAACCGGGCTGATGGTTCCTCAGGACCGCCGCGGCAAACTGCCGGCTGTACAACACGGAGGCCGCCATGGCTGTATGACCCCGTCCCCTCCACAGCGCGCGCAGGCGCAGAGGCGCGACGCGGCCCGCGGCGCCGCACTCCGTACGCGCTCGCGCCGGCCGGTGTGGGGCGGGGCTTCGCGTTAACCCGTCCGCCGCCCACCCTGGCCCAGGCCGGCAGTGTTCAGCTGGTAACGCTGGGTTGGCCAGCTTCCGGAAAAACTGTCACTGGGAACTTTCGCCACAACTTCCACATCCGAGGGGCTACAGGCTGCAACGCTGCCACTTCTGTGATCTGAACAACTCTGAGCCCTACTTTGCCTCCCTTTGTAAAATGGGGCTCACTCAAGATTGGTAAATATCTAATTTGTTCAAAATGCTGCATTGACTGTTTATGGTGCAAAATGTTAAAATAATTATGATGGTTAATATTATGAACCTGACAGGATCTAGAATCACCTAGAAGACAAATCCCTAGACATGTATGTCAGGGAGTTTCTAAATTAATTGAGGTGGAAGTACCATGTCATGGACTGGGATCCCAGACTGAGTAAAAAGGGAAAAGGACACTGTTGCAGTCAGGTTCGCATTGCTAGCAGAAATCACCCAACGAAGAGCAGCTTGTGGGAAAAACAGGTTTATTTTGGCTTACAGGCTCGAGGGGAAGGTCCATGATTGCTGAGCAAATGACGACATGAGCAGAGGGTGGACATCACCCCCTGGCCAACATAAGGTGGACCATAGCAACAGGAGAGTGTGCCAAACACTGGCAAGGGGAAACTGGCTATAACACCCATAAGCCCGCCCCCAACTATACACTCCCTCCTCCGGGAGGCATTAATTTCCAAATCTCCATCAGCTGGGAACCTAGCATTCAGAACACCTAAGTTTATGGGGGACACCTGAATCAAACCACCACATTCTGCCCCTGGCTCCTATAAACTAATAGTCATACATGGTATGAAATATGGTACATTCAGGTCCAACTTTAAAAGTTCCCATAGTTTTTATCAATCCCAGTGATGTTCAAACATTCCCATAATCCAAGGTCTTAACTGATCCATAATACCAAAAAATAAACCCAAAACCCCATAATGGCACAGAATACACTTTCATACTGCAAAAGATAGCATTGGGCATAGCAAAGAGATATTCAAGCAATACAAGATTTGAAACAAACATGGCAAACGTCAAACTCTGTAGATCTGAGTCCAACAACTCTAGTCAGTGACAAATCTCCAAGTCCAATAATTCTAACCAGCAACAAGTCTCTGAAGTTCCAATTCTGCCCCTCCAGCTAGGCTACTCACAGTCCTGGAAAACTTCATCCAGGGCAGGCAGCTTTCCTTAGCAGCCATCTCAAGGTCCTGGCATCTCCACTGCGTCTCCACTGCAACCCACAGTTCATCCTCATGGCTCCATCAGGTTTCCATGCAGACAATCTTTAGCAGACCTGCTTCACACTGCCCATGGCCAGTTCCAAAACTTAAGACCATGCTGAAAATTTAATGACCTTCTCTTTCCTGCATTTCTTATACTCCATAATAGCAGGTAGGGTGCCAATTTGTTACTCTGGCGGGGAATAAAGCAGACTTTGAAGAACAGGACACTCCTTGAGCATTCAGGTCCCTTCAAAAGAGACTATATTCTTCCTATTGCCCCAATCTCAAAGATTGTAATTTCTCATATAATTGCAGCTGAATGGCCAGCAGTTTCAGCATAAAGATTTCATTTATGTGCCATAACCCTCTGCTTACACCAGTCCATTTCTACATAAAGCAAACTTGCACAAGTTCTCTGGTCATGGGCATAACAGCAAGCCTCTGACACAAACTGCTTCTATCCCAGTCCTGGCAAAGCTCTTTCTCACACTCGTAAGCCAAACCTCATAGTCCTTAGTTCTTACTGCATTCAGGCCTTTCAACTGTGACCAAAATAGTCCATCAAGCTGTACTTACAGCACTGAAAGGCGTCTCTTAGGCCAAGGTTTCAAATTCTTCCACATTTCCTCTTGCAAAGCAGTTCCAAAAGGTCAAAAGCCACACAGGTATCTGGTAGTAATGAAGCCACTCTCAGTACCAACTTTACTGTTGCAGTCAGGTTCTCATTGCTGGCAGAAAACACCTGACCAAGAACAGCTTGTGGGAATAAAACCTTATTTTGGCTTACAGACTCAAGGGGAAGCTCCATGATGACAGAGAAAAATGATGGCATGAGCAGAGGGTGGACATCACCTCCTCACCAACATCAGGTGGACAATAGCAACAGGAGAGTGTGCCAAACACTGTCAAGGGGAAAGTGGCTACAATACCTATAAGCTTTCCCCCAAACAATACACTGCCTCCAAGAGGTATTAATTCCCAAGTTGCCAACTGCCAGGGACATGACATTCAGAATCAAGGTTTATGGGGACAACTGAAACACAACCACAGTATTCCACCCCTGGCAGTGAAAATTTTTCTAGTAACAATCTATAGCTTTTGGATGTGCTATTATCCAAAAATACATTTCCATATGGATTATTCATAACATCTTAAATTTTGATTAACACTCCTCCCACACTTCCTTTACTCAATCCCTTCTCCTGACTTCATTTAAACCATTTCACCCCATGTAATCTCTTCATCTTCATTACATATATACAACACCCTACTCTTAAATCCTCCCCTTTCCTCCCTCACTTATAATCCCCTTATAGCTTACTGACTGCTGCTACCAATTTTTACTCCATTTCATACACAAGTCTAAACATTTGTAGCTAGGATACACATATGAGAGAGACCATACAGCATTTGGCTTTCTGGGCCTGGATTACCCCAATTAGTATAATCTTTTCCAGATCCATCCATTTCCCTGAAAATTTCCTAATTTCATTTCTCTTTACTGCTGAATAGAACTCTATTGTATAAATGTACCACATCTTCACTATCCATTCATCAGTGCAAGAACATCTAAGCTGGTTCCATTTCCTAACTACTATGAATAGGCACAATAAACATGAATGACCAAGTGTCTCTGAGATAGTAAGAAGAGCCCATAGGATATATGCCTAAGAGAAGTATAGTTGGGTCATATGGTCTATTCTTAACTGTCTCAGGAACCTCCACACCGATTTCCACAATGGCTGTACCACTTTACATTCCCACTAACAGTGTATGAGGGTTCCTGTTTTACCACAACTACATGACCATTTATTGTCATTTGTTTTCTTGATAATAGCCATTCTCATGAGAGTGAAATGGAATCTCAAAGTAGTTTTAATTTGCATTTCCTTGATGGCTAAGGATGTAGAATATTTTTTTAGATGTTTATATGACAGCAGTATTTGTTCTTTGAGAACTCTATTTAGTTCCATAGCCAATTTTTAAATTGGGTTGTTTGACTTCTTATAATTTAGTTTTTGGATATCCTCAATAGTAGCCCTCTGTCAGGTATATATCTGGCAAAGATTTTCTCCCATTCTGTAGGTGCCTTTTTGCTTTATTTACAGTGTCCTTTACAGTACAAAAGCTTTGTAATTTCATGAGGTCCCAGTGGTTGATTAGTGGTTTTATTTCCTGAGCGACTGATGCTGTATTCAGAAAGCCATTGCCTATGCCAATATGTTGAAGGGTTTCTCCTACTAGTAGTTCCTTTAGGAGGTTCAGAGTTTCAGGTCTGATATTAATGTCTTTGATCCATTTGACTTGATTCTTGTGCATGGAGGCAGATAAAGACCTATTTTCATCCTTCTACATATAGACAACCAGTTTTTCAAAACAACACTTGTTAAAGAGGCTGCCTTTCCTAGAATGAACATTTTTGGCATTTTTGTCTAAAATAAGATAGTTATAGCTGCTTGGATTTACATCTAGGTCTGCTATTCTGTTCCATTGATCTATGTGTCTGTTTTTGTGCCAGTACCATGCTGTTTTGGTTACTGTGACTCTGTAATATAGTTTAAAATCAGGTGTGATGATGCTACCAGCCTTATTTTTTATTTATTTTTATTTGAAACAGAGAGACAAGGAGAGAGATAAGTAGAAAGAGAGAGAGGGACAGGGAGAAAATGGGCATGCTAGGGCCCCGTTCCACTGCAGATGGACTTTATGCATGTGCCACCTTGTGCATCTGGCTTACATGGGACCTGGAGAATCAAACCTGGGTCCTTAGGCTTCACAGGCAAGCGCCTTAATTACTATGAAATCTCTCCAGCCCACCACCCTTATTTTTATTGCTCAAAATTGTTTTGGCCATTCAAGGTTTTTTCTGCTTCCAAATACATTTTATGATTGTTTTCTCTATTTCCATGAAGAATGCCATTGGAATTTTGATGGGGATTGCATTAAATGTGTAGATTGCTTTTGATAAGATTGACATTTCCACAATGTTGATTCATCAAATCCAAGAACATGAGATAGCTTTCCATTTCTTCATGTCTTCTGCACTTTCTCTCTTGAGTGTTTTAAGGTTTTCATTGTAGAGATCTTTCATGTCCTTGGTTAGGTTTATTCCAAGGTAATTTCCTTTGAGGCAATTGTGAATGAGAGAGATTCCCTGATTTCATCCTCCACATGTTTGTTCTTAGTATATAGGAAGACTATATTGCTAAATGTGTTTACCAGCTCTAACAGTTTGCTTATAGAGGCTTTAGGGTCCTTTATGTATAGAATTATATCATCTGCAAATAATGATAATTTGATCACTCCTCTCCAATTTGTATCCCTCTATGTGTGTCTTAGCTTATTGCTATAACTAAGACTTTTATTGCTATAACTAAGACTTCCACTACTATATTAAATAAAGGTAGGAATAGTGGACATGCTTGTCTTGTTCCTGATTTTAGTGGAAAAGCTTAAAGATTTTACCTATTTAATATTAGGTTGGCTATAAGTTTGTCATTAATAGTCTATTATATTGAGATATGTTCCTTCTATTGATAGTTTCTTTAAAACTTTTACCATAATGTTGGATTTTGTCAAATGCCTTTTCTGCATCTATTAAGATGATAATGTGATTTTTGTCCGTCAGTCCTTTTATATAGTGTATTGCATTTATTGATTTGCATATGTTGAACCATCCCTGCATTTCTGGCATAAGCCTACTTTAGTGCAGTGAATGATATTTTTGATATATTCTTTTGTTCTGTTTGTCAGTGTTTTCTTGAGAATTTTGCATCTTTGTTCATGAGGGAGATTGTTTTGTGATTTTCTTTTATTGTTCTGTCATTGTCTGGCTTTTGTATTAGGGTAACGCTGGCTTCCTAAAAGGAATTTGATAGTATTCCTTCCTTTTCTATTTTATGGATAATTTTGAGAATTACTGTTGTTAGTTCTTCTGTGAAGCTCTGGTAAAATTCACCTGTGAATCCATCTGAGCATGGACTTCTTTTTAGGAGGGAGATATTTTTGTATAACTCTTTTAATCTCTGTGCTGTTATAGATCTATTTAAGTGGTTCATCTCAACTTGATTTAATTTTGGTAGGTCATATAAATCAAGGAAACTATCCATTTATTTCATACTTTCTTTATTTGATTGAGAGAGAGAGAGAGAAAAGAGAGGGCATGCCAGGGTCTTTAGTTGCTGCAAACGGATTCAAGATATGTGTGCCCCCTTATGCACAGATGCCAACATTGGGTGCTTGTGTCACTGTGAATCTGGCTTACATGGGACCTGGATATTCAAACATGAGTTCTTAGGCTTCTCAGGCAATTGACTTATACACTAGGCCATCTCTCCAGCCCTCTTTAGAATTTTAAACTTAGTGGAGTATAAGTTCTTAAAGTATGTCCTCATGATTATCCAAATTTCATTAATTATGTCTTGTAATGGTGCCTTTTTCATGTCTAATTTTATTGATTTGTGTCTCTTGTCTCTTTTGGTCAGATATGCTAAGAGTTAATCAATCTTCTTTATCCTTTCAAAGAATCAACTCCTTATTTCCTTGACTCTTTGATTGTGGTGGTTTTTTTTTTTCTCTAGCTCATTAATTTCTGCCCTAATCTTTACTCTTTCTTCCTTTCTACTGATTTTTGGTTTGCCTTGCTCTTCTTTTACCAAGGCCTTAAGTTGAAGCAATGAATAAGTTGCTTACTAATGACTTTTCTAATTTCTTAATATAGGAACTTAAGGCTATAAGTTTATCTCTTAGGACTGCCTCCATTGTGTCCTAATGGCTTTGGAATGTTGTGTTATCAAAATCATGTCAGTCCATGAATTTTTTTATTTCTTCAATGACCCATTCATCATTCAGTAGTGTACTGTTTATTTTCCATGATTTTTTGTATGCTCTAGAGCTTTTCTGGTTGTTGATTTGTAGTGTAATCCCGTTGAGATAAGAGTGCAAGGAATTATTGCAGTTTTTCTATGTTAGTTAATATTTGCTTTGTGACCTAACATATGATGTATTTTAGGGAATGTTCCATGTGCTGCTGAAAAGAATATGTATTCTGCAGCATTTGGATGGAATGGTCTGTAGATATCTGTTAGGTCCATTTCTTCTATGACATCATTTAATCCAGATGCTTCTCTGTTTATTTTTTGCCAGGATGATCTTCCAATTGATGACAATGGGGAATTGAAATCACACATTAAAATTGTGCTTGGTGTTATCTGTAACCTTATGTCTAATACTGTTTGATGAAATTGGGAGCATCTATGTTAGGTGCATATATGTTTAAATATTAACATATTAAACATGTTATATGTTAAATATATGTTGTAATGTTCCTTTAATAAATATAAAGTAACCTTCTTTATCCTGCCTAACTAATGTTGGTTTGAAGTATATCCTGTCTGATATTAGGATAGTGATACCTGCTTGTTTCCTAGGTCCATTTGCTTGAAATACCATTTTCAATCCTTTCACCCTAAGGTACTGTCTGTCTTTTATGGAGAGGTGAATTTTTTGGAGGCAAGAAACAGTAGGATCCTGCTTTAACTTTTTTTTTAATTTTTATTTATTTATTTGAGAGAGAGAGAGCTAGAGATAGAAACAGGAAGAAAGAGCGAGTGAGAGAAGGGGCACACCAGGGCTTCTAGCCACTGCAAACAAACTCAACATTCATGTGCCACCTTGTGCTTCTGGCTTACGTGGGTCCTGGAAAATCAACCCTTGGTCTTTTGGCTTTGCAGGAAGTGCTTTAACCACTGATCCATCTCTACAGCCCAGATCCTGCATTTTAATCCAGTATGCAAGCCTGTGTCTTTTGGTTGGGGCATTGAGGCCACTGATATTACTACTGAAAGGTATGATTTTTTTCTTGCCATTCTTCTTGTTTTGTAGATCTTCCTGTTTTTCCTTTACTTGCCTGTATTAACTATTATTTGAGATGTTTTTTTTTTCTGTTTTCTCATATGAGTGCTTTCATTTCTCTTTGGTGTGAAGGATCCCTTGAAGCATTTTCTGTAGAGCTGGCATAGAGGTCATATATTCCTTTAGCAACTTTTTGCTGTGGAATATCCTTATTTCTTTACCAATTTGGATGGATAGCTTTGCTGGATAAAGTAATCTTGGTTGACAGTTGTTATCTTTCAGGATTTAGAATACATAATTCTAAGTCTTTCTGAGTTTTTTTAAAAATTTTATTTATTTGTTTGAGAGAGAAAGAGATATACAGAAATAGGCAGGTAGACAGAGACAATGGGCGTGCCAGGGCTTCCAGCCACTGCAAATGAACTCCAGATGTGTGTGCCCCCTTGTGCATCTGGCTAACGTGGGTCCTGGGGAATCAAGCCACGAACCGGGGTCCTTAGGCTTCACAGGCAAGCGCTTAACCGCTAAACCATCTCTCCAGCCCAGTCTTTCTGAGTTTTAACGTTTGTGTTGAGTGATCTATTGTTATCATGATGTACTTGCCTTTATGTGTTACTTAGTATTTCCTTCTAACTGATTTCTATACATTTTCTTTGGTTTGTGTGTTTGGTAGTTTAATTATAATATATTGAGGAGAGGTTCTTTCCTGGTTTTATCTGTTTGATATTCTGAAGGCTTCTTATAGCTCTATTGGCATCTCTTTCCTTATTTGCAAGAATTTTTCTTCTACGTTTTGTTGAAAATACTATGCCTATGTGTAAAATTCTTCTTCTACTATGCCCTGCATTATTATGTTTGGTCCCTTAATAGTGCTCTAAGTGTCTTGAAATTCCCATTCGTACCTTCCTATTAGCTTGTCTTTCAATTTATTGGGCTGTAATAGATCTGTCTTCTAGATTAGATAATCTGTCCTCTCCTTTATCCATTCTACTGGTGAGACTTTCTACAAAATTTTATGTTTGACTTACTCTGTTTTGCATTTGTACTATTTCTGAATGGTATTTTTTTTCATTAATTCTATCACCTTGACCTGCTTATTTCATTAAGTTGGTTACCTGCATTTTCTTGAGATTCCTTCAGGAGTTTTTTTTTTTTATTTCTTTGAATTACATGCCAGACATTTCATGTAAATCATTCTCAACAGAGGTCAGTTCTGATGGATTTCCAAGTTTTGGTAGAATTGGATGGTCTCTTCTTTGTGTTGTTGTATAATAATGTAGAGATTTTTGCCTCATGAGTTAATTCAATGCTTGGGTTTTCTAATTATCTACTATGTTCTTAGATGTGTAAATGAAACATTATATATCTTCAGGGTACGAGTCTAAAGGGTCAGGTGTGGCTCTTATATTACTTCTAGAGTAATAGCAGAAGTGGCCCTAGGTTGTGTTTGCCTGCTATGCAAGTATTCTAGTAGGCTAGGTGGAGCAAAGTACAGGTAAATTCTAAAATTCAACTGAGCAATATAACAATCAAAACCAGCACAAATATTTATGCAAGAGTGGGGGATTCCCTACCTCAAGAAAACCAAAAAAAAAAAAAAAGAAAAAGAAAAAGAAATGCACTCTTTTACTAAAACTCAAGGAGTATAAGCAATTATCAATTCCAGCAGAGAAGTAGGAAAGATTCGGAGCATCTAGAGCCCAAAGAAGCATGCAGAAGCAGCTCCAACAGCAGTGACACCAGTTCGACCTGGCCACAGCTGCAAGGCTCAGCCTGAGGTGAGGAAGCACCAAGTGAGGGATTCTCCACCCACATAGACCTCTTTGAAAACTCAAGAAAAGTGCAGGGAGGATGGCAGAGAACAATGGAGTGGCTTATGAGGAAGAGGACCAGCTGGAGAACTTCAGCCACTATCCACAGCCTCCCCTTCTTCACTGTCAGCACAAGTGCCAGCAAGCACCAGAGACCTGGGAAAGGGAGCTCACCTACACAGTACCTGGCACAGTCAATCAGAGCAGTGATCCACTGACCCAAACAGCCTTCCTGAGCCCACAGCACAGCAAAGAGGGACCCAAGCAGGAGTGTAGCATAATTGAGACCAAAGCCATCACAAAAGGTAACTGGGATTACACCAGGTCAGTACACGCCAAATAAGCCTGGTATATAGGCTTGCATCAGAAGTGCTGATTGCACCTTCTATGTCAGGGTAAATTATATGTTAAATCTGATGGATGGTTGGTTAGATTTGCCATCCTTTTTTTGGGGGGGGGGGTTGAGGTAGGGTGTCACTCTAGCTCAGGCTGACCTGGAATTCACTATGTAGTCTCAGGGTGGCCTCACAGCCATCCTCCTAGCTCTGCTTCCCAAGTGCTGGGATTAAAGGCGTGTGCCACCATGCCCAGCTTGGATTTGCCATTCTTAAATAAGCTATATTTTGGGCTTGTCATTTGTTGCTTCCTGATTTATGGTGCCTTTACTTCCTCTTATGTTCTTCATTGGGAAAGGGTCTCACATGCTCACAAGCTGACTTGGACCCATCTACAGACCAGAAATCTTAGCCTCCCAGTTGACAGGATTAAGGGTGTGGGGCAACATACATCCTTAAGGATTGTGATGTTGTTAGAGGGTCTGGTTGTCATAATACCTACACTTGCATAAATACTCTGTGCTGTTTTTGATTGAATGTGTACAATGTTTAGTTAAATTTTAGAATTTGCCCATATTTTGTTCCACTCAGCCTACTTGAATACTCTCATAGCAGACAAACCCAACACATAAGGTCACTTTTCTGGTTACTCTGAGAGTGCGAGCCACACTTAGCACCTTAAGAACCTACCCTGAAGATATATAACATCAGATTGACTGATATCATCTAATAATACTGAAGATAATTAGAAAATCCAAGCATTAAATTAATCCGAAGTGCAAAAATTTCTACATTATAATACAAGAAACACAAAAATAAAGACAATATAATCCACAAAAAGTGTTAATGCATCAGAAATGACCTCCAGGGACACTGATTTAGAGGAAATGTCTGAGAAATATTTCAAAAGAATGATTATAAGTATGTTCAAAGAAATAAAACTGGAAATCAAAAGAATCAAAGAAGACAAAGGAAACCAATTTATGAAATAAGGAGGTCAATACAAGACATAAATAAGGAAATAGAAATAGTAAGGAAAAACCAGTCAGAAATACTAGCAATGAATAGTACAGTCAGTAAAATTAAAAAAAAAAAAAAACTCTGTAGAAAATGTCTCCAGTAGAATAGATGAAGGAGACAACAAAATAGCTAAACTAGAAGACCAGGTGGAAGATTAATATAGTCCAACAAAAAGAAAGACAAACTAAAAGGAAAGTATGAATGGGAATTTCAAGATATTTGGGACATTATGAAAAGATCAAAAATAAGAAATCAGGGTATAGTAGAAGGAGAAGAATTTCACTCCAAAGCATAGTAGGTGTTTTCAACAAAATCATAGAAGAAAACTTCCCCCAAGTTGGGAAAGAGATGCCAATGCAGACATAGGAAGCCTTTAGAACACCAAACAGAAAAACCTGGAAAGAACCTGTCCTTCCCATATTATAAATAAACCACCAAACATACAAACCAAAGAAAATATATTGAAAGCAGTTAGAGAGAAAAATCAAGTCAAATACAAAGGCAAGCCCATCAGGATTGCAGAAGATTACACAAATGTTAAAAGCCAGAAGGGCTTGGAATGATGTATTCCAAGTTCTGAAGGATAACAACTGTCAATCAAGGTTACTTTATCCTACAAAACTATCTATACAACTAGATGTAGAAATAAGGGCTTTCCACAACAAAAGCAGGCTAAAGGAATATTTGAAGACAAAACCAGCTCTACAGAAAATACTTGAAAGGATCCTCCATGCTGCAGAGAAAGAAAAGCACACATATAAGGAACCTGGAAAAAAAAAAAAAACCATACTCAAGTACTAGTTAATACAAGAGAGCAAAGGTAAAACTGGAAAGAACTGCAAAACAAGCAAAATGGCAAAAATAAATACACATCTTTCAATAACAACTCTTAATATCAATGACCTCAATGCCCCAACCAAAAGAAATAGGCTTGCTGACTGGGTTAAGAAGCAAGATCCTTCAATTTGTTGCCTCCAAGAAACTCATCTTTCTACAAAGGATGGACACTATCTTAGGGTAAAAGGTTGGAAAATGGTACTTCAAGCAAATGGGCCTAGAAAACAAGGAGGGGTCACTATCCTAGTATCTGACAAGTTAGACATCAGACCAACATTAGTTAGGAAAGATAAGGAAGGTCACTTTATATTGATTAAAGGAATAATCCAACAGGAGGACATTACAATGCTAAACATATATGCACCCAACATGTAGGCTCCCAATGTCATCAAACAAGCACTATTAGAAATAATGTCACAGATAATACCAAACACAGTGGTAGTGAGTGACTTCAACACACACTCTCATCAATTGACAGGTCATCCTGGCAAAACATAAACAGAGATGTATCCGGATTAAATGAGGTCATAGAACAAATGGATCTAACAGATATATACAGGACATTTCATCCAAATGCTGCAGAATACACATTCTTTTCAGCAGCACATGGAACATTCTCTAATATAGGCCATATATTAGGACACAAAGAAAATCTTCACAAATACAGGAACATTGAAATAATTCCTTGCACTCTATCTGATCACAGTGGAAACAAACTACATATCAATTGCAAGAAAAGCTATACAGCATACACAAAATTATGGAAACTAAATGATACACTAGTAAGTGATGAACAAGTCAATGAAGAAATCAAGAAGGAAATCAACAAATTCATAGAGCCAAATGATAATGAGGACATAACATACCGAAACCTTTGGGACACAATGAAGGCAGTCCTAAGAGGGAAATTTATAGCTTTAAATGCCTATATTAAGAAATTAGAAAGGTCACAGGTAAACAACTTAATGCTTCACCTTAAAGCCTTGGAAAAAGAAGAGCAACACAAACCAAAAACCAGTAGACAGGAATAAGATTAGGGCAGAAAGCAATGAAACACCAAGCAAAAAAAAAAAAAAAAAAAAAAAAAAATCCAAAAAGATCAATGCAACAAAAAGTTGCTTAATTGAAAGGATAAACAAGATTGATAAACCCTTAGCAAATGTGACCAAAAGAAAGAAAGAAGAGGCACAAACTAATAAAATTATAGATGAAAAGGCCACTATCACAACAGATTCCACAGAAATTTAAAAAATCATAGAGAAATGCTACAAGAACACCACTAAGTTTGAAAATCTGAAATAAATGGATGATTTCCTTGATCTATATGACCTACCTAAATTAAATCAAGATGAGATTAACCACTTAAATAGACCCATAACAGTTATGGAGATCCAAGCAGTTATAAAAAAAAAAAAAAATCTCCCAATTAAAAAAGGCCAGGCCCACATGGATTCACTGGTGAATTTTATCAGACCTTTAGAGAAGAACTAACACCAATGCTACTTAAAATTTTCCATAAAAATAGAAAAGGAATTCTACCAAACTCCTACAAAGCCAGCATCACCCTGATACCAAAACCAGACAGACATAGAACAAAAAAAAAAAAGAAAGAAAAAGAAAGAAAATTACAGACCAATCTCCCTCGTGAACATCAATGCAAAAATTCTCAACAAAATTTATTGGCGAACAGAATACAAGAATATATCAGAAAAAATCATTCACCCTTACCAAGTAGGCTTTATCCCAGAGATGCAGGGATGGTTCAACATATGCAAATTGATAAATTTAATAATTATAAATGAACTGAAGGGCAAAAATCACATGAGCATCTCATTAGATACAGAAAAAGCATTTGAAAAAATCCAAAAATGCTTCATGATAAAAGTCCTACAGAGACTGGGAATGAAAGGAACATATCTCAACATGATAAAGGCTATTTATGACAAACCCACAGCCAACATAATACTAAATGGAGAAAAACTGGAAGCTTTTCCACTAAAATCAGGAACAAGACAAGGGTGTCTAATGTCCCCACTTTCATTTAACATAGTAGTGGAAATTTTAGCCATATCAATAAGGCAAGAGACACACATAAAAGGGATACAAAATGGAAAGGAAGAGATTAAGTTATCATTATTTGCAGATGACATGATTCTATATATAAAGGACCCTAAAGACTCTACCAGCAAACTGTTAGAGCTGATAAACACCTATAGCCATGTAGTAGCATACAAAATAAACACACAGAAAACAGTAGCCTTCCTATATGCTAACAACAAACACATAGAGGATGAAATCATGGAATCTCTCCCATTCACAATTTTCTCAAAAATAAAATAAAATAAAATAATACCTTGGAAAAAAAGCTAACCATGGAAGAGAAGGTTCTCTACAATGAAAACTTTTAAAACACTCAAGTGAGTAATTGCAGAAGACATTAGGAAATGGAAAGACATCCTTGTTCTTGGATTGGAAGATTAATATATTGGAAGATTATTAATATTATGAAAATGTCAATCTTACCAAAAGCAATCTACACCTTTAGTGCAATCCCCACGAAAATTCCAGTGGCATTTTTCATGGATATAGAAAAAAAAAAACCAAAAATTCATTTGCAAACACAAACAAACTCAAATATCTAAAGCAATATTGAGCAACAAAAATAAGGCTGGTGGTATCACCATACCTGATTTTAACCTACATTACAGAGCTATAATAACAAAAACAACATTTTGTATTGGCACAAAAACAGACATATACATCAGTGGAACAGAATAGAAGACCCAGAAGTAAGTCTGTGTAGCTATAGCCACCTGATATCCCACAAAAATGCCAAAAATACTCATTGGAGAAAAGACAGCCTCTTCAGCAAATGGTGCTGAGAAAACTGGATATGTATCTGTAGAAGGATGAAAATACATCCTGATCTCTCTCCATGCACAAGAATTAAGTCCAAGTGGATCAAAGACCTTAACATCAGACCTGAAACTCTGAAACTGCTAGAGGAAAAAGCAGGGGACACCCTTCAACATATTGGTATTGGCAAAGACTTTCTGAACATAACCCCAATTGTTCAGGAAATAAAATGACAGACCAACCACTGTGATCTCATGAAATTACATAGCTTTTTTTCAGCAAAGGACACTGAATAGAGCAGAGAGGCAACCTAAAGAAGGGGAGAAAATCTTTGCCACCCATATATCAGACAGATGATTAATATCTAGGATATACAAAGAACTCAAAAAACTAAATAAGAAATCAAATAACCCAATTAAAAATGGGCTGTGGAACTAGAGAGTTCTCAGAAGAAATACAGATGGGATATAAACATCTAAAAGATTGTTCTAAATTCCTAATCATCAGGGATATGCAGATTAAAACTACATTGAGATTCCATCTCTCTCCTATCAGGTTGGCCACCGTCATGAAGTCAAATGACCTTAAATGCTGGTTTGGGTGCAGAAAAAGAGTAATTCTTCTATACTATTAGTGGGAATGTAATTTGGTCCAGCCATTGTGGAAATCAGTGTGGATGTTCCTGAGACAACTAAAAATAGATCTGCCATATGACCCAGCTATACCACTCCTCGGCATACATCCTAAGGACTCATCTCACTACCTTAGAGATACTTTCTCAACCATGTTTATTGCCACTCTGTTCACAATAGCTAGGAAATTGAACCAGCCTATATGTCCATCCACAGATGAATGGATAATACAGATGTGGTACACTTACATGATGGAGTTCTATTCAGCAGTAAAGAAAAATGAAATTATGAAATTTACAGGGAAATGGATGGATCTGGAAAGGATTATACTAAGCATGTATCCCAGGCCCAGAAAGCCAAATATTGCATGTTCTCTCTCATATCCTAGCTACAAAAGTATAGACTTGTGTGTGATCTAGAATCAAAAATCAGTAGCAGAGGCCCATAAGCTAGAAAAACACTATAAGGGAAGGAGGAGAGGGAAGGTCTTAAGGGGATGGTATTGTATACATGTAAGTAAAAGTACAGATTACAGGGAGGGAAAAGGCCTAAATGAGGTCAGGGGAAGAGATTGTATAAAAGAAGGGCAGGGGGGAGGGTCAATCAAAATTCAAGATATTCTGAATAGGACACATGAAAATCTACTTTCTTGAATAATGGCACATCCAGAAGCCATAGATTTTTACTAGAAAATTGATAATGCCAGGGATGGGATACCTTCCAGTGAGTTGTTGGCCATGGAGGTCCCTGTTGCTTCCAAAACATTATAGGCTATTACCAAGGCTCTTGGTTTTCCATGAGAAAGAGATAGTAAGACCCTATTGCTGAAGACCTCACATGCCTGAGCAGCAAAATCAATGAGAAGTCAAGCTGGTACTGAGCAGAAAACCTTCTCCCTGTAGCCCAGCCAACTGAAAGCTGGAAAAAAAAAAAAACTGTACTGTATGCAGTCTTATGGGAGACAGAAGTCATCAGTGGTGAAAACAGTGGACATTGGAAGCCTCAAGTTTGGCCAGACAGGCCAAATGACTGAACAAGTTCGATAATGGCCTGTCTGCTCTGGGGTAAACCAACTGTTCTCTCATTGGACTGGAGGCCTACTCTATGGGAGAGAATACATGTCTGGTACTCAAAACCTAATTAAAAGCTTATGGCAGGGGAGGTCATTAGCCTTGGGGGTATAAAGCTTGCTCTTGTCTGGATAAATACATATATTACTCTCACCAAATTGCCCTGAAAGCACTACATTTAATGTTCATATTCATATATTAATGCTACTCTCACTTCTGCTTAGAGAAGCTTCTCTTTTCATATGGCAATGACCACTGGGATGACCCAAAAGGCAGCATAGTGCTGAGAAGAAGGGATGGATGAATGTCCAGCACTGAAACATCTCACACGTTCCAAGGCTCAGGGTCCATTGTGGAAGAGGTGGCAGAAAGAACGTAAGAGCCAAAGGAAGGGTACCACTCCTTACATACAACTGTCTGGACAGAATTTGGCCTCAATATCCAAGACCTCTCAGTGACTAGCAATACTTACACAACACCCTCATAATAAGAGAAAAACATTATGACACCAAATTAAAAGAGAGACAAATGGAGAGAGGGAGGGGATGTGGTGGAGAGTAGAGTTATGAAGGAAAAAGCGGGGGGGGGGGGGGAGAGGAGGGGAGGGAAATACCATGGTTTGTTGTCTGTAAGTACAGAAGTTGTCAATAAAGAATATATATATTTAAAAAACATTTAAAAAAATTGGCTATGGAACTAAATAGAGAGTTCTCAAAAGAAGAACTACAGAGGGCATATAAACATCTAAAAAGATGTTCTACATTGCTTGTCTTCAGGGAAATGCAGATTAAAACTATGTTGAGATGCCATCTCACTCCTGTTAGATTGGCTACCATCATGAAAAGAAATGATCATAGTTGCTGGTGAGGATGCAGAAAAAGAGTTGGTGGGAATGCAATCTTGTCCAGCCATTGTGGAATCAGTGTGGATGTTCTTGAGATAGCTAAAAATAGATCTACCATAGGACCCAGCCATACCACTCATAGGCATATAGCCTAAGGATTCATCTCACTACCATAGAGATACTTGCTCAACCATGTTTATTGCCACTTTATTCACAATAGCTATCAAATGGAACCAGCCCTGACCTTAAGAGTGGAAAATGAAGCTGTGGCACATTTACACAATTGAGTTCTACTCAGCAGTACAGAAAAATCAAGTTATGAAATTTTCAGGAAAATGGATGGATCTGGATAGTATTACACTTAGTGAGGTAACCCAGGCCCAGAAAGCCAAACATCACTCTCTCGTATGCAGATCGTAGCTTCAAATGATTGGACTTCTATATGAGTAGAAATAAAACTCAGTAGCAGAGGCCAGTAAGCTAGAAAGGAGATATAAAGGGAATGGAAAGGAAGGGAGGGGGAACTTAATAGGATGGTATTATATATATGTAAGTAGAAGAACAGATTAATGGGATTAATGGAGGTGAAATGGCCTATGTCAGGTAAGGGGAAGAGATTGAGTAAAGGAAAGGTGGAGGGAGGGCAAATCAAAATCGAAGGGGATATCAATAAGTCATATGCAAACCTACTGTTTTGGATAAAGGAACACTCAGAAGCCATAGATTGTTATTAGGAAATTTTCAGTGGCAGACATAGGATACTTTCCACTGAGTTGTTGGCCAGAGAGTTACCTGATACACCCAAAACATTATAGGCCATTGCCGAGGCCCTTGATTTCCCACCAGGAATAGATGGTAAGTCCTTATTGCTGAAGACTCCACATACTTGGGCTGCAAGATCACTGAGAAAACCTGCTGGAGCTGAGCTGAAAACCTCCTCCTTGTAGACCAGCTGACAGTAAGCTGAAAAAAGCTACTCTGCATTCAGTTCAATGGGAGAGACAGAAATCACCAGTGGACATATTCAACAGTGAACAGTGCAAGCCTTAAATTTAGCCAGCCAGGCCAAATGAGCCAATGGGTGCAATAGTGGCACAGCTGTTGTGGGGGAAACAAACTGCTCTCTAATTTGACTGGAGGCCCACTCCATGGGAAGGAATATGTCCCTGATACTGAAAACTTACAACAGGAGTAGTTGTGAGCCCTAGGGGTGTAATGTATTCTAGTGTCTGGTTAAATGCAAATATTATGCTCACCAAACTGCCCAGTAAGCACTTCTCTTCTCTTAATGTCCATACCAATATATTAATGCTTCTCTCATTTTGGTTAAAGAAGCTTCTCATTTCAGATGGCAGTGACATTGGGATAACTCAAAAGGCACCATGGTGCTGAGAAGATGTGACAGAGGAGTGCTCAACAGTGAAATATCTCTATCACACCTTCCAAGGCTCAGGATCCATTGCAGAAGAGGTGGCAGAATGAATGAAAGGGCCAAAAGAAGGGTAGATCTCCTCACGACGTGCTCCTCTAGACACCAAATGACCTGGATATTCATGACCTTGCAGTGCCTGACACTATCTACACAAGACCATCATAATAGGAAGAAAAGATCATGACATCAAAATAAAAGAGAGACTGATTGAGAGGGGGAGGGGATATGATGGAGAGTGGAGTTGCAAAGGGGAAAGTGGGGGGAGGGAGGGAATTTCCATGGGATATTGTTTACAATTATGGAAATTGTCAATAAAAATAAATAACTTAAAAAAGAGTGGGGGATTAAAACAAACAGAAATCTGACAAATCCCAAGTCCCTAAGAGTGTGTTGATCCACATCCTTAATCCTGTCAACTAGAAGGCTAAAATTTCTTGTCTGTAACGGGTTCCAAGTCAACCTGTGATGAAGTGAGACCCTGCCCCCAAGAAAGGCAGAAGAAAAAGACAAAAAGCACTATAAATCAGGAAATATAAAAAGAAATACAAGTCAACCCCCAAGCCCCACTTATGTAAGAATGGTAAATCCACACACTAGTACATCAATCAAATCTAATGGATAACCTATACTGACATGGAAGGTGCAATTAGCCCTTTCAGTGCAGACTTATATACCTGGCTTTGGGGCAAGTATTGACTCAATGTAAGTAGCCCTGTTACCTTTTGGGATGGCTTCTGTTTTCACTTAAAGTTAATGCCCCAATGGGTCCCTCTTTGTTGTGCTATGGGCTTGGCTAGGTTCGTTGGGTCAGTAGCTCTGTGGTGCTGATTGGCTGTGCTGGATGCTGTGTAGCCAAGATCTCTTGGAGTCCTGAGTTCTCCTGTGGTTGCCTGAGCTGTCAGTTGGAGAAGGGAGGTTTTGAAGGGTTCCTGGAATCCCAGAGATGCTCAGCTAGTCCCTGCTGTCTTCTTCAGGAGCTGCTCAGCTGGTCTCTTTTCCCTTCTTCAGGTTTCAAGACCTTGCTGGGCTGGTGTGAGTGGAGAATCCCTTCCCCATGATTCTGTTTAAGCAGGCTCAGGCAGGGGCTGGGGCGAATGTATAAATTGTAATGCTTGGCTTTCTAGGCCTGGGTTATCTCACTTAGCTTTCCAGATCCATCCATTTCCCTGCAAATTTCATAACTTCATTTTTCATTACCACTGAGCAGAACTCCATTGCATAAATGTGCCATATATTCATTATCCACTCATCAGTTGAGGGACATCTAGGCTGGTTCCATTTCCCAGCTATTGTGAATTGAGTGGCAATAAACATGGCTGAGCAAGTATCTTTAAGGTAATGAGATGAGTCCTTAGGATATATGCCTCGGAGTGCTATAGCTGGGTCATATAGTATAATCTATTTTTACGAGTCTTAGGAACCTCCACACTGATTTCCACAATGGCTGGATCAGATTACATTCCCACCAACAGTGTAGAAGGGTTCCTCATAATCGCCAGCATTTATGGTCATTTGTTTTCATGATGGTAGCAAATCTGACATGAGTGAGATGGAATCTCAACGTAGTTTTAATCTGCATTTACCTGATGACTAGGAATGTAGAACATTCTTTTAGATGCTTCTATGCCATCCATATTTCTTCTTTTGAGAACTCTCTATTTAGTTCCATAGTCCATTTTAATAGGGCTGTTTGATTTCTTATTATTTAATTTTTTAAGATCTTTGTATATCCTAGATATTAATCCTCTACCAGGTGAATACCTGGCGAAGTGTTTTCCCCATTCTGTAGTTTGCCTCTTTGCTTTATTCACACTGTCCTTTGCCATACAAAATCTTTGTAATTTCATAAGGTGCCAGTGGCTAATCTGTGGTTTTATTGCCTGAGCAATTGGGGATATATTCAGAAAGTCTTTGTCAAGACCAATATGTTAAAGGGTTTCCCCTGTTTTTCCTCCAGCAGTTTCAGAATTTCAGGTCTGATATTAAGGTCTTGAATACATTTGGACTTAATTCTTGTGCATGGAGAGAGAGAATATATTTTCATCCTTCTATAGATACATATCCAGTTTTCCCAGAACAATTTACTGAAGAGGCTATCTTTTCTCCAATGAGTATTTTGGGCATTTTTGTCAAATATCAGGTGGCTTTAGCTACTTGGACTTACATCTGGGTTGTCTATTCTGTTCCATTGATCTACATGTCTGCTTTTGTGCCAGTACCATGCTGTTTTTGTTACTATGGCTCTGTAGTATAGGTTAAAATCAGTTATGGTGATACCAGTAGCCTTATTTTTGTTGCTCAGTATCGTTTTAGATATTTGAGATTTTTTGTGATTCCAAAAGAATTCTTGGATTGGTTTTTCTTTTCTATTTCCATGAAGAATGCTATTGGAATTTTGATGGGGATTGCATTAAATGTGTAGATTGCTTTTGGTAAGATTGCCATTTTCACAATATTGATTTTTTTGATCCAGGAACAAGGGATGTTTTTCCGTTTCCTATTGTCTTCTGCAATTACTCACTTTAGTGTTTTAAAGTTTTAATTGTAGAGTTCCTTCACTTCCTTTGTTATGTTTATTTCACGGTACTTTATTCATTTATTTATTTTATTTTGATGCAATTGTGAATGGGATTGATTCTCTGATTTTATCCTCTGTGTGTTTGTTGTTAGCATATAGGAAGGCTATTGATTTCTGTGTATTTATTTTGTATCCTGCTACATGGCTATAGGTGTTTATCAGCTCTAACAGTTTGCTGGTAGAGTCTTTAGAGTCCTTTATATGTACAATCATGTCATCAGCAAATAGTGATAACTTTATGTCTTCCTTTCCAATCTGTATCCCTTTTATGTGCATCTCTTGCCTTATGGTTATGACTAAGACATCCAGTACTATGTTAAATAAAAGTGGGGACAGTGGACACCCTTGTCTTATTCCTGATTTTAGTGGAAAAGCTTCCAATTTTTCCCCATTTAACAATATGTTGGCTGTGGGCTTGTCATAAATAGTCTTTATTATATTAAGATATGTTTCGTCTCTTCCTGGTCTCTGTAGGACTTTTATCATGAAGGAATGTTTGTCAAATGCTTTCTCTGCATCTAATGAGATCATCATGTGATTTTTGTCCTTCAGTCCACTAATATAATATATTACATTTATCTATTTGCATATATTGAACTATCCCCGCATCTCTGGGATAAGGCCTACTTGGTTGGGGTGAATGATCTTTCTGTTATATTCTTGTATTCTGTTTGCCAATATTTTGTTGAGAATTTTTGCATCTAGGTTCATGAGGGAGATTGGTCTGTAATTTTCTTTTTTTGTTCTGTCTTTGCCTGGTTTTAGTATCAGGGTAAAGCTGGCTTTTGTAGATGGAGTTTGGTAGGATTCCTTCATTTTCTATTTTATGGAAAAGCTTGAGAAGCAATGGTGTTCTTCCCTGAATGTCTGGTAAAATTCAGCAGTGAATCCATCTGGGCCTGGACTTTTTTTAGTTGGGATATTTTAGATAATTGCTTGGATCTCCATACTTGTTATATGTCTATTTAAGTGATTAAACTCATCTCAATTTAATTTAGGTAGGTCATATAAATCAAGGAAATCATCTATTTCTTTCAGATTTTCATACTTAGTGGAGTATATGTTTTTATAGAATATCCCTATGATTTTTTAAATTTCTATGGTATCTGTTGTGATGTTGCATTTTTCATCTATAATTTTATTAATGTGTGTCTCTTCTCTATTTCTTTTGGTCAGATTTGCTAAGGTTTATCAATCTTGTTTATCCTTTCAAAGAACTAACTCTTTGTTTCATTGTATCTTTGGATATTTTTTTGTTTTTATTTCATTAATTTCTCCCCTAATTTTTGTTATTTCTTCCCATCTTCTGATTTTCAATTTGCCTTGTTCTTCTTTTTCCAAGGCTTTATGGTGAAGCATTAAGTCATATACTTGAGACCTTTCTAATTTCTTTTTTTTTTTTTTTTTTTTTTTGGTTTTTTTTTTGGTTTTTCGAGGTAGGGTCTCACTCTTGCCCAGGCTGACTTGGAATTCACTATGGAGTCTCAGGGTGGCCTCGAACTCACGGCGATCCTCCTACCTCTGCCTCCCGAGTGCTGGGATTAAAGGCGTGCGCCACCACGCCCGGCTCTTTCTAATTTCTTAACATAAGCACTTAAAGCTATAAATTTCTCTTAGGACTGCCTTCATTGTGTCCCAAAGGTTTTGCTATGTTGTGTTCTTATTATCATTTGACTCTATGAATTTTTATATTTCCTTCTTGATTTCTTCATTGACCCATTCATTATTTAGTAGTGTATTTTTAGTTTCCTTGATTTTATGTATGCTCTATAGCTTTTCTTGTTATTGATTTGTAGTTGGATTCCATTGTAGTCAGATAGAATGCAAGGAATTATTTCAATTTTCCTACATTTGTTAAGATTTGGTTTGTATCCTAATATATGGTCTATATTAGAGAATTTTCCATGTGCTGCTGAAAAGAATGTGTATACTACAGCATTTGGATGAAATGTCCTGTATATATCTATTAGGTCCATTTCTTCTATGACCTCATTTAATCCAGATACCTCTATGTTTATTTTTTTTTCTGGGATGACCTCTCAATTGATGAGAGAGGGGTGTTGAAGTCACCCACCACCATTGTCTTTGGTATTATCTGTGACATTATTTCTAATAGTGCTTGTTTGATGGTATTGGGAGCCCCCATGTTGGTGCATCTATGTTTAGGATTATAATGTCCTCCTGTTGGAGTGTGCCTTTAATCAATATAAAGTGCCCTTCCTTATCTTTCCTAACTAATGTTGGACTGAAGTCTACCTTGTCAGATATTAGGATAGCAACCCCTGCTTATTTTCTAGGCCCATTTGCTTGAAACACTATTTTCCAATGTTGGGCCTTGAGAGGCCTGCACGTGAGGCCTAGTGGAACTTCCTGAGCCTAGCTAAAGTTTGGCAAACGGCCTCTGGCCAGCTATAACTCAGCAGGGGGCCAAATGGCCTCTGGCCTGTTACTTCCGCATAGGAGTTGGAACTCCCGCGTGCACACTTAGAACCAATCATTTCAAAAGTCGCGATATACTATTGGCCCTTACCTCTCCCCCCATCCTAGAATCCTCAACCTCGTTCTCAACACTATATAGGCAACCGCCTGTAACAATAAAGTGAGTTCCTGCTTCAACAAGACTTCCGACTCAGTGTGTTTTTTCTCCAGTAACTAGGAGAGGTTCTGAGTCATCGACACTCATCCTCCTCCTCAAACCCTTGGGAGGAACCAGGGCGCCTGCTCCTTCCTCAGCACTACCTGGCAGGGGACCCAGCACCTGGCGCCCAATGTGGGGCATTGGGAACCCAGCAGACTAATGGCCTGTGAGAGGCATTCATTGAGGAGGTCAATCGGTGTTTGGGTGAGTGTTCCCTCATAAGTTATGAGGCAGTCTTCATATTTAATGTGCTAAACTTTGCTTCTATAACCTGTACTTGCTTGTCAACATCTCTTCGTTCTCTTTCTCTTCCCTTTCACTTTTGGTTCACCAGCAAGCTGCATCTGCGGCTTTTGTATTTCTGAACGGGTCATATGTCCCTAGTGGACACACTGTGTGGCTTTTAAACTTTAGGCTTGTGCCTCTCTCTCTCTCTCTCTCCTTGGGCCTGTGAAGGCAGCCCAGCTTTTTCTGCCATTATGGAACTTCCCCTGGATCTATAAGCTTCAATAAATATCCCTTCTTCCATAACTGTGTCTGGTCTGGAAGTTCATCTCAGTGAACCCGAAGCTGTCTGCTACAGAACTTGGTACCGAGGAGTGGACTGAGATGAACCTGATCATGTGGATGTTGATCTTTTGGAACCTTTGTTTTGGAGGAATAGGCATGGACATGGTGCTTGCAACTGAAGGTGTCTTGTGGAGTGGTAAGTCAAATTTTATGGACTATTCTGATGAGAATTTGAGAATGCTAAGTGCAGACAGCATTGAACTTCGAGGCTTGGCTTATGAGCTTTCTAAGGGGAAGGAAAAATTGCAGAGCAGTTTGTTGGAACTGGGCTACTGGCATAAGGGCTGGCTGCGTCCTGCTACCCAGGCCCAGAGAGTTTAATCAAGGTTAAATTTCTAATGGATTGATGTGCTTGGCTAGAGATATCGGACTGAGCAATTTAAGATTTTAAGATGGAAAACCTCATACAAGTTAAAATTACAGACACTGAGACTGGTTTTAGGTTACTAAATCTGCTATTGTCAAACACATTAGCCATCTTAAAGGAAGATGGTCCAATTGCTTTACCATGGAAAGGATGCCTGAGGGAAGACTATCATAGAACTGCAAACACTTTTGGATGGTGGTTAAGTTTACATTGTTTCAGTCTCTCCTTGCTATGCCTTATACCAGTTAAAAATGTTTACTCTGTGCCTTTATATGTTAGAAGTGTTTAACTTGTTTGATTTTATAGGTCTTAATATCTTAAATTGGTCAAGACTGTGGGGACCTTTGAAATTGAACTGAGTACAATTTATAATGTGTGATGGTTATAAATCTATTGGGAGCCAGGGGCGGAATGTGGTAGTTTGAATAGATAGCCCCCAATATATTCAGTTGTTTGTTTGTTTGTAGTTTGCATTCTGCAGCCACCTGGCTGGAGGTAATGTCAGTGGGTGGATCTTAAGGTGTGGTGGTGGGTTTCAGATTTCAATCTAAAGATATACAAAGTGTACCTAGCTGGAGTTCCTGAAGTGTGCTGTGGCTTTTGGCTTCAGGCTTGTACTTTTAATGGCTAACTATCCTTCATACTCACAGCTTTAAAGTAGCTCCTGAGAAAGTTCAAACTGTGCCTCCCTTTAAGATCTTGGGCTTAATCCTTACCCTAGATACAATTTCACCTGTTAGACGCTCTGTATGATGTGGTTATGTATTTGGGCGAAGAGATACTAGGGTTGAAAGTCAGAACTCGTTTGGAGTGTCATGTAGATTTTCAATGGATTTGTGTTACTTCTAAAAAATATAATGACAGTCAACAGCATTGGGAAAATACATTTAAGTGTATTTGGCATAGTGATAATATTTCCTTGGATCTGATTCAGTTGTATTCAGAGATTTTGTCTTTGCAAAATAATCATCTTACTTTTGATGCAGCTAAAGCTGATGATGACTTAATGTCTGCTTTTCAGTCTGCCTTGCCTGGATGGAATTCTCTCACTTCTTAGATAGGAAGCTTTGCTGCTACAGGTGTTTGTCTATTGATCATTCTGTGTCTGCTGCCCATACTCGTTAAATGCCTTTTGAGATCCATTATGGATATCCATGCAGAAGAACATGGGATACAGGTATGGACCCGACCCCGGCTTCCTGACATATTATCTTAAAGCCCCTGCAGAGGCTGCTAGTCAAAGACGGATAAGATTCTCTCAAGTTAGACAAGGCATGAATGATGGAATTTATGTACCAATGACGGGTAAGGCCTAAATATCATAGAGGACAACCTAAGACAGGCACAGTCTTTCTACCCCAAGGCCCAGAAGTTCCTGGTTCATAAAAAAAGGGGGGGGATTTTCTGGAGCCCTTTGGCTGGCCTTGTATCCATAGCTCTGGGCCATTTGACAGCAAGACTTTAGCACCTACATGTAAGCAAGATCATGCACATTCAGTGTTAATGATAAGAGCAGGCCATTCCTTAAGATCTATGTTTCTATTGCTGGGATCAAAGGGTTTGTTTGTTTCCCAACCTTGGGATAATCTTTTGTACTAAGAAGTGATTGAAGTGCAAAAACTCTATAACAGAAAGAAGTTTTTTGATAGAAACTTTTGTAAAGCTCATGGAATTTTTGTCCATGGGAAAACTTTGTAGGAAGAAAAAGACCCATTTGGGTACCAGCCATAGACCTAAAATATTTGTCCCTACAAGGGGACACTGACAATCACTTCTCTAGGGAGTGTCCCACCCCTGAGGACTGTTCCTAAAATGTTCTTCACCCTGATAAACCAAATAACTCCCTCCCTTGTGGAGGATTGCTGGCTTTGCCTCCAATCTGGGCCTCCCTGGCTGCTTACAGTAGTCACTAATGATACAGCTACAGTTGCCCATACGACCCTACTCATTGGGTTGGGAATAACTGCAGGCATGGCCACCAGGACAGCCGGGATGGGTAAGCTCTCTGTGCAGTTGATCAGTGACATAAAAAGCTGTGTCCAACACTATCCTTGATCTCCAACAACAGCTAGATTCCCTGGCTGAGGTAGTCCTACAAAACAGGAGGGGAGTAGGCCTATTAATGGCTGTTGCAGGCTCGAGAATCACCGAACCTGGTAGCTGCTCAGGTTCATGGCCAGATGCCTCAGCAGTCCCGACCCGGCACTGCAGATGGTGCTAGAAAGCCTGGAGGCTTCCTGAGGAGCCGCTGGGTTTCGATCCACAGGGGTCTTCAGTTGATCCTGGTCTTTCGTCCACACTGGTCTTCAATCCACGCTGGGAGGTAGCAAGCAGCTCTGGCAGCCAAGTGGAAGGAAGGGAGGAAGGAAGGAAGGAAGGAAGGGACTCTTTTTACCCAGAGCTCCCTTGTATCAAGTCCCCCTGTGGGTGGGGCCTTCCATTCTGGGGGAAGAGCTCACCCTGGGGGAAAGACTTCCTCCTTTAGTTGATCCTTCCTAGAAGCAACCTGTGGATTACTAAACAGATCAAGTTGACAACACCTTAACTATCACAAGTCCACCCCTTGTCAACTTGGCATCAAATCATGTCTCCTTACATCATACTTAATTTTCAAATGAAAACAGTAACAAGCTCATAATTCTGCCTAACATGGCATAACTATCCCACATACAACCAGAACTGCAAAATCTTCCCCCCAACACTAAGCTTAGTCTCTAATATAATGGGTCTAATATAAATTCAACAGTTAGCTAATGATATAATCATAATATTGGTGTAGATACATACAAACACTCTGTTATCAAGGCAGGACAGAAACATTGCAATCACAGTCCTCGTTTCTGTAACTGGTCACGTGGCCTTAGCTGGTATTTGTAACTGCCTTCTTCTACTACCCATTCTGTATTTCCTCCAACTTCAGCAAGCACCTCAGCAGGCCTTGGTTCTTTACCTGGAGGGGTAACCCATACCTTCATTCCTGAAGGATCTGGGCCATTTATCACACTACTTCTATTGGGTTGTTGCAGTCATCCATTGACTTTGACAACAGGACATGGTAACACTAACAGACGCCCTAAAGGATCTCCTGCATTCCAGACATACTCTTCCTTAGCTCCATTGTGGAGAAGCCGTCAAATTTCCCCCTGGTAATCTGGATCAATCACCCCTGCTATCACTGTAACTCCTTTCTCAGCCTGTTCACTCAAGGGTATTAGGAGCCCAAAGTGACCAGGGGGAAGTCTTAGCTTCCAGTTCAATGGAATGTTCTTTGTGTCTCCTGGCAAAAGCACTCCCCTCCTCTGGGACCAAGACTTGTAGTCCAGCAGAGCATAAGGTTGCAGGAACAGGAAGCAAAAATCTAGCTAATGGGCCACTTGGGGAGATGGTAAGTGGGACCATTCCCATTTCCACCCCTTGATTCCTGGACCCGTGAACCCGGACTATAGGAGAAACAGTACCATATATAGGACACTGATTCACAGCATATACAGCCTGCTGGAGGACACTTCCCCAGCCCTCCAAGCTATTGCCACCTAGTTGGCGCTGTAGCTGTTTCTTCAAAAGGCTATTCCACCATTCTATCAAGCCAGCTGCCTCAGGATGGTGGGGCACATGGTAAGACCAGTGAATTCCATGATCATGCGCTCACTGCCATACTTCCTTGGCAGTGAAGTGAGTTCCTAGGTCAGAAGCAATGCTGTGTGGAATGCCATGACAGTAAATAAGGCATTCTGTAAGCCCACGGATGGTAGTCTTGGCAGAAGCACTACATGCAGGAAAGGCAAATGCATACCCAGAATAAGTGTCTATTCCAGTAAGGACAAAACGCTGCCCTTTCCATGATGGAAGAGGTCCAATGTAGTCAACCTGCCACCAGGTTGCTGGCTGGTCACCCCGAGGAATACTACCATATCGGGGGCTCAGAGTTGGTCTCTGCTGTTGGCAAATTTGGCACTCAGCAGTAGCCGTAGCCAAGTCAGCCTTAGTTAGTGGAAGTCCATGTTGTTGGGCCCATGCATAGCCTGCATCTCTGCCACCATGGCCACTTTGTTCATGGGGCCATTGGGCAATGACAGGGGTGGCTGAGGAAAAAGGTTGACCACTATCCACAGTACGGGTCAGCTTATCTACTTGATTATTAAAGTCATCCTCCAATGAGGTCACCTTCTGATGAGCATTAACATGGGACACAAATATCTTTATATCGTTTGCCCATTCAGAGAGTTCTATCCACATACACCTTCCCCAAATGTCCTTTTCACCAATTTTCCAATTGTGCTCCTTCCAAGTCCCAGACCATCCAGCCAAACCATTGGCCACAGCCCATGAATCAGTGTATAACCACACATCTGGCCATGTTTCTTCCCAAGCAAATTGCACAACCACATGCACTGCCCGAAGTTATGCCCATTGTGAAGACTTCCCTTCACCACAGTCCTTCAGAGTTGTCCCAGAAAGGGGCTGTAATGCTGCAGCTGTCCACTTTTGGGCGGTGCCTGCATAATGTGCTGAACCATCTGTAAACCATACCCTAGACCTCTCCTCCTCAGTCAATTGATCATAGGGCACACCCCATGATGCCATAGGTGCATGCTTGGGGACAGAAAGCATTGCAACAGGAGTAGCAACCACAGGCATTTGGGCGACTTCCTCATGTTACTTACTCGTACCTTCAGGGCTTGCTCGAACCCGATCACATATATATCACTTCCACTTAATGATGGACTATTGCTGTGCACATCCAACTTTATGGCCTGGTGGGTCAGATAACACCCAGCTCATGATGGGCAGCTCAGGTCGCACAGTAACTTGATGGCCCATTGTCAAACGTTCAGTTTCCACTAAGGCCCAATAGCAGGCCAAGAGCTGTCTCTCAAATGGAGGATAATTGTCTGCAGACGACGGCAGGGCCTTGCTCCAAAATCCCAATGGCCTCCGCTGTGATTCACCTATGGGGGCCTGCCAAAGGCTCCAAACAGCATCCCTGTCTGCGACTGAAACCTCAAGTACCATTGGATCTCCTGGATCATATGGCCCAAGGGGCAGAGCAGCCTGCATAGCAGCCTGGACCTGTTGAAGAGCCTTCTCTTGTTCTGGGCCCCACTGAAAACGAGTAGCTTTCTGAGTCACTTGGCATATGGGACGGAGTGAGACACCCAAGTGAGGAATGTGCTGTCTCCAAAATCCAAAAAGGCCCACTAGACGTTGTGCTTCTTTCTTAGTGGTAGGAGGGGCCAAATGCAACAACTTGTCCTTCACCTTAGAAGGAATATCCCTACATGCCCCACACCACTGAACTCCTAGAAATTTTACTGAGGTGGAAGGTCCTTGAATTTTGGATGGATTTATTTCCCATCCCCTGATGCACATATGCTGTACCAGCAACTCCAGAGTGGTTGCCACCTTCTGTTCATTTGATCCAATTAGTATTATGTCATCGATATAATGGACCAACGTGACACCCTGTGGAAGGGACAAGCAATCAAGGTCCCTGCAAACTAAGCTATGACACAGGGCTGGAGAGTTAATATAACCTTGAGGTAAAACAGTAAATGTGTACTGCTGACCTTGCCAGCTGAAGGCAAATTGCTTCTGGTGGCCCTTATGGACAGGTATGGAGAAGAAAGCATTTTCAAGATCAATAGCCACATACCAGGTACCAGGAGATGTGTTAATCTGCTCAAGTAAAGAAACCACATCTGGTACAGCAGCTGCAATTGGAGTCACCACCTGATTAAGTTTCCGATAATCCACTGTCATTCTCCAGGATCCATCTGTCTTCTGAACAGGCCAAATAGGAGAGTTAAAGGGAGATGTGGTGGGAACCACCACCCCTGCATCCTTCAAGTCCTTTATAGTGGCATTAATTTCTGAAATCCCTCCAGGGATGCGATACTGTTTTTGATTCACTATTTTCCCTGGTGGAGGGAACCTCAATGGCTTCCATTTGGCCTTTCCAACCATAATAGCCCTCACTCCACAAGTCAGGGAACCAATGTGAGGGTTCTGCCAACTCCTAAGTATATCTATCCCAATTATGCATTCTGGGACTGGGGAAATAACCACAGGGTGAGTTTGGGGACCCATTGGACCCACTGTCAGTCTAACGTTTGCCAAAACTCCATTGATCACCTGACATCAATAAGCACCTACTTTAACTGGAGGGCCATGGTGCTTTTTGGGGTCTCCTGGAATCAATGTCAATTCAGAGCCAGTGTCCAGTAGTCCCCGAAAGTTCTGATTATTTCCTTTCCCCCAGTGTACAGTTACCCTAGCAAAAGGCCACAGGTCCCTCTGTGGAAGGATAGGTGTAAGTTTAATATTGAAACTTTTGGTGGTTGCAGGAGGGTCCTTTCTCAAGGGGACCTGGCCACCCCTTCAATCAAGGGGCTCAGGATCTGTAAACTGGCTCAAGTCTGGAAACTGATTAAGAGGTCTTGATTCTCTGTCACTATAATTCAAAGTGGCTTTATGTTCCCTTGCTCTGGAACTTTTCTGCTTATACAGATCAAGAAGAAATTCAGTAGGCTTCTTATCTATTTGACATATGGGAACACCATGATTAATCAGCCAATTCCAAAGGTCCATACGAGTCATACCTTTGTGTGCATAATTTTGCTTATGCTGTCTATTACCAAAAACACGTTCACCCCACCTTTGGCAATTCAGCGCTGCCACTTGGCCCTTGTTACCCCAAGATCCAGTTATGCCCATTGCATCTAAATCACCTAATGCAGCAACTGCAGCTCCCACTGTGAGGTCTTCTTTCCATAAAAGAGCAATGATGGGAGACTTTAAGTATGCTGGTGCTCCCCTCACAAATCTGTTTCTTATAGTCTTAGTGAAGGGCACATCTTCTGGACGCTCCCATCGTGGGGGCAAAGATGAGTTTACATGGCAAATCCACTCCAGCAGTCCAAGTTCTCTGAGCTTTTTAATCCCTTCATCGACATTAAGCCAAGGGATATCAGGCAGCTTGAGCTCATTCACAGTATGCCATCTTTGGATCCATACTTCAGCCAACCAATCAAATAAACTCTTGGCATCCCTTCCAACAGCAGGAGCTGCATTGTTAAATCTAAAATCTCTGCTCAATGGGCCTATTTCAGTAAATTCAGCCTGATCTAATCTTATGTTCCTTCCTCCAACATCCCACACCCTTAAAATCCATTCCCACACATATTCCCCATGCTTCTACCTGTACAAGTTAGAAAATTCCTGAAGTTCTCTGGGGGTGTACCTCACCTCCTCCTGTGTCACACTTTCTATCTCACCTTCATGGGCCTGCCTAGCCTTCCATCTGGTTATAGGCCTACAGGCAAAGATGGGTGGGAACTGAGAAGCACCAGCACTTCCTGCTGATTGCCCAGACAAACAGGGGTGAATTCCCTCAGGCAAGGGTGGGAAGGGTAATACCTCAGGATGTGGGGGTGGGGATACAACTGCTGCTAAGGGAGGGCAGGTCATATTTTCATCTTCTTCAGAATCTAACACTTTGATGTCCCCAGGTTCTTCAGGGTCTTCCCACACATCACCATCCCAAGTCACAGGATCCCACTCTTCCAATCAGTGCCCTCACTTTAACTTCTGATAGTTGGTGAGGCTGGGATTTGAGTTTACGTTGCAAATTAGCCAATCTCACAATGAGAACTTGGGTTTGGTTTTCTGCAATCTGAGCAATCTGAGCCCTGTTCTGGCTAGAGAGGAGACTCTCCTCCAGGGCACCTTTAGAAACCTTGAGATCATGTATGTGGGTCTTAAGGTTAAAATTTTCCTTTTTGAGCTTCTGCTGTTCCCTCACTAGCTTGTCCAGAGATGCTAAAAGCAACCAACCAGGCTCATCATTGGTCTTACTTTTCTACAAATACTCAAATGTTTTAAATACAGAGTTACTAAATTCTTTGCTCTTCAGAAGACATGACTCAGGGTTACCAAATACATCTATCTCATGGAGTTCTTGAAATAGTGCACAGCATGGATTATTAGTGCCCCCCTTATTTCCAGGAAAAGTGCTCTCCTTATCACCAGTAGGGCCTTTAGCAGCATTGAAATTGGACAGCCAACCCCCGATAGCACTAAGCCCCCTAGAGAAACCCATCCTTACAATTCTGTTTCTCTAGAACCACTTCTGGTACCAAAATCTGTATTAGTCAGGGTTCTCTAGAGGAACAGAACTGCTAGAATGAATTATTTTAAAAGGGGATTTATTGGATCAGCTTACAGTAGTCCAATAGTAGTTGCAGGCCTGAGAATCACCGAACCTGGTAGCTGCTCAGTCCTCATGGCCAGATGCCTCAGCAGTCCCGACCCAGCACTGCAGATGGTGCCGGAAAGCCTGGAGGCTTCCTGAGGAGCCGCTGGGTTTCGATCCACAGGGGTCTTCAGTTGATGCTGGTCTTTCATCCGCACTGGTCTTCAATCCACGCTGGAAGGTAGCAAGCAGCTCTGGCAGCCAAGTGGAAGGAAGGGAGGAAGGAAGGAAGGAAGGGACTCTTTTTACCCAGAGCTCCCTTGTATCAAGTCCCCCTCTGGGCGGGGCCTCCCATTCTGGGGGAAGGGCTCACCCTGGGGGAAAGACTTCCTCCTTTAGTTGATCCTTCCTAGAAGCAACCTGTGGATTACTAAACAGATCAAGTTGACAACACCTTAACTATCACAGGCATTGAGGCCGTTGACATTAAGAGATATTATTGAAAGGTGTGTATTTATTTTTGCCACTTTTTTGTCTTCTGCTTTTACCTTTGCTCTCTTGTGCTTACTAGTATTTGAGTGTTGTTTGTTTTTTCCAGGTTCTTTATATGTGTACTTTTCTTTGTCTTCAGCATGGAGGTTTCTTTGAAATATTTTCTGTGGAGTTGGTTTTGTCTTCATATATTCCTTTAACCTGCTTTTGTTGTAGAATGTCCTTATTTCTCCAGCTATTTGAATGGGTACCTTTGCAGGAAAAAAGTAACCTTGGTTGACAGTTGTTATCTTTCAGAATGTGGAATATATCACTCCAAGCCCTTCTGGCTTTTAAAGTTTGTGTTGAGTAATCCGCTGTGATCCTGATGGGCTTGCCTTTGTAGGTAGCTTGATTTTTCTCTCTAACTGCTTTCAATATATTTTGTTTGGTTTGTGTGTTTAATAGTTTAATTATAATATGGCGAGGAGAGGTTCTTTCCAGGTTTTGTCTGGTTGGTGTTCTAAAGGATTCCTGTATCTGCATTGGCACCTCTTTCCCAATTTCAGGGAAGTTTTCTTGTATGATATTGTTGAAAATGCCTACTATGCCTTTGGAGTGAAATTCTTCTTTTTCTACTATACCCTGAATTCTTATGCTTGATCTTTTCATAGTGTCCCAAATATCTTGAAATTCCCATTCATACTTTCATATTAGTTTGTCTTTCTCTTTGTTGGACTGTATTAGATTTGCCACCTGGTCTTCTAGTTTATATATTCTGTCCTCTCCTTCATCCATTCTACTGGTGAGATTTTCTACAGAGTTTTTTATTTCATTAACTGTGTTTTTCATTGCTGGTAATTCTGACTGGTTTTTCTTTATTATTTCTATTTCCTTATTTACATCTTTTATTGACTTCTTTATTTCATTAAATTGGTGTCCTGTGTCGTCTTTGCTTCCTTTGATTTCATCTTTCATTCCCTTGTTTTTCTCTTTGACTTCTTTGAGCATATTTATAATCATTCTTTTGAAATCTTCCTCAGGCATGTCCTCTAACTCATTCTCAGTGGAGGTCATTTTTGATGCATTAATACTTCTTGGTGGACTTATATTGTCTTGATTTTTGGTGTTTCTTGTGTTATAATGCATATATTTTTGCATCTTGGATTAATTTAATGCTTGGATTTTCTAGTTAGCTGCAGAATTATTAGATGTGTCAATCAATCTGATGTTATGTATCTTCAGGGTAGGAGATTAAGATGCTAAGTGTGGCTCTCAAGACTCTCAGAGTATCTACAAAAGTGACCCTAGGTGTTGGGATTGCCTGCTATGAGAGTATTCAAGTAGGTTGAGTGGAACAAAATACAGGCAGATTCTGAAATCTAACTAAACAACGTACACATTCAATGAAAAACAGCACAGAGTATTTATGCAAGAGTAGGTACTATGACAACCAGATTGTCTAAGAAAGTCACTGTCCCTTAGGCTATGTGGTGTCCCACACCCTTAATCCTGTCAACAAGGAAGTTAAGATTTTTGGTCTGTTGAGGGTTCCAAGTCACCTTGTGACCAAGTGAGACCCTTCCCTAATGTACAACAGAAGAGGAAACAAAGCCACTATGAATCAAGAAGGAACAAGCAACAAGCCCAAAGTATAGCTTATTTAAGAATGGCAAATCTGACCATCCATCAGATTTAACATATAATTTATCCTGATATGGAAGCTACAATTAGCACTTCTGGTTCAGGCCTATATACCAGGCTTATTTGGTGGGTACTGACCTGGTGCAGTCCCAGCTACCGTTTGGGATGATTTTAGTCTCAGTTATGCTGTGCTCCTGCTTGGGTCCCTCTTTGGTGCACTGTGGGTTCATGTAGTCTGGCTGGATTGTTGGATTGCTGCTCTGGTCACTGGTGCTGGGTGTGTGATCTCCCTTCCCCTGGTCTCTGGTGCTTTCTGGCACTTGTACTGGCAATGGGGCAGGAGAGGTTTGGATGGTGGCTCTAGTTCTCCTGCTGGTCCACATGATCCTCTACCTCGTGATTTACTCCTTCTTTGTTCGCTGCTGTTCTCCACTTTTCTTGAGTTTGTGAAGAGCTCCAGTGTGAATGGAAAATCCCCTCACCTGGCTTTTCCTGCAGCTCAAGCTGAGTCTTGCATCTGTGGCCCCACAGACCTGATGCTCCCACTGCTGGAGCCGTTTCTGCCTACCTATGTGGGCTCTGGATGCTCTGGATCTCTCCTACTTCTCTGCTGCCATTGGTGTTTTCTTATACACCTCACTTTTTAGTAGAAGAGTGTATTTTGCTGGGGTATTTTTGACTTTTTCTCCCCTAGGCTGCTTTGGCGTGGTTCCCACGCTGACATGTTAACCAGAAGTTGCCTATTTTTGTTTTTTAAAAAATATATTTTATGTATTTATTTGATAGAGAGATAATGGCTGCACCACGGCCTCTTGCCACTGCAAACAAACTCCACATGCATGAGCCACTTTGTACATCTGGTTTACATGGGTTCTGGGGAATCATGCCTGGGTCCTTAGGCTTCACTGGCAAGTGCCTTAACTGCTAAGCCATCTCTCCAGCACTTATTTTGCTTTTTAAGGTAGGGTCTTCCTCTATCCCAGGCTAATCTGGAATTCACTAAGTCGTCTCAGTCTGGCCTCAAACTCCACTAGGACAATAAATGTAGGGGTGATGTGGCATGAAATGAAAAGAAATTTTTTGAAGAAAGAAGAGTTTTTGATGTACAGAGACAACACCTTAGCTATTGTATCCTACTGAGACAAATTAGAAGAAAGGTAACTTTTTTTTTCTCATAGTTACCTAGGGACTGGCCCACAGAAACATGAATGCCACTTTGCCTGCCTAGCAACACTAAAACTTGTGCCTGTTTCAGTCTCCTTCAAGAAGGCTGAAGGCAAAGGTTTCTTCACCAATTTCAAGAGCTTAGCCCCCATGGGTGGGCTCTTCCTAAATCAATGTCTCTCTGGGGCGTACCTTCTTACATACCTGAGGGTGGTGATGTTGCTCATTCTAATTGGATGTGTCATTCACATACACAAATCTGAAACAAGTGTATATGCCTCTTCTTCCTTTCTTCTCTTCCCTTCCCCTCCCCAAATGTTTTCTCCCCAAAAGGGGCTTTTTCCTGCGTGAGGAAGACATCTCCTCTCCCCTTTCTCAGCCTGGCCAAGAAAGGGAATTTCTGCTTTGTTTTATTTCTTATCTTAACTCTCCCTAAACTAAATCACATAAGTTACCTTTTTTTGAGTCCAAGCTTTCAAGTCTGCTAACATGGATAAGAACTACAGAGTTAAGAGCAATGGCAAGAACTAATCCCACAGATGTATCACATCACTACTGTTAACTTTGGAACTAACAGAAGCAAAATGAGATGTAGAAAAACTCTAATACATTTGCTTAGCCAAATTCTCACATATCATTTTTAGTAGCCCTGACAACAATCTTACATTTTACAGAAGGGCAAATGGAAGCTTAGTTACAACATGCAAATTACCCAGTGTGTGACTGGTTTTATTTGGTGGCTCCCTAATTCTGGATGGCAGGATAAGAATCTGACAGTATAACTGAAATTCATAACTCGCTTATTGTTATTAACCCCTCTCATCATTTTCTTTAGCCCATGCCTTTATTTAATTAATGGATTGATAATCTTCATCTGAAATGGACAACATAGTAGCAGAGAACAGGGGTTAATTTGTAAATATATGGTAGGCTTTGAGCCCTAAGAGACCTTAATTTTAGTTTAGACTTTAGTTTGGTTTTCAAAGGCCAAAGCTGAGAATTCAAGGAACATTTATGTAGCAGAAATGGAATTGGAATTTCTGAAGAGATGAAGAGGACAAAATAAAAAGGCCAAAAATGAAAAGCAAAATCACCCTATCTCTGTCAGACCATGATTGCTTTGAGCCTGACCCAATGACTTTGATGCTTTATATAAACAACTAGAGCCTAACTCCAAATGACCCCGACACCTTACTGAAAATGGCCAGTCTTAGGAAAGACAAATGGTGTCTAAAACATAAAGATTGTGAGCTGTCCACCTCAGATCTAATAACTTACTTTCCAGTGAGTAACTCATTCATTCTCTTTGTTTCTCTCTCTCTCTTTCTCACCCTCCATCCCTCTCTCCTCCTCCCCTTCTTCCTTCTGTTCCTCTTCTTCCATCTCTTTTTCCTCCCCTTCTCCCTTCCCCCTCCTCCTTCCTCTTTCTCTTCCTCCTTCCTCTCTCTTCTTTTCTCTTCCTCCCTCTCTTTCTCCTCTCCATTTCCCTCCCTCTCTTCTTTATCTTCCCCATCCTCCTTCCTCTTTCTCTCCCTCCCTTTCTCTCTCTTTTCCTCCTCCCCATCTTCCTTCTTCTCTCCAACTCCCTCCCTCTCTTCATCCCCCTTCTTCTTTCCCCCTCTTCCTTCCTCTTTCTCTCCCTTCATCTGTCTTCTTTTATCCTCCCTCCACCTTTTCCTTTTCATCCTTCTTCTTCCTCTCTCTCTCAATTTTCCCACTCTGTTTTTGTCCCAAGTACATATTCTTTATTAAAATTTCTAGATTAATTCTGGTCTAGTACATACCTTTACCTCAGTTCCTTGGCCTTGTCAATTGCTGGCACAGCATATTGATTGATAGCCCAGCTGAGGAGCTCTCGTCTTGCCTCCCTTGGCCTCTCTTCACTATAGGGATGGTGGTGGTTGGCAGGGTGGTTCATGGAAAACTGAACATCTCTGATTAGAACTACTGGACCACCTGTACCTTCCAGACTACAAGATAAAGAGCTCTTTTCAACAACTTGTGGAAAGGCCTTACTTCCCATTTGCAAATGAAAGGTCCTGGCAAATATTACGCTTTGGGGGTGGTATGGAAATTTGGATTGTCTTTGAGAACAACAGAACCATTCTCAGCTCTTGGGTAGGCTTAAACTCAGGAGTTAGGGTACTAGGTGGTCATGGTCACATAAAACAGTGGCATCCAGGTTCTTATTTTGTGAATTTGATGAATGAAATCCATGGAACACAAAGGGTAAGGTTTAGAAAAGTTTTATTATAGAGCTTAAGAAAGGGAAAAAAAAGTTTCAGTTCCTGCATAGTAGAGGGTGGGAGGAAGGGACATGAACAATGGGATACTGTTAGACAAAATTTAACAAGGTAAAGAAAAAAACCTGGAGTGAAGAGGGATCTAAGTGGGTAATGCACCTGGTGCCTTTCATTGAAGTTTCTTAGAGGAATACAGTTTCACTGGGTGGGGAAAGATCTGGTCATAGTTCCAGTGCCAGGTGTACAGGATTGGTGTCCTTACAGAAATTGTGGGGGAAGTGGTCATGATAGTTCCAGTGTTGGGTGTACAAGATTGGTGTTCTTTTTTAATTTTTTTGTTTATTTTTATTTATTTATTTGAGAGTGACAGAGAGAGAAAGAGAGAGTTAGAGAGAGAGAATGGGCACACCAGGGCCTCCAGCCACTGCAAACAAACTCCAGATTCATGCGCCACCTTGTGCATCTGGCTTTCGTGGATCCTGGGGAACTGAGCCTCAAACCGGGGTCCTTAGGCTTCACAGGCAAGCAGTTAACTGCTAAGCCCAAGATTGGGGTTCTTATAGGAATATGGCTTTAGTGAGAGAATGGCTGGTCATTCAAATTCCAGTGCCAGATGTACAGGTGCACAGGTGCTGTGCAGACCTAGTCACGTATTTGTGTTTGGTACCTAGGAAAGAGGAGCTTGTTGAGGTAAAAGGAGAGAAGGAAAAGAGAAGAGCCTTACCTCACATTTCTGTCCTTCAGCAAGGTGGAGGATGCCAGGACTCCCTGTGGATCTCCCCTTACAGATTCTAAGACATTTCAATCTTTAGCCAAGAGACAAAAATTTCAAGGGCATGTTACCCTAAACTGCCAGTTTTCATCAGTGGGCCCTGAGGACAATGAAACATCAGCCTGATACAGTCCACAAAGCAAGGAGCTACTTTTCTTTCTATGGGAGCCCCTCACTTTCTTTGGCACATTTGACAGTGGCAGGTCATCCAGTTGAATCCACACATACTTTGAAGACTCCCTCATTCCTCTCTCCCCTCACTCCTTTTCCAGTCCTGGCATTCACCGCTGCTCTTCAGAACAGAAGAGAACAGAGCATGTGGCAGATGGTGTTTTTACTTGTTGTTTTTCTTCCCAAGCAGACTTCCTGATGCAAGCAACCTATGGGTAACCAGGTTTTCACCTTTTCTAGGATGGTGATTACCGTTTTCTGTCACAGCTGATTTGTGACTAATTTTAGATTGTGAGTATCCCTTTGTTGCAGTTACCTTCTCATTGCTGGAAAAAAAGCACTCAACCAAAAGCAGCTGATGTTTTCATTTTGGGTTAGTTTCAAGGGGAAGCTGCATGATGGCAGAGGAAAGCATAGCATGAGCAGAGGCTGGACATCACCCCTCCACAGCAGATGGAAAACAGCCACAGGAGTGAGCCAGATTCTTCCAAGGGGGAGCTGGCTATAACACAAGTTCTCCAGCGAGGCCCCACTTTGCAAATTTCTATCATCTTGTAACATGGTATTGGGGGTCCAGGGAAGTCCTTGAACCCCAAACCCTAGGTTTGTTTCTAATTTTAATCAAAGAATTGAATAGAAAAGAGGTCTGAATACAATAATTAAATTATTATATTTATTAGGGGAAGTACAGAACCAAGGAAAAGCACCCACATGGCTAAAGATGTAGGGCCTGAAAAAAACTGCAGAAAGAAAAGAGAGTAAAGAAAGTTCAAGGAGTTCCTGCCATGTGAGGAGCTGGGGGAGATAAAGCACCCATGTGCAGAATAAAGACCCAGGCCCAGCTGAGGGAAAAACCTACCCACAGGTAGACATTCCCAAGTGGTCAGAGAGACTTTTCTCCAATTCCAAAGGCATTTATAACCTTTTAGTGGTGGGCTGTCTTCCAGGTCAGGTGAATCAGAAAGACAGCTATTTGGTTAGAGATAGAGGTTGTCTCAGGAAGAGGCTAACACTGGCACCAAGTTCTTGGGGCTGAGCTTGACCAACCACAATGTTTAAATCCTATAAAAGACTTCCCTCCCAGGAGAGGTCCAGGTTGTTTGTGGAGAAACAGGTCTAGGGAGTTAGGCAAACCATAAGAAGTTAGATTATCTTTGATTTCTAGCAAGTGCAAACTTTCCTGCCATTTTTATCTTCAGGGGTTCAGTCACCCTGACTGTACCCCCATTTCAACTTGGGGATCAAGCATTCAGAACACATGAGTTTATAGGGGATATCTGATCCAAACCACCACACCCTGGAAAGTTGGACTGGACTGACCAGCCAGATAGGTTTGGCTTCAGAATGAAACCAAGTTTCCCCTCCATGAGCTTAGACACTGCTTCTCTTGGGAATGTTCAGAAAGAAAATATGGTTCAAATGTTAAGTGTCTCCCATATGCTCATTCTAACTGATGCAATCTGCTGTAGGCTCATTATGACTAACACATAAGAAAGAAACATATTCTAATGTTATTTTCTTTGGCAAACAGACTATCAAAACAATGAACCTGAAGAAACTAGAATTTCCTCAGGAATCTCATGCTCTGAGAAGCATAAGACCAAAGCCTGGTGCCAGTCAGAGTGGAAAATTGTCTCCCCTGGAGTGAGATTTCATGAGTTCTAGCAGCTTGTCAGACCACCCTATGAGAGAGACTAGTAGACTAGTGTGCAAACAATGATGGGCCAGATAACATCTTGATGATAACTGCTTTGCATACCTCTGGCTCTCTACATAAACCCAAACCTCAAGTCAGAACCCTAAGATGGACTTTGGGAGGTCACTGTATTTCTCTGTCTAATGTGGCCATATTGAATGAATCTTGGCTTTTTTCACTATTGGGATCTTTTACTTGGTTTGTTGAGGACAGGGAGCTGAGTCTGGTCTGTTAAGGATAGTAGACACAGGCACTGACCCTAAGTCTTGAACAGACATTTGGGGAGGCTTTATATCCTTTAGTAGGTGGATCCTTGTTGAAGCAAGTGGTCAATGGGGGCCCTACCTTTCTCCAAAACAGTCTAAACTAGGGTCATTTAGTTAGACTGCTTTCACCTTCAGTAGAGAACTCTGAGATCTCACTGTAGATTTTGACCTAACCAAACAAGACATCTATTGTCATTCTGAACACCTGCTGCAAACATGAAGAGAAATCCCAAATATGGTTTTTAGCTTCACATTCATAACCTAAGCTACATTGCCTGACTAGTATAGAGAATGAAGGAGAAAGAACTTCTGTGACTATATGACTAACTGGCTGTTAAAGAAAATGAAAATAGTCATTATCAAACCAATGAACTATATATAATAAGTTATGGGAACTAGTGCAGGGAGCTTCTGAAACCCTACCCTCTTTTAATCTAGGCTAGCAGAAACTATGCACAAGTAGACTGATCTGGACCAAAAGGGTCAAGAGGGCCAAGCCAAGTCTCTCCAGATATTAGACAAACACTTCAAAAACTAGACTATAGACCTCACACTCCCTTCTCTATTTTATTAGGCATGTTTTTCAAGGTGTTTAAGAACTGAGGGGCTGGAGAAACTGCTTAGTGGTTAAAGTGTTTGCCTGTAAAGCCAAAGGATCCTGATTCAATTCTCTAGGACCCACGTAAGCCAGATGCACAAGGGAATGCATGCCTCTGGAGTTTGTTTACAGAGGCTGGAGGCCCTGGTGCGCTCTCTCTCTCTCTCTCTCTCTCTCTCCCTCCCTCCTTCCCTCTCCCTCTCCTCTTTCTCTCTCTCAAATAAATAAATTAACTAAATATATTCTTAAAAAAGAACTGAGAGGTTAACTGAAGAATGAGAAGAGCCAATCAGAAGAAGAGATACTAGGCAGCCTTGGTCAATGACAGTAGCAGTTCCTCCCTAGTCACTCATGCAGTCTTAGATCTCCATCTAAGATGAAGCTATACAACTCAGTCTAAGGAAACAAGTAAAAGGTAACAGGACTATATATTGCTGTTGTTGTGGCCAGGCAGGACATTTCAGTTGTGGGTGCCCAGGGCCACCCTGACTTTCCTCAAGGTCATATCTATCTTCAAAGTGGTGCTTCACTAGAAGTTAGAGGGTCCTCCTGTCCCTTTGAAAGGATTGTCAGCCTTCAGCCAAGAATCCAAAGCTCAGGTCAAATTTGAAAAAGGACAAGCACCTTTGAATTTGTTCCTGGACTATAAAGACAACAAAAAGGAAGGTAGTCCCCAGGCCTCCATTTGAGAAAGCAAAAGAAGGCCTTGAGGTTATACAAGCCCCTGTGTTCTCCTTCTTTATGGATGAGCCTTGGGGAAATTTAGATGTGACCTAGAGTAAAATTTCTTTCCTTTAGATACTGGGGCTACTTTTTCAGCACTGATCTCATTCTCTGGGTCAACCTTCTGCTCCCACTCCTTAGAGCTATTCATGGAAAGGCCCAACCACCCTGTATTAGTCAGGATTCTCTAGAGGAACAGAACTGCTAGAATGAATTATTTTAAAAGGGGATTTATTGGATCAGCTTACAGTAGTCCAATAGCAGTTGCAGGCCTGAGAATCACCGAACCTGGTAGTTGCTCAGTCCTCGTGGCCAGATGCCTCAGCAGTCCTGACCCGGCACTGCAGATGGTGCTGGAAAGCCTGGAGGTTTCCTGAGGAGCCGCTGGGTTTCAATCCACGGAGGTCTTCAGTTGATGCTGGTCTTTCGTCTGCACTGGTCTTCAATCCACGCTGAAAGGTAGCAAGCAGCTCCAGCAGCCAAAATGGAAGGAAGGCAGGCAGGAAGGAAGGGACTCTTTTTTCACAGAGCTCCCTTGTATCAAGTCCCCCTCTGGGCGGGGCCGCCCATTCTGGGGAAAGGGCTCAACCTTGGGGAAAGACTTCCTCCTTTAGTTGATCCTTCCTAGAAGCAACCTATGGATTACTAAACAGATCAAGCTGACAACACCTTAACTATCACACACCCCTTTTGACTTATATGAGAGACAAATAGCTTTTTACTCATTCTTCTATGGTCCTACCTACCAGATACCCTATCCCCCTCCTGGGTTGTGGCATCATGTATAAACTTCAGGACCATTTGTCTCTTTCAGAATCCACTGCCCATGCCCAGACAGTTTGATCAAGGTTAAATTTGTAATGGACTGATGTGCTTGACTAAAGATATAGAAATGAGAGATATAAGATTTAAAACTAAAAAATCAAAACACAACAAAACAAAAACCTCAAGTTTAAAATTACTGACAGAGAGAATGGTTTTTGGTTACCAAGGCTATTTTTGTCAAATACGTTAACATTAAGAAAAAGTGGCCCACTTCCAAGTAAGATGGCAGCATAGCAGCCATGCCAAAGCTGCCTAGGGAGGCAAATAAGTAGAAAAACAGAAAATATATTCTTCTCCAGAAAAGTGAAGGTGTGTAAGTTATTATCAACCACAGGAGAGAAGCAGAAGCAACTAAGATCTTCTAGAAAGGAGAAGGCTGGTCATAATCCTACTGAGGTGCCAATGAGCCCAGTTTGTGCACCTGCCTGCACAGAGCTGCAGAATAAGAAACTAGGTGAGGGGATTTTCCTCTCACATCAGCATCCTTGCAAAGTCAACAAACCTGAAGGAGAAGACAGAAGGGACTAGCTGAGCAGCTACTGATGGAGAACACAAAGGGTAACAACTGAGCAGCAATGCATCTTTCACAGCCTCCCATCCCCAACTGTCAGAAAACTCATTCACCCCTGGATACACAGCATCCAGCACTGCTGATCAGAACACTAGATTCACAGTACAACAGAGAGGGATCAAGGTGGGCCCAGAGCATTGGTAATATTGGAAGCCATCCCCAAAGGTAACAAGGCCTACTCATACAAAGACAGATACATAGCCCTGCACTGGACGTGCTAATCTCCCTTTCCATGTCAGAGCAGGTTATGTGTTACATATTCTTGGTTGGCTCTATCATTCTCAAATAAGCTGTATTTTGTTGTTGACCATTTTTGCCTTTGATAGTCCCTGATTCATAGGGCCTTTGTCTTTGTCTTCTGTCATTGCTGGGGGCAAGATCTGACTCAGCCCCATACTGACCTGGAAACCATTTCAGACCAGAAATCTCAACTTCCTAGTTGACAGGATTAAGAGTGTGGGGCACACTTAGAGAGGTTGGCTTTATTATATTACCTGTTTGTTTTAATCCCAATTAGTGCATAAATACTCTGAGCTGGTTTGGATTGAATGTGTATACTGCTCAGTTGAATTTTAGAATTTGCCTGTAAATTGCTCTACCTCATAAACCAGAATACTTGAATACCAGGCAAAGTCAAAATCGAGAGTCACTTCTGCTGTTTTCTTGGATTATAAAAATTACACTTGGCACCTTAAGTTCTAACCTTGAAGATATATAAAGTCAGATTTACACAGTTAAGAACACAGCAGGTAATTATAAAACCCAAAAATCAAATTAACACAAGATGAAAAAAAATCTTCACATTATAATACAAGAAACACAAAATATCCAGATAATACAATCACAGCAGACACTATAAATCCATCTGAAATGACTTCCAATGAGACTGTTTTAGATGAAATGCTTGGTAAAGATTTTTTTTTTTAAATGATGTTGTCTTACTCAAAGAAATGAAAGGAATCAAAGAAGAAAACCAAGTTCTGAGGGAGAACACAGGAAACTAATTTAATGAAATAAGGAGGTCAATACACAACATGAGTAAGGAAATAGTAATAATGAAAAAATAACAATTAGAAATATTCTAAATGAAAAACAGAGTAAGTCAAATAGAAACCTCTGTAGAAAGTGTCACCAGTAGAATGGACCAAGGAGAGGACATAATATCTAAACAGAAGACAAGGTGGCAGATCTAATACAGTCCAACAAAGAGAAAGACAAACTAATAGGAAGATATGAATGGGAATTTCAAGAGATTCAGGATACTATGAAGAGATCAAACATAAGAATTTAGGAGCTGGGCATGGTGGTGCACACCTTTAATCCCAGCACTCGGAAAGCAGAGGTAGAAGGATCGCCATGAGTTCAAGGCCACCCTGAGACTACATAGTGAATTTCAGGTCAGCCTGGACCAGAGTGAGACCCTACCTGAAAAAAGAAACAAAAACAAAAACAACAAAAAAATTTAGGGAACAGTAGAAGGAGAAGAATTTCATTCCAAAGGCATAGCAACTATTTTCAACAAAATCGTAGAAGAAAACTTCCCCCAATAGGAAAGTGATAGTAATGCCTATATGGGAAGCATTTAGAATGACAAACAGACAAAACCAGCAAAGAACTTCCCACTGTCATATTATAATTAAACTATAAAACACACAAACCAAAGAAAGTTTATTGAAAGCAGCTTACTCAACACAAATTTTAAAAGTCAGAAAGGCTTGGAATGATCTATTCAAAGTTCTGAAAGTTAACAACAGTTAACCAAGTTTACCAAATAGATGGAGAAATAAGGACATTCCACGACAAAAAACAGGTTTAAGGAATACATGAACACTAACCTAGCTCCACAGAAAATACTCAAAAGTATTGTCCATGCAAAAAGAGAAAGAAAAGTCACACATACTAATTAACACAAGATAGTAAAGGAAAAACTGGATGAACTACAAAACAAGAAGAATGGCAAGAATAAATACACAACTTTCAATAATAACTCTTAATCTCAATGGCTTCAGTGGCCCCCCCCCCACAAGAAAAACACAGGTTTTCAGACTTGGTTAAAAAGAAGGATCCTGAGCCAGGCATGGTGGCACACGCCTTTAATCCCAGCACTCAGGAGTTAGAGGTAGGAGGATTGCCATGAGTTCGAGGACACCCTGAGACTCCATAGTGAATTCCAGGTCAGCCTGGGCTAGAGTGAGACCCTACCTCGAAAAAAGAAGAAGAAGAAGAAGAAGAAGAAGAAGAAGAAGAAGAAGAAGGAGAAGAAGAAGAGAAGAGGAGGAAGAAGGATCCTCCTGTTTGTTGCCTCCAAGAAACCTATCTTTCCAAAGACATGGAAACTATCTTAGGGTCAAAGGTTGAAAAACGGTATTTCAAGCAAATAAGTCTAGAAAACAAGCAGATGTTGCTATCCTAATATCTGACTGGCTAGACTTCAAGCCAACATTAGTTAGGAAAGATAAAGAAGGTCACTTCATGCTCATTAAAGGAACACTCCAACAGGAAGATATTATAATCCTAAATATATATACACCTAACATGGGGGACTCAATTTCATTAAACAAACACTATTAAAATTAAGGTCACAGATAACACAAAACATAGTCATAGTGGATGACTTCAACACCCCACTCTCATCAAGTGACAAGTTATCCCAGGAAATAAATAAACAGGGAAGCATGGATTAAATGAGGTCATAGAACAAATGGACCTAACTGATATCTATGGAACATTTCATCCAAATGCTGCACAATATACATTCTTTTCAGCAACACATGGAATATTTTCTAAAATCGACCATATATTAGGTCACAAAGCAAATCTTAACAAATACAGGAAAATTGAAGTAATTCCTTGCACTCTATCTAATCACAATGGGATTAAATTACAAATCAACAGCAAGAAAAGCTATAGAGCATACAGAAAATCATGGAAACTAAAACTACTAAATGATGAATGGGGCAATGAATAAATCAAGAATGAAATAAAAACATTCATAGAGGACTGGAGAGATGGCTTAGCAGTTAAGGTACATGCCTGCAAAGCCTTAGGACCCTGGTTCAATTCTCCAGATCCCACATAAGCCAGATGCTCATGGTGTCACATGCATCTGGAGTTTGTTTGCAGTGGCTAGAGGCCCTAGTGTGCCCATTATCACTCTCTCTCCCTCTTTCTGTCTCTAATAAATAAATAAAAATAAAATAATCTTAAAAAAAAACATTCATAGAATCAAATGATAATGAGAACAAAACATACCGAAACATTTGGGACAAAATTAAGGCAGTACTAAGAGGGAAATTTATAGCATGAAGTACCTATATTAAAAAATTATAAAGGTTTCAAGTAATTAGCTTAATGCTTCACCTTAAGGCCTTGGAATAAGAAGAACAAGGGAAACCAAAAGTTAGTAGATGGGAAAAATAACAAAGATTAGGGCAGAAATTAACAAAAGAGAAACCAAAAATTAAAACCAAAAAATTGGTTCTTTGATAGGATGAACAAGATTGATAAACCCTTAGCATATCTGACCAAAAGAAAGAGAGAAGAGACACAAATTAATAAAATTAGAGATGAAAAATGGACCATTACAACAGGTGCAAAAGAAATTTAGAAAATCATAAGCACATACTTTTAGAACATATGCTCCACTAAGTTAGGAAAATCTGAAGGAAATGGATGATTTCCTTGATTTATATGGCCTACCAAAATTAAATCAAGATGACATTAGCCACTTAAGTAGACCTATAATGAATATGGAGATGCAAGAAGTTATTTTAAAAGTCTCACAAATAAAAAATGTCCAGGGGCTGGAGAGATGGCTTAGCAGTTAAAGCGCTTGTCTGTTAATCCAAAGTACCCAGGTTTGATTCCCCAGGACCCAGGTAAGCCAGATGCACAAGGTGGCACCTATGTCTAGAGTTCGTTTGCAGTGGCTGAAGGCCCTGGCATGCCCATTCTCTCTCTCTCTATCTGCCTTTCTCCCTCCCTCTCTCTCTCAAACAAATAAAGTTAAAAAAATAATGTCCAGGCAAAGATAGATTTACTGCTGAATTTTATCAGATCTTCCCAGAATAACTAACATCAATGCTTCTCAAACTTTTCTGTAAAATAGAAAAGGAAGGAATTCTACCAAGTTCCTTCTACAAAGCCAGCTCACCCTGGTACCAAAACCAGACAAAGATAGAATGATAAAAGGATATTACAGACTAATCTCCCTCATGAACATAGTTGCAATAATTCTCAACATAATATTGGCAAACACAATACAAGAATATATCAAAACGAATATGCACCCTGACAAAGTAGGCTTTATCCCATAAATGCAGGGATGGTTCAACATATGCAAATAGATAAATGTAATACACTATATAAATAGATTGAAGAATAAAAATCATGTGATCATCTCATTAGATGCAGAAAGAGCATTTGACAAAATCCAACATCCCTTCATGATAAAAGTCCTACAGAAACAGGGAATAGAAGGAACATATCTCAACATAATAATGACTATTTATGTCAAACCAACTGCCAACATAATACTAAATGGGGAAATACTTAAAAGTTTTCCACTAAAATCAGGAACAAGATGGGGCATCCACTGTCCCCACTTTTATTTCATATAGTACTATGTCTTAGCTATAGCAATAAGGCAAGAGATACACATAAAAGAATACAGGTTGGAAAGAAAGAGATCAAACTAACATTATTGGCAGATGATGATATGATTCTATACATATAGGACCGTAAGACTCTACTAGAAAACTGTTCAAACTGAAAAACACTTTTAGCAATGTAGCAGGATACAAAATAAACACATAGAAAAGAGTAGTATTCCTATATGTTAGCAACAAATATGCTGAGGATGAAATCAAGGAATCACTCACATTCATCCATTTTTTTTTTTGTTTATTTTTATTTATTTATTTGAAAGTGATGGACAGAGAGAGGGAGGGAGGGGGAGAGAATGGGCGTGCCAGGGCTTCCAGCCACTGCAAACGAACTCCAGACGCATGTGCCCCCTTGTGCATCTGGCTAACGTGGGTCCTGGAGAATCAAGCTTCGAACTGGGGTCCTTAGGCTTCACAGGCAAGCGTTTAACCACTAAGCCATCTCTCCAGCCCTCATCCATTTTTTTGAGGCAATGTATCCCATTGCCTCAAAAAGAAATAAAGTATATTGAAATAAAACTAACCAAGGAAGGGAAGGATATGAATGAAATTAAATGAAAACTTTAAAACATTCATGACAGAAATTGCAGAAGACACTAGGAAATGGAAAGACATCTCATGTTCTTGGGTTGAAGGAATCAATATTGTGAGTACGTCAATCTTACTAAAAGCAATCTACACATGTAATGCAGTCCCCACCAAAATTCCAATAACATTCCTCATGGAAATAGGAAAAAAAAAAAAAAACGATCCTAAAATTCATTTGGAAGAACAGAAGTCCTCAAATATCCAAAACACTTTTGAGCAACAAAAATAATGCTGGTAGTATCACCATATCTGACTTTAACTTATATTACAGAAGTATAGCAACAAGACACAGAGAACAATCAACTCCTACCAAACCAGATATCCAGAGACTCAGAGGTTCATAAGACCTCATCACTGAAGTAGACCTAAAATAAACTCAACATGGCTCAGGGAAGTTCACCGAAGAGGGGACAGAAAGATCGTTAGAGTCACAAGTTGGAACATTATGCACAGAGACATTGCCTCTTCCCCATAACGGATGGCTACCCTCACAATTCATGACCCACACAATCCCCAACAAGGAAGGTGCCTTTGGAGGACCGAGGACAGGGAGGAGACTAACAATGGTACCAACATGGCTGTTTACATACTGAGTATGTTCATAACTGATAAAGAAAAAAACAGCATGATACTGGCACAAAAACAAACATGTAGATCAATGGAACAGAATAGAGGATGCAGTTGTAAGTCCAGGCAGCCACAGCCACCTGATCTTCGACAAAAATGCTAAAAATACCCACTGGAGAAAATACAGCCTCTTCAACAAATGGTGCCACGGAAACTGGAGGGGTATATGTAGAAGGATGACAATAGATCCTTTTCTCTCTTCATGTGCAAGAATTAAGTACAAATGAATCAAAGACGTTAATATCAGATCCAAAATTCTGAAGCTGCTAGAGGTATATTAGGAAAAACCCTTCAACATATTGGCATAGGCAATGACTTTCTGAATATAACACCAGTTGCTCAGGAAATAAAACCACTAATCAACCACTGGGACCTCATGAAATTACAAAGCTTTTGTACAGAGCAAAGGGGACTGTGAATAGAGCAAAAAGACAAGCTACACAATGGAAGAAAATCTTTGCCAGTTATACATCTGACAGAGGACTAATATCTATGATATACAAAGAACTAATAAGAAATCCAACAACCAAATTAAAAAGTGGGCTGTGGAACTAAACAGATGGGTCTCAGAAGAAGAAATACAAATGGCATATAAACATCTAAAAAATGTTTTACATATATAGCCATCAGAGAAATGCAAATTTAAACTACTTTAAGATTCCATCTCAGCCGGGCGTGGTGGCGCACGCCTTTAATCCCAGCACTCGGGAGGCAGAGGGAGGAGGATCGCCGTGAGTTCAAGGCCAGCCTGAGACTCCATAGTGAATTCCAGGTCAGCCTGGGCTAGAGTGAGACCCTAACCTCGAAAAACCAAAAAAAAAAAAAGATTCCATCTCACTCCTGTCAGAATGGCTATTATCAAGAAATCAAGCCAAAAAGAAAAAAGAAAAAAAAGAAAAAAAGAAATCAAGCCAGGCGTGGTGGTGCACACCTTTAATCCCAGCACTCAGGTAAGAGGATTGCCATGAGTTTGAGACCACCCTGAGACTTCATAGTGAATTCCAGGTCAGCCTGGGCTAGAGTTAGACCCTACCTCGAAAAAAAAAAAAATCAAATGACAATAAATGCTGGTGAGGATGCCGAAAAACAGGAACCCTTCTACATTGTTGATGGGAATATAAACTGGTACAGCCATTGAGGAAATCCGTGTGAAGGTTCCTGAGACAGTTAAAAATAGATTTACCATATGATCCAGCTATACTACTCCTAGGCATATATCCTAAGGATTGATTGCACTACCTTAGAGATACATGCACACCCACGTTTATTGCCGCTCTATTCCCAATAGCCAGGAAACGGAACCAGCCTAGATATCTCTTTACTGATTAGTAGATAATGAAAATGTGGTACATTTATGCAATGGAGTTCTATTCAGTGATAAAGAAAAATTAAATTGTGAAATTTTCAGGGAAATGGATGGACCTGGAAAGGATTATATTTAATGAGGTATCCCAGGCCCAGAAAGTCAAGCACCACATGTTGTCTCTCTTATGTGTATCCTGTGTTTGGACTTGTGAGTTGGAATAAAACTCAGGAACAGAGGCTAGTAAGGTAGAAAAGGGATATAAGGGAGGGAGGACAGGGGACGACTTAAGGTGATGGTATGTATATATATGTAAGTAGAAGAACAGATTACTGGGGGTGCAAAGGCCTAAATGAGGCCAGGGGAAGAGACTGAATAAAGCAAAGGTGGGTGACGGGTAAATCAAAAATCTACAAGGGTATGAAGAAGTCATATGGAAACCTACTACTTTGGACATTGGTGCACTCAGAAGCTTTTTCAGTGCTAGGGATGGGATATATCCCAGTGACTTGTTGGCCAGGGTGGTCCCTGATGCCCCCCCCCCCCAAATTACAGGCTATTGCTGAGGCTCTTGGCTTCCCACCAGAAATAGATGGTAAGACTCCACATGCTTTGGCTTCAATGTCATTGAGAAATCCTGCTGGAGATGAGCTTAAATCCTCCTCTGTGTAGACCAGCCAACAGAAAGCTGAAAAAAGCTGTGCTGCATGCAGCACCATGTGAGATAGAGATGCCACCAGTGAAGATAATCAACAGCGGACACTGCAAGCCTTAAGTTTGTCCAGCCAAGCCAAATGAGCCAACAGGTGCAATAGTGGTATGTCTGTTATGGGGGAATCCATCTGTTCTCTAATTGGCCTGGAGGCCTACTCCCCGGAAGGGAATATGTGCCTTACAGTGAAACCTATGATGGGGAAAGTCATGAGCCCTAGTGGTGTAACATCTGCTGGTTTCTGGTTAAATGTATATACTATGATTTCCAAACTCCCCTGTCAGCAGTTCTTTTAATGTTCATACCCATATATTAATGGTACTCTCAGTTTTGGTTAAAGAAGCTTCTCTTTTCAGATGCCAGTCACCTTGGGATAACTCAGAAGGCACCATAGTGCTGAGAAGAAGTGACAGAGGAGTGCTCAACACTAAAACATCTCTTTCATACCTTCCAAAGCTCAAGGTCCATTGAAGAAGAGGTGGTGGAAAGAATGTAAGAGCCTAAAGGTGAGTAGAACTCCTTACAATGCACCCTTCCATACACAAAATATCCTGGATATCCATGACCTCACAGTGCCTGACACTACCTACACAAGACCATCATCATAGGAGGAAAAGATGATGACAACAAAATAAAACAGAGACTGATTGAGATGGGGAAGGGGATGTAATGGAGAGTGGAGTAGAGATGGGAAAAGTTGGGGGGGGATTATCATGGTTATTGTCTATAATTATGGAAGTTGTCAATAAAAAAGTAACTTTTTTAAAGTGGCCCAAGTACTTTATATTAAAACAATTAAAAAGATGCCTGAGACAAGACTGAATGGTAAAAACACAGTTTTTGAAAACAAAGATCTGCATATATATATTCTTCAATGTCATTATTTCATTACTAAATTAACAATATGGGTGTGTCCTACATAACTGTTATTGGTTTTGAAAACATAAAAATTGCAAAGAGTGGGTCATAAAATACATATGGTGAACCAATGCTGAGACTTAGTAAATGAGACAGGTCGTGATGACCCTGATAGATTAGCAAAGACATTTAAAGATGAACCATAGTTTACCTGGACACCCAAACATGTTTTAGATATATCAACAACTGTACAAGGGCTACCATTGAGGCTATGGGTTCAGGATAAAAATTTTCCCTGGCTACTCAGCCCAGCTGGAGGAGTGGGATTAAATGGAGCCTGGCAGTCACTGGTTATAGATATTGGACTTCAACTACAGATGTTTGATGTTTGCCTGATGGTTATTGAATTTACATTGCTCCAGCCTCTCCTTGCTATGCCTTATAACAGTCACAAATGCCTTTATATGTTGAAAGTACATAATTTGTTCTGATTTTACAGGACTAACATTTAAGAAACAATCTTAAATCTCAGATGAGACTTAAGATTTTGAAACTACCTTAAGTTGGTAAAGACTGTAGGAACCTTTAAATTTGGACTAAACACAATATACAATGTAAGATGGTTATGAATCTCTTGGGGACCAGGAACAGAATGTAATGGTTTGAATAGATGTCCCCCAGTAAACTCAGGCATTTCATTCAACCTTGTAATTTGGCTAGAGGAGGTGTTACTGGGGTGGATCTGAATTCCAGCCTAAGATATGCAAAACTGCCTGAGTTTGGCCTGAGGTTCTTGAAATGTGCTTGCCAGTGCTGGGTGTTTTTTTTTTTTTTTTTTTTCTTCTCTCTGCTTGGATCTGTGAAAGCGGACTAACTTCTCCCACCATTGTGGATCGGTAAGTGTCAAATAAATTCTCCTCCTCCCATAACTCTGTCCAGTTTGGAAGTTCATCTTAGGAACTTGAAGCTGTCTACTACACTGGTCCTACCTACCAGTTACCCTATTCCCCTCTTAGGTTGTGGCATCATGTCTAAATTTCAGGACCATTTGTCTCTTTCGGACTTCAAATGCTTTTATGACATTTTGGTGGCATGGGCTATCTGGGGCCCCAAAGGTCCTCCACATAGTCTCTACTATGGACCCTTATACACCCAATAAAATCTCCTTGAGCTATGGAATACCTCCTGTTGCAGTCAGGTTTGCATTGCTGGCAAAGAAAATGCCTGACCAAGAGCAGCTTACAGACTCAAGGCAAAGCTCCATTATGGCAGGGAAAACGATGGCATGAGCACGGGGTGGCCATTACCTCCTGGCCAACATCAAGTGGACAAATGAGCAAGAGAGTTGCCAAACACTGGCAAGGGGAAGCTGGTTATAATAACCATATGCCCGCCCCCAACAATTCACTCCCTCCAGGAGGCTTCAATTCCTAAATTGCCACCAGCTGAGTACCTAAGCATTCAGAACACATAAGTTTATGGGGACACCTGAATCAAACCACCACATTACACAATTGGCATCCATAAACTAATAACCATCCATGATGTAAAATGCAATGCATTCAGTCCCACTTTAAAAGCCCCTGCAGTTTTTATCAATCCCAGTGATCAAACATCCTCATAGTCCAAGGTCTTTTAACTGAACCCCAATGGCACAGAAAAAACATTCATACTACAACAGATGGCATTGGGCATAGCAAAGAAATACTCAACCAATACAAGTTTTGAAGCAAACATGGCAAACATCAAACTCTATAGCTTAGAGTCTGACAGCTCTAGTCAGTGACAAGTCTCCAAGTCCAACAATTCTAACCAGTGATGAGTTCCAATTCAGCCCCTCCAGCTAGGCTGCTAACAGTCCCAGAAAACTTCATCCAGTGCCAGCAGCTCTCCTTGGCAGCTAACCCATAGTCCTGGAATTTCCACTGGGTTTCTACTGAAACACATGGTTCATCCTCGTGGCTCCTCCAGCCTCCATGCAGGTAATTCAATAAGCCTGCTTCACACTGCCCATAGGCATTTCCAAAATACAAAACTATGTTATAAATTTAATGACCCTGTCTTTTCTGTACTTGTTATGCTCCATAATACCAGGTGGGCTGCCAGTTTGTTAATCCGGGGGGGGGGGGCGGGGCATAAACCAAACTTTGAAGAATAGGACACTCCTTCATATTTCAGACCCCTTCAAAAGAGTCTTCATTCTTCCTGTTGTTTCAATGCAGATCATCTTGCCCAATCTCAAAGGCTGTAATCTCTCAAACAATTACAGATGAGCAGACAGCAGTTTCAACCCAAAGATTTCATTTCTTTCTGTGCCATACCGCTCTGATCACACTAGCCCATTTCTATGCAATACAACCCTGCACAAGGGGAAGCTGGCTATAACACCCCCAAGCCCACCCCCAACAATAGTCTGCCTCCAGGATATCTCAATTCCCAAATTGCCACCAGCTGGGTACCTAAGCATTCAGAACACATAAGTTTATGGGGGCACCTGAATCAAACCACCACACCTCTATTCCTCCAACAACACCCATGACACCCATGGTGTCTACTAAAGTTATTTCTTTTGAATTTCTGTCCACCCAGACTTTGAGTTCCTATTTGGCTTTGAATTGCAGGACCCCTCTACCCAGGTTACTCAATGTCATATACACTGTCTTATACCACGGCTTTCATAATAGCCCCACCTCTTTGGATAGGCCCTAACCAAAGACCTATCTTTCCTTAAGTTTCCCTGGAAGTGGAAATTAAAATGACTTTGAGGTTCCATCTCACTCCAGTCAGGATGGAAATCATCAAAAAAAAAAAAAAATGACAACAAATGCTGGCACGCTGTAGATAAAGAGAAATCTTCATCCACTGCTAGTGTGAGTGCAGACTTATACAATCACTATGGAAGTCAGTATGGAGATACCTAAAAAAGATAAAAAAATAAATAGAAGCCTTCCTCCTGGACACCATTCTATAAGATACAACACCCAATAAAGAGTGATGGGAGGGGGGATCAGACAAAAGTGCCCAGTAGAAGGTGGAGAACACTCACTCCTAAAATCATGGGCTCTGGTTGGTAAATCCTAGGACCAGAATTTGGTTACTGACCTTCCAAGTGAGCTGTTGGTCAGAAAGACCCATGAGGTCCCCACAAAAATACAAGCTGCTGACAAAATACTTGTTTACCCACCAGAACTGAAAAACAAGACACTATTGCTGAAGACACCACAAGCTACTATTTCAGTGATGCAAGATTTTGGAGTTTAGGAGGGGTCCCCTAATATATGAATCTCAATTTTGGGTACTGTCCTACTTTTAACAAAGAACTGAAAAAAAAAAAGGACTCCAGAAGGAGAATTTGTGAATTATTGAGTTTGCTTGGGGAGAAATAACAAACTGTGGCATTTAAGGGAAATTGGGATCTAGGAAGAAGGCTAGATCAAAGTCATAAGCATGCTGAAAGTGGGATATAGACAAACATGTGGAAGGCACAGCATAGTTCCTATGACACATTTAAGAGAAACTGAGGTTTTTAGAGAAAAACTGGAGTGGACCCACAAGCACATGGAAAATAAAAACTAGGTGTTTATGTAGGGAGATTTGGAAGAAATATACATAGTATCTGCTCTGAGCTTCCTCATGAAATACTCATGTGATAGGTTCAGAGACCAGAGGAAAATCATACATGTAATTAAAGTGAGAAGCTACCACAAAATATAAAGCAGAAGAAAACACAAAATTACCAGGCCAAGGAACAGCCAGGTGGTCTGGAATGGGACAGGGAGGGAAGAAGATGGACTCACGTGTATCCTTGTAACTACAGTGAAGAGAGGCAGAGAGGAGAGGGAATAAAGAGATGGATACACCTTTACAGTTGATTGAAAATGTATTCTTTCCTCAGATTCAGGTAGGTAAAAGGAAGACCAGATTGGCTTGTAGATTTTAAAGGGCATGCTACAAGGGATAGCCCACGTAGGTAGTGAAGGCCACTCATATAGGTATTGTACTAGACTGTGCGCAGCAGATGGGCACTGCAGCTATTTTAGATGAGTCCTGATCAGATACAAGTTCCATTCCTTCCAAGGTAAGGTGGCATCTATCCCTTCTTTGGGCTTCTGTCCTTAACTGAAATTGCCTAAAAAAGCTTATTTTCTCCTGATTCTCCTACAACAAAACACTGAATGACCACACTGGAACCGAGAGAGAAGCTGGCTCTCTCCTAGCAAGCCCTCATGGTGCAGGAAAGTGATTTGGGAGCTGCTGAGGAATAATAGTCACCAACAGCATGAATAAGCAGAGGATCCACAAGCTACACAATCCACCATCTGGGCAAGAGGAAAACAGCATTTGTGTGTAACTACCTGCCCTCTGGACATGAGGCCTGCTCAGTGGGAGAAAATTCATACCTGGTACTGGGAACCAAGTCAGAATCTCATGGCAATAACACTGATAGACTCCAGTGAGAAGTCCCCTTCCTCTCTGGGTAAGGAGAGTGGGTTTACACAACAAAAAGTCTCTCAAATAATATGCGTATGTCTCTCTTTTTTTTTTTTTTTTCGGTTTTCCGAGGTAGGGTCTCACTCTAGCTCAGACTGACCTGGAATTCACTATTGAGTCTCAGGGTGTCCTCAAACTCACGGTGATCCTCCTACCTCTGCCTCCCGAGTGCTGGGATTAAAGGTGTGCACCACCATGCCTGGTGCATATGTCTCTTAATCAAAGCTAATCTCGCTCTTGGATGGTGAATCTTTTATTTTATGAATAGTAGAGAATACCGGGGAGATCGAACACCCATCAATATGGCAAAGATAGCTAACTGCCCACCATAAGATATGCCACTTCTACCACATCTGCCAGGGCCCAGAAGACATTGCAGAAGAAGCAGCAATGGGAGTACTGCTCTCATTGCTAGCCTGACAACAGACACTGTGGTTAATCAAAGTCCTTCAAAGCAGAAGTCTAGAGGCTACAGGGAACCCAACACTACATAAGACTGCTAACAGGCCCTTCAAGGCTCAGGGATCATTGCAGAAAAGGGAGGAAAGATTCTAAGTGCCAAAGGGTAAGTAGGAATATGCTAAAGCACAGACACCCACACATAGAGAATGGCTTACACCTTCATGACTCCATAGTGAATACCAATAATTGCACCGAGGAAGGCCCTCAGGGAAATTGGGAGCAGGAGAGAGGAGATAAAAGACTACAGGCTTTGTAAATAAGTACTAAAAAGTTTCCCCTGGAGTACCCTCATTCAGTATGTAAATGACTTATTAATCTACAACCAGATAAACACACCTCAGATCAAATTATTGTTTTATTTCTTCAAAAGCTGCCATCAGGGGCTGCCTGACTTTTCCTGATCCTTCAGCTTCTGAATAGACCAGAGGACTGCCATTTGGTCAAAGAATGCTTTTGAAACTCAGCAGGACTTAAACAAGGAAGAAGCTGCCCAGGCGCAGGAACTTAAGGACCCAGCCCCAGCGCCCGCCCAGAGCGATCCTGCCAATGACGTGAACTTTGCAGATCCCATGCCAGTGTACAAAGACGAGCATATCGAAGCTGTCTGTTGGGACCAGCAGGCTGTTGTACCATATCACGGGTGGTGACAACCCTCTGCTGTCACCACGATGCTCTATCTTCAGCCAAAGCCAGAGATTCAACTTGGACCCTGAGTCGTCCGGGTCTCCACCCAGCAGTCAGCAGTTTATGATACCCCGGACTGCTTCTCGGTGCAAGGAGCCACAGACCATTGCCCAGCTCACCAAGCACATCCAGAGCCTCAAGCAGAAAATTCGGAAATTTGAAGACAAATTTGAACAAGAAAAGAAATACCAGCCTTCACATAGTGACAAGACATCCAACCCTGAAGTCCTGAAGTGGATGAATGACTTGGCAAAAGGTCGCAAACAGCTCACAGAACTGAAGTTGAAGCTATCAGAAGAACAGGGAGCATTCCCACAGGCCCCTCCAGAAACCTGTCCTATGAGCAGCCCACGGCTCCCAGAGAAAACAGGAAGCCGGGAGCTGCAGGTCCAGAGCCCAGCTCATCTGGAGAGGGGACTTCTGAAGCTGTGCCATGGAGAAGAGTGAGCAGCTTCCTCCCCAAGAAAAAGCGAAGGCAACTAAGCAAGACAAGAACTTCATAAAACCTCTTTACGACCGATACAGAATTATCAAGAAAATCTTCTCAACACCTTCCCTTATTCCAACAATTCAGGAGGAAGAGGACTCTGAGGAAGATGGTCCACGCGGAAGCCAGCTGCCTTCCTTGCCAGATGCAGCATCCTGCCTTCCTGTTGGGAAGCACCTCACCTACCCCGAAACCGAACCTGCTAGGGTCCTGCTGCCATATGAAAAGAAAGAAGTGAAACAGCCAGCTCTCTCCATGTCAGATTCGTAAGAGAATTTGAGGAGCAGTTTTTTAAGCAAACAGGAAGAAGTCCGCAGAAGGAGGACAGGACGCTGATGGCAGAGGACTGCTATGAATACAAGCACATCAAGGCTAAACTGAGGTTGCTGGAGGTTCTCACCAGTAAGCAAGATGTGGCCAAAACGATCTGAGGCTTGGCTCTACGACCACCTCCACCCAAGATAAAGTCACACTTCTTTTCCTCTGCCATTCTGGCTAAGTGTTTTGATCAATTAAAAATGGAAGCACTTTAGTGGTAACATTAGCTGTTCTTAAGAAAGAAATGAGAGTATAATTATATATAAAAAGGGATTTAAATAGGGGAAAATGTAACAGGTAACCTGTAATTAAGAGAAAAAAATTCCACCTTCTCCATGTCAAGGAGACTAACCTATATTTGATATAAATATTTGTTTCAAAAACCATCTAGTATTTTATCAAATCTACATTGCTCATGGCTGGGCCACCTGTTAATGAATTTAATGACTAGATTGTTTTTGTTAATGTATGGGAAAGATGAAAAGAAATTCTACTCTTATAGGAAGGAAGACAGCTAGTAAGAAAGTAATTCATTTGAAATTCCAAATTGATCTTTAAGAGATACACCATCTACTACCTTTTCCCTAAATCTACAGACTTTCAGCACCTAAAATATACTAGAATGTGTCACTGCTAGTTTTTTATTTCTATATAAAAACAGCACATTATTTTACCCGTTATTTGAAACTTAACATTTCTGGTTACCAAAGTTCATTCAGATAGCATGTGCTTTGTGAATTATCTTTGTCTATAACTGACAGATGTTTATATTAACATAAAATTAAAATTTTATGATAGGTATTTTGGATAGATGTGTCTGCAGCATAATAATCTAATGTGATGATAGTATTATTGCTAACCTTTTTGTTTACTATAACAAAGATTCTATAACTATTTTTCCATTGGGAATATGCATTTTTCAAGATCTATTACTTCTAAAGTGAAAAAACTTTCTCATGAGCTGTATTCTGTATTTCTGTACAAATGAAAGTTTTAGAGATTGTCTGTCAGGACACCTTAGAAAAGAGGCCAGAGTATTTTATTTGCTTAATCAACTTTAGTGTATTTTGTGTTATTTCCTACTTTTAAAACACATTTTTTTTGTAAAAGCAACTAACAGGTAGACATTTTCTCATTACCAGCCAGAATTGTATTTGTCTTTTCTGTAATGTTAAGCATGACGTTGAAGACACATTTTCTTACAGCCTGGGTGGGAAGAATACTGACCTCACAAGTAGACTGATTCTGAAAGTTACTGTTTTCTCTGGATTGACCTGCTAGTTTACAGCTTTTATGAATCAGAGGAATGTACCTTCATAAGTTTGTTTAATTGAAGTTGTCTACTTGTAACAGGACAGATAGATACACAACTGTTTGAGGTTTACAAATTACATCTTTGATAAGGGAAATGGTTTCATGAGATGTATACAGTTGCTATTAAAATGTAACTCTATATATTCTATATGATTGTAAATATTTTATACAATACAAATAAAATATTTTTCTATTATATTTATTATGTGAAACACAATAGTTGTTTTCTGTTAGCTAATATAAACAACATAAATAACACTGTCAAACAACAAGTTGGAAGTGCTGACAACTCTAGGCTTTAAGATTTAACTCATGCTGCAGTTCACCCTTTCATGCGGTTTGGAGTTATCCCAATACTTGTTCAATAGATTAAAATGGATGCATATTTAAACACACACACACACACAAAAAAAAAAAGCTGCCATCATGTTGACATAAAGTTTCTCCTTCAAATCACCCAAATGAAAGGTCTAGTTCCTGGGATTTATCTTAATTCCAGACACAGGGAACTTCTCTAGTCACTGAAAGGGTTTCATTTTAACTATGAGTACCACAACCACAAAATAGCAACTAAAGACCTTTTGGACATGGAAGGTTGTTTTGGAATTTGGATTCCCCCTTTATGACACCTTAAAGCTACCCTTAGGAGGAGGTATTAGACTGGACCTCAGTAATGACACAAGATCTAGGCTTCCTAAAATGGGTGCTTATCTTTGCTCCAGCATTAGAGCTCCCTGATCTTACTAAACCTGTTTTATTTAATATGTTCTTGAGCAAAAGGGCTAGGATTTCTAGCCCAGACATTGGGGCCCTCCCCAGTTTCTCTCTCCAAGTGATTAGATTAGTGACAAAGAGCTGGCTTCCTTCCCTCAGGGCACTGGCAGCTGTGGCTCTCTTGGTGAGGATGCCATTTAATCCTGGGAAAGAGTGTGACAATTTACATTCCTCATCAGATTCTTGGAACTCTTAATTCAAAAACCTTCCACTGAATTCATAAGTACCAAATTCTTTTCTTACAAATTCCAGAGCTTACTACAAAACTCAGTCAAGCTTTAAATCCCATTATTTCACTGCCAGATCATAAGTCTGAAGCTTCCCGTTGACATTCCTATGTAGAGCCAATTGACCTTGCTACAAGATTTGTAAGATCTCCTACTTTTCCATCCTGAGGCCACCTGGTGCACAGATCAGAGTAGTTTTATGATGGCAGGACACAGACTTTCAGGATAAGATTCCACATCTGTTTTCCATGTTACTTCAACCCATACAGCCATTTGGAGAGAGAAAAGTCTCCTCACTGCCCATAACACACCTAATGAAACATTTCTCTTAGGGATTGGGCCTAGTAGAAGCCACTTGGCTTCTAGCTCAGGTTGCTATCAAACATTACAAAAGTCCACCAAAATAGCCATGCTAACATTTCTCTGGAAAACAACAGCTGGCCAACAAACCAAACAGGTACTTTATCTTCTACTCCAGACTATTTCAGTTCCAACCCCATTCGTTCTCACCACAACATACCCCTCAGGAAGCTCAATAAGACTTTAAATCAGGGCTTCATGACCATCCCAGAGAGGGTCTTGCAGAGTTGAGAAAATAAGCTATTACTCCCTGGATCTTTCCAATAGAACAGCTTTTAAAAATATTTATTTATTTATACATGTGTATGGGGAGGCACACAAGGTACTATAGCCACTGAAAATGAACACTAGCCGGGCATTGTGGTGAACGCCTTTAATCCCAGCACTTGGGAGGCAGAAGTAGGAGGATCACTGTGAGTTCAAGGCCACACTGAAGCTACATAGTGAATTCCAGGTCAGCCTGGACTATAATGAAACTCTAACTAGGAAAACCAGAAAAGAAGAAGAAGAAGAGAAGAAGAAGGAGAAGGAGAAGGAGAAGAATGCCAGGTGTTTGAGCCACTTTTCTGGCTTACATGCATGGTGGGTGGCTTGGGAATTGAACCTGGGCCAGCAGTGCCTCTAACTGCTGAGTCATCTTCCCAGCTCCCCTTCATAACAGTGGAAGATCTTTAACAATTTTCAGCAGGCCACCATTTGGGGGCCAAACCACTCCAACTCAGTCCCTCACAGGCATAAAATTCCTCAGTTCTTACAGTCTAGTTTTGAAGCTACCTATTGTCAGGCTAATCCCAAAGAAGCTCTCAGATGTCCTTTCACAGCCTTTCCAGTGTAAAGGAATTATGCCAGGGAATAGTGGCCAGTAGAGTTCACACACATGCCCCATGCAAGGGGATCAAATATTTATTTGTTCTAGTGAATACCTTCGCCAGGTCGGCAGAAACATAACCCACCAAAGCAGAAGGGCCATTAACCACTCTCTTCACAGGACACGTTATTCTTTGCTTTGAGTTTCCCTGATACTGGTATGGCTTTCATTTTCAGTATCATTCAGGAAGTAAGTGAGGCTTTCAAAATTTTTATCTCTATGTGGCTGGCAACCTCGATCTTCTGGAAAGATCAAAAGGGCTAATCTAACTCTTAATAGTTTTCTTTTCTTTTCTTTTCTTTTTGCAAGCAAGCACTTTTAACCTCTGAGCCATTTTCCCAACCCCTAATCTAACTCTGAAGAGCTCTGTCACTAAGCTTGCCCTTGAGACTCAAGCATTTTAGCCCACTCTTACCCCATTTTCAAGTTTATGACCCTGCATTACTCCCAGGTCTATAACTGACCTCACCCTCTTCAAAGTCCTTTACAGTAGGCCTTTCCTTCAAACAGTCCTTTTACTAGATCCAGAGACTCAATACTTGTCTTGGCAGGTTATATTACTGAGAGAGACAATTAAGGCTGTCACTGATGACCAGGATAAGCACAGACCCCAGCCTGACTCCTCCTTTTCAGGATTCCCTCCTCACATTAACCTGGGGGTGGTTCTAATTTAAAGCCCTCCCATAGGAGGAGAGATGCCAGGAAAACCTTCTTCTTGGCACTCTTAAAAAATGGAGCAACACCATTTTTTAAAATACCTCTGCTCACTGGGCATAGTGGCACATGCTTTTAATCCCAGTATTCTGAAGGCAGAGGTAGGAGGATCACTGTTTGAGGCCAGCCTGAGATTACATAGCAAATTCCTGGTGAGCCTCTTCTAGAGCAAAACCCTACCTTGAAAAAACAAAACAAGCAAACAAAAAAAAACAACCAAACAAACAAAAACCTCTGCAAAGTTGGTAGCTTGGTGGTTCCAGAACCTCAGTAAATAGACTTCTCAAGTGTCATGGGATTATAAACTGAAATCTGGCCAGCAGAATAGCTCTAAATGGAAGGGGAGAAACTTTGAATCAGAACTGCATTCAGTATTCAGCGAGGTGGAAACCTGGTCAGAGCCAGAGTCTTAAAGAAACCATAGACACATGTTGAGCATGGGGGAGGACTACCTTAGGGTGGAGGTCATTTTCACAAACAGACCCTGAGGCCCACCCAGAAGTATGACCAACATCTGTGATCCAACCCACTAACAGGGTCAGCGTCTGTAGCCTGGAACATCATTTGCAGAATTATGTTTTCTAAGAAATTACCTAACTTGTCTTTTCTCTGTTTTTCATCTATATAGTAAAGATATGGGAAAAAAGTACCACAAGCTAGAGACTTCAAAACATGAACCTGTGGGAGACTTCTGATTTAAGCCATAGTAGTGATCTTTTGTGTCTTTCACTTACTATAATGTTTTAAAGGGTGATATTGTAACACAGCCTAACATTTAACTGATTGTTAAAAACTGGTTTAATTATTCCTTTAGTCAATTAAATGAATATATAGATTAACATTAGAAACAGATAAATATTCTGTAATGAAGTTGTATGTAATGTAGTGTTTACAATAACTTTTTTCAGTTTTAGTGGTATGAAAACCCATAGTTAGATGGGGTCAGGTATATGTGCAGGGTATAAGAAAGAAATGAAAGAAGGATTCATTTTGACTTATAATGAGGAGATGGCTCAAAGATGGCCCCCCTCTTCTATTAACTTGTCACAGCACAATTTATTGATTAGTATACTATTTATTCAACCAAATCATGTGAGTACTCTTAAACCAGTCAGTCACTTACACCAGGATGTTTCTACATGACCTGTCCTTGCCCTACAGCAGGCATGAATTCATTTCAGCAAAGAAGGTTTTATTCAAGGGAAAAAGACTGCAATAACAGAGATTTACCAAAAGCCAGTGGCTTGTAAATGTTGATGAGTGTTTAAAGTGCAACAATAAGTGGCCATAGTGAAAAGGGTCAAGGCTGGGGGGGTGGGGGGAGGTTCTTCGGTTAAAGACACTTACTGGCAAAATCTGTGGGCCTGGGTTCCTTTCCCAGTTCCCAACTAAAGCCAGATGCACAAAATAGTGAATGGGTCTGGAGTTCCTTTGCAGTGGCAGGAGGCTCTTGCACACCCATTCTCTTTCTCTTTCAAGTAAACAGATTAAAAACAAAAACAGCTGGGCCTGGCGTGATGATGATTCCAGCACCTGGGAGACAGAGGGAGGAGCATCGGCCACAAGTTCAAGGCCAGCCTGAGACTACAGAGTGAGTTCCAGGTCAGACTGGGCTAGAACCTCCCCCGCCCTCCCCCAAAAGGGGGAAGTCAGCACTCTGCTCTTCTCGAGTAAATGCAACACTTCTTTTTCACATGCTGGCATATCCACATGAGCTGTAAGGAAGTCACTACCTACAAAAACAAGAAGCCGAGATGCAAAAGCTCTCCGGCTTTAGGGAACACCGGCGCAGTGAGGCGACGTCACTTCCGGCGGGAGTCCGGCCGCGCTGCCGCGCCATGACCGCGGTGGCGGGCGCTCCCGAGCGGCGGCCCGGAGTGGGCGTCGGCGTGGTGGTTCTGAGCTCCAGGCATCCCGGGTGCGTCTTGCTGGGAAAGAGGAAAGGGTCGTTTGGAGCCGGCAGCTTCCAGCTTCCTGGGGGCCACTTGGAGTTCGGGTGAGCGGGTCAGTGGGAAAGCGGACCGTGGGCGGGATGCCCGGTGCGCGCGAGAGTGCCCGCCGCCGCCAGTCATGCTCCGCTCGCCTGGTTCAAGTGTTTTTCTTAGTACTTACAGAGAAGGAAAGTTTCTTAAAAAAAAAAAAAAAATCTATGGCAGGCAACACAAAAGCTCGCAGGGTGTGGTAGTGCACACTTTTAATCCCATCAAGAGGCAGAGGTAGGAGGATGGCTGAAAAGTTCAAGGCCACTCTGAGACTACACAGTGAATTCCAGGTCAGCCTGAGCTAGAACAAGACCCTACCTCAACAAAACAAAACGAAAAAGACACCGCTCTTACCTCACAGGGGATAAGAGATTATTCTGGAGCCAAATATGAGTGACCATGTGACCATACCCCTGGAACACAGATTTAGGTTGTCCCAGTTCCATGTTCAAATGTGTTAATTTCGTGAAGGTTTATATATATATATATATATATACTTTTTTTTTTCGGGGTAGGGTCTCTAACTCAGGCTGACCTGGAATTCACTATGTAGCCTCAGGGTGCCCTCGAACTCATGGCGATCCTCCTACCTCTGCCTCCCGAGTGCTGGGATTAAAGGCATGCGTCACCACGCCCGGCTCGTAAAGGTTTTATAGAACAGAAGAAAGTCCTAAATCAAGGCACTTTTCAAATACATTGGCTGACTATGAGGTAGAAGGGTTATAGCAAAGTGGAGAAATCACCTTAGGCTTCAGATGCTTATCTGATGACATTCTTAGCCTTTGGATTGGTATAAACTGGTGGTCTGTTAGTACAGTCCAAAACGGTCTGATCTGATCAACTGATTATCACCAGGATGTTAGATCAGACACAGAGGTGGGCAATAAATGACTATTAAAGGACTAAAGGTAGCCTAAGATAATTTGTCTCTGATCTTACAATATTCCATCACTTTGAGATCATAGGAGTTTTATCAGTCCATTCAGCCTTGCTGGAAGTGCAAGGTGCAGCACTTTAGTTCACAGAGTCCATTCTGGCCCTTTGTCTCGTTTCCATGAGCTTTAGATTTATTGATGCCTACAGGCCACCTTGCCCTTCAACCAAGGTGGGTTAGCGAGTCTAGGTGTCTGCATGATACATCAGACCAAAACAAAAGAGTTGAACAACACAAGAGTCAATTTCTGCTTTAGAGTAAAGAAGCCCTGGGATTATGCTGAAAAGTGGGCTCTGAATCAAGACTACAGCAAAAAATGACTACAAAATATCTAAACTCTATAAAGGGTCCAGTTCTAGCACACATTTCTTTAGTATTTTATAAAACATATGGAATTGCCTAAAAAGGGACAAGATAGTGAATCTTCATGCCTAGATTGTATCCTTGTTTCATCTTACTGGCCCTCCCACATCCATCCAATACATCCCACTCTTGGTTTTCTAGACTTTTGGATCTAGTGGAGTTAAAAAGTAAAATATGCTGGGCATAGTGGCTCACACCTTTAATCCCAGCACTTGAGAGGCAGAGGTACTGTGAGTTCAAGGCCAGCCTAAGACTGCATAGAAGAAAATGTAAAACCGTGAGTCTTATATTGAACTCGAGTTGAAGAGGAGAATCCATCTCAAAATCAGGGTGCAAATAGGGCTGGTCACTCTACTCCAGCCATTTCCACAGCAACCAAGAAAGTTGTGGAGGACCACAGAAGAGTGGAAAAAAGAGGTTTGCTTTTGTAACCTCTGATGATCATGAAACAATTAAATAGCTATTCAGAAATGCCACACTATTTATCTTATTTTTTCTCACTATTACTGGGCATAATCATGAAGTGAAACCAGAGATTCAGTCTTGTAGATCCCAAAGGTCATAGAAGTGGATCTGGCAACTTTATGGGTCACCAAGCAAAGTGACACATGTCAGATTTCTTCAAGCGTTCTTAGCCTCCTACACCCCTGCTTTAAAACCCTGGGGAGGTTTGTGAGTTGCAGCAGCTCAGTATTCTTTTTTCAGGGGAGTAATACACCAGTATCTCTCAACTTTTGTGGTTGATTCTCTTTGTTTGGTTGGGATTTGGGTTTAAGATGTTTGTTTTGCCTTCTTTTTGTTTGTTCTTTTGAGACTGGAACTCACAAAAGTCCTCTTTTTTGTTGTTTTTGTTTTGTTTTTGGTCTTTTGAGGTAGGGTCTCACTCTGGCTCAGGCTGACCTGGAATTAACCCTGTAGTCTCAGGGTGGCCTCGAACTCATGGTGATCCTCCTATCTCTGCCTCCTGAGTGCTGGGATTAAAGGTGTGTGCCACCATGCCCAGCTTTCATGAAAGTCCTTTTGCCTCTGCCATCCATGTTCTAGGAAATAAGCATGACTGCTTCTTTTGAAGTGCCTCCCCATTGTGTTAGTAAGCAGAGCCAGCTTCTCCTCAGTAGCAGAGATGACATGACAGTACTGCTTCCCTTGCTCTAGTCTAGGCAAGATGAGGCTCATGGGCCCAGCCTGGCCCCTGTAGATAACCTTGGAACTCAAATGACATCTCTTAACTCTTTTCCCTGCCCTTGGACATTTGGAGGTATTTGTTGCCCTTTGAGACTCAAAGTGAAATTCTGAGACTACTAGGAAAGATAGTTAGTGTACTTCAAGACACTTGAAACAACCCCAAGAGAAAGTTAATACTTATTTTACTGAAGATAGAAAGTAATGGAGTTTGAGTTCCATTTGGTTGACTCCAAAGCCCATGCTCTTACTTAGCACATTAAACTGCTTCCAGTGCTAAATGGGTTCAGTGCCATTTTTGTTCAAGAGAAAGTCCTTTTGGGCTTCAGATCATTAGACACAGAAATGCAGAATGTCAAGGCAGGTTTCTACCATTGTAAAGTTATGTAAATTATGGTTATTTTTGCTTTACACTAGAAATTTCTAACCAAGAATTTCATGACAAATAAAAATAATATGTCCATATGTCAATAAAATTGAATACAATGATACATTGCTATTTTCCAGTGAGACCTGGGAAGAATGTGCTCAAAGGGAAACCTGGGAAGAAGCTGCTCTTCGCCTGAAAAATGTCCGCTTTGCCTCTGTGGTAAATTCTTTTGTTGAGAAAGAGAATTACCATTATGTCACCATATTAATGAAAGGAGAAGTAGACACAACTCATGATTCAGAACCAAAGAATGTAGAACCTGAAAAAAATGAAAGTAAGAGGATTGTATGTAATAATGTATTTTTAGGGGGATATATTGTTTGGAGTATGACATATTTTCATATGAGAAGACTAGATTCTTTACATATTAGTGTCCATCCAAAGTTCATGTTAAAAATCTCACCCTGATGCTGAAGGTAACAAGTGTGATTAGCTCATGAGGGCCCTGACTCTGCAGTGCTGTGACAGAACACCTGACATGAAACAGCATAAGGGGAAGAAAGATTGAGTTTAACTCCAGGTTTCAGAGTTTTCAGTCCATAGTCGTTGGCTTCATTGATTCTGGACCTATGTGCAGAACAAGATATCATGATTGAGGGACCATGCAGCAGAGGTTACTCACTTCATGTAGACAGGAAGCAGAGAGAGAAGGTACTAGTAAGGTGCTTCCAACAGGGATGTGCACACGCACATATGGACATGTATATACAAACATGCACACCACATACATAGGCAGAAAAAAAAAAACTTGTATTTATTTAGTTATTTATTTTGGTTTTTCAAGGTAGAATCTCACTCTAGTCCAGGCTGACCTGGAATTCACTATGTAGTCATGGGGTGGCCTCAAACTCACAGCAACCCCTCCTACCTCTGCCTCCCAAGTACTGGGATTAAAGGTGTATGCCACCATGCCCAGCTTTGTTTTTATTTTTTGAAGCAGGGTCTCACTCTAGCCCAAGCTGATGTGGAACTCACTCTGTAGCCCAGGCTAGCCTCAAACTCATGGTGATCCTCCTATTTTACCTATGAAGTGCACCACCACACCTAACTAAAAGAAAATAAAAAGTTTAAGAACATTAAGAAAGAAAATCCCAGAGAGATCTTACCCCTTCCTCTCTGTGAGGATACAGAAACAAGACTTCTATACATGAACCAGCAAATAGGTGATCACAGATACTATGTCTGCCTGCATCTTTATTATTATTATTATTATTGACAAGTACCATAATTATAGACAATAAACCATGATATCTCCCTCAGTTTCCCCTTCACAACTCCACTCTCCATCATATCCCGTCCTTCTTTCAATCAGTCTCTTTCATTTTGATGTTCTCATCTTTTCCTCCTATTATGATGGTCTTGTGTAGATAGTGCCAGGTACTGCAAGGTCATGGATATTCAGGCCATTTTGTGTCTGAAAGAGTCCTACCCTTCCTTTGGCTCTTATATTTGTTCCACCACCTCTTCGGCAATGGACCCTGAGCATTGGAAAGTGTGATCGACATGATTCAGTGCTGAGCATGCCTTTCCTCTGTCACTTCTTCTCACCATTTATGGTGCATTTTGAGTTATCCCAGAGGTCACCACCATCTGAACAGAGATGCTTCTCTAACCAAACGTGAGACTAGGATTAATATATGGGTATGAACATAAAGAAAAGTACTTACCGGGCAGTTTGGTGAGCATAATATATGCATTTATCCAGACACCAGCAGGCATTACATACCTAGGGCTCATGACCTCCCCAGTCATAGTTTTCAGTATCAGGCATGTATTCCCTCCCATGGAGCAGGCTTCCAGTCCAATTAGAGAGCAGTTGGTTTCCCCCATAAGAGACATGCCACTATTGCACTCATTGACTAATTTGGCTTGGCTGGCCAAAGGCTTGCAGTGTCCACTGTTGTTTATCTTCAATGAAGACTTCTCTCTCTCCCATGGAGCTGCAGGTAGCATAGTTGTTTTTTTTTTTTTTCTTTGCTGCTGTTGTTTTGTTTTCAGCTTTTTATCACCTGATCAACACTGAGGTTTTCAGCTAAGTGACCTTGCAGCCCAACCATGAGGAGTCTTCAGAAATAGGGTCATCTATTCCTGGTAGGAAACCAAGAGCCTTGGCAGTGGCCTGTAATGTTTTGGGGGCATCAGGGACCTTCCTAACCAACAACACACTGGAAGGTATCCCATCCCTGGCACTGAAATTTTTTTAGTAACAATCTATGGCTTCTGGGTGTGCCATTGTCCAAAAAAGTAGGTTTCCATATGACTTATTTATATCCTCTTAAATTTTGGGTAACCCTCCATCCACCCTCCCTTTACTCAATCTCTTCTGACCTCACTTAGGCCTTTCCACCTCCCAATAATCTGTTCTTCTACGTACATATATACAATACCATCCCCCTAAGTCCTCCCATCTCTTCCCTCTTTATCACTTACAGGCCACTGCTACTGAGTTTTATTCCAACTCAGATACAAATCCAAATATTTGTAGCTAGGATCCACATGAGAGAAAACATGTGGCACTTGGCTTTCTTGGCATGAGTTACCTCACTAACTATAATCCTTTCCCTGTCCATCCATTTCCCTGCAAATTTCATAATTTCATTTTCATTTACTGCTGAATAGAACTCCATTGTATAAATGTACCACATCTTCATTATCTACTCAGAAGTTGAGGGAAGTCTAGGCTGGTTCCATTTCCTAACTATTGTGAATAGAGCAGTAATAAATATGGAGGTGCATGTATCTCTAAGGTAGTGCAACTAGTGCTTAGGATATATGCCTAGGAGTGCTACAGCTGGGTCATATGGTAAATCTAATTTTAGCTGTCTCAGGAACCTCCACACTGATTTCTTCAGTGGCTGTACCAGTTTACATTCCTACCAGTAGTGTGGAAGTGTTCCTCTTTTTCTGCATCCTCACCAGCATTTATTGTTAGTTGTTTTCTTGATAGCCATTCTGACAGGAGTGAGATGGAATCTCAAAGTAGTTGAAATTTGTACTTCCCTGATGGCTGTGGATGTAGGACTCATTTTTAGATGTTTTTATGCCATCTGTGTTTCTTCTTTTGAAAACTCTCTATTTAGTTCCATAGCCCATTTTTAAATTGGGTTGTTTGATTCCTTATTGTTTTGTTTTTTGACTTTGTTGTATATTCTGGATATTAATTCTCCGTCAGATCTGTAGTTGGCAAAGATTTTCTCCCATTCTGCAGGTTGTCTTTTTGCTCTATTTACAGCGCCCTTTGCTGTACAAAAGCTTTGTAATTTCATGAGATCCCAATAGTTGATTAGTGGCTTTATTTCTTGAGCAATTGGGGTTATATTCAGAAAGTCATTGCCCATGCCAATATGTTGAAGGGTTTCCCCTACTTTTTCCTCTAGCAACTTCAGAGTTTCAGGTCTAGTATTAAGGTCCCTGGTCCATTTGGACTTGTTTCTTGTGCATGGAGAAAGACAAGGATCTATTTTCATCATTGTGCATATAGAAATCCAGTTTTCCCAGCACCACTTAATTGAAGAGGCTGTCTTTTCTCCAATGAATATTTTTGGCATTTTTGTCAAAAATCAGATGGCTGTAGCTGCCTGAATTAACAGCTGGGTCCTCTATTCTGTCCCATTGATCTGTGTGTGTCTTTGTACCAGTACTATGTTGTTTTTGTTACTGTAGCTTTGTAATATAGCTTAAAATTGGATATGGTGATACCACCAGCCTTATTTTTGTTGCTCAAAATTGTTTTGGCTATTCAAGGGTGTATGTGTGTGTGTGTGTGTGTGTGTGTGTTTCCAAATGAATTTTAAAAAATATTTTTATTTTATTTATTTATTTGAGAGAAAGAGGCAGAGAGAGAGAGAGAAGAGAGAGAGAGAGAGAGAGGGACAGGGAGAGAATGGGTGCACCAGGGCCTCCAGCCATTGCAAATGAACTCCAGATGCATGTGCCACCTTGTGCATCTGGCTTACATGGGTCCTGAGGAATTGAACCAAAGTCCTTTGGCTTTGTAGGCAAGTGCCTTAACCACTAAACCATCTTTCCAGCCCCAAGGACTTTTTTTTTTTAATTTCCTTGAAGAATGCCATTGGAATTTTAATGGGAATTGCATTAAATGTGTAGATTGCTTTTGGTAAGATTGCCATTTTCACAATATTGATTCTTCCAATCCAAGAACATGGGATGTCTTTCCATTTCCTGGTGTCTTCTGCAATTTCTGTCTTGAGTGTTTTAAAGGTTTCATTGTAGAGATCCTTAACTTCCTTAGGTAGGTTTATTCCAGGATACTTTACTATTTTTTATGCAATTGTGAATTGGAGTGACTCTGATTTCATCCTTTGTGTGTTGTTGTTAGCATATAGGAAGGCTATTGATTTCTGTGTGTTTGTTTTGTATCCTGCTACATTGCTAAGTGTTTATCAGCTCTAACAGTTGCTGGTAGAGTCTTTAGGGTCCTTTACACATATAATCATATCATTTGCAAATAATGATAATTTGATCTCTTCCTTTCCAATTTGTTTCTCTTTTATGTATATCTCTTACCTTGTTGCTATAACAAAGACTTCCAGTACTATATTAAATAAAAGTGGGGACAGTGGACACCCTTGATTTGTTTCTGATTTTAGTGGAAAAGCTTGAAGTTTTTCTCCATTTAGTATTATGTTGGCTGTAGGTTTGTCATAATAGCCTTTATTTATTTATTTATTTTGTTTATTTGAGGTAGGGTTTCGTTCTAGCCCAGGTTGACCTGGAATTCAGTATGTGGTCTCAGGGTAGCCTTGAACTCACAGAAATCCTCCTACCTCTGCCTCCTGAGTGCTAGGATTAAAGGCATGCACCATCATGCCTGGCCTAATAGCCTTTATTATGTTGAGATGTATTCCTTCTATTCCCAGTTTCTTTAGGACCTTAATCATGATGGGATGTTGTGTTTTGTCACATGCCTTTTCTGCATCTATTGAGATGATCATGTGATTTTTGTTCTTCAGGCCATTTATATGTTGTATTACATTTATTGGTTTGGATATTTTGAACCATCCCTGCATCTCTGGGATAAATTGTTGGGGTGAATGATCTTTTTGATATAGTCTTGTATTGTTTGCAATATTTTGTTGAGAATTTTTGCATGAATGTTCATCAGGGAGATTGTTGTATAACTTTTTCTTTTTCTTTTTTTTTTTTTTTTGGCTGTCTTTGGTTTTGGTGTCAGGGTGATGCTGGTTTCATAGGAGTTTCGTAGAAAGTTTTCCTTTTCTATTTTATGGAAATGTTTGAGAAGCATTGGTGTTAGTTCTTCCATGATGGCCTGCTAAAATTCACCTGTGAATCCATTTGGGCCCGGACTCTTGTTAGTTGAGAGTTTTTTTTTTTTTTTTAATAACTGCTTGGCTTGGATCTCCATACTTATTGTAGGACTGTTTAAGTGGTTAATCTCATCTTAATTTAATTTAGGTAAGTAATATAAATCAAGGAAATCATCCATTTCTTTCAGATTTTCAAAGTTAGTGGAGTATATGTTCTTCAAGTATGTCTTTATGATTTTCTGAATTTCTTTGGTATGTGTTGTAATGGTGTCTTTTTCATCTCCAATTTCATTAATTTGTGTCTTTTCTCTCTTCATTTTGATCAGGGGTGCTAGGAATTTACGTGTCTTGCTTATCTTTTCAAAGAACTAACTCTTTGTTTCATTGATTCTTTTTTTTTTTTTTTTTTGAGGTAGGGTCTCGGTCCAGGCTGACCAGGAATTAACACTGTAGTGTCAGGGTGGCCTCGAACTCTTGGTGATCCTCCTACCTCTGCCTCCCAAGGGATTAAAGGTATGCACCACCACATCTGGCTATTTCATTGATTCTATATATTGGTTTTTTTTGTTGTTGTTTGTTTCTATTTCATTAATTTCTGCCCTAATCTTTATTATTTTTTCACATCTACTAATTTTTGGTTTGTCTAGTTCTTCTTTGTCCAAGCCCTGAAGGTGTAGTATTAAGTTGTTTACTTGCAACCTTTCTAAGTTCTTAATATAGGTATTTGAATCTATTAACTTCCCTTTCAGGACTGCCTTCATTGTGTCCCATAGGTTTAGGTATGTTGTGTTTTCATTATCATTTGATTCTATGAAATTTTTGATTTTCTTCTTGATTTCTTCATTGACCCATTCATCATTTAGTAGTGTAATGCTTAGTTTCCATGATTTTGCATATGCTCTGTAGCTTTTCTTGCTGTTGATTTGTAGTTTAATCCCATTGTGATCAATAGAGTGCAAGGAATTATTTTAACTTTCCTGTATTAAGGTTTGCTTAGTGTCCTAATATATGGTCTATTTTAGTGAATGTTCCATGTGCTACTGGAAAGCATTTGGATGAAATGTTCTTTAGATATCTTTTAGGTCCATTTGTTCTATGACCTCATTTAATCCATATGCTTCTCTGTTTAGTTTTCCCCTGGATGGCCTATCAGTTGATAACACTGGGGTGACTACAACTGTGTTTGGTGTTACATTTGACCTTAATTCTAATAGTGTTTGTTTGATGAAATTGGGAACTCCCATGTTAGGTGGATGTTTGAATTGTAATGTTCTCCTGTTGGAGTGTTCCTATAATCAATATAAAGCAACCTTCTTTTTCTTTCCTAACTAATGTTGGTCTGCCTGAACCTTGGTCTTAAAAGTTCCAGACTCCAAAAGTGTTAGAAAGAAAGTGGCTGCTACTTGTGAGCTACCTATCGTATTATAAGAGCACTCAAACAGGATAAGACAATATACATATGTAAATGTATTTACATCCTGGGGGACTTAATGAACCTGACTGCTTGCATTTGTGTACTGGTTCTATTTTGTGCTCTGTAACCTTGGACAAGTTATTTAATGTCTGGACATATCTGCTTATGCATGATAACTGTAGCCATCTCAGGTGAATTCTGGTAAGGACCAAATAATTCGGTACATAACCTATGATCCAGTAAGTACTCAGTGAATGTCTACTTTTTGTTAGTGTTTAACTTTTTTTTATTTTTGCTTGTGATTTAAAAATGTTTTTTTATTTCCAAGGGAAGAGATAGATATATATATATAGAGAGAGAATGGGCACATCAGGGCCTCCAGCCACTGCAAATGAACTCCATATATATATGCTACTTTTTACATTTGACTTTATGTGGATATTGGGGAATTGAACCTGGGTCGTTAGGCTTTGCAAGCAAATGCCTTAACTGCTAAGCCATCTCTCCAGCCCTTAGCTTGTGATTATTAAGGAAAATATTTAATGTGCTTTCCTCAGTTTTCTGACTACTCAGGGAACGTGGTACCTTCCTTTTGCAGGAAATGATTCTATTGACAAACAACTGTCTGTTGTTACCTGAAAGCCTTAATGACAGTAGTACTTTTCCTTTAAGGAGTTTGCATGTGTCCTCTCTCCACATTCTCATAAAAGACACTGTTCTAAGAACTGAAGGAACAGTGATGTAGTGGCTTGGTGTGTGTTTTGGACTGTTTTGTGTCGCTGCAACAAAACACAGACTTTATAAATAAACAGGACTGTTTTGTGTTGCTGCAACAAAACACAGACTTTATAAATAAACAGGCTTATTTGGCTCATGATCTTGGTGGTCATAGAGTTCAGATGGCTTGATGCTGACATCCTGGTAAGGCTCCTCAGCTGCATCACAACATGGTGGACAAGTGAAAAGAAAAGTAGCCTCAGGCAGAAGATGCAAGTGTACAAACAAGCCAGAGAGCAGGAAGAGGCTAGGCTTACTCTTTGTATAAGCCATTATTCCTTCCTAAAGACATAACTACCTTTCCCTAAGGCCATCACTCAAAAGGTCCCATCCCTCTCAATATCACACCGTAGATGACCATACCTCCATGACAGTTCTGGGGCACAAATCATACCCAAACTATGTCAGTGGGTCTTTGTTTTATCCACAGTATGATCGCATAGCTTCTGTCCCTCTTCCTGCACTGCACTCTGCCTCCCACCATCCGAGTATGGGTAGGAGGAACAAACATCTCATTTTCCCTTTATTTTGCATATGTATGTGTGTGCACTGTATGTGTCCATGATAGTATTTATGTGGGCACACGTGTGCTTGTGCATGTGGAGGACAGATGTCATGTTGGAGTTTTCCTCAGTCACTCTCCACTTTATTATTTGAGACAAGTTCACTCACTGAACCCAGAACTCACCAATTCAGCCAGCCCAGGGTTCCTCATCTCTCCACCTCCCTGGCTGTACAATTATAGACATGTGCCTCCATGCCCAGTGTTTTCCATGGGTTCTGGGGATTGGAACTCAGGCCTGCATGCTTGCATGGCAAGCACTTTACTCAGTGAGCCATCTTTACTCACTGAGCCATCTCCCCAGCCCTAAACATCTCATTTTCTAGGTGTTGGAGGATAAACCCTTCCGAGACAGCTCTGTTGAGACTCAATACTCACACTTTGTAGCACACTGTTGAATTTGCTTGTCAGCTCCACACCCCCATTAGTGTGTGGTGATAATTGCTGGTCAGCCCTTCCTGTACTTGTTCTAATACAGTTAAAGAGCTTATTCTCTCCTGCCTTCTCAGAGTGAAGATGTGTGACTGTAGGCAGAGAAATACACAGTAAAAGCATGGTCATACAACATGTACTCCGAACTTGGAGTGCACATCTTTGTGTGTCTGTATAGTTCCCATGATTGCATCTGTGCATCTTTGTTGGCTACATTTAAATAGTCAAACACAATACCATATCCTAGAAGATTTTTCTAGGGTTTCTTGCAATTTATAACATAGGCACTGTCGAATTTTTCCTGTTTCAGTAGAACTTTAAAAAATCACCCTCTTCTCTATTTTTCCATCTAAAATATAGCAAAACACTTTTTCCTCCTCTGTGCAGCTTCTACTTGTTTTTAAGATATAAAGAGCAGAACTTAGAAATCTTATAATCTATTTTGTTTTATAGCTGAGGACACTGGCTTATTATGATATGGTATAACCTATAGTATATGAAACTCTTTGCACTTTAGGGTAATGCTTAAATAAATCCTCAGATAATATTGACAAATATATTTTTAAAATCATTGAATAATACTTATTCTGTCTCCTTCCTTCCTTCCTTCCTTCCTTCCTTCCTTCCTTCCTTCCTTCCTTCCTTCCTTCCTTCTCTTTCTTTCTTTCTTTCTTTCTTCTTTCTTTTTAGATAGAGCGAGAGCAAACAAGAGCAAGAGGCCTCTGCCACTCCAATCGAACGCCAGACACTTGCACCACCTAGTGGGCATGTGTGATCTTGTGCTTGCCTCATCTTCGTGTGTCTGGAGAAAGATCAAACATGGGTCCTTAGGCTTTTCAGGCAGGCACCTTAACCACTAAGCCATCTCTCCAGCTCCTCTGTTTTTTTATTTTTTTTAATCACAGTGTGACATTTGTAAGTTGGCTTTCCGTTTAAATAGTATTGTGTTTCCACTCTATGTGGGGGTGCAGACCTGTCACCCCAGCATGTGGGAAGTGGAAGCAAGAGAATGCAAGTGGATCAGGAGTTCAAGTCCAGCCTTAACTACATAGTAAGTTTGAGCTTAGCCATTAGAGTGTAGCCAAGGTTGTGTGAGACTTTGTCTCAAAACAAACAAAACCAAAAAATTTTGTAGTACAATTCTTTAAGCTCTTCATTCTAAATAGAAATTATATGTGTATAGCCAAAAAAAAATCACTGCTGAGATGTATTAGTATTAGATCGCTTTTAAGTTAAGCTAATATTTTTTCTAATTGTGGATTGATTCACTAAAGTAATTGCTCTTTATACACTGTCATCTAAGCACCTGATTTGGTTTCTTTTCTAGGTTGGGAGTGGGTCCCTTGGGACGAATTTCCTCCACTAGACCAGCTCTTCTGGGCACTCCAGTGTTTAAAAGAGCAAGGCTACAATCCATTTAACGAAGAACTGAACCACCTAGAAGGGTACAAAGGAATCATCTCCAAGTGACCAAGAAGAGTCCTTGCTTTTTGTTCAAAAAAAGATAAAAATAAGATCTTGTTCATGAATGAAAATGTCTACATTTCAGAACAGCTACATTTTATTCAAAAAGTTCCCTATGATTACCCATAATCACAGTCTCTTAGTATAGCTAGCATACCTTAAATCTTTATGGAATATGTTACTGAATATATTTTAGATACAGAATAAGAGAAATAAGGATTTTTTTGCTTACTTTGCTTTCTACATTTTCCTGGTAGCTTCTGTGTAGTTTATCAATGGCTTCACTGGCATAGTATGTAATAGAATAGTGCTATGTAATAAAGGTCCAAATTCAGGTGTCATAAACCAAAATCAAAAACGGCATGACTATTGTAGAATGTATCATGCTTGTTGGTTTTCATTTTCACTTTCCTTAAGCAGAAGTTTTGTAGCACATTATGACAATTTATGGACAATTTTCTTTTGAGATAGGTTCTCACTCTAGCCCAGGCTAACCTGCAGTTCACTATGTAGTCTCAGGGTTCCCTTGAACTTGTGGCAATCCACCTACCTCTGCCGCCCAAGTGCTGGGATTAAAGGCATGCGCCACCATGCCCGGCTCCCCACTGTTATTTTTAATGATATTAAGACATTTCACTTTTTTTGAAGAGCCAGTATAAATAAGAACTTGCTGGTTATATAATTGAAATACATTTATTTTCTTCAAGGTAAAGCAAAATGATATATTAAATGGTTGCTTAAAATTTTTAAATTGAGACAAAAATGACTTCATTATTTATATCCTATATAGTCCATTGTTAAATTATTTCCATTATCAATTAGCATCCATTTATAAAGATGCATTCTTAACATTGTTTTGGTCAGTTGAAATACAGCAGGAAAATTAACACAGTTCAAAAATATCAGCCATGCATTTCTGCTACATATTAAACTCTGTGATAAGTATTGTATTAAGGTTCTGATTAATCTTTTTTTGTTTGTTGTTTTTGTTTTATTTTTCGAGGCAGGATCTTGAGCTAGCCCAGGCTGACCTGGAATTTACTATGTAGTCTCAGGGTGGTTGGGAGCTCATGACAATCCTCTTCCCAAGTGCTGTGATTAAAGGTGTGCACCACCACACCTGGCTGTGATTAATCTTTATTACCCATAAATTTGTTTTAAATACTTTCAGCAGTAATCTAGACACTTTGACAATTTAAAAATCAATTGATTGCTATTCTGCACAAGAAGACTGATCTTAAAAAATGAAAATTTAGGGCTGGAGAGATGGCTTAGCAGTTAAGGCGCTTGCCTGCAAAGCCAAAGGACCCAGGTTTGACTCTCCAGGACCCACATAAGCCAGATGCATAAGGTGGTGCATGCATTTGGAATTCGTTTGCAGTGACTGGAGGCCCTGGTTCACCCATTCTCTCTCTGTCTCTCCCTCTCTCTTTGCCTCTTTCTCCCTCTCAAATAAAGCAAATATTCCTAGTAGATTGTTCTTCTACTGTAAGTTGGCTTTAAATGTCTGTAAACTTAAACTGTATAAGTAATCCTAATCATTTTAGAAATTAATTTTTAAATTAGTCTTAATATTTCTAAGCATACCAGAACATGATCTAACTTTTCAGTTGTTTACAGAAAAATAAAACCATTTAATTATTATTATTACCTGAATTGAAGATTCTAGTAACTACAGAGGTCTGACTTTGCACTAAAGTACAGTTATTTGCAATATATAAAGTAATGTTTGGTTTTAATTTTCAAATGATGTAATAAGAACTCTGGTTACAGGATTCTGCTGAATTACATTTGAGAAAAGGAAACTAGCTGCTTCACTATAATACTAGTATGTTCTGGATTATATTATACAAATATATGTAAAGAAACTTAAAGATTATAAGTTTCTAGTGAGGAGGCATCATCTGGTCTGTTTCATTGGCATGTATTTGCAAATCATTTTAACACTGCAAACATCAGGGAGTTTAAAAATCAGATGTGGGAAAAGGTGTATACCATAGTCTACTACAATGATGCTGGTGTGATCTACACAAGGCCTGTTAATGATGTCAATCAACTGGAGGTAGGAGTTTATCAGTAAAATGCTTGACAACTGTCATTTTCTGTTGACATGAACTGTGCATCATGCCTTCATACATTTTGAAGGTTACATTCACTGGGTTTACCAGTGTTTTTAGTTTTTCAACAATCAGAGAACTAAACATTAAGGGAACTAAAGGGTCACTATCTCCACAACACTGGAGAGTAGAAATGTCTCTGTTGATGCCACTGATAGGACCCTGTATAATGAAGTGGAAGCCAACAACTGAGTGTAGCGCCACCCACCCCTTTCTGTTGCACTGTACAGCAATGAATCTCCTCCTGAGAAAATCCTCCCAAAATAATCCTGTTAGAAGGAATGCCATTCATCACCTCTTGAACTATCAGAACTTTTACATTTTCTGCTGCCTGTTTAAATCCAGATCCATACTCCTGAGAATCTGGTGAAAGCCCAATAGTATCAAACCAGGAAGGCATGGCCATGTTTATATTTAAGGTAAAGGCATAATTGGCATGTGCAGGCAGATATATTTGATATGTGAATTTCTGATACCTGCAAAATCTGCCCATCCATGCCCAGTATCTCCCAGCCCCCAAAGGAAAATAACCCCAGCGGCAGCCTTGCGGGTGGCAGGCACGACGACGACGACGGGCAACAGGAACGATGTTATTGCCAGCGGACAGTGCTTTGGAAGCGGAAAGGACAGTGGGCTCCCGAGGCGCAAGAGCCAAGAGTCTGAGTCCCTGCATGCCCCACCGCGCATGCACTCAGGCGCGTGCGCCGCAACACCCATTTCACTTTTTCATTCTTAATTCTTTTCTGAGTATACGGAGCAGTTTTCTGCAAAGTCGTCTGATGTTTATTTTTTGTGGCACTGGGTTTTGAACCGAACCTACAACCTCATATATGCTAGGTTTGACATGCAATGTGTGTTGTTATAACAGATTGAATAAAAGGCAAATGTGAGAATTTAACTTTTTCTGTTGTCAGACATTAAAGAGATTTGCAAAAGTATAAAACAGTGGTATTTCACCAGTGAATTCTTTGTTGAAAAAGTCACTTCTGCTGGGCATTGATGGTGCACGTCTTTAATCCCAGCACTGGGGAGACAGAGGTAGAAGGATTGCTTCTGAGTTGGAAGCCAGCCTGAGAGTCCATAGTGAATTGCTTTTTATTGGGAAGAAGGCTTTGAAACGGAGGAGCTGAGGGGTAAGAAGATAATTGGGGGCACTAAGATCAAAATACATTACATACATGTTTGAAAGTGTCAAAATTAAAATTGAAAAGAAAAATTTCCTTTCTGAAAAGTTATGTCAACATGTGCTTGATTTTTATGTAATTAGTAAAAGTATTTTATGGCTGGAGAAATTGCCTAGTGGTTAAGGCACTTGCCTGCAAAGCTGAGTTAGATTCCCCAGTTCCCATGTAAAGCTGCATGTATAAAGTGGAGCATGTATCTGGAGTTATTTGCTGCAGCTGGGTCTCTGGTGCTCATATTCTCTTGGGCTGTCCCTCTTCTCTTTATCTCTCTCTGCTTGCAAATAAATAAAAATATTTAAAAAAATTAGTATCTGCCTTTCCTCACATCCCTTTGGAAGAGACATTTTTTTTATTACCTCAATTGCCAGCTTTCCAAACAAGGCAGTGTTTTTTTTTTTTTTTTTTTAATGAAATAATCTCTTTAAAATACCAAAGATCCTAGTAAGTGAGGATGGGAGAAGAAAGAATGCTGAAGGATTCAACCTTTCAATAACCTATATCCCTAGTACTGTAAGGAATCATGCATATGGCAGGAAACATAGCTTTTCAGTATAAAAATCACATATTGAGGGCAGCATGCATACTCACACATGTACACACACACAGTCTCTTTAGATTATTTGCGTTATACACAGAAGTCCATGCTGCATTTGAGTTAATTTTATTTTAAAGAAAAAGTAGCAGTTAAAAGTAACACTAAGTTTTGACTGGGAGATATATACCATGCTGTATTAGACAGGGTTCCCTATAGGTACAGGCCCAGTAGAATGCATGTGTATTATAAAAGGGGATTCACTAGGCTGACATGTGTTAGGAACTGAGTAGTCCCAACAGTGTCCATGTGCACTCCAGAGAGGTTAAGGATTCGGCAGCTGCTCAGTCCATGGAGCTGGATGCCTCAGCAGTCTCCATCTGGTTAGCAAACTTTATTGTTGTATTTATTTTTAATGCAAAACCTTGATACATAAGCCAGTCTGGCCTTGAACTACTATGTATTCCAGACTAGCCTAGAATTCACTGTGACCTTCCTGACTCAGCTTCCCCAAGTACTGGGATTACTAAAAGCATGTAATTTAAATTTTTTGGAATGTGACTGGAGAGATGGGTTAGCACTTATGGTGCTTGCCTGCAAAGCCAAAGGACCCAGGTTCAATTCCCCAGGGCCCATATAAGGCAGATGCACAAGTGGCACATGTGTCTGGAGTTCATTTATTGTGGCTGGATGCCCTGGTGTGCCCATTTTCTCTGTCTCTGTCTCCCCTCTCTATCTTTTTTCTCTCTTTCTCACTCTCTCAGATCACTAAAAATAAAAATATTTACATTTTTGGAATGGAATCCTGAAGGAGTTAGCATGTCAGGAATTCAACATAATACTGGTGAATGCAAGCATTATGCTGGGAGACAGCCCCAAGCTATCTTGGAAACCCCTGAGGAACCAGATACCTGGCTGGCTGTCTCAGAAGAAAGTAGCTCAAAAAGTGCTTCTTTCACATCTGCTAATCCTCCCTCTCTCTCCCTGCCAACATGATCCCAACCTTCTGATATAAACCCCTGGTCACCTCGCATTTCCAGAGTCCCAATAACAGAGATGCAAAGTTTTCCTCCAGAACTCATTTCCAATAAAGTCAAATTTCTTTGCCATAGAAATTCTTACTTGTTTATGGCTTTTTCTAAAATATGGTGCCAAAACTTGAAGAAACTCAGGGATCTGTGAACAGCTTTGGCTCATTCCAGGATGAAACCTGAGTCCTGGGGAATTTCTGTCAAACGCCCTATTTTTTTTTTTTTTTTTTTTTTCCTGCTGCTTCTCTTCACCTTCTCTCCCTTTATACCTGGCCTGATGGATCACATGAGGTTGGCAGCTCTCACGTGAAGAGTTCTGGCCAGGGCTACTCTTTGGTGGGCATCCAAAATCCTGTGTAAGGCTCAGCCACAACTCCAACATCCCTGTGAGATAATCCACCGGGCTTCCCCCTCTCCCGCACAGCTATCCCTCTGAAATGAGGTGTTAAGAGTTGGGCAAATCAAACTGAGAAGGATAGTTATTAAATTATATTTATTTAGGAAAGTTCAAAAGTAAGGGAAGAAAAATGAATACACCCATGTAGTCTGAGAGCCCATGTGGGCCTAAAGGAAACATGAAAAGAGATTTTGAGCAAGGAAAAAAAAAAAAGAAAGTAGAGAGAGCTCCTGCCATGTGGAGGGTAAGAGGGTACCTACCAAGAGGGGTAAGTGGGGACACTCACCAGAACCTGAAGATTCAGGAGTGATGAACTGGCAGCTAAGAGAGCTTACCCTTCAATCATAAGTGCATGTATAAGCTTACTATAGTGGGCTTTACCTTCTGGATCAGGTGAGTTAAAAGGATAAGCAATATTTTGGTTTCTGCTCCTGGGTCAAAAGACCACAGGAGATGATGGGATACTTGAATTTCTAGACTCTGGTAAGTTACCTGTCTTCTTGATCAGAGAGGATGTGAAGATCCAGAGATGAATTCCAAGTAAGTGTATCTACAACAGGAGAGTCACATTGGAGGAAAACCAGTCCTCCAGGCTTCCCAAAAGAGGGAAGACCACTTGGTCAGCACGGCCTTGACTTATCCTAGCATATGATAATGCTGAGAGTCACAGAACTCACAGGTCCCTGAAAGTCTCTCCTACAGAGCGATTATTGACCTCCAAAGTATACAGTTCATTCTGGCAGCCTACATGGTCTTAATTACCCAACAAGAAAACTATAACTACAATATAAACAATAATTCGGACTAATAGATTCCCCTGTCTGATGCTGACTTACAATATTAGATTCAAACATTAACTTATGCCTCCTGCCTCTGCCTGTCCCTGATTAACTTCACCTACCCTGACCCCAGCTCCTCCCACTTGCTATTCCTCAAGCCCTCTCTTTCCTTAGTGCTTACCCTATCTCTTCCAGGGATAAGTACACTGCCACCCCAATAGGCACTCTCAAACTTTAACTCTCTTGGGTTCCTATTCTTTCCCTGATCCCAAAATGCCCCTCTGCCTCCTCTCTCTTGCCCCAAGCCCTCTATCTCTCACCTCTGAGTGCTCATCCTCTCTTTGTACTTGGTGTTTTGACAAGAGTAACAAGCTTCTTTATTATCCCTTCTGACTTCTCACGGAGGGCACAGAGCCCATCTCCTTCACCTTCTCTATAACAGGTGTCTGCCAGCAATTGCCCAAAATGCCCATATCAAGACACTTATGGACATCAAACAGGCTCATGGCAAGCTCCAGGAAGATCTGTGTGATCTGACTTTCTCTACCACCCCCTGGTTGCCCGTCCTTAATTCTTCTCTCTTCCTCCTTGATGAAATCAATCTTACCAATCACAATGCCTGCTTTCTGTGCACTTTCCTTGAGTGCCCCCTCATTACTGCAGTCCCCCTGTAAAATGTCACCTCTACTTCAGACACTCTCCACTTCTGGCATCCTCTCTCCAAGCTCCCTATCCCACTCTCTCTTACAACCTCCTTGATTGCTGGCATAAGGACATCTCTCAATGCTGGTCAGGAGCTTTCAGGAATGACTCTATTGTTGAAAACCACACCTTACCTAGAAAATTTATTTTTGCTGTGACTCCATGCTGTATATTTATCTATCTGAGTACGCACTCAGGCCCTTGTACCCTAGTCACTTTAGTACCTAGCCTCACCATCTATACAGAGGTGGAGCTGGCAGTCCTTCTTCCTAAGTGGGCTCATCATTACAAAAGAGCTGTCCACTTGCCTGTGATGGTAGGGGAAAGCCTGGCATCCTCTATAGCTGCCACAGGACTGGCTGCAGGAGGCCTGAGCCACAGCCTAATCTCCTATGGAAGGCTTTCTACAGAACTGAGCATTGCAGTCTGGGATCCACGGAGGCCCTGTGACTGCTACAAGAGCAAATTATTTCTCTGGTCTCAGTCATGCTACAGACCACTGAGCCCTAGACCTCTTGACAGTGGGTAAAGGAGGGACCTGTCTTTTTCTGAATAAGGAATGCTGTTAATATGTTAACCCATCAGGCAAGGTAGAGGGCGAAATTAAAAAGCTAAAATATCTGGCTGACCAGCATCAGGTATGAACACCAATTCCCTCTGAGTCATGGAACATCTTTAGGACAGTCTAGCCCTGGCTTTTGCCACTCTTAGGGTCTATATTTGGACTATTCTTGCTACTTGCTCTGGGCCTTTGCCTTCTTAGATGTCTCCAAAATCATTCTCCAGCCTCTCCCACAAGACCTCGTCACCCCCTATGGTCAGCGTGAAGACACTACAGAAGAAAACTCATGGCCCCTTGTCATTAACAAAAGTCTGGAATGTTTGGTCAAGATGGGCTTCCCCAAAATGGAGTCACCAAAGACATACCAGGGAGTGGATCATCCACATTCTTCAAGGAACCACCCAGCCATTATCCCTTCCTAACAATGCCCCCAGGTATAGGTTTCCTGTCCCCCCCCCCCCTTATCTCCTAGGTTACTTGGTTACTGGTCTGGAGTCACACTCTGGGTATTTTAGATCTCCCCTAAAGAAGCCTTTTTTTTTTTTTAACTTCCCCCTTCCTCATCTTCCCCCAACTGATATAACCCACTATCTGTAATCCCAAGGTGACTGCTCTGCTCTTGAGAGTCAGTCCTGTCAACTCATGTTTTCCCCTGAATAGAAACTTCCCATCTTTGCCTCAAAAAAAGTGTTATGGTAAGGACAATAAAAGTTTTTGTTGGTAGTTATGAGATGAACTGACTAAAAAAGATAAACAGGAGAGAAAACTTTTATGTTGGATGTTAAATGTTTGATTAAAAAAAAGATTGTTAAAGAGTGGTTACATGGATTGTAAGGTAAAAGTATGTAGATTAAGGTATGAGTAAAGTATGTAGATGAAGATACGAGTAAGCGAAAACAGAAGGTTAAAGACAAAGTACTTAATCAGATTATGGACTTCTTGAGATATAAAATAACTGTTAGCCTAGGGCTTACATCAGGCCAACAGAATATGGCCTTGGCTAATAGCATGTTGCTATGGTATTCAGGTTGAAAACTTAACTTTAACTTATTGATGTTAATCTGGTCATAATAATGGTTATGAAAGACTGAATTTAGAGTACCCAACCTGCCGGGCTCCCCCAGCAGGTAGTGCTGAGGAAGGACCAGGCCCGCTGGTTCCTCCCAAGGGGTTGAGGAGGAGGATGAGTGTCGACGGCCAGGAACACACCACCAAGTTGGAAGTCTTGTCAAAGCAGGAACTCACTTTATTGTTACAGGCGGTTGCCTATATAGTGTTGAGAATGAGGGCAGGGATTCTAAGGTGGGGGGAGAGGTAAGGGCCAATAGTATACCGCGACTTTTGAAATGATTGGTTCTAAGTGCGTGCACGTGGGAATTCCAACTCCTATGCGGAAGTAAGAGGCCAAAGGCCATTAGGCATCTTGCTGAGTCATATCTGGCCTGAGGCACATCGCCAAACTTTAGCTAGGCTCAGGAAGTTCCACTAGGCCTTGCGTCTAGGCCTTTCAAGGCCCAACACCAACCAAGTTAATTAGGTTCCTCTATTTGTCAACTTTTAATCTAAATCTTAAGGTTAAAATTGACTCATTAATATTCTTTCCTAAGGTTATCATATCTAAAACCCTGCCTCAAAAGAAATCTCACAGAAAAATTATTTAATCTTTTTCCCTATTTTATAAGGTAAATAGACCACATTTAAAACATTAAACAGTATTTATCTGTCACACATTTGAAAACTATTTACTTCATGGTGAACAGTGAAAGAAAATTCTGAACAAAGTTATATTGTGAGTTAGGATGCAATTCCTCAATTCCTCCAACAATTAGTTTTAGTACTTTAGTTTTAACTTATGTCATTACTGCACAAATTTACCAAAGTATCACAGTCAGAATTATAGAGTTGGTTAAGGTTTGAGAGATTGTGACATAAAACTTTGTGTATATTAAGAGTTAAAAGCATTTCTTTTTGGCTCAGCAGTTAAAGGTGCTAATTTGCAAATCCAGATGCACATAGTGGAACATATATTTGGAAATTGTTTGCAGTGGCAAGTGGCCCTGGCATACTCATTCCCTCTCTTTTCCATGAGACTTGTCTCCTTTTTTCATTAGATCATGGCAGTTTAATCCAGTTCCTCTGTTCTTTAGGTATGTTAAATATAGATAAATTAATTTTGGAAACAAACTTATGGATTGGATAGACATCTTATTTAGCTTTTAATAGTGCTAAATCTCCTCATTAAAAAATATAATTATGTTATAATATTAATGTAAAATATATATTTACATATAATATAAAATACACATTATATTTTATATATCATATATGATAAAATATTATATTATATGTACTACATATATAATATAGTGTGTTATATTATATATAATATATAATATTAAATATATATATATATTTTTTTAAAGGTATCACACCTCTGAACTTTAAAAGTTATAAAATTTTTCATGTCTTCATATTGAAGCCAAAAATGATCCTACATAACATAGAGCTCTTGTTTATTTTAAATTCTGTCAGCAGATCTTTGTTCATAACTTACTGTCTGTAGCCTCATGGGCTTTAAACATGTAAACTCTACTTTTGGTTAATATCAGGCTTTTCCAGATATCAGAAGATTAGATTATTGTAATTTTGTTCATACAAAGTCCATGATGTTTAGCTATCCATAAACATGCATCATCATGCCTGGCTAAAACTCTGTAATTTTAAGATGGTTCTTGTCTTGTTCATGCTAGTTTTGCTAGAGGATTATCACTGAGGTTATAATCTAAGTCTTATAAAAAGTGACTTATTGTGATTTTGTTGTAGAAAAACTGAAAAAGTTCCCCATGTCTTGAAAAAGTCCACTGTATACAAACAACGTTAATATAGTTTGTCCAATCTTCATGTAGCAGTCATAAATATTTCTTTAGTCAAGCCTCAAAATTATTCAATGGTAAAAGGTACTTACTTAAGAATTTACTTTGTGTCTGTTATATTGTCTTTAATGTAAATCAACAATGACCAAGTTTTATTTTATTCTTGAGCTATCTGTAATCAGTCTCAGTCAAGGTTTCACTTAATTAATTGTCTCATTGCTGGCATCTTAAGTTCATTTCTTATAGAGATATTGATATTTAAACATTATTTATGCTCTGGGAAAATAACCTTAAATTTCTGTTCTACTTCCAGTTTGGGGGTTAATTGGTACTTACATTGGTATACAGACTAGCCAAAGTTGTTTTCAAACACGGATGCTAAGTTTTTATACTGCCTTGTCTTTTTCTAACATACAATTTCTATATTAAATCAATTGCCTTAAAATTGTTGATAAAATATTGTTTTCAGGGCTACTAAAATGTTCTACCTATAGTTATGACTGATAGATACTTAAAAAATAGAATGTATATGCTTTTCCATGTCCCAGATATAGGTTACACTGTCACCTGACAACTAAACTTGATATTAATCAGAATGATTTTAAACTATTGTGTCATTCTCTAACCAGTTCTTCTTTGCTAACCAGATATGTTCTGCATCCTTTTTAACTAATCTGTTTTCCTAATCAGAAATGTACAGTCTCTCTGAGTGAGTAATAACCATATGTAGAAGCAATAATCAATTGGAAACATTGGAGTTAAAAGGATAAGTAATATTTTGGTTCCTGCCCCTGGGTCAAAAGGCCACAGGAGATGATGGGATACTTGAACTGCTAGCCTCTAGTAAGCTACCTGTCTTCATGATCAGAGAGGATGTGAAGATCCAGAAATGAATTCCAAGTCAGTGTATCTACAATAAGAGAGTCACATTAGAGGAAAGTCAGTCCTCCAGGCTTCCCAAAAGAGGGAGGGACACTTGGTCAGCATGGCCTTGACTTATCCTAGCAGATGACAATGCTGAGAATCATAGAAATCCTTACATGTTCCTAAAAGTCTCTCCCACAGTGCCATTATTGACCTCCAAAATATACAGTTAATATGGACAACCACCATGTTCTTAATCACCCAATCATAAAAATATAACTACAATATAAACAATGATTTGGTTCCCCTCTCTAATGCTTACTTACAGTACTAGACTCTAACATTAACTCATGCCTTCTGCCTCTGCCTGTCCCAAATTAACCTCACCTATCCTGACCCAGATCCTCCCCTTTGCTTTAGCCAGAATTAGAGCTGTTCCTTGGGACCCCTCCTTCCTTATCCTTTACCCTATCTCATCCAGGAAGTACACTGTCACCTCAATGGGCATTCTCAAACTTAAACTCTCTTGTGTTCCTATTCTTCCCCTGGTCCCAAAATGCCCCTCTGCCTCCTCTTGTCCCAAGCCCTGTATCTCTTGTCTCTGAATGCTCATTCTCCCTTTACCTGGTGTTTTGATGTTATAACTGTTGACAAGAATAACAAGCTCCTTTATTATCCCTTTGTCTTCTCACAGAGTGCACAGAACCTATCTCCCTCACCTTCTCTATAACAAGTGTCTGCCACCAAGTGTCCTGAAGCCAGCTCAACACAGGTATGGTATGAGAGAAGTCTCTGCTTCACTCAGGACCAAGTCATAACAACATACTACACTGGCTCAATTGATCTCACCATTCTGCCACCTCTAGCCACCATGAAACTGCCTCCTCATCATCTGCCCTGAAGAAAGACCCATTGACTGCATTATCCAGCCTCCCTCATAAGAACCTATTGACCTTATGGTCAGGATGAAATAATTAACCTCTGTCTCTTATCATTAACAAAAGGCTGGACTGTTAGGTCAGGACAAAATGGAGTCACCAAGGACAGCAGGAGGGAGACATAAGGATGTGGGTCATCTATGTTTCTCAGAGAACCACCTAGCCATTATCCCTTCCTTGTCTAACAATGCTCCAGGTCTAGGCTTCATGCCTCCTTATCTCCCACCTGATCACTGTTCTGGTCTCACATCCTATGGCTAATGTAAAGAACAAAGGAGTTCCTTCCCTTCCTCACCTTCCCCCAACTGAAGAGCTCTATATAGCCCACTATCTGCAATCTCAAAGTTGGCTGTGCTTGTTCTTGAGAGTCAGTCCTGGCAGCTCAACTTTTTCCTGAATAAAAGCTTCTGTCTTTGCCTCAGAGTGGGCTCTGTGGTATTGGTCATTCCTGAACCTTACAGGGAGGAAAACAGCTTTGGGTATTTCTGTTATACAACTGGCTGTGAACAGGGAGAACAAATGTCTCTAAAGCATTTGGATGGTAGATTAAATTATCAATGTTTGGGCACCTCTGAAAAGACTTCATTCATGTGTTGGGAGTTTTTCTTTTTTAGTTTGTTTTGTTTTTAATATATAAAGGTGTAGGACCCTAACAGATCCCTCCAGTACTCTGTCCGCCCACAGACCACCAGAGCCGAGAGTTGATGCAAATAGCAAGAGGATTTATTTAGCCGGTGCGCCGGGGTCCGAGCATTTAATGAGATGTTGGACCCCGACTGATGGTTACAGAGCATTTTTAAAGCAAAAAAACACACAGCAGGGAGGGGTTCATAGAAACCACACAGCAGGGAGGGGTTGGTAGACAAAAACCACACAGCAGGGAGGGGTTTATAGATAAACATTTCAGTTGGTTACATATAGGTGACCTTCAACAGGATTAGTGAGAGCCACCTGGGCAGTTATCTTAGGCAACAGATGGAGTGGGGTCAGGACCCTGCGGTTAGCTAGTCCCTGGAACATTTTATCTTCTCGGAGAGTCCTGGGTTACTCAGAGGTCACATTCCCGGAGGGGGAAGACATCCATCTTATATTATCGGAGGGTCCCGGGTTACTCAGAGGCCACGTTCCAAGAGGGGGAAGGCATCCATCTTAGGTCTGAGTTAGAGTTAGGCAAAAATGGCAGTGCTATTATTAAGCAAGCTGGTTTACAGAATCAAGAAGTTAAATATTAATTTTTCAGATCGTTCATTCCTCCCTTTTTCTTGTGAGAATTTTAATCTTAAAATTGTGGATTTTATTATTTTATCTCGGGAGTAGTTCATATTGATGCCTTAACATGAGAACCTGTACTGTACTAATTTGTTCTCTAATGAAAGTTAAGAGTTTATTCAGCAGGCATGGCCCAAAAGTGAGTAAAATCAGGATCCCGAAAATATGCCCTAGTAGGGGTAGGAGGTATGGTAACCATCCATTCCATGCGCCCCAGAAAGGGTTATCAAACAACTACCTTCATCTTTTTTCGAGTTCTTCCTGGTGTTTTTTAATCCTATCACAGACAATGCCTGATTTATTGGCATAGAAACAGCAATGTTCCTATAAAGTTAAACAGATTCCTCCTTTGTCTACGGTTAAGAGGTCTAATCCTCGTCTGTTTTGCAAAACTACCTCGGCCAGAGAGTCTATCTGATCCTGTAAGTCCTTGATGGATTCATATACTAATTTTACATCATCTGCAAGCTGTTGAGATAGCTTAGTATAGGAGTGGAGTGCCACACTTACTCTGGCAGACCCAGTGGCGAGGCCACCAGCTATTCCTAGCACTAAACATAGCCAACAGTCCTCCGCTAAATGGGGGTTGGATGCATTAAGTGCAAGGTGGGTAGCAGAGATAATATCAGAGGTCTGGGGGTCTAATTCTAATCCCTTAGGTTTAGGGTGAAGGAGAGGGTGGTAAATTACCTTGGGGATCATGGAGTCAATTATAGCCTGGATTTGTTCCCGCACTATTATTTCACGAACTTGATTAGTGGGTCCCCCATCCGATATATGTATTGGGGCTATTTTTGGCCAGCAAGTGTACTTTCCTGGCTCAGCATTGCAGCTTGCCTGGGCGTACTTTGGGTTTCCAAGAATTTGTGGATTAATGGACCAATCACCCCTAAACGTTCCTTCATATCTACGGTAGGGGATGGCAATAAAATACTGTTTTTCTCCTGATAACCACTCCTGGAAAGAGTTATAGCACATGGCATTCATCTGATCTACATATTGGCATTCAAATGGACATTTACTACCGGATGGGGGCAATGGTTTTGGTTTACTGTAACAAACCCAGGACTGGGGAGCATAGCCCCCTGAAGGGGAGGATGCGAGGCAAGCCTTTCTGTTTCCACAATCAGCCTCCTGGGTACATGTCCCAAGAGGGAAAAGGGACTGAGAAATTTCTCCTCTACATTCACATGGGGGCCCGAATAGTAGCTTTCTAAGCTGTTGGAGGTTAGGGGACTGCAATCCCCCTCTTATAAAATGTGGTAGTTGGAGGATTATGAGAACCAGAGCCAGACAGTTATGAAGCATTATCAGCATTGTCACGTTTTAGTCTTAGCTTTAGAGGGTTATCAGTCCATTGTATCCGCCACTGGTCACTTGAGGGTGCAGGTTTTACGTGGGACGCATGGATCCAGGCCGCTATGCCGTCTACCTTTATAGCTGTTGGGGTGGTTAGCAGGACAGTGTAAGGTCCTTTCCATCGTGGCTCCAAGGTTTGAGAGCGATGGCGTCTCAGATAGACGGCGTCTCCCACTTGGAAAGGGTGTGCAGTTTCCAGAGTACCTGGTTGGTAAGCTGCAGCAGCTTGTTTCCAGATGTCTCTCTGGACTGCTTGTAGTTCCTTTAATCTAGCATATAAATCATTAGAATAATGAATAGGATCATTTATCTTTCTCAGGTCTGTTATAGGGGGAGGGGCCCAAAACAGGATTTCATAAGGAGTGAGGCCAAATCGTCTGGGGGTATTGCGCACCCGGTACAAGGCCAAGGGAAGGAGCACCGTCCAATCCGTCCCGCCAGTCTCCAAGGTCAATTTGGTTAAGGTCTCTTTTAAAGTTCTATTCATTCTTTCTACCTGCCCTGAGCTTTGGGGTTGGTATGCACAATGTAATTTCCAATCAGTCCCCAAATATCTGGCCACATCCTGACTTACCTTGGCTATGAAGGCTGGCCCATTATCAGACCCAATTAGTTTTGGAGCCCCAAACCTTGGAAAGATTTGCACTCGGGAGGCAGAGGTAGGAGGATCGCTGTGAGTTCGAGGCCACCCTGAGACTACATAGTGAATTCCAGGTCAGCCTGGGCTAGAGTGAGACCCTACCCCAAAAAACCAAAAAAAAAAAAAAAAAAAAAAAAAGATTTCTTCTAAAATCTTTTTCGCCACCACCGTTGCAGTTACTTTTTTTTGTTGGAAAGGCTTCAACCCATCTTGAAAAGGTGTCTATAAAAACTAGCAAATATTTGTTACCATATCTTGCTGGGCAAATCTCAGTAAAGTCCACTTCCCAATATGTGCCTGGTCGGTCCCCCCATATTCTTTTTCCCGGATCAGTTTTGTTTTTGCAAGCATTAACTTGTTGGCAAGGCAAACAGTCTTTGAACACTTTATCTGCCAATCTGTTGAGTCCCGGTATAGAGTATCCTGCAGTTTTCATTAAAGATATTAATTTCTTTGTTCCTAGGTGCGTCCATTTATGCATTTGTTCTAAAATGACCCTGGATTCTTCTGGGATTATTAATTTATTTTGAAAGTTCCTTTGGGGACCCTCTGGTACTGGGAGCACAGTCACTTGGTTTTCTATGGCAGCCCTGTGGGCCACATAATCTGCCATATTATTTCCTTTTATTATGGGAGTGTTCCCCTTTTGGTGACTGGGGCAGTGTATTATGCTCACCTTCTTAGGTAAATGTAGGGCCGTCAGTAGGGCTAGAATTTCGGCCTTATTTTTGATTTCTTTCCCGGATGAAGTGAGAAGGCCCCTCTGCTGGTATATAGCTCCATGTATATGTGCAGTGGCGAAAGCATATCTGCTGTCAGTGTAGATATTTATCTTTTTATTTTCGCCCAGCTTGAGTGCCTCTGTTAGTGCTATAAATTCTGCCTTCTGAGCGGATGTTCCCTCCAGGAGAGCTTCAGCCCATAAGACTTTTGACCCGTCTACCACAGCAGCACCGGCCCTCCACTTACCTTCGTCCAGAAAACTACTGCCATCTGTGTACCAAGTATGGTCTGCATCCAGGAGGGGCTGGTCGGTCAGGTCGGTCCTGCTCCCATGAGCTTCCGCCAAGATTTGATGGCAGTCATGGATGATGAAACAGGATTCAAGATCCGGGTCAGGCAGGAGGGTTGCAGGATTGAGGCCAGTGGCTGGGGTAAATTTAATCTGATCCGAATTCAATAAAAGTGTCTGATAGTGAGTCATCCGGGCATTTGTGAGCCATCGATCCGGAGATTGTCGGATCACACTTTCTAGTGCATGGGGGGCTGTGACAGTAAGATTTTGTCCCAAAGTCAATTTATCTGCATCTTTGACTAAAGTAGCCACCGCAGCTACTATGCAAAAGGAAGCAGGCCATCCGGCTGCAACGGGGTCCAGTTTTTTTGACAAGTATGCTACTGGTCTCTGCCAGGGACCTAGCCATTGGGTGAGCACCCCTTTAGCAATTCCTTTGTTTTCAGCAACGTATAAGTGGAACGGCTTTGTTACATCTGGCAGCCCTAAGGCCGGTGCTGATAGTAGGGCCTGTTTAATTCGATCAAATGCCTGTTGTTCTGGCCCTCCCCAAGTGAAAGGATGGTGATTAGACTTGGTTAGCGGATATAGGGGGGCGGCTAGCTCAGCGTAGCCTGGTATCCATAGTCGCAGAAACCTGCACTTCCCAAAAATTCCCTAACCTCTTTTGGAGTCCGGGGAGGAGGGATTTGGACTACAGTCTGTTTCCTGGCTGCCGACAGCCAATGTTTTCCATCCTTAAGAAGGTACCCCAGGTAACTAACCTGCTGCAGGAAGATTTGAGCCTTTTTGGCTGAGGCTCGGTACCCCAGTGAAGCGAGTTCGGCTAACAGTTTTTCAGTCCCCTCAAGGCATTTTTGTTTGGTAGCCGCTGCCAGGAGGAGGTCATCTACATATTGTAACAGGGTTACCTGAGGATGAGCCATTCTAAAGGCTGCCAGGTCCCAGTGAAGAGCCTCGTTGAAGATGGTGGGGGAATTTTTGAATCCTTGGGGTAGCCTCGTCCAGGTCAGCTGTCCTGATATGCTGGAGGTTCGGTCCTTCCATTCAAAAGCAAAGATAGGCTGGCTGCTCGTGCCGAGTCTTAAGCAGAAAAAAGCATCTTTGAGATCTAACACAGTATACCAAGTTCTTTCGGGTGGTAAAGTACTCAGAAGATTGTAGGGGTTTGGCACTGTAGGATGTAAGTCCATAACCCTCCGATTTACTTCTCTTAAGTCCTGCACTGGCCGGTAGTCGTTAGTGCCTGGTTTGCGGACAGGCAGGAGGGGGGTGTTCCAAGATGACTGGCATTTTATTAATATACCTAACTCAAGAAGCCTTAATATGTGGGGTCGGATTCTGTCCCTTGCCTCTTTGCTCATGGGGTACTGATGGATCGCAATAGGGTTGGCTGTGGTTTTTAACTCTATCTGGACAGGAGGTTGGTATTTTGCCATTCCCATACCTCCTATTTCCACCCAGGCCTCCGGAAACTTTTTTAGCCATTCCTGAATTTTGGCTGCTGGGTTGGGGAGGGTTTGTAGTCTATGCTCATCTTCTAGTTTCATAGTGAGAACCTGGAGTAATTTACCTTCTTGGTTGGTGACTTTAGGGCCCTCGGGGTTGAAATGAACTTGTGCCCCGACTTTGGAGAGCAGGTCCCTTCCTAATAGAGGGTATGGGCATTCAGGAATGACCAGGAACAAGTGGGATACCTGGCCCATGCCAAGGTCCACTGTTCTTCGGGTAGTCCATGAATACTGTTTGTTTCCTGTGGCCCCTTGTACCCAAGACTTTTTGTTGGACAGTGTCCCTTCCGGTTGTAACAGAACCGAATGTTGGGCTCCTGTGTCCACTAGGAAATTGATTGGATTCCCCTCCACTCATAGAGTTACCCTGGGCTCAAGGAGGGGGGTTGAACCCCAGCCCCGTCAGTCTTCCTCTAAGGTCAAAATTTTTTCTCTTGTGGGGCCTCCCTTTTTCTTAGGACAGTCCTTGGCCCAGTGGCCTCTTTCCCTGCAATAGGCACATTGGTCTGGGCTCAAGGGTTGCCTTCTGCCTGGAACCCTGTCTCCCTGTCCTATGGGATTTCTATATTCTCTTTGTTCTCTTTCCCTGACTACTGTGGCCAGGATTTTGGTTAGATTTCTTTCTTGTCTCTTTTCTCTCCTAAGATTCCTCACCTCTTGTTCCTTTTGTCTACATTCTTCTTTCTCCTCTTCTGTCTCTCTTTTATTAAAGACCTTATCTGCCTCTTTAATCAGATCCTGCAATGAATACCCCTGTAGACCATCCAACCTCTGTAACTTTTTTCTTATATCTGGGGCGGACTGGTCAATGAAGGCCATTGCCACCGTGGCCCTATGTTCCTCAGAGGTGGGGTCATAGGGGGCATATCTCTTAAAAGCTTCCATAATCCATTCTAAAACGACTGTGGGTGACTCAGTGGTCCCTTGTATAGTTTCTCTTACCTTGGCCAAATTAGTGGGGCATCTTGATGCCCCACGGAGACCTGCCACAAGACCCCGGTGGTAGATGGTTAGGTGCTCCCTACCTTCTGGTGAGTTAAAGTCCCAGTTGGGTCTGGTCAATGGGAAACCGGCATCAATTTCATTGGGCAGTTGAGTAGGCTGCCCATCATTGCCAGGAACATTTTTTCTAGCCTCAAGGAGTACTCGTTGTCGCTCCTCAGTGGTGAGGAGAGTTTGTAGGAGCTGTTGGCAATCGTCCCAGGTGGGCTGATGTGTAAAAATAAGAGATTCAATTAATGCAGTGAGGGCCTGTGGGTTCTCAGAGAAGGTAGGGTTCTGGGCCTTCCAGTTATAAAGGTCTGCAGGAGAGAAAGGCCAATATTGTAAAGGGTGGTTTCCTTGGTTATCAGGGGAGCCAAATTCCCTCAGGGGTAAAGCTATGGAGTCAGGGGTTATTGCGCTCCGACTTCGGGTCCCAGTTGCGGGGCCATTAGTTTCTCCCTTGGCTGGGAGGAGGACAGGGGCCGTGGAGGGTACAGCTCCAGGTGGAGGGGCAGGGGCCAAGGCTGGTGGATAAGGGGGGGGTGAATCAGCAAGGAGGAGATCAGCTTGGAGGTCCAGGTAAAGTAGTGCCTTTGTTGTGGTCGAGGTAGAGGCTGCTGTCTTCTTTTCATCCAATTGGACAGTCAGGATGCTGGTGGGCACTGGATCTGCAGGAGAAAGAAAATGACGGATCCATGGAGGGGGAAACAAGACCAGATCTTCCCATGTTACACTATAAGGTATCTGGTCTGGATGTCCGTGGGGTCCAGGGGTAAAAACTTTGGCTTTGATCTGTCTAATCTTTTCTAAAGAGAAAGTCCCTTCGGGGGGCCAATCTACCTGAAAAGTTGGCCACTCAGAAGAACAGAAAGTTTGCCATTTGCCCTTTTTGACTTCCATAGATAAGTAAGAGGCTCGAGTTTTGACCTCAGACCAGTGGTCTAAGGTGAGTAAGAGAGGAGTCGTAGCTGTTTGTCCCATGGTATTTCGTTGCCCCAAGAAGACAGTCAGGAAGATAACAAAAAGAATCCAAACAACAAAAAGACAGGACAGACAGAAGTGGCCACCGCGAGAGCGCCACAAGACCAAGACTGAATCAGATGGCACTCTCCTAAGATCTGCCAGTTCCCAGTGGAGAGACACTCTGGTGTCAGCTCCCAGAAGGGTCTCTTGGGCGTCCCCAAGAACCACAGGATACTGGACCATTAACACGTCTGCCTAGTCCAATATCCAGTAAACAGTGACCGAAATTCAGAAGGCGCCTCGTGTCATAAAATGAAACTAAAATACAGATGAGCAGACAAACATACAGAAAGCTCGAGTGTACCTCCGATCGTCGGCACTGATGGGTCTGGGGGTGCACAGAAATCCCGGACGAGCCCCCAATGTAGGACCCTAACAGATCCCTCCAGTACTCTGTCCGCCCGCAGACCACCAGAGCTGAGAGTCGATGCAAATAGCAAGAGGATTTATTTAGCCGGTGCGCCGGGGTCCAAGCATTTAATGAGATGATGGACCCCTGACTGATGGTTACAGAGCATTTTTAAAGCAAAAAAACACACAGCAGGGAGGGGTTCATAGCAGGGAGGGGTTCATAGAAACCACACAGCAGGGAGGGGTTGGTAGACAAAAAACCACACAGCAGGGAGGGGTTTATAGATAAACATTTCAGTTGGTTACATATAGGTGACCTTCAACAGGATTAGTCAGAGCCACCTGGGCAGTTATCTTAGGCAACAGATGGAGTGGGGTCGGGACCCTGCGGTTAGCTAGTCCCTGGAACATTTTATCTTCTCGGAGAGTCCTGGGTTACTCAGAGGTCACATTCCCGGAGGGGGAAGACATCCATCTTAGGTCTGAGTTAGAGTTAGGCAAAAATGGCAGTGCTATTATTAAGCAAGCTGGTTTACAGAATCAAGAAGTTAAATATTAATTTTTCAGATCGTTCATTCCTCCCTTTTTCTTGTGAGAATTTTAATCTTAAAATTGTGGATTTTATTATTTTATCTCGGGAGTAGTTCATATTGATGCCTTAACATGAGAACCTGTACTGTACTAATTTGTTCTCTAATGAAAGTTAAGAGTTTATTCAGCAGGCATGGCCCAAAAGTGAGTAAAATCAGGATCCCGAAAATATGCCCTAGTAGGGGTAGGAGGTATGGTAACCATCCATTCCATGCGCCCCAGAAAGGGTTATCAAACAACTACCTTCATCTTTTTTCGAGTTCTTCCTGGTGTTTTTTAATCCTATCACAGACAATGCCTGATTTATTGGCATAGAAACAGCAATGTTCCTATAAAGTTAAACAGATTCCTCCTTTGTCTATGGTTAAGAGGTCTAATCCTCGTCTGTTTTGCAGAACTACCTCGGCCAGAGAGTCTATCTGATCCTGTAAGTCCTTGATGGATTCATATACTAATTTTACATCATCTGCAAGCTGTTGAGATAGCTTAGTATAGGAGTGGAGTGCCACAGTTACTCCGGCAGACCCAGTGGCGAGGCCACCAGCTATTCCTAGCACTAAACATAGCCAACAGTCCTCCGCTAAATGGGGGTTGGATGCATTAAGTGCAAGGTGGGTAGCAGAGATAATATCAGAGGTCTGGGGGTCTAATTCTAATCCCTTAGGTTTAGGGTGAAGGAGAGGGTGGTAAATTACCTTGGGGATCATGGAGTCAATTATAGCCTGGATTTGTTCCCGCACTATTATTTCACGAACTTGATTAGTGGGTCCCCCATCCGATATATGTATTGGGGCTATTTTTGGCCAGCAATTGTACTTTCCTGGCTCAGCATTGCAGCTTGCCTGGGCATACTTTGGGTTTCCAAGAATTTGTGGATTAATGGACCAATCACCCCTAAACGTTCCTTCATATCTACGGTAGGGGATGGCAATAAAATACTGTTTTTCTCCTGATAACCACTCCTGGAAAGAGTTATAGCACATGGCATTCATCTGATCTACATATTGACATTCAAATGGACATTTACTACCGGATGGGGGCAATGGTTTTGGTTTACTGTAACAAACCCAGGACTGGGGAGCGTAGCCCCCTGAAGGGGAGGATGCGAGGCAAGCCTTTCTGTTTCCACAATCAGCCTCCTGGGTACATGTCCCAAGAAGGAAAAGGGACTGAGAAATTTCTCCTCTACATTCACATGGGGGCCCGAATAGTAGCTTTCTAAGCTGTTGGAGGTTAGGGGACTGCAATCCCCCTCTTATAAAATGTGGTAGTTGGAGGATTATGAGAACCAGAGCCAGACAGTTATGAAGCATTATCAACATTGTCACGTTTTAGTCTTAGCTTTAGAGGGTTATCAGTCCGTTGTATCCGCCACTGGTCACTTGAGGGTGCAGGTTTTACGTGGGATGCATGGATCCAGGCTGCTATGCCAACTACCTTTATAGCTGTTGGGGTGGTTAGCAGGACAGTGTAAGGCCCTTTCCATCGTGGCTCCAAGGTTTGAGAGCGATGGCATCTCAGATAGACGGCGTCTCCCACTTGGAAAGGGTGTGCAGTTTCCGGAGTACCTGGTTGGTAAGCTGCAGCAGCTTGTTTCCAGATGTCTCTCTGGACTGCTTGTAGTCCCTTTAATCTAGCATATAAATCATTAGAATAATGAATAAGATCATTTATCTTTCTCAGGTCTGTTATAGGGGGAGGGGCCCAAAACAGGATTTCATAAGGAGTGAGGCCAAATCGTCCGGGGGTATTGCGCACCTGGTACAAGGCCAAGGGAAGGAGCACCGTCCAATCCGTCCCGCCAGTCTCCAAGGTCAATTTGGTTAAGGTCTCTTTTAAAATTCTATTCATTCTTTCTACCTGCCCTGAGCTTTGGGGTTGGTATGCACAATGTAATTTCCAATCAGTCCCCAAATATCTGGCCACATCCTGACTTACCTTGGCTATGAAGGCTGGCCCATTATCAGACCCAATTAGTTTTGGAGCCCCAAACCTTGGAAAGATTTCTTTTTTTTTTTTTTTTTTTTTTTTTTTTTTTTTTTTTTTAGTTTTTCGAGGTAGGGTCTCACTCTAGCCCAGGCTGACCTGGAATTCACTATGGAGTCTCAGGGTGGCCTCGAACTCACGGCAATCCTCCTACCTCTGCCTCCCGAGTGCTGGGATTAAAGGCGTGCGCCACCACGCCCGGCTGGAAAGATTTCTTCTAAAATCTTTTTCGCCACCACCGTTGCAGTTACTTTTTTTTGTTGGAAAGGCTTCAACCCATCTTGAAAAGGTGTCTATAAAAACTAGCAAATATTTGTTACCATATCTTTCTGGGCAAATCTCAGTAAAGTCCACTTCCCAATATGTGCCTGGTCGGTCCCCCCGTATTCTTTTTCCTGGATCAGTTTTGTTTTTGCAAGCATTAACTTGTTGGCAAGGCAAACAGTCTTTGACCACTTTATCTGCCAATCTGTTGAGTCCCGGTATAGAGTATCCTGCAGTTTTCATTAAAGATATTAATTTCTTTGTTCCTAGGTGCGTCCATTTATGCATTTGTTCTAAAATGACCCTGGATTCTTCTGGGATTATTAATTTATTTTGAAAGTACCTTTGGGGACCCTCTGGTACTGGGAGCACAGTCACTTGGTTTTCTATGGCAGCCCTGCGGGCCACGTAATCTGCCATATTATTTCCTTTTATTATGGGAGTGTTCCCCTTTTGGTGACTGGGGCAGTGTATTATGCTCACCTTCTTAGGTAAATGTAGGGCCGTCAGTAGGGCTAGAATTTCAGCCTTATTTTTGATTTCTTTCCCGGATGAAGTGAGAAGGCCCCTCTGCTGGTATATAGCTCCATGTATATGTGCAGTGGCGAAAGCATATCTGCTGTCAGTGTAGATATTTATCTTTTTATTTTCGCCCAGCTTGAGTGCCTCTGTTAGTGCTATAAATTCCACCTTCTGAGCTGATGTTCCCTCCGGGAGAGCTTCAGCCCATAAGACTTTTGACCCGTCTACCACAGCAGCACCGGCCCTCCGCTTACCTTCGTCCAGAAAACTACTGCCATCTGTGTACCAAGTATGGTCTGCATCCAGGAGGGGCTGGTCAGTCAGGTTGGTCCTGCTCCCATGAGCTTCCGCCAAGATTTGATGGCAGTCATGGATGATGAAAGAGGATTCAAGATCCGGGTCAGGCAGGAGGGTTGCAGGATTGAGGCCAGTGGCTGGGGTAAATTTAATCCGATCCGAATTCAATAAAAGTGTCTGATAGTGAGTCATCCGGGCATTTGTGAGCCATCGATCCGGAGATTGTCGGATCACACTTTCTAGTGCATGGGGGGCTATGACAGTCAGATTTTGTCCCAAAGTCAATTTATCTGCATCTTTGACTAAAGTAGCCACCGCAGCTACTATGCAAAAGGAAGCAGGCCATCTGGCTGCAACGGGGTCCAGTTTTTTTGACAAGTATGCTACTGGTCTCTGCCAGGGACCTAGCCATTGGGTGAGCACCCCTTTAGCAATTCCTTTGTTTTCAGCAACGTATAAGTGGAACGGCTTTGTTACATCCGGCAGCCCTAAGGCCGGTGCTGATAGTAGGGCCCGTTTAATTCGATCAAATGCCTGTTGTTCTGGCCCTCCCCAAGTGAAAGGATGGTGATTAGACTTGGTTAGCGGATATAGGGGGGCGGCTAGCTCAGCGTAGCCTGGTATCCATAGTCGCAGAAACCTGCACTTCCCAAAAATTCCCTAACCTCTTTTGGAGTCCGGGGAGGAGGGATTTGGACTACAGTCTGTTTCCTGGCTGCCGACAGCCAATGTTTTCCATCCTTAAGAAGGTACCCCAGGTAACTAACCTGCTGCAGGAAGATTTGAGCCTTTTTGGCTGAGGCTCGGTACCCCAGTGAAGCGAGTTCGGCTAACAGTTTTTCAGTCCCCTCAAGGCATTTTTGTTTGGTAGCCGCTGCCAGGAGGAGGTCATCTACATATTGTAACAGGGTTACCTGAGGATGAGCCATTCTAAAGGCTGCCAGGTCCCAGTGAAGAGCCTCGTTGAAGATGGGGGGGAATTTTTGAATCCTTGGGGTAGCCTCGTCCAGGTCAGCTGTCCTGATATGCCGGAGGTTCGGTCCTTCCATTCAAAAGCAAAGATAGGCTGGCTGCTCGTGCCGAGTCTTAAGCAGAAAAAAGCATCTTTGAGATCTAACACAGTATACCAAGTTCTTTCGGGTGGTAAAGTACTCAGAAGATTGTAGGGGTTTGGCACTGTAGGATGTAAGTCCATAACCCTCCGATTTACTTCTCTTAAGTCCTGCACTGGCCGGTAGTTGTTAGTGCCTGGTTTGCGGACAGGCAGGAGGGGGGTGTTCCAAGATGACTGGCATTTTATTAATATACCTAACTCAAGAAGCCTTAATATGTGGGATCGGATTCCGTCCCTTGCCTCTTTGCTCATGGGGTACTGATGGATCGCAATAGGGTTGGCTGTGGTTTTTAACTCTATCTGGACAGGAGGTTGGTATTTTGCCATTCCCATACCTCCTATTTCCGCCCAGGTCTCCGGAAACTTTTTTAGCCATTCCTGAATTTCGGCTGCTGGGTTGGGGAGGGCTTGTAGTCTATGCTCATCTTCTAGTTTCATAGTGAGAACCTGGAGTAATTTACCTTCTTGGTTGGTGACTTTAGGGCCCTCGGGGTTGAAATGAACTTGTGCCCCGAGTTTGGAGAGCAGGTCCCTTCCTAATAGAGGGTACGGGCATTCAGGAATGACCAGGAACAAGTGGGATACCTGGCCCATGCCAAGGTCCACTGTTCTTCGGGTAGTCCATGAATACTGTTTGTTTCCTGTGGCCCCTTGTACCCAAGACTTTTTGTTGGACAGTGTCCCTTCCGGTTGTAACAGAACCGAATGTTGGGCTCCTGTGTCCACTAGGAAATTGATTGGTTTCCCCTCCACTCATAGAGTTACCCTGGGCTCAAGGAGGGGGGTTGAACCCCAGCCCCGTCAGTCTTCCTCTAAGGTCAAAATTTTTTCTCTTGTGGGGCCTCCCTTTTTCTTAGGACAGTCCTTGGCCCAGTGGCCTCTTTCCCTGCAATAGGCACATTGGTCTGGGCTCAAGGGTTGCCTTCTGCCTGGAACCCTGTCTCCCTGTCCTATGGGATTTCTATATTCTCTTTGTTCTCTTTCCCTGACTACTGTGGCCAGGATTTTGGTTAGATTTCTTTCTTGTCTCTTTTCTCTCCTAAGATTCCTCACCTCTTGTTCCTTTTGTCTACATTCTTCTTTCTCCTCTTCTGTCTCTCTTTTATTAATGACCTTATCTGCCTCTTTAATCAGATCCTGCAATGAATACCCCTGTAGACCATCCAACCTCTGTAACTTTTTTCTTATATCTGGGGCGGACTGGTCAATGAAGGCCATTGCCACCGTGGCCCTATGTTCCTCAGAGGTGGGGTCATAGGGGGCATATCTCTTAAAAGCTTCCATAATCCATTCTAAAACGACTGTGGGTGACTCAGTGGTCCCTTGTATAGTTTCTCTTACCTTGGCCAAATTAGTGGGGCATCTTGATGCCCCACGGAGACCTGCCACAAGACCCCGGCGGTAGATGGTTAGGTGCTCCCTATCTTCTGGCGAGTTAAAGTCCCAGTTGGGTCTGGTCAATGGGAAACCGGAATCAATTTCATTGGGCAGTTGAGTAGGCTGCCCATCATTGCCAGGAACATTTTGTCTAGCCTCAAGGAGTACTCGTTGTCGCTCCTCAGTGGTGAGGAGAGTTTGTAGGAGCTGTTGGCAATCGTCCCAGGTGGGCTGATGTGTAAAAATAAGAGATTCAATTAATGCAGTGAGGGCCTGTGGGTTCTCAGAGAAGGTAGGGTTCTGGGCCTTCCAGTTATAAAGGTCTGCAGGAGAAAAAGGCCAATATTGTAAAGGGTGGTTTCCTTGGTTATCAGGGGAGCCAAATTCCCTCAGGGGTAAAGCTATGGAGTCAGGGGTTATTGCCCTCTGACTTCGGGTCCCAGTTGCGGGCCATTAGTTTCTCCCTTGGCTGGGAGGAGGACAGGGGCCATGGAGGGTACAGCTCCAGGTGGAGGGGCAGGGGCCAAGGCTGGTGGATAAGGGGGGGGGGGTGAATCAGCAAGGAGGAGATCAGCTTGGAGGTCCAGGTAAAGTAGTGCCTTTGTTGTGGTCGAGGTAGAGGCTGCTGTCTTCTTTTCATCCAATTGGACAGTCAGAATGCTGGTGGGCACTGGATCTGCAGGAGAAAGAAAATGACGGACCCATGGAGGGGGAAACAAGACCAGATCTTCCCATGTTACAATATAAGGTATCTGGTCTGGATGTCCGTGGGGTCCAGGGGTAAAAACTTTGGCTTTGATCTGTCTAATCTTTTCTAAAGAGAAAGTCCCTTCGGGGGGCCAATCTACCTGAAAAGTTGGCCACTCAGAAGAACAGAAAGTTTGCCATTTGCCCTTTTTGACTTCCATAGATAAGTAAGAGGCTCGTGTTTTGACCTCAAACCAGTGGTCTAAGGTGAGTAAGAGAGGAGTCGTAGCTGTTTGTCCCATGGTATTTCGTTGCCCCAAGAAGACAGTCAGGAAGATAACAAAAAGAATCCAAACAACAAAAAGACAGGACAGACAGAAGCGGCCACCGCGAGAGCACCACAAGACCAAGACTGAATCAGATGGCACTCTCCTAAGATCTGCCAGTTCCCAGTGGAGAGACACTCTGGTGTCAGCTCCCAGAAGGGTCTCTTGGGCGTCCCCAAGAACCCCAGGATATTGGACCATTAACACGTCTGCCTAGTCCAATATCCAGTAAACAGTGACTAAAAATTCAGAAGGCGCCTCGTGTCATAAAATGAAACTAAAATACAGATGAGCAGACAAACATACAGAAAGCTCGAGTGTACCTCCGATCGTCGGCACTGATGGGTCTGGGGGTGCACAGAAATCCCGGACGAGCCCCCAATGTAGGACCCTAACAGATCCCTCCAGTACTCTGTCCGCCCACAGACCACCAGAGCCGAGAGTCGATGCAAATAGCAAGAGGATTTATTTAGCCAGTGCGCCGGGGTCCGAGCATTTAATGAGATGATGGACCCCGACTGATGGTTACAGAGCATATTTAAAGCAAAAAAAAAAACACACAGCAGGGAGGGGTTCATAGCAGGAAGGGGTTCATAGAAACCACACAGCAGGGAGGGGTTGGTAGACAAAAAACCACACAGCAGGGAGGGGTTTATAGATAAACATTTCAGTTGGTTACATATAGGTGACCTTCAACAGGATTAGTGAGAGCCACCTGGGCAGTTATCTTAGGCAACAGATGGAGTGGGGTCAGGACCCTGCAGTTAGCTAGTACCTGGAACATTTTATCTTCTCGGAGAGTCCTGGGTTACTCAGAGGTCACATTCCCGGAGGGGGAAGACATCCATCTTATATTATCGGAGGGTCCCGGGTTAGTCAGAAGCCACGTTCCAAGAGGGGGAAGGCATCCATCTTAGGTCTGAGTTAGAGTTAGGCAAAAATGGCAGTGCTATTGTTAAGCAAGCTGATTTACAGAATCAAGAAGTTAAATATTAATTTTTCAGATCGTTCAAAGGGACATTTTTTTCTTGCTTTTCAGTTTCATTACAGAAGTCTGGCAATCTTATATTTTCCCAATCCCTTCTATTTTGAGAAAATGTCTCAAAGATATCTATCACTTAGCAAATAGAATTTTCAACTGTCTAAAAATCTCACATACTTGTGTGGGAATCTCACATTATTTAGGAAATAAGAATTTTTCACATGCTCAAGAAAAGTTAAGAAATGTCTATATGTTCAAAATTCATATCTATAATATAATATAATATCCTGTCATTAACTGACTACTGAGAGTAGTAATAAATGAATTTTAATCATTTATTCTCAATGTTAGGTCAGGATGAGCTCCCAAAATGGAGTCACAAAGGACAGCAGGATGGTAACAGACATAAGGAAGTAGGTATTCCACATTCCTCAAGAAACAGCCCAGCCATTATCCCTTCCTTGCCTAACAATGCTCCAGGTCATAGTTTCCTGCCCCGTTATCTGGTAAGTCACCTGGTCATTATTCTGGTGTCACACCTTGACTATCTTAGATCTCCCCTAAGGAAACCTTTTTTAAAAAAGCATTTTTTTGTTCACTTTTAGTTATTTATTTGCGAAGAGAGACAGAGAGAGAGAGAGAGAGACAGAGAGAGAGAGAGAGAGAGAGGCAGATAGAGAGAGAGAGAATGGGCGAGCCAGGGCTTTTAGTCACTGCAAATGAACTCCAGACACATGCACCCCCTTGTGCATCTGGCTAACGTGGATCCTGGGGAATCGAGCCTTGAACCAGGGTCCTTAGGCTTCACAGGCAAGCACTCAACCACTGAGCAATCTCTCCAGCCTGAAATCTTTTTTATTCAACTTTTCCCTTCTTTACCTTCCCCCAACTGAAAAGCCTGATAAAATGCATTATGTGGAAACTCACTTTTTGCTCTGGCCACCGCACATTCACGCATGAGCCCAGGCCCACTGCAACTGCCATGTGAGCACAGACTGTGTCTGTCACTTGTGGCAGCTCAGGTGCCATCCCCTCTCTGTCTGCCGTGCTGTCCATCCATCATTGTCCTGTTGTGGGGGAGTGCAGACTGCTTCTGGGTCCCAGTGTTCCCCCGCCAAAGTTTGGGCTGCTTCGGTGCTTGGTGCCTCAGTGTCCCTCCTAGCATGAGCACAGGAAGATTTGGTGCATTACCACATGAGCACTCAGGCAACTTTGGCACCCCGGCCAGGAAGGAGCTCAGGCAGCTTTGGAAAGTGAGAGCCAAAGCCCAGGCTGCTGGACAACTGCCTCAGGCTGGTTCAGATTCCCATTGTGCTAGAGCCCAGTCTGATGCACCCACCTATGTGCCCATACACTGTGATGGGAAGACCACAGCACAAAAGAAATAACATGAAAAATCAAATGCAAGAAAATACAGTTAGATCACCCAGTCCTACAATGAACGTCTCCAATCAAAACATAGAAGAGTCATTAGGATCAGAACACCAAAATGAAGCTATGAGCAATGCAACCCTGACCAAGCTACTGGTAGAACTTGCAGAAAAGCAACAAAGGACCGATAATCATGTAGATGCTGCCATCACTACACTACACCGAATAGATAAGAAAATGGAAGGAGTTCAAAGACAGTTAAAAGAATGGAGACTGAACAAAAAGAGGACCTCAAAAACCAGCTGGTGATGCTAAATGAAGACATAAAGAAATGCAAGGATGAATTTTAAGAAGCATCAAGAAACTCACAAAATGATGTGAAAAGGGTGCTTGACAAAGGGATGAAAACTATACATAGAAAAGTAGTAGAAAATGCAAACCTAATTGAACAAGCCCAAAACTCTTTAGAAGCTCTCAAGAATAGAGTCAGCCATGTGGAAGATAGAAAGTCAGATCTGCAAGACAAGACAGAAGAAAGAGTTCGAGAGTTCAAAAGTTTCAATAAGTTCAAAATTTTCTGTGAATAGAACATGAGGGAATTGTGGGATACCCTTAAAGGTCCTAACATCCAGATCATGAGAATACCAGAAGGGGAAGAAATTCAGACGAAAGGCATGGAGAACTTATTTCACAAAATTATCAAAGAAACTTCCCCAGTCTCTTAAAAGAAAGGCCCATCAAGATACAAGAAGCTAACAGGACTCTGAACAGATGGGACCAAAGGAGACACTCTCCAAGACATATTGTCATTGAGACTGCAAACATTGACACCAAAGAGAAAATCCTAAAAGCAGCTAGGGAAAAACAGCACACCACTTTTATTTTATTTTTTTTATATTTATTTTATTTTATTTTTTATTTTCTCCTCAATTTTTATTAACACTTTCCATGATTATAAAAAATATCCCATGGTAATACCCTCCCTCCCTCCACTTTCCCTTTTGAAATTCCATTCTCCATCATATCCCCTCCCCATCTCAATCAGTCTCTCTTTTATTTTGATGTCATGATCTTTTCCTCCTCTTATGATGGTCTTGTGTAGGTAGTGTCAGGCACTATGAGGTCATGGATATCCATGCCATTTTATGTCTGGAGGGAGCACGTTGTAAGGAATCACTCTTTCCGCCACCTCTTCCGCATTAGATCCTGAGGCTTGTAAGGAGCACACCAATTTTAAAGGTAACCCCATCAGAAGTACTGCAGACTTCTCAATAGAAACCCTGAAAGCTAGAAGGGCCTGGAATGAAATACTGCAAAGTCTAAGAATGTATGGCTTCCAAGCCAAACTACTCTGCCCAGCAAAAGTATCCCTCATAATAGATGGTGACAGAAAAACTTCCCATGACACAATTAAGCTTTACAATTATATGAACACAGAACGAAACCTACAGAGAGTATTTCAGGAAATTCTCCACAGAGAAGAAACAAATAATCAAACTCAAATGCTTACAAGAAGCAGATCACAATAACTAAACTCAGAGTAGTCACAAAAAACTTCAAAGTCCATGAAAACACCAACCCACATATACCATCACAATATGGCAGGGATCAAATCAAATCTCACAGTCATTACCCTAAATATTAATGGCCTTAATTCACCCATCAAGAGACACAAGCTAACAGGATGGATCAAAAAATTAGACCCCTCAATCTGTTGTCTTCATGAAACCCACCTTACCACTAAAGACAGACACCTCCTCAGGGTGAAAGGGTGGAAAACAATATTCCAAGTAAATGGGAATAAGAAACAAGCAGGCATAGCTATAGTAATATCAGATAAAATAGACTTCAAATGAAAAATAATCAAAAGAGACAAAGAAGGCCACTTCCTACTTATCAAGGGAACGATCCATCAAGATGGTATTACAATCAAAAATCTGTATGCACCAAACACAGGGGCACCACAGTTCATAAAACAAAACCTACCTGACAAAAAAACAGAAATAAGCCCCAACAGCATCATAGATTGGGATTTCAATACACCATTATCAGTAATAGACAGATCATCCAAACAGAAAATCAACAGGGAAGTAAGAGAGCTCAACAAAACCATAGATCACTTAGACCTAACGGACATCTACACAACTTTCCATCCCAAATCCACAGACTACACATTCTTCTCAGCAGCCCATGGAACATTCTCTAAAATAGACCATATACTAGGTCACAAAGCCTGCCTCCACATATTTAGGGAGATTGACATAATTCCCTGCATGATATCAGATCACAATGCTATATTGCTAGAAATTAACAAGAAAAGACCTGCCAAGAATCCCAACGGCACCTTGGAAACTGAACAGCACACTTTTAAACAATAAGCAGATAGTGGATGAAATAAAAAATGAAATTGCAAAATTTCTAGAATTGATTGACAATGAGAACACATCATACCAAAACTTATGGGACACAATGAAGGCAGTCCTCAGGGGAAAATTCATAGCACTCAAAGCCTTCATAAAAAAGACAGAGAGATCCCAAATCAATAACCTAACCATCTACCTAAAGGCACTGGAAAAGCAAGAAAAATCCAACCCAAAGAGCTCCAGAAGGAAACAAATAATTAAAATCAGAGCAGAAATTAATGAATTGGAAACTAAGAAAACAATTAAGACAATTGACGAAATAAAGAGCTGGTTCTTTGAAACAATAAACAAGATTGACTAACCCCTGGCCAATTTGATCAAGCAAAAAAAAAAGAGATGCTTCAAATTAACAAAATTCAAAATGAAAAAGGAGATATCACAACAGACATAAGTGAAACTGGGAGAATCATCAGGACTTATTTCAAAAAACCTCTTCTCCACAAAACTGGATAATGTGGAGGAGATGGACAGATACCATCTATCAAAGCTAAACTCAGAGCAGATTAATCTCCTCAATGAAACTATCACACTCATGGATATTGAAAAAGTAATAAAAACCATCCCCCAAAAGAGTCCAGGACCAGATGACTTCTCAGCTGAATTCTATCAAACCTTCATGGAAGAACTCAAACCAATCTTCCTCAAATTGTGCCACACAATTGGTGAACAGGGAAAGCTACCCAACTCCTTTTATGAAGCTAGTATCACCCTAAATCCAAAACCAGGCAGAGATGCCACAAGAAGAGAAAACTACTGGCCTATTTCCCTGATGAACTTAGATGCAAAGATCCTCAACAAAATCATCAAAAACTGAATCCAACAACACATCAAAAGCATTATCCACCTTGACCAAGTGGGATTCATTCCAGGAACACAGGGGGGGTTCAACATACAGAAAGCTGTCAATGTAATACACCACATAAACAAGGTTAAACACAAAAACCACATGATCATTTCCATAGATGCAGAAGGCCTTTGACAAGATACAACATCACTTCATGTTCAAAACATTGGAGAGAATAGGCATGGGTGGTTCATATCTTAACATAATAAAGGCAATACACAAAGCTCTGAAGTCCCAAATAATACTTAATGGGGAGAGACTGGAGGAATTCGCATTAAGATCAGGAACAAGACAGGGTGGTCCATTCTCACCTCTGCTTTTCAATATAGTACTGGAAGTCCTAGCTCAAGCAATAAGACAGGAGAAGGAAATAAAAGGGATACAATTTGGAAAGGAAGAAGTTAAGTTAGCTCTATTCACTGATGACATGATTGTATATGTAAGACACCCAAGAGACTCCATCCCAAAACTCCTGAAGGTGATTAACTCCTATAGCAAAGTAGCAGGATACAAAATCAATGCACAAAAATCAGTAGCCTTGCCGGGCGTGGTGGCGCACGCCTTTAATCCCAGCACTCGGGAGGCAGAGGTAGGAGGATCGCCGTGAGTTCAAGGCCACCCTGAGACTCCATAGTGAATTCCAGGTCAGCCTGGGCTAGAGTGAGACCCTACCTCGAAAAACCAAAAAAAAAAAAAAAAAAAAAAAATCAGTAGCCTTTCTATATGCTAATGACAAAGATACAGAGAAAGAAATAAGGGACATGGTCCCATTTTCAATAGCAACAAAAAAATAAAATACCTTGGAATAATGTTAACCAAGGAAGTGAAAGATCTATACAACAAAAACATAAAAATACTCAAAAAAGAAATTGAGGATGACTTGAGAAAATGGGAAGATCTCCCATGCTCCTGGATAGGCAGAATTAACACTGTGAAGTTGGCAATCCTACCAAAGGCAATATACAGATGTAATGCAATTCCAATTAAAATTCCAACAGTGTTCTTCACAGAGATAGAACAAATGTTCTCAAATTTCATATGGAAAGGCAGAATGCCTCACATATCCAAACATATCCTCAGCAAAAGAAATACCTTGGAGGCATCACCATATGTGATCTAAAGCTATATTACAAAGCCATAGTAATAAAAAGAGCATGGTACTGGCATAAAAACAGGAGTATAGACCAATGGAATAGACTTGAGACCCAGACTTTGGGTCAAGCAACTTTAGCTACTTGATATTTGACAAAGGCCCTAACAATATAGGCTGGAAAAAAGACAGCATCTTCAACAAATGGTGCTGGACAAACTGGATAACCATATGCAGGAAACTGAAACTTGATCCACACATTTCGCCATGCACTACACTCAAGTCCAAATGTCTCAAAGACCTCAATATAAGAGCAGAAACTCGACCACTACTGGAAGAAAATACAGGAAGTACTTTCCATGATATAAGAATGGAAAATGACTTCCTGAACTGAACCCCAGTAGGTCACTATCTTAAACAGTCACTCAACCAATGGGATCACATGAAGCTGAAGAGTTTCTTTACAGACAAGCATACAATAAGCAAAGCCAATAGGTTACCCACAGAATGGGGGAAACTGTTTGCTGTGTAGCCAACTGACAGAGGCCTAATCACTAGAATCTACAAAGAACTCAAAAATCTAAACAGTAAAAACTCATACACCCCATTCACAAAATGGGCAAAGTGCCCAACAGGCAGTTCACAGAGGAAGAAATACAAATGGCAAACACACACTTAAGAAAATGTTCATTATCCCTAATCATCAGAGAAATGCAAATTAAAACAACTATGAGATTCCACCTTACCCCAATAAGGATAGCAAACATCCAAAAATCAAATGAAAATAAATGCTGGTGAGGATGTGGAGAAGTAGGAACACTAATCCACTGTTGGTGGGAATGTAAGATTTTAAAACCACTTTGGAAAACAATATGGAGACTCCTGAAAAAGCTGACTATGGAGATACCAACAGACTCAGTTATTCCCTACTGGGCATCTACCCTAAAACCTTCAAACCACAGGCCAGAGAGATTTGCTCAACCATGTTTGTAGCTGGCTAAATTTGTAATAGCTAAGAGCTGGAATCAACCCAGATGTCCATCACCAGAAGAATGGATAACTAAGATGTGGTACATAAACACAATTGAATTCTGTACAGCTGTAAGAAAAAATGACACACTGAAACTTGAAGAAAAGTGGTTGAACCTGGAACAGATCATTCTCAGTGAACTTACCCAATCACAGAAAAAAAAAATCACCACATAGTCTCACTCATCTACAGCACCTATCCTGAATCTACCCAAGATGTCTTGCATACCCAGCAAGCATCTCGTGGACTAGACAATAGGATGGATGGGGAGGGAAGGGAAGGCAACGGAGGGGGTGGGAAACACAAATCTAGACCCAAACGGCAATGGTACCATAAAATTCTACACCCTAAAGACAAAGCAAATGGCTGAACCTTCACCAGGCTCTTAGAGTGAACACCTGAGCCACACGACACTGGAGAGGGTATGATGAAGACTGACCTCAATCTTCTACAGCTTCTCTCTCTCTCTCTCTCTCTCTCTCTCTCTCTTCTCTCTAACTCTTTTATATTAGTTATCTTTTTCTTCCTTTTCTTAGTGGGCACTGACCTGTAACTCCCAGAACCAGCATGTGGCTATCATCCACAATGAGCTTTTGATCAGAGAGACCTACAAGGTTTCCTAAAAGAAAGACAGATTTCTGTCAGAGTAGTTGATGACCCACCAAAGGTTAGTGGTAAGACCCTACTGCTGAAGACACCTTATGTGGTTGGCATGTAAAATGGAAGGGCATGTCTGGAATCTGGAAGAGATTCAGTCCCCAGACAGTCAGTGTGTCTAGTGCCAGAAGGTGATACATGGTTTGCTGGGGGAAAATGACCAATATCTGCCCAAGCAAGTCATGGTCTAACCTACTTAGCAGCAAATAACCTGTCATGATGCCCACACAAGTGCAATAGTGGCACACAGCCATGGTGGGGAACCAACTGCTCTTGATTCGGCTATCTGATCCCCTCAGTGGTACAGGACCCATAGCTGGAGCTGGGAAACAAGTCAGAACCATATCCAAACATAAGCCCACTCTCCATTATCAAGCTACCACCAATTGTGGGCTACAAGAGAGCCTACACCTATTAAATTCTCCATAAAAAATAAGGGTTATCTCATTTTTCTGGTGCTAACTTAGTCTCCGTTGGAGAATCTGCTTCTCTTTTTCAGATAGATGTAGATCCTAAGGAGAGAGCCACCCCATCATACCTCAAAAGGGCCCCAGATGAAACTAAGAATAATTGGCAAAACAAGTACAGGTGCTGTTTTCTTGGTGAACTGTGTACCAGCACAATGGTGAAGGAGATCAACAGAGAGAAAAATCAACTCCTACCAAATCAGAGATCCAGAGACCCAGAGGCCCCCAACACCTCATCACTGAAGGAGACCAAAACTGAACCCAACATGGCTCAGGGAAATTTTGCTGAAGAGGGGGCAGGAAGAATGTCAGAGCCACACATTGGGTCATGATATGCAGAGACATTTATCCTACCCATAACTGTGGGCTGACTCCAGAATGCATGTCCCATATACCTCAACAAGGAGGGGCCAAGGGGAGGGGGTAGGTCATGGATGAGCCTAATAATGGTGCCAAACTGACTGTATTTGCTGTGTAGAAAACTAATTAATAAAAAAGTTCTTAAAAAAGAGACAAATTGGGTCATATTTTTAAAATTTAGGTTTTAAATAATTTATAATAAGGGAAAAACAAGAAAAAAATATAAAGTATGATTCTGACAGATTTACAATAAAAGCATTCTTTATTATAATTGTTTAAATTATGTACAGTATTTGTGATTTAGAATATAAAAGACATTCCTAGGGAATCCAACTCCTGTAGTAAATACTTTTCTAAATGCAGGCATTATAACTTACCATTTTTTATGTAGGAGTACAAAAATGATTCCAATACAGTTTTGATTGATCATAAATACTGCACATATTTCTTTATTCGCCTTTGTAGTCTCTGTCCCAACTTTTTGGAGGTATTTTTAAACGTTTTTTTTTTTTTTTTGAAAAACAATGTTTTTGTGATTATTGTTGAATTTGGAACTTGGTTGCTTTTATTTTCTGTCCTTTTCATTATACTTATTACAACAGTAAGTATTGTTATATAAGTAAGACCATGGACTAGCAGAATGTGAGCCAAAGTTTTATTGGGTAAAAAAAGAAAGAAAAGAAAAAGAAAATCTGATATACAATGTCTGCTCCCCAGAGGTAATCTTGGGGGCAGTCCTGAACTCTTCAAAGTTTCAGTTTTTTAGAAAAAAAACAGGATGTCAATTAAACCATAAATCGCAATTCGCATGTGACAGTTACATAAAAGTATACATACATATAGCTCACTTTACACTTACCACTGTATGGATTAATCTCATATATTTATGTAATTAAGATCTACCTCTTTTTCTACTCTTCTCCTTCACAAACTCCAAGAAGGCAGGCTGACTCTTATTCAACACCCTGTACTTGCCATGAAGCAAAGTCCTTGGCACATAAGGGTACTCAAACATACAATGGATGTATGAATAAATGATGAGTGAATGAAAAAATAAGCACCTTTGAGGGTGCCAAACTATCAGTTATGACGTACACTCTCTCACTGACTGACCTAGATGCAATCTAGGAAGTCTTTGCAGTCATTGTGAAGCCATGCAATTGAAACCTAAGCCATATTTCTGGACTACATAACCTCAATGATCCCAAGTGCTTCAGAACATAGTATTCATCAGAAGGCAAAGTAAACATTTAAAAACATTTAAAAGGAATGCTTCCAGCACTTTGGATACAGAGGTAGGAGGATTGCAGTGAGTTTGAGGCCATCCTGTACTAGAGTGGAGATTTATTTCTGGTTTGTTGTCAAGTAGGTTTTGTTTTATAAAATATGGTGCAACCATGATTGTGATGTCTTCATGTTCTATCATTCCCTTGATGAGTAGAAAGCAGCCTTCTTTGATCCTTTTGATTACTTTTGGATTGAAGTATATTTTGTCAAATAGTAATATAGCTACACCCTCTTGTTTCTTATTTCCCTTTGCTTGGAAAATAATATTCCATTCTTTTACCCTGAGGAGGTGTCTGTCTTTAAATACTGAGGTGGGTTTCTTGATGACAGTAGATAGAAGGGTCCATTTTTATGCTCCATCCTATGAACTTGTGTTTTTTGATGGGTGAGTTAAGACCATTAATATTTAAGATTATAATTTTGAGGTCCCATTTAATCCCAGACATGTTGGAGGCTTCATGGAGTTTTGTGCTTTCTTGGACTTTGTCCATATCCATGCCTGCTATACATTTGGTTAATGTGTTCTTACTCATGTAGGCTCTTGAGGCTGATTATTTGCCTCTTGTGTAGAGTATTTCCTGAAGTATTCTCTATAGGTTTGGCTTTGTGGTCATATAGTCATAGAGCTGGTTTTTATCATGGAAGGTTTTCCTTTCACAATCTATATAAGGGATATATTTGCTGAGTATATTAGTTTGGACTGGAAACCATAGTTTTTTGTTTTTTACTTTGAAGTACTCCCTTCCAAGCCCTTCTAGTTTTCAGGGTTTCCATTTAAAAGTCTGAGGCAATTCTGATGGAATTGCCTATGCACACAATGAGCTGTTTCTCTCTTGCTGCTTTTGGCATTCTGTTTTTGTTTTATTTTGTTTAAGGTTTCAATTATAATGTGCCTTGGAGAGTTTCTTCTTTGGTCCACTGTGTTTGATGTTCTGTGAGCTTCTTTTAACTGGATGGGTGTGTCTTTTGAGAGGGTGGGAAAGTTTTCTTCACAAATTTTATAGAATGTGTTCTCCATGCCTCTGGCCTGAGTTTCCTTCCCTTCTGGTACAACCAATATCTAGATGTTTGGTTGTTATAGGGTATCCCACAATTCCCTCATGTTCTGTTTGCATGATTTTTTGAAGTTATCAAAGTTTTTGGACTCCTGAGCAATTTCTTCTGTCTTGTCTTCCAGATCCGAGGTTCTGTCCTCCACACTGTTAACTCTGTTACTGTGGGTTTTTAGAGAGGCGTTTACAAACTCCATTTGATTTTTGTTTCTGGTTGCATTTTTCTGTATTACATCTATCCCTTTGTCAAGTTCCATTTTCAGGTAGTGATTTAATTTTCTTGATCCTTCTTGGAATTCATTCTTGCATTGAATCATGTCTTCTTTATGATTAATCAACAGTTTATGGAGACTCTCTCTTTGTTGACTACCTTCAATTCATTTTTCTCTTTTGCTGTCTCTTTGGATTTCCTCCATTAAGTTAAGACTAATGATGAAAGCTTTGTACATTTCATTTATGTCATTGTTGGTTTTTTGATGATTTGCCTCCAGTTCAGTGATTTGCTTGGTCAGTCACATAGCTTATTGTGTTTTTATTTTGGGGTTTTATTTCTGTTTTCTCTTCTATGTTTTCATTGGAGTCTTCCAATGTGAAACTAGGCAATCTTGGTGGAGAGTGCTTAGATTGTTGTTATGTGTTTCTTTTGTTGTCTTGCTTTTGTATTGTGGTATTCCCATCTCTGGGATAAAAGTCTTATTATTATTTCTTTCAAGGATGAAGCAAGATGCCAGACATGGTGGTACATGCCTTTAATCTCATCACTTGGCAGGCAGAGGTAGAACCTCTCTTAGTAACCAGAGAAAAACAACACTGCGTTGGGAGTCTTGTCAAAGCAGGAACTCACTTTATTGTTACAGGCGGTTGCCTATATAGTGTTGAGAATGAGGGTGGGGATTCTAGGATGGGGAGAGAGGTAAGGGCCAATAGTAAACTGAGACTTTTGAAATGATTGGTTCTAAGCGCATGCAGGAATTCCAACTCCTATGTGGAAGTAACAGGCCAAGGCCATTTGGCACCCTGCTGAGTCATAGCTGACCGGAGGCAGTTCACAAAACTTTAGCTAAGCTCAGGAAGTTCCACTAGGCCTCACATCCAGGCCTCTCAAGGCTCAACATCTCCCCCTTTTGTTTTTGTAAGAGCATTAGTCACCATGGCCCCTATCTTAGGTTGTCCTCTGGGGATCTTACCCGTCACTGGGTACCAGGTGTTTACCTTGCTGAGAACCCACTCCATGGCCTGTCTTAGGTTGTCTCAGTCAGTCTGAGATCTTACCCATCATCGGTCACATGGAGGGCAGAGGAGGTGGCAGTGGGTCATCTGAGGAACTTAATTCTTGAGTTGCCAGCCTGTGATAATGTATCTCAACCTGATGGATTTTTATTGCCTCTAGCCGCGGGTGAATAAATTGTGTAATTTTGTTAATTACACAAGGCCCAACAGTGAGGATAAGGGAAAGGAGAAAAGGTCCAAGTAGAGGGAGGAGGTAGGGTAAGAAGCCATGCAGGCCCATCCACAGTGGGTTTTCTTGAAGGTCCCACTGTCTCCTCTCCAGGTCCTCTTGAAGCCTTTTGATCTTGTCCTGAACTATTCCCAATATATTGGAGTAGAAACAGCATTTTTCCTGTGAAAACAAACATATGCCTCCCCTTTCAGTGGTTAATAGGTCTAGTCCCTGTTTTGTAGGACTACCTCAGCCAGGGAATCTAGCTGTTGTTGGAGATCAAGGATAGCGTTGGACACGGCTTTTTATGTCACTGATCAACTGCACAGAGAGCTTACCCATCTGAGCTGTTCCGGTGGCCATGCCTGCAGTTATTCCCAACCCAATGAGTAGGGTCATATGGGCAACTGTAGCTGTATCATTAGTGACTACTGTAAGCAGCCGGGGAGGCCCAGATTGGAGGCAAGGCCAACAGTCCTCCACAAGGGAGGGAGTTATTTGGTTTATCACGGTGAAGACCATTTTAGGAACAGTCCTCAGGGGTGGGACACTCCCTAGAGAAGTGATTGTCAGTGTCCCCTTGTTGGGACAAATATTTTAGGTCTATGGCTGGTACCCAAATGGGTCATTTTCTTCTTACAAAGTTTTCCCATGGACAAAAATTCCATGAGCTTCACACAAGTTTCTATCAAAAAATTCCTTTCTGTTACAGAGTTTTTGCACTTCAATCACTTCTCAGTACAAAAGATTATCCCAAGGTTGGGAAACGAACAAACCCTTTGGTCCCAGAAATACAAACATGGATCTTAAGGATAGGCCAGCTCTTATCAGTAACACTGAATGTGCATAATCTTGCTTCCATGTAGGTGCTAAAGTCTTGCTGTCAAATGGCCCAGAGCTATAGATACAAGGCCAGCCAAATGACTCCAGACAATTCTCCCCCCCCCCCTCTTTTTTTATGAACCAGGCCCTTCTGGGCCTCAGTGCAGAAAGACTGTGCCTGTCTTAGGTTATCGTCTACGATATTTAGGCTTTACCCGTCATCGGTAGATGAATTCCATCATTCATGCCCTGTCTTAGGTTGACCTAACTCGAGAGAATCTTACCCATCTTTGAATAGCAGCCTCTGCAGGGGCTTTAAGATAACGTGTCAGGAAGCTGGGGTTGGGTCCATACCTGTATCCCATGTTCTTCTGCATGGATATCCATAATGGATCTCAAAAGGCATTTAACGAGTATGGGCAGCAGACACAGAATGATCAATAGACAAACACCTGTAGCAGCAAATCTTCCTATACATGAAGTGAGAGAATTCCATCCAGGAAAGGCAGACTTAAAAGCAGATATTAAGTCACCAGCAGCTTTAGCTGCATCAAAAGTAAGATGATTATTTTGCAAAGACAAAATCTCTGAATGCAACTGAATCAGATCCAAGGAAATATTATCACTATGCCAAATACACTTAAGTGTATTTTCCCAATGCTGTTGACTGTCATTATATTTTTTAGAAGTAACACAAATCCATTGAAAATCTACATGACACTCCAAACGAGTTCTAACTTTCAACCCTAGTATCTCTTCGCCCAAATATGTAACCACATCATACAGAGCATCTAACAGTTGAAACTGTATCTAGGGTACGGATTGAGCCCAAGATCTTAAAGGGAGGCACAATTTGAACTTTCTCAGGAGCTACTTTAAAGCTGTGAGTATGAAGGATAGTTAGACATTAAAAGTACAAGCCTAAAGCCAAAAGCCACAGCACACTTCAGGAACTCCAGCTAGGCACACTTTGCATACCTTTAGATTGAAATCTGAAACCCACCACTACACCTTAAGATCCACCCACTGACATTACCTCCAGCCAGGTGGCTGCAGAGTGCAAACTACAAACAAATAAACAACTGAATATATTGGGGGCCATCTATTCAAACTACCACATTCTGCCCCTGGCTCCCAATAGATTTATAACCATCACACATTATAAATTGTACTCAGTTCAATTTCAAAGGTCCCCACAGTCTTGACCAATTTAAGATATTAAGACCTGTAAAATCAAACAAGCTAAACACTTCTAAAATATAAAGGCACAGAGTAAACATTTTTAACTGGTATAAGGCATAGCAAGGAGAGACTGAAACAATGTAAACTTAACCACCATCCAAAAGTGTTTGCATTTCTATGATAGTCTTCCCTCAGGCATCCTTTCCATGGTAAAGCAATTGGACCATCTTCCTTTAAGATGGCTAATGTGTTTGACAGTAGCAGATTCAGTAACCTAAAACCAGTCTCAGTGTCTGTAATTTTAACTTGCAAGAGGTTTTTGAGCTTAAAATATTAAATTGCTCAGTCCAATATCTCTAGCCAAGCACATCAGTCCATTACAAATTTAACCTTGATCAAACTCTCTGGGCCTGGGCAGCAGGACGCAGCCAGCCCTTATGCCAGTAGCCCAGTTCCAACGAAGTCCTCTGCAGTCTTTCCTTCCCCTTAGAAAGCTCATGAGCCAAGTCTGAAAGTTCAATGCTGTCTGCACTTAGCATTCTCAAACTCTTATCAGAATAGTCCATAAAACTTACCTTACCACTCCAGAAGACACCTTCAGTTGCAAGCACCAAGTCCATGCCTATTCCTCCAAAACAAAGGTTCCAAAAGATCAACATCCACATGGTCAGGTTCATCTCAGTCCACTCCTTGGTACCAAGTTATGTAGCAGACAGTTTAGGGTTCACTCAGATGAACTTCCAGACCAGGCACAGTTATGGAGGAAGGGGTATTTATTGAAGCTTACAGATCCAGAGGAAGTTCCATAATGGCAGAGAAAGCTGGCCTGCCTTCACAGGCCCAAGCAGAGAGAGAGAGAGGCAGAAGCCTAAAGGTCAAAAGCCACTGAAAGGATGTAAAATACAGCCTAAGCCTGGGCTCCATCCCCACAGCCCGACACAGCGGCGGTGAGAGAGAGAGTTCCTTCCTTTTGGGAATGGAGTTCATATGGAAATTCGAACAAAGAAGTTGGGGGCAGGTGCTGGGGGCACCCCAGTCAGGTGTCGGCTAAAGCAAACAGTAGTGGCCCCCTGCAGTAGAGTGTCTCTGGAGGACCTTTGAAATGGAGATTCCTCAGAGACTTTGGGGAGGGGAGGGCAGCAATTAAATGGGCAAGGATTGCAGAATTGAAAAATTGACACATTTGGCCGGCTATATTATCTATCTGAGGCAGGCCTGGACCCCTTTTTTGTTTAGAATAGTCATGATTGATTTCTCACTACCACACTCCAAAGGAGCCTTAACCCCAGCCTCCTAAGAAGCCCTAAATACCTCAAATTCCAGACCCAGCTCTCTGCCAGTGGATGGGTAAAAGGTCACACTTCTTGCTGTTCCAGAACCTGCTTTCTGGCCCGAGTGACCTATCTTAACTGCAATTTGTCACCCCCACCCAGGATCCCGCACAAATGCAGACCTCTGAGGCTATAGGAAGAAAATTATCATGTGTTACAAATTGATTGGTCCATGGTGCACGGGCTTGGACAATTTAAAATGATTAGCCTAAGAACTATAAAATGTTACACATTGATTGGTCAACACTGCGTGGGTACCCGAGGTTATGGAATGATTGGTTCACGATGCATGGGCATTGTTGTAATCCTAATAAAAGCTGTCCTGGCCCTGCACTCGGGGTCCACAGCCCTCTACCCCTGTGTGGCATATGACTGTGGGCTCCAGCACGCTGGAATAAAAATCCTCATGCTGTTTTCATCAAGACTGTTTCTCATGAGTGATTTGGGGTGCTGTCTTTCCCAAGACTGAGCCCAGGGAGACCCCCAGAGCGGGACTTTCACCACACAGTATGTCCACTAGGGACATATGACCCATTCAGAAATACCAAAGCCGCAGATGCAGCTTGCCAGCGAACCAAAGTGAAAGGAAAGAGAAGGAGAGCAAAGAGATGTTGACAAGCAAGTACAGGTTATAGAAGCAAAGTTTAGCACATTAAATATGAAGACTGCCTCATAACATATGAGGGTACACTCACCCGCACACCGATTGACCTCCTCAATGAATGCCTCGCATGGGGCACTAGTCTGCTGGGTTCCCGGAGCCCCACATCAGGCGCCAGACTGCCGGGCTCCCCTGGCAGGTAGTGCTGAGGAAGGACCAGGCCTGCTGGTTCCTCCCAAGGGATTGAGGAGGAGGATGTGTGTTGACTCAGAACTTCTCCTAGTCACCAGAGAAAAACCATACTGAGTCTGGAGTCTTGTTGAAGCAGGAACTCACTTTATTGTTACAGGCGGTTGCCTATATAGTGTTGAGAACGAGGGTGGAGATTCTAGGATGGGGGGAGAGGTAAGGGCCAATAGCATAGCACAACTTTTGAAATGATTGGTTCTAAGCACGCACGTGTGGGAATTCCAACTCCTATGTGGAAGTAACAGGCCAGAGGTCATTTGGCTCCCTGCTGAGTCATAGCTGGCCGGTGGCAGTTCACCAAACTTTAGCTAGGCTCAGGAAGTTCCACCAGGCCTCACATGCTGGCCTCTTAAGGCCCAACATCACATAAGCAGTGACCCCCCCCCCCCCATCCTCTTTCACTTTCTGGAAATCATTCATGTACATTCTGGCTCTAAAGATTTGCCTTTAGAGGGAACTAGTTAGATAGCTTTCTCACTATATTATCTTGTGGGAGATCCTCCTTTCTCTTCCTCCTGGGTGCTGGGATTAAAGGCCTGTGCCACCACACCTAGCCCCTTAGATTTGTTTTTAAGTTCTAGTCCTTTTAAATCTCCCCTAGATAAATCCCCTTCCTAATCCCCCCCCCTTCCAGGCCCATGCTCAGCTCCCACATAGTCTCTCAGATGACATGGATGTATTCAGCCCTTCCCTTGGTTCTTGGACTCCCTGCACACCCTTGACTCTCCTGAATACATACAACAATTTGTAATCTATCTTCCTCAGTCTGTTTATTCCAATTCTTTGTTAAAACAAATAAAAATCCAGGGTTTGGAATTTAAAGACTTTCCCTGAACCATCCCAAACCCTGTTATAGCCTATTTCAGACATTTAATATTAATGCAATCATACAACATGTGTTGCTTGTTGTACTGAGGCCTAATGTAAGAAAATTGGGGGCTGGAGAGACGGTTTAGTGGTTAAAGCATTTGCCTACAAAGCCAGTTCAACTCTCCAGGACCCACATAAGCCAGATGCATAAGGGGGTGCATGCACCTGGAGTTTGTTTGCAGTGGTTGGAGGCCCTGACATGCCCATTCTCTCTCTCTCTCTCCCTCTCCTCTCTCTCTCTCTCTCTCTCTCTCTCTCTGCCTCTTTCTCTCAAATAAATAAATAAATATATAAAATAAGAAAATTGTGAATACTGAATGTTATAATATGGTTAACAAGAAGAAATTTTTTCGGGGGTACTTAGGTTAAAAGATAATAGTATGTGATATATTTATAGAAGGTATTGGGAAGATGATAATTAAGAATGTAAAAAGAGATGGTAAAAAGTATTGGAAAGCTGATAGATAGAATTGAGAACATGATTTTTAAAAGTGTTAAGAAAGTATCACAAAAGGATTAAATTTCCTTTAGGAGAAAACCAATAGATAAATATAATTCAAATCTGTAACCTCCAAGTTTAAAATTCAGTTTCTTTTCTTTCTCTCTCTCTCTCTCTCTCTCTCTCGCTCGCTCACTCTCTCTTTCTTTTTTTGTTGTTTGTTTTGCTTTTCAAGGTAGACTCTTACTTGAGCCCAGACTGACTTGGAATTCACTATGTATTCTCAGGATGGCCTCAAACTCACAGCAATCCTCCAACATTGGCCTCTTGAGTTCTAGGATTCAAGGCATGACCCACCATGTCTGGCCAATTCAGGTTTTAAGACCTCCAAGCTGCCTAGAGGATTATTAAGAATGACAGAATTCTGCTGGGTGTTATGTCTTACACTTTTTGTACAAGCACCTGGTATTTTAGGGGATTATTAGGTCATGACAGGATTCTGCTGCATGTGATGATTTACACCTATAATCAAAATGCCTGAGAATTAAAGGCAATAGGACCAGAGATTATTGCTGGACAATGACAGACTGTTTAATCCCTAGCCCGTCCTGAAACAGTCACAAACCAGGTGGGAGACAATGCCAAGGCTCCTACTTAATTGAGTTCCAGACCAGAAATGAACAGAAGACCACCAGCCAGCATCTGTCTCTCTACAGCTGGATGCTGAAGAAGAGAACAGCAATTGCCTATCTCTACAGCAAGTTTTTAAAGGCAAAAACCACATTCCTGCCCTTCAGTCATCCTTCTCTTTCCCCTACTTTATTTTGCAAGAGCAAGCAAGCATGGTTGACAACAGTAGAATTTGGTGGTCAGTGCAGAGCAAGCACCAGACAAGGATGAGACTGAACACCAAATGTTGGTATGCAGCATGTACTGGAGACCAGGTTGCCTTGACTTTAGAGAAAGACACCAGATATTTTAGCTACTGTTCTGTTTTAATACTTATTCTCCTGTAACTCCTGGAGAATGTCAAGATAGCCTCAATTAGGTCTGTTGAGGTTGTTTCATTCCCCACTGGTTTTGGTAACTGATCCAAATCTTGGGCTCATCTGTCATTATTGGCTCATATTTAGTATTGAGAACCATTAAGTTCCTGAGAAAGTTCTCTGCTGGATAAACTTGACTAGAACACTTAAAATGTAGGGGCCTACAATCAGTCCTAAAAGTAGCTAATTATGGATCCAGAGATGGCAGTAATCAGAGTGGTGAGCCAGGGTGACCAAGAAAACAAATTGTCATATCAATTACTTGAACTCTTATGGAATTCCTCTCTGTCATTTAGATGTTTTTTAATTACAGACATGCTCTCTCAGATCACTCCAAAGTAGTAGGTATAGAAACAGCAGGTTTCTCCTACAGCCATATAAAGTCCCCAGTGAACCCCAGAGGTTCCTATGGTGACTGATCCCACTATTTCCAAGCTTATTAGTAAGGGCACCAAAACAGTAGCTCTCCCCTTTTGTTTAGCTGAGGGGAGGAGTGAGAGAACAAGTGTGCAGCTGGTTTGCAGAAGCAGTACATGCCAGCTTGTTCAGTCTATATGATTCAAAACATTTTTTCAAAACATATCTATGAATCAACATGTATATTAATCATACAGTTGGGTCTTCCTAACGATGAGCTCTGTTATACTCTATTTTAGTCTAAACTGTCCTTCCCTCTTATTGTCCCTCTGGGTCCTTCCAAGACAGTTCTCTCTTTAGGAGTCCTTCATCTACTAACAGAGATAATCTCAGCTCCTCAGCAGTTAACTCTTACAGTGACTTAGTATATCAGTAGAGCATTCAGCTTCTTTTCCATTACATTTCCCTCCTCTTCCCAGTCATAATCCCTTATAATCTAACTGGAATTTTTCCAACCAGATATAGCAAACACCAGTAGGACCAGTGGACATAGTGTCCATTTTTTCCTCAAATCTCATGTTGAATTCCTCAAGCTTCTGCCATGTGTAGAATAGTCAGATTCTGGAGTGACAAGAGCAGGGTTGTAGTCTCCTTGTCAGGGCCAGGTGTCCTCTGGAGCTTGACCTGGAGCGGACCCTCTGAGTTCCTGGTAATCGGCTAGCTGCTTCAATCAGCTGAGGACACTGTCCTCTTGACTCTGGTGTGATGAACCTATACCCCTTGGTCGATGGATATGGGCCCAATTCTCTGAGGGCATGTGGGTTCCCTTGTGTTAAAATTTTTAAGGGAGCACAATCAATGGCAGGAGAATCTGGCTTACTTCCATAAATTTGAGCAAAGAGACACCTTTGAACAATCAGTACCACCCACATCAGCAAGTACAAACAGCTAGAACTCTAAATTGTTTCTACATGTTAGGATGGGGGTCTGAGATTTGCCTTAGTGATATACCTTCTTTAATAAGACATATCAAGGACAGACTGGATTATTACATATCAATAGCTAACAAGCAAATCAGTGAGGACAATTTTTGGAATTTTTTTTATTTAAAGGCAGCAGTAGCTGACTAATCAGGGACAGGCAGATGTGGAAGGCATAAATTAATAGCTTTGTACTGTAAGCCAGCATCAAGAAGGACAGTCTATTTGTCTGAATCTTGGTTTATATTGTAATATCTTGCAGTTATATTCTCTTACTGGGTGTTTAAGACCATGTGGGTAGCCAAAACTAACTATGTGTTATATTTTGGAGGTCATTCATGGCTCTATAGGAGAGACTTTAGGGTCCTGTGAGAAGTTCTATGATGCTCAGCATTGTCATCTGCTAGGATAAGACAAGGCTATGCTGACCAAGTGGCTCTCCCTCTTTTGGGAGGCCTGGAGGACTGACTTTCCTCTGATGTGACTCTCCTTTTGCAGATACAATGATTTGAAGTCCATCTCGGGTCTCTGTATACTCTGTCATTAAGAAGACAGGTAGCTGGGCGTGGTGCCACACACCTTTAATCCCAGCACTCGGGAGGCAGAGGTAGGAGGATTGCTGAGAGTTCAAGGCCACCCTGAGACTACACAGTTAATTCCAGGTCAGCCTGGACCAGCATGAGACCCTACCGTAAAAAACCAAAAAAAAAAAAAAAAAAAAAAAAAGGAAAAGAAAAGAAGAAGAAGACAGGTAACTTACCAGAGGCTAGAAGCTAGAAAGTGTCCCATCATCTCCTGTGGCCTTCTGACCTGGAAGCAGGAACCAAAATATTGGTTATCCTTTTAACTCCAATGTTTCCACTTGATTTTGGCTGCTGTATGTGGTTTTTAATCACTCAGAGAGACTATAAACTTTTGTTTATCAAAACAGATCTAGTTAAAGAAGTCCAAAACATATCTAGTTAAGTTTAAAATCATTCTGGTTAGCATTTAAATTCAGTTGTCAGGTTACAGCATAAGCTGTATCTGGAACACAGAAAGCATACACACTTTATCTTTTAAGTATCTGTCCATTATAAGTACAGGCAGAATATTTTAGTAGCCCTAAAAACAATATTTTACCAATTATTTTATCAATAACTTTAAATCAATTGATTTAATCTAGAAATTGAATGTCAGGAAAAGACAAGATAGTATAAAACTTGACATCTGTTTTTGAAAACAACATTGGTTAGTCTGTATACCTATACCAATTAACCTGAAAACTGGAAGCAGAACAGCAGAGTTAAATATTATTTTTCTGGAGCAGGGAACATGTCTTAAGTATCAAAATATCTATAAGCAATGAACTTAAGATACCAGAAATGAGACAATTACTTAAGTAAAACCTTGACTGAAACTGATTAAACACAGCTTAAGAATAAAGCCAAACCTGGACATTGTTGAGCTGAACTAGCAAGACCCTACCTCAAAAACAACAGCAACAACAAAAAAAGCCAGGCGTGGTGGCATACACCTTTAATCCCAGCATTTCAGAGGCAGAGGTAGGCAGATTGCTGTGAGTTTGAGGCTACCCTGAGAGGCTACATTGTGAATTCCAGGTCAGCCTGGGCTAGAGTGAGACCCTACCTCAAAAAAAAAAAATGCCTTTTAAAAATAACTTTTTATAAAAGAGTAAAGAGTAGAGCAGGCTTGACTTATACTATTTACCTGGAATGAATATATATATATAATCATTTGTTGATTTTGGAACATTTTTTCTTATAATGTTCCTGAAACACATTTTTTAAAAAAGCTCTCTTGTTTTTGTTTTTTAATATATTTTATTTATTTATTTGAAAGAGAGAGAATGGGTGCACCAGAGCCTCCAGCCATTGCAAACAAACTCCAGATGCATGCACCCCCTTGTGTATCTGGCTTATGTGGGTCCTGGGGTATCAAACCAGTGTCCTTTGGCTTTGCAGGCAAGCGCCTTAACCACTAAGCCATCTTCTCCAGCCCAAGCCATCTTCTCCAGCCCCTGAAACACATTTAAAAAAATATGAAAGTAGATTCTAACATTATTAGAAATTTTACAAATTTTCTGACAAGCTCAGCATTAAGTACTTCTAAATTTAAACATAAATCTTGAGGCTGCTGTCTGTTAGTAGTTCCATAGAAGCATAGAGAGATAAAGTACACTTAAAAACAGTTACAGCCGGGTGTGGTGGCGCACACCTTTAATCCCAGCACTCGGGGAGGCAGAGGTAGGAAGATCACCACGAGTTCGAGGCCATCCTGAGGCTACATAGTGAATTCTAGATCAGCCTGAGCTAGAGTGAGACCCTATCTTGAAAAACAAAAACAAAAACAAACAAACAACAACAACAAAACATTTACAAATTTACAAATTTCTTATAAGAAGTCCCCATCTGTTTACAGCAACTTGGGACCCACCCATCATCATACTTGGACCAGGATCCTGAGATTCCTGGTGCCTGCAGCCCCTCCAGCTCTGCAAGGTAGGGAAGCTAAGAAAGAAGAGCCATCAGGGATTCTCCTGGGGCAGCATAAACCCCAGAGATATCTGTGTCTTGTCTCCCTGTCCAACAATGAGACTTCTGTGTTAGGCCTCCCCTCTCAATCCCAGGGCCACCTGGCTATCTGCAGATCAAGTCCTTCAAGGAAAGGCACTAAGTGACACATTGTGGATGCCTGCTCATGCGTAGTCCCCCACTTTTGGCCTTGCTATGGAGAGCTACCCCAGCCATAGCATGTGACAGTTTCCCCAGGTTTTAGCATCTGCCTGGGACTGGCCCAGAATTTCACTATTTCTGATCTACTTCTTGCCCCTGGAGAGCACAGTGGGACAGCATAACCCTTTTACTGCAAGTGTGGAGGGGCTCTTTCTCCTCTTCTCGTAGGTATGTGGTTGGGTTTAGGGCTTGAGTGGCTTCCACTCACATTTGGTTAGCTCAGAGACCTTTGCAAAACCTTGCAGAGAGACTTTCACCTTGTTTTGCCTCCTTCATTGTTTAACTCCTTCCTCAATGTCAGTCCTGGAGTTTTGGAAATTCCCAGTAACACAAGCAGCGCTCTCTCTCTCTCTCTCTCTCTCTCTCTCTCTCTCTGTCTGTCTCCCACCCTTTCTGTGGCCTTGGGTTTAGCCATTTTCAAGTCCTGACAGCAAGAGCCTCAGTAGTGGACAGTGTGTTAGGAGGCAGCTGTGTGTTGGGGCAATCTCTTGCCTTTAAGCTTCTGGTCTGACTCGAGCTGAGCTGTTTTTTTTTTTGTTGTTGTTGTTGTTGTTTTTAATTCTAGGGAGAGTTTTGGACTTTTCTTGGGGCTACAGGGCAGCTCTCTGATCCTTCCAGTTTAAAACTTTTTTTTTTTTTCTTTAAGTAGGAGAATCTTGCATTTTTCCTTGTCTATGATCTTAGTGATTTTTCAGTATTCCCTCCAGGGAACAGTTAACATTAAAAGGTGGCCATGCAGTCTAGGATAGTGGGCTTGGTGGAGGACTTATCCCACAATGAATTTTCCACTGTTTTGGTGTTGCAGAACAGACACAAAGACAAAGCCTTCCTGAACATGCACTGCTTAGAACAGAAAATCAGTCTTCAGCCTTATGGCTGTGAGCCACACACATACTCATACACACACGTTTATTTTAAGTGCACTTTTAATACAGACTCCATACAACCATCTCTCCTTAACACATTCATTCATTTATTCATTCATTCAGAAGCTATGCATTCCCATTTTAAATTCCTATTCTGTTTCCAACTCCGGAGACGAAAACCAAACCTCAAAATTACTTTAAGTATAATTTCAGACCTAACATTGAGGATTTTCCAAACTAAACCTGACAATTCTCAACCCAATTTTCAATGTCTCTGGGGTGGTCAGGGTGTCCAAATCACCCAAGGATGACTTGTTCAACTCAGTATGCATTTGGGAGGTTGATGGTTCCCTCTGGTGGCCATTCCACATCAAAGGATGGCCACTATAATTCACAGAACTTCCTCAAAGAAAAGGCATCTCATGTGGCACCTCAATGAGACACCTGCTGTTGAAAACAGGAGAAAGTAGTAAGAATGCATTGTAATGGACTAGACATAGAGTTTTTCTGCCCCATGGTGGGGTTCTCAAGTTCTGCAATTGGCCTCCTAGGGTAATCCAAAAATGTTAGACACAAAGGGACAAACAAACACTGAACAGAATGACAAAGACACATGGCCACACAGAACTGAGCCAGACAGACCAGGGCTCTGGGTGATGTCTTGCCACCATCTGGAATTTGGGAAGTAGTACTGTGTCCAGCCTTCCACTGAATCCCCCCTCATCTCTGGAGGTTTTCCAGACCAGATGACTCTCCACTCATTGTGAATATCTCCTGACTACCACTCCTTCCTGCTGGGCTCTGGATAAAGTCCCTGGGGCTGAGGAACCTCTCTCAGTGGCCACCCCATAGGGTCTCCACCCCACAGTCAGAGTACAGTCCCAAGAGATTAAGACTCTGTAGGCCAGATTTGGGGGTCAGTTTAACAAGAAGAAGATACAGTCTCGCTGGGGCCTCCAAAATGGATGTATAAATGATAGTTTTAACTTGGAAGAGGGTTATATGAACATTAACTTTAGGTCAAAATTAATGAATTATTCTTTTTTTTTTTTTGAGGCAAGCCCAACAGACTGGATTTTTATTTTATTTTATTTTTTTATGAAAGGGAGAGAGAGAAAAGGAATTGGCACACTAGGGCCTCCAGCCACTGTAATCGAACTCCAGATATCCAGGTGCATGCACAGCCTTGTGCACATGTGCGACCCTGTGCACTTGCATCAGCTTATGCATCTGGCTTACATGGGATATGAAGAGTCGAACATGGGTCCTTAGGCTTTGCAGGCAAGCGCCTTAACTGCTAAGCCATCTCTCCAGCCCAAATTAGTCTGTTTTATATAACATTTTATGCTGAAGAGCCTAGACCATTCTTTCTAGATTAATTTCTTATAAAATGCTATGAACTTCTTTTAAATATTTCAGCTGCTGCTCTGTTACCATTTTTGCAGAAGTTGGCAAAATAAATAATACTACAAGGAAATGAGCTGGGCATAGTGACTTATGCCTATAATTTCAGCAGTATGGAGGCTGAGGTGGAAAGACTGTAATTAGTTGGAAGACAGCCTGGGCTACAGTGTGAGACCCTATTTTTAAAAAAAAGGAAAAGAAAAAAGAAATTCTGACATAACTGCTTTGCCATAAAGAATATTTTAGGATGCTTCTACTCTGCTATTAAAATATTTGTATGCTCCAAAATGATTAGGACATGACAGGATTGTGCCAAGTGTGATGTGATGATTTACACCTATAATCAAAATGCCTGAGAATTAAAGGCAACAAGACCAGAGATTATCCCTGGACAATGACAAAGACTCTTTAATCCTTAGCCCATCCTGAAACAGTCACAAACCAGGTGGAAGACAATGCCAAGGCTCCTACTACACAGAAATGAACAGAAAACCACCTGAATAAAATTTAAAAAGGTGAGTCTTTATTCAGGCCAGCTGACATCTGTCTCTCTACAGCTGGATGCTGAGGAAGAGAACAGCAACAGCCTATCTCCACAGTGAGTTAAAAAATTATATATATATATATATATATATATATATATATATATATATATATACACACACACATGTCTTAGAGAGAGAAAGAGAGAATGGGCACACCACCAGGACCTCTAGTCACTACAAATGAACTACAGCTGCATGTGCCGCATTCTGCATCTGGCTTATGTGGGTCCTAGGGAATTGAACTGGGGTCGCTAGACTTCACAGGAAAACACTTTAACTGCTAAGGCATTTCCCCAGCCCTACAGTGAGTTTTTAAAGGCATAAACCACATTTCTGCCCTTCACTCTTCAGTCCTCCCCCCTTTCCCCTAATTAATTTTGCAAAAGCAAGAAAGCATGGTTTATAAAAGTGGAATTTGCTGGTCAGTACAGAGCAATCACCAGATAAGGGAGAGACCAAATACCAAATGTTGGTATGTAGCATGTACAGACGACCAGGTTTTCTTGACTTTAGGGAAAGACTAACACCAGATATCTTAGCTACTGTTCTGTCTTAATCTTTATTCTCCTACAGCTTCTGGAGAATGTCAAGATGGCCTCACTTAGGTCTATTGAGGTTGTTTAACTACAGAGGGGAGATGGAAAAGTGGTCCCATGATAACCACCACCAGAAGGGCCAAGTGTGAAGCATAAAATCCCTGTATGTTTGCGTACCTCACTTTTGAGAGCATCACAAGTCATTTTGTTCAATCTACTGGTGTAGGGAGAGGTCTAAAACGAACACAAACATGAAATCTGGCTGGATCTGATGAACATGGTTATCCATGCTCAAACCTCTCTCACTCCAAGCATCAAATAGACCACACTATGTGCATCCTAGATGGGGGGAAGGGACAGAAAATTTGGTTCATGGCTCCTGTAGGCAGGAGATAGTAAACCCTAACTTTCTCCCCCAAATCAGGTCATGGGGGGGATGCCCACCTCCAATAGAAGATGTGGGACAGGATGAGACATAGTCTCATCCTAGACTCATGTATTCTTCCTCCATTTTGTTTCAGATGGGACAATTATCTTCCATGACACCTCCAAAGTCTCTAGGCTGTCTCCTTGAAAACAGGCTCAATTAGACCCAAAAGAGTCTTAGAAAGAAGGTTTTAATTTTCTACTGTCAGAAAGACTGGACAGAATACCTTCTGGAAAAGGGGGAAACATGGCAACCACAGGGAAATTTTAAGTACAGTACAATATTTCAACTTGACCTTTCCTGAAGAAAATGGGGAAAATGGATGGGGGCATCTTACATACAGTTATTCTTTCACTTCCATGACGATCCTAAGTGGGTTACTGACTACCATCTGGACATGATCACTCCAGCTGTTTGTAGCCCAAGAGCCCCTAACCCTCCAACCCCAATAGATGTCAAGGCTCCTTATTCTGAAACCTCTGAGCCACCTAAGGGGCCATACCTAGAACCATCCCCATTAACTACTGACCACAAGGCTTCTGATTCTGAACTTCCTAAGGTGTCATATCCAAAACCTCCCTCATTAACTCCGTGCAAACCCTGCCAGAAGTATTTAACTACCAGCATTACTAAGGGAGACACTCACCTCACTCCTGGTACTGTATCCTCTATAGGACACCCCTTATATATAATATATAATATATGATATATAATATTATATATATATTATATATAATACATATTTATATGTAAATATATAATTATATATAATATATTTATTATATAGTAATTTAATATTATATATAGTTATATATAATATTATGTATAATATTATATATAAGGGGTCTCCTGTAGAAGATATAGTCCTAGGAGTAAAATGGGTGTCTCCCTTAATAATGCTTTTTGTCCCTGATGGTTAGATTCTTCGGGCAGGGCTTGCAGGATATATATATATATATATATATATATATATATATATGTATATATATATATATATATATATATATATATAACTTATATCCCCAGATCCCCAGACCTTTCTATGAAAATGAGTTAAGGCAGATACAGTGGGAACTAGGCAGTTACTCTGAGTACCCTGACTAGTAAGGTGAGGTCTTCTATGAGTTTATCAAACAGCATGACATAGGTTAAAGAGATATTAAGTTAATGTTAGATAAATCCTTAACCTCTATTGAAAGGCAAAGGGTATAAGCTCAAGCAGCAGAAACAGAAAATCAATATTATACAGCTCATTCTGTAGTTTCTGATTGCAATGTTCCCCCAGGGGCAGAGGCAGTTCCCACATATAATCCCAATTGAAGTATAATCCCAGAGACTGGAGAAGGCAATTAGAAGAATATTAATATAACTCCAGAGAATATGGAGGAGAAAATTCTCCTTAAAGATTTTTTTTCATAGTTTTATTTTATTAAGTAGAAATTTTGTATGGGTACATCATATTTTAATATCATAATTTCCCTCCTCTCTTCCCCCACTCTTCTGAGGGCACTCCTTACTGGGACTGCTGATAATCACCATGGAGTTGTTGATTATGAATTATGAGAGCAGCAGTCAGTCATTGGAGGAGGGGAGAGGGTAATGTCTCTGGATATTTCCTCCAACCCTGTGGCTCTTACATTCTTTCCACCCACTTTTCCACGAATTCCCTGAGCTTTTGGAGGGTGTGCTTTAAGTCTACTTTAATGTTGCCCTCTTGGAAGCTTTGGGGTTTCTGCTTTAGTGTGTTGTGAGTATCCTCAGTGTCTGTCTTCCTCAACCTGATCCAGGTTGTCAGGCTCAGCATGAAAGCAACACTCTTGGTTATTTCGTCAAGTCCTCTGTGGATTCAACTGGGTCCTAGGTGCTATGTGAGGGGTGGTTCATCTTCTGCCAGGGAGTCAGCTATCTATTTTTGTCTTGTTGATAAATTTTGATTGTCCTTGGTTCTCACTGCTTTATGAAAAAGAAATATAGACTGTCTGATGAAGAGTGAGATTAAGATAGGTTAAAGGTGATAAACAGTTAACTTATAAAAATTTTGCAAATTTTGGTATAGCCTCCCTTTAGGACAAAGACTTCTGGGAGCTTCTCGTTGGTGTCCATAATCTTGGTCTCCATAGGATTCTGACTTGTTTCCCACTTCCAGCTATGAATTTCTTTCTACTGAGCAGATTGTATAGCCAATCAGAGAGCCATTGGTTACTCACCTAGGCTGTGTGTCACTATTGCAACAGGTGTGTACGTCTTATCAGGTTGATTGTTTTCATATATCAGTGTCCCTTGCTTGCTCACAATGTTGGCCATTTTCCCTCAATAGCTTCATGTAGCTTACTATACAGGCTAACTATAGTTAGCAGTATATGGGCAGTATATCAGGGAATTAGCTTCCTTCAAGATTCAGCAAGATCTCTCAATGTTATGCACCAGCAGCATGTGGTGGCTTCAGAAATAGAACCTTACCTTTTACCTCAGGCTGGTAATCAACTGCTATGACAAAAGCCTGTCTTGTTTTGGAAACCTTGGAAGTTTCTCAAATCAAGAGGTCAGTGTGGGTTGTAATCAATTTCTGGTACTGGAAGTTACAAGCCAGGGCCAAATATTTTAGAGTTAGGCTTTATCCCACCTTCTCTGAGGCCCTTCTTGACAGACAATCCCTCCATGCTTCTATTGAGGATTATATCTTTTAGTTTTCTATCCAGAGGATGTCCAGGGTCCTATGGAACCAATTCATTTTGAATTTAGTTTTGTGTATATTTCACCCTCCTGTTCATTCCCTTCCTCCAAAACCTTCCATCCCTCTTATCTGTCCTTTAAGCTGCTTGTCAGGTATGCCTGCAACTCAAGCTGTTCAAGTTTAGGAACCACAGATGAAGGAGAACATGTGGCATTTTTCTTTCTGTGCTTGTGTGAATACACTTAGGATGATCTGTTCCAACTCCATCCATTTTCCTACAAATTTTACTATATCGTTTTCCTTACTACTTAGTAGAATTCTAATATATATGCCACAAACTTAATTATCCATTCATAAAATGATGGATATTTGAATGAATTCCAGTTCTAAGTTAGTGTGAACTAAACAGCTATAAGCATGGTTGAGTAAATATCTCTACAGTGAAGAGTGGAGCCTTTAGGGTAGATGCCCCATAGAGGAATGGCTGGGTTAGTTGGTAGCTCTATTTTCATCTTCTTCAGGAGTCTCCATATTTATTTCCATGTTGGTTGTACACGTTTACTTTCAAAAAACAGTGAATTAGGGTTCCTCTTTTGCAACATCCTCACCAACATTTATTGTTGTTTGAGTTTTTTTAATGATTGCAATCCTCACTAGAGTAAGGTGCAATATACTAGTTGTAATTTTCAATTCCCTGATGGTTAAAAATGCTAAGCATTTTCTTAAGTGAGGATCAGCCATTTGTATTTCATCCTTTGAGAATTCCCTATTGAGTTCTCTGCCCTATTGTTTTTCATTTTTTTATTGACAATTTCCATGATTGTAAACAGTATCCAATGGCAATTCCATCCATTCCCCCACTTTCCCCTTTGAAACTCCACTCTTCATCATCATATCCCCTCCCCCTCTCAATCGGTCTCTCTTTTATTTTGATGTCATGATCTTTTCCTCCTGTTATGATGGTCTTGAGTACATAATGTCAGGCACTGTGAGGTCATGGATATCCAGGCCATTTTGTGTATGGAAGAGCACATTGTAAGGAGTCTTACCATTCCTTTGGTCCTTACATTCTTCCTGCCACTTCTTCTGCAATAGACCCTGAGCCTTGGAAGGTGTGATAGAGATATTTCAGTGCTTAGGACTCCTCTATCACTTCTCAGCACCACGGTGCCTTCTGAGTCATTCCAAGGTCACTGCCCTCTGAAAAGAGAAGCTTCTCTAACCAAAAGTGAGAGTAGAATTAATGTATGGATATGAACATTAAGAGAAGAGCTTACTGGGCAGTTTGGTGAGCATAGTATATACATTTAGGAGACAACAGCAGATGTTACAACCCTAGGGCTCCTGACTAACCCTGTTATAGGTTTTAAGTATCAGGGATGTATTTACCCCATGGAGCAGACATCCATTTAAATTAGAGGGCAGTTGGTTTCCCCATAACAGACGTGCCAGTATTGCACCCATTGGCTGATTTGGCCTGGCTGGCCAAATATAAGGCTTGCAGGGTCCACTGTTCAGTATCTTCACTGGTGATTTCTCTCTCTCTCTCTCCCATTGGACTGCATGCAGCATGGCTTTTTCCAGCATTCTGTCAACTGGTCTATGTGGAGGAGGTTTTCAGCTGAGCTCCAGCAAGGTGTCTCAGTGACCTTACAGCCTAATTATGTGGAGTCTTCAGCAATAGGGCCTTACTATCTATTCCTGGTGGGAAACCAAGGGCCTCAACATGGCCTGTAAGGTTTTGGGGGCATCAGGGACCTCCCTGACCAACAACTCACTGGAATGTATCCCATACCTGGCACAGAAAATTTTCTAACAACAATCTACTGCTCCTGAGTGTTCCATTGTCCAAAAAGGTAGGTATATATATTATTTATTTATATCCTCCTAGATTTTGATTAGCCCTCCCTCCACCTTTCTTTTACTCAATCTCTTCCCCTGACCTCACTTAGACCTTCTCACCCCAATAATCTTTTCTTCTACTGACATATACAACACCATCCTATTAATTCCCCTCCCTCCATTTCTTTTCCCTTTATATATCTTCTTTCTAGCTTACTGGCCTCTGTTACTGAGTTTTCTTCCTACTCAAATAAAGCACAATCATTTGTAGCTAGGATCCACATATGAGAGAGAACATGTGATGTTTGGCTTTCTGTGCCTAGGTTACCTCACTTAGTATAATCCTTTCCAGATCCATCCATTTTCCTGCAAATTTCATAATTTCATTTTTCTTTACTGCTGACTAGAACTCCATTGTGTAAATGTGCCACATCTTCATTATCCATTCATCAGTTGAGGGACATCTAGGCTGGTTCCATTTCCTAGCTCTTTTGAATAGAGCAGCAATAAACATGGTTGAGCAAATATCTCTAAGGTAGTGAGATGAGTCCTTAGGCTATATGCCTAGGAGTGGTATAGGTGGGTCATATGGTAGATCTATTTTTAGCTGTTTCAAGAATCTCCACACTGATTTCCACAATGGCTGTACCAGATTGCATTCCCACCAACAGTGCAGAAGGGTTCCTCTTTTTCCCCATCCTAGCCAGCATTTATTGTCATTTGTTTTCATGATGGTACCCAGTCTGACAGGAGTGAGATGGAATCACAATGCAGTTTTAATCTGCATTTTCTTGATGACTAGAGATGTAGAACTTTCTTTTTACATATTTATATGCCATCTGTATTTCTTCTTTTGTGAACTCTCTAGTTCCATAGCCCATTTTTTAAACTGGATTGTTTGATTTCTTATTATTTAATTCTTGATTTCTTTGTATACCCTAGATATTAATCCTTTATCAGATATAAAGCTGGCAAAGGTTTTCTCCCATTCTGTAGGTTGCCTCTTTGCTCTATTCACAGTGTCTTTTTCTGTACAAAAGCTTTGTAATTTCTTGAGGTCCCAGTGGTTAATCTGTGGTTTTGTTGCCTGAGCAATCAGGGTTATATTCAGAAAATCTTTGCCAAGACCTATATGTTGAAGGGTTTCCCCTACTTTTTCCTCTAGCAGTTCCAAAGTCTTAAGTCAGATATTAAGGTCTTTGATCCATTTGGACTTAATTGTTGCACATAGAGAGAGATAAGGATCATCATCCTTCCACAGATACATATCCAGTTTCCCAGCACCATTTGCTGAAGAGGCTGTCATTTCTCCAATGAGTATTTTTGGCATTTTTGTCAAATATCAGGTGGCCATAGCTACCTGAACATACACCTTGGCCCTCTATTCTATTCCATAGATCTACATGTCTGCTTTTGTGCTAGTACCATGCTGCTTTTGTTATTATGGCTCTGTACTATAGGTTAAAATCAGGTAGGGTGATATTGCCAGACTTATTTTTGTTGCTCAGTATTGTTTTAGATATTTGAGATTTTTTGTGATTCCAAATGAATTTTTGGAATGCTTTTTCTATTTCCAAGAAGAATGCCATCTGCAAATAATGATAACTTGATCTCTTCCTTTCCAATTTGTATCCCTTTTATGTGCATCTCTTGCCTTATTGCTGTGGCTAAGACTTCTAGTACCATACTAAATAAAAGTGGGGACAGTGGACACCCTTGTCTTGTTCCTGATTTTAGTGGGAAAGCTTCCAGTTTTTCCCCATTTAGTAATATGTTGGCTGTAGGCTTGTCATAAATAGCCTTTATTATATTGAGATACGTTCCTTCTATTTCCAGTCTGTAGGACTCTTATCATGAAGGGATGTTGGATAATGTCTGTCGCTACCCTTCCCGTCCAGCAGAATAAGGCAACGGCAATCAGAACTCTTCTCGAAGCAGTTTATTCAGGAATCCTTGACATCTGGGTGTGGGGCCCTGATAACAAGCCCTCCTCCCTTTAAATAGCCCGCCTAACCTAATCAGCAGCTGCCACGTGGGCGTAGGCAACAGGGCGCAGCCAACCACCTGATGGTGATCTAATCATACGTAGCGCTGTACATGCGCACTTTGCAGTGTGTACGAAGGGGAAGCAGGAAGTGATGCTTAGTCATGATACTTGGCAGCCAGCCCAGGCGCCATCTTGTAATGGCCGCCATACTCATGGAGACTTGGCAGGAAGCCCAGGCAGCCTTGGGGCGGCGACCTTGGCAGGAAGCCCGGGCGGCCATCCACACCCGCTCTCCACATATCCCCCTTCTTTACTAAAAATGGCAGAGAGAATGCCTGTCTTAGGTTGTCCCAAGGACCAATGCTCCTTACCCGTCATTGGGCGACAAACAACTCGAGGTTTGTTCCCTGTCTTAGGTTGGTAGTATCCTTACCCGTCATTGGGTGACAAACAGCTCGAGGTTTGTTCCCTGTCTTAGGTTGGTAGTATGGTCAAGGAATCCTACCCGTCACTGGCTACTTCTCTAGCATGCCGAGCCACACCTGCAAGGCTAGTACTATGAGCACTCGATCTCACATATGCTTTGCCCACATGTTGCACATACACCACAGCATGAAGCCACTAATGAGAATCAGGCAAAAGGCCATAGTCCCTATGCCCGCCCATTCCTTCAAGGTGAATCCAAGTAGACAATCCTGCAGCAAGGGACGCATCCACTCTGGTAGAGTTGATGTGGATGATGGACAATCACAGGTCTCTCACGAGCACATCAAATTCACGGGACCAATTGCCTGTAAGATAACTGGAAAGAACTCAAGACAAATTAGCCAGATTGTTATGTCAATGTTGGAGGAAGCCAAGTACGAGTGTGGAGGTGAAGGCCATGAGCTTCATCACGGATATTTGCAATTCGTTGAAGTAAGAACCGTAAGAGAGCAGGTAACAAGCACATAAGGATTACAAAACAAACCCCAAATGTGATGAAATGTCCAATCCAGGCATGAAAAGATCCCCAATCAGGTATTGCTGACTTAAGAGCTGTAAGTAAATCATTAGCTGCCTAAGCAGCATCAAAATTAAGATGAGCATCCTGTGTTGCCAAAACTTCTGAATGTAAATTGATTAAATCTAAAGAAATATTATCATGATGCCATATTCCTTCCAAATGCATTTTTACCTTTTCCCAACTAGAATTAAATGTTTTAGGTGTAATACAAATCCATTGAAAATCAGCATGGCATTGTAACCTAGTTTTAACTTTGAATCCTTGTATTTCTTCCCCCAAAAACCCCACAGTATCAAATAAAGCATCCAACTTTTCCTCTATCTTTCTATCAATACTTTCTTGTGTACCTAATGTAATAGAAACATTTTTAGCTAAATTATTTACAAAATGCGCAGTATGAACTTCTTGTGTAAGTGCAACAGCAGCTGTAGTAGTAGAGGCTAATAAAGTAATGAAGGCCACAATACCGGCAATGATCAATCCTACAACTCTTTTTTGTCTAGTCAAACTATTTTTAACTTCCTCTATAATTTGCAGTCCCTTCTCTGAATACCAAGGCTTAGTGAGCTTAACAGGTATCATAGCAAAAACAGGTTGTTTAACTATAATCATTGAGCTACTAGAAGTAATACAATTAGACAATGAACAATTAGTACATGTGACATTAAATATACCCTCTTCATCATTAATCCAAGTAAATTTAGTATTCCCAGACATTATAGCATAGGGTGGTGTTATACAAGCCATAACAGTTTCTTTTGTAGGATAAGCTCCGTCCATCCGGCTGACCGGGAGCACAGGGTGGTGGCCACGGAGGCCCTGGAGAAGATGATGGAACCTCTAATTTAATTGAATCCACTAACTTTTCCAGCTCTTCATCTGAGTCTTCCTCCTCTGAACTTTTCCCTTTCTCAGACTCTTGGGATTGCTCCTCTTTCAACTGTTCTAAGACTTCCTTTCCTCTTTCAATTTCTGCTGCGCACTTCCCTTCTCGGTCAGTCAAACAAGAACGAACAAGTTTCCAGATAGACTTTATTCCTGGAAGAGTCAGTCCCTGGTCTTGTGCAAAATCTATATCTCTCCCTAATTTATCCCAACCAGCAATAGTTAAGTGTCCAGAAGCTACAAACCAAGGAGCAATCTCATCTACAGCATCTATGAATCTCTGTATAGTGGCACTCTTCAGCCCTAGTCCTTTCGCCTTCAATAGATCTTTCAGTACAGATGCTGCAGTTCTACTAGAAGAAGTATTACCCATTTTATAATACTTATCACTTATTTTATAATACTTATCACTTATTTTATAAATAGTTTCTCTTTACTGAGAACTTATACTTATCACTTATTTTATAATACTTATTTCTTATTTTATAGTACTTATTTCTTATTTTATAGGTAGGTTCTCTTTTCTGAGAACTGAACTTATCACTTATTCTATACTTACTGAGAACTGAACTTATATAGGAAGGTTCTCCTTACTGAGAACTGAACTTATATAGGAAGGTTCTCCTTACTGAGAACTGAACTTATATAGGAAGGTTCTCCTTACTGAGAACTGAACTTATATAGGAAGGTTCTCCTTACTGAGAACTGAACACTAAGTCCCAACTTACCTGGGAACTTACCAGCTAGCTGCAGTCTAGCTGCCCTGACTACTTCGAGTTCTGAGTCCCCGTACGGGCCACCACTTGTCGCTACCCTTCCCGTCCAGCAGAATAAGGCAACGGCAATCGGGAGTCTTCTCGATGCAGTTTATTCAGGAATCCTTGACATCTGGGTGTGGGGCCCTGATAACAAGCCCTCCTCCCTTTAAATAGCCCGCCTAACCTAATCAGCAGCTGCCACGTGGGCGTAGGCAACAGGGCGCAGCCAACCACCTGATGGTGATCTAATCATACGTAGCGCTGTACATGCGCACTTTGCAGTGTGTACGAAGGGGAAGCAGGAAGTGATGCTTAGTCATGATACTTGGCAGCCAGCCCAGGCGCCATCTTGTAATGGCCGCCATACTCACGGAGACTTGGCAGGAAGCCCGGGCGGCCTTGGGGCGGCGACCGTGGCAGGAAGCCCGGGCGGCCATCCACACCCGCTCTCCACAAATGTCAAATGCTTTTTCTGCGTCTAATGAGATGATCATGTGGTTTTTGTCCTTCAGTCCATTTATATAATGTATTACATTTATCGATTTGCATATGTTGAACCGTCCCTGCATCTCTGGGATAAAGCCTACTTGGTCAGGGTGAATGATCTTTTTGATATATTCTTGTATTCTGTTTGCCAATATTTTGTTGAGAATTTTTGCATCTATATTCATGAGGGAGACTGGTCTGTAATTTTCTTTTTTGTTCTATCTTTGCCTGGTTTTGGTATCAGGGTGATGTTGGCTTCATAGAAGGAGTTTGGTAGGATTCCTTCTTTTTCTATTTTACAGAAATGTTTATGAAGCAATGGTGTTAGTTCTTCCCTGAAGGTCTGGTAAAAGTCAGCAGTGAATCCATCTGGGCCTGGACATTTTTAGGTGGGAGATTTTTATAACTGCTTGGATCTCCTTGATATAGGTCTGTTGAAGTGGTTAATCTCATATTGATTTAATTTAGATAGGTCATGTAAACCTAGGAAATCATCCATTTCTTTCAGATTATCAAACTTAATGGAGTATATGTTCATATAGTATATCCTCATGATTTGCTGAATTTATCTGGTATATGTTGTGATGGTTCCTTTTTCATCTCTGATTTTATTAATTTCTATCTCTTCTCTCTTTCTTTTTGGTCAGATTTGCTAAAGGTTTATCAATCTTGTTTATCCTTTCAAAGAACCAACTCTTTGTTTCATTGATTCTTTGGATCTTTCTTTCTTTTTTTGGTTTCTATTTCATTAATTTCTGCCCTAATATTTATTATTTCTTCCCATCTACTGATTTTCAGTTTGTCTTGTTCTTCTTTTTCCAAGGCTTTAAGGTTAAGCATTAAATTGTTTACTTGTGACCTTCCTAATTTATTAGTATAGGCACTCAAATCTATAAATTTCCCTCTTAGGACTACCTTCATTTTGTCCCAAAGGTTTGGGTATGTTGTGTTCTCATTATCATTGGCTCTATGATTTTTTTTTTATTTCTTTCTTGATTTCTTCATTGATATATTCATCATTTGTAGTGTATTGTTTAGTTTCCATGATTTTGTCTATGCTCTATTGCTTTTCTTGCTATTGATTTGTAGTTTGATCCCATTGTTATCCGATAGAGAGGAAAGAATTATTTCAATTTTCCTGTATTTGTTAAGATTTGTTTTGTGTCCTAATATATAGTCTATTTTAGAGAATATTCCATGTGATGCTGAGAAGAATGTGTATTCTGCAGCATTTGGATGAAATGTCCTGTATATGTCTGTTAGGTTCATTTGTTCTATGACCTCATTTAATCCAGATGCATCTCTGTTTATTTTTGCCAGGATAACCTGCAATTGACATTGCCTCCAGCCAGGTGGCTGAAGAATGCAAACTACAAACAACAATGAACATAATATATTGGGGGCCATCTATTCAAACTACCACATTCCTCCCCTGGCCCCCAATAGATTTATAACCATTACACATTGTAAATTGTACTCAGTTCAGTTTCAAAGGTCCCCACAGTCTTGACCAATTTAAGATATTAATACCTGTAAAATCAAACAAGTTAAACACTTCTAACACATAAAGGCACAGAGTAAACATTTTCAACTGGTTTAAGGCATAGCAAGGAGAGACTAAAACAATGCAAACTCAACCACCATCAAACAAACATCAAACTTCTGCAGTTCAAGTTCAATCCAACCAGGGACTGACAGTCTCCATATTTTCCAATTCTGCCCCTCCAGATGGGCAGAGTAGCCAGGGAACACTTCCATCTTAGGCCAACAGTGCACTCTATGGTAGCCCTTGCATTGTCCTGGTATATACAAAACATCTTCAGGTCTTCATGCAAACCATGGTCCATCTTCCAAAGGCTCTTTCAGCCTATCAGGGCGTCAGGCCCTACCTCATGCCACATCTCAGCAGCAGCTCCTGGAACCATGTGCAATTCACGACCACTGCTCACATTTTTCATGCTTCTGAAACCAATACCAGGTGTGCAGGACACAGCCATATTCTTAATTCACAGACAAAATAAATCATAACCTTGAAAAGCAGGTTCCTTCTCCAGTCAACTCTTTCCAAAAGTGTTTGCATTTCTATGATAGTCTTCCCTCAGGCATCCTTTCCATGGTGAGGGAATTGGACCATCTTCCTTAAGATTGCTAATGTGTTTGACAATAGCAGATTCAGTAACCTAAAACCAGTCTCAGTGCCTGTAATTTTAACTTGCTTGAGGTTTTCCAGCTTAAAATCTTAAATCGCTCAGTCTTGATATCTTTAGCCAAGCACATCAGTCCATTACAAATTTAACCTTGATCAAACTCTCTGGGCCTGGGCAGCAGGACGCAGCCAGCCCTTATGCCAGTAGCCCAGTTCCAACAAAGTCCTCTGCAGTCTTTCCTTCCCCTTAGAAAGCTCATAAGCCAAGCCTCGAAGTTCAATACTGTCTGCACTTATCATTCTCAAACTGTCATCAGAATAGTCCATAAAACTTGCCTTACCACTCCAGAAGGCATCTTCAGTTGCAAGCACCAAGTCCATGCCTATTCCTCCAAAACAAAGGTTCCAAAAGATCAACATCCACAGGGTCAGGTTCATCTCAGTCCACTCCTCGGTACCAAGTTCTGTAGCAGACAGCTTCGGGTTCACTGAGATGAACTTCCAGACCAGACATAGTTATGGAGGAAGGGATATTTATTGAAGCTTACAGATCCAGAGGATGTTCCATAAATGGCAGAAGAAGCTGGCCTGCCTTCACAGGGCCAAGCAGAGAGAGAGAGAAGCACAAGCCAAAAAGCCAAAGGCCACATAGCATACTTCAGGACCTCCAGCTAGGCACACTTTGTATATCTTTAGATTGAAATCTGAAACCCACTACCACCCCTAAAGATCCACCCAGTGACATTGCCTCCAGCCAGGTCGCTGCAGAATGCAAACGACAAACAAAAATGAACTGAATATATTGGGGGCCATCTATTCAAACTACCACAGTATTGAAGGAGTTGGTGTAATTACTGCTGTTTCTCTGATTGTTCCTTTCTACCTTTAGCACATTGTGATACAATACAATGCAGAAAGTTATGCCTATTTTCATGAATATATGGAGGCATGCTTTATGCCCTAATATGTGATCTATTTTGGAAAAGGTTCTGTGGGCTGCTTGGAAAAATATGTATTCCATAGACTTGGGGTAGAATGCTCTGTAGATATCTGTTAGGTCTTGTTGATCTACAGTATTGTTAAGCTCTTTTATTTCCCTGTTGATTTTCTGCTTCAAAGATCTCTCTATTGGTGATAGTGGGGTATTGAAGTCTCCTACTATGATGATTTTGGGATTTATTTCTTGTTTGTTGTTGAGCAGGTTTTGTTCTATAAAATGTGGTATACCTGTGTTTGGAGCATATAAATTTATGATTGTGGTGTCCTCTTGTTGATCATCCCCTTGATGAGTAAAAAGTGGCCTTCTTTGTCCCTGTTGATTACTTTTGGTTTGAAGCCCATTTTTCTGACCCATCCTATGAACTTGTGTCTTTTGATGGGTGAGGTAAGACCATTAATATTGAAGGTTATAATTGTGGGATTTGATTTATCTCTGCCTCATTGGGGGCTTCATGAATTTGGTAATTTCTTGAACTTTGTACTTTTTTGAACCTGCTCTAGTTTTGGTTAATATGTTCCTCCTCTTGTAGGCTCTTATGGTTGGTTGTTATTCTGTGTGGGGTACTCCCTGAAGTATCTCTGTAGGTTTGGCTTTGTGTTCATATAGTCTTAGCCTGGCTTTTATTATGGAAGATTTTCTTTTCATCATCTATTACAAGAGATACTTTTTCTGGGTACAGTAGTTTGGGTTGGAAGCCATGGTGTTTTGACTTTGAAGTGCTCCCTTTCAAGCCTTTATGGCTTTCAGGGTTTCCCTTGAAAAGTCTGAGGTAATTCTGATGGAATTGCCTTTGTATGTAATGAGTTGTTTCTCACTTACTGCATTTAGCACCCTCCTTATATTAACTGTTTAGAGTTTTGACTAGATGTGCCTTGGAGTTTCTTCTTTGGTCCAGTCTATTTGGTGTCCTGTGAGCTTCTTGCACCTGCATGGGTCTCTATTTTGAGAGAGTGGGAAAGTTTTCTTCAAAAATTTTGTTAAATATGTTCCCCATGTATTTGGCCAGAATTTCTGCTCCTTCTGGTATACCCATGATCCTATGTTTGGTTGTTTTATGGTATACCACAATTCCCTCATGTTCTGGTCACATGATCTTTTAAAATTATGAAAGATTTTGGGCTATAGAGCAATTTCTTCTGTCTTGTTTCCAGTTCTGCGGTTCGGTCCTCCACATGTACTCTGTGAGGGTTTCTAGCAAGGATTTTACCAGCTCTAGTTGATTTTTGTGTTCTGTTGTATGTTTTTGTCTTGTACCCATCCCTTTATTGAGTTCCAGTTCCAGGTCATGGTTTGATTTTCTTGATGCTTCTTGGAATTCATTCTTGAAATGAATCATGTCTTCATTAAGGTTAATCAACTGGTTATTGATATCCTTCAGTTGTTGACTCATGTTCAGTTCCCTTATCTGTCTTTTGAGGTCTCTATGAATCTCCTCCATTATGTTAAGCTTAGTGAAGAAAACTACATGTATTTCATTTATGCAATTTTTGTTTTTTTTGTTGATTTGCTTCCAGTTAGGTGATTCACTGGGTCAGGGTCACATAGCTTATTGTGTTTTCATTTTTGTGTTCTATTTCTGTTACGTCCTCTAGGTTTTCACTGGAGACTTCCCTTGTGGGACTTGGTCATCTTGGTGGAGATCTCTTAGTTTTTTTTGCACAGTAGTCTACCTATCTCTGTGTGATAAAAGTCTTTTTTTTTTTTTTTTCAAGGAGGAAGTACAACTTTATCTTTGTAGGGCCTTCTGTGAGTACTCTGATTTGGGTTTGAACCAGCTTGGCATTGGATAGCATTGTATCCACAAATGTGCACATTGTGGAGGCTGCAAGTATGCCAGGAACTTTAGGCTACTGGCTGATACAAGAGCTGTAGTTGGTGATTCAGAATTTCTTCAGACCTCTATCTCAGTAGTCCCCTGCTTGTGGGCTCACAGTAGTATTTTCTCTTGCTCCTCAACTGTACCCCAGATGAGCAGGTTGTGGAGGACACCATGGTATCCTCTGGTGATTATTTGCCAGACAATTTTGTGTTCCTTTGCTGGGTAGCTGGTAGGTGGATGCTGCTAGTAGGAAAGTGGAGGGGGGGCTGGAGTAGTGGGTGGGCTTCTAGGATCAAGGAACCAGGCCTGAAGGTGTTCCAAGGCTGGTGGGCTTAAGTAGCCAGTGGCATGGGTTGGTGTGTTCAGAGGAAGCAACAGAGGCTGGGAAGATCCACTGAGGATGGCAGTGTGGGAACCTTCAGGGGCCAGTGGTATAGGGTGGGTACCTGCAGGGCTGACTGCTGGGGTGGAGCAAAAGAAGTGTGGGCCCTAGCTCTGGCAACATCCCAGCCTGTGGTTGCACCCAGCTGTGCCCAAGAGTGTATAGAAAATTGTAGATTCTCTAATATGCATCCCCATGCCCACCCAGAGGAGCCCCTTTAAGACCTCCTAGTACTGGATCACCCCCCCACACACACACACCAATTCTTGCCTGTTTTCATGCCCAAACTCTAGCTTGGTTGTGCATTCACCATCATGACTGGAAGTCTCCCTAAGGATTAATTTTTTTAATATTTTATCTTTATTTATTTATTTATTTATTTGAGAGAGTGAGAAAGAGAGAGAGCATGGACACACCAGGGCATCCAATGGCTGCAAGCAAACTCTAGATGCATGTGCCACCTTGTGCTTCTGGTTTACATGGGTCCTAGGGAATTAAACATGGGTCCTTTGGCTTTGCAAGCAAGTGCCTTAACCACTAAGTCATTTCTCCATCCCCCTAAGGATTAATATTTTTGTTTATTTTTATTTATTTGAGAGAGACAGACAGAGAGAGAAAGAAGGAGAGAGAGAGAGAGAGAGACAGAGGGAATGGGTGCACCAGGACCTCTAGCCACTGCAAACAAACTCCAGATGCGTGTGCCCCCTTGTGCATCTGGCTAAGGTGGGCCCTGGGGAATTGAGCCTTGAACTGGGATCCTTAGGCTTCACAGGCAAGCGTTTAACTGCTAACTCATCTCTCCAGCCCTTAATTTTTAACCCAGTCAACACCTGATATTCATATAAAGTTACAAATATTGGTAGGTGAACCAAATAAAAACTTAGAACAACTAGTTGCTCCAGGTTAAACTTCTGTTTATTATAATCAGGACTTAGAAAGAAAGAAAAAGGAAGCAGAAAGAGAAAAAACAGAGACAGAGAAAACAGACAGGGAGACAGAAAAAGTGAAAAGTAAGGATAAACATAACCAGGAGATTATAGTAATAAAACGGGGGAAAAGGCCCTTCTAAAGACACTTCCAGGGCCTGCTTTCTTTGTGGACACCTTTATCACAATTGTCACAAGAAATGGGAAATCACAAAAAAAAAAACAAAAAACAAAAAAAAACTCTGTCCTAGCTGCCAAGGGAACCAATGGAAGACCCAATGCCCTGCCCTCTATGTCAAACAGCCTTGGGATCATCATCCTTGGTGGATTATTCATGGGCACTGGGGCTTTCTATACAAACTTCTGTAATCCCAGTCCACCTTGAGGAGCCCTGGGTAACTATAAAGGTGGAAAAATATACCATAAATCTTCTCATTTTTCTCAGGTGCTCTGTTGGTAGTACTTCATTTTTACCCCGGGGTCGATCTAACCTTATAGCTGCCTTTAGAGGAATCTCAGGTCAGGTTCAGAAAAAGTTCTTTACACAGCTTCTTGCTTACTCCTGGGGAGAATACCTCACCCCTATCACTCCTTCCTTATAGTGCCAGAGATACCAACCACTCTGCTGAAAAGAGATATTTTTTTCTAAATGTGAAGTAAAGTTGATTTTATCTACAAGGAGAAATCTATGCCTTCCTTCAAGAGAGGATATATAGATCCTCCCACATGGACACATGGTGGCTATCACTGCCACCCCTGTCCAAATACACCTCAAGGACCCCACTTACTTCCCCCACCAAAAACAGTATCCACTAAATTTAGGGATAGTTGAGGCACTTAAACCAATAATTATAGTCTTAAATAAACAGGGTCTCCTATTCCTGGAATACAAAAGGGCTCTAATAAATGGAGACTAGTTCAGCACCTCCTCTTGATTAGTGACGTGGTGGTCTCCCTTCATCCTATAGTATACACTCTTTTTAAAAATATTTTATTTTTATTTATTTATTTGAGAGAAAAAGAGAGAGGCAGAGGGAGAAAGAGAGACAGAGAATGGGTGCAACAGGGCCTCCAGCCACTGCAAACAAACTCCAGATGCATCACCACCTTGTACATCTGCCTTACATGGGTTCTGGGGAATTGACCCTGGGTCCTTTGGCTTTGCAGGCAAGCACCTTAACTACTAAGGAATCTCTCCAATACCCTTATACACTCTTAACTCAGATTACCTGTGGAACTACTCATTATTTAGTCTTAGACTTAAAGGATGCTTTCTTCTGTATCCTTCTACACCCAGATAGTCAAATCAGCTTTTTTTTTTTTTTTTTTTTTTGCCTTTGAGGACCCAACTTGTAAGACAGGACAGTTTTATCCCACAGCTTTAGAGAAAGTCCCACCTATTTAGTTTTGTCATGGCACAGGACCTCATAGACTGTAATAGTCCTAATACCACCCTGTTACAGTATGTAGATAATCTCTTACTTTGTGGGCTTCCAAGAAAACAGTCTACAGACAAACTGAGGTCCTTCTTAACTTTCTGGCCAAGCAGGGATACAAGCTCTCAAGGAAAAAGTTCACTATGTCAATATAAGGTTACTTGTCTAGCAATGCTGTTATAAAAAAATGCAGTTTAAGTCCTGAGTGGATTCAACATATTCTATCTCACCCCTCCATCAGACTGTAAAACTACTCAGGGATTTCCTCCGAGTTACAGGCTTAGGATCCCAGGCTTTGCAAAGCTGGCAAGACCACTGTACCAACTTCTTAAGGACAAACAAAAGTGTGTTTCAGCCCCTTTTATATGGTAACCTGAGCCACACAGCTCCTTTCAACAACTGAAGGATGCGCTGACTTAGAACCCTGCTTTGGGATTACCTACCTAACCTGGGTTTTCTCTTTATGTAACAGAGAGGGGTTCCACTTTAGGGGTCCAACCCAACTAAGATGACTAACACCTTAAGGAGGCCATCTCTTAGCTATTGCGTCTAGTTCTCTGCTGAGTATCTCGCTGGTTCAGAAGTCCTATTAGAAACTTATGTTGCCAGACCAAACTTTAAGGACAAACCTTTAAAAACGTTGATCTCCAGTAATTTACAAATGGGAGTTATTTTATCTAGAATGGCACTAGAGGACAGGATATGTAGGGGTAACAGAGAATGAGATTCTCAAATCTGACCACCTCTAAGTAAGACTACCCAGCTAATATCTTTTTTTTAAAAAAAAAAAACCTTTTTAAATTTTTTATTGTTTTAATTTTAAATTTTTAATTCTTTATTATTGACAACTTCCATAATTATAGAAAATAAACAATAATAATTCCCACATATCCCTCACTTTCCCCTTCACAACTCCATTATACAACATATCCCCTCCCCCTCTCAGTTTCTCGTTTTTTATTTTATTTTATTTTATTTATTTATTTATTTTGGTTTTTCGAGGTAGGGTCTCACTCTAGCCCAGGCTGACCTGGAATTCACTATAGAGTCTCAGGGTGGCCTCGAACCCACGGCGATCCTCCTACCTCTGCCTCCCGAGTGCTGGGATTAAAGGCGTGCACTCTCTTTTATTTTGATGTCATCATCTTTTCCTCCTATTGTACTGGTCTTTTGTAGGTGGTGCCAGGCATGGTGAGATCTTGGAGATCCAGAACATTTTGTGTCTGAAAGAGCGTATTGTAAGGAGTCCTATCCTTTCTATGGCTCTTACATTCTTCCTGTCACCTCCTCTGCAATGGATCCTGAGTCTTGGAAGGTGTAATAGAGATGTTTCAGTGATGAGCACTCCTCTGTCACTTCTTCTCAGCACTATGGTGTCTTTGAGTCATCCCAGAGGTCACTGCCATCTAAAAAGAGAAGCTTCTCTAAACAAAAGTGAGAGTAGCACTTTAATATATGGGTATGAACATTAAGAAAAGTGTTTCCTGGGCAGGTTGGTGAGCATAATATATGAATTTAGCCAGATACCAGCAGGTATTACATCCCTAGAGCTCATGACTTCCCCTGTCATAGGTTTTCAGTACATGCCATGTATCCCTTTCCATGGAGTGGCCTCAAGTCCCAGTAGAGAGTGGTTGGTTTTTCCCATAACAGACATGCCACTATTACATTCATTGGCTCATTTGCCCTGGTTGGCCAAACTTAAGGCTTGTAGTGTCCACTGTTTTTTATTACCACTAGTGACTTCTCTCTCTCCCATGGGACTGCAGACAGTGTAGTTTGTTCCAGCTTTCTGTCAACTGGTCTACACAGAGGAAGTTTTCAGCTCAGCCCCTGTAAGATTTTTCAGTGACCTTGCAGCCCAAGCATGTGTAGTCTTCAGCAGTAGGGTCTTAGCATCAATTCCTGGTGGGAAACCAAGAGCCTCAGCAATGGCCTGTAAAGGTTTGGGGAATATCAAGGACCTCCCTGGCCAACAACTCACTGGAAGGTATCCCAGCCTAGCACTGAAAATTTTCTACAATCTATGGCTTCTGGATGCCCTATTGTCTAATACAGTAGGTTTCCAAATGATTTATTCGTACCCTCTTAGATTTTAATTAACGCTCCTCCCATCCTTCCTTGACTTGATCTCTTCCCCTGACCTCACTTAGGCCTTTCCACCCCCAATAATCTGTTCTTCAACTTACATATTCATGTTCAATGCTATCTCCTTAAGTCCTCTCTTCTCCTTCCTCCTTTATAACCCCTTTCTAGCTCACTGGTCTTTGCTCCTGAGTTTTATTCCCACTCACAAGGATCCACAAAGGATCCACATGAGAGAATATGTAGCACTTGGCTTTCTGAGCCAGGGTTTCCTCTCTTAGGATAATCCTTTCCAGGTCTTCCATTGTATAAATGTGCCACATCTTCATTATCCACTCATAAGTTCAGGGACATCTAGGCTGGTTCCACTTGCTAGCTATTATGAATAAAACAGCAATAAACAAGGATATGCAAGTGTCTCTAAGGTAGTGCAGTGAGTATATAGGATATATGCCTAGGAGTGGTATAGCTGGGTCATATAGCAAATCTATTTTTAGCTGTCTCAGGATCTTCCACACTGATTTCCACAATGGATGTACCAGATTACATTCCTACAAACAGTGTAGACAGGTTCCTCTTTTTCTCCATCCTCCCCAGCATTAATTGCCATTTGATTGTTTGATAATAGCCATTCTGACAGGAGTGTGATAGAATCTCAAAGTAGTTTAAATTTGCATTTCCCCAATGGCTAAGGATGTAGAACAATTTTTATAGGTTTATAGGTCATCTGTATTTCTTCTTTTGAGAACTCTCTATTTAGTTCCATAGCCCATTTTATAATTGGGTCATTTGCTTTCTTCTTATTTAGTTTTTTGAGTTCTTTGTATATGCTGGATATTAATCATCTGTCAGATGTATAGCTGGCAAAGACTTTCTCCCGTTCTGTGGCTTGCCTCTTTGCTCTATTCACAGGGCCTTTGCGGTTAAAAAAAAAAAAAAAAAAAAAAGTTTGTAATTTCATGAGGTTCTCGTAGTTGATTAGTGGTTTTACTTCATGTAAAGCTAGGATTATATTCAGAAAAGTCATCACCTATACCAATATGTTGAAGGGTTTTCTCTACTTTTTCTTCTAGCAGCTTCAGCTGTTTGGGTCTCATGTTAAGGTCTTTGATTCTTTTGGACTTAATTCTTGCACATGCAGAGAGATAAGTATCTATTTTCATCCTTCTACATGTAGCTATCCAATTTCCCCAGCAGCATTTGTTGAAGAGGCTGTCTTTTCTCCAGTGAGTATTTTTGGCATTTTTGTTGAAGATCAGGTGGCTGTAGCTGCCTGGACTTACTGGGTCCTCTATTCTGTTCATTTGATCTATGTGTCTGATTTTGTGCCAGTGCCATGCTGTTTTCATTAGTATATGTCTGTAACATAAGTTAAAATCAGGTTTGGTGATACCATTAGCCTTATTTTTGTTGCTCAAAATTGTTTTGGCTATTAGAGGATTTTTTTACTTCCAAATGAATTTTCTTTTTCTTTCTTTCTTTTTTTTTTTTGTGCTGTGTTTGGTTTTGGTGACAGGGTGATGCTGGCTTCGTAGGAGTTTGGTAGAATTCCTTTCTTTTCTATTTTATGGAAAAGTTTAAGAAGCATTCATGTTAGTTCTTTGTGAATCCATCTGGGCCTGGACTTTTTTACTTGGGAGATTTGTCATAACTGCTGGTACATCCATACTTGCTATAGGTCTATTGAAGTGGTTAATGTCATCTTGATTTAATTTTGGTAGGTCACATGAATCAAAGAAATCATCCATTTCTTTCAGGTTTTCAAATTTACTATAGTATATGTTCTTCAATTATGTCCTTATAATTTTCTGAATTTCTTTGGTATCTGCTGTAATTGTCCATTTTACACCTCTAATCTTATTAATTTGGGTCTCTTCTCTCTTTCTTTTGGTCAGATTTGTGAAGGGTTTATCAATCTTGTTTATCCTTTCAAAGAACCAACTCTTTGTTTCACTGATTCTTTGTACTGGTTTTTGTTCTATTTCATTAATTTCTGCCGTAATTTTTATTATTTTTTCCTGTCTACTGATTTTTGGCTTGCCTTGTTCTTCTTTTTCCAAAGCCTTAAGGTGAAGCATTAAGTTGTCTACTTGCAACCTTTCTAATTTATTAATATAGGCACTTAAAGCTATAAATTTTCTTCTTAGGCCTGCCTTCACTGTGTCCCGAAGGTTTTGGAATGTTGTGCTCTTACTATCATTTGATCCCATGAATGTTTTGATTTCCTTCTTGATTTCTTCATTGACCCATTCATCATTTAATAGCATATTGCTTAGTTTACATAATTCTGTGAGTGTTTTATAGATTTTCTTGCTATAGATTTGTAGTTTAATCCCATTATAATCGGATAGAGTGTAAAGAATTACTTCAATTTTCCTGTATCTGTTAAAGTTGGCTTTGTGTCCTAATATATGTTCCATTTTATAGAATGTTCCATATGCTGCTGAAAAGAATGTGTGTTCTGCAGCATTTGGATGAAATGTTCTGTAGACATCTGTTAGGTCCATTTTTTCTATGACTTCATTTAATCCAGATGCTTCTCTATTTATTTTTTGCTGGGATAACCTGCCAGTTGATGAGAGTGGAATGTTGAAGTCACCCACAACTATGTTTGGTGTTATCTGTGACCTTAATTTTAGTAATGTTTCTTTGATGATGTTGAAAGCCCCCATGTGAGGTGCATATGTGTTAATTATAAACACATATAATGGTAATATCCTCCTGTTAGAGTGTTCCACCTACAGAATGGGAGAAACTTGACCCACACAATTCACCATGTACTACACTCAAGTCCAAATGGAAAAAAGACATTAATATAAGACCAGAAACTCGACTACTACTGGGAGAAAATTTAGGAAGCACTTTCCATGATATAGGAATGGAAAATGACTTCCTGAACAAAACCCCAGTAGCTCACTATCTTAAACAGTCACTCAACCAATAGGATCACATGAAGCTGAAGAGTTTCTTTACAGACAAGCATACAATAAGCAAAGCCAATAGATTACCCACAGAATGGGAGAAAATAATTGCTGGTTATCCAACTGATAGAGGCCTAATCTCTAGAATCTACAAAGAACTCAAAAATCTAAACAGTAAGAAGTCAAACACCCCACTCACAAAATGGGGCAAAGAGCTGAACAGGCAGTTCACAGAGGAAGAAATACAAATGGCAAACATACACTTAAGAAAATTTTCATCATCCCTAATCATCAGAGAAATGCAATCCCAATAAGGATAGCAAACATCAAAAAATCAAATAAAAATAAATGCTGGTGAGGATGTGGAGAAGTAGGAACACTCATCCACTGTTGGTGGGAATATAGGATGGTACAACCACGTTGGAAAGCAATATGGAGACTTCTGAAAAAGCTGACTATAGAGATATCAACAGACCCAGTTATCCCCTTACTGGGCATCTACCCTAAAACCTTCAAACCACAGGCTAGAGAGATTTGCTCAACCACATTTGTAGCGGCTCAATTTGTAATAGCTAAGAGCTGGAATCAACCCAGATGTCCATCACTAGAATGGTTAACTATGATGTGGTATATCTACACAATGGAATTCTATACAGCAGTAAGAAAAAATGTCACAATGAAAATTGAGGAAAAATGGTTGAACCTGGAACAGATCATTCTCAGTGAACTTACCCAATCACAGAAAAAAAATCACCATATAGCCTCACTCATCTACAGCACCTAACCTGAATCTACCCAAGATACCTTACATATCCAGCAAGCATCTTGTGGAGTAGACACTAGGATGGAAGGGGAGGGAGGGGAGGGCATCAAAAGGGTGGGAAACACAAATCTAGACCCAAACAGCAATGGTACCATAAAATTCTACTTACTAAAAGACAGACCAAATGGCTGATCCTTCACCAGGCCCTTACAGGGAACACCTGAACCACAAGACACTGGAGAGGGTAGGATCAAGACTAACCTTAATCTTTTACATCTTACCTCCCTCCCTCTCCCTCTCTCTCTCTTGTCTCTAACTCTTGTATATTAGTTATCTTTTTCCTCATTTTCATAGTGGGCACTGACCTGTAACTCCCAGTACCAGCATGGGGCTATCATCCACAATGAGCTTTTGATCAGAGAGACCTACAAGGTTTCCTAAAAGACAGATTTCTGTCAGAGTACTTGATGACCCACCAAAGGTTAGTGGTAAGACCCTACTGCTGAAGACACCTTATGTGGTTGACATGGAAAATAGAATGGCATGGCTGGAAGTTTGAAGTGACCTTCTTTATCTTTCTTAACTAATGTTGATTTGAAGTCTACCCTGTCAGATATTAGGATAGTGACGCCTGCTTGTTTTCTAGGCTCGTTTGCTTGAAACACCATTTCCCAACATTCCCCCCTAAGATAGTGGTCATCCCTTATGGAAATTTTGATTTCTTGGAGGCAACAAATAGGAGGATCCTGTTTTGCAAATCAGTGTGCTAACTTATGACTTTCACTTGATGCATTGAAGCCATTGATATTCAGAATTATTATTGAAAGCAGTGTGTTTATTCTTCCCATTCTTACTGTTTTGTAGTTCTTCCCAGTTTTCCCTTACTGTCTTGTATTAATATTATTTGGGTATGTTTTTTTTTTTTTCCTTATGTTTGTGCTTTTTTTTTTTTTTTCTCTTCTGCATGGAGGATCCTTTCACGTATTTTCTGTGGTGCTGGTTTCATGTTCATATATTCCTTTAGCCTGTTTTTGTTGTGGAAGGTCCTTTTTTCTCCATCTATTTGGATGGATAGCTTTGCAGGATAAAGTAATCTTGCTTGACTGCTATTGTCTTTCAGAACTTGGAATACATCATTCCAAGTCCTTCTAGCTTTTTAAGTGTGTATTGAGTAATCTGCTGTTATCCTGATGTGACTTGATTTTTCTGTCTAACTGCTTTCAATATATATTATTTGGCTTGTGTATTTTGTAGTTTAATTATAATATGGCAGTGAGAGGTTGCCCCACACCCTTAATCCTGTCAAATGGAAGTTTGAGATTTCTGGAGTGAAATCAGTTCCATGTCAGCTTGGAGTCAAGTGAGACCCTGCCCCCAATAATGACAGAAGAGAAAGACAAAGGATCGGTGAATTAGGGAACCTCAGAGTCAACAATAGTACCAAAACAGCTTATTTGAGAATGGTAGAGCCAAACAATAATATATAACACAATACCTACTTTGACATGGAAAGAGAGATTAGGACTTCCGTTGCAGGTCTATGTACCTGCCTTTTGTAAGTAGGCCCTGTTACCTTTTGGGATGGCTTCCAATCTCTTCAATTCTGAGTCTGCACCTCAATACTTCTCTGTTCTACTGCAGATCTAGTGTTTGTTAGATGACTGGACCAACTGCAAGTATATATTAACTGGAAAAAGCTACCTTTCCTACTTTAACTCAGGTTACTAGGTGGGATGTTTCTCAATGGCCTATCATTTCTACCAGGAATAAAAGGAGACACAGAAAGGGCTTTTCAAAAGAGGATATTGACAAGGCCCTGATAATGTATGTGGCCCCCTCGCTAGTAGATCTAACTCCATACAGGAGAACAATCACAGATATCAGGAAGGTTATTTCCAAATCTGGGATACATATACGTGCAAGACTTTGACCAAAGGTTGCTTAAGTCAAAAGGCTCCCTTTGCTAGGAACAATGAAAGTATAGTCACTCAAAATATTTCAGTAATGCTTATTACCTAAGATGAGAGCCTTCAGACTTGTGCCAAAACACTGTCACCCTCTAACCATCAACGTGGCTCACTACTTAATGGTTCTTAAGACCAAAAGTACATTGGGCAGCCCCTAATGGCACACCATGATTCTTTGGTACTAATTTTTAGCCTTGGCTATCCCTGGGATGGATTGGAAGGTGTGCTCTTGGATTTCCTTGTATGCAAGGGTGACAAATAAAAACCTAAGAGTGACTTCCAGGTAAGTTGGTGGCCATGCCAAGCCAGCCTAGGGAGGGATTTAAGCAAAACCCAGAAAAATACACTCTTTCTTCTGAAAAGTGAAGGAATATAGATTATTCTTAAATGGCTAAGAAGCCGGAGAGACCAAGACCCACCAGAAAGGAGGAAATCAGCCAAAGTCCCACTGAGGCACTCATAACCCGTGATCCCTGTGCCCGCCTGGCACAGTCCCGCCAGGTGTACCAAGCAGTGGCAACAGCAGCAGAGACCAAGCAACAGATTTTTCAACTTCATCCGCCTTCTTGCAAAGTTAAGAAATCTGAAGGAAAGACAGCTGAGATCAACTAAAGAGCTACAGAAAGTTGAGTAACTCCAGAAGTCTGAACTCTCCCATCCCCCACCATCAGAACCACAAACTTCCAGCTTTCAGCCCCCAGTGGCAGTGCAGCCAGCAGCTCAGAGGTACAGCTGCACAGCACAACACGGAGGGATTGAGGTGGGTACTCAGCATTGGTGAGATTGGATGCCACCCCAAAAGGTAATGAGGCTGACTGACCAAAATAAAATAAAATAAAATAAAATAAAATAAAATAAAATAAAATAAAATAACAGGTACACAGGCCTGCACTACAAAAGCTAATCTCTCTTTCCTTGTCAGGGCAGGTTATGGGCTATATATTCTGGGTTGGCTTTACCATTTTCAAATAACCTGTATTTGGGGGTTGAATATTGTTGCCTTTGGTGCTTCTGTCATTACTGGGGGCAGGGCCTGATCCAGATCCAGGTTGACCTGGAACACAATTCAGAACACAAATCTCTACCTCCCAGCTGACAAGATTAAGGGTGTAGGACAACATATACCCTTAGGTATTTTGGCTTAATATGATTATCTGTTTGTTTTAATCCCCACAATTGCATATTTTGTGATTTTTTTTGATTGTGTACATTACTCAGTTGAAGTTTAGAATTTCCAGTAAAATTATTCCACACAGTCCACTAGAATACTTGCTTAGCAAGCAAACTCAACGCCTAGAATTACTTCTGTGGCTTGATTGGGGGACAAGAGCTACACCTGGTACCTTGAACTCATATCCTGAGGGTATATAGAGGTGGATTGCCATGTCTGGGAATACTTGCAGAGAGTAGAAAACCCAAGCATCAAATCAATTCAGGATGCAAAATTTCCTACAATAAAATATAAGAAACTCAAAGACTCAAGACAGTACAGTCCCTCCAAAACCTATAAATTCATCAGAAATGATCACCAATGAGACTGTTTTAGATGAAATACCTGACAAAGATTTCAAGAAAATGATGATATGTGTGCTCAAAGAAATAATAAATGAAGGGCATCAAAGAAGAAAACAAAGGAATTAAAGAAGAAAACAAACTTCTGAAAGAGAACACAGGAAACCAGTTTAATGAAATAAAGAGGTCATTAAAAGACATGAGTAAGGAAATAGAAATACTAAAGAAAAACCAGGCTGAAATCCTGGCTCTGAAGAATACAGTCAATTAAAAAAAAAAAAAAAAAAAAAAAACTCTGTGGAAAGTCTCACCAGTAGAATGGATGAAGGAGAGAACAAAATATCTAAACTAAAAGACAAGGTGGCAGTTCTAATACAGTCCAGAAAAGAGAAAGACAAGATAATAACAAGGTATGAATGGTAATTTCAAGATATATGGGACACTATAAAAAGGTCAAACATAAGAATTCAAGGTATAACAGAAGGAGAAGTATTTCAATCCACAGGCTTAGTAAGGGTTTTCAACAAAATCATACAAGAAAAATTTCCCCAAATTGGGAAAGAAATGCCAATGCAGATACAAGAAGCTTTTAGAACACCAAACAGATAAAACCTGGAAAGAACCTCTCCTCCATGTTATAATTAAACTAGTAAACACACAAACCAAAGAAAACATATTGAAAACAGATAGAGAGAAGAAGCCAGTCACCTACAAAGGCAAGCCCATCAGAATAACTGCAGATTATTGAACACAAACTTTAAAAGCCAGAAGGGCTTGGAATGATGTATTCCAAGTTCTGAAAGAAACAACTGTCAACCAAGATTACTTCATCCTGCAAAGCTCTCTATCCAAATTGATGGAGAAATAAGGACATTCCACAACAAAAACGGGCTAAAGGAATTTATGACAACTAAACCAGCTCTACAGAAAACACTTGAAGGAATTCTGCACACTAAAAAGAAAGCAAAACACACACAGGAGGAAATAGGAAAAAATAAACCACACTCAAATACAGTTAAAACAAATGAGTAAAGGGAAAACAAGAAACACTACAAAATAAGAATGGTGAGAATACCTTTCAGTAATAACTCTCAGTATCAGTGGTCTCAATACACCAACCAAAAGACAGAGGCTTGCAGACTGGATTAAAAGGCAGGATCCTGCCACTTGTTGCCTCCAGGAAACTTATCTCTTAATAAAAGATAGACACCACCTTAGGGTGAAAGGATGGAAAATGATATTTCAAGCAAATGGGCCTAGGAAACAAGCAGGGGTTGCTATCCTAATATCTGACAGGATAGACTTCAAACCAACATTAGTGAGGAAAGACAAAGAAGGTCATTTTATACTGATTAAAGGCTCTTCAGCAGGACATTACAATCCTAAATATATATGCACCTAACTTGGGGCTCCCAGTTTCATCAAACAGACACTACTAGACTTAAGGTCACAGACAACATCAAATGCAACTGTAGTGGGAGACTTCAATACCCCACTCTCATCAATTGACAGGTCATCCTGGCAAAAAATAAACAGAGAGACATCTGAATTAAATGATGTCATGGAGCAAATGGACCTAAAAGATATTTACAGAGCATTCCATCCAAATGCTGCAGAATATACATTTTTCTCAGCAGCACATGAAACATTCTCTAAAATAGACCACAAAGCAAATCTCCACAAATACATAAAAATTGAAATAATCCCTTGTACTGTATCTGACCACACTGGGATTAAACTGCAAGTCAGCAACAAGAAAAGCTACAGAGCATACAGAAATTAATGGAGACTAAACAGTACACTATAGAATGATAATGTGTCACTGAAGAAATCAAAAAAGAAATCAATAAATTTATAGAATCAAATAATGATGATAATACAACATACCAAATCCTTTGGGACACAATGAAGACAGTCCTAAGAGGGAAATTTATTGCTCTAAGTGCCTATATTAAGAAATTAGAGTGCACAAATAAACAATTTAATACTCCACCTTAAGGCCTTGGAAAAAGAAGAACAAGGCAAACCAAAAAGCAGTAGGTGAGAAGAAATCATAAAGATTAGTGAAGAAATTAATGAAATAGAACCCCCCCCCCAAAAAAAAATCCAAAGAATCAATGAAACAAAGAGTTGGTTCTTTGAAAGGATAAACAAGATTGATAAACCCTTACCAAATCTGACCAGAGGAAAGAGAGAAGAGAAAAAATTAATAAAATTAGAGATGAAAAAGGCACCATTACAACAGATGACAAAGAAATTCAGACAATTATAAGCACATACTTTAAGAATATACATGCCTCTAAGTTTGTAAATGTGAAAGAAATGGATGATTTCCTTGATTCAAATGACCTACCAAAATTAAATCAAGATGAGATAAACCATTTAAATAGATCTATAACAAGTACAGAGATGCAAGCAGTTATAAAGTCTCCCAACTAAAAAAAGCCTTGGCCCAGATGGATTCACTGGTGAATTTTACCAGACCTTCAGGGAAGAACTAACACCAATGCTTCTCAAACTTTTCCATAAATTAGAAAAGGAAGGGCTGGACAGATGGCTTAGCGGTTAAGCACTTGCCTGTGAAGCCTAAGGACCCCAGTTCGAGGCTCAATTCCCCAGGACCCACGTTAGCCAGATGCACAAGGGGGCGCATACATCTGGAGTTCGTTTACAGAGGCTGGAAGCTCTGGCGCGCCCATTCTCTCTCTCTCTCTCTCTCTCTCTCTCTCTCTCCCTCCTTCTCTCTGTCACTCTCAAATAAATAAATAAATAAACAAAAAAATTAAAAAAAATTAGAAAAGGAAGGAATTCTACCAAACTCCTTCTGTGAAGCCAGCATCACCTTCATACCAAAACCAGACGAAGACAGAACAAAAAAAAAAAAAAAAAAAGAAAGAAAAAAAGAAAGGAAACTACAGACCAATCACCCTCATGAATATAGATGAAAAAATTCTGAACAAAATATTGGCAAACAGAATACAAGAATATATCAAAAAGATTATTCATCCCAACCAAGTTGGATTTATCCTAAGGATGCAGGGATGGTTCAACATACACAAATCAATAAATATAATACATCATATAAATGGTCTGAAGAACAAAAATCACATGATCATCTCAATAGATGCAGTGAAGGTATTTGACAAAATCCAACATCCTTTCATGGTAAAAGTATTACAGAAACTGGCAATAGGAGGAACATATCTCAACATAATAAAAGCTATTTATGACAAACATACAGCCACCATAATACTAAATGGTGAAAAACTCGAAGCTTTTCCATTAAATTTAGGAACAAAACATGGGTGACCACTGTCCCCACTTTTATTTAATATAGTACTGGAAGTCTTAGCTATAGAAGTAAGGTTAGAGACACTCATTAAAAGGATACAACTTGGAAAGGAAGAGATCAAATCATCACTATTTGCTGATGATATTATTCTATAATAAAAGACCCTAAAAACTCTACCACCAAACTGTTAGAGCTGATTAACACTTTTAGCAACATAGCAGGATACAAAATAAATACACAGAAATCAGTAGCTTTCCTATATACTAACAACAAATGTGAAGAGAATGAAATCAGGGAATCTCTCCCATTCACAATTACCCCCAATAAATAAATAAATAAATAAATAAATAAATAAATAAATAAATAAATAAAGTACCTTGAAATAAACTCAACTAAGGAAGTGAAGGAGCTCTACAATGAGAACTTTAAAACACTCAAGCGAGAAATTGCATAAGATACAAGGAAATGGAAAGACATCCCATGTTCTTGGATTGGAAGAATCAATATTGTGAAAATGTCAATCTTGCCAAAAGCAATCTATACATTTAATGCAATCCTTGTTAAAATTCTAATGGCATTCTTCACCAAAATAGAAAAAAAAAATCCTAAAATTCACTTGGAAGCACAAAAAAAACCTCAAGTAGCCAAAACAATTTTGAGTAACAAAAATAAGGCTGGTGGTACCACCATACCTGATTTTAAGCTATATTATGAAGCCACATTACCAGAAACAGCATGGTATTGTCACAAAGGCAGACATATCGACCAATGGAATAGAACAGAGGACCGAGATGTTAATCCAGGCAGCTATAGCCATCTGATTTTTGACAAAAAATATTCACTGGAGAAAATACAGCCTCTTCAACAAATGGTGCTGGAAAAAATATGTATCTATATGTAGAAAGATGAAAACAGATCCTTGTCTTTCTCCATGCATAAGAATCAAATCCAAGTGGATCAGGGACCTTAATATCAGACCTGAAACTCTGAAATTGCTAGAGGAAAAGGTAGGGGGAACCCTTCAACATATTGGCAGAGGTAATGACTTTCTGAATATAACCCCAATTGCTCAGAAAATAAAACCACTAATCAACTATTGGGATCTCATCAAATAACAAAGCTTTTGTACAGCAAAAGACACTGAATAGAGCAAAGAGACAACCTACAGAGTGGGACAAATCTTTACCAGTTACACATCTGACAGAGGAGGATTAATATCCAGAATATACAAAGAACTCAAAAAACAGAACAATAAGAAATAAAACAACCCAATCAAAAAATAAGGTAAGGAATCCAGGTGTGGTGGCACACACCTTTAATCCCAGCATGCAGGAGGCAGAGGTAGGAGGGTCACCATGAGTTTGAGGTCACCCTCAGACTACATAGCTAATTCCAGGTCAGTCTGGACCAGAGTGAGACCCTACCTCGAAAAACAAAACAACAACAACAACAACAACAACAACAACAACAACAACAAAAATAGGGTAAGGAACTAAATACAGAGTTCTCACAGGAAGAAATACACATGGCATATAAACATATAAAAAAGTGTTCTACATCCTTAGCCATCAGGGAAATGCAAACTAAAACTACCTTGAGATTCCATCTCTCTCCTGTCAGAATGGTTACCATCAAGAAAATAAATGACAATAAATGTTGGTGAGGATGTGGTAAAAGGGGAACCCTTCTTCACTGTTGGTGGGTATGTAATCTGGTACAGCCATTGTGGAAATCAGTGTGGGGGTTCTTGAAACAGCTAAAAATAGATTTTCCATGTGATCCAGCTATAGCACTCTTAGGCATATATCCTAATGACTCTTCTCACTACCTTAGGGATACTTGCACAACCATGTTTATTGTTGCTCTATTAACAATAGCTAGGAAATGGAACCAGCCTAGATGTCCATCTGCAGATAAATGGATAATAAAGATGTGCTAAATCTACACAATGGAATTCTATTCATTGGTAAAGAAAAATGGAATTATGAAATTTGCAGGGAAATGTATGGATCTGGAAAGGATTATACTAAGTGAGGTAACCCAGGCCCAGAAAGTCAAACGTGGCATGTTCTCTCTTATATTTGGCTCCTAGCTACAAATGTATAGACTTGTGTGTGATCTGGAACCAAAAATCAGTAGCAGAGGCCCATAAGCTAGAAAAAAAAAAAGGCTATAAGGGAGGGTGGAGAGGGAAGGTCTTAAGAGGATGGTATTATATATATGTAAGTAGAACAGATTACAGGGATGGGAAAGGCCTAAGTAAGGTCAGGGGAAGAGATTGTATAAAAGTAGGGTGGGGGGGGTCAATCAAAATTCAAGATATTCTGAATAAGACATATGAAAATCTACTTTCTTAAATAATGGCATATCCAGAAGCCATAGATTCTTACCTGAAAATTTTCAGTGCCTGGGATGGGATACCTTCTAGTGAGTCATTGGCCAGGGAGGTCCCTGTTGCCTCCAAAACATTACAGGCTATTGCCAAGGCCCTTAGTTCCCCATAAGAAAGAGATGGTAAGACCATATTGCTGAAGACTTCACATGCCTGAGTGGCAACTGAGAAATTAAGTTTGGTGCTGAGCAGAAAACCTTCTCCCAGTAGCCCAGGCAACTGAAAGCTAGAAAAAGCTGCACTGTATGCAGTCTTATGGGAGACAGAAGTCAGCAGCGGTGAAAACAGTGGACACTAGAAACCTCAAGTTTGACCAGACAGGCCAAATGAGTTCAATAATGGCATGTCTACTCTGGGGGAAACCAACTGCTCTCTAATTGGACTGAAGGCCCACACTATGGGAGGGAATAAGTGCCTGGTACTGAACACCTAATCCAAAGCCTATGGCAGGGGTGGTCATGATCCTTAGGGGTATAAAGCCTGCTCTTGTCTGGATAAATGCATATATTACTCTCACCAAATTGCCCTGAAAGCACTACACTTTATGTTCATACTCATATATTAATGCTACTCTCACTTCCGCTTAGAGAAGCTTCTCTTTTCAGATGGTGATGACCACTGGGATGACCCAAAAGGCAACATAGTGCTAAGAAGAAGGGATGGAGGAGTGTCCAGCACTGAAACATCTCACACCCTTCAAGAATCAGGGTCCATTGGGGAAGAGGTGGCGGAAAGAATGTAAGAGCCAAAAGAAGGGTAGTACTCCTTACATACAACTGTCTGGACAGAATTTGGCCTTGATATCCAAGACCTTTCAGTGCCTAGAAATAGCCACACAAAACCCTCATAATAGGAGAAAAAGATAATGACATCAAACTAAAAGAGAGACTAATGGAGAGAGGGAACAGATACAACACAGAGCAGAGTTATGAAGTAGAAAGTGGGGACCAGAGGGGAGGGAAATACCATGGTTTGTTGTCTGTTAGTATAGACGTTGTCAATAATATATATATATGTATGTATATATATATACTAGCCAGGTGTGGTGGCACACGCCTTTAATCCCAGCACTTGGGGGGCAGAGGTAGGAGGATTGCCATGAGTTTGAGGCCACCCTGAGACTCCATAGTGAATTCCAGGTCAACCTGGGCTACAGTGAGACCCTACCTTGAAAAACCAATATATATACATATTTAAAAAACCTTAGAGCACCTAGCCAATTTACCTATATTAAAACACTTATAGACTAGGAGTGTTTTTTACTGGTATGATCATTTAGTCTCTGATTTTCTTCCAATTTTTGGCTTAGAAGATGTTATCTGACATACAAAAACTCTCACTAAATATACCTAAATGTCTTTAAACAACACAGCTGAGGGACTCTCCCTTCTGAATTCTGAGTTCCAGATGATAAGAAAGGCAACTGTACAAAATCACATGACTTTGAGCACACTTACAGCAGCCCAAGATGATATGTGTGCCATTATCAAGGTTAAATGTTGTGTATATATTCCTGATAACTCTGCTAACATCTCATCTGCTCCACAAGACCTATAGGAACAGATTTATACCATGTCAGCTACTACTGTTCCATTTGGTGAATAGTTATGGGAGTGGGTCTCTGGTTTTTTTTTTATGATGGAAAAAGATTAAATGTATTATAATCTTCATAATTATTCTATTTGTACTATTTATATTCAATTGCTGTCTTAACTTTATTTCTGCTCATTTACAGGTAGCTTATACTCAGATGGTAATACAACAGTCTAACTCAATCTATATAGTCCACCTTGATCATCTATTGAATGCTCATCACTCACCACCTCTAAGAGGGCTACTAACCATCCCACCATATTAAACATTTCACAATGTTAAACTTCCTGGTCTTTGAGATAGGTTCTAATTCTTTATATCACTAATATCTTCAATTCTCTTTTATACCAAGTAAAAAAAATACATACAGATGATGATGGGATGTCTGACTGACTCACACGTTTCCTTCTTGGGCCTTTTGATAGCTCCCCTTCTGGAAGAGACTCTAACTGCCATACTCTATGACACAATACATCTGGAAGTAGTTAAAGATCTGTCCTTGCTCCCTTTCTTCTAACAGCAGTTAGAGTTTCATCTCAAGAGAGGGGGGAATGAGAGGGGACCAGATAGACAGCTTTATTACTAGGTATCCAGTTAGGTGAAGGCTCAAAAACAGGGGAACCCCAAAAGATGTCACACGGCCTGCCTGCTGCAGCATAACTGGCATTCAGTGTCTGTTCCAATATCATCCAATCAGCTCTACCCAGATGTGCAGACCTCCTGCCTGTAGACCAGCTGACAGAAAGCTGGAAAAAGCTATGCTGCATGAAGCTCCATGAGCGAGAAGTCATCAGTGGTGATAAACAGTGGATACTGCAAGCCTTAAGTTGAGCCAGCCAGGCCAAATGAACCAACTGATGCAATAGTGGCATGTCTGATATGGAGGAAACCAACTGCTCTCTAATGGGACTGGAGGCTTGCTCCATAGGAGGGAATACATGCTTGATACTGAAAACCTATGATGGGGAAGTCATGAGCCCTAGAGGTGTAATGCCTGCTGATATCTGGCTAAATGCATATATTATGCTTACCAAACTTCCCAGTAAGCACTTTTCTTAATGATCATATTCATATGTTAATACTCTCACTTTTGGTTAGAGAACATTCTCTTTTCAGATGGTGGTGACCTCTGGGATGACTCAAAAGGCTCCACAGTGCTGATAAGTGACAGAGAAGTGCTCAGCACTGAAACATGTCTATCCCACCTTTCAAGGCAGGAAGTATGTAAGAGTCAAAGGAAGGATAGGACCCCTTACAATGCACTCTTTGAGACACGGAATGGCTATCCATGATATCCATGAAATGGATATCCATGACCTCACAGGGCCTGGCACTACCTACACAAGTCAACTATAATTGGAGAAAAATATGATATCAAAATAAAAGAGAGACTGAGAGGGGGAGGGGATATGATAAAGAGTGGAGTTGTGAAGGGGAAAGTAGGGGGGAGGGAATTATCATGGTTTATTGTCTATAATATGGAAGTTCTCAATAATAAAAAAATTAACAATAATAAAAAAATTAAAAGAAAAGAAATGCCCACTTTCCCGTCCTCAGATAATCACTTTTGTCTTTCTAAGTTTGACTACTCAAGGTAGTCATATAAGTGCAATCATGCAGTATTTGTGACTGGCTTAATTCACTTAGCAAGTTCCTGAAGGCTTATTCACACCCAGGGCATGTTTCAGAATTTCTTTTTTTGGTGATGCATGCATAAGTCTAGGAATAAAAACATGGTGGACCAAGGTTTGATATTTCTAACCCCTGTTTTTAGACAGGGAGTTCCCTTGCTCCCCCACTTTTAAGTTAAAAAAAAAAATATATATATATATATATGAAAGTAGGGCTGGAGAGATGGCTTAGTGGTTAAGCGCTTGCCTGTGAAACCTAAGGACCCCAGTTCGAGGCTCGTTTCCCCAGGACCCACGTTAGCCAGATGCATAAGGGGGCGCACGCGTCTGGAGTTCGTTTGCAGTGGCTGGAGGCCCTGGCATGCCCATTCTCTCTCTCTCTACCCCCACTCTCCCCCTTTCTGTCTGTGGCTGTCAAATAAATAAATAAAAATGAACAAACAACAACAAAAAAAAGTAGTGAGCTTGAAGAATGCTGAAGGCATTTTCCTGCTCTTCAAGTTGACTTTATTTCCCCTTGGATTACCAATTTGGTGGCAAAGCCCATCCGGTTCTGGAAGCATAACAAATGCAGGAAAGAAAGGGTCTTTAGAATTGCAACACAGCTTGTTTTTGGAAAGGGCCATTGGACAATGTGAGGCAGTACTGTTTGGTCCCTGTGTACCTGATGGAGCCATGAGGATGAACCATGGGCTGCACTAGAGACTCCAGGATTTTGGAATGCCAGAACTATTAGCCATTAAAGAAAGCTGCTGGCTTGGGATGCAGTCTTCCTAAGGCTATGGAGGGGGGAAATTGGAATCCCCACTGGTTAGAGGTTGAACCTGGAGCTACAGATTTGATGTTTGCCTTGTTTTAGATCTTGTATTGGTTCAATCTTTCCTTACTATGCCATCTTTTGCCATTATGTCTTTTTGGTTTTATAGGCTCAATTAAGAGACCTTGGGCTATGGAGATGTTTAAAGTGCTGGACTGATAAAAATTATGGGGACTTTTAAACTTGTACTGAATGCATTTCACATTGATATGGTTATAAATTTATGGGGGCCAGTAGCAGAATATGGTAATTTGAATAAGATGTTCTGAATGCTGGGTTCCCTTTGAGAGATGGAGCCTTGCTGGAGGAGGTGTGTTGTTGAAGGTGTGTTTATGGGTATTACACAGCCAGCTCCCCCTTTCTAACCTTCCTGTTGTGTTTCCCACCTACTTTGGCAGAGGTGATGTCCAGCCTTTGTTCATGCCATGTTTCCCCTTGCCATCCTGAAGCTTTGCCTCAAGATTGTAAACCGAAATAAAAGTTTTTCTGCCATCAGCTTTTTGGTTAGGTGTTTTGTCCAGCAATAAGAAAATAACTACAACATATTGATGAACAGCTAAACAAAATGTGATATGCACACACAATGGCACATCATTTAACCTTAACAAGAAAGAAAGTCTAAAACATGCTCTACATTTTGTGAGCATGGTAAGAAGTAAAAGATCCTCAGTATTGTGAGCAGGGCAAGCTGTGAAATTAGATCTCTGGCATCTAAATATCAAATGTCCTAAAACATAGTGGAGTTACAATTAATTTCTTTAATCATTCAATTTTTTTTGTAGGCATAAAAATGGACTGGAAAGTCATAAAAAGTACATCTCAGGAAATATTTTAACAAAAAAGTACAGCATTTATATAATTTTTTTGTTGAGGTAGAGTATTGCTCTAGGCCAGGTTGACCTGGAATTCACTATGTAGTCTCAGGGTGGCTTTGAACTCACAGTGATCCTCCTATCTCTGCCTCCCAAGTGCTGGGATTAAAGGCATGTGTCACCACATGTGGCTCCATATGTACATTTTGAAAGGAATCTGTTGGGGCTGGAGGGATGGCTTAGCAGTTGCGGTACTTGCCTGTAAAGCCAAAGGACCCATGATTGATTCCCCAGGACCCATGTAAGCCAGATGCACAAGGTGGCACATGCATCTGGAGTTCATCTGCAGCAGCTGGAGGCTCTGGTGCATCCATTCTGTCTCTCTCAAATAAATAAATAATTTTTTAAAGGAATTTGTTAACAAAACTGTTAAATGAATTATAAAGATATATTTTTCTTTAAAACCAGAAAAAGAAGAGAAAGAGACAATACATAGTTTGGGCAGAAGTACCCTGCTGGGTTGAGAAAGCTTTATCCTGAAGCTATTATTTTTTTTCGAGATAGGGTCTCACTGTTGCTCAGGATGACCTCTGTAGTCCCAGGTTGGCCTCCAACTCAGAGACCCTGCAATTAAAGGCATAAACCACTACACCCCACCCTGAAGCTTTTTGTTTTTTTTTACACTGAATGTGTTGCAGGTAATTCTCAGGTAAAGAGAAAGGCTTTACCCCTCCTCCCCACCCCGCCAACAACCCAGGTCAGGGAGGCCTATGAGGCCCCCAAAATAATGTAGGCTATTATCATGGTGCTTGGTTATCCAGCAGAAATAAATGCTATTGCTTAAGACACTACATGTTACAGTTGCAGAATACTGAGAGGTCAAGTTGGAACTGAGATAGAAGCCATCTTCCTGCTGGGTAGCTATAAATGCTGGAGTGCTATCCAAATTGCTGGGGGAGAAAAGGGATCTACAGTCTGAACAACCAGTGGATCCTGAAAGCTACAAAATCAACTATCCAGACAAGATATACCACCAGTACAATAGTGGCATATAATTATTGGCTCTCTGGTTGGATATGAGGCTTGTTCATTAGGAAGGAATTCACACCCAGTACTAAGAACCAAGTCAAAAGTCTATGGCTTGGGATGGAGAGATGGCTTAGAGGCTAAGGTGCTTGCCTGTGAAGCTTAGGACTCATGGTCGACTTTCCAGGTCCCACACAGGCTAGACGCAAAAAGTAATGCAAGTGTGCAAGGTCATATATGCGCACAAGAGGACGCACTCATCTGGAGTTCAACTTGCACAACAGCAAAAGTCTATGGTTTAGAAAGTCATAGACCCTAGATGGTAACTTCCTCTTTACTTTGGATAAATGGAGACGTTTTGTCCATACAAAGGCATTGTAAATGTGTTTATACTTTTTATCAATGCTGTTCTCATTTTTGTTTAAGAAACCTTTTTATAGATGGTGGCAAATACCAGGGAGACCCAAGACCCATCAAAATAACTAGAAAAAGCCTAGTGTCTAGCATTGGGCAGGTCATCTCTATCACACTCACAGGAGTCCAAGGAACATTGCAGAGGAAATGTCAGATTAAATGAGTGCTGCTCTTACTGCTAGCCAGAGAACAGTTTCTGTGGAGATGGTGGTAGACACTAATGAAATTCAACATCCATCAAAGCTTGAGACTCCATAGTGAATTCAAGGTCAGCCTGGGCCAAAGTGAGACCCTACATCAGAAAACCAGGGAAAAAAGTTCATCAAAGCTGAAGATACAAGGTTTTCAACACTCTCCATGGCTCAGGGAACATTGCAACATGCCCCAAAGCATTTTTTCCTTCTTCCCAGAAACCTATCAGTTATGACTACTAGTTAATATATCCTCCTTACATCATATATACACTTTTGCCTGAATCTAAAATATTATAAAGTACAACTGCCTACATTGAAGGTATATTTAAATAAAAAAAAATGTACAGGGGCTGGGGAGATGATTAAGTGCCTGGTCCACAACCATGAGGATCAATGTTAGGATTGCCAACACCCATGTAAATGTAAGGTGGGCAATGGTAGTCAAAAGTAATCCCAGAGGACTTCTGGTTAAGATGGTGGCGTAGGTACCACGCCAAACCAGCCTAGGGGGGGAAAAGCTGAAAAAAAAAAAAAACCAACACAGCAAAATACATACTTTTACTAAAAAGTGAGGTGAATAGCAAATTGAGATGGCAGTGGAGAAGTAGGAGAGATCCAGAGCATCCAGAGCCCACACAGACCAGCAGGAGCAGCTCCAGCACGTCTGCGGACTGCAGCGGTGGCGGTGGCCAGAAAGCCACCAGGCTCAGCTTGAGCCGCAGGAAGGGCCAGGTGAGGGGATTTTCCACTCACACCGGTGTTCTCCGCAAACTCAAGAAACGTGAAGAGAGAACGGCAGTGAACAACGGAGGAGCAGATCACAAGGTAGAAGAACACGTGGAACAGCGAGTGAACTAGAGCAGCATTGGCAGCCTCCCCTCCCCCACCGCCAGTTCCCAGCTCCAGCAAACAGAGCAGCGGTCCAGGGACCCAGCCACGCCAACTTGAACCGACAGCAGGACCCAAGCAGGAGCAGAGGTAACTGGGATTACACCAGGGAAGGGTCTCACCTGGTCACAAACTGACTTGGAACCCTCAACAGATCAGAACTCTTGACCTCCTTGGTGTCAGGATTAGGGCTGCGGGTGGGGCACCACACATGCTAAGGGAGAGTTAGAGGATCCGGTTGTCATAATACCTACTCTTGGATAAATATTCTCAGCTGTTTTTTCATTGAAAGTGTATGTTGTTTAATTGAAATTCAGAATCTATCTGTATTTGGTTCCACTCAGCCTACTTGAATACTCTCATAGCAGGCAAACCCAACACCTAGGGTCACTTTTGTAGATACTCTGAGAGTCTTGAGAGCCACACCTAATGCCTTAAGCTCCTACCCTGAAGTTATATAACATCAGATTGACTGATACATCTAATAATACCCAGCAAACTAGAAAATCCAATCATTAAATAATCCAGGATGCAAAAATATATACATTATAACACAAGAAACACCAAAAATCAAGACAATATAAATCCACCGAAAAGTATTAATGCATCAGAAATGACCTCAAGTGACAATGAGTTAGAGGAAATGCATGAGAAAGATTTCAAAAGAATGATTATAAATATGTTTAAAGAAGTCCAAGAAGAAATCAAAGGAATGAAAGAGGAAATCAAAGGAATCAAAGAAAACACAGGACACCAATTTAATGAAATAAAGAGGTCAATACTAGGCATAAATAAGGAAATAGAAATAATAAAGAAAAACCAGTCAGAATTACTAGCAATGAGGAACACAGTTAATGAAATAAAAAACTCTGTAGAAAATCTCACCAGTAGAATGGATGAAGGAGAGGACAGAATATCTAAGCTAGAAGACCAGGTGGCAGATCTAATACAGTCCAACAAAGAGAAAGACAAACTAATAGAAAAGAATGAGTGGGAATTTCAAGATATTCGGGACATTATGAAAAGATCAAACATAAGAATTCAGGGCATAGTAGAAGGAGAAGAATTTCACTCCAAAGGCATAGCAGGCATCTTCAACAAAATCATAGAAGAAAACTTCCCCCAAATTGGAAAAGAGGTGCACCTGCAGATACAGGAATCCTTTAGAAATCAAACCAGACAAAACCTGGAAAGAACCTCTCCTCGCCATATTATACTCAAACTACCAAACACAAAAACCAAAGAAAAAATATTGAAAGTAGTCACAGAGAAAAATCAAGTTACCTACAAAGGCAAGCCTATCAGGATTACAGCAGATTACTCAACAGAAACTTTAAAAGCCAGAAGGGCGTGGAGTGAAAGATAAGAACTGTCAATCAAGGTTACTTTATCCTGCAAAGCTATCCATTTAAGTAGACAGAGAAATAAGGACATTCCACGACAAAAGCAAGCTAAAGGAGTATTTGAAGACAAAACCAGCTCTACAGAAAATACTTGAAAGAATCCTCCATGCTGAAGAAAAAGAAAAGCACACATATAAGGAACCGGGAAAAAACAAACAATACTCAAATACTAGTTAACACAAGAGAGCAAAGGTAAAACTGAAGAACTACAAAAAAATGGCAGAACTGAATACAAACCTTTCAATATTATTCTTAATATCAATGGCCTCAATGCTCCAACCAAAAGGCATAGGCTCGCAGACTGGGTTAAAAAGCAGGATCCTACAATTTGTTGCCTCCAAGAAACCCACCTTTCTACAAAGGATGGACACTATATTAGGGTGAAAGGTTGGAAAACGGTGTTTCAAGCAAATGGACCTAGAAAACAAGCAGGGGTTGCTATCCTAATATCTGACAAGGTAGACTTCACTCCAACATTAGTTAAGAAAGATAAGGAAGGCCACTTTATATTGATTAAAGGCACCCTTCAACAGGAGGACATTACAATGCTAAACATATATGCACCTAACATGGGGGCCCCCAAATTCATCAAACAAATGCTATTAGAACGAAGGTCACAGATAACACCTAACACAGTGGTAGTGAGTGACTTTAACACCCCACTCTCATCAATTGACAGGTCATCCCGGGAAAAAATAAACAGAGAGGCATCTGGACTAAATGAGGTCATAGAAGGAATGGACCTAACAGATATATACAGAACATTTCATCCAAATGCTGCAGAATATACATTCTTTTCAGCAGCACATGGAACATTCTCTAAAATAGACCATATATTAGGACACAAAGCAAATCTTAACAAATACAGGAAAATTGAAATAATTCCTTGCATTCCGTCTGACCACAATGAAATCAAATCAAAAATCAAAAAAATTGATTTGTAAATCAATAGCAAGAGAGGCTGTAGAGCATACACAAAATCATGGAAATTAAACAACACACTACTAAATGATGAATGGGTCAATGAAGAAATCAAGAAGGAAATAAAAAAATTTATAGAGTCAATTGATAATGAGAACACAACATGCCAAAATCTCTGGGACACAATGAAGGCAGTCCTAAGAGGTAATTTATAGCTTTAAGTGCCTATATTAAGAAATTAGAAAGGTCACAAGTGAACGACCTAATACTTCACCTGAAAGCCTTGGAAAAAGAAGAACAAGGCAAACCAAAAATCAGTAGATGGGAAGAAATAATAAAGATTACGGCAGAAATTAATGAAATAGAAACCAAAAAAAAAATTACAAAGAATCAATGAAACAAAGAGTTGGTTCTTTGGAAGGATAAACAAGATTGATAAACCCTTAGCAAATCTGAGCAAAAGAAAGAGAGAAGAGACAAAAATTAATAAAATTAGAGATGAAAAAGGTAACCTCACAACAGATGCCAGAGAAATTAAAAAAATCATAGGGACATACTATAAAAGCATATACCCCACTAATATGAAAATCTGAAAGAAATGGATGATCTCCTTGATTTATATGACCTACCTAAATTAAATCAAGATGAGATTAATCACTTAAATAGACCTATAACAAGCATGGAGATCCAAGCAGTTATCAAAATTCTCCCAACTAAAAAATGTCCAGGCCCAGATGGATTCCCTGCTGAATTTTACCAGACCTTCAGGGAAAAACTAACACCATTGCTTCTTAAGCTTTTCCATAAAATAGAAAACGAAGGAATCCTACCAAATTCCTTCTATGAAGCCAGCATCACCCTGATACCAAAACCAGGCAAAAACAGAAAAAAAAAAAAGAAAGAAAATTACAGACCAAACTCCCTCATGAACATAGATGCAAAAATTCTCAACAAAATATTGGCAAACAGAATACAAGAATATATCAGAAAGATCATTCACCCTGACCAAGTAGGCTTTATCCCAGAGATGCAGGGATGGTTCAACATACACAAATCGATAAATGTAATACATTATATAAATGGACTGAAGGACAAAAATCACATGATCATCTCATTAGATGCAGAGAAAGCATTCGACAAAATCCAACATCCCTTCATGATAAAAGTCCTACAGAGACGGGAATAGAAGGAACATATCTCAATATAATAAAGGCTATTTATGACAAGCCTACAGCCAACATATTACTAAATGGGGAAAAACTGGAAGCTTTTCCACTAAAATCAGGAACAAGACAAGGGTGTCCACTGTCCCCACTTTTATTTAATATAGTACTGGAAGTCTTAGACATAGCAATAAGGCAAGAGATGCACGTAAAAGGGATACAAATTGGAAAGGAAGAAATCAAGTTATCATTATTTGCAGATGACATGATTATATATATAAAGGACCCTAAAGACTCTACCAGCAAACTGTTAGAGCTGATAAACACCTATAGCCATGTAGCAGGATACAAAATAAATACACAGAAATCAGTAGCATTCCTATATGCTAACAACAAACACACAGAGGATGAAATCAGAGAATCACTCCCATTCACAATTACATCAAAGGAAATAAAGTACCTTGGAATAAACCTAAGCAAGGAAGTAAAGAATCTCTACAATGAAAACTATAAAACGCTCAAGTGAGAAATTGCAGAAGACACTAGGAAATTGAAAAACATCCCTTGTTCCTGGATCGGAAGAATCAATATTGTGAAAATGGCAATCTTACCAAAAGCAATCTGCACATTTAATGCAATCCCCATCAAAATTCCAATGGCATTCTTCACAGAAATAGAAAAAAACAATCCAAAACTTCATTTGGAATCACAAAAAACCTCGAATATCTAAAATAATACTGAGCAACAAAAATAAGGCGGGTGGTATCACCATACCTGATTTTAACCTATACTACAGAGCCACAGTAACAAAAACAGCATGGTACTGGCACAAAAGCAGGTATGTAGATCAATGGAACAGAATAGAGGATTCAGATATAAGTCCAGGTAGCTATAGCCACCTGATATTCGATAAATGCCACAAATACTCACTGGAGAAAAGACAGCCTCTTCAGCAAATGGTGCTGGGAAAACTGGATATGTATCTGTAGAAGGATGGAAACAGATTCTTCTCTCTCTCTCCATGCGCAAGAATTAAGTCCAAATGGACTAAAGACCTTAACATCAGACCTGAAAGTCTGAAATTGCTAGAGGAAAAAGTGGGGGAAACCCTTCAACATATTGGTCTTGGCAAAGACTTTCTGAATATAACCCCAAATGCTCAGGCAATAAAACCACAGATTAACCACTGGGACCTCTTGAAATTACAAAAATTTTGTACTGCAAAGGATACTGTGAATAAAGCAAAGAGGCAACCTATGGAATGGGAAAAAATCTTCACCAGCTATATATCTGATAGAGGATTAATATCTAGGATATACAAAGAACTCAAAAAGCTAAATAATAAGAAACCAAACAAGACAATTAAAAAATGGGCTACCAAGCTAAATAGAGTGTTCTCAAAAGAAGAATACAGATGTCGCAAAGGCATCTAAAAAAATGTTCTACATTCCTAGTCATCAGGGAGATGCAGATTAAAACTACATTGAGATTCCATCTCACTCCTGTCAGATTGGCTACCATCATGAAAACAAATGATCATAAATGCTGGCGAGGATGTGGAAAAAGAGGAACCCTTCTACACTGATGGTGGGAATGCAATCTGGTCCAGTCATTGTGGAATTCAATGTGGAGGTCCCTAAGACAGCTAAAAATTGATCTACCATATGACTCAGCTATAGCACTCCTAGGCATATATCCTAAGGACTCATCCCATTTCTTTAGAAGTACATGCTCAACCATGTTTATTGCCACTCAATTCATAATAGCTGGGAAATGGAACCAGCCTAGATGTCCCTCAACTGATGAGTGGATAACGATGTGACACATTTATACAATGGAGTTCTAGTCAGCGGTAAAGAAAAATGAAGTTATGAAATTTGCAGGAAAATGGATGGATCTGGAAAGGATTATACTAAGTGAGGTAACCCAAGCTCAGAGAGCCAAGTGCCACATGTTCTCCCTCATATGTGGATCCTAGCTACAGATGATTGGACTTCTGTGTGAGAAGGAAAAAACTCAATAGCAGAGGCCAGTAAGTTAAAAGGGAGATATAAAGGGAAGAGAAAGGAAGGGAGGAGGATACTTAATAGGTTGATATTGTATATATATAAGTAGAAGAATAGATTAACGGGGGTGAAAATGCCCAAAGTGAGGTCAGGGGAAGAGATTGACTAAAGGAAAGGTGGAGGGAGGGCTAATCAAAATCTAATAGGATGCAAATAAATCACATGGAATCGTCTGGTTTTGGACAATGGAACACTCAGGAGCCATAGATCGTTGTTAGAAAATTTTCAGTGCCAATGATGGGATACCTCCAGTGAGTTGTTGGCCAGGGAGGTCCCTGATGCCCCCAAAACCTTATAGGCCATTGCCACGGCCTTTGGTTTCCCACCAGGAATAGATGGTAAGACCCTATTGCTGAAGACTCCACATACGTGGGTGGCAAGGCCACTGAGAAATTCTGCTGGAACTGAGTTGATAACCTCCTCCATGTAAACCAGCTGAGAGAAAGCTGGAAGAAGCCATTCTACATTTAGTTCAATGGGAGAGAGGTATCACCAGTGAAGATACTCAACAGTGGACACTGCAAGCCTTATAATTGGCCAGCCAGGCCAAATGAGCCAACAGGTGCAATAGTGGTACGTCTGTCATGGTGGAAACCAACTGCCCTCCAATTGGACTGGAGGCCCACTCCATGGGGGGGAATACATCCCTTATACTGAAAACTTAAAACAGGGGTAGTGATGAGCCCTAGTGGTGTAACATCTGGTGATGTCTGGAAAAATGTATATACTATGCTTATCAAACTGCCCAGTAAGCACTTTTCTTAATATTTATACCCTTATATTAATGCTACTCTCACTTTGGGTAGAGAATCTTCTCTTTTCAGATGGCAGTGACCTTGGGATGACTCAGAAGTTATCATAGTGCTGGAAAGAAGTAACTGGAGTACTGAGTAAGATCTCGATCACACCTTCCAAGGCTCAGGGTCTAATGCGGAAGAGGTGGCGGAAAGAATGTAAGAGCCAAAGGAAGGGTAGGACTCCTTACAACGTCCTCCCTCCAGACATAAAATGACCTGGACATCCATGACCTCACAGTGCCTGACACTACCTACACAAGACCATCATAAGAGGAGGAAGAGATCACGACATCAAAATGAAAGAAAGACTGATTGAGATGGGGAGGGGATATGATGGAGAATGGAATTTCAAAGGGGAAAGGTGGGGGAGGGAGGGTAGCACCATGGGATTTCTTTTTTTTAAAAGATTATTTTCCTATCCCACCAACACACTGGTTTTTGTACATACGTTCCAGTCTCATCCCTACCTACACGGATACTTTGCTGGATTCTTTATTTTTATTTTTATTTATTTGAAAGCGACAGACACACACAGGGAGAGAGAGAAGGGCAGATATAGAGAGAGAATGGGCGTGCCAGGGCCTCCGGCCACTGTAAAGAAACTCCAGACACGTGCGCCCCCTATGCATCTGGCTAACGTGGGTCCTGGAGAATCAAGCCTTGAACCGGGGTCCTTAGGCTTCACAGGCAAGCGCTTAACCACTAAGCCATCTCTCCAGCCCATGGGATATTTTTTGTAATCATGGAAAATGTTAATAAAAATTAAGAAAAAAAAAAAAGTAATCCCAGCAATCCACAAGCTCAAGTAACTGCCTCAGTAAACAGAGTAAAGCAATTCATAACAACACCTCATCCCCTGGCACCTACATGCAGATACGTGCCCACACACACAGAGAAGCATGCATATATACACAGATGTTCACCATACACACACATAAAAAAGAAGAGAAATATATACAGCTCAAACAAAAGCAAGTTTATTTACAAAAATTACAGTAACTACAAACAGTATAAATAGTACAAGTTTTTCTGCTGCTGCAACAAATTCCAAAAGACTTAGCTTTACACTGTTTTTATTTTGAAATAGTACATTAAAAAAATCCACTGCCTTTTTGTTTTGAGACAAAGAAAAGTGTTAGTATGGAATTATGTAGCCCAAGCTGGTCACAAACTCTCATGACTGCCTCCTGCCTCAGCCAACTAGGTACTTGGATTATAGATGTGACCACCCTTTTCTAAGAAACACTTTTTCTAAGTAATTCCTAGAAGCCTGCCTTAATGCCATGTACATTGGTCACATCCATGCAATCTTATTACCAAACTACCGTGTACAAATCTCACAACTGACAAGGCAGAGCAGCACCAAGCTATTTACTGAATCACCTTTTCTTCAATGGTAAAATTTGACAAGCCCCCAAATATTTCCTTAGTGGACTAGAAATAAAACCATATTTTCTGGCTATAAAAGAAAAACCCTCTTTCATTTTTAGTAGGCTGCACAATTCCACCATATTGATATTTCAGGGCTACTCCCTGACAGTGCAGTTTCTAGTTCTGGGCTACTGTTTAACACACTCTATAGTACGTGCTTCTGTGTGCCATCACACCTGGTTTAATCAGAGTCACTACTACTGCTTGAAGAGTCTGTTGACATAACCTCAACATCATCTTCATTTTCTTTATTATGTCCAGGAGGTTCCAATAAGAAGTCATTGCTGTGATTTGGTGGTAACATATTCACTGACATGTCATTTGACTGCCATGGATACTGTGGAGCAAGGACATCTGGAGAAAAGAAAGACACACATAAGAACAGTTTTATTTGTAGTTGACAGACCTGTCCACTACCCTTTCCCTTATGTAAACTACTGAAACTTATTTTTTTTTGTTTACTGGTATTGGGGATCAAACAAACCCAGGGTTTCACATACACTAACCACATACCACACATATGCTAAACACATATCAATGAGCTACACTCCCAGCCACCAAAGCAAGCTTAAGGTTAGAATTTAAAAAAAAAAAAAGGTCAAATTAAAGAAAATCAAGGAAAATCATGATTCCTTATCAACTAAGAACCTGAAAAACAAAACACTACTATTCTGTAAGAAGCTACTTAGAGAATTCACTAGAGAATTTTTCTTTTGCAAGTTATCTACACAACAAATATTTTCTATACTTATATGCAAATGTAGTTATGTAATCTTAAGTTATATAGATGATTCTCTATTATAAACAGCTAATAATTCTTCTTTTGTTTTTTTGAGGTAGGGTCTAGCTGTAGCTCAGGCTGACCTGGAATTCACTATGTAGTCTCAGGCTGGCCTTGAACTCATGGTGATCTTTCAACCTCTGCCTCCCAAGTGCTGGGATTAAAGGTGTGTGCCACCACACCCCACTAATTTCTTAGAATACAGAGGAACTGCTGTTTTAAGTAACTATCAAAGAAACTGAGAATGCATATATAAGACATATGTTACAAAAAAGTACCCAAGACACACTAAAAGCCTGTATTTCTGAGAACAGAGAAAAACAGGTGCAGCTCAAGACTAAGAGAAGGAGATGCACATCTGTAGTCCTAGCTCTTGGGGGTGGAGGCAAGATTGGCAGCTCAAGGCAAGCCTCAACTACACAGTGAGTTTAAGGCCAGCCTGGCAACAAAAGACCTTGTCTGAAAAAGCACATTTAAAAATAATCAAGAGCCAGGCAGATGCTTGCACCACCTAGTGGGCATGTGCAACTTTGTGCTTGCCTCACCTTTCTGCATCTGGCTTATATGGGATCTGGAGAGTCAAACATGGATCCTTATGTTTTGTAGACAAGCGTTTTAACTGCTAATCCATCTCTCTAGCCTCCAAGTAGATTTCATATTCCCAATGAAAGGGTTCCAAGCAGGTCTCCACAGAACCTTAGTACTTAATATCCTTCTGGCTTTAGATAACTCATCAAATTTCTCTATTATGGAGTGGGCCATAGCTGCATTATACCCCCTAATGAAGGTGACATGATTGTGAGCTTTGGAATAGGAGTAGGGCATTCTGATCCTGTTCTTTCTGTGGGTATTGTGTGTCCTAGGTCTAACCCATACAGTTTATTCTTATTCCTGTACTTTAAAAAATCAATTCTTAAAAAAATACAAAAAAAAATAAACAGGCAAAAAATATCTAATGAAATTCAAAAATAATTCTTTTCGCCCCTCAGTAATTTTTAATCTGGTAATAATTCAATTTTCCTATTCAAATTATTAGTGTGGCTTATCCTTACAAAACTGTGACTAGTATTCAATCCATTACAACCACAATGAGCAGTAAAAGGAATACCTAAAGAGAGTAACAAATACAGAGTTCCCAAGTTTGTACTGAGGTCACTAACCGAAGTATTAAGCTAAAATGTTTAACGTGAATGCTTCAGAAAGGGTATTTCCCCCCTACTTTAGAAATGTTCTGCCACATCCTAACATTTTATCCACATGATATATGTTTATTACTCAATCTGTACAGCATACCTCATAATTACAAAACAGTGTTTAGAGCAGCCATGAAAGAAGAAAGACCCAATGCCTGAGGAACACATCAGAATATTAATAGAAGGAACAGAAAAGGTCTAGTTACTTATAAGGTTCATCTGAAGAGTCTTTATCAAAGCAGAGAACAGGATAAACTGGCAGAGAAGCCAGCTATTTAAAGTTTGGTCTGGAATCTCAAATATCTGCTGCCCACAGCCCATCACTGCCATCTCTAAAAAGTTGTGGTGTGCTTGAAAACATTAATCCAGTAAACATTACCTGGCAGTCTACCTGCTGCAAGCGCATCCCCTGGAAGATGGCCATTTACACCATTCGTGGAAGGATTGTTCATCTGACCCAGTAATCCACTTCTCATCTCTAAATCTGTTGGATATGGTCTCCGTGGGTCTCCTATAACAATAAAAACTGCTTTTAATGCAATCATGCTTTTTAAAATTTCTTTTTTTTTGAGACAAAGGGAGAGAGAAAGAGAATGGGCACACCAGGGTCTCTAGCCACTGCTAATGAACTCCAGACACAAGTGCTACCTTGTGTATCTGGCTTACGTGGGTCCTGAAGAACTGAATGGGTCCTTAAGCTCTGCAGGCACGTGTTTTAATCTCTAAAGCCATCTCTCCAGCCCTCTATTGTATTTTTCTTTTAAATACATTTTATCCTCAATTGTATTTTTAAAAAGCATCAATATGGTCTTTGGAAGTACCAGTTTTCCTTGATTCACTTTCAAAACCATTCTACTTTATGTTATTTTAGATGCAGGGTCTTCACATTTGCAATCCTTCCCCTTAGCCTCTCAAGCAGCTGGACTTATAGGTATGTACAATCATGCCTGACCTCAAGTTACATTTTAAATTTTAAATATTGTTTTTTTTTTTTCTTGTTTTTGAGGTAGGGGCTAGCTGTAGCCCAGAATGACCTGGAATTAGTTTCAGGCTACCCTCGAACTCACTGCAATCCTCTACATTAAAAAATTTTAAAACATAAGGGATAGTTTATCAGTTGTTAAGAGGGCAATATATTATTTTTCTGAGTGTGCATTGTTGTCTCCTCTGAATCTTCCCAAGAATATACTATCATCTATGTGTTTTCAAAATGTGAGAAAGGATTATCTAAACTAAAACTTTTTTCTAATCAACCTCTTTCAGCTTGTCATTAAAAAAATCTATTTATTTGCACAAACACACACCCCAGCATCTCTGCTGCAGCAAATGAATGGCCATCAGGCTTTGCAAGAAAGCACCATTAACCACTGAGCCATCTCCCAGCCCCAGTTTGTCATTTAAAGACTAAACCAAGGATGGTGGTACACATCTGTAATCCCAGCACTTGGGATGTGGAGGCAGGAGGACCAGAAGTTCAAGGCCATCCTCAGATACATAATGAGACTGAGGCCAGCGATGGCTAAATAAGACACTGTCTCAAATAAACTAAAACCAACACATAAACAAAAATCCCCAATTCTCATCACTTTTTAGCTACATCAGAAGAAGGTACTGTGATTCCCATCAAGAAAGGACATTAAAAAGAAGTTTGGGGTTGAATGCAAATATGGTCAAATGTGAACCAACTTTTTGGTAATATTTTCCCCAAGCTCTTTCAATTCCTCCAAAGAATATGCCCTTCCTGTTAGGACTCCCATTTTATGTTTTACCCACTGTTGATGTAAGTGCAATCCATTATTCTTTGCTGTTTCTAATAACCTCAGATCTTCCCAGGTGTGTGCGTACTGCTTGGTGCTCTAGGCTTTGTCTAAACTTAGCACCTAGGAGCACTTGGATTGTTTTCTGGGCTGGGTTCTTTGTAGAAATACTAGTGGCTCTGAGGAATTGGCTTCTCAGCCTAGGTTTCACAAATACAATAAATCTACTGCTCTGGAAGCATCACATATTGCCCAGCAGGGACTTAGAAGTTCATGAGAGGTAAAAAGGCAACAAGAGGCCTTGCCCACCTGGTAAGCATCTATTTATAATCTTATTGCAATGGGCTTTACCCTCAGACTGAGGTAATTTGAAAGCATTTTTACATGTTCTGGGTAGGCAGGTAAATTGCTACAGCTATGTAGAAATAAACCAGATAGTAGGTATTAACACTCATGTCTTGAACCATCCTACTTTTGTGAAACTATCCTATAAAAAGGAGGGAGGCAAATATATGGCATTACTTATATGATATATAAGGCATGGGGCTAAGTAAATGGCTGTCAGTGAAGCACTTCCCACATAAGTATAAGGACTTACCTAGTTTGGATCCTCAGCATCCACATAAAATGCTGTGAATGGTGGCATATACCTGTAATCCCAGTGCTCAAGTGGCAGAGACATGAGAATCCTCAGAACAAGCTGGCTAGCTGGACTAGCTGAAATGGTGAACTCCTGGACAAGCAAGACCTTGTCTCAAAATATAAGGCGAAATCTTCTGGGGCCCAGGAGAAATTTCAAGAAAGCAGTGACGTGAATACTGTTGTTACTGCTAGCCTGACAACCAGCTCTAGAGCAATGGTGACAGGCACAGTAATCAATCAAAACCCATCAAAGCAGAAATCCAGAGGCTACAGAGAACTCAGCACCAAATCAGACTGCCAACAGGCCTGCCACAGCTTAGAGAACATTATGGAAGAGGGGCTGGAAAGACTGCAAGTGCCACATTATGTGTATGAATACCCTGAGGCATGGTGCCCCTGCTATTCCATAGGGACTGACTGAGGGTTTCATGTCCCCACAGTGAATACCATAACCCCACTGAGGAGGACCCCCAGAAATCAATGAGTTGAAAATAAACCAATTTTTACAAATAAAAAAAAAAAGAGGGTGGAAAGCCATTGAGGAAAACACCCAACCTTGACCTGTGGCCTCCACACACCATATCCACACACATACACAGAAATCACATGTGGATATGCAAAGAAAAAGACATGAATATATCTTTACTAGCAGATGTTTCTAAAGAGAAGTACATTCTGCATTTAAATACTTTTATATAGACACATAAGTATTTTCAAAGCAATGTTACCTGGAACCCAGGTCAATGGGGCACACACAGCATTGCTTGCACTAATCCTATGTGCATATTTAATTATTTCTTCAGAGGAGATAGCACCTGAGTGAAGAAAACAATATGATAGTTCAGTGTACTAAACACAAAAGTTTAAAAGAGCATGTATCAGCCATATATCACACCTAACTTTAAGTGATCTAAAAGCAGGGTAATCTCACATATCTTCTCTAACAATATTGCACACACACTGTAAATCTAGTTGTAAATATTTCCAAACCAATTAACAAGACACTCATTCAGCAAAATCAGTTAACATAAAGAAACCAATTTGTTAGCCAGGTATGGTGGCACACGCCTTTAATCCCAGCACTCATGAGGCTGAGGTAGGAGGACTGCTGTGAGTTCAAGGTCAGCCTGGGTAGAGTGAGAGACTCCACCTAAAAAAAAAAAAAAAAGAAAGAAATGGGAAAAACCGTTCTTCACTTTCCAATGACATACAAGCTACCCAAACAGTAGAGCCACACTATCCCGTGTGATTAAAAAGGCCCTAGGTTTCAAATGGACACACATCAAACACTAATAGTTAGCTACCTTTGAGAACTTAAAACAAATCACTCTTCATTTCCTGATTCAACGCAATCAAGTACTGTATGTGGAAAACTACTGAGGACTAAAAACCAAACCATGGTGCAGAGTCTCAGTCAGACTCGATCAACACTCCTGGAGGCTTGTTTCCTGCTACAGAAAACCAGTCCATCTTGTTGGTTTCCCACGAGGAATAGATGGCAAGACCCTATTGCTGAAGACTCCACATACTTGGGCTGCAAGGTCACTGAAAAATCCTACTGGAGCTGAGCTGAAAACCTCTGTGAAGACCAGCTGACAGAAAGCTGGAAAAAGCTATGCTGCATGCAGCTCCATGAGAGAAAGAAGTCATCAGTGGAGATAATCAACAGTGGACACTGCAAGCCTTAAATTGGGTCAGCCAGGCCAAATGAGCCAACATGTGCAAGAGTAGCATGTCTGTTATAGGGGAAAGCAACTGCTCTCTAATTAGGCTGCAGGCTGGACACAGCTGAAAGCCTTTGAAGTGGGAGAGTCTGGCAAGAAGGCATGCTCTGCTGAGCCTCTCCACTACTAACGGGCTGACACTCCAGAGCTCTCTCTGACTTTATGATGTTCTAGCAACAGTCATTCTCTCTCTCTGCCTCACCTTCAACAGCCAAATCAAATTCTCCATCTCTTTCTTTCTCCCAACAGTTTATAAACCACTGTCTGACTGTACATTTGAGAAAGCCACAAATTATATCCTTTCATTGTTTCAGAGAAAGGATGTGGCATTTCTAACCCCCAAGGATGCCTACAAAAATAACAAACTTTACAATGAAAATTACTGGCCATCTTTTCAACAGCAGGCATTTCCAATTTTTCAAGGACTTAGGGTTTTTTTTTGTTTGTTTGTTTGTTTTGTTTTTAGCCCAGGCTGAATTCAATAATCCTCCAACCTCTGCCTCCTGAGTGCTGGGATTAAAAGTGTGCACCACTATGCCCAGCTCAGGACTTGTGGTTTTTATTTTACTTTTATTTTTTATTTGAGAGAATTAGCATGCCAGGGCCTCAGCAACAGTAATAGAACTCGACACTTGTGCCACCTAGTGGGCATGTGTGACCTTGCGCTTGCCTCACCTTTGTGAATATGGCTTATGGGGGATCTGGACAGAGATCGAATATGGGTCCTTAGGCTTTGCAGGCAAGCGCCTTAACTGCTAAGCCATCTCTTGTGTTTTTTTGAGTATCATCCAGTCTTCTCATGGTACTAACCTTTTCTTGCTTTCTCTATTGACTTGAGTTTCTCCTTTGCTTGGTAAACAGCTGTTGCCTAATGTAAAAAACATTAAAAATGTAATATTCTTAACTATACTAAGTGTAGTTTTTAACTTAATTCACAAGACCACTTATCTGGAACAACAATTTGTAAAACTTGGAAATCCTTGAAATTTACTTATTCAGTTCTGAAATACCATGTGATATCATTTATATCAAGTTATATTTAATGAAAGAAATATATTCATAAACCAGTCTCTCATTAACAGTTGTTAGAAAAAAAGTAGAAATGCAAGGGCTTACTACTTTTTTTTTATTTAGGTTATTTACAGAGATCTGGATTATGTACCATTCCAAAATATTCTGTTTTGCACCCTCTCTTCCCAAGCTATACTAAAGGTGTCCATATGCATATTGATTAACACAATGGTTAGAAGTATGGACTCAAAACTTCACTTGTCAAATTATTTCTTCATTTAAAGTATTGGTTACTTCATATGAATAATGGCAATGAGGTTATATACACTGTGAAGAATATAAAATACAAAGTACACAGCCAGGTGTCTAAGTACCCAATCAATTTTAATTGCTACCATCTAATCATAAACCTTATGATCCAGTCATTAATTCCAGGTCAGCCTGAGCTAGAGTGAGACCATACTCCCAAAAATCCAAAACAAACAAACAAAAAACCCCACAAAATTCATGATCCAGTCATCACTGTCTCCTTCCTGAGTCATCAGTACTGGGTTGACAACCATGTACCACCATGCCCAGCTTTTGGGAAAAAATCGAATCTAGAAAATATAATCCAGGGCTGGAGAGATGGCTGGAGAGAGAGCAGTTAAGGTGTTGCTGGCAAAGCCAAAGGACACAGGTTCGATTCTCCAGTACCCATGCAAAGCCAGATGCACAAGGTGACTCATGCATCTGGAATTCATTTCCAGTGACTAGAGGCCCTGGCATGCTCAATAACTGTCTCTATCTGCCTCTTTATCACTCTCATAAATAAATAAATAAATAAAATGTTTTAAAAACTATTTTTAAAAGGAAGATGATCTAAAATACAGAAGGAAATAAATCATCTACAAGACATTCATCCAAACATTGCTTTATAGCCAGGCATGGTGGCACATGCCTTTAATTCTAGCAAAGATTGGAGGACTGCTGTGAATTCAAAGCTAGCCTGCAATAGAGTAAGAGCCCACCTCAAATAACCCCCCAAAATATTATACAAATATTAAGTACATATAATATATATTAAAAAATTGCAAAACTAAACAAAGACGATACAATTATGTGGGAAATGTTTAAGCTTGAATACATAGTAACTGAATATCTGTTCACATCCTGCTAGCTACAATAAGGTTAAAAAGAACTTTGAAATGCAAAGGAAATAGACTAAAAATATGAATAGTGGCACTGGTTAAGCTTTAAGACTAAAGGCAAGTTTTCTTTTTAACTTTTATTTTCTTGGGGCTGGAGAAATGGCTTAGTGGTTAAGTGCTTGCCTGTGAAACCTAAGGACCCCGGTTCGAGGGTTGATTCCCCAGGACCCACGTAAGCCAGATGCACAAGGGGACGCATGCATCTGAAGTTCGTTTGCAGTGGCTGGAGGCCCTCTGCCCTCTCTATCTATCTGCCTCTTTCTCTGTCTGTCTGTCGCTCTCAAATAAATAAATAAACAAAAATAATTTTTTTTTTTTTTTTTTGGTTTTTCAAGGTAGGGTTTCACTCTAGCCCAGGCTGACCTGGAATTCACTATGGAGTCTCAGGGTGGCCTCGAACTCACGGCGATCCTCCTACCTCTGCCTCCCGAGTGCTGGGATTAAAGGCGTGCGCCACCACGCCCGGCACAAAAATAATTTTAACTTTTATTTTTCTTAATTTCTTCTCATAAGCAAATGTCACTTTTTGAGGAGAAAGATTTTTATGTAAATATACATTTTAAAATATTTAATTATTTACTTATTGGGGGGTATAGAGAATGGGTAATCCAGGGCCTCCAGCCACTGCAAACAAACTCCAGACGCATGTACCAACTTGTGTATTTGGCTTATGTGGGTACTGAGGAAGCAAACCTGGGTCCTTAGGCTTCACAGGTAAGCACCGTAACCACTAAGCCATATCTCCAGCCCAAAAATATGTGTGCATATACATTTTATTTATTTGCAAGCAGAGAGAGATAGAAGACAGACAGACAGAATGGGCACTGCAGGGATTCCAACCATTGTAAACAAGCTCCAGATGCATGAACCACCTTGTGCATCTGGCTTTATGTGGGCATTGGGAAATTGGTATCTGGTTGTTAGGCTTTGTAGGCAAGCACCTTAACCGCTAAACCAACCATCTCTCCAGTACGTAAAAAAGAAAAAGGGAGGGAGGGAAGGAGGGATGTAGGGAGAAGGAATGGGTGTGCAGGGCCTCTATCCACTGCAAATAAACTCCAGATGTATGCACCACTTTTGTGCATCTGGCTTTACGTGAGTGTACTGGGGAATCAAACCCAGATCCTTAGGCTTTGTAGGCAAGTGACTTAACTGCAGAGCCATCGCTCTAATCTCTAATAGCACTTAGACTATTTTAAAAAATTTATTTATTTACTTATTTGCAAGGAGAAAGAGAGATAGTGAATGGAGATGGAATGGGTACCCCAGGGCCTCCTACCACTGCAAATGAACTCCAGATGCATGTGCCATTTTGTGCATCTGGCTTTATGTGGGTACTGGGGATTCAAACCTGTGCCACCAGGTTTTGCAAGCCAATGCCTTTAACTGCTGAGCCATCTCTCCTGCCCAAGATTTAGATGAGTAATAATCAAAGCTTATATTAGGCCAGGGTAAAAAGTACCTTTCCCATTTCTACAATTTAACATCTTATTTATTTATGAGAAGGGCGGGGGAGAGAAAGAAAGAGAGAGAGAGAGAGAGAGACAGAGAGACAGGAGTATGGGTATGCCAGAGAAGCGATATCCCCTTCTGTCTTCAGAACCAGGCATCACCTTACCAGTATTTGTTCTGCTTCTTTCAGCTGTTTCTGCAGCTGCTGGATATCACTGTCTCTCTTCTCTACTTCTTTTTCTAAAACTTGCATCTCATGATGGACTTTTCCCTGATTAAGTGCCAATTTCATTAGTTCTTGAAATTCTCCATCTCTATGAATTAACAGTTCTAGGACCTGTCAGATAATAGTTGATAAATCAGAGAACAGAATATTGAAAGGTTACATTCCAAAGAGAAAAAGAATCCACACATGAACTGACTAAGGAATCAAATTTTAACACCTCCAAAATATTAATCTGAATTCTTGTTAAGACTATAAATAGCCCACTTATGATTATTTTGGGGTACAGGCAAGATTTTCTTTTTTGTTCTTCTCTTATACAAATCAAATCTTTCAGAACTAGCAATATTCCAAAATCCAGGTTAACTATTTCCCAGAAGTTGAAAATTAAATACATATCCTTTACATACAATGTGATAGATCTCCCTCAATCTGATGGTTGCAATGACTTTACGTGACATCACACAAAAAAAACCTCAAGGTACAAATGTGTACTGATATATTAGAAAAATTATAATCAGGATAATTTAAACTTATGATTTCATATACAATATTGCTTAGAATAAAAATGATCTAGAAAATGGAGTGATTACAAAACAAAAATAAGCAAACAGATATATGGTATGCCATGAAGGTTAACGTGCAAAATAGAAAGCCTCGAGTTCTATCTCTAGTTCTTCATTTGCTAGCCTATGAGCCTACTTTCTCCTTAGGAAACAAGAGACACAATGATGGTACCTACTACATCGGGCTGTTGTGAGGACTCCTAATGTAATTCATGGTAAAGCACACAAGAGCCCAGCAAAGACAATTTACCATTACTGCCCCTGACTGAAAGGGTGCAAGGCAGTCTTACACACTCTCACTTTACTATGCTAAGTAGGGAAAAATACTTCAGAAAATAAAAGCCTATGAAAACCCAGAATCAATTTAAAGATTATTGTTCTAAAAAGCTGCTAAAGGTCTAATGTATGCCTCATTCAAGTTCCTTCTGATATGTTCTTCTTGCTTTTATGACTACTAATACAACAGACAGAGGCTGAGCTACAACCTCAGTCTATGTATTCAGAGTAATTTAAATAACACAAAAGTGTTTTTCTGGAGGGAAAAACAGCTGAAGTATTTAATAGATTTATAATTCCTATTTTTCCAAAATATTAGAGAAATCTGTTTTCATTTCTATAAAAGTTACATTTTAAACTTATTTACCAACGTAACTGATACACTTTAATTCATAACAACTTTCCAGAAAGTTTACATCTTATAACATTCTCTTTATTGTTTAACAGGAAGAAAAATTGTTCAATTAAAGGCAGAAAGTTCTAGCTGTGCTTATCCATTAACCTCAACTGTTTACCTGCAAGATAAATCTTGCAGAGGTTAAAACTGAAAACCACTATGACCCTTTCTAAACAAACAGTGGCTAGAAAATTTTCAAACTGGCACATTCCTCTTTAATATTTAATCATTTCAATGAGAATAACACATGAGCCTATAGAACTAATACAAGAGAGCATTCACAGAATGGTACCGCTTCAGGAGCACAAGAATGGTCAGTGATGATTATGTAAGTCTCCATTATTTTAACTGCCTTCTCTTCAGTCTCTAGGTGACTGTCTCATAGCAAGCATTTAGTAAGTGCCTACTATGAAAGAAAGTCAGGCCTTGTATTTTACTTCCCACATGAACAGGATAAAGTCTCTCATAATCCCACAGGCATTTATTAATAACAGGATCTGAGACTAGGTATCACTTATTAACACACTGATCTTGATTGTCTGTTCTCCTAAAAACAATACATAAAAGCCCTAGTACTACAGTGTTCTAAAATGAGCAACTTTTCCCAACTTGTGGCCTTATCTGAGTTCTCACTCCCCTCTTGAGGGATTAATCCTTGAAGCAAACAGCTTCCAAACACTTCTCCCTAGAGTCCATCAGAATTCACTGCTCTAAAATCACACCATGAGATAAAACTACAATGGGGACAGATGACAGAAAAATCCCTTGGCTTTTGCAAAGCCAAAGGACCCAGGTCTGATTCCCAAAGACCCATGTAGGCCAGATGCACAAGATGGCACATGTGTCTGGAGTTTGTTTCCAATAGTTGGAGGCCCTGGCATGCCTATTCTCTCTCTCTCAAATAAATAAATAAAAATTTTGGGGGGCTGGAGAGATGGCTTAGCGGCTAAGCACTTGCCTATGAAGCCTGAGGACCCCGGTTCAAGGTTCGATTCCCCAGGACCCATGTTAGCCAGATGCACAAGGGGGCGCACACGTCTGGAGTTCATTTGCAGTGGCTGGATGCCCTGGCGCGTGCATTCTCTCTCTTCCCCTCCCTCTCTCTCTCTCTCTCTCTAGCTGCCTCTTCTCTCTCTGTCACTCTCAAATAAATAAAAATAAAATTTTAAAAAAAGAAATAAATATATTTTTTTAAAAGGTCAGTCTATATTTTCTCTTTTAGAATATTGTTTTGCAGCAAAACACATACATATCCTCTTAACCTCAAATCAGAAAAAAAAAAAAATTCTTCCCACTGTAGGAAATTATCAAGTATGAGAAAGTAAAAACTATACATTCCGCACCCATAAGCTAATTTCCATTAATAATGATGTGGTCATTATTTCCATTTATTTTCAAGTTGCATTGGGATAACAAGCCAGAAACACAGGGCTGTTTATAAGAACACTGACTTTTATTTCAACATTTAACAAGGTTTTTATAACTCATTAATTCATAAGACAAAATGAATAAATGTGTAACTATAACTAAACCCCTGGGCAACTATTTTCTCCTCAAGTACATTTTTATCAATGATGTTTAAAAAACAAAAACAGCAATTTTAGCCAGGTGTGGTGGTGCGTAACTATAGCTTCAGCACAGGAGGTGTAGGTAGAAGGATCAGGAGTCCAAGGTCATCCTTGGCCACACAGCAAGTTCCAGACCAGCATGGGCTACACATGACCCTGTCTTTAAACACATACACAAAGTATCAACTTAATGATTTTAGTGCTAAGGAGATGGCTCACAGGTTTAAGGTACTTGTAAAGCTTGTCAGTCTAGGTTTAATTCCCCAGTATCCACTTAAAGCAGGACACAAAAAGTGGCAATGTGGGGCTGGAGAAATGGCTTAGCAGTTAAGGTGTTTACTTGCAAAGCCAAAGGACCCTGGTTCTATTCCCCAAGACCCACATAACCCAGATGCATATGGTGGAACATGCACATGCACCTGGAGTTCGTTTGCAGTTGCTGGATGTCCTGTCATACCCATTCTCTCTCTCTGCCTCTTTCTCTCTCGCTTTCAAAAAAAAAAAAAAAAAAAAAGTGGCAATGTACCTGGCTGGCAGCAAGAGACCCTGGCATGCCTACCTACACACAGACACACACACACAAATAAATGAATAAATAAATTTTTAAATAAAGACCTCAAAAACCTTTCTGTTCTCACATGAAGTAAATGTAAATAGAAAATGTAAAAAATAAATCATTTCTTATTTTGATTTTTAAATTAAAAAAGAAACCACTTACCTGGTTTTCTTCTTCAGGCTGTAACAACTTTTGGTTTCTTGAAATTGCCAACATTTCAATAAGTTCCCTAGAAGAAAAACAAACCAGCAGAATTTGGTGCACACCTAAAATCCTAGAACTTGGAAAGGTGAGGCAGGAGGATCTTAATCTTAGCAAGTTCAAGGCCAACCTAAGCTATATATTGAGGCCTTGTATACAAAAAAAGAAAAAAGAGAGAAGAAAGTAGCGGTTGGAGAAATGGCTTAGAGGTTAAGGCATTTGCCTGCAAAGCCTAAGGACCCAGGTGCAATTCTCCAGTACCCACGTAAGCCAAATGCACAAGGTGGCAACACGCATCCAGTTTGTTTGCAGTGGCTACAGGCTGCCCCCCACCCCCAGCACAACCATATTCTGTCTCTCTCTCTATCTCTGCCTCTTTCTCTCATAAATAAATAAATGAACAGGAAAAGAAAGGGTTGAGGAGCTAGCTCAGTTGTTAAAGCACTTGCCACGCAGGCCTAAGGACCTGAGTTCAGATCCGAAGCACATATACACTTATACCCACACAAAGGAACATACAAACACAGCATACACAAGCCAAAAAAAAAAAAAAAAAATCTTTGAAGGTAAATACAATAGAACTTCCTGGGCTGGAGAGATGGCTTAGTGGTTAAGGTGCTTACCTGCAAAGCCTAGGGACACGTTTGAGTCTCCAGGTCCCACATAAGCCAGATGCACAGTGACACAAGCATGCAATGTCGCATATGTGCACAAGGGAGTGCACCCATCTGGAATTTGTTTGCAGCAGCTGAAGGCCCTGGTGCACCCATTCTCTCTCTCTGCCTGTATCTCTCTCTCTAATAAATAAATAAAAATACTTAAAAGGCTAAAACTGACTGTCAGATTCCTGGTGCTCTGTGCATACTCGACATGTAGGCCTACTGCCCTGAAGTCCACTATTACTGTATAATGCAGCTCTCCCAGCCACATGGTCACCAAAGATTTAGCTGTTTTTGTTACCAACTTTATGTACACAAGTTTCACTTATTTTATATATTTTAAAGTATTTTTAGGGGCTGGAGAAATTGCTTAGCGGTTAAGCGCTTGCCTGTGAACCCTAAGGACCCCAGTTCGAGGCTCTATTCCCCAGGACCCATGTTAGCCAGATGCACAAAGGGGCGCACACGTCTGGAGTTCGTTTGCAGTGGCTGGAGGCCCTGGCGCACCCATTCTCTCTCTCTCTGTCTTTCTGTGTCTGTCGCTCTCAAATAAATAAAAAGTGAACATAAAGTATTTTTATTCATTTATTTGCAAGAAGACACGGGGGGGGGATATGAATAAATCTGGGCACACCAGGGCCTCCTACCACTGAACACTAACTCCAGATGCATCTGTCACTTTTTGCATCTGGCTTTACATAGGCACTGGGGTATCAAACTCAGGCCATCAGGCTTTGCAAGTAAGCATCCCAACTGCTCAGCCATCTCTCCAGCCTCTTATTTGTTTTAGTATCTTTATTTATTTGAAAGAGGGGAGGGGCCTGGAGAGATGGCTTACTGGTTAAGCCGCTTGCCTGCGAAGTCTAAGGACCCAGGTTCAATTCCTCAGGGCCCACGTAAGATAGATGTACAAGGTGGCACATATGTCTGTTCGTCTGCAGTGAGCGGAGGCCCTGGCATACCCATTGTCTCTATATATCTGCCTCTTCTCTCTCTCTCCCTCCCTCTTTCTCAAATAAATTCAAAGAAAAAAATTTAAAGGCCAGAGAGATGGCTTAGTGGTGAAGGCACTTCCTGGCAAAGCCAAGGACCTGGGTTCAATTCCCCAGGGTCCATGTAAGCCAGATGCACAAGATGATGCATGTGTCTGGAGTTTATTTGCAGTGGCTGAAGGCCCTGGCTGACCCATTCCTCCCATCTCTCTCTATGAAATAAATAATTGTTTTTTTAAAAAGAAATAGACAAAGGGAATGGGTTCTCTTGCTACCTCAGATGAACTCCAAACATAAGTGCCACTTGTATATTTGGCTTTACATGGTATCAGTCAGCCTCACGTTGCTGGAATGAACCTCCAGACCAGACAGAGTTTATGGGAGGAAGGGATTTATTGAAGCTTACAGATCCAGGGGAAGTTCCATAATATCAGAAGAAGCTGGCCCACATTCACAGGTCTAAGCAGAGAGGAAAAACCACCACTATCAGCAAGCTCACCAAACCTTGGGGCTGGACCCTAGGATCCACCCACAGTGACATCTCCTCCAGCCAGGTGACTGGAGATCTAAGTTATAAGCTTGAATAAAACTCCTGTATTTATTGGGGGACATCTATTCAAACTACCACACATAGGTACTGAAGAACTGAACCCAGGTCAACAAGCTTTGAAAGCATGCCTTTAACCAATGAGCCATCTCCCCAGCCCTACAAATTTTATTTATTATCAGTTATATAAATGTCAATGAAATATGGCTGTGAATAGAAAGACTTCTTTCTTGGGCTGGAGAAGAGGCTCAAAGGTTAAGGCGCTTGCCTGGGAAGCCTAAGGATCCATGTTCAATTCTCCAGGTCCCATGTAAGCCAGATGCACAAGCTGGTGCATGCATCTGGAGTTTGTTTATAGTGGCTAGAGGCCCTGGTGCTTCCATTCTCTCTCTCAAAAATAAATTAATTTAAAAAAAATTTTAAAAGTAAAAAAATAGAAAGACTTCTTTCCATAAACACCTAAGTTGAGTCAGGAGCAGTCATGCCCATGTGATCTCAGACTTGGGAGGTCAAAGGCAGGAAGGCCATGAGGTTGAAGCCAGTCTAGTGAGACCCTGTCTCAAAACGTCAACAACAAAACTAACCAAAACAAACCTGAATGCTTGGAAAGATTATAGAGATTTGCTTTCAGATGATAACTAACTGCAAAGAACCAAGGAAAAGTCAGAACAAAACTCAAGAAGGAAGCACACCCTAAGACTGTTGGAGGAAAGCCCAAGTTCTCATTTCACTTCAAGGAAATCCAATTAGAAAATGAAGAGCAGGCATTGTAGATGATTTATGCAAGAAATCTCCTACATAAGGGGCCTGCAGGCCAAATCCAGCACAACTGCAACCTTTAACTGTGACAGTCATACCCAGGGACTTGGATTTGTCCACTGCAGCTTTCCCTCTACAAGAGCAGTTTGGAAGTTGCTATGGACACCATATAACCCAAAACAGCAGATACCTTTACTAACCCTTTAAAGAAAAGCCCACTGATTCATCCTACATATGAAAAGTTGAGTGAATGAACAACAGTTTATGGGTTTTTTTGGGGGGAGGGGTTCGAGGGAGGGTCTCACTCTGGTCCAGGCTGACCTGGAATTAACTATGTAGTCTCAGGGTGGTCTCAAACTCACAGTGATCCTTCTACCTCTGCTTCCCTAGTGCTGGGATTACAGGCATGCCTCCTCCCCCCCCCCCCCCCCGGAAGTGATTTTTCAAAGCAGGCTTTCACTCTAGCCCAGGCTGACCTAGAATTCACTATGTAGTCTTAGGCTGGCCTCAAACTCATGGTGATCTTCTTACCTCTACCTCCTGAGTGCTGGGATTTAAAGCGTCCACCACCATGCCCAGCTTGCTTTGAGGTAAATCAAAACAATAAAGGAATGTATGAATTATTTTAATGATTTTCTAATTGAATTTATTAGCCACATATTTGTCTGCTTACAGATTACTACAGGTAAAGCTCCAACCCTTTGGGGCTGAGGAGATGGCTTAGTGGTTAAGGCACTTGCCTGCGAAGCCTAAGGACCCAGGTTCGATTCCCCAGTATCCATGCAAGCCAGATGCAGAAGGTGGCACATGTGTCTGGAGTTCCTTTGCACTGGCTAGAGGCTCTCACCCTTTGAAAACAGAAAAAAAAAATCCAACCCTTCTAGAATGCTCATAAGACATGCCATATGAAAATTAGTATCAGAGCTGGGGAGATGGCTCAGTGGGTAAGAATACTTGTATGATATATTAAAGATTTATGATATTTATTTATTTGACAGAGAGAGAAAGAAAGAGGCAAAGAAAGAGAATGGACATGCCAGGGCCTCTAGCCACTACAACCTAATTCCAGACACATGCTCCATTTTGTGCATCTGGCTTTACGTGGGTACTGGGAAATCAATCCCAGGTCCTTTGGTTTTGCAGGCAAGCACCTTAACCGCTGAGCCATCTCTCCAGACCAGTACTACAATTATGTACGTCACTGTATATACCATACTTTTCTAGAACAGAACAGTAGGTGTATTTACACAGCATCACCACAAACACACATAATGCATTGCACTGTAACATTATGATGGCTAAGAAGTCACTAAGTCATACAAATTTCTCAGCTCCATTATAATCCTAAGGGACCCACATTGCATATACCCTTATTAGGTCCATCTGCATGACTGTACTTGGTAGTAGCTGGAGGGTCAGGAAAGGCAGAGGAGGGGTGGCAGCAAAAAGTGTAACATTACTGTTTATGAGGGGTAGAGACTTGCTGCACACCAAGCTGAGGAATGTGAACTTTACCTCATTTAAAAATAATGATGTACAAACTATTTCTGGCAGAAAAGTGACATGTCTTTTTAAACAATAACTCTGATCTCAAGGAACCAAATCGAAGAATATTGATATTCGGATTAATACGAGGGCTTTAAGGAATGCTTAAGGCTTGTACGACTTCATGAAAGGTGACTATATGAAGAATAACACCTAATTTCATGCCCTATCTCTGGCCACAAACACTGCACTCCACCTATCCAAAGATTTTTGCAATTCCCAGTTGGGCACGATCATGGTTTTACACATGCTGTGTCATCTCCTAGCAGCCTGACATAACTTTCTCCGGCACAGGATTCTGTCCTGCAGCGAAGCCCTTCTTATACAACAGGCCCCGCACGGGCACTGTTCACACGCGTCTCTGGACCGGGGCGCCTTCACGTCCACTTCCACCCAGCCTGGTTTCACTGCAGTTCCCGAGACTTCCACTAAGGGAAGTTCCGGCTTCTCAAGGGCTGCTGCAATTTTGCTTGGGGCTCTAGGGTCACTGTCATTAGAGACGTTCTCTACCCGGGAAAGATGCCGCTCTACGTCGGGAAAGCAGCCGACGCTGAAGCCACAACATTGGTGTCCAGAGACTCAACCTCGGCCCTCCCCGCAGACTACCCGCCAGTCCGCAAGTCCGAACCGCCCGTGCCAGGCTCCCGGCTGGCATTACCTGGACAAGACCTCCAGGTCTTCCAGCGCAGACAACAGCCGCTCTCGCGTGCTGTTTCCTCCAGCCACAGCAGGGCCGCCTCCAAATCGCTCCTTCTCCTTCTCCCCACTGGAAGGAGCCGCCATGGCCCCACCACTCAGCAACTCCCGCATGCGCACTGCGCACTAGCGAGGGGAGAGGCGGGCGAGGAAGCGGAAGCAGGTCACCAAGACAGGGAAAGAGAGGACTTACGAGAGCGCCCCCTGCTGTTGTGGAGGTGCACTGCGGGAACCGGCGCCCTCTGCTTCACCAGCAAGGGCTTCTCAAGTCCAAATCCCGCCAGCTATAGGTGGACCAAGCCAAGGGGACAGCCAGCCAGCTTCCCTGGAGCCTTCATTCTTTCAGCCGCAATGGGAGGATTCTGATAAGTGAGTTTTAAGCATCTTAGAGAATTACGAAATTAATAACTTGTCTTTTGTATGTAGTCCCATAATGCTATCCCAGTCCTCCTATTTGTCCTCTCGTGGAAGCTGTAGAACGTAGGCAATTTAGGACTGAAACCAAAATCTCTCTCTCTCTTCCCCCTCCTCTCTTTTTCCCTCCCTCTTTTTAAATTTCTGTACGTATGTGTGTGGATGTATGATGTATTAGTAAGGGTTGTCTAGAGGAACAGAACTGCTAGAATTAATTATATTAAAAAGGGAATTTATTGGATTAGTTTATGGTAGTCCAAAAGCAGTTTGTAGGCTCCAGAATCAAGGAATCCAATAGTTACTCAGTCCACGTGGCCAGATGCCTCAGCAGTCCCAATCTGGCACCAAGGGCCTGTAGGCTTTCTGAGGAGCCGTTAGTTTTCAATCCACACAAGTCTTCAGTTGATGCTGGTCTTCAGTAGGAGCTGGTCTTCAATCCACGCTGGAAGGCAGTAAGCAGCTCTGAAAGCCAAGTGGAAGGAAGGGGCTCTTTTCACCCAAAGCTTCCTTACATAAAGTTCCCATCTGAGAGGGGCCATCTGCTCTGGGGGCTGGGCTCAGTCTGGGGGAAGGACTTCCTCCTTCAGTTAACCCTCCCTGAAAGCAACATCAGAGACCCACCAGAAAGGAATTTCTGTGGATTATTGAACAGATCAAGTTGACAACACCTTAACCATCACATATGTCTATGATGATGATGTGTGTATGGACATACCTGCCTATGGGGCCACCTGTGATGTGGAGGTCAGAGGACAACTTCCACATGTTAGTACTCTCCTTCCACCTGGTTTGGGACAGGTCCCTTTTGGTTTTGATGCTAGAAGGCCAGACTAGGTGGACCATAAGCTTAGGGATTCTACCTTCCATTTCTGTAGGATCATTGGAGTTACAGACAATTGGGTCACTTTTTGTGTCTGGATTTATGTAGGTGCTGAGATCCAAACTCTGGTAGGTTTGTTTCTACAACAGCCTTTAGGGCCATCTCCCTAGCCCCCAAATTCTTTACACATACACACACACTGTGTGTATACGAGTATGTGTATATGTATATATTCTAAATGACTGCTAATCATCCACCTCTAAAACTCTTCTCATCTTTTATAATTGCAATTTATTCATAAAACACTGGCAACCACCATTGTACTTCCTGTTTCTATTAGTTTGTCTATTCTAGGTTTTTCTTTATTTTCATTAGATATGGACATACTTAATATGTAAACAATACATGTTGGTACCATCCTTTCCCTCCTCCCTGTCCCTTTAACTAAGTGACCCTTCTCATTGAGGATGCAGGTCAACCTCAGGGGTATTGTGGGTCATGCATTGTGGGAGCAGCAGTCAGTTTCGGGGGAGAGGCAATGTCTTATGTAAAATGTCCCAACTTATGGCTCTAACAATCTTTCCACCCCCTCTTCCACAAAATTCCCTAAGCTATGTTGGGTGCATTTTAAGTCTACTTCAGTAATGGACTCTTAGGAGCCTCTGTACCTCTGCTTTTGTAGGTGTTGAGTGTTCTCAGTGTCTATCTCCTTCACCCTAGTGAAGGTTCACTGAGAAGGCAACACTCTTGCTCATTTCCCCATTCCTCTGTGGTTTTAGCTGGGGCCAGGGTGAAGTCTGCTGGGTTGTTTATCTTCTCAGGTTCTGCTTCCATCTGAAAAAGAGAAGCAGATTCTCCAACAGAGAGTGAAGTCAGCACCAGTTAAATGAAATAACCATTATTAATTTAGAGAGAATTTAAAGGGTGTAGACCCTCTTATAGCCCAAGATTAGTGGGAGCTTGACACTGGAAAGCAAAATTGTTATCTGGATATGATTCAGACTTGCTTCCCAGTTCCAGATATGGTTTCCTCTCCACTGAATAAATCTGTTAAGCCAATCCAAGAGCAGTTGGTTACCCACCATAGCTGTGTGCCACTATTGCACTTGGGTGAGCATAATGACAGGTTGTTTGCTTCTGAGTAGCTTAGACTTTCAGTTGCTTGGACAAATGTTGGCCACTTTCCCCTGGTAGATCATGTAGCACCTTCCAACACTAGGTGGGCTAACTGTCTGGGGACTGGCTCTCTCCCAGATTCCAACCAGGTCTCCCCATGGTCTGTGCCTACAGCGTACAGTGTCTTCAGCAGTAGGGTTTACCATTACCTCTGGTGGGTAATAACTGCTCTGACAAAAGTCTGTCTTGTTTGCTTTAGGGGACCTTGTAGTTCTGTCTGATCAACAGCTCATTGTGGATGTTAACCACATCCTGGTACAAGGAATTACAGGCCAGCACCAAGGGAAAAGAAAAAGAAAATGATGGAAAAGAAAAGAGAAATAGGAGAAATTTAAGGTTAGGCTTCATTTCACCCTCTCCAGGGCCCTTCGATTCAGGTCCTGTTGAGGGTTCAACCTTCTAGTCTAACTTCCAGGATATATGTTTCTATGGTTTCAGTTCAATTTGGGTTCAGTTTTGTGTCTCTCCCCTTCCCTTCCCCCAAGCTCTCCCTATTGTCCATGTCTCAAGATGCCATTCAGGTATGTCAGCAACTTGGGCTGATCCAGGTTAGAAAACACAGGTGAGTGAGACCATGTGATGATTGTTTTTCTATGATTGTGTGAGTTCGCTTAGTATGATCTGGTCCAAGTTTGACCTTTTTTTCTAAAAATTTAATTGTGTCATTTTCTTTCTTACTGCTGAGTAGAATTCCATTGTGTAGATATACCACATCTTGGTTACACATTTATCCAAAGATACGCACCTGGGTTGATTCCAGTTCTGAGCTATTATGAATTGAGCACCTATAAACATGGTTGAGCAATTTTCACTGAACTGATGTGTGGAGCTTTCAGGGTAAATGCCCACTAAGGGAATAACAGCATTTGTTGGTAATTCTATTCATCCTTTTCAGGAGTCTCCATATTGATTTCCATAGCACTTGTACAAGCTTACATTCCCACCAAGGAATGAGGGTTCCTAGTTCTCTATGTCCTCGACAACATTTGTCTTTATTTGATGTTTTAATGTTTGCTATCCTTACTGGGATATAACTCATAGTTGTTTTAATTTGCATTTCCCTAATGGTTAGGGATGTTGAACGTCTCCTTCAATGTGTGTTAGCCAATTGTAATTCTTCCTCTGAGAACTCCCTATTCAGTTCTTTGTCCCACTTTTGGAGTGGGTTTTTTTTTAATTGTTTAGTTTTTTGAGTTCTTTGTGTATTCTAGATATTAGGCTTCTGTCAGTGGTATAGCTGACAAAGATTTTCTCCCATTCAGTGGGTAATCTATTGGCTCTGCTTATAGTTTGTTTGTCTGTGCAAAGGCTTTTTAGCTTCATGAGATCCCACTGATTGAGTGCTTGTTTAATTTCTGGTGCTATTGGTTTTTTTTTCAGGAAGTCTTTTCCCAGACCTATATCATGGAGCATGCTTACTATTTTTTGATCCGGTAGTTGAAGAGTTTCAGGTCTTATATTGAAGTTTTTAATCCATTTGTGCTGGGCTCCCCCAGCAGGTAGTGCTGAGGAAGGACCAGGCCCGCTGGTTCCTCCCAAGGGGTTGAGGAGGAGGATGAGTGTTGACGGCCAGGAACAAACCACCAAGCCGGGAGTCTCGTCAAAGCAGGAACTCACTTTATTGTTACAGGCGGTTGCCTATATAGTGTTGAGAACGACGGTGGGGATTCTAGGATGCGGGGAGAGGTAAGGGCCAATAGTATACTGCGACTTTTGAAATGATTGGTTCTAAGTGCGCACGGGGCGGGGGGGGGGGGGATTCCAACTCCTACACAGAAGTAACAGGCCAGAGGCCATTAGGCAGCTGAGTCATAGCTGGCGAGAGGCAGATCGCCAAACTTTAGCTGGGCTCAGGAAGTTCCACTAGGCCTCACGTCTGGGCCTTTCAAGGCCCAACACATTTGGACTTGATTTTTGTGTATGGATAAATGTGTGGGTCTAATTTCATTTTTCTACATATGGTCATCCAATTTGTCCAACATCATTTGTTGATGATGCTGCCTTTTCTCCATACATTATTGGCACCTTTGCTGAAGATCAAGTAAGCTGTAGTTACTTGACCTAAGGTTACGTGACCTAAGGTCTGGGTCTTTAATTCTGTTCCATTGGTCTATGTAGTGGTTTGATACAGGTGTCCACATAAACTTACATGTTCTGAATTCTAGGGTCTCAGACTTAATGCCTCTTGGAGGCAGTGTATTGTTGGGGTGGGTTTATGGGTATTATAGCCAGTTTCTTCATGCCAGTGTTTGGCACAATATCCTGTTTCAGCTGTCCATCTGATGTTGGCCAAGAGGTGATGTCTACCCTCTGCTCATGCCATCATTTTCCCCTGCCATCATGGAGCTTCCCCTTGAGTCTCTGCTCTTGGTCAGGTGATTTCTGCCAGCATTGCAAACCTGACTGCAACAGTCTATGTTTCTGTTTTTATTACAGTACCATGCTGTTTTTGTTACTAAGACTTTGTAATATAGTTTTAGATCGAGTATGGTGATATCTCCAGAGGTGTCTTTTTCTGCTGAGGATATGTTTGGATATCTGATGCCTGCTGCCATTCCATGTAAATTTTGAGATCATTTTTCAGTCTCTGTGAAGAATGATGCTGGTCTTTTTGTTGGTATTGGATTAAATCTGTATATTGCTTTTGGTAGAATTGCCATTTTTACAATATTAATTCTACCTATCCAGGAGACTTGGAGGTCTTTATATCTTCTCAAGTCCTTTTCAATTTCTTTCTTGAGTTTTTTTTTATGTTTTAATTATATAGGTCTTTCACCTCCTTGATTAATGTTATTCCAAGGTATTTAACGTTTTTTGTTGCTATTGAAAATGGGACAGCTTCACTGATTTCTTTCTCTATATGTTTGTCCTTTGCCTGTAGAAAAGCTACTTATTTTTATGCATTGATTTTCCTGCCACTTTAGTGAAGGAATTAATCACGTTTAGAAGTTTTGAGATGGGGATTTTCAGTTCACTTATATACAAGCTCATGCCATCTGCAAATAAGGCTAACTTGACTTCTTCTTTTCCAATTTGTGCCAAGGTCCAGCCTCAGCAGGGTTGTCGAACTCAAAAGGGATGTGTGGAGTCAGTGTGAGGAAATGATTTGGACCAGTAGTTCGGGTGAAACATACTGGATGCAGAGCAAAATTCTGCTTCTTTATTTATATATTATATTTTTTGCCAGCAAGACATAGCAACTTATTCATGTAGCTTCTTGTCTCTAAGAAATCTTGCACAATGTTCTTCTTGGTTTCCCCCTGTTTCTGCTTAACTCATGAACTTCTTGCCCCTTAACATCTTAAACAAGAAAGTCAAGGTTTGCAAGCTGGTTAATAATATCTTACCCAGGCTCATGGAAACTAGCCAAGAGCCTTGGCAGATGCCTCTTGTGGTTATAAGGGATAAACATTTTTTGACCTCAGAAAGGGCTGTGTTAGCCACTTGCTACATAACATTATATTGTGGCCTGAATAAGAGTATGTTTCTCTATTTCAAATCCAGTACAGATTTAATTGTCTCTTTATGACCTTTCTTTGTTGCTCCATTTTACAGTTTGTTCCTGACCTTGCAAGTCTCTCCATAAAAGGAAATTTTTGATATTTCACTCTTTTCCCATCTTGTCAGACCATCCTTACTCCATTAATGTATGCTCCTGTATATGGTAAAGGTTGATCTATCCAACCAGTGTTTTTCATTGATGTCTTCCCTTTAGGAGCCCACCAAACTCTATAGTTATTTCTGAAAGTTACCTATTCTGTTTTTACTTTCTTGTGTGGGCTCTACCTGATTACATGAAAGATGTTTACTTTTGCTCTCTACTATTTCAGGCTCCCTTTCTAGTAAGTCATCTGTAGGTTCAGGAAATGTGTCCATTAATTTCTGTAATCATCTTGACAACAAGAATTTTTCTTGTAACTAATGTTTCTTGGGAACAATTGGTAAGGCATGGAGCATTGAAAGGAACATGTCTCATTAGATGAAATATACATTTGTGGTGTTGAGAAACTTTGTTCATTCAAACGAGTCATAGTTTCAGGATCCATAATCTGTTTAAACATTATAGCCTCAGAAATTTCTGCAAAAACATTCTTTACTTGTTTAATCATTGGTGACTGTATAAACACATCTGAATTGGATTCCCTGTTACTAGTGAGAAGGGGGAAATGAAAGCAAAAATAAGCAACAGTATACTTATTATAATTCCAAAAATTTCCGAGGAAGAGATAGCAGTAGTGTAGACTGTCAGGCAGCAGGCATTCAAAGAGGTTGCTGAAAGACCTCCCGGCTTTGCCAAGGGAAGTCTCAGATTCTGCAGCTTTGCATGACAGAGTCCTATCAACATCATACTCCAGAGCCGACTGCTGCAGCTGCATGGCCACCGCCAAATTTGAATCCCTTTTATTTCTTTCTTCTGTCTTATTTCTTGGTCTAGTACTTCTAGTACTATGTTGAAGAGCAGTGGTGAGAGTGGGCACCTCTGTCTTGTTCCTGATCTCAATGGAAGCTCCTTGAGTTTTCTTCAAGTAAGTATTATTTGGGCTTCAGCGGCTTTATATATAGCCTTTATTGTGTTGAGATATAAACACTTCATGCCTATTCTTTACAGTGTTATGATTATGAAGTGCTGTTGCATTTTGTCAAAGGCCTTGTCTGCATCAATTGAGATGATCATGTGGTTCTTATAGTTCATTTATTTATGTGGTATAGTTATGTTGTCTGATTTCCATATGTTAAACCATCCCTGCATCCCTGGGATGAAGCCTACTTGATCAATGTGGATAATGATTTTAATGTGTTGTTGAATCTCTGTCTGGTTTGTTATTAAGATCATGCAAGCTTCAAAAGAGGAGTTGGGGAGGATTCCCTGGTCTCCAATTATGCGGAATAGTTTGAGAAAAATTCGTTTCAGTTCTTCAATGAAGGTTTGATAGAATTTGGTTCAGAAGCCATGTAGTCCTGGAACTTTCTTTTTGGGGAGGTTTCTGATCTTTTCAACCTCCATGGTGTGATAAGTTTGTTTAGGACATTAATCTACTCTGAGTCTAGTTTTGGTAAGTCATATGTGTCTAGGAATTCATCCATTTTTTTCCAGATTATTCAATTTTGTGGACTAGAGGTTTCAGAAGTATGCCCTCATGATTCTTCCTATTTCATTGATGTCTGTTGTGATCTCTCCTTTTTAATTCCTGATTTTGTTAATTTGAAACTTCTCCTTTTTTCTTGATCAAATTAGCCAGGGATTTGCAAATCTTGTTTATTTTTTTCAAAGAACCATATCTTCATTTCATCAATTTTTAGAAATTGTTTCTTAGTTTCCAATTCATTAATTTCTGCTCTTATATTATTATCTCTTTTGGTGTGGAGATCTTCTGGTTTGATTCTTCTTGTTTATCCAGTGCCTGTAGGTGGACAGTTAGATTATTAATTTGTGATCTCTCTGTCTATGTGATGAAGGCACTTAGTGCTATGAATTTTCCCCTCAGAACTGCCTTCATTGTGTCCCATAAATTTTGGTAGGTTGTGTTTTCATTATCATTGAAGTTTAGGAATTTTACAATTTCTTCCATGACCCAGTCATTGTTTAAAAGTGTGTTGTTTAGTCTCCATGAGTTGGTGGCGTTCATGATGTGTCTTTTGTTAATTTATGGCTTTAAAGCATTGTGATCTGACATGATGTAGGAAGTTATTTGACTTTTCCTGACTTTGTGGAGGCATGCTTTATGGCCTAATATATGGTCAATTTTGGAGAAGGTTTCATGGACTGCTGAGAAGAATGTGTATTCTGTATATGGGGGTGGCAAGTTTTGTAGATCTCCATTAGTTGTTGAGCTCTATTATTTCTCTGTTGATTTTCTGCTTGGATGATCTGTCTATTGATGACAGTGGAGTATTGAAGTCTCCTACTATGATGATGTTGGTGCTTATTTCTGTCTTGTTGTCAAGCAGGTTTTGTTTTATAAACAGTAGTACACCTGTGTTTGGTGCATATATATTTATGAGTGATGTGCTCATGTTTTATCATTCCTTTGATGAGTAAGAACTGGCCTTATTTGTTCTTTTTGATTACTTTTGGTTTGAAGTCTGTTTTATCAGAGAGTAATATAGCAACACCTGCTTGTTTTTTATTTACATTTGCTTGGAATATATTTTCCATCCTTTCACCCCGAGATCTTTAGTGGTGAGGTAGTTTTCTTGAAGACAGCAGATAGGAGGGTCCATTTTTATTTATTTTTGTTTATTTTGTTTTATTATTATTATTGTTGTTAGTTTTTCGAGGTAGGGTCTTGCTCTAGCCCAGGCTGACCTGAATTCACTATGTAGTCTCAGGGTGTCCTTGAACTCACAGCGATCCTTCTACCGCTGCCTCCCAAGTGCTGGGTTAAAGGTGTGCACCACCATGCCCAGCTGAAGGGTCCATTTTTTTGATCTACCTTGATAACGTGTGTCTTTTGATGGGTGAGTTAAGACCATTAATATTTAAGGATATTACTGTGAGGATTGAATTAACCCCTGCCATGATGAGGTGTTTTAAGGGGTTTGGTGCTTTCTTGTGTTTTGTACTAAGTTGAGCCTAGTCTATTTTTTGTTATTGTGATTTTCTTCTTATTGGCTCTTGAGATTGGGTATTTGACTGTTATGTGTGGAATATTCCCTGAAGCATTTTCTGTTGGCCTAGCTTTGTGTTCATATAATCATAGAGTTGACTTTTTTCATGGAAAATTTTCCTTTCACCATGTATTATGAGGAATACTTTTGCTGGGTAGAGAAGCTTGTGTTGGAATCCATTACTTTTTAGGCTTTGAAGTATTCCATTCAAGGCACGTCTGGCTTTCAGGGTTTCTATTGTGAAATCTGATGTAATTCTGGTGGGATTGCCTTTGTATGTTGTGAGTTGTTTCTCTCTTGCTGGTTTTAACACTCTCTCTTTGTTTTCCTTGCTAAGGTTTTAAGTATGATGTGCTGCCTTGGAGAGTTTCTCTTTGGTCCTATCTGTTTGGTGTTCTGTAGGCTTCTTGTATCTGTATGGGCCCTCTTTTTTGAGAGATTCAGAGAATTTTCTTCAATAATTTTGTTAAATATGTTCTCTATGCCTCTGGCCTGGATTTTCTCTCCTTCTGGTATACCCATTATCCAGATTTTAGTCTTTTTTTGGTTCCCCCAGTCCCCTCATATTCTGTTCACCTGATTTTTTTTTAACTTAGCCACATTTTTGGCCTTCCAGTCAATTTCTTTTGTCTGGTCTTCCATGTCAGAGGTTCTGTCTTCCACCTGAGTACTGAGGGGTTACAGAGAAGTTTTTTAAGTTTGATTTGACTTTTGCTTTCTGTTGAGTTATTTTGCATCATTTCCATCTCTTTTTTGAGGTACAATTTCAGTTTCAGTTCTGAATTTCTTGATGTTTCCTGGAATTGGTCAAGTCTACAGTAAGCCTAATCAGTTGGTTGTTGAGATCTTCCATTCCTTGACTCACCTTTAATTCATTCATATCTCTTTTGAAGGATATAATGTTTTCTACATGAAGTTAAGCCTTTTGTCAAGAGCTGAACACTCTAAGAGATGATTATGTTGAATTTCATTGATACTATTGTTGGTTCTTTGATGGTTTGCTCCCAATTAGTGATTCTTTTAATCAGTGTCTCATTGGTTGTTGTGTTTATATTTTGGGATTAAATATCTGTTGGTTTCTGTATGATTTCACTGGAGGTTTCAATTGTAGGAGTAGGTATCCTTGGTGGAGATCTCTCAGTTTTCTGACTTTCACTGGCTTTTTTTGCATTGTGGTCTACCCATTTTATGGAGACCCTTTATTTTATTGAGGAGGAAGCAAGTTTTTGTCCTTTGGCCCATGCACTGTCTGACTCAGGTGACAGGGATGTTGGTACTCAGTGGGCAGTCAGGATACCACAGCAAAAGGCCTGATTCCACAGCCCACACAGGAACCAGGCCTCCACAAGTAAGGCACAATGGGACCTAGTGGGACCAGGGAACTGGAAGGAGTTAGGGAACTGGGATCTGGCCTACTCACTCCAGGCTGCACCTGCCCTCACACCCTCTGGTGCAGGGAACTGTGACCAGGGAACTTGGAGGAGTTTGTAAACAAGGATCTTGCCTACTCAATCTATGCCATGCCCATCTGCACACAGGTCGGTACAGGGAAATAGCTATCCTAGGTTTTTTAAAAATATTTTTATTTATTTATTTATTTGCAAGGAGAAAGAGAGAAAGAGAGAGAGGAAGAGAAAGAAAGACAGAGGGAGTGGGTATGTCATGGCTTTCAGCCACTGCAATTGAACTCCACATGCATGTTCCACTTGATGCATCTGGCTTTATGCCAGTGCTGGGAATCAAACTGGTGTCATTAAGCTTTTCAGACAAGCACCTTAACCACTGAGATGGTTAACTGCTGAGACAGCCCCTCTATATTTGTTGTTGTTGTTGTTGTTGTTTTGGCTTTGGTTTTTCAAGGTAGGGTCTACCTCTAGCCCAGGCTGGCCTGGAATTTACTATGTAGTCTCAGGGTGGCCTCAAACTCATGGTAATCCTCCTACCTCTGCCTCCCAAGTGCTGGGATTAAAGGTATGTGTCACCACACCCAATTATCTTAGGTATTTTTATGAGTAGAATCACATTTATTTTTTAAAAATTTGTAGGGAGGGTTGTGCACACATATAACATGTGTGTGGAGGGCTGAGGATAACCATGGGGTATTTGTTCTCTCCATTTTTCTTTTGGACAGGGTCTGTCTTTGTTGTGTGACTGCATATGTCATCTGGCTAGGAGAGTGCACAATACCACATGTGACATCTGGCTTGGAGGGTGCATATAGGCAACAGTTGACATCTGACTGGGAGGATGTATAATACAACATATAACATCTACTGGGAGGGTGCACACATAAACATGTGGCATCTGAATGGAGGGAGCACATATACAACATGTGGCATCTAGCTTGGAGGGTGCATACATAAACATGTGGCAACTGGCTGGGCGGTGCACAATACAACATGTGACATCTGACTGGAAGAGTGCACACATAAACATGTGGCATCTGTCTGGGATGGTGCACATATACAACGTGTGACATATGGCTGGGAGGGTGCACACATACAATGTGTGGCATATGGCTGGGAGGGTGCACACATACAATGTGTGACGTATGACTGGGAGGGTGCACACATACAATGTGTGACGTATGACTGGGAAGGTGCACACATACAATGTGTGACGTATGACTGTGAGGGTGCACACATACAATGTGTGATGTATGACTGGGAGGGTGCACACATACAATGTGTGACGTATGGCTGGGAGGGTGCACACACACAATGTGTGACGTATGGCTGGGAGGGTGCACACACACAATGTGTGACGTATGGCTGGGAGGGTGCACACATACAATGTGTGACGTATGACTGGGAGGGTGCACACATACAATGTGTGACGTATGGCTGGGAGGGTGCACACATACAATGTGTGACGTATGGCTGGGAGGGTGCACACATACAATGTGTGACGTATGACTGGGAGGGTGCACACATACAGTGTGTGACGTATGACTGGGAGGGTGCCCACATACAGTGTGTGACGTATGACTGGGAGGGTGCACACATACAGTGTGTGACGTATGACTGGGAGGGTGCCCACATACAGTGTGTGACGTATGACTGGGAGGGTGCCCACATACAGTGTGTGACGTATGACTGGGAGGGTGCCCACATACAATGTGTGACGTATGACTGGGAGGGTGCCCACATACAATGTGTGACGTATGGCTGGGAGGGTGCACACATACAATGTGTGACGTATGGCTGGGAGGGTGCACACATACAATGTGTGACGTATGGCTGGGAGGGTGCACACATACAATGTGTGACGTATGGCTGTGAGGGTGCCCACATACAATGTGTGACGTATGACTGGGAGGGTGCACACATACAATGTGTGACGTATGACTGGGAGGGTGCACACATACAATGTGTGACGTATGACTGTGAGGGTGCACACATACAATGTGTGACGTATGGCTGGGAGGGTGCACACATACAATGTGTGACGTATGGCTGGGAGGGTGCACACATACAATGTGTGGCGTATGGCTGGGAGGGTGCACACATACAATGTGTGACGTATGACTGGGAGGGTGCACACATACAATGTGTGACATATGACTGGGAGGGTGCCCACATACAATGTGTGACGTATGACTGGGAGGGTGCCCACATGCCATGTGTGACGTATGACTGGGAGGGTGCACACATACAATGTGTGATGTATGACTGGGAGGGTGCACACATACAATGTGTGATGTATGACTGGGAGGGTCCACACATACAATGTGTGATGTATGACTGGGAGGGTGCACACATACAATGTGTGACGTATGACTGGGAGGGTGCACACATACAATGTGTGACATATGACTGGGAGGGTGCACGCATACAATGTGTGATGTGTGGCTGGGAGGGTGCAACCATACAATGTGTGATGTATGCCTGGGAGGGTGCACACATACAATGTGTGACATATGACTGGGAGGGTGCACACATACAATGTGTGATGTATGACTGGGAGGGTGCACACATACAATGTGTGACATATGACTGGGAGGGTGCACACATACAATGTGTGACGTATGACTGGGAGGGTGCACACATACAATGTGTGACGTATGACTGGGAGGGTGCACATATACAACATGTGGCATCTGGATGAAAGTGTCAGGTTCTCTTCTACAGGAGAATCTGGAAGCTCACAGGGATTCTCCTGTCTTTGCTTCCCATGCTGGGATCACAACAAATGAGCATGCACTTTGTGTCTTGCTTTGTGTGAGTGCTGGGAACTTAAAGTCAGGCATTAGGGTTTCAAGCAAGCACCTTTAACCACTGAGCAATCTCTCCAAACTTTTTTTTGTTTGCTTGTTTGTTTTGAGACAGAATTTGTCTACATAACCCAGGTTATCCTGAAACTCACCATTCTGTTGCCTCAGCCTCCAGAGTGCTGGGCTTACAGGTATGTGCCACCGTACCAGGCTCTATCTAGCTTATTTCTCTTAAGATAACCCTGAAAATTTATCCATAATAGCAAATGTCAGAATATCCATTTTTAAAGTCTGAACAGTACTCCATGTTATATATACATAAAATTTTACTTATTCCTTCCACTGATGGTTCCTTCGGTTGCTTTTACATTTCATAGAATTCATCTTCCAACAAAATGTGTGTTTTTTTTTTTTTTATTGCTCAAGATGGCTGTTGAACTGAATGAAACTATAGAATGGCCATTGAAGTGGCCATTGAAGAAAACAGTGTAAACAATTGATTCAGTACACACTACAAATCAGAACTGGTTGGCAAAGTTAAAATTGTACCTCATCTCACTTTTCCCATGGAAAGCGATGCCATAGGGGACTTGCTCTACCAGGAAAACCCAGAGTTCCAGCTGTTAGGAACGGGGTTCTATACTGAACCATGCTGCTTGTACCCTTGTTCTAATTCCTTCCCACTGTTGCTGCCTCTCTCAAAACACCCAACATCTCCTTTTCCTTCCCCTCTTGCTTCACTTGATGGGCTGAGGAAAGAGACATAATCAGAAGAGAGGGTGCCTACACACTGTTTCCATCATGTCAGACCACCCATATCACACCCACAAGTTCTGTTGTTTGCTTTACATATTGACCACCCCTGCAACAATGTTGAGAATTGGAACTTTTAGGAAGTGACAGGGAGGGGGGTGGGAACGATTACAATAGTCATATGGTGGGTAGAAATATCCTGAGGTATGGCCCCCCAACAGGAGCTGATTGATTCCTGAATTACCCCACAGTGAAAACCAATAACTTTACTGAGGAGGGCCCTCAGGAAAATGGGGACTGAGGGAGAGGAAATATAAGACTATAACCTATGTTTAAAAAATTAAATTAAAAACAACAACAAAAGAAGTGATGAGGCAGTCTTCATGAATGATGAAGGGTATTGTAGGAGAGGCTTAGTTATTGAGTACCTCCTCCCTCTTACTAGTATGCCCTTTAGCCCGTCTGTCACTAGATGATTCATCAAGGTCCTCACCAGACACAATCCTTAATCTTGGATTTTCCAGCCTCAAGAATTAGGGAAGAAGCCTGGCATAATGGCTCATGCCTTTAATCCCAGCACTCAGGAAGCAGAGGTAGGAGAATTGCCTTGAGTTTGAGGCCACCCTGAGACTACATAGTGTACTTTCAGTCAGCCTGGCTTATAGTGAGACCCTACCTCAAAAACAAAAAAAAAAAAACAAGGGCTGTAGGGATGGTTTAGTAGTTAAGGTGCTTGACTGTGAAGCCTAAGTTCCCAGGTTTGATTCTCCAGATCCCATGTAAGCCAGATGCACATGATGGATGGTGCATGCATCTGAAGTTCATTTGCAGTGGCTTGAGGACCTAGCATACCTATTCTCTCTCTCTTTCTCTCTCTCTCTCTCTAATAAATAAATGAATAACAAAATGTTTTTTTAAAATAGGTAACAATTTCCGTTAATTATAAATTACACAGTGCCAGGTGCTCTGTTATAGTAGCACATGGCAAAGACACACTACAGATCCAGAGAACCCAACCTCTAGCATATTTGTACACTAATCAGTGGTATATGGAGGATTGTGATGCTTACTACACTAATGCCTGTCTAGTTACATACTTATTGCAAACATAATTTGCTGTTGAATGGGTGGTAAAATCACTGAAGACCAGACACAAAGGGAAATAAAGAAGATACTAAAAACAAATTTACAGCTTGTCTCTAAGTGGAAAATCTTTTCAGTATTTTCCTTTCATATACTACTTGAGTGTGTTTGCGTGTGTGTGTGTGTGTGTGTGTGTGTGTGTGTGTATGTTCATATTTACATGGTACATGTGTGTTCAGGTGTGTGTGAACATGTGTGCAAATGAGTATGGATGCCAGAGATCTATGTTGGGTGTCTTACTCAATCACCCTCCAACTTACTTTTTTTGAGGCAGGGTCTCTCCCTCTCTCTCTCAACCCAGATCTTACTGACTGGGCTAGCCAGCAAACCTCAGGGACTCTCCCCAGGGCTGGGATGACAGATGGGCTATAATCTGCATTTTATGTGACCTGAATTCAGCAAGCCTTGGGGACTGTCCTCAGTGCTGTGATGGAAGATGGGCTATACCTACAGTGTCTGGGGCCCTGGCATGTTTATTCTCTCCCTCCCCTCCCCTCTCTGTCTTTCTATCTCAAGAAAAGTTAGTGGTGATCACAGCATTTGGGAGGATGAGGCAGGATTATTTCTACCCTGAGAATACAGAGTGAATTCCAGATCAGCCTGGAAATCCTACCTATAAAAAAAAAGGAAAGAAAGAAAGAAAGTTGAAGGCTATCTGTGCTACTTGGCAAGTTAAAAGTCAGTCTGAGAAACTGAGAAACTTGGATGAGACCCTATGTCAAAATTAAAAAAAAAAGAAAAAGAAAAGGAATAAAGGGCTGAAGGGCTGGCTTTTCAGTTAACACACTTGCCTGCAAAGCCAAAGGACTCAGGTTCAATTCCCCAGGACCCATGTAAAGCCAGATACACAAGGTGGTACATGTGTCTGGAGTTCATTTGCAGTGACTTAAGGCCCTGACATACCAATTCTCTCTATCTGCCCCTCTCTCTCTCAAATAAATAAAATAAATAAACAATTTTTTTTTATAAAGCTAAGGATAGGGAGAAGTTGGGGGTAGCTCAGTGGTAGAGTATTTGCCTACCATGTGTGAGGCCCTGGGTTGAATCCCCAGTACTACAATCTTTTTTTCACAAAACTTCTTTTTTACAAAAAAAAAAAAAAAGCATGTTTAAATTTCCCTTGTTGGGGCTGGAGTGATGGCTTAGCAGTTGAGGCGTTTGCCTGCAAAGCCTGGTTCAACTCTCCAGGACCCACGTAAGCCAGATGCATAAGGGGCACATGCATCTGGAGTTTGTTTGCAGTGGCTGGAGGCCTTAGCATGGCATGCCCACTCTCTCTCTCTCTCTCTCTCTCTCTCTCTCTCTCTCTCTCTCTGCTTCTCTCTCAAATAAATATAAATAAAAATATATTTTAAAAAATTTCCCTTGTTGAAGGTTATTCACATCTTTCAATGTACTAGTTTTGTACAACTAGTACCTGCCACCTAGGAAGTATTCAGTATTTTTTTGTTTGTTTGTTTTTGTTTTTTAAGGTAGGGTTTCACTCTAGTCCAGGCTGGTCTGGAATTCACTATGTAGTCTCAGGGTGGCCTTGAACTCACAGTGATCTCCTACCTCTGCCTCCCGAGTGCTAGGATTAAAGGCGTGCACCACCATGCCTGGCTTGAAGTGTTCAGTATTTTATTGCAGCTCCTTGACTTATACAGCATCTAAACATGAAGGTCAGCTTTATATTTTTTTAACCTTTGTTTCCTTCCAGATCAAAATATTTGTTTTGGCATATTAAGAGAGATTTCCCAGAAAACTGTTGCCTTTGACTAGCAGTAAGTTTGTTTCTGGTCCCAACAGTTAGGTTTCAAGAACATTCCCTACCCATATTATGAATTTAATACATGATATAAAATTTTTAATTACAGGCGTCAAATTCTCTCTCAGAAGATCTGAAGCTGCATGCGCTACTCTTTGTTAAGACCTTTTGTTTTCACTGGAAAGTCCTTGTCAAACGACCACATTTCACTCTGTCTGATTCAGGCTTTCAATCTGCTCTCAGACACTGAGTGTTTCATCTGCTGGATGACCAGCAATCCATTTCCAAGATGTGTTGTGCACAATGCCCCAGAGGTATTGCTTGGACTCTCCCAGGGGCATGTGATACTTCTCAATGAAGGAATAATATCCTCACAGGAAATTCAGACAACTGGATTTTAGGTGTGTCAGTAATTCTTCTCTAAGTCTTTACACCAAACCCACAGAGCATTTAATGCAGATTCAGATATGATGTGGTGGAATTATGGAACACAAATATCATTTGGCAAATGGATTGTTCTGACACTATATATTTAAATCTGTTTGCAAAACTGAGCTTTTTGTTTTGATTCTGAAGTGGGAAAAGTCCACAGGTTATGAAACTCTGACTAACCCTGTCATATTCCAGGTAACACTGGATATGTTTGCAGTTTCTGTTTGGCATGTCTCCCACTCTGAGGCCTAGGTAAGTTCAAGGTGGCCCCAGAAAATAGAAGGAAAAGACCAAGGCAGCCATCTTCCCTGAGTCAGAATGGGAAAGTAGATAGAGACATGAGGGGCCCTGGAGAATTTCCCAGGACCACTGAGGAAAGAACCTCTGTTAATGCACATTTGGCTGGATTAACTTTTTTGCATTGCTCTTAGGAAACTCAAAATATTACTATAAAACTGAAGAAAGTTCAGACAGAAAGAAATCTTGTGCCCAATTCTGAGCACAAGCCTTCTTATGCATTTACTCATGCAGTATACTTACTGAGTAACTGTGATCCTAAGGATGCTATTACACATTCTCATGATTCAATAGAGGATGGTTCAAACATTCCGTCACCCCCCTAGAGCTTACTTTTAATGGAGGAAGCAGGACATTAACAATATAAATATTCCATATAGTCTTAGCTTATGTTAAATATCATGAAATTATGAGGGCTATATTACCCAGGAGAGTGACAGAAGCCTTCTCTAAGGAGGGTGATACCTTAGCTAAGAACCAAGGGATGAGAACAAGCAGTTCACTGTGTGACAATCTAAGGAATAGAGATCTACAAGGAATGAGTGGCATATACAAAGGTTCTGAAATAGCGATGACTAGAGTGTGAGAGGCCAAAAAGGCTGAAGCAGAGTAAGATCGGCCTCATATAAATCATTGCAAGGTTGTTATTTTTTGTTTGTTTGCTTGTTTTTTTGTTTTTTTTTTTGTGAGGTAGGGTCTCACTCTACCCCAGGCTGACCTGGAACTCACACTGTAGCCCCAGGCTGGCTCAAACTCACAGTTATCCTTGTACCTCTGCCTCCTGAGTGCTGGGATTAAAGGTGTGTTCTACCATGCCCAGCAAGGTAGATATATTTTATTCTTGCCACACTGATAGGGAAAAGGACGATGGGTTATTTTGAGTGAAGTCTCATGGGAGCCTGACATCCTGATAAAGTCATTTCATATCCAGAGTCATGTTTTTCAGTTCACAAAGAGAAATAATTAAATGCTAAGCATTTAAATCATGTCACTCTTGCAAATGGACATCTCTCTTCTCACAGATCTGCTTAAGGTGTATCAATTAGATGTGTCCATATAGCCTAACTGCCCCACTTCTGATATTAGAGCACCACATATCTATAGTGGGGCCTTCACTCATTCCTTAAGTGCTTCTTATGTAGTAGGGGTATGGTAGTGAGCAAGACAGATGCAGTTCTATCATGGTACTTATAATCTACCATAAGAGTCAAAACACAAGTTATTTTGACAAGATAGGGAAAGTGCTATTGAAGCACATAGCAGCATAGTCAAGTAACCTGTTAAAGGAAGGTTTGCTGGAGGAAGGGATGCATAAACTGAAATGAAGATTAAAAAGAAGGCCATTTGTAGTGGAAGAGTTTCCTAAATGGAAGGAATGATATTCTGACTTCTCTTCAGACTTTATATATCTTTTGTCTTTTACCCAGTGGAAGGACATATAACCAGATAAGTGTACCTGGTATGTTTTAAACAAAGTAATTTCATTATGTTAGGAGGAAAACATTAAGACTGAGAAGTCAAAAACAGGGTTAGAATCTGGATGTGTTGGCACATACCTTTAATCTCAGCACTTGGGAGGCAGAAGTAGGACTGCTGTCAGTTCAAGAACACCCTGAGACTACATAGAAAATTTCAGGTATGTCTGGCCTAGAACAAATCTCTATCTCAAAAAAGCAAACAGAAAAAAATAAGAGGGAGGCTAGAAATTAGGATGTACTTGGTGATCAAGTCATGAGGTTAGATCCATGCTCAAGAAGCTGTACTGTAAGGATGTCAAGTATATGTCTAAGGTATCTGTATTCTTTTATGTGGCAATTGAAAAATCTCTGAAGGGTATGGAAAATAAAGTTGGAGTATGGAAGATAGTTGGAATCATCATTGAAAGGCATTGTACTATACAAGTGAGAGAGTGTTATGATTTAATCAAAATAGTTTCTAAGAAGATAAAGCAAAACTGACTGATTACAGGTATCCACATCTATGGCTTAAAAAAGATAAGCTGGAGTTAGGCATGGTGGTACACACCAATAATCCCAGCCCTTGGGAGATGGATGTAGGAGGATCAAGAATTCAAAGTCATCCTTGGTTACAAGTTTGAGGCCAGCTTGGGCTACATGGTGACCCTGCCTCAAAATTAAAAAAGAATAAAAAAGATGAGCAGAATCCAACTCTCTAAAGAACTTGAACCAGAAAAATATACTTAAGTTTAAATTGATGCAGAGAGAATTTGGAAAGGCTGTGATGGGTTGTGTAAACCAATATTTTTCAAAACTTTAAAAAAATTATTTATGAGAGAGAGAGAGAGAGAATGGGCACACCATGGCCTCTAGCCACTTCAAACAGACTCCAGATGTATGTGCCACCTTGTGCATCTGGCTTATGTGGGTACTGCAAAATTGAAACTGAGTCATTAGGCTTCACAGGCAAACAGATTAATTGCTAAGCCATCTCTCCAGCCCCAAATTTTTTCCAAGCTTTTTTTATTCCAAGCTTTTTATGGACAACTTTCTCTTTTTTAATATTTAAATCATTTTTATTTATTTATTTGAGAGCGACAGACAGAGAGAGAAAGAGGCAGAAAGAGAGAGAGAGAGAGAGAGAGAGAGAGAGAGAATGGGTGTGCCAGGGCCTCCAGCCACTGCAAACAAACTCCAGACCCAAGCGCCCCCTTGTGCATCTGGCTAACATGGGTCCTGGGGAATCTAGCCTCAAACGGGGGTCATTAGGCTTCACAGGCAAGCGCTTAACCGCTATGCCATCTCTCCAGGCCAACTTTCTCTTTTTTTAATTTTATTTTACTCACTTATTTATTTGAGACAGACAGCGAGAGAGAAAGAAAGAGACAAAGAGAGGCAGGTAGAGAGAGAGAATGAGCATGTCAGGGGCTCTAGCCACTGCATGTACCTTCTTGTGCATCTGGCATTGTGTGGGTTCAGGGGAATTGAACTGGGGTCCTTTGGTTTTGGAGGCAAGTACCTTAACTGTTAAGCCATCTCTCTAGTCCTGGACAACTTTCATATACATAAACAATCTAACATTATAATTCCCTCTCCCTATCCTCCCTTCTCCCCTCCCAAATCCCTCATCTGCTGAATCTCTTCTTCTTTCCAACTAGAGTCTCTTTTATTTTGATGTGTCATTTTCCCCCTCCTATTATGCAGATCTTGTGTAGGTAGTGTCAGCCACTGTGAGATCATGAATATAAGCACTCCTCCCCTTCTGTTGGCTCTTACATTCTTTCTGGTCATGTCTTTCACAATGTTTTTAAACTAAATTTATAAAGAAGTAAGCTCGTGAATGCATACATGCTATAGCCAAGAAGAAAGATGTGCAGAATGCTATGTAGGGAAAGGAACAGATACTAGGGAGAAAAAGACAATATATCTCACAAGAGATGGGGGATTAAGCTGCACTTCTAGAGCTAGTGCCAGTCCTGGCAACATTCCAGGTTCCATTCTTATAAGAGTGTCATCATGTGTACAAACTGTCCAGCAGTATTTGGATAAATGCAAAATGAAAACACAACAGGCAAAATATGACTTAATGGAGGGTCGGGCAGATGTGTTGAGCATTCCTCTCACTGACTGTATTCTTTAGCTTTTATTTATTTAATTTGTTTTGCTTATAGGGAGTCTGAACATAAGACAGATCACGAATTTGCATAAGATCAGATCATTAGTTGTTTATGTTTATCAGGAAATCTTTAGAGAAGCTGTGAGTTTCCTGTCTTCAAGAAGCTCCACCCAATATGCACAGTTTTCTATATCCCCAGGCTTAGCTTGCACAAAGATTACCTCTTTGCTAATTAGTTTGATCTCTACCTCTCCCATTTTCTTTTTCTTTCAAAAGTGGTCTGATGAACTGTTGGGAGCCATTTGGCTGGACTTGTATCCATAGCTCTGAGCCTTTGGCAGCAAGACTTTAACAAATCTGAAGCAAAGGCTTTAGCAAAACTATAGCAGCTACATGTAAGCAAGATTATGTATATTCAGTGTCGGAAGCCATTTGGCTGGCCTTAATAGTCTTTTGTACTGAGAAGTGATTGAAGTGCAAAAACTCTGTAACAGGAAGGAGTTTTTGATAGAAACTTGTGTGATGCTCATGGAATTTTTGTCCATAGGAAAACTGTTTGTAGGAAGATATAAAAAGAAATGCTGAGAAATAAACGGTGGCTTCAGTCCTGGACTGGAGTCCTTGCTTTCATTTTTTCTCCTGTCTTTCTTTAATCCTCACTCCCCATCAGGCTCAAACCCTTTCAGCCGGCAGGCTCCAGCAATGAGCCAGACATGTTGTTACTGGCAAGTAAGTATTTTTAGGTTGATCCATCCAAATGTACAAAGAACAAAGTACAGATAATTAATCCAATGGCCACCAAAATGGAAGGCCAAGTGTTTGAAAACCAGGAAGACTGATTAAGCCAAGACAAATTGTTGGCAAAATCCTTGTGTCAAAATATATTTTTAATATTGTTTTGTAAGACAAGCACTGTTTGACTAATTTGGTCATATAAACTATATTTATAGTAATATAATTAAGTAGGGACCCGTGAAGTTGTTTCTTAATTTTGTCCCATTATAGTTAGATTTATATTAAAGATATGGGGTCATGCATATAGGCTTATGTCTCCAATTACAATTTAAAGTGGCCTGGAGCCAAGTGTTTTTTATTTGGTCCCCGACATATGTTACAGTTGATTTTATAAGTTGTACTTGGGTTAGCAGTTTTCGTCTGTCTCATGTTGCATAGTAATGTCACTCATTATATGACACACAGTTTGATATACAAAGTGTGTTTGTTACAGTAGATTTAGGTGACTTTTGTAACTTATGACAGAAGCAGCTAGGATAAAAACAGGAGTGACTGTAGTGATTATGAATATACCAAAAACCATTTAGGTCTTTTGAAGTATGAAACTATTTTATTAACTATAGTAAAAGCCCTGGATTCTTATTAAGGCTCATTATAATTTGCTGAGATAAAGCATATCACATAAGTATACTTTTATTAAGAAACAAGCAGGTTTACAATGCAATCTTCTGGACACAAAATGACCTGAATATCCATGACCTTACTGTTATGCCCAGTTCTCGGCATCCCCAGTGACCACCAAGGAGAACCAAACACGTATGCAAGGGCAAGGAGCTTTATTTCGGGCTTAAGGGCTGTCTCTTGACTTCACCAATGCAGTGGGATCTGTACAAGAGCCCCGAGTAGTGGGAGGGTAGGGTTTTTATAGGGATTTGAACATAGAAGAAAGGAATGGGTACACGATTGGTTGATTTAAACAGTGTGCTCTTCTGGTTGGTTAGGATTTTGGCGGGCAAAGTTGGTGGGCTGGGGTTAGGGGAATTGAGCTTATCTTATGACTTCAGGAATGTATGGCATAGTCAGTTTCCAGTAATTGTTAAACCCACCCTTACCGGAGATCTTGCATAGTCAGTTTCCAGTAACTGTTAATCCCACCCTTACCGGAGATCTTGCCGGGAAACAGAAACTTAGGCCTACTGAGGACTCTGAAGCCTGTCATGGCGTCTATCTGGTTCCTGAGTCCTTCACTTACAATGTCTGGTACTACCTGTATAAGGTCCTCCATAATAGGAGGAAAAAATGATGACATCAAAATAAAAGAAAGATTAATCAAGAGGGGGAGGGGATATGATGGAGAGTAGATATGTGAAGGAAAGTGGGGGAGGGCAGGGAATTTTCATGGTTTATTATCTATAATTACGGAAGTTGTCCATAAAAAAGTAAAAACTATTTTGAAAGGCAATTGAAAAAGAAACAAGCAGGCAAAGCATAGTAGCAGCTGGAAGAGTATAGAATATGAAATAGATTTTCTTTTTGTGTAATATAAAAAGGACCAATAAGAAAGACATATGGATTGGGAGTACAAAGGTCCAGTGTGGTAGCAATAAAAAGTTAACTAAAGAGACATTCTTTACTTTTGTGAATTTACTTTCCCATATTGAATAACTTTATTTTTAAATTTTTTTTTATTTAAGAGAGAGAGAGAAAGAGGCAGAAAGGGAGAGGGAGAGAGAATGTGCATGCCAGGGTCTCTAGTCACTGCAAACTCCAGATGTATGTGCCATCTTGTGCATTTGGCTTATGTGGGTACTGGGGAATCGAACCCGGGTCTTTGGCTTTGCAGGCAAGCACCTTGACTAGAGCCATCTCTCCAGCCCTTGAATAATTTTAACAAGGCAGAGCCAAGTCACCAAATAGAGGTTTGTGGTGATCCTTTTTCTAAAAGTGGCTGAGGGCTGTATAAGCCTTTTAATCCCAATAAAATAGAATCATTGTTATATACTGTTAAGCCATTGATAGAAGTATAGACAAGTAAGGAATGGTTATGTTTATCATGGACCCAATATTTAGGGCCCCAATTAACAATAGAATAATTTACCAATCTAATAACATGTCCAATAGGGCTCTGGCATAATTCCCATGGGATTTCTTGATACTCAGGATAAGGGTCTATATGCACAGAATAGCAGGGTATGGGAGGCTGAAACAAATGATTTCTTTTTTAAAAAATTAATTAATTTTTATTATTAAATATGAACATATTTTGTATATAAACATTCCATGTTGGTACCATCCTTTTACTCCTCCCTGCCCCTTTTCTGAAGAGGTGTTCCTCATTGGGGATTCAGGTCAACCCCATGGGGTTTGTGGGTCATGCATTATGAGTGTAGTAGTCAGTTATGGGGGAGAGACAATGCCTCTGTGCAAAATGTCCCAACTTGTGGCTCTAAAAATCATTCTGCCCCCTCTTCCGCAAAATTCCCTGAGCCATGCTGGGAGCATTTTAAGTCTACTTCAATTATGGGCACTTAGGAGCATCTGTATTGCTGGACTGGTAGGTATTGAGTGTTCTCAGTATCTTTCTCCATCACCCTTGTGCTGATACCAGCTTAACTAAGAGAGTGGCATTCTTGTTCATTTCCCCAAATCCTCTGTGGTTTCAGCTGGGGCTAGGGTGGGGTACATTGTGTCGTTTTCCTCCTCAGATCCAGTTCCAATCTGAAAAAGAGAAGCAGATTCTCCAATGGATAGTGAAGTCAGCACCAGTTAAATGGGATAACCAGTATTAACTTACAGAGAATTAAAGGGGTTCAGACACTCTTACAGTCTAAGGTTAGTGGGAGCTTGACAATGGAAAGCAGAATCATTATCTGGATATGATTGTAACTAGTTTTCCAGTTCCAGATATGGTTTCCTTTCCACTGAGCAGATCTGTTAGCCAATTCAAGACCAGTTGATTACCCACCATGGCTATTGCACTTGTGTGAGCATCACATCAAGTTGTTTGCTTCTGAATTGCTTAGACTTTGAGTTGCTTCAACAGATTTTGGCTACTTTCCCCTGGTAGTTCATGAAATGCCTTCCAGCATTAGATGGGCTAATTGTCTGGGGAGTGACTGTCTTCCAAATTCCAACCAGGTCTTTCCATGGCCTGTTCCAACAGCGATTGGTGTCTTCAGTAGTAGGGTCTTACCATTAACCTCTGATGGGTAATCAAGTGCTCTGACAGAAGTCTGTCTTGTTTGTTTGAGATATCTAGTAGGTCTCTCTGATCAATAGCTCATAGTGAATGTAGACCACATCCTGGTACAGGGAATTACAGGCCAGCACCAAGGGAAAAGAAAAAAGAAAAAGCCAGCGAAGAAAGAGAAATAAGAGAAATTTGATGTTAGGTTTTATCTCATCCTCTCCAGGGCCATTCAATTCAGGTGCTCCCTCTAAGGTCCTCTTGAGGTTCCACCTTTTAGTCTGTCTTCCAGGATATAGGATTCTATGGTACCAGTTCAACTTGGATTCAATTTTGTGCCCCCCAATCCTTTCCCTTCCCCCAAGCCCTACCCTCACTATTGTCCAAGCTTCAAGATGCTATTCAGTTATGTCAGCAACTTGGGCTGATCCAGGTTATAAAATGCAAATGAGTAAGATCATGTGACAGTTGTCTTTCTGTGATTGTGTGAGTTCACTTAGAGTGATCTGTTCCAAGTCCAACATTTTCATGTGTCATTTTTTCTTAATGCTGAGTAGAATACAATCATGTAGATATACCACATCTTGGTTATCCATTCATCCAATGATGGGTACCTGGGTTGATTCCAGTCCTTAGCTATTATGAATTGAGCAGCTATAAACATGGTTGAGCAAATATTTCTGAACTGAGATGTGGAGCTTTTAGGGTAAATGCCCAGTAAGGGTCAGCTGGTAACTTTATATTCATCCTCTTCAGGAGTCTCCAAATTGATTTCCACAGTGGTTGTACCAGCTTACATTCCCACCAATAGTGAATGAGTGTTTCTATTTCTCAACAGCCTTGCCAACATTTGTTTTCATTTGATATTTTAATGTTTGCTATCCTTACTAGGATACAACTCATAGTTATTTTAATTTGCATTTCCCTAGTGGTTAGGGTTGTTGAAAAATTTCTTAAGTGTGTGTTAGCCATTTGCAATTCTTCCTCTGAGAACTCCCTATTTAGTTCCAGGTTCCACTTTTGGAGTGGGTTGTTTGATTTTTTTATTGTTTAGTATTTTGAGTTCTTTGTAGATTCTAGATATTAGGCTTCTATCAGTGGTGTACCTGGCAAAGATATTTCTCTCATTCAGTGGGTAATATATTAGCTCTGTTATGGTATGTTTCTCTGTGCAAAAGCTTTTTAGCTTCATGAGATCCCATTGCTTGAGTTCTTGTTTAATTTCCTTGGCTACCTGGATTTTGTTCAGGAAGTCTTTTCCCAGTCCTATATCGTGGAGTGCTTCCTATTTTTTCATTCAGTAGTTGAAGAGTTTCAGGTATTATATTGAGGTCTTTAATCCATTTGGACTTGATTTTTGTGCATGACGAAATGAGTGGGTCTAATTCCATTTTTCTACATACAGTCATCCAATTTGTCCAATGCCATTTGTTGAAGATGCTGTCGTTTCTCCAGTCTACATTATTGGCACTTATGTCAAAGATCAACCAACTGTAGTTGCTTTCCCTAATGTCTGATCCTTCAATTCTGTTCCACTGGTCTATGTTTCTGTTTTTATTCCAGTACCATGCTGTTTTTGTCATTATGGCTTTGTAATATAGCTTAAGATCAGGTATGCTAATACCACCAGAGGTGTTTCTTTTGCTGAGGATATGTTTGGGTATCTGAGGTCTTCTTCCATTCCATATGAATTTTGAGATCAATTTTTCAGTCTCAGTGAAGAATGATGCTGATATTTTCATTGGTATTATGCTAAATCTGTATATTGCTTTTGCTAGAATTGCCATTTCCACAATATTAATTCTACCTATCCAGGATCATGGGAGGTTCTTCCATATTCTTAAGTCCTCCTCTATTTCTTTCATGTGTGTTTTTATGTTTTCATTATATAGTTCCTTCACATCTTTTGCTAGTGTCATTCCAACGTATTTAGTTTTTTGTTGTTATTGAAAATGGGACAGTCTCACTGATTTCCTTCTCTGTATATTTCTCCTTTGCATATGGAAAAGCTACTGATTCTTATGCATTGACTTTGTATCCTGCCACCTTGCTGAAGGAATTTATCACCTTTAGAAATTTTGGGATGGAGACTTTTGGGTAACATATATAGGATCATATCATCTGCAAATAGGGCTACATTGATTTCTTCCTTTCCAATTTGAATCCCTTTTATTTCTTTCTCCTCCTTTATTGCTTGGCCTAGTACTTCTATTACTATGTTGAAGAGCAGTGGTGAGAGTTGGCACCCCAGTCTTGTTCCTAATCTCAATGGGAGCTCCTTCAGTTTTTCCCCATTAAGTGTTATTTGGGCTTTAGGGGCTTTATATATAGCCTTTATTGTGTTGTGAAAGAAACCATCCATGCCTTTTCTTTCCAGTACTTTGATCATGATGTGATGTTGTATTTTGTCAAAGGCCTTGTATGCATCAATTGAGATGATCATGTGGTTCTTATAGTTCATTTATTTATGTGGTGTATTTATGTTGTCCAATTTCCATATGTTAAACTATCCCTGCATCCCTGGGATGAAGCCTACTTGATCAATGTGAATAATGATTTTGATGTGCTGTTGAATTCTGTTTGCAAGAATTTTGTTTAGGATCTTTGTATCTAAGTTCATTAGGGATATAGGCCTATAGTTTTCTTTCCTTGTTGCATCTCTGTCTGGTTTAGTATTAGGGTGATGCTAGCTTCATAAGAGGAGTCAGGGAGGATTCCCTGGTTTCCAATTATGCAGAATAGTTTGAGAAAAATTGGTTTCAGTTATTGTATGAAGGTTTGATAGAATTCAGCTGAGATGCTATCCAGTCCTAGATTTTTCTTTTTGGGAAGGTTTTTGATTACCTTTTCAATCTCCATGGATGTGAGAGGTTTGTTTAGGAGATTTATCTGCTCTGAGCAAATTTTGGTAGGTGGTATGTGTCTAGGGATTGACCCATTTTTTTTCCAGATTACTTAATTTTGAGGAGTAGAGGTTTTGGAAGTATGCCCTGGTGATTCTTCCAATTTAATTGATGTCTGCAATGATCTATCCTTTTTCATTTCTGATTTTCTTAATTTGAGACTTTTTTTTTTTTTTTTTTTTTTGCTTTATCAGTTTAGCCAGGGGTTTGCCAATCTTGTTTATTTTTTCAAAGAACCAGCTCTTCATTTCACCAATTTAAAAAAATTGGGGTGCTTTCTTAGTTTCCAATTCATTAATTTCTGCTCTGACATTGATTATTTCTTTTCATCTGGAACTCTTTGGGTTGGATTCTTCTTGTTTTTTTTCCAGTGACTTTAAGTGGACAGTCAGGTTATTGAATAGTGATATCTGTCTTTGTAATGAAGGCATTTAGGGCTATGAGTTTCCCCTATGACTGCCTTCATTAAGTCCCATAAGTTCTGGTAGGTTGTGTTTTCATTATCATTCAAATCTAGAAATTCTACAATTTCTTTTTTGATTTCTTCCACAACCCAGTCATAGTTTAAAAGTGTGTTGTTTAGTCTCCATGAGTTGGTGGCTTTTTTGATGTGTTTCTTGTCATTAATTTCTAGCTTTAAAGCATTGTGATCTGACATGATGCAGGAAATTACTGCAATTTTTCTGAATTCATGAAGGCATGCCTTATTGCCTAATATATGGTCAATTTTGGGAAAGGTTCCATGGACTGCTGAGAAGAATATGTGCTCTGTAGAACTGTGGTGGAAAGTTCTGTGGATATCCATTAGGTGTAGTTTATCTATGATGTTGTTGGCCTCTATTATTTCCTTGTTGATTTTCTGCTTGGATGATCTGTCTATTGATTGATAGTAGAGTATTGAAGTCTCCTACTATGATGGTGTTGTTGCTTATTTCTGTTTTATTGTTGAGTAGATTTTGTTTTATAAACTGTGATGCCCCTGTGGTTGGTGCATATATATTTATGATTATGATGTACTCATGTTTGATCATTCCTTTGATGAGTAAGAAGTGACCTTCTTTGTCCTTTTTGATTACTTTCAGTTGAAGTCTATTTTACCAGATATTAATATAGCAACACCCACTTGTTTTTTATTTCCATTTGCTTGGGATATCATTTTCCAACCTTTCATCCAGAGGACGTGTCTATCTTTAGTTGTGAGGTGGGTTTCTTGAAGACAGCAGGTATAAGGATCCAGTTTTTTGATCTGTCCTGATAGCCAGTGTCTTTTGATGGTTAAGACCATTAATATTTAAGGTTATTACTGTGAGGTTTGAATTAACCCCTGCCATGATGAGGTGTTGTATGGGGTTGGATGCTTCCTTGTGTTATGTACTGTTTTGAGCCTGGTTTATTTTGGTTATTGTGATCTTCTTCTTGTTGGCTCTTGAATCAGTTGTTTGACCATGATGTGTGGAGAATTACCTCAAATATTCTCTGTAGGTTTGGCATTGTGTTCATACAGTCATAGAGTTAACTTTTTTCATGGAAAGTTTTTCTTTCACCATCTATTGTGAGGGATACTTTTGCTGGGTAAAATAGCCTGGGTTGGAAGCCATAGTTTTTCAGACTTTGAAATGTTCCATTCCAGGCCCTTCTAGCTTTCCATTGAGAAATCTGATATTATTCTAATGGATTGCCTGTGTATGTTGTGAACTGCTTCTCTTTTGCTTCTTTTAACACTCTTTGTTTTCATTGTTAAGAGTTTAACTATGATGTGTTGGAGAGTTTCTTCTTTCTTTTTGCCTGTTCGATGTTTTGTGGGCATCTTGTATCTGTATGGGCCTCTCTCTTGCAAGATTCAGAAAATTTTCTTCAATAATTTTGTTGAGTATGTTTCTGTTTCTCTGGCCTGGATTTTCTCTCCTTCTGGTATAACCATGATCCTGATGTTTGGTCATTTTATAGTATCCCACACTTCCCTCATATTCTGTTCACTTGATTTTTTTTAACTTAGCCACATTTTTGGCCTTCTGGTCAATTTCTTCTGTCTTGTCTTCAGGTCAGAGGTTCTGTCTTCTACATGAGTAACTCTGTTAGTGAGGGTTTCCAAAGAGGTTTTTATAAGTCCTGCTTAATTTTTGTTTTCTGTAGTGTTATTTTACATCATTTCCATCTCTTTTTTGAGGTAAAATTTCAGTTTGAGTTCTGAATTTCGAGGTGTAATTTCAGTTCATGTTCTGATTTTCTTGATGCTTCCTGGAATTCATCCTTACATTTGGTCACATCTTCAGAAGCCTAATCAATTGGTTGTTGAGATATTTCATTTCTTGACTCACCTTCAATTCATTTATATCTCTTTTTAGGGTTCTAATTTTTTTCTTCAATGAAGTTAGGCCTACTGTCAAAGGCTGAATGCTCCCAGAGTCAATTCTGTTCAATATCGTCGATATGATTGTTGGTTCTTTGATAGCTAGCTTCAAGTTCAGAGATTTTCTTTTTTTAAGTCAGGGTCTTGTTGGTTGTTGTGTTTTCATTTTAGGAATGAATTTCTGTTGATTTCTCTATGATTTCATTGGAGGCTTCTATAGTATGACTAGTCATAGTTGGTGGAGATCTCTTAGTTTTCTGACTTTTGTTGGCTTTTTTTTTTGCATTGTTGTCTACCCAATTTAGGAAGACTTTTTATCTTATTGAGGAGGAAGCAATTTGTGTCCGGAACAGGGATGTTGGTACCTAGTGGCCAGTCATGATACCAGAGCAAAAGGTCTGATTCCACAGCTCACACCAGGGCCAGGCCTCCCCAAGCAAGGCACAATGGGATCTACCAGAACCAGGGAACTAGGAGGAGCAAGGGAACAGTGATCTGGCCTACTTAATGCTGTGCCCTCCAGGACACAGACAAATGCAGGCAACCCAGATTAGGGAGGTGGGAGGAGGCCAGGTACAACACTCTAGCCTACTTGCTCCAGACCACTAAGCCTGCCTACACACAGTCCACGCAAGGAACTCAGACCCAGGATGAGGTGGGAGGAGCCCAGAAGTGGGTCTTGCCTAACCATTTCTGGTCCTGTGCCTCTGTTTCTTTTATATGTACATAACTACCTGCAACCAAAGATTCATCTTGGCTGACTTTTAAGTGGAGCCAAGCATGTAACTTGGGTGTAAGGCATAAATTATTAGAACCCATGCATATAGACAAATGAGTGGACCAACAATTGATTTCTGAGGGTGAAATGTGGGTAAGATTAAATTGGCTGTTAATTACAGGAGGCTGTACTCCTCATAACCAAAGAGTGATATTATTGAAAATATGGAAAGTAAGAGCCATCATGAAATGGGTTCCTATAAATGGAGGTCACGAGTGAAAGCGCACTATGCATTCCCTTTCACTCCAGGTATATACATTACTGCAAAAGAGATGACTACCATCATATTCACAAGCATGTAGAACTTAAGGTTGTCCTGACAGTGACAACAACCTCAGTCTAATGGGCTCCATCAGGTCACAGTAGGGTCTTCCTGGTCTGCAGCAGGAGCAGATGGCTGAGCATGATTGATTTGCGTTGTGCAGAGTTTGAGCAGCCATGCGATCATCTTTTTGAACATAAAAAAAAACAGAATAGAAATGATAATAGCATCTATGTTAGTCTTGAGTGACTCTGGCCTTAGCCCTTATTCCCCATTCTTTTTGTTTAAATAAATGTACTTTTTATATATCATGTATTCTTTTTGATCTAACACATGTCTTTTTATATTGAAAACATACCTTATATTTTTACTTTAATTTCCTTATATTGAAGGGTCCTTATTATTAATTTTATTATCATTACAATTGTTATAATTAATTTTACGTTTTATGATTTAATGTAGGGTCAGGGAGATGGGTTTAAGTGCTTTCCCCACTGGACTTGCAGCTTTTATTTAGATTCAGGAAGTCAAAGCAATGGGAGAGTATAATTTAGAAATTAAAATGAACACCGAAGAAACTGTATTCTATAGAGAGTCTGACATATATAATTATAAAAATATCCAGTTAAGATGGTGGCATAGGAATCATACCAAAGCAGCCTAGGGGATAAAAAGCAAAACAAAAACAAAAACAAAAGCAAAAAAAAAAAAAACAGCAAAATATACTCTTCTACTAAAAAGTGAGGTGTATAAGAAATTACCAATGGCAGCAGAGAAGTAGGAGAGATCCAGAGCATCTAGAACCCAACAAAGCAGGCAGCAGCAGTTCCAGCAGTGGTGGCACCAGGTCCGTAGGGCCACAGCTGCAAGACTCAGCTTGAGCTGCAGAAAAAGTCAGGTGAGGGGATTTTACACTCACACTGGAGCTCCTAGCAAACTCAAGAAACCTAAAGGGAGGATCATAGTGACAAACAGAGGAACAGATCATGAGATAGAGGATCATGTGGACCATGGAAGAAATAGAGCCCACCACCAGTGCAAATGCCAGCAACCACCAGAGACCTGGGGAAGGGAGCTCATAGCACCCAGCACCAGTGACCACAGAAGTGATCCCGTGACCCAGCCAGCCTACTTGAACCTACAACACACGAAGGAGGGACCCAGGCAGGAGTAAAGCATAACTGAGGCCAAAATCACCCTAAAAGGTAACTGAGATTACACCAGGTCAATACCTGCCAAAGAAGTCTGGTATATAGGCCTGAAATGAAAGTGCTAATTGCGCCTTCCATATCTGGATAAATTATATATTAAATCTGTTGGATGATCAGATTTGCCATTCTTAAATAAGCTATATTTTGGGCTTGTCATTTGTTGCTTCCTGATTTATACTGGCTTTGTTTTCTCTTCTGTTGTTCAGTAGGGAAGGGTCCACTTGGTCACAAGCTGACTTGGAACCCTCAACAGACCAGAAATCTTAACCTCCTAGGTGACAGGATTAAGGGTGTGGGACAACACACACCCTAAGAGACTGTGACATTGATAGAGGATCTGGTTGTCATAATACCTACTCTTGCATAAATACTCTGGGATGTTTTTCAGTGACTGTATACATTGTTTAGTTAAATTTTAGTTAAATTTTGGTCCACTCAGCCTACGTGAATAGTCTTATAGCAAGCAAACCCAACATCATCAGTCACTTTTGTAGATACTCTGAGTTTTAAGAGCCACACCTAGCACCTTAAGCTCCTACCCTGAAGATATATAACATCAGGTTGATTGATACATCTAATAATACTGCAGCTAACCACAAAATCCAAGCATTAAATTAATCCAAGATGCAAAAATATATACATTATAACACAAGAAACACCAAAAATCAAGACAATATAAATCCACCAAAACCATTAAAGCATCAGAAATGACCTCCACTGAGAATGAGAGGCAAGGCCTGAGAAAGATTTCAAAAGCATGATTATAAATATGCTCAAAGAAGTCAAAGAGGAAATCAAAGGAATGAAAGAGGAAATCAAATGAATCAAGGAGACACAGGAAACCAATTTAATGAAATAAAAAGGTCAATACAAGACACAAATAAGGAAATAGAAATAATAAAGAAAAACCAGTCAGAATTACTAGCAATGAAAAATGCAGTCAATGAAATAAAAAAAACTCTGTAGAAAAATCTCACCAGTAGAATGGATGAAGGAGAGGAGAGAATAACTAAACTAGAAGACAAGGTGGCAGATCCAATACAGTCCAACAAAGGGAAAGACATACTAATAGCAAAGTATAAATGGGAATTTCAAGATATTCAGGATACTATGAAAATATCAAACATAAGAATTCAGGCAATAGTAGAATGAGAAAAATTTCACTCCAAAGGCATAGTAGGAATTTTCAACATTATCAAAGAAGAAAACTTCCCCCAAATTTGTAAAGAGATGCCAATGCAGATACAGGAATCCTTTAGAAATCAAACCAGACAAAACCTGGAAAGAACGTCTCTGCACCATATTATGATTAAACTACCAAACATACAAACCAAAGAAAATACAGTGAAAGCAGTTAGAGAGAAAAATCAAGTTACCTACAAAGGCAAGCCCATCAGGATCATAGCAGATTACTCAACACAAACTTTAAAAGCCAGAAGGGCTTGGAGTGATGTATTGAAGTTCTTAAAGATCACTGTCAACCAAGTTTACTTTATCCTGCAAAGCTATCCATTCAAATAGAGGTAGAAATAAGGGCATTCCACAACAAAAGCAAGCTAAAGGAGTATTTGAAGACAAAACCAGCTCTACAGAAAATATTTGAAAGTATCCTCCATGCTGAAGAGAAAGAAAAGCATACATATAAGGAAACTGGAAAAAAAACATACTCATATACTACTTAATACAAGAGAGCAAAGGTAAAACAGGAAGAACTACAAAAAAAATGGCAAAAATAAATGCACACTTTTAAAAAATATCTGTTAATATTAACCAAAATACATAGGTTTGCAGAGTGTGTTAAACAGTAGGATCCTTCAATTTGTTGCCTCTAAGAAACTCATCTTCCTACAAAGGATAGACACTATCTTAGGGTGAAAAGTTGGAAAATGGTGTTTCAAGGAAAAGGGCCTAGAAAACAAGCAGGGGTTGCTATCCTAATATCTGACAAGATAGATTTCAGTCCAACATTAATTAGGAAAGATAAGGAAGGTCACTTTATATTGATTGAAAGACACTCAAACAGGGGGATATTGCAATCCTAAACATATATGCACATAACATGGGGGCTCCCAACTTCATCAAACAAACGCTATTAGAACTAAGGTCACAGATAACACCAAACACAGTTGTAGTGAGTGGGTAACTTCAACATCCCACTCTCATCAATTAACAGGTCATACTGCCATAAAATCAACAGAGAGGCATCTGGATTAAATGAGGTCATAGAAGAAATGGACCTAACAGATATATACAGGACATTTCATCCAAATGCTGCAGAATACACATTCTTTTCAGCAGCACATGGAACATTGTCTAAAATAGACCATATATTAGGACACAAAGCAAATCTTAACAAATAAAGGGAAATTGAAATAATTCCCTGTATTCTATCTGACTACAATGGAATCAAACTACAAATCAATAGCAAGGAAAGCTATAGAGCATACACAAAATCATGTAGATTAAATAATACACTACTAAACAATGAATGGTTCAATGAGGAAATCAAAAAATTCATAGAGTCAAATGATAATGGGAACACAACATACTGAAACCTTTGAGATACAATGAAGGTAGTCCAAAGAGGAAAATTTATAGCTTTAAGTGCCAATATTAGGAATTAGAAAGGAGCCAGGTGTGGTGGCGCATGCCTTTAATCCCAGCACTTGGGAGGCAGAGGTACGAGGATCACCGTGAGTTCGAGGCCACCCTGAGACTCCATAGTGAGTCCCAGGTCACCCTGGGCTACAGTAAGTCCCTACCTTGAAAATAAAAGAAAGAAATTAGAAAGGTCTCAAGTAAATGACCTAATGCATCACCTTAAAGCCTTGAAAAAGAAGAACAAGGCAAATTGAAAATCAGTAGATATGAAGCCGGGCGTGGTGGCGCACGCCTTTAATCCCAGCACTCGGGAGGCAGAGGTAGCAGGATCGCCGTGAGTTCGAGGCCACCCTGAGACTACATAGTGAATCCCAGGTCAGCCTGGGCTAGAGTGAGACCCTACCTCGAAAAACCAAAAAAAAAAAAAAAAAAGAAAATCAGTAGATATGAAGAAATAATAAAAATTAGGGCAGAAATTAATGAAATAGAAGCAAAAAAAAAAAAAATCCAAAGAATCAATGAAACAAAGAGTTGGTTCTTTGAAAGGATAAACAAGATTGATAAACCCTTAGCAAATTTGTCCAAAAGAAAGAGAGAAGAGAAAAAAATTAATAAACTTAGAAATAAAAAGGCAGCATCACAACAGATACCAGAGAAACTTTTTGAAAAAAATCATAGGGACATACTATAAAAACATATACTCCACTAAGTATGAAAATATAAAAGAAATGGATGATTTCCTTGATTTATGTGACCTACCTAAAATAAATCAAGATGAGATTAATCACTTAAATAGACCTATAACAAGTATGGAGATCCAAGCATGTACCAAAAATCTCCCACCTAAAAGAAGTACAGGCCCAGATGGATTCACTGGTGAATTTTACCAGACTATCAGGGAAGAACTAACACTATTACTTCTTAAACTTTTCCATAAATTAGGAAAAGAGAGAATCCTACCAAACTCCTTCCACGAAGCCAGCATCATCCTGATATCAAAACCAAACAAATATAGAAAAAAACAAAACAAAGAAAAAGGAAATTACCAACCAATCTCCCTCATGAACATAGATGCAAAACATCTGAACAAAATGTTGGCAAACAGAATACGAGAGATACAAGGATGGTTCAACATACACAAATCGATAAATGTAATACATTATATAAATGAACTGAAGGACAAAAATCACATGATCATTTCATTAGATGCAGAGAAAGCATTTGACAAAATCCAACATCCCTTCATGATAAAGTCCTACAGAGAATGGGAATAGAAGGAACATATCTCAACATAATAAAGGCTATTTAGGACAAGTCTACAGCCAACACATTACTAAATGGGGAAAAACTGAAAACTTTTCCACTAAAATCAGGAAGAAGAAAAGGGTTTCCACTCCCCCCACTTTCATTTAATATAGTACTGAAAGTCTTAGCCATAGCAATAAGGCAAGAGACACAGATGAATGGGATACAAATTGGAAAGGAAGAGATCAAGTTATCTTTATTTGCAGATGACATGATTGTATACATAAAGAACCCTAAAGACTCTACCAGCAAACTGTAGAGGTGATAAACACCTTTAGCCATGTATCAGGATACAAAATTAACACACACAAATCAGTAGCCTTCCTATATGCTAAAAACAAACACACAGAGGATTAAATCAGAATCACCCCCATTCACAATTGCATCAATCAATCAATCAATCAATCAATAAATAAAGTACCTTGGAATAAACCTAACTAAAGAAGTGAAGGATCTCTACAATGAAACCTGTAAAACACTCAAGTGAGAAATTGCAGAAGACACTAGGAAAGGGAAAGACATCCCTTGCTCTTGGATCAGAAGTATCAATATTTTGAAAATGGCAGTCTTACCAAAAGCAATCTACACATTTAAAGCAATCCCCATAAAAATTCCAATGGCATTCTTCACAGAAATAGAAAAAACAATCCAAAACTTCATTTGGAATCACAAAAAACCTCGAATATCTAAAACAATACTGAGCAACAAAAATAAGACTGGTGGTATCACCACACCTGATTTTAACCTATACTACAGAGCCATAGTAACAAAAACAGCATGGTACTGGCACAAAAGCAGACATGTAGATCAATGGAACAGAATAGAGGACTCAGATATAAGTCCAGGTAGCTATAGCCACCTGATATTTGACAAAAATGCCAAAAATACTCATTGGAGAAAATACAGCCTCTTCAGCAAATGGTTCTGGGAAAACTGGATATGTATCTGTAGAAGGATGAAAATAGATCCCCCTCTCTCTGTATGCACATGAATTAAGTCCTCATGGATTAAATACTTTAATATCAGATCTGAAACTCTGAAAGTACTAGAGGAAAAAGTAGGGGAAACCCTTCAACATATTGGTTTTGGCAAAAAGTTTCTGAATATAACTCCAATTGCTCAGGCAATAAAACCACAGATTAACCACTGGGACCTCATGAAATTACAAAGATTTTGTGTAGCAAAGGAAGGACACTGTGAATAAAGCAAAGAGGCAACCTACAGAGTGGGAAAAAAATCTTTCCCAGCTATACATCTGATAGAGGATTAATATCTAGGATATACAAAGCACTCAGAAAATTAAATAATAAGAAATCAAACAACTCAATTAAAAAGTAGGCTATGGAAGCCGGCATGATGGTACACGCCTTTAATACCAGCACTTGGGAGGGAGAAGTAGGAGGATCACCAGGAGTTCAAGGCCACCCTGAGACTACATAATGATTTCCAGGTCAGCCTGGGCTAGAGTGTGACCCTACCTCGAAAAACCAAAAAAACAATAACAAAAAAAAAAGTAGGCTATGGAACTAAATAGAGAGTTCTCAAAAGAAGGAATACGGATGACATATAACCATCTAAAAAAATGTTCGACATCCCTAGTCATCAGAGAAATGCAGATTAAAACTATGTTGAGATTCCATCTCACTCCTGTCAGATTGGCTACCATCATGAAAACAAATGGCCATAAATGCTGGTTAGGATGCAGAAAAAGAGGAACCCTTCTACCCTGTTGGTGGGAATGCAATCTGGCACAGCCATTGTGGAAATTAGTGTGGAGGTTCCTGAGACAGGTAAAAATAGATCTACTCTATGACTCAGCTATACCACTCCTAGGCATATAGCCTAAGGACTTGTCTCACTGCCTTAGAGATACTTGCTCAACCATGTTTATTGCTGCTGTATTCACAAGAGCTAGGAAATGGAACCAGCTTAGATGTTGCTCAACTGATGAGTATATAATAAAGATATGGCATATTTATACAATGGAGTTCCACTCAGCAGTAAAGAAAAATGATGTTATGAATGAAGTTTCAAAGGGGAAAGTGGGGGAAGAGGGGTTATTACCATGGGATATTGTTTACAATCATGGAAGTTGTTAATAAAAGTAAATTAATTATTTTTAAAAAAGTATTATTTGGGTTTTAGGAGGTTTATATGTAGCCTTTGTTAAGTTGAGATATAAACCCACCATGTCTATTTTTTCCAGTGTTTTGATCATGAACTGGTATTGTACTTTGTCAAAAGCCTTGTCTGCATTAATTGAGATGATCATGTGTTTCTTATGTTTTAGTTGATTTATGTGGTGTATTTGAATAGTTTCCACACATTGAACCATCCTTGCATCCCTGGAATGAAGCCTATTTGCTCAAGGTCTATAATGATTTTGATGTGTTATTGAATTGGGTTTGCAAGGATTTTGTTCAGGGTCTTTGCATCTAAGTTCATTAGGGATATAGGCCTATAATTTTCTGGTTTGAGTATTAGGGTGATCCTAGCTTCATAAAAGGAGTCAGGGAGGATTCTCTGGTCTCCAATTATGTGGAATAGTTTGAGAAAAAATGCTTTCAGTTCTTGTATGAAAGTTTGATAGAACTCAGATGAGAAGCCATCCAGTCCTGAGCTTTTCTTTTGGGGCAGGTTTTTGATTATATTTTCAATCTCTATGGAGTGAATGGTTTGTTTAGGAGATTAATCTGCTCTGAGTTTAGTTTTGGTAGGTGGTATGTGTCTAGGATTTCATCCATTTCTTCCAGATTATTAAATTCTGTGGAGTAGAGGTTTTGGAATTATGCCCTGTTGATTCTTCCTATTTCATTGATGTCTGTAGTGATCTCTCCTTTTTCATTTCTGATTTTCTTAATTTGAGACTTCTCTTTTTTTGTGTTTGATCACTTTGGCCAGTGGTTTGTCAATCTTGTTTATTTTTTTCAAAGAACCAGCTCTTCATTTCATTGATTTTTTTTCTCAATTTTTATTAATATTTTCCATGATTATAAAAAATATCCCGTGGTAGTACTCTCCCCCCCTACTTTCCCCTTTGAAATTCCATTCTCCATCATATCCCCTCCCCATCTCAATCTTTCTACTTATATATATACAATACCAACCTAATAAATGCCCTCCTCCCTTCCTTTCTCTTCCCTTTATATCTCCTTTTTAACTTACTGGCCTCTGCTACTGAGTTTTTTCTTTCTCGCACAGAAGCCCAATCATCTGTAGCTAGGATCCACATATGAGGGAGAACATGTGGCGCTTGGCTTTCTGGGCCTGGGTTACCTCACTTAGTATAATCCTTTCCAGATCCATCCATTTTCCTGCAAATTTCATAACTTCATTTTTCTTTACCGCTGACTAGAACTCCATTGTATAAATGTGCCATATCTTCATTATCCACTCATCAGTTGAAGGACATCTAGGCTGGTTCCATTTCCCAGCTATTATAAATTGAGCAGAAATAAACATGGTTGAGCATGTACTTCTAAGGAAATGAGATGAGTCCTTAGGATATATGCCTAGGAGTGCTATAGCTGGGTCATATGGTAGATCAATCTTTAGCTATTTTAGGAACCTCCACACTGATTTCCACAACGGATGGACCAGATTCCATTCCCACCAACAGTGTAGAAGGGTTCCTCTTTTTCCACATCCCTGCCAACATTTATGATCATTTGTTTTCATGATGGTAGCCAATCTGACAGGAGTGAGATGGAATTTCAATGTAGTTTTAATCTGCATTTCCCTGATGACTAGTGACGTAGAAGATTTTTTTAGCTGCTTGTATGCCATTCATATTTCTTCCTTTGAGAATTCTCTATTTAGCTCCATAGCCCATTTTTTGATTGTCTTGTTTGATTTCTTATTATTTAACTTCTTGAGTTCTTTGTATATCCTAGATATTAATCCTCTATCAGATATATAGCTGGCGAAGATTTTTTCCCATTCTGTAGGTTGCCTCTTTGCTTTATTTACCATGTCCTTTGCAGTGCAAAATCTTTGTAATTTCATCAGGTCCCAGTGGTTAATCTGTGGTTTTATTGCCTGAGCAATTGGGGTTGTATTCAGAAAGTCTTTGCCAAGACCAATATGTTGAAGGATTTCTCCTACTTTTTTCTCTACCAGTTTCAGAGTTTCAGGTCTGATGTTAAGGTCTTTAGTCCATTTGGACTTAATTCTTGTGCATGGAGAGAGAGAAGAATCTATTTTCATCCTTCTACAGATACATATCCAGTTTTCCCAGAACCATTTGCTGAAGAGGCTGTCTTTTCTCCAATGAGTATTTTTGGCATTTTTATCGAATATCAGGTGGCTATAGGTACCTGGACTTATATCTGAGTCCTCTATTCTGTTCCATTGATCTACATGTCTGCTTTTGTGCCAGTACCATGCTGTTTTTGTTACTATGGCTCTGTAGTATAGGTTAAAATCAGGTGTGGTGATACCACCAGTCTTATTTTTGTTGCTCAGTATTGTTTTAGATATTCGAGGTTTTTTGTGATTCCAAATGAAGTTTTGGATTGTTTTTTCTATTTCTGTGAAGAATGCCATTGGAATTTTTATGGGGATTGCTTTAAATGTGTAGATTGCTTTTGGTAAGACTGCCATTTTCAAAATATTGATACTTCTGATCCAAGAGCAAGGGATGTCTTTCCCTTTCCTAGTGTCTTCTGCAATTTCTCACTTGAGTGTTTTACAGGTTTCATTGTAGAGATCCTTCACTTCTTTAGTTAGGTTTATTCCAAGGTACTTTATTTATTGATTGATTGATTGATTGATTGATGCAATTGTGAATGGGGGTGATTCTGATTTAATCCTCTGTGTGTTTGTTTTTAGCATATAGGAAGGCTACTGATTTGTGTGTGTTAATTTTGTATCCTGATACATGGCTAAAGGTGTTTATCACCTCTACAGTTTGCTGGTAGAGTCTTTAGGGTTCTTTATGTATACAATCATGTCATCTGCAAATAAAGATAACTTGATCTCTTCCTTTCCAAGTTGTATCCCATTCATCTGTGTCTCTTGCCTTATTGCTATGGCTAAGACTTTCAGTACTATATTAAATGAAAGTGGGGGGAGTGGACACCCTTTTCTTCTTCCTGATTTTAGTGGAAAAGTTTTCAGTTTTTCCCCATTTAGTAATGTGTTGGCTGTAGGCTTGTCCTAAATAGCCTTTATTATGTTGAGATATGTTCCTTCTATTCCCATTCTCTGTAGGACTTTATCATGAAGGGATGTTGGATTTTGTCAAATGCTTTCTCTGCATCTAATGAAATGATCATGTGATTTTTGTCCTTCAGTTCATTTATATAATGTATTACATTTATCGATTTGTGTATGTTGAACCATCCTTGCATCTCTCGTATTCTGTTTGCCAATATTTTTTTTAAAAAATTTTTCCTAGTTTCCAATTCAATAATTTATGGTCTAATATTTATTATTTCCTTCTGTTGGGAGCTCTTTGGGTTGGATACTTCCTGTTTTTCCAGTGCCTTTAGGTGGACAGTCAAGTTATTGATTTGTGATCTCTCTGTCTTTGTAATGAAGGCATTGATGGCTGTGAATTTTCCCCTTATGTGTGCCTTCATTGAGTCCCATAAGTTTTGGTAGGTTATGTTTTCATTATCATTCAAATCTAGCAATTTTACAATTTCTCTTTTGATTTCTTCCATGGCCCATTCATTGTTTAAAAGTGTGTTGTTTAGTCTCCAGGAGTTGGTGGCTTTTTTGATGTGTTTCTTGTCGTTAATTTCTAGCTTTAAAGCATTGTGATCTGACATGGTGCAGGAACTTACTTCAATTTTCCTGCCTTTATGAAGGCATGCTTTATGTCCTAATTCGTGGTCAATTTTGGAGAAGGTTCCATGGACTGCTGAGAAGAATGTGTATTCTATAGAGTTGGGGTGGAAAATTCTGTAGGTATCCATTAGGTCTAGTTGATCTATGATGTTGTTGAGCTCTATGACTTCTCTGTTGATTTTCTGCTTGGATGATACATCTATTGATGACAGTGGAGTACTGAAGTCTCCAACTATGATGGTGTTGGTATTTATTTCTGTTTTATTGTTGAGTGGATTTTGTTTTATAAACTGTGGTGCCCTTGTTTTGGGTGCATATATATTTATGAGTGTGATGGACTCATGTTGGATCATTTCCTTGATTAGTAAGAAGTGGCCTTCTTTGTCCTTTTTGAACGCTTTTGCTTTGCAGTCTATTTTTCAGATATTAATATAGCAACACTCATTTGTTTTTTATTTCTATTTGCTTGGAATATCATTTTCCAACTTTCACCCTGAGGATGTGTCTATCTTTAGTGGTGAGGTGGATTTCTTGATGACAGCAGATAGAAGGGTCCAGTTTTTAGTCCATCCTGACAGCCTGTGTCTTTTGATGGGTGGGTTAAGACCAATAATATTTAAATTTATTCCTGTGAGGTTTAAATTAATCCCTGCTATGATGCAGTGTTTTATGGGGTTGGGTGCTTCTTTATGTTATATGCAATTTTGAGCCTGGTCTATTTTAGTTATTGTGATCTTCATCTTGGCTCCTGAGATTGGTTGTTTGACTGTTCTCTGTGGAGTATTCCCTCAAGTATTCTCTGTAGGTTTGCCTTTGTGTTCATATAATTATAGAGTTGACTTTTTTTAATGGAAAGGTTTTCTTTTTTTTTTGTTGTTTATTTTATTTATTTGAGAGCGACAGAGAGAGAAAGAGGCAGATAGAGAGAGGGAGAGAGAATGGGCGCACCAGTGCCTCCAGCCACTGCAAACGAACTCCAGACGCGTGCGCCCCCTTGTGCATCTGGCTAACGTGGGACCTGGGGAATCGAGCCTCGAACCGGGGTCCTTAGGCTTCACAGGCAATCGCTTAACCGCTAAGTCACCTCTCCAGCCCGGAAAGGTTTTCTTTAACCATCTATTTTGAGGGATAGTTTTGGTGTGTACAGTAGCTTGGGTTGGAAGTCATAGTTTTTCAGACTTTGTAGTGTTCCATTCCAGGCCCTTTTGGCTTTCATGGTTTCCATTGAGCAGTATGATGTCATTCTAATGGGATTGCCTTTGTATCTTGTGAATTGCTTCTCTCTTGCTGCTTTTAACACTCTTTGCTTTCATTGTTAATGGTTTTAACTATGATGTGTCTTGGAGAGTTTCTTCTTTGGTCCTGCCTGTTTGGTGTTCTGTGGGCTTCTTGTAAATTTTTTTGTTTATTTATTTATTTAAGAGCGACAGAGAGAAGGAGGCAGAGAGAGAGAGAGAGAATGGATGCGCCAGAGCTTCCAGCCTCTGTAAACGAACTCCAGATGCGTGCACCCCCTTGTGCATCTGGCTAACGTGGGTCCTGGGGAATTGAGCCTTGAACCGAGGTCCTTAGGCTTCACAGGCAAGTGCTTAACCACTAAGCCATCTCTCCAGCCCATCTGTGGGCTTCTTGTATCTGGGTGGGCCTCCATTTTGTAAGATTTGGAAATTTTTCTTCAATAATTTTATTGAGTATGTGTTCTCTGCCTCTAGTCTGGATTTCCTCTCCTTCTGATATGCCCATGATCTGGATGTTTGGTCATTTTAGAGTGGCACACAGTTCCCTCATATTCTGTTCACTTGATTTTTTGAACTTAGCAAAGTTTTGGGCCTCCTGATCAATTTCTTCTATTCTATCTTCCAGGTCAGAGGTTCTGTCTTCCACATGAGTAACTCTGTTGGTGTTCCCAGGTTTTCATAAATTCTATTTGATTTTTGTTTTATGTTGTGTTGTTTTGTGTAACGTCCATCTCTTTTTTTTGAGGTATGATTTCAATTCGAATTCTGATTTTCTTGATGCTTTTTGTAGTTAATTATTGCATTTGATCAAGTTTCATTATGCTTAATCAACCAGTTATTGAGGTCTTCAATTTCTTGACTTACCTTCAATTTATTCATATCTCTTTGGGTGGGGGGGAGGGTCTAATGTTTTCTTCCATCAAGTTGAGCCTACTGTCAAAAGCTGAATGCTCTACATGTTTCTGTTCCATTCCAGGCCCATTTGGCTTGCATGGTTCCCATTGAGAAATCTGATGTCATTATAATGGGTTCAGTTTCATAGATATGATTGTTGGTTCATTGACAGTTTGCTTCCAGTTCAGAGATTTCTTTTTTAAATCAGGGTCTCATTGGTTGTTGTGTTTTCATTTTGAGAATGAATTTCTGTTGAGTTCTCTATGATTTCATTGGAGGCTTCTGTAGTAGGGCTAGGCATCCTTGGTGGAGATCTCTCAGTTTTCTGACTTTTGCTGGCTTTTTTTTTTTTTTTTTTTGCATTGTTGTCTAGCTATTTAGGAATACTTTATTTTACTGAGGAGGAAACAAGTTTGTGTCCTTTGGCCTGTTCACTCTCTGACTCAGGTGAACAGGCATGTTGGTACTTAGTGTCCAGTCAAGATACCAGAGCAGGGCTAGAGGGATGGCTTAGCAGTTAAGGCACTTGCCTGAAAAGCCAAAGGACCCAGGTTCAATTCCCCAGGACCCACATTAGCCAGATGCTCAAGGGGGTGCTCACATCTGGAGTTCCTTTGCAGTGGCTGGAAGCCCTGGTATGCCCATTCTCACTCCCTCTCTCTCTGACTCTAATAAATAAATAAAAATAAATTTAAAACAAGAAACAAAAAGATACCAGAGCAAAAGGCCTGGTTCCAGAGCTCACAGTGGGGCCAGGCCTCCCTGGGCAAAGCACAATGGGACCTACCAGGACTAGGGGCCCTGGAGGAGTAAAGAAACAGGGATCTGGCCTACTTTGTGTTGAGTCCTCCAGGACATAGACAAATACAGGCAACCTAGACTGTGGAGGTGGGAGGAGCCCAAGTACAGGGATCTGGTTGACTCATTCCAGAGAGCCATGGACTGTCACACAGTGATGTGCAACGAACTCAGACCTGGGTAGTGGGAGGGGGCAGAAATGGGTCTGGCCTACTCACTCCAGGGCACTGGGCCTGCCTATACACTGACCATGCAGGGAATTCAGAGCTGGATGTTGGGAGGGGGCATAATGGGTCTGGCCTACTCACTCCGGACTGCCATGCCCACCCAGACACTGACCATGTGAGGAACTCAGACAAGAGTGTGGGGACAGGACCAGAAATGGGTCAGGCCTACTCAGTCCAGACCACGGAGCCCCAGGTTTTTGTTTTTTTTCAACCTCAAGATGGCTTTATGTTATGTCTACAGAAAAAAATAAATAAAAGTCAGACAACATCCACCAGATGAGGACATTTGTCTAACAGGGAGAGAATAAAACATTGAAGCTGGAACCATCATGTTTGGAGGTCCATTTTAAGCAACAAGGACTTTTTTTGTGAAATTAGACTTGAAAAAGTAACTTATAAAATAAAATCTTGATTAAGATTAATTACACTTTTTGTTTAAATTTTTAATTATGTTATGCTATAAAAGGAATTTGAATCAAATTATCAGCTTCATTTATATTACTGCTTACTTGAAAAATAAATAATAAATCATACTGCCCATATAAATCACCTCTTGTTACTGGACAAGTGTTTAATGGTTAACTGGAAAACATTATGGATATATGGCCATAAATCTGGTTTTTAAATATTGATTCAACCTTGTATATTGTTTGTTGATAGTTTTATAAAGCCATTTGTTGTAGCAGCTAGTTTGATGTAAGGATTGTATTTAATTTATGGAAACCTAATAAACCTAAATATTTTAGTTTTTTTAAATTTTTTTTTCAATTAAGTTTTTTTTTGAGTCTTTTAAAATAAGATCTTATTCTTTTTCCAAATGAGCAGTTTTGAACATACATAAAAATGATTCCCATTTTAAAAACATAGTGAAAAGATACATTAAGCAAAAAAAAAAAAAATTTTTTTACTCTGGAGGGAAAAGGAGCATGGCTAGTTTCAAAATAGCTATAAAAACAGAAGATGCTAGCATACATAAATTATGGTGAGCATTATATTCTGTTTCTGAAAAAATAAGTTGTATTTTTATATTAATGCATTACAGTTTCTATATTAGATCCACCAACTTCATGAACATTTACTATGAAATCTCTATTAGTATGTATACCTCAAAGGCACTCAGTTCAGAGATTTTAAAGTCCTGAGTTTAAGTAGGAAACAAAATTCCCAAATATATCTCGAACATAAATAATTCTAAAAATCAGAGAACATGGAAATGTTAACAGTTTAACATTTGTACATAAATAATTCACAACCTGATAATAAAAGTACATAGAATGTCAAAGACAAGACTATGTAAGGCAAAGGAATGTCCTCAGAATCAGACTGATGTTTCCCTTATTCAAGTTTATTTGAAGTTGTAAAGCTGATTTGTTGCTTTTAAGATCCCAAGAAAATTAAGTTAAAAAATATGAAAGTGTTTTAAGTTTAGAGTGAAAAATAGTTCCTAAGCTTGGTCTCTAAAAGCATGAAAAATGATTTAAAAACAAGCAAAGATTGGAAAGTGATTAGACTAAATGGGGGAATCAAAACAAGCAATTGAAAAAACATTAAAGGATGGCTTTAAAAGGCACAAATTGAAAGAACATTTATACTTGATTCAAATTATTCCTTTAACATTCTTTTAACAAAAATAGGTTTACAGAAGAATAAATAAATAAACTTCACTAATATTAGTCAGGATCAAAATTTAAGGTAAAAATTAAATTCATATTTTGTTGCAAAGAAATATGAAATTAACCCACTGCAATTTCCTGATATTAAATTAAAAGCAAGAATTGATATCCTCTAACATACATGGTTTGACAGTTTCTTGGTTTTCACATATGCATAGAAATCTGAGGGTAGAGCCATCTTCTGCATTATCTGTGTAGTTCACAAGGCCTTTTTCATTGTTAAGTCACTTAAGATGTGAATAGCAGTAGGGCCATTACATTGAAGCTGGCCTAGAAAGTCCTCAAAATGCTACTGTTTCTACCTGATGCGATCCTCAGTTTTCTGGATTTTCTGGGTGATGATTATTTTCAGTTTTTTTTTTCTGGCGATATATACAAGAAGTTACAGCAGATATACAAAGGGAAGATCAGCAGCCTGCTGTCCAAATTCATCACCACTTGTTCCTGATCCTTTTCAAGTGTAAGTATTTGATAGTCAGTTGTTCTATTACATATTAGTTTCCCACTACTATCAAAAGAGGCCATATCTTTGGGCTTCTGTGCGAGAAGGAAAAAACTCAGTAGCAGAGGCCAGTAAGTTAAAAAAGGAGATAGAAAGGGAAGAGAAAGAAAGGGAGGAGGGCTTTTATTAGGTTGGTATTGTATATATGTAAGTAGAAAGATTGAGATGGGGAGGGGATATGATGGAGAATGGAATTTCAAAGGGGAAAGGGGGGGAGGGTAATACCATGGGATATTTTTTATAATCATGGAAAATATTAATAAAAATTGAGAAAAAAAAAAAAGAGGCCAAGCGTAATTTCACTATCCTTGGCAAGCTTTCTACCACACCGCATGCTATTTCCCTCTAGTTCTTCTAGTTGATTTCTTGAGGCCCCACTTCACTGTCTTGTTCTGCCCGGAGCATAGCAAGCCACTGCTGCTCATACACTGAAGACAGCCATTCTGTAGGTACTAAAGAGTCCTGTTCAATGATCCTTGCAGAAGCCAAGTTACTAATAATATACTGTAACCGTAAGTGTCTGAACACCGATATAAATGGTTTTCCTTGTTCGGTTTCAAGAAAGATCATCCCTTCAAAGTCCTTTTTCCATTTGGAAAACCAGACATCTGTTTCTGTCAAAAGCTGTTTTAAAGATCCATTCCAGGAAGGCACCAGTTGAAGGAACATCCACTTTTTTAAAGCTGTATATACATCCATCTCCACTTGCATCACAAGTAAGTTAGATGAACCAATGAGCTGTTTCATAACGTTTATACTGAGTACTTTAAAAAGTTCAACACTCTGGTGAGTCATCAAATTATTTAGAAGGCACTCAAGGCACTTTTTTTTTTTTTTTTTTTACAGAATCTAATCCATAGGTCCCTGCTGGTGTGTAATAGCCACACACAGTTTTCACATTAATTGTTTCCTTCATTGTCTCACCACATTGTTGTATTAAACCATCCAACTGCAGCATACAAGCCGCCGCCAAAATGGCAACAACTCGACTGGGTTTTATTAAGACGTCATCTCGATACAGTGACACAAATGCAACCTGCAGTGCTTCTACATCAATATTCTGGTCAGGAATCTCCAGTTCAATAATATTCATGCTGGATTCTTTCCAGGAACCACTGAACATGCTAGAAAAATAGCCAGATTGGCATAAATATATTTTGTGTAGGCTCCATTCTTCTCTAAGGGCACAGATCTTGATGTCACTGTTTTCACCACTCAGAAACAATGTTTGATAAATATACTTAGATGTACTCTTTAATTTTTTCCTCCGAGGCGTGTTAAGGAGTCGCTGCTGCTGGTCACCCTCGTCCTCATCCGTGTCGGAGTTGGGATGACAGTAGCAGAAGGACCCGCTGCTGCACTTGCGCTTGCGTCCGCCGGGACAGTAGCAGAAGCTGCGGTGGACTGCATCGTGGCCAGCCTCCAGCCTCCGAGCGGAGCCCCCCCACCCCAGGGCCCGGCTCCGGCTCCCGCTGCGCTCGGGCTCGGCCCGGCTGTCGCAGCACTGGGCTGCTCAGCGCGCCCGTGGGAAGGGCGCTTCAGGGAGCGCAGCGACAGCGCTCGGCCATGGCCCCGCCGCCTACGCGGCCACCGCCCCTCGCGCGGCCCCAACCGTTGCCACGAACGCCAGCGTCTCCCAAACCTAAATATTTTAAACTCAGCCAATTATCAATGAAAATTTTACCAACACACAATTTAAAAAATAATCTATACTTACCAAAGTAAAATAATTATCTTAAATTAAGGCACTGAAAGGGCAGTGCAAACCCTCTTGAAATTGTTTTAAGAATAATTTACATTTTAAAAAGTGTATAAACTTGTTGAAGCTTGAGGTAGGATCTAACTCTATTCCAGGTTGATCTGTAACACATTTTGGCCAGGCTCAAATACATAGAAATCTTCTTACTTTAATCTTTCAAATGTAGGGATTCCTTGTACCGTCACACCTTGTAAGTCTGGCTATTTACTTATCTTTATTTTTAAATGTTTACCTTAAAGATATATGACTTAGTATGAATAGAACAGAAAAGTTCAACCTTAACTAAAACTGTTTTGAAGGAGGAAAGCACATATAAACAAGCAACAATTTATATATTTTTTTAATTAATTAATTAATTTAATTACTTGAGAGCGACAGAGAAAGAAAGAGGCAGATAGAGAGAGAGGGAGAATGGGCGCCCCAGGGCCTCCAGCCACTGCAAAGGAACTCCAGACACGTGTGCCCCCTTGTGTATCTGGCTAACGTGGGTCCTGGGGAATGGAGCCTCGAACCAGGGTCCTTAGGCTTCACAGGCAAGCACTTAACTGCTAAGCAATCTCTCCAGCCCAATTTTTATATCTTAATGTTACACTGTATGTTAAAATTGATATAAAAATTATAAGACATTAGTTTAAGACTTAACAACAAAGCCATCTTTTTTACATATCAATAGGTTTACACAGATTCTTGAATGTCATTCTTTTCTGGAGAGGCATCTTTTGTAACCTCCACTGTGGAAAGGAAATTTAACATAAAATTCCCAACAAGCACATAAAATAAAATTTTACATTTGGTCCTTGGACTTCATCCTGAAAAAGAAATCCAACGTAAAAGGCAATCTAATTAAATCAATCTGACTAAATGATCTTTAATACATATTTAGGGATATTTTGTTTTTCTTACTTATAATCATAGAAAATCAGAATAGAATTGTTCTCTAACCTGTTTTGGAAATAAATCATTATCAAAACGTATGCATCCAAGGTTAACCTCTATAGTCTAATGAAACTTTTATCTTATGATTCCATTGTATTAATATGTCACCCAAACAAAGCAGCATTTGTGGTTTTGTGAATTATTTAGTAAATACAAGACTAACATTTGTATAATTTTTAAAATTTTTATTAGATATGGACATATTTAGTATGCAAACAGATGTTGGTACCATCCTTTCCCTCCTCCCTGCCCCTTTTCTGAAGAGACCTTCCTCATTGGGGATGTAGGTCAACCCCATGGGAATTTGGGGTCATGCATTATGGGAGGGAGAGGCAATGTCTCTGTGCAAAATGTCCTGGCTTGTGGCTCTAACAATCTTTCTGCCCTCTCCTCCGCAAAATTCCCTGAGCCATGCTGGGAGCATTTTAAGTGCACTTCAGTGATGACCACTTAGGAGTCTCTGGATCTCTGGTTTGGTAGGTGTTGAGTGTCCTCAGTGTCTATCTCTTTCACCCATGTGATGAAATCAGATTCATTAAGAAAATAGCAGTCTTGCTCATTTCCCCACTTCCTCTGTGGTTTCAGTTGGAGCCAAGGTGAAGTGCACTGGGTCATTTATCTCCTCAGGATGAGCTCTCATCTGAAAAAGAAAAGCAGATTCTCCAATAGAGAGTGAAGTCAGCACTGGTTGAATGGGATAACCATTATTAATTTAGAGAGAATTTAAAGGTTATAGACCCTGTTATAACCCAAGATTAGTAAGAGTTTGATGATGGAAAGCAGAATCATTATCTGGATATGATTCTGACTTGTTTCCAAGATATGGTTTCCTTTCCACCACATTATGACAAGTTGTTTGCTTCTGAGTCACTTAGATTTTGAGTTGCTTGGACAGATTTTGGCCATTTTCTGCTGGTAGCCCATGTAGTGTCTTCCAGCACTACAGGGGCTAACCGGGGACTGGCTCTATTCTGGTTTCCAATTTGGTCTGTCCATGGTTCATGCTCACAGCATATGGTGATCTGACAGAAGTCTGTCTTGTTTGTTTTGTGAGATTTAGTAAGTCTCTCTGATCAACAGCTCATTGTAGATGTAAACCGCATCCTGGTACAGGGAGTTACAGAACAGCACCAAGGGTAAAGAAAAAAGAAAAAGAAAGAGAAGGAAGACAAACAGGAGAAATTTAAGGTTAGGTTTTGTTTCACCCTCTGCAGGGCTCTTCTATTCAGGTACTCCACTAAGGTCCTGTTGAGTGTTCCACCCTTTAGTCTAACTTCCAGGATATAGGATTTTATGGTACCAGTTCAATTTGGGTTCAGTTTTGTGTCCCCTCTCCCCATCCTGTCCCTTGCCCCAAGCCCTGCCCTCCCTATTGTCCAAACCTCCAGATACTATTCAGGTATGTCAGCAACTCAGGCTGATCCAGGTTAGGAACTGCAGATGAATGAGACCATAAAATGGTTGTCTTTCTGTGACTGTGTGAGTTCACTTAGAATTATCTGTTCCACATTCAACCATTTTTCTACAAATTTCAATGTGTAATTTTCTGTTACTGCTGTGTAGAATTTCATCATGTGAACATACCATATGTTGGCTATCCATTCATCCAATGATGGGCACCTGGGTTGATTCCAGTTTGTAGCTATTATGAATAGAGCAACTATAAAAATGGTTGAGCTAATGTCTCTTAACTGAGATGTGAAGCTTTTAGGGTAAATGCCCAGTAAGGGAATAACAGGGTCTCTTGGTAACTCTATATTCATCCTTTTCAGGAGTCTCCATATTTTTTTTTTCCATAGCGGTTATACCAGCTTACATTTCCACCAACAGTGAATGAGTGTTCCTATTTCTCCACATCCTCACCAACATTTTTTTTCTTTGATTTTTTTTTTGTTTTGTTTTGTTTTGTTTTTTGAGGTAGGGTCTTACTCTGGTCCAGGCCGACCTGGAATTAACTATGTAGTCTCAGAGTCTCATGGTGGCCTTGAACTTGTGGTGATCCTCCTACCTCTGCCTCCTGAGTACTGGGATTAACGGAGTGCACCAGCACACCTGGCTTCTTTGATTTGTTAATGTTTGCTGTCCTTACAGGGGTAAGGTGGAATCTTATAGTTATTTTAATTTGCATTTCCCTAATGGTTAGGGATGTTGAGCATGTTCTTAAGTGTGTGCTAACCAATTGTAATTCTTCCTCTGAAAACTCCCTATTCAGTGCTCTGCCCCACTTTTGGAGTGGGTTGCTTGAGTTTTTTATTGTTTACTTTTTTGAGTTCTGTGGAGATTCTAGATATTAGGCTTCTGTCAGTGGTATAGCTGGAAAAGATTTTCTCCCATTCAGTGGGTAGTCTATAAGTCTGCTTATGGCATGTTTGTGCAAAAGCTTTTTAGCTTCATGAGATCCCATTGGTTGAGTGCTTGTTTAATTTGCTAGGCTACTGGGGCTTTCTTCAGGAAGTCTTTTCCCAGCCATATTTCATGGAAAGTGCCTGATATTTTTTTGTTCCAGTAGTTGAAAAGTTTCAGGTCTTATAATGAGGTCTTCAATCCATTTGGACTTGATTTTTGTGTATGGAGAAGTGAGTGGGTCTAATTTCATTTTTCTACATATGGTCATCCAATTTGTCCAACACCATTTGTTGAAGATGCTGTCTTTTCTCCAGTCTGCAATATTGACAGCTTTGTCAAAGATCAAGCAGCTGTTGTTACTTGACCTAAGTTCTGGGTCTTCATTTCTGTTCCATTGGTCTATGTTTCTACTTTTACTACATGACCATGCTATTTTTGTCACCATGACTTGGTAATATAACTTCAGATCAGGTTTGGTGATACCACCAGGACATCCCCCTCTCTCCCCCAAGGATATATTTGGATATCTGAGGCCTTCTTCCATTCCATATGAATTTTGAGATTATTTTTTAATCTCTGTGAAGAATGATGCTGGTATTTTTATTGGTATTGTGTGAAATCTGTATATTGCTTTTGGTAAAATTGCCATTTTCAGATTATTAATTCTACCTATCCAGGAGTATGGAAGAACTTTCCATCTTGTTAAGTTCTCTTCTATTTCTTTCTTCTCATTTTCTTAAATTGGCAACTTCCATAATTGTACACAATATCCAGTGCAATTCCCTCCTCCCCCCACTTTCCACTTTGAAATTCCACTATCCATCATATTCCCTCCCCCTCTCAGTCTCACTTTTATTTTTATATCATGATCTTTTCCTCCTATTATGATGGTATGGTGTAGGTAGTGTCAGGCACTGTGATGTCATGGATATCCAGGGCACTTTGTGTCTGGAGGAGCATGTTGTAAGAGTCCTACCTTTCCTTTGGCTCTAACATTCTTTCTGTCACCTCTTCCACAATGGACACTAAGCCTTTGAAGGTGTGATAGAGATATTTCAGTGTTGAGCAAAACTCTGTCATTTCTTGTCAGCACCATGGTGCCTTCTGGGTCATCCAAAGGTCACTGCCATCTTAAAAGAGAAGCTTCTCTAAACAAAAGTGAGAGTAGCATTAAAATATTGGTATGAACAATAAGAGAAGTGCTTACTGGGAAGTATGGTAAGAATACTATATAAATGTAGCCATACACCAGCAGAAAAAACAACCCTAGGGCTCATGACTACCCCTGTTGTGGGTTTTCAGTATCAGGCATGTATTCCCTCCCATGAAGCAGTCCTCCACTCCAATTGGAGAGCAGTTGGTTTCCCCCATAACTGGCATGCCACTATTGCACCTGTTGGATCATTTGGCCAATCTGGACAAATTTAAGGCTTGCAATGTACACTGTTGAGTATCATCACTGGTGATTTCTCTCTCTCCAATTGAACTGCATGCAGTGTAGCCTTTTCCAGCTTTCTGTCAGATGGTGTACTTGGAGGAGGTTTTCACCTCAGCTCCAGCAGGAATTCTTATTGACCTTGCAGCCCCTGTATGCAAAGACTTCAGCAATAGGGTCTTACCATCTATTCCTGATGGGAAACCAAGGGCCTTGGCAATGGCCTGAAATGTTTTGTGGGTATCAGGGATCTCCTTGGCCAACAACTCACTGGAAGGTATCCCATGCATGGCACTAAAGTTTTTCCAGTAACAATCTATAGCTCCTGAGTGTTCCATTCTCCAAAAAAGTAGGTTTCCATATGACTTATTCATATCCTCTTAGATTTTGATTAGCCCTTCCTCCACTTTTTCTTTACTCAATCTCTTCCCCTGACCTCAATTAGGCCTTTTCACCCCCATTAATTTGTTCTTATACTTACATATACACAATACATCCTATTAAGTACACCCCTTTCTATTTCCTTTATATAACCTTTATAGTTTACTGGCTTCTGCTACTGAATTTTCTTCCTACTCATACAGAAGTCCAATCATTTGTAGCTGGGATCCACATATGAGAGAGAACATTTGGCCCTTTCTGGGCCTGGGTTACCTCCCTTAGTATAATCCTTTCCAGATCCATCCATCTTCCTACAAATTTCATAACTTCATTTTTCTTTACTGCTGAGTAGAACTCCATTATGTAAATGTGCTACATCTTCATTATCAACTCATCAGTTGATGGACATCTAGGCTGATTCCATTTCCTAGGTACTCTGAATAGACCAGCAATAAACATGGTTGAGCAAGTATCTCTAAGGTAGTGAGACAAGTCCTTGGGATATATGCCGAGGAGTGGTATAGCTGGGTCATATGGTAGATATATTTTTAGCTGTCTCAGGAACCTCCACACTGATTTCCACAATGGTTGGTCCAGATTACATTCCCACTAACAGTGTAGAAGAGTTCCTCTTTTTCTGCACCCATGCCAGCATTTAAGGTCATTTGTTTTCATGATGATGGCCAACCTGATAGGAGTGAGATGGAATCTCAGTGTACTTTTAATCTGCATTTCCCTGATGATTAGGGATTTAGAACAATTTTATCTATTTATTTATTTGACAGCAATAGACAAAGAAAGAGGCAGAGAGAGAGAGAAATAGAGAGAATGAGTGTGCTAGGGCCTCCAGCCACTGCAAGTGAACTCCAGACGCATGCGCCCCCTTGTGCATCTGGCTAACATGGTTCCTGGGGAAATGAGCCTGAAACTGGGGTCCTTAGGCTTCACAGGCAAGTGCTTAACCACTAAGCAATCTCTCCAGCCCTTAGAACAATTTTTTAGGTTTTTATATGCCATCTGTATTTCTTTTGAGAACTCTCTAGTTCCATAGCCCATTTTTTAATTGTTTGATTTCTTTTTATGTAAGTTTTTGAGTTCTTTGTATATCCTAGATATTCATCCTCTGTCTGATGTACAGGTGGCAAATTTTTTCTCCCACTGTGTATGTTGTCTCTTTGCTCTATTCAGTGGCCTTTGCTGAACAAAAGCCATGTAATTTCATGAGATCCCAGTGGTTGATGTGTGGTTTTATTTCCTGAGCAATTGGAGTTATGTGCAAAAAGTCTTTGCCAATACCAATATGCTTTTTCCTCCATCAGTTTAGAGTTTCAGGTCTAATATTAAGGTCTTGATCCATTTGGACTTAATTCTTGTGCATGGAGAGAGATAAGGATGTATTTTCATCCTTCCACAGATACATATCCAGTTTTCCCAGAACCATTTGCTGAAGAGGCTGTCTTTTCTCCAATGAATATTTTTGGCATTTTTGTCAAATATCAGGTGGCTATAGCTACCTGGACTTACATCTGGGCTCTCTATTTTGTTTCATTGACGTACATGTATGTTTTTGTGTCAGTACCATGGTGTTTTTGTTACTATGGCTCTGTAATGTAGGTTAAAATCAGGTATGGTGATACCTCAGCCTTTTTTTTTTTTTTTTTTTTTTTTTTTTTTTTTTTTTTTTTTTTTGTCGAGGTAGGGTCTCACTCTAGCCCAGGCTGACCTGGAATTCACTGTGTGGTCTCAGGGTGGCCTCGAACTCATGGTGATCCTCCTACCTCTGCTTCCTGAGTGCTGGGATTAAAGGTGTGAGCCACCACACCCGGCTTCAGCCTTATTTTTGTTGCTCAAAATTGTTTTAGATATTCAAGGTGTTTTGTGCCTGCAAACGAATTTTGATTTGTTTTTTCTATATCCATGAAGAATGCCATTGGAATTTTGATGGGGATTGTATTACATGTGTAGATTGCTTTTGGTAAGATTGCCATTTCCACAATATTAATTCTTCCAAGCCAAGAACAAAGGATGTTTTTCTGTTTCTAATGTCTTCTGCAATTTCTGTCATGAGTGCTTTAAAGTTCTCATTGTAGAGATCCTTCTCTCCCTTGGTTACATTTTTTTCCACGGTAATTTATTTTATTTTATTTTGGAGGCCAAAATTAATTATGAATGGAAGAGATTCCATTATTTCATTCTCTATGTTTATTTTGTATCCTGCTACATGGCTATAGGTGTTTATCAGATCTAACAGTTTGCTAGTAGAGTCTTTAGGGTCCTTTATGCATAGAATCATATCATCTGCAAATAATGATATCTTTTTTTTTTTTAATTTTGTTTGTTTGTTTATTTATTTAGTTGAGAGCAACAGAGAGAAGGAGGCAGAGAGAGAGAGAGAGAGAATGGGCGCGCCAGAGCTTCCAGCCTCTGCAAACGAACTCCAGATGCATGCGCCCCCTTGTGCATCTGGCTAACGTGGGTCCTGGGGAATCGAGCCTTGAACCGGGGTCCTTAGGCTTCACAGGCAAGCGCTTAACCGCTAAGCCATCTCTCCAGCCCAAATAATGATATCTTGATCTCTTTCTTTTGTATCACTTTTAGGTGTGTCTTCTGCCTTATTGCTATAGGTAAGATTTCTAGTACTATGTAAAACAAAAGTGGGGACAATGGACACCCTTGTCTTGATCCTGATTTTAGTGGAAAGGCTTCAAATTTTTCTCCATTTAGTATTATGTTGGCTGTGGGTTTGTCATAAATAGCCTTTATCATGTTGAGATATGTACCTTCTATTCCCAGTCTCTGTAGGACTTTTACCATGAAAGGATGTTGGATTTTATCAAATGTTTTTTCTGCATCTAATGAGATGATCGTGTGATTTTTGTCTTTGAGTCCAAGTATAATTATTAAATTTATCAATTTGCATATGTTGAACCATCCGTGCATCTCTGGGATAAAGCCTACTTGGACAAGGTGAATGATCTTTATGATATATTCTTGTATTCTGTTTGCCAATAAATTTTGTTGAGAATTTTTGCATCATTGTTCATGAGGGAGATTGGTCTGTAATTTAACTTTTTTTGTTCTATCTCTGTCTGTTTTTGGTATCAGTGTGATGCTGGCTTTGTAGAAGAAGTTTGGTAGAATTCCTTTTCTATTTTATGGAAAAGTTTAAGAAGCATTGGTGTTAGTTTTTCCCTGAAGATCTGGTAAAATTCACCAGCGAATCCATCTGGGCCTGGCCTTTATTAATTGGGAAATATTTTTATAACTGCTTGGATCTCCATAATTGTTATAGGTCTATTTATGTGGTTACTCTCATCTTGATTTAATTTAGGTAAGTCATAGAAATCAAGGAAATCATCTATTTCTTTTCAGATTTTCAAAATTAGTGGTGTATATGTTCTTATAGTATGTCTCTATGATTTTTTAACTTTCTCTAGATGCTTTCGTGATGGTGGCTTTTTCATCTATAATCTTATAGTTTGTGTCTCTTCTTTCTTTCTTTTGGTCAGAATTGCTAAGGGCTTATCAATCTTGTTTATCCTTTCAAAGTACCAACTTTTTGTTTCATTGATTCTTTGGATTGTTTTGTTGTTGTTGTTGTTTGTTTGTTTCTATTTCATTAATTTCTGCCCAAGTCTTTATTATTTCTTCCCATCTACTGATTTTTCAGTTCGCCTTGCTCTTCTTTTTACAAGGCTTTAAGGTGAAGCAATAGGTCCTTTACTTGAGACCTTTCTAATTTCTTTTTTTTTTTTTAATTTTTAAAAAAAAAAATTTTTTTTGTTATTTTTATTTATTTATTTGAGAGTGACAGACAGAGAGAGAAAGAGGCAGATAGAGAGAAGGAGAGAGAATGGGCACGCCAGGGCTTCCAGCCACTGCAAACGAACTCCAGACGCGTGCGCCCCCTTGTGCATCTGGCTAATGTGGGTCCTGGGGAGTCGAGCCTCAAACCAGAGTCCTTAGGCTTCACAGGCAAGCACTTAACCGCTAAGCCATCTCTCCAGCCCTCTAATTTCTTAATATAGGCATTTAAAGCTATAAATTTCCTCTTAGGACTACCTTCATTGTGTTCCAAAGGTTTTGGTATGTTATGTTCTCATTATCATTTGGCTCTATGAATTTGTTGATTTCCTTCTTGATTTCTTCATTGACTCATTCATCACTTAGTAGTGTATTGTTTAGTTTCCATGATTTTGTGTATGCTCTGTAGCTTTTCTTGCTATTGATTTGTAGTTTGTTCCCACTGTGATCAGATAGAGTGCAAGGAATTATTTCAATTTTCCTCTATTTGTTAAGATTTGTTTTGTGTCCTAATATATGGTCTATTTTAGACAATGTTCCATGTGCTGCTGAAAAGAATGTGTATTTTGCACAATTTGGATAAACTCTCCTGTATATATCTGTTAGATCCATTTGTTCTATGACCTCATTTAATCCAGATGCATCTCTGTTTATGTTTTGCCAGGATGATCTGTCAATTGATGAGAGTGGAGTGTTGAAGTCACTCACTACCACTGTGTTTGGTATTATCTGTGACATTATTTCTAATAGTGCTTGTTTGATGATACTGGGAACCTCCATGTTAGGTGCATATATGTTTAGGATTGTAATATCCTTCTGTTGGAGTGTCCTTTAATCAATATAAAGTGGCCGTCCTTATCTTTCCTAACTAATGTTGGTCTGATGTCTACCCTGTCAGATATTAGGATAGTGACCCTGCTTATTTTCTAGGTCCAGTTGCTTAAAACACCATTTTCCAACCTCTCACCGTAAGATAGTTTTCATCCTTTGTAAAAAGGTGAGTTTCTTGGAGGCAACAAATTAAGGATATTGCTTTTTAACCCAGTCTGCAAAGCTATATCTTTTGGTTGGGGCATTGAGGCCATTGATAGTAAGAGTTGTTATTGAAGGTTGCATATTTATTTTTGCCATTCTTTTTGTTTTGTAGTTCTTCCACTATTACCTTTGCTCTCTTGTATAACTAGTATTTGAGTATGATTTGTTTTTTCCAGGTTTCTGATATGTGTGCTTTTCTTTCTCTTCAGCATGGAGGATCTTTTCAAGTATTTTCTGAAGGTCTGGTTTGGTCTTCAAATATTTCTTTAGCCTGTTTTTTTGTGGAATGTCATTATTTCTCCATCTAGTTGAACAGATATCTTTGGAGGATGAAGTAACCTTGATTGACAGTTGTTGTCTTTCAGAACTTGGAATACATCATTCCAAGACCTTCTGGCTTTTAATGTTTGTGTTTGAGTAATCTGCTCTGATCCTGATGGGCTTGCCTTTGTAGGTAACTTGATTTTTCTCTCTAACTGCTTTCAATATATTTTCTTTGGTTTGTATGTTTGGCAGTTTAATTATAATATAGGAAGGAGAAGTTCTTTCCAGGTTTTGTCTGTATGGTGTTCTAAAGGGTTCCTGTATCTGCATTGGCATCTCTTTCCAAACTTGGGGGAAGTTTTCTTCCATGATTTTGTTGAAAATGCCTACTATGCCTTTGGAGTGAAATTCTTCCCCTTCTACTATACCCCAAATTCTAATGTTTGATCTTTTCATAGTATCCCAAACATCTTGGAATTCTCATTCATACTTTCCTTTTAGTTTGTCATTCTCTTTGTTGGACTGTATTAGATCTTCCACCTGGTCTTCAAGTTTAGATATTCTGTTCTCTCTTTCATCCATTCTACTGGTGAGATTTTCTACAGAGTTTTTTATTTGACTGACTGTGCTCTTCATTGCTAGTATTTCTGACTGGTTTCCCCTTATTATCCATGTTTTTGAGAACTAAAAACAGAGAGGGAGAAGTACTTACAAATGGAAATATTTTTAAGCATTTTAGGACAAAGCTTTTTATTCTTTTATTCAGACTATATATTCTGCCCTTGAGAGCTAGTGGAACTCTTTCAGGGACCTAGTAAGAATCCAGATTTAAAGACTTATTGAACTCATAAGAAGCAGAGAAATTTAAAAGAAATCCATTTTTTTTTATATATTTATATTCTCTCTCTCTCTCTCTCGTTTGTTTTTTTCAATGTAGGGTTTCACTCTAGTCCAGGCTGACCTGGAATTCACCATGCAGTCTCAGGGTGGCCTCGAATTCATGATGATCCTCATACCTCTGCCTCCCAAGTGCTAGGATTAAAGGTGTACACCACCATGTCCAACTTCCAATTTTTTATATTTTGAATCCAGAATATTCTGCTTTAAGAGTATCTCTCCCACAATGTTTTCAGTTGCTCTCTTGAGGGTAGCAGAGTGGTTAGAATATCTTGGGAAGCAGCCTGTATGATATCCCACCAGAAAAGCCATGCATACACTGTAGGAAGAGGTAAGCAAAATGATCCAACCTATGTGGCACAGTGAAAGATAGATGGCTTGACCTCGTTGGGCCAAGGCAAAGTGTGTGGTTCTGGCTAATAATAACTGTCTAATGGAAAGAAGAGAAGTGCCCCCCCCCTCAAGGAACTAGGTCTGAGAGAAGAACTGACATAGAGGGGCAACATTGGAAGTGTAAAGTTCAAGAATGACCACACCAGGCAAGACCACTCTGAAACAAAGTAAAAGTTTTATTCAGGAAAGACACACACTGCCAGGTTGTCTGGTAAGAGAGACAACAGAACCTTTGAGTTTGAAAAGGCTAGGTTTTATAAGGCTTTTCTTATGGGTAGGGGATAGAGGAATGGGGGGCTTGTTTGTGAAGTTAGGTAGGGGAGACTCTTCAGGGGAATTTTCCTGTCTATCACAAGATTATGGTCAGGCAGTTAGGGTGTGTGACCAAAACAGAGGTTAGGTGGCCCTTGAGATAAGGTAAATGGGAAAGTATGGCCTAGGGGCAAGGGGAAACAATGGTTCAGGTGATTTCTGAGAAATGTGGTCAACTTGGTTCTTGTATTTTCCCATGAGTCTGCTTCTTATCTTCTCACCATTTTGTCATCTGCAGTGACTCCATCTTGGGACCTGGGCTGACCTAACATTCCACCCTTTTATTAATGATAATGTGGTGTCATTCAGGTTTCCATATCTACTTCCTGCTGAGTGGAGCTATGAGTGGTCTAAAGGATGCTGGATCTTGCAGTCATTGGGTCCCCTTGGAGTTGGCAGTGGGAAGATGGCTCCCTGGTGGCTAGAGGCTGATATGGACTAGGAGAGGGAGAGGTCAGTAATAGTTGGTTAAACTTTTGATTGGTAAGTTGGTATACCTGATTTTGGATGCATTTCAGGAGGCAGGGGGGCAGGAGAGACAGTGTGTTATATTTTAGTCAGGGGTCCCAGCAGTGGCAAGAGCCAGGGCCAAGCAGTTCTGAGAATATTCTATGACCCTGCAGCAGGAGGCATTCCTACCTGAATTCAATCTTTCATATTTTAAAGTTGTTTTTTATTTCAAATTCCACCTTGCCAGATTAGCTAACATAATAGCAACATTCTTCATTTAAGAAGAGGCAAGTCCCTCTTCTGTTGGCTTTCAAGAGGTTTAGGGCTCAGTGGTTCTGTAAGACAACTGATGCTAGAGAGGTAGTCAGCTTGATTCTTATATTTTCCCATAAGGCCACTTCTCATCTCTTCCTTTGGTGGTTTGATTCAGGTGTCCCCCATTAACTTAGGTTGTTCTGAATGCTAAGTTCCCAGCTGATGGAGATTTGAGAATTAATACCTCCTGGAGGCTGTGCATTGCTGGGGGTGGGCTTATGGGCATTATAGCCAGTTTCCCCTTGCCAGTGTTTGGCACACTTTCCTAATTGCTGTGGTCCACCTGATGTTATTGAGGAGATGGTGTCCACCCTCTGCTCATGCTATCACTTCCCCCTGCTATGATGGAGTTTCCCCTTGAGTCTGTAAGCCAAAATAAATCTTTTTTTTTTTCCTACAAGCTGCTCATGGTAGGGTGATTTCTGCCAGCAATGTAAACCTGACTACAACATTGCCATTTTATCATCCACAGTGACTTCATCTTGGGACTTGGACCCACCTGACATGAAGTCTCTGTTCTCATGAGCCTATCTCATACTCTGTCTCTACCCAAGTCCACAATGCCAAATCCACAGTGATCAGCCATCCCTGGGGACAAAGAAGAAAACCTACACACAGATAGTGAATAAGACATCCAATTGACTCTCGGGTTTCTCTCTTGGGCCTCTAGAGCAGCACCTCCCTTTGAGCGAGACTAACTGCTGCATACATCCTACAGCCCCATTCTGCCAGAAGAAGTTAGAGCAGCTTGCATGTCCTGTTTCCTCTAACAGCAGTTAGAGTTTTGTGTCAGAATGAGGGAGAGAAAGAGGATAGGAGCAAAAGACGACAGATGCGAGGAACAAGATCAGACCAGATCAGTAAAGCCAGTTCAGGTTTATTGGCACAATTCTCAGGTGAGGTTCACTGGTCCCAAGATGTGAGGCCAGAGAAATCGCATTTGGGACCTAAGGTGCAGGTCTTTTAAAGGGGAGGCTGGAGGGAGATGACGTGTTAGCTACAAACCAGGGCAGGCTGAGGAAAGTAACTATTTCAAGGATGGGAGAAAGCAGAGGTCTTCTTATAAGGTTCCAACTAGGGATGGGGACCTAGTTGGCTGGCAGGGGAGTCTTGAAACTGCTGGTCCCAATCATGCTCAGGAATGTGGGTGATGAGATTATTGGAGGGCACGACCATCATGTTAGGTCCTTTTGTTCTGAGCATGGTGCCGCCTAACATTCCAACCTTTTTGTGTATATGGGTGCCGACTCAAGTCCTGGCTACTTCAAGCTGTTTGGGGACAACATGGTTGGGGGATCAGAAGTTGGCGGGTCAGTGTTCAAGGGAACATATGAGTGTAAGAGCATCTGGTTGAAGGCCACCCTGGAAACTTCCCAGATGCACTCATGGAGGAAGCCGAAGAGGCAAGGGGCTATTAAAGGAAAAAAAAATCCTTATTAATAGACTCATAAGTGGGGTGAGCCAGGGTAGAGGTGTGGATTGCCACCAGCTTGGGGAGGATGCCTGGTTACTGAAGCAGCATTTGGGCTCTTCACCCAGCATCTGGAGTGTTTTTATGTGGGTCTCCATTGGGCCCAATTCATTTACATAGTAGCAGTATTCTTTCCTGAGAAATAGACGTGTTTCTCCTTTTTCTGCAGGTAGTAGGTCTAGATCCCTCCTGTTTTGTAGAGTTACCTGTGCCAGTGACAACAGCTGGAGCTGTAGGGATTGTATGGCCATTGTGGTGGTGTTCACTGCTTCTGTAAGCCTTTTAGTTAGGTCAGTGAGCTCTTGGGGAAAGTTTTGGGATGTCATCAGGCTGTTTTCTAGGTCCCCTCCCACCAGGCCTGATGCCCTCCCATGTGACCCCAGAAAGTAGATTCTAATCTGACTGCTGCTATCCGGCTCTGCAAGTTGTTCAGAATTGGAGCATTCGTGAGAGCATGTACAAACAGCATTAAAAGTTAAGTGGACTGCACTGCAAGAACCCAAAGGGCATGAAGTGTAGTTGAGTGGTCTGTTGTCCCTTGTCATCTAAGTACCAGACCTGAAATTGGAACTCACAAGGAGGTGAAGTGCAGTCAGTAGCCCAAGGGGTGGGAGCTAGGCTAAGTAAGAGCAGGATGGTTAGAGAATTTAAGGGAGGTAGGACCTGTTTGTTGTACAGACCAGCCATTTTGTCCTGAAGCTCGTTTAAGCCTGGAGATGAGGTACCAGCAGGAGCGTCCCAGAAGTTTAGCTGCCAAGGGTGTGGTGAGGATCACAGTGTAAGGTCTGTCCCAGCTGGATTCAAGAGGTCTGGAGTCGAGCTGCTTAAGAAAGACTTGAAAGTGGGGGGAGGGAGGGCATTACAATGGGATATTGTTTATAATCATGGAAGTTGTTAATAAAAAAAAAAAAAGCAAAGAAAGACTTGATCCCCAGGTGAGATAGGGTCTGAGGCAATAAGGGTCATCCCTGATGTGACAGTAGTCAGTGGAGCAAGTAGGGATCTATCTGCATGTGAATGGAGAAGGGAACGCAGAAGGGAAAGGTAGGGGAGGTAGTTAGCCAGTGGAGGGTTTGGGGTAGGAAGTTGATTAGACAGCAGACATGGTCTCCTGTACAGTAACTCTAAAGGGCTACGCCCAGTGGGGGAGCGAGGGGCTCATAAGCGGGTTAGAGCAATGGAGAAGGGAGGGCCAGGACAGCTTAAGTTCAATAGAGAGTCTGGTGAGCTGCTGTTTAATAAGACCATTGGCCTGCTCTACTTTACCTGATGATTGAGGATGATAAGGGATGTGTAGTTTCCAGGATATGTTGAGTGCCCCTGATACTTGCGAGACAATCTTATAAGTGAAGGTTGGGTCATTATCTGTCTGGATGGTCAATGGGACCCCAAATCTTGGTATGATGTGCTCTAGAAGTATCTGGGTTATGACATTGGCAGTCTCCTTGAAAGTTGGGGAAGCCTCAATCCAGCCTGTAATAGTGTCAACTACAGTAAGGAGATAATGGAGTTTTTTGTGGGGTGGCATGTGGGTAAAGTCTATCTGCTAATCTTCATCTGGCTGATGTCCCCGTAATTGGTGCAGGGGCTGACGGAGGTACAGGACCCCTTGTGGACTGGCTTGAGCACACATCCGACAGGTGGATTGGAATTGCGAGACATGTGTTCAGAGGCCATTGGTGTCCAGCAGGGTTTCCAGGAACCTGTAAAGGGCTTTAGATCCAATGTATAAAGTTTGGTGAATGTCAAAGATAATTGTGGCAACCTGTTTTTGGGGGGGGGATAATTAGCTGATTGTTTTTAAAAATCCAGCCATCCTTATCTCGGGAGGCCCCCTTTTTTGAGGAGTTCATTTTCCTCATCTGTCAAGTAATTGAGTTGGTATTTCAGAGACAGGAAACAGATAGGTCTTGCATTGGGGCCAGAGGACAGGGCTAAATTTCATGCTACACAGTCAGCCCTGACATTGCCTTGGGCTACTGAGTCTTTAGAGGTCTGGTGTCCTCAGCAGTGGATAGTAGCCACCTCTGCCAGGAGTTGGAGGCCTCCAGAAGCTTGGCTATGAGGGGCCCATTAGTAATTGGGGTACCTTTAGTAGTAAGGAATCCTCTCTTCTTCCAGAGGACTGAATGAGTATGAGCTATAGAGAAAGCATATTTAGAGTCTGTATAGATATTAGTTCTTAAGCCTTGTGAGATATATAGGGCCCTTGTTAGTGTGATTAATTCAGCCTTTTGGGAGGTGGTGCCCATTGACAGGTGAGCAGCCTCTAGGACATCACTAAGCATGACCACAGCATAGACTGCTTATCAGTTACCTGAACTGTCAATTGAGGAACTTCTGTCTATAAAGAGGACTAATTGAGGTGATGTGAGGGGTGTGTCTTAGATACCTGGTCAAGGGGAACGGAGGGACCTCTACTATTTCAGGGAATAAATAAGAGGGGGACCTGGAGAGGGGGAAAAAGGGAGGAGTGTTGCTGGATTGAGGGCAGAACAGGTTGCTAGAGAGATTTGGAGGGTTGTCAAGAAGAGCAAGTGTAAGGTCTGTACCCATGAGGGCCCAAGCAGGGAAAGAGAGGAATGGCTTAAGAGATCTATCAAGCGATGAGAGAACATGGTGATGGGTTCAAGCAGTGTGATCTTGAGGGCCTCTTGAGTCAGCTCTACTGCAGCCACCAGGGCCTGTATCATCTGCATACTGTGGCATCTAGTTGTTTAGACAAGAAAGCCACTGCCCGGTGAGTGGTTTCAATGGGCTAAGTGAGAACACCTGTTGTCATTTCTGATCTTTCATCTGTAAAGAGGTGGTATGAGCAGGGCATGGTGGTGCATTCTTTCATCCCAGCACTCAGGAGACAGCAGTAGGAGGATCGCCATGAGTTTGAGGCCACCCTGAGATTACATAGTGAATTTCAGGTCAGCCTGGGCTACAGCAAGACCCTACCTCAAAAAAACAAGCAAAAAAGAAGGAAAGAAGGGAAGAAAGAAAGAAAGGAAAAGGTGGTATGGTCAGGAAGGGTCTGGGAGAGCCAGAGCCAGGGCGGTCAAAAGAGCATTGTGTAACAATGAGAAATGGTGACGGACTACATTAGGGTGGGATATGGGTCCTGTAGGTGTCTCTTTTGCTGCCCAATATAGCAGTTTAGCTGTGACAGTGAAGTTAGGAATCCAATGGCGAAAAAACATCACATGAGACTCAAGAAAGAGAGGCTTTGATCTGCATTCTCTGGAGGCTGGAGGTCATGGAGAGCTTGGGTTCTATCAACTATTAAGGCCTTTGAGCTAGGGCTGAGCTGGACTCCCAGGTAGGTTACAGTAGGAGAGCAAAACTGAGCTTTGGAGAGGGACACTCTATAGTCCTTATTACCAAGGAAATTTAAGAGGGAGGACAAAGCTTGTTGAGACAGAGGGAGGGATGGGCTGCAGAGTAGAGGGCCATCTACATACTGTAAGATGGAGCTGGGATCTAGCTGCATGTGGAGAGGTCTCTGGCTAAAACTTGGCCAAAAAAGTGGGGATTGTCTTGGAAGCCTTGTGGGAGAGCCATCCAGGTAAGCTGCCTGGAGGACTGGGTGTCAGGATTTCCCAAGTGAAAGTGAAAGGGAAGTATGTGTCATGGTGGAGGGGAACTTTAAAGAATGCAACTGGTGGTGTTGGGTGGGATATGAGACAGGAGAGTATAAAGGCTAGCTGTTACTGGGTGAACTGGGACAACTGCCTTGTTGATAAGTCAGAAGTCTTATACCAAGCAATAAATACCAGAGGGCTTGTATGCAGGGAGGATGGGAGTGTTACAGGGTGAGTCAGTAGGTATGAGGAGGCCTTATGACATGAGACAAGTGATGATAGGTTTGAGCCCCTGGCAATGTGTCTTAGAAATGGTAAACTGGAGTCATGAAGAGAAAGAGGAAGGGTCATTGAGATGGATAAAGACAGGCTGATGGGGCTGGAAGGATGGCTTAGTGCTTAAGGCATTTGCCTGCAAAGCCAAAGGACCCAAGTTTGATTCCCCCGGACCCACATTAGCCAGATGCACAAGGGGGTGAAAGCATCTGGAATTCGTTTGCAGTGGCTGGAAGCCCTGGTGTGCCCATTCTCTCTCTCTTTATCTCTCTTTCTCTCTCTCTCTCTCCCTTCCATCCCTCTTTCTCTGTCAAATAATAAATAACTATAAAATATATATTTAAAAAGACAGGACTTCCAGTTAAGATGGCAGCATAGGAACCATGCCAAAGCAGCCTATGGGAGAAAAAGCCAAAAAAAAAAAAAAAAATCAGAAAAATACTCTCTGCTACTAAAAAGTGAGGAGTATAAGAAATTACCAACTGTATCAGAGAAGTAGGAGAGATCCAGACCATCTAGAGCCCACATAGGCGGGCAGAAGCAGTTCCAGCAGCGGAGGCACCAGGTCCATAGGGCCCCAGCTTCAAGGCTCGGCTTGAGCCACAGGAAAAGCAAGGTGAGGAGATTTTCCACTCACACCAGAGCTCTTTGCAACTTCAAGAAATGTGAAGGAAGAACTGCAGTGAACAATGGAGGAGCAAATCATGAGGTAGAGGATATGTGGACCAGCAGGAGAACTACAGCCACCATCCACAGCCTCCCTTCCCCGACCACCAGTGCAAGCACCAGCAAAGACCAGAGACCAGGGGAATGGAGTTCACAGCACCCAGCACCAGCGACCAGAGCAGCAATCCAATAACCCAGCCAGCTTACTTGAACCCACAGTGCACCAAAGAGGGACCCAAGCAGGAGCGCAGCATAACTGAGACCAAAATCATCCCCAAAGGTAACTGGGATTATACCGGGTCAATATCCGCCAAATAAGCCTGGTTATAGGCCTGAACCAGAAGTGCTAATTGTAGCTTCCATATCAGGATAAATTATATGTTAAATCTGATGGATGGTCAGATTTGCCATTCTTAAATAAGCTATTTTGGGCTTGTTGCTTGTTCCTTCTTGATTTATAGTGGCTTTGTTTCCTCTTCTGTTGTACATTGGGGAAGGGTCTCACTTGGTCACAAGGTGACTTGGAACACTCAACAGACCAGAAACCTTAACCTCCAAGTGACAGGCTTAAGGGTGTGGGGCACCACACACCCTAAGGGACAGTGACTTTCTTAGACGATCTGGTTGTCATAATACCTACTCTTGCAGAAATGCTCTGTGCTGTTATTCATTGAATGTGTACATTATTTAGTTAAATTTTAGAATCTGCCTGTATTTTGTTCCACTCAGCCTACTTGAATGCTCTCATAGCAGGCAAACCCAACACCTAGGGTCACTTTTGTAGATACTCTAAGAGTCTTAAGAGCCACACCTAGCACCTAAAGCTCCTACCCTGAAGATATATAATATCAGATCGATTGATACATCTAATAATACTGCAGCTAACCACAAAATCCAAGCATTAAATTAGTCCAAGATGCAAAAAATATACATCATAACACAAGAAATTCCAAAAATCAAGACAATATAAATCCACCAAAACCATTAAAGCATCAGAAATGACCTCCACTGAGAATGAGTTATAGGAAATGCCTGACAAAGATTTCTAAAGAATGATTAAAAATATGCTCAAAGAAGTCAAAGAAGAAATCAAAGGATGAAAGATGAAATCAAAGGAATCAAAAAAGACACAGGAAACCAATTTAATGAAATAAAGAGGTCAACATAAGACATAAGAAAATAGAAATAATAAAGAAAAACCAGTCAGAATTACTAGCAATGAAGAACACAGTTAATGAAATAAAATTCTGTAGAAAATCTCACCAGTAGAATGGATAAAGGAGAGGACAGAATATATAAACTAGAAGACCAGGTGGCAGATCTAATACAGTCCAACAAAGAGAAAGACAAACTAATAGGAAAGTATGAATGGGAATTTCAAGATATTCGGGACACTATGAAAAGATCAAACATAAGAATTCAGGGTATAGTAGAAGGAGGAGAATTTCACTCCAAAGGCATAGTAGGCATTTTCAACAAAAGCATAGAAGAAAACTTCCCCCAAATTGGGAAAGAGGTGCCAATGCAGATACAGGAACCCTTTAGAAATCAAACCAGACAAAACCTGGAAAGAACCTCTCTGCGCCATATTATAATTAAACTACCAAACATACAAACCAAGGAAAATATAGTGAAAGCAGTTAGAGAGAAAAATCAAGTTACCTACAAAGGCAAGCCTATCAGGATCACAGCAGATTACTCAACACAAACTTTAAAAGCCAGAAGGGCTTGGAGTGATGTATTCCAAGTTCTGAAAAATAACAACTGTCAACCAAGGATACTTTATCCTGCAACGGTATCCATTCAAATAGATGGAGAAATAAGGACAGTCCAGAAGAAAAGCAAGAAAAGGAATATTTGAAGACAAAACCAGCTCTACAGAAAATACTTGAAAGAATCCTCCATGCTGAAGAAAAACAAAAGCATGCATATAAGGAACCTGGAAGAAACAAACAATACTCAAATACTAGTTAACACAAGACAGCAAAGGTAAAACTGGAAGAACTACAAAAAACAATGGAAAAAATAAATACATACCTTTCAATAATACCTCTTAATATCAATGGCCTCAATGCCCCAACCAAAAGACATAGGTTTGCAGACTGGGTTAAAAAGCAGGATCCTTCAATTTGTTGCCTCCAAGAAACTCACCTTTCTACAAAGGATGAACACTATCTTAGGGTAAAAGGTTGGAAAATGGAGTTTCAAAGCAAATGGGTCTAGAAAAAAGCAGGAGTTGCTATCCTAATATCTGACAAGGTAGACTTCAGTCCAACATTAGTTAGGAAAGATAAGGAGTGTCACTTTATATTGATTAAAGGCACACTCCAACAGGAGGGCATTACAATCCTAAACATATATGCACCTAACATGGGGGCTCCCAACTGCATCAAACAAACACTATTAGACCTAAGGTCACATATAACACCAAACACAGTGGTAGTGGGTGACTTCAATACCCCACTCTCACCAATTGACAGGTCATCCTGGCAAAAAATAAACAGAGAGGCATCTAGATTAAATGAGGTCATAGAAGAAATGAACCTAACAGATATATACAGGACATTTCATCCAAATGCTGCAGGATATACATTCTTTTCAGAAGCACATGGAACATTGTCTAAAACAGACCATATATTAGGACACAAAACAAATCTTAACAAATATAGGAAAATTGAAATAATTCGTTGCATTCTATCTGACCACAATGGAATCAAACTGCAAATCAACTTGGGCATGGTGGTACACACCTTTAATCCCAGAACTCGGGAGGCAGAGGTAGGAGGATTGCCATGAGTTCAAGGCCCTGAGACTCCATAGTGAATTCCAGGTCAGTCTGGGCTAGAGTGAGACCCTACACTGAAAAATCAAAAAAATACCACTACAAATGAATAGCAAGAAAAGCTATAGAGCATACACAAAATCATGGAAACTATACCATACAATACTAAATGATGAATGGGTCAATGAAGAAATCAAGAAGGAAATAAAAAAATTCATAGAGTCTAATGATAATGAGAACACAACATATCAAAACCTTTGAGACACAATAAAGCAGTCCTAAGAGGGAAATTTATAGCTTTAGGTGCCTATATTAAGAAATTAGAAAGGTCTCAAGTAAAGGAACTATTGCTTCACCTTAAAGCCTTGTAAAAAGAAGAGCAAGGTGAACTGAAAATCAGTAGATGGGAAGAAATAATAAAGACTTGGGCAGAAATTAATGAAATAGAAACAAACAAACAACAACAACAACAACAAAAAAAAAAACAATCCAAAGAATCAATGAAACAAAAAGTTGGTACTTTGAAAGGATAAACAAGATTGATAAACCCTTATCAAATCTGACCAAAACAAAGAGAGAAGAGACATACATTAATAAAATTAGAGATGAAAAGGCAACATTACAACAGATACTAGAGAAATTCAAACAACAATAGGGATATACTATAAAAACATATACTCCACTAAGTATGAAAATCTGAAAGATATGGATGATTTCCTTGATGTATATGACCTACCTAAATTAAATCAAGATGAGATTAATCACTTAAATAGATCTATAACAAGTATGGAGATGAAGCACTTATCAAAAGTCTCCCAACTAAAAGAAGTCCAGACCCAGGTGGATTCACTGGGGAATTTTACCAGACCTTCATGGAAGAACTAAAACCATTTCTTCTTAAACCTTTCCATAAAATAGAAAAAAAGGAATCCTACCCAACTCCTTCTATGAAGCCAGCATCACCCTGAAACCAAAACCAGGCAAAGATAGAACAAAAAAAGAAAATTACAGACCAATCTCCCTCATGAACATAGATGAAAAAATTCTAGACAAAATATTGGCCAACAGAACAAGAATATATATCAAAAAGATTATTCAAGCCGGGTGTGGTGGCACATGCCTTTAATCCCAGCACTTGGGAGGCAGAGGTAGGAGGATCGCTATGAGTTCGAGGCCAGCCTGAGACTACATAGTGAATCCCAGGTCAGCCTGGGCCAGAGTAAGACTCTACCTCAAAAAAAACAAAAAATAAAAATATAAAAAAGATTATTCACCCCAACAAATTTGACTTTATCCCAGGGATGCAGGGAAAGTTCAACATACGTAAATTGATAAATGTAATACATTATATAAATGGACTGAAGGACAAAAATCACACAATCATCTCATTAGATGCAGAGAAAGCATTCGACAAAATCCAACATCCCTTCATGATAAAAGTCCTACAGAGAGTGGGAATAGAAGGAACATATCTCAATATAAAAAAGCCTATTTAGTACAAACCTACAGCCAACATATTACTAAATAGGGAAAAACTAGAAGCTTTTCCACTAAAATCAGGAACAAGACAAGGGTGTCCACTGTCCCCACTTTTGTTTAATATAGTACTGGAAGTCTTAGCCATAGCAATAAGGCATGAGACACACATAAAAGGGATACAAATTGGAAAGGAAGAGATCAAGTTATCACTATTTGCAGATGACATGATTCTATATATACAGGTTCCAAAAGACTCTACCAGCAAACTGTTAGAGTTGATAAACACCTATGACCATGTAGCAGGATGCAAAATAAATACACAAAAATCAGTAGCCTTCCTATACGCTAACAACAAACACATAGAGGAGGAAACCAGAGAATCCCTCTCATTCACAACTGCATCGAAAATAATAATAATAATAAAGTACCTTGGAATAAACCTAACCAAGGAAGTGAAGAATCTCTACAATGATAACTTTAAAACACTCAAGCGAGACATTGCAGAAGACACTAGGAAATGGAAAAACATCCCTTGTTCCTGGATTGGAGGAATCAGTATTGTAAAAATGGCAATCTTATCAAAAGCAATCTACACATTTAATGCAATCTCTGTCAAAATTCCAATGCCATTCTTCAATGAAATAGAAAAAACAATCCAAAAATTCATTTGGAATCACAAAAAAAAATCTCGATCCCTGATACCCCCAAATCCTTATAGGCCACTGCCAAGGCCCCCGGTTTCCCACCAGGAATAAATGACAAGACTCTGTTGCTGAAGACTCCACAAACGTGGGCTGCAAGGCCACTGAGAAACCGTGCTGGAACTGAGCTGATAACCTCCTCCATGTAGACCAGCTGACATAAAGCTGGAAGAAGCCATTCTGCATGCAGTTCAATGGGAGAGAGAGAAATCACTAGTGAAGATACTCAATTGTGGACACTGCAAGCCTTATATTTGGCCAGCCAGGCCAAAGGAGCCAACAGGTACAATAGTGGCACGTCTGTCATGGTGAAAACCAACTGCCCTCTAATTGGACTGGAGGCTCGCTCCATGGGAGGGAATACATCCCTGATACTGAAAACTTAAAACAGGAGTAGTGATGAACCCTAGGGATGTAATGTCTGCTGCTGTCTGGCTAAATGTATATAGTATGCTTATCAAACTGCCCAGTAAGCACTTCTCTTAATGTTCATACCCTTATATTAATGCTACTCTCACTTTTGGTTGAGAATCTTCTCTTTTCAGATGGCAGTGACCTTGGGATGACTCAGAAGGCATCAAGGTGCTGGAAAGAAATGACAGAGGAGTGCTCAGTACTGTAATATCTCGATCACACCTTCCAAGGCTCAGGGTCTATTGTGGAAGAGGTGGCGGAAAGAATGTAAGAGCCAAAGGAAGGGTAGGACTCCTTACAACATGCTCCCCCCAGACACAAAATGGACTGGATATCCATGACCTCACAGTGCCTGACACTACCTACACAAGACCATCATAATAGGAGGAAAAGTTCATGACATCAATAAAATAAAAAAGAGACTCATTGAGAGGGGGAGGGGATATGATGGAGAATGGAGTTTCAAAGGGCAAAGTGGGGGGAGGGAGGGTATTACCATGGGATATTTTTTATAATCGTGGAAGTTGTTAATAAAAAAAATTGAGAAGATAAAAAAAAGGCTGATGACGTGTGGCAATTATGAGAGTGGAAATGTCCCATATTTGGGGATTAACTGGTTATGGGAGGAAAGGAGTAGGGCAATAGGGGTTTGGGGGTTAGAGAAGTTATTAAAGGAAGGAGGAGATGTGTTTCCTGGGAGGCAGAGGGAGCTAGTGAGAGTGTGGCCCCGGAGAGGCTAAGAATGTCTATGCCCAATAGGGGAATTGGGCAGTCAGGCATGTGGGAAAAAGCGTCCAGCTAATGAGCAGGGAAGAGGTAGGGTTTTTGGTGGGAAAGAGAGAATCCCAATAATTCCTGTAACAGAGATGGATGAGAGGATGGTGGGGCCCAAATGGGTAGGCAAAATATATAAGACAGCCCTTGTGTCCACCAGGAAGGTGATGGACTTACCCACTACCTGAAGTTCAACCTTGGGCTTGGCGAGGGTAATGGGAGTCTCTGAGTCTGGGCGTGGTCAGTCCTCTGCCAACCTGAGAAGTTCTAATACCGGAGAGTTTGAAGAGCCTCGTTTTGTGGGGCTGGACCTTCACAGCCTGGCATGGAGGATGAGCCCACATGTGGGTAGTCTGACTTCCAGTGACTTGATTGTCGACATATAGGGCATGACTTGGTGGGTGGTGGCAGATTAGGGCACTTACGGGCACAATGGTCTTCCTGGCCACATTTGAAGCATGCCCCTAGTGGGGTGGACCATGACTGTGCCCCAGCGGGATGGGGCTTAGGAGAACTCTCTCTTCCCCTCTGCAGGAAGACCGATAGCCTCAGGACAGCTATCAAGGCTTGGGCTTGTAGGGCTGCCTTCTGTTGCATCCAAGCCTGTCATCAGAACTTGGCTGCCTCTTCTTGGGTGTTAAAGACCTTAAAAGCCATCCTCATCAGATCCTGAATGGGAATTTGAGGCCCCTCTTCTGCCCTCTTTAGTTTCTTTCTAATATCTGGTGAGGACTGGTAAATAAAATGGGTAGTCAGTACTGTGGTCCTGCCTCTGAAGCTGGATCTAGGCAGGTGTATTGGATCAAAGCCTCTTGTAACCTGTTTAGAAAATTAGCTGGGTTTTCATCTGAGCCTTAAGTGATTTCCCTAAGTTTATTAAAATTAACCACCTTGTTAGATACCATTTCCATACCCCTAACAAGACAAGTAACCATTATGTCCCTTTGTCCTTCACCTCTTTTCTCTTGATAATTCCATCCTTTGTCTGTGTCAGGAACCATCTGTGCCCCAGAAGGAAAAGTTTGGTGAGTTTAGAGCATCTGGTCAGCGTATTGTTTAGCTGCCATCTGTATCTGTTCTCTTTCTTCTGGGGTGAGGGTGGAACCAAGAATAGCATGTAAAGTCATGCCAGGTTAGACTATAGGCCTGAGTGAGGAAGCGGAATTCTTTAATATAGGAGGTTGGATTGGCAGAGAAAGAGCCAAGGTGTTTCTCAATTTGGGACAGGTCCTGGAGAGAAAATGGGACATGAACCCTGGCAACACCTTCAGTCCCTGCCACCTCCTGGAGGGGAAAGATCTGGCATCAAGGGGCTGCTGCCGGATGGGTACGGGAGGCGACAGGAGAGGAGTCAGAAGGGTTAGGAGTTTCAGGAGCGGATGAAGGGAGCAGGAGGCGGTTGGGGAGCGCGGGTTAGAGGACTGGATGAGTTGAGTGGGGTTGTGTAAGGGAAGATGAGGTTGGGGGGAGGGGTGCAGAGGAGGAGTTCTGGTGAGTTGGCTGAGGCTTTGGGGAAAGGCTGGAAGTGGAAGAATGGAGGGAGGAGGGGAGAGGGCCATAGGGTAAGGGGAGGGAGTGGAAGAGGAGGTGGAGTATGGAGGATAGGGCAGAGGAAGGAGGGCCATAGAAGGGGGTTAGGGAAAGGGATAGGGGAAAGGGAAGGGGGGGTAAAGGTCATGAGGGCTTGGAAGGGAGACTGTGACTGAGGGAGAAATAGGGGAATTGAAGCAGGAGGAGGAGAAGAAGGGCTAGAGAGGGAAGGAGGTGGTGGCAGGAGAGGGAGAACAAGGAGAAGGCTGGGAACTATTGGCAAGGTCCCGTGGTGGGGGAGCTAAGTGTTCCAGTTCAGTTAGTGCTGAAGACTCGGATTGGGGATTTGAGGCTGGTAGTTTTGATTGATTTATAGACTTGCTTATTGCAGCTAGGAGAACCTGAGCTGCAGAACATTGGCTATAGAGAGGGGGACGAGAGAGCGCAGTTCCCAAAAAGCCTGAACATAAGGGAGCTCTGACCATTTGCCGGTGTGGCTGAACAAGTTTTCCAAATCATGGAGAACATTGAAATCTAGAGTGCCCTCTAGAGGCCAGTGTGAGTGGTTGTCGAGATCGTAAAAAGACCATTATTTATTTATTTATTTATTTTTGAGAGTAAAATATCTGGCATTTATTTAGGTTTAACAGTTTGGGAGAGCTCCAACTTGGATATGTTTTATAACAGACAGCCCAGAGGTGACTGAGGGTCGAGTTTTGATTCAGAGTTGCCCATGATAAAGCCCAAGCCAGAGGCTCTGAGCTGGAGGCAGAGACCCAAGTGAAGCCCACAATGGTCTGGGCCCAAAACAGTGAGAGAGAGAGGGTGGGTAGTCCTAAGGGGGGATCATCTCCCAGCACCTTAGGGTACCTGGCTGCACGGCAGCGGAGAAAAAAAAAAACAGAAGGGCTTGTCCTGGCACGGCCACGACTTCAGACAGGGGCCCCGGGAGGCAGAGGCTAAAAAGCAGGCAACTTACCAAGAATCAGAAGGCGACCAATCGCGTCAGGTCCACAACCGTAGGAGGGTCTGTCAGCAACAGACGACCAGAGGCCTGGCCCCTGGGACTGGGGGCTGAGCACCACCCAGGCTTTCAGCACCAGATGAAAGGCTTGACCTGACCGACGTGAGGAGCCAGATCAGTAAAGCTAGTTCAGGTTTACTGGCACAGCGTTCAGGCAAGGTTCACTTGTCCCAAGTTGTGAGGCCAGAGAAGTCGCATCCGGGACCTATGGTGCAGGTCTTTTAAAGAGGAGGGTGGGGGGAGATGATGTGTTATTTACAAACCAAGGGCAGGCTGAGGAAAGTAACTATTTCAAGGTCCCCTTATAAGTTTCCAACTAGGGAGGGGGGCCAGCCGTTGACTGGCAGGGGAGTCTTGAAACTAATGGTCCGGATTATGCTCAGGAATGTGGGTGATGGGGTTGTTGGAGAGCATGCATGTCCTTTTGTTCTGAGCATGATCCTGCCTAACAAGGAGAAATCTAGCTTTCTTTAGGTCGTCTCAGTTAGGGGTCGAGGCTCAAAGAGAACCATGAGATGCTACCCCAAAAACAGAACTTGTGTTTGATCAAGACTGATCTACAGCCTCCCCCAGTCCCCCCAGTCTAGCATACTAACTAGACAGACTGCCCAGATGGGCTGGCCCAGGGATCCACCCTCTAAATTTATCAACCAATTGTGTCTTCCCCTTGCCCAAACAGGTCCTGTGTTCTTCCTGTCATGAAATCTGCAACTCTGCTCTGCTCAGCTCTGCTTCTCTGCTTGGCCTGTCTACCTCTCTTCCATTTGTGCCACAAAGATACACATGAGTCCAGCTTCCCCCTCACCCAGCCTGAATGGGTGGTGGGGAAGAGCATAAAACTGTGTCTTGGTTTGGATGGCTTTTCTGCTTGTCTCTGCTTTATAGTTCAGAGTAACTTCTCTCTTTGATTACATGCATGATTTTCCTCTGGCTTCTGAATCTACCATGTGCGGGTTCTTGCCAAGTTTCCCCATATATAAACTCCTAGATTCTACTTTCTACGTGTCAGCAGCTTTATTCTAATTTCTCTTTAAAAGCCTCAGTTTCTCTTAAGTTCACATGCTTGTGGCACTACTCCAATTTACCCCCCCCCAAAAAAAACCCTCAATTTCTCTTAAATGAGCCTTATAAACTACGTAGTGTTTCCACATGAGGACATGTTTCCTAAACGTCACAATTTGTGAATTTCCCCTCAACAAGCTTAATTATTCATAATTTATCCTTCTTGAGTCCATCTTTATCAATTCTTTGTTACAGGTAGCACAGACCCCAAACTTGGGTTTCACACATTAGAGAACCCCTGCTGAACCCCCAAATCCTGCATCAGTAGTATAGTTTAACTCTGAGGATTCATTGTGAATATTTAATTTGGATGCCCTACTTAAAGATGAGAGGAGGACACTGAAGTCACCCACTATATCAGAGACTATTGCTTATCCGACCTTCTAGGTCCACCAGTGCTTTCTTTTTTTTAATGAAATTTGGAGCCCTAACATTCAGTACACACACACACACACACACACATACACACACAACACTTTGATGGATTGTTCCTTTATTAAGATGCAGTGGCCTTCTTATCTCTTATAATTAATTTTGGTTTGGAGCTACTTTATCAGGTCTCAGAACAGGTTTGCCATGTTGTTTTCAGCATTCATTTACTTGGTAAATTGACTCCTATTCTTCTACTCCAGACCTTATGAGTGTGTTTCCTGGGAGATTACACATGGCTGTATCTTGTTTTATAATCTAGTCAGGTAGTATGCATCTTTTTTTTCTTTCTTTCTTTTCAGTAATGGGAATGGAAATCAGCACCTTGTGCATGGTAGGCAAGCACTCTGACACTGAGCAATATCCATGTCTTTATTTGTGAGTTGAGTCCATTTGCAAGCAAGTACCCTTAAGTGCTGAGCCATCTCCCAACCCCAGGGGCCATTTGCAGTTAGGGTTGTTATTTTTTTTTAATTTTTTTGTTCATTTCTATTTATTTATCTGTGAGCGACAGACAGACAGAGAAAGAGGCAGATAGAGAGAGAGAGGATGGGCGTGCCAGGGCCTCCAGCCACTGCAAACGAACTCCAGACGCGTGCGCCCCCTTGTGCATCTGGTTCACATGGGTCCTAGGGAATTGAATCTTGAACCAGGGTCCTTAGGCTTCACAGGCAAGCGCTTAACCACTAAGCCATCTCTCCAGCCCTAGGGTTGTTATTTTTATTATTAATAATTTTACTTATTTTTTTTGGCAAGCAGAGAAAGAGACAGATTATGGGTGTGCTAGGGGCTCTTGCTGCTTCAAACTCCAGATACTTGTGCCACTTTATATATCTGGCTTTATGCGGGTACTAGGGAATCGAACCCAGGCTGACAGGCTTTGCATGTAGGGCAAACTGAACAATCTTGCCAGTTCTCAGGTTATTATTGAAAGATGTTTGCTAATCCCAGTAACTTTATTGTTTTGTTTTGTCCTACTGGTTGAATCTGTGTGTCTTTATCCTCTAGTACTATTAGAGGTTTACTGATTTAATGTGTTGAGCATGGCAGATTCCTTAATGATCTCATTTATTCCTATCATGAAATGTGTTCTTTTTGTGTTATAATGATTGAGATTCTCTTCCTCATCACACACAGTATTCCTTTAAGTACCTTTTGTAGTGCTGTCATCACCATGAATTGCCTTAGTTTGTGCTCAGTTTGCAACATTTTTATTTCTTCATCACTTTTAAAAGACAGATTTGGACTGGGGAGATTGCTCAGTGGTAAGTGCAGCAAAGAACAGCACAGAGAATACAAAGCAAGAAATCTGGTCTTAAATGCGATGTATAGGTTGAAAGTTGTCATCTGAATTTTTCAGTGTCTACATTTTGGATAATTGCTAAGCAAGACTGATGAGATTAAGGAGGGTCTTTTATCCATTGTTGATAGAAAGATGGATTCTTACCCTATGTTTTCACATTTGGAGATTAAAGGGCTTTGGTTATCTGAAGGGCTTAGTGAGTGTTGATTCTGATCACTTAGAAAATCCTCAGGCTAGAGCTCCTTGAATCTTCTTTGTGTCTTAACTTTCACTGCTAGAGGGCAAGATGTGCAGAGGGCATGGGCAAGGAAGAAAAATACCTGTAAAACACATGATGTCTTGATTTCCTTTATCTGTTCATTTTTGTTTTACTTTTCTCTTGTCCTCTCTTTCGTGTGTGTGTGTGTGTGTGTGTGTGTGTGTGTGTATTTAGAAACAGGGCCTCACATAGCCCTGGCTGGTCTTGATCTACTCATCTTCTGCCCTCAACCTTCAAAATGCTAGAATTATCAAATCAGGATCACAGGCATACAACACCATGCTCAACTCATCTACTCTATAAAAGAAGAATTAGCGAGTCAGGCGTGGTGGTGCACACCTTTAATTCCAGAATTTTGGAGGTGGAGGTAGGAGGATCACCCTGAGATTATATAGTAAATTCCAGGTCAGCCTGAGCTAGAGTGAAACCCTACCTCGAGAAACAGAAAAATTAATAAATAAAAAATTAGCCGGGCATGGTAGTGCACACTTTTTGTTTTGTTTTGTTTTGCTGGATTTTTGAGGTAAGGTCTCACTCTAGTCCAGGCTGACCTGAAATTCACTATGTAGTCTCAGGCTGGCCTTGAACTCACAGCGATCTTCCTAGCTCTGCCTCCCGAGTGCTGGGATTAAAAGTGTGCACTACAAACCAGGCGTGGTGGCACACGCCTTTAATCCCAGCACTCGGGAGGCAGAGCTAGGAGGATCGCTGAGAGTTCAAGGCCAGCCTAAGACTACATAGTGAATTTCAGGTCAGCCTGGACTAGAGTGAGACCCTACCTTGGAAAACCAAAATAAATAAATTGATAAAAATATAAAATGAGAATTAAAATTTCTTCATTCTTTCAGCAAATGCTTTGTGAGCAGCTACCATGAGCCAACACCCTCCTGCCCACTGGGTACTTACTTTGAGACTTAAATAAAATTAATGTTTATAATCTATTAGGTACTGGTTCACTTTTATTTCATTTTTTTTGAATATTTTATTTATTTACTTAACAGAGAGAGAGAGAGAGAGAGAGAGAGAGAGAGAGAGAATGGGTATGCCAGGGTCTCTAGCTACTGCAAACTAACTCTAGAAGCATGTGCCACTTTATGTATCTGGCTCTACATGGGTAGTGAAGAATAGAACCTGGGTCCCTTGGCCTTGCAGGCAAGTGCTTTAACTGCTAAGCCATCTATCCAGCATCTTGATTAGTTTTTCTATGTGGGAAACTTTTTGATTAGAATGAGATGGATATTCAAACCATTATTGGGTCAGGCCAACAATGAGCCAAGACAAAGTTTGGCATCAGGATGTTCTCAGAGGGAAAGAATTGACTATATTGGGTTTACAAGAATGAAAATTTTAATTTCAAGGCACTTTTTTTCCTGGTTTCTTCCCCCCGCCCCCCTAGACCCCTGAGGTAGGGTTTCATTCTAGTCCAGGCTGACCTGGAATTCACTTTGTAGTCTCAGAGTGGCCTTGAACTCATGGTGATCCTCCTACTCCTGAGTGCTGGGATTAAAGGCATGCACCACTGTACCTGGGTTTTTTCTGTTTCTTTGAGGTAGGGTCTCGCTCGAGCCCAGTCTGACCTCCAATTCACTATGTGGCCTCGAATTTACAGTGATCCTCCTATTTCTGCCTTCTAAATGCTGGTATTAAAGGCATGTCACTGTGAAGGCTTAAGGCACATTTAAACAACAACAACAAAAATTCTTATTTATTTGTATGCAGATAGACACAGGGAGGATGGGGGGATGGGCATGTCAGAACCTCTAGCCACTGCAAACATACTCCAGATGCATGTGCCACTTTATGCATCTGGCTTTATGTGGGCATTGAGGAATCAAATCCAGGTCATTAGTCTCTGCAGGCAAGTGCCTTCCTTATCTGCTCAGCTATCGCTACAGCTCTCAAAGCACATTTTTGAAGCAGTAAAATAAAGGGCAAAAAGCAGGCCTAAGTCAAGGTTACTCTGGGAAGTCTGCAGGGGGTGCCATGAAGCAGCTGTGTTGTTCCAAGTTAAGACACAATGGGAACATGAATGTACTATTGGATCTAGAATATTCAGAAAGAACCACAGGGTTGTTTGTTTCAACAGGTTCAGAGCTAAGGTGCATAATAAAATAAATGTTTAACCAAGTCTTTAACTGGAAACAGTGGGTGGTGCATCCTCTGTCTAAAATGAAAAAGAGTAATTTGTATTTCAAAGTAAGTATCTGGTATTAACTACATAGGTGCCCAGACATTTCAGATATTATCATTTGCCAATGTTCCAAGTAAACTACTTTTAAAAAGGAAAGGGAGGAAACCTAACTCAAGCCAGGAAACATTTCTCCCAGGATCCTTAATATATTGCTTTTGCTACTGAAGGAATTGATTCGTTAGCTAAGTGTACAACATTTTTCATTTCTCTCAAACTGAATTTTAGCCCATGTTGGTTAAAAGTCACAACAGGATGAGATGTGTCTGATCTCCAAAGAGAAAAGGAAAGACCAAGGCCATTTTCGTGTACTCCCTCCCAGCTCAGATGGGCTATAACATTTCTCTTACGCAGTGACTATTACATTTTCTATCTTTCTGTGAACTAAAGTTCCTAGAAAAGTGCTATATCTGCTTCACCTACTTCCAGCAAGGCTGAATGGACTGATATGGACTGAGATGGAATTTTGCAAGACCAAAGCCTAATTACCTTGGGCTACCTTTAGCCCCTCAATAGTCATTACCAGCCACCTTTGTGTCTGACTTAGCATCCACTTTTTCTATCAGTTGATCAGGTGCAACCTTTCAGGAATATATTCATAGACCACCAGCTTCCACCAACCCAAGCGATAAAAGTGTTATCAGATAGCATCTGAGGCCTATGGTGGAGAGTTCCTCACTGCTATAACCTTGCCTACATGATGACCAGCCAATGTATTTGAAAAGTGCCTTGACATATGACTTCCTTTTGTTCTGTAACTATAAAATCTTCATGAAATTGTAAACACATTGGAATGTGTAATTAAGTGTTCCTGGACCATGGGCACTCATATTTACCTCCAGACTATGTTATTCCTTTTGAGGAGAGAGCTGTGTCTTTTGTGCTGACACTTCTCAAGTGCAGAAATTATACTTTTTAAAATATTTTAATTTTAATTAATTAATTTATTTATTTAGAGAGAGAGAGAGAGAGAGAGAGAGAGAATGGGTGCATCAGGGCCTCCAGCCGCTGCAAATGAACTCCAGTTGCATGCGCCCCCTTGTGCATTTGGCTTACATGGGTCCTGAGGAATTGAACCAAGGTCCTTTGGCTTTGCAGGCAAGTACCTTAACTGCTAAGCCATCTCTCCAGCCCAGGAATTATATTATTGATTATTGTAACCCAAACTGGTTGCCAGAAGGGATTCCATTTATATGTATTACAATAATTAAGGAATAAGATGGGTGGTTGATCAGATAAATGGGTGGGTAGATGGACGAGTGGATGGATGGATGAATCCTGAATTAAAGAAAAATCACATTTTAATAGCAAACAATATATATAAAGTGTATGTGAGAAATTGGAATCTTATACTGTCTTGATTATAATGGCAGATAATGTTTCTCATGTCATTAGAAGAAAAAATAATCTAGAAAAAAAGAAAAATCACTATTACAATAAGGAAATGGTTCTCAAATATAGGGAGGAAAAGATAGATTGATTGATTTAGGGATAAAAGGACCATCAAGGGGAATCCTAGGGTCACTGGAAATCACTGAGTTCAGTTGAGGGGGGAGAGTACAGTTAGGCTGACTGGACCCCTGAAGGTAAAGAAGGCAGGAAAGTTTTATTTATCGCTTGCCTAGTTCCAAAGAACTGATTTTCCACAAATAGTCAGGACCCCTTCTGGGAGGGTGGTCTTTCATAGGATTGAAACATTGTGGTTGGTCAAGTTCAGCCCCCAGAACTCAGGTGCCAGAGCTAATCTCTTCCTGAGATAGGCCCTAGCCCTAACCAACCACCCAGCTGGCCCTCTGGTTCACCTGGGCCAAAAGAGAGCCCACCACCATAAGGTTACCTTTTTAAAGGGAGGGCAGACTTCTCTGATCACTTGGAAACAGCTGTGGGTGAGCTTTTCCCTTTGCTGCAGCCCAGACCCAACCAGGAGGGGCTCAGCCTAGGCTCTAGACCAGGCCCAGCCAAGAAGGCCCCTGTTGCAGTCTGGCTCACCTTGCTGGTAGAAATCACCCAACCAAGAGCAATTTTCTGGGAAAAAGAGATTTATTTTGGCTTATAGGCTCAAGGGGAAGCTCCACAATGGCAGGGGGAAATGATGGCATGAGCAGAGGGTGGACATCACCCCCTGGCCAACATAAGGCGGACAATAGCAACAGGAGAGTGTGCCAAACACTGGCATGGGGAAATTGGCTATAATACCCATAAGCCCACCCCCAACAATACATTCCCTCCAGGAGGCATTAATTCCCAAATATCCATTAGCTAGGAACACCTAAGTTTATGGGGGACACCTGAATCAAACCACCACATTCTGCCCCGGCCCCCATAAACTGATAACCATACATGATGTAAAATGCAATGCATTCATCTAACTTTAAAAGTCCCATAGTTTTTATCAATTCCAATGATGTTCATACATCCCCATAGTCTAAGATCTTTTAACTGAGCCATGATACCAAAAAATAACCTCAAAAAACCCATAATGGCACAGAATAAACATTCACACTGCAAAAGATGGCATTGGGCGTAGCAAAGAAATATTCAAGCAATACATGATTTAAACAGGGCAAATACCAAACTCTGTAGCTCCAAGTCCAACAACTCTAGTTAGTGACAAATCTCCCAGTCTGATAATTAACCAGCAACAAGTCTCTGGCATTCTAATTCCGCCCCTCCAAGTAGGCTACTCACAGTCCTGGAAAACTTCATCAGGGCTGGCAGCTCTCCTTGGCAGCCATCTCGTGGTCCCGGCATCTCCACTGCAACCCACGGTTCATCCTCATGGCCTCATGAGGTCTCCATGCAGATATCCAGCAAACCTGCTTCACACTGCCCATGGCCATTTCCAAAACACAAGACCATGTTGCAAACTCAATGACCCTCTCTTTTCTGCATTTCTTATACTCCACAATACCAGGTAGGGTGCCAATTTGTTAATCCAGGGGGAAATAAAGCAGACTTTGAAGAACAGGACACTCCTTGAGCACGTAGGCCCCTTCAAAAGAGTCTGCATTCTTCCTATTGCCCCAGCGCAGATCAGCTGACCTAATCTCAAAGGTTGTAATCTCTCAATTGCAGCTGAATGGGCAACAATTCACCCAAAGATTTTTCTTTCTGTGCCATATCCCTCTGCTCATACCAGTTCATTTCTATGCAAAGCAACCCTGCACAACTTTTCCGGACATGGGCATAAGAGCAAGCTTCTCAACACAAACTGCTAGCCCAGTCCAAGCAAAGCTCTTTCTCACCCTCATAAGCCAAACCTCACAGTCCATAGTTCCTACTGCATTCAGGTCTTTCAACTCTGACAAGAATAGTCCATCAAGCTGTACTTACATCACTGCAAGGCATCTCTTAGGCCAAAGTTTCAAATTCTCCCACATTCCTCTTGAAAATCAACTCCAAAAGGCAAAAGCCATACAGTCAAGTGTCTAGCAGCAACCCCACTCCTGGGTACCACTTTACTGTTGCAGTCTGGTTCACCTTGCTGGTAGAAATCACCCAACCAAGAGCAATTTTCTGTTAAAAAGAGATTTATTTTGGCTTACAGGCTCGGGGGGAAGCTCCACAATGGCAGGGGAAAACGATGGCATGAGCAGAGGGTGGACATCACCCCCTGGCCAACATAAGGTGGACAATAGCAACAGGAGAGTGTGCCAAACACTGGCATGGGGAAACTGGCTATAATACCCATAAGCCCGCCCCCAACAATACACTCCCTCCAGGAGGCATTAATTCCCAAATATCCATCAGCTGGGAACCTAGCATTCAGAACACCTAAGTTTATGGGGGAACACCTGAATCAAACCACCACAGCCCCCTATCCCTTACTCTCCACATGGGTTCTTTATCCCTTTCAGCTCTCCACATGGCAGGAGCTCCTTGAACTTTCTTTTCTCTTTCCATACTTTTTTTTCCCTCCAGATCCCTATCTGGTCACATGGACTCCTGAACTACACGTGGCCCACATGGGCTTTTGGGCTCCACATGGTATACTTCTCTTCTCCCCACTTTATCTCCCCTTACCTCCCAGCCTTCCCCTTTCTGTACTCCTTTGTAAAATCTAAATAAAATGTGGCATTTTAAAAAGCATTCTCCTGAACCTGGAATTGCCAATTCTTTGGTTAGTTTGTAGATATGAAGTCAGGACTTAGGGTCCAGGAAGTACCCCAGGACCCCAATTTCCCCATTACACAGTGCTTTCTAGTTCCTTCTAATCCATCCTCTCAAGAGGCCAATCTATACTAAAACCAGAATTTTGGGGTTTCTTATCAATACACCTATATAATACAAGAATTGGGGTTCCTTTCTCAATGCACTGATATATGCCAACAGACCAAGATGATACAAGAAATTTGGTGTCCTGGATTCTTGCCTTATGAATTCAAATTCATACACCAGAAGTCAAGTTTAGAGATGCTTTATCAGATTAAGAGAAGAAAAAGAGGAGAGTATGAAGAGCTCTTGCCCATGTGAAGGCAGGAGGGGGTAAATCCCACCTAGAGACCCAAATTGGGTTTATTTATAAACTCAGGCTCTACTAACCAGTGCTGACCCCAAGTTTTGGGGGCTGAATTAACCAACCACAAGATTACAAGAATCTTAGTTCTAGGAAAGGAGAATTACTGCCTAGGGAGGGACTCAGGTTACTAATGAAAATACAGATTTAGTGAACTCTTTTAGACAAGAGCTAAGGAGAAGCCAGATTCTTCTCTGACCTCTAGAAACATGAAGACTGCAAGGGCCGCTCCAGGACATTCTTCTCCTTAACTTTCAAGGCTCAGTCACCCTAAACTGCCTCAGTATGTCCAGTACAGAAAGCTACTACTGGAAAAACAAGCCTATCTTATAGGGCTCAATAATAAGAGATCAGCTGGGCATGGTGGTATATGCCTTTAATCCTAGCATTTAGGAGGCAGAGGTAGGAGGATTGCCGTGAGTTCAAGGCCACCCTGAGACTACATAGTAAATTCCAGGTCAGACTGGGCTACAGTGAGACCCTTCCTCAAAAAATCAAAAAGAGAGAGAGAGGGATTAGTTGGTCATGGTGGTGCATGCCTTTAATTCCAACACTCAGGAAGCAGAGGTAGGGGGAATCTGTCTTTTGGGTTTTTGGTTTATTTTAGTTTGAGGTAGGATCTTGCTCTAGCCCAGGTGACCTGGAATTTACTATGTAGTTTCAGGCTGACCTCAAACTCATAGCAATCCTCCTACCTCCACCTCCTGAATACTGAGATTAAAGATGTGTGCCCCCATGCCCAACTATTTTTATATCTTTAAGTTTTTCAAACATGTATAAAGTGTATTTTGGTCACAATCCCCTTCCATTAATTTCTCTTGTCTCCCTTCCTCTGTCCTCTTTCCAATGAACCCCTTCTTCTTTCCAGTGAGTCCCTCTTCTACCTTGATGTCCTTTTATTTTCCCTCCTCCACCATTCAAGATGGAATGTTAACAAGTCTAACATTATACAGGTTTTGTGCAAGTCAAAATAGTTGCTGAGGTCATGAATGCAACTGCCATGTCATGTCTGGAAGATAGCATTATAAACCACTACACCCCATCTATAAATAACCCCAATTTGGATCTCTAGATGGGCTTTACCCTCTCCTACCTTCTTATGGGCAAGAACTCTTCATGCCCTCCTCTTTCCTTCTCTTAATCTAATAAAGTCTCTCTAAGCTTGACCTCTGGTCTTTGGATTTCAATTCTTTGAATTCATAAGACAAGAATCTTGGGATACCAAATTTCCTGTATTATATTGGTGTGTTGACCTATACCAGTGCATTGAGAGAGGAGCTCCAATTCCTGTATTAAATTGGTACATTTTTACATTCTTTCTACTTACTCTTCTGTGATGTTCCCTGAGCCTTGGGAAGAGGGAAGTCTTATTTAGCACTGAGCAAGCACACCACAGTTACTTATTCTCAGCACTTTGATAAGTGTTGAGTATCCTAAGTAGTTACTTCCAACTGAAAAAAGAAGCTTCTCTGAGCAAAGGTAAGAAAACTAATTTATGGGTATAAATATAAACATTTAGAGGGCAACTTGATGGGCACAATATATTCACTTAGTCAACAGTACAGAACAGAACAACAGTAGTAGCTTCTATCCTAGGGTCTATGACCTCCAGAGTCTTGGGTTTTTGACTAGGTTTTCCATACCAGGCATGAATTTCCTGCCATGGAGAAGACATGAAATCCAATCTAAGAGTAGTTGGTTACCCCAAACAGTAATGCCAGTATTGCACCAGTGTGTGCTTCTGGCCAGGCTGGCCAGTTGTATAGTTTGCAGGGTTCACTGCTGGGTAAGATTGCTGATGACCTTTCTCTCTAAGTACCCTGCATAACCCTTTCCAGCACTATAACAGCTAGTTAGCAAAGAGGAAGCCTCCAGCTCAATTCCAGATTTATTTCTCAGTGCCTTGCAACTGAAGCTAGTGAATTCTTCAGTAATAGGCTCATACCATCTAGTTCTTGTGAGCATGTGTTATGCATTTATTGGCATCATAACAAGAGTTTCAGAAAGGCCACTTTCTATAGAGGTGGTCCATGGAGGAACATTGGGAATTGAGTCACCATGCTTTTTTTTTTTTTTTTTCAGATTTTAGGGAGACAGTGGTGTGTCAGGATAGCTCACTCAATAGCTAACAGTTTGGCCGTGTCAGCAGCCATAAGGTCCCAGGAATACTGATTCTTGCTCTAAGGACACATCTAATGAGATTGAAAGAATTGAATAATCAAGGAGTACTTCATCAACCCCTCCAAGAAGTGGAAAAAGCTCCCAGTGAAAGGCTTAAAAACTGTGAGTAGTGAGAAGAGAGGGCAGCTCCAGGGCTAGCTTGTTGATCTGTAGAGTGGTCAATAGCTTAAAGGACTGGTTTGGGATAGGACTGAATTGCCCATTTCTGAGCAATGTTCACCCAAAGACCTTTGGGAGTAGGCTGCACCATACGATTGGTTATAGGAGATCATAGTTATTGCAATTCTATTGGCCAATGCAGCATGAGGCTATACACAGGCAATCAATCAATTGCACAGAAAACAGCTCGAGGGCTCCCTTGATCAGGAGTATGCCCTGGTATACATGATTTCATTGCTACATGAAACTCCAAGCTTGTTATCCATATATTTGTCAAAGTGGACTATATTGGAGGGGAGGAGCCCAATTATTATGCCTCAGGAAAGCTTGACTTTGTAGATTATGCCACAGGTTCACATTGTTGGCAGAAATCACCCAACCATGAGAAACTTGTGGGGAAAAAAGGGTTTATTTTGGCTTACAGACTGGAGGGGAAGCTCCATCATGGCAGCGGAAAATGATGGCATGAGCAGAGGGTGGACACCATATGGTGAACAACAGCAACAGGAGAGTGTGCCAAACACTGACAAGGGGACACTGGCTATTACGGGTGTAAACCTGCCCCCAACAATACACTGCCTCCGGGAGGCTTCAATTCCCAAATCCCCATCAGCTGGGAACCTAGCATTCAGAATACTTAAGTTTATGGGGGGCACATCAATCAAACTACCACATCTCCTTTAACTATTAAAGAGGTTACAAAATGTGTCAAAAGCATGAATTTTAGAGCCATGTGCCTGGGTTCCAATTGTGACTTCATTTCTTTTTTAAAAAATATTTTATTTTTATTTACTTATTTGAGAGAGAAAGAGGGAGAAAGGAAAAAGAAAGAAAGAAAAGGAAAGAAAAGAAAAGAAAGGACAAGAAAAGAAAAGAAAAGGAAAAGAAAAGAAAAGAAAAGAAAAGAAAAGAAAAGAAAAGAAAAGAAAAGAAAAGAAAAAGAATGTGCCAGGGCTTCCAGCTACTGCAAACAAACTCCAGCTTCTGGTGAGTTTCTCCATGTCTCTGCCCGGACCCCTAGTCCTTACTTTCCACATGGGCTCTTTATACGCTCCTACTCTCCACATGCCAAGAGCTCTTTGAACTTTTATTTTCTGTCCTCTCCATGGTTTTTCCAGGTCCATCACATAGGTTCTATTCATTTTTCTTCCCTTGATACAGTACTTCCCTAAATAAATCTAATAATTTAATAATTATCCTTCTAAGTCCTATTTTATTCAATTCTTTCATTGAAGCAGACACAAGGGGTTCAAGGACTTTTCTGACCCCAGAGATTTCTCTGTGATGAATACTATGTCTGTCTTCTTTCTTACTTTACAGCTGGGCAAGGAGAAAATTTCTCCTCTGACTTGAGTCTTTCAGCTAGTCTCCTCCCAGGATCTCAATTCTTCCTACAATAAAACTCATAATCTGTAATTTACCCTTTTCAGAATCTGTTTTGTCACTTATTTGCTGAAATCAAATAAGTACACAAAAGTTGGAGTTCACAGCCCTCTTGCCCCAGGCTCCAAAATCCTGTATAAATATGTTTGCCACTTAAAGGAGCCTGGTGCTGCTACGGTCTCCACATTTAATTCTGTAGGCCATGCTGAGACTTCCTTAGTCTTACATGTGCACTGTTTTGCTGACTGGTTTGGTCACATTCTCTGTGTCTCTCAGTCCACATTTAGAAACTGGGTTATTTCTATTTATCAGCTCCCTGACCCAGAGGAATGCAAAAAAGATGAATGGTCTGCTAAATGGAAAGGGTCATAAACCAGGACTAAATGAACATTCAAAGAGCATCATCACTTGCAGGGTAATTAAATCAACAGAGGTGGTACAATATTCTCCCATTGTTTATTATTATTATTATTGTTATTATTATTAACTTATATTTTTAGATGTTCTAGGTTCAACTGCCAGACCATCCTTGAGTACAACGGCAGTTGTTCTACAATGGCAGTCCAAATTCTCATTTTGCTTTGTTTTGTGATGGTATCACATGTATCCCAGGCTTGAACTGTTATGTAGCCCAGAATAACCTTGAACTTCTTTCACCTTCTGAGTGCTAGGATACAGGTGTACTCCCATATACCCAGTTTTATGTAGTGCTAGAGATCAAACCCAAGGCTTTGTGCATGCTAGGCAAGCATTCTGCCTTCTGAACTATACCCACAGCCCCTTAAATTCTTTTCCAGGCTTATTATATGCTGCTTCAGTGGAGGGTGACTGTCTGGTAGAATTGGGAGATGCCCATAGTCTTAAAGATAAGAATTCCTTAGAGATTACAATTCTAATTCAAAATAAGAACCTTCAATTCAGGAATGTAAATGTGGCTGCTTATCAAAAAACTTAAAGGAACTGGGCTGGCTCCCAGAAAACCTTTAACCTAATAACAAACACTATACTTTAGTTTTTAATTCCACTGATAATGATCTAACTGATAATACCAAGGCCAAAGCTGATTTCAAAGTTTTCCCTTTCTTTTTATAATGACTCACAAGGAAAGGTGGGGAAAGAATGTCTGAAACAAATGGAATGAGGGAAGAAGTAATCTCATTCGTAGATGTGGTTAAAGACTAGATATAAAAAAAATATGATGAAGTCAGTGTTTTTAAAGGGAGACTATGTCTGATTAATCCATTCCCACATGATCTAATGGAATTCCCCTCCCATGTTTTCAAGGGCAGGAATATTACTTACCAACCCATGCCTTCAGATAAGCAGACAAAATGCAGAAAAGTGACCATAGTCATTCAACTTTAATCCCATGTTCATTTTTTTGGGGGGGGGGGCAGCATTAAAACTCATGAGGGTCATGCTTCCCTAGACCTGAGAAAGGAAGCAAGTCTTGTGATCTAGAAAGTAAACAGCAGCTTCTTGGGTGGATACATAAGATCTGAAATGGGCCAGATGAAAAACATTTGCAGAAAGAATTGAGAGAGGAAGAAAGAAACGACATTACAGAAAAAAAAAAAAAGGTGCATATTGTATAAAGACCACAAATCTCAAACAAGGAAAACAGTGGAAGTTGTATTTGAAACAATTCCAAAAAGAAGCTATGATAAGTTTCAGCAAAATTTGAATGTAAGAGATTTGGTTTTATAGCCCTAAGGCTCTCTTTTTGGCAGCATCTTCTCATATCTTCTGTTTTCTCCTTAAACACTGGAAGCCCTATATGTCCTAATCCAAAGGACAACACTGGTATAGATTTTTAGTATAAGAATCAGGCAAGGAATAGTGTTCCCAGGATTATCTGAAAGTCTACATGGAGAAAATATTCAGGTTGAATACTGATAGAACTACAAATACCTTCTTGGCAGACCTCCTTTAAAAACCCACTGAAGGGCTGGAGAGATGGTTTAGCAGTTAAGTGCTTGCCTGTGAAGCCTAAGGACCCCGGTTCAAGGCTCGGTTCCCCAGGACCCATGTAAGCCAGATGCACAAGGTGGCACATGTATCTGGAGTTCATTTGCAGTGGCTGGAGGCCCTGGTGCGCCCATACTCTATCTGCCTCTTTCTCTCTCTGTCTGTTTGTGGCTCTCAAATAAATAAATAAAAGTAAACCAAAAAATAAAATAAAAACCCACTAAAGGTACTTTCTGCTGTTTGCCTCTGTCTTCCTTGGTTCCAGTTATGATGGTGGCTGTCTGGTCTTTGGATAGAAGATGGTTCCTTTTACCAAACACGGTGTGATAATAGGGTTCATTTTTAATTTTTTTAAATTGTTGTTCTTTGAAGCAGGGTTTCATGCAGCTTTAGGCTGGCCTTGAAGTCTTGATCCTCCTGCCTCAGCTTCCCAAGTGTTGGGATGATGGGTTCAAGCCACCACCCTTAACTCTTAACAGTGGGATTTTTATAAGGAAAAAGCCATTTAGCTGTGATATCTTGCTATTTCAAATTTGAAATCCTGCTCTTGATAAGTAAGAGGGAATCCAGTAGTCACAATCACATTTTATCAGGAAAGGCTGATATATTAGATGAGAACAAGAGCATTGTGGCTGGTGCCCAAGTATGTATGCCAAAACTTACATACAGGAATGAAAGATGGCCTCCTCATTCATTCTGTTAGGGTTACCCTGCCACACCCTAGTCTCAGTAAAAGGAAAAGTGAAGTCAGTACATAGAGTTTTGGCAATGCCCTAGTCCTTTGCACTCCAAATATTTACTGAGACAGTTGAGTAATTTTTTCAAGAGACCAAGCCTAGTCTTAGAAAAGCTGGAAGAAGCATGAAAAGAAATTTTACTCTGTTTGGTAAGGTTGTGCTCATTGTGTCTATACCCAATGCTGCAGCAGCAATTCATAAACAGGATAGGTCCTCATACCCTCTCCAAACTGATCTATAATTTGCAAGTTTAGTTTTAAGGAAAACAGCCAATGCAGCTTCCATATAAGCATGCTGGGGCCTGTAGGCAGCTGTTTTCTCTTCTTGGAATAACAGTTCTTCTCATTTAAGGCCTGCCTTTTCTTTTGATTTCACTCTAGCTCCTTCCATACCCCACTTCCTAAAGTTAAGCCTCTCCCAGTTGTCCCAGCTTCCAGTCATCCCTTTGTTCTGTGGTTTCCTAAGCCATGCACCAGTAACTGTGCTGGGACTATCTGCTTATCCCTTTAGCTCCTCACCCCAACCACTGGCACATTATCTCCAGCCTTTGCTACATATACCCATAAGTATGGATGAATTATTATAGTCTAGCCATGTAGGCCTGCCAATCTCAAGTTCATGTTTGTATAACTTTTTTTTAAAGATATACTTTATTTATGTCTGACAGAGAGAAAGAGAGAGGGAGGGAGAGAATGGGCATTCCAGGGCCTCCAACCACTACAAAGGAATTCCAGAAGCATTTGCCACCTTGTGTTTCTGGCTTACATGAATACTGGGGAATTGAACCTGGATACTTAGGCTTCATAGGCAAATGCCTTAACCACTAAGCAATCTCTTTAGCCCATGTTTGGATAATTTTAAAGCTCAAATGAAAGAATTTACATGGTTAACCCTTTTGGAATGCAGTAAATCCTTAATGTGTGGTCATTGTCAAGTTCACATATTTCACTGGGAAACATCAGGAACAGCACTTGGCAGACACAAGGTAAAGGAAGAACAATTAGCTGAGAAGAGTAAGAGTAAGCTAAGAAGAGTAAGTTTGGTTCACACTGTCCTAAGCCAACATTAGTGTCACCAGAGGACTGTCACATGATCCTCATCTCACATTAGTGCTACCAAATAGATTGACTTGGTTTATTTTTCTGGGTTTAGCTCTGGGCAACTCTGAAGATGCAAGCAAGTGCAGGTTGTTCACCCTACAAGTTGCCCATTTAGTACCTTGACAAGAAGCAAATGCAAATTTTAGGTAACGGCTTAAATAACCATCACCACAAATCCCAGTGTGCTAGTTTCACTAACAATGTGCTGGTCTTTGATGCCAGGTGGAAGTGCAGGCTGTAATGCCCAGGTGTCAAGCAGGAGCCCCGGTTTTGTCATGTTTTGTTTAGTAATACTGAAATTGAACCCAGTGTCTTTCACATGCTAGGCAAATGCTCTACCAACAGAACTGCTTCCCAGTCCTCGGAGCCTTGGTTTTAACGTTCTTAACTCTTCAGAAACAGTCACATGCTTAGGAAGACAAACAGTTTCAGGAAAAAGCTTTTAACAGAGTTTCCAATAAACAGAACCTGAAGGAATTTTCTGAACTGGGAACAGTGACCTTTCTGGCATCTTTTCCAAAAGGATAGTCAAAGGTGGAAACTCAGGAACACAAATGTTCCACGACCCATAGGAACACTGACTTCCACTGAACATCTCACACCCCTCCTCCCAGTTGTGAAGCAGGGCATATGTTTTGATCACGTGCTGTGTAATTGATCAGCCCAACCTTGAGAACAGACATACAATGACCTACCCTGACAAGAAGACTACAGTCCTTGGCTAGGAGTATATTCTGTATGCTGGAACATGGAGTTCAATGGAGTCACACACTAAGAGCATCAAGAATCACCTATCATTTTGAATAGCAAAATGGGCCTTAAAGAAGCATAGTAATAGGCAATGGTGCACAAAAACAAATTCAGGTTTTTCCATAATGAAATGATAAAACAAATTTATGAATTTTAATCTACATAGCACATAACACAAAACACAAGTATTTTTTGTGTTTATGGATATTCTAATACCTGTATGTCTGAATGTAATTCAAGATTAACACTGAGTTTATTTCTCTACATACAGACTTCTGTAATGAAAAGTGAATTTGCATAACAGTACAGCATAAGTAGACAATTTGGCTGCAGGCTGGAATTTAGGGGATGCAGTGCAGACATGTAATTTTACCACCAGAGGGTATTCTTTCCTCTCTGGATTGCTGGCAAGTTCATGTAACCACAGCTAGTACTGAAGCAGTCCCACTATAAATGTTAGGCCAGATTCCAGACCACTGGATTTTCATTATTTCTGTAAATTTCCTGTCTCCCTCCTATTTTAGAGTGTTGTTTTCTTCTAGTTGAACCACACTGGCAGCAAGCCAACCTACATAAACTGTGGAAAAGAAGTTACATCCCTCCTACTGAATAAAGCAAGAGAATGCTCATCCAAGATGTTGGTACAGGTAGCTAGCTCTTTCTGACTGTCCCCAAGGGAGCTAGGATTCAGCTGCTAGATGACAGAAGAGGGGAGTCCAGAGACAGGGAAGCCTCCTGCTTGAATTATGATCTGATCTGATTTATAACTGAAAATTGTTGATGTCTTATTAGCAAATAGAAAAGTCTAGGAAAGTTACCAGCAAGATTCTGACAGCTTCCAGAGTCAGCCAGGGATTCTGTTCCAGTCCATTAATATACCAGGTTTAGAAAGCAAGGCCTTGGAAAGGTGCCCCAGGGAGATGCCCAGGGGAGTTGGTTTGAATTGGCCAAATGCTTACTCTTGAAAAAGGAAGACTTTGCTCAAGAAGAAAGCTGTGAAGTTGAGAAATATGAGATGTTAGGTCTCTTGTCTAACTAAATAAAGTTCAACAAATTCAAACCTCAAGCTAGTTAGGTAGTTTTCTTTGCAAAAAAATATTTTTTTATTTCTTATGTTTATTTTCTGACTGTATTAGACAGTAAGCTGGAGGTCCTATGTATGCTAGACAAGAACTCCATCTATTGAGCTATATTCCCAGCTCTTTTTAATTAATTTTCATTTTGAGAAAATCTTGCTAAATTGTCTACTGTATAGTTAAATTCACTCTATAGCCCAGGCAGGACTTGAACATGAGGTTCTTCTGCCTAAGCTTCCCATGTAGCTAGGATTAGAAATGTGCCCCATTCCCATTTCTGGCCTCCTTTTTTCTTAATGATTAAAAACAAGCTCATAGCTCAACCTTTAGACAATGCATAGCTAAAAGAGTAAGGGGCTATCCTGTCACTTGCCTAAGTTCTGCTTGCCAGGAATACTCACTGTTGTTAATTTGCTCCTATTTTTCTTTTCTTTTCCCTCCCCTTCCTTCCTTCCTTCCTTCCTTCCTTCTTTCTTTCTTTCTTTCTTTCTTTCTTTCTTTCTTTCTTTCTTTCTTTCTTTCTTTCTTTTTGTTCAAGGTCAGGCTGACCTGAAATTCACTATGTAGTCTCAGGGTGGCCTTGAACTCATGGTGATCTTCCTACCTCTGCCTCCTAAGTGCTGGGATTAAAGGCGTGTGCCACCATGCCCTGCTGTTGCTCCTATTTTTCAAGGCTATTTCTGTGACCTAAAAAATTAACATGTCTATCTGTTTCTCCATTTATTCATGTCATGCACCTACTAATTATCTTTTTGGTTTGGCTTTACCAACAAAAAGAGATCCTAAAATATATGTGTTTTTCCATTCAATATATCCCAGAGTATTTCCAAATTGGATTCATTCATTTTAGGAGTGATACAATATTCCTTGGTATGGAATGCTCCATACTTTTATTTAGCTTGTACTTTTCTGGTGGTTCAACTTTTTTTTCTATTTCAAAAATGGTTTGCCAGGCGTGGTGGCACACACCTTTAATCCCAGCACTCGAGAAGCAGAGATAGGAGGATCACCATGAGTTCGAAGTCACCCTGAGACTACATAGTGAATTCCAGATCAACTTGAGCTAGAGTGAGACCCTACCTCAGAAAAAAAAAAAAAAAAGGTGGCATACTTCTGTAGCCCTAGCACAGGATTTAGAGACAGGAGGATCAGGACAAGGCTGGGCTATACAGTGACTTTAAAATCAGCTTGGGTTGCATGATACTCTCTGTCTCAACAAAACAAAGTAAAGCAAAAACAGTGTTTTAAAACTTAGCCTTAGGAGTGTAATGCCTGCTCTTGTCTGGCTAAGTGCATATATTATGCCCACTAAACTGCTCTATAAGCACTTTTCTTAATGTTTATACCCATATATTAATGCTACTCTCACTTTTGGTTAGAGAAACTTGTCTTTCCAGATGTCAGTGACCACTGGGATGACCAAAAAGGCACCATAGTGCTGAGAATATGTGATGGAGGAGTGCTTAGCACTGAAAGATCCCTATCACACCTTCCAAGGCTCAGGGTCCTTTGTGGAAGAGGTGGTATAAAGAATGTAAGAGCCAAAGGAGGGCTGGAGAGATGGCTTAGCGGTTAAGGCATTTGCCTGCAAAGCCAAAGGATCCCAGTTCAACTCTCCAAGTAGGCCCCACATAAGCTAGATGCACAAGGGGGCACATACATCTGGAGTTCGTTTGCAATGGCTGGAGGCCCTGGCACACCCATTCTCTCTCTCTCTCTCAAATGAATAAATAAAATATATTTTTTAAAAATGTAAGAGCCAAGTTAAGGGTAGGACTCCTTACAATGCAATTGTCCACACAGAAACTGTCCTGAATATCCATGACCTTGCAGTGCCTAGTACTATCTTCACAAGACCTTCATAATAGGAGGAAAAGATGATGTCATTAAAATAAAAGAGAGGCTATTAAATTGTTTATGTATAGGCGGCATAACTGTAACCTAGTTTTAAGAGAAACCAGTGCTTTTAGTTATTTGTATTTCCCTTGTTACTGTAAAAGACTGTTTATTAGTTATATTTACAGTTTGTTTCAACAGCGATTTCTTGGGAGAAAGCTTGAGTGTAAAGCCATTTGTAAAAGGCTTTGCCATACTCATTTTAATATGTGCCTGTTCCTGTTAACTTTTTCTTAATTAACAACTTCCATGATTATCAAAAATATCCCATGGTAATACCCTCCCTCCCCCCACTTTCCCCATTGAAACTCCATTCTCCATCATATCCCCTCCCATCTCAATCAGTCTCTCTTTTATTTTGATGTCATGATCTTTTCCTCCTATTATGATGGTCTTGTGTAGGTAGTGTCAGGCACTGTGAGGTCATGGATATCCAGGCCATTTTGTGTCTGGGGAGAGCACATTGTAAGGAGTCCTAACCTTCCTTTGGCTCTTACATTCTTTCCACTACCTCTACCACAATGGACCCTGAGCCTTGGAAGGTATGATAGAGATATTCAAGTACTGAGCACTCTGGTCACGTCTTTCCAGCACGATGATGCCTTCTGAGTCATCCGAAAGTCACTGCCATCTAAAAAGAGAAGATTCTCTACCAAAAGTGAGAGTAGCATTAATATAAGGGTACAAACATTAAGAGAAGTCCTTACTGGGCAGTTTGAAAAACATAGTATATACATTTAACTAGATAGCAGCAGATGTTACACCCCTAGGGCTCATGACTACCCCTGTTTTAAGTTTTCAGTATCAGGGATGTATTCGCTCCCATGGAGTGGGCCTCCAGTCCAATTAGAGGGCAGTTGGTTTCCACCATGACAGATGTGCCACTATTGCACCCATTGGCTTATTGTGTGTGTGGTGTTTTGAGGTAGGATCTCCCTCTAGGCTGACCTGGAATTCACTATGCAGTCTCAAGGTGGCCTCGAATGCATGGCCATCCTCCTACCTTTAACTCTATAATGCTGGATTAAAGGCATATGCCATCACATCCAGCTTTGAATGTCCTTTAATAAACATAACTTCAGAGCCAGGCATGGTGGCACATGCCTATAATCCCAGCTCTCAGGAAGCTGAGGCTGGAGAATCTTGAGTTGGAGGATACCCTGAGCTACATAGTGAGATCCTATCTCAAAAACACAATAACAAAGGGTTCATCAGTTAAGGTGCTTGCCTGCAAAGCCTATTCTGGTTTGATTGCCCAGTACCCACATAAAGCCAGATACACTAAGTGGCATATGCATCTGGAATTTATTTGCAGTGGCTGGAGGCCCTGGCATATCCATTCCCTCTCTCTGTGTATCTCTTCTCTCTTTCTCTGTGTGCAAATAAATAAACAAAATATTTGTTTAAAAACACAACAAATGAAACAACAACAACAAAAAACCCAACCAAGCAAATATAATTTCAGAAAGATGTGGCAATTCTTTTTCCTCCTAAGCTTTTAATCTAAAACTTGGTCTGATAATATTAAAACTCATTATAAATATCCAACATAGCCCTTGCTGTTGGTTTCATACAAACAGCTTGTGGGCAAATATGTGCTCTCCTAATCAGGAATGTCACAGACTATTGAATTATTCCTCTTACATCTGCTGTGACTATCCAGAGAAAGCTACTTAATCAGCACACAAAATCAAACAGTATGATTTTAAAAGAGAAGAATAGGAAATGACTCAACCATGACAGCAAATCTAAAATCTCTGATCCTGAACGTTTCCAGCATCAGGCAAACAGAGAGGAGGACAGCTTTTTCTCTTCTTGAGTTAGCATACAAAGTATGGGCTTCATTAGGATATATATATATATATATATATATACATATACATATATATATTCTATCTACTATCTATAATCACTAGGCCATGATCACAGTCCTAAGTGGTGAAGCTGGTAGTCTGACACCGAGTCCAAACTCATTCTTTTCATGACAGTCTTACTGCCTTTAACACACACACACATTATATTACTTTTTTCTTATTCATCCCTTCACCCATTACCCTCTTCCATCCCTCCTGCACACTCTAGAGATTTTATTTTTAAGCAAACTTAATTGGCAGGTGTTTTCTTATTACCATCTTCAAAGTGGTTTGAGCTCCTCTCCAGATGAAAGATCCTATGTAGAGACAAATTATTACCATGCTCACAAAATATACACTGAGTGCAGGGAAAGTGAACACAATCTACTTGCCCAGCCCACAGTGCGTTGGGGATGCTTTGATCTCCAGTGTAGTCGCCAATTTTCTCTATCCTTTCCTCTCTGGAGACAAGCATCAAAGCACTCTCACTCATGCACCTTGTAAATCTTGCTGTTTATTCCAAAACAGTTCCTCTAAATTAACCTCTGCATTCTTTCACCCTTGTTGGGAGCTGCTGATTCAGCTCCTCCTGACCCCCATTAGGGGGAAAGTATATACAACTTTGGGTTTGACATGGAAAATAACCCTTTTATTTCCTTTATCATAGCACAAAAAGTATACATCTTTTTAAAAAAAATTTTGTGTGTTTATTCTTATTTATTTATTTGAGAGCGACAGACACAGAAAGAGACAGATAGAGAATGGGCACGCCAAGGCCTCCAGCCACTGCAAATGAACTCCAGATGCATGTGTCACCTTGTGCATCCAGCTTATGTGGGTCCTGAGGAATCGAGCCTCAAACCAAGGTCCTTAGGCTTCATAGGCAAGCGCTTAACTGCTAAGCCATCTCTCCAGCCCCCCCCCCAAAAGTATGCATCTTTGATGAACTGGGGAAGTGAAGAAAGTATGATACAAAACTGCGTAGTTGCTTATAAAACTATGTCTCATTCACATGAATGCCTTACCCTACATGATTAGTTGAATCTTCACTATGAAGGCCATGATCATAGTACTAAGCAGTGAAGCTGGTAGTCTGACACTGAGTCCAAAATGCATTCTTTTTGTGATAGTCTTACTGCCTTTTAACAGTGGCTTTCCTGATGTGGCTAGATTTGGGGTGATTTTATTTTAATTTTTTTATACAAATACATTTTCTTGTAGAATAAAAAACACTAACTAGTAACTACATGAATAAACGTAAAAAAGAGGGCTAAGTAACTCATTTGTGCAAGGGCATGATGGCTTGAGATAAGTGCAGGTAACTTGTTGTTAAGCTCAGTCATGTGAGCCTTGGCTCCCTTATCTTTGAAACGAGGGGTTTAGCCAAAAGATCACAAAGGTAACCTTTCATTTCTCACATTACTTTAATCCTTTAGCTTCTGATCTTGGGACAATTTTCTTCAGCAACAAGTTGTTTATACTTTCTTAAATTTGCTCAAGAGCTCTGCTAAGATTTCTGCTAAGATTGGGATCCACCATCAATACCAGTAAAGAGTAAGGACTACTTTGGTTAATGATGAACATTGGATGAATATTCATTCAATTAAAAGTAGTATGTACTTGTTACATTATAACTGTGTATGAATTTAAGTCAAAAAATTTACTGAAAAGATTTTCAGTGTACAATGTGATGTTTTGATCTATATATAGTGAGTGTTATCAAACCATGTAAATTAACATTCAACCCAGTAACCCATATGTGTTTGTGTGAGTGTGTGTGGGGAGTGGGGTAACAAGAAGAGTTTCTAAAATCTACTTTTAGCAAAACATCCTCAGGACAGTACAACATTATTCTGTATAGTCCTCATATTATACATTACTAGCTCTCTAGACATGATCATTCTATACCGCTATTACTTTGTGTCCTTTTGTGTACATCTCCTCATTTAGCAGGTTTTCCTTCTCTAACTCTAGAGTAGCCCACAAAGAATCTCACTGGAATTCAGGGCTCTTTTTATGATCAGGGTTCAGTCTGAACATGTCTGGAATGTGAGGCTAAAAAACCTTTGAAAGGCCAGGTAGTGGGCATTTCTAGCTGAGAGAGGCATTTGATCTTTTTTTAGAACACAAGCACCTGCACTACAAAGGAAGTGCTCATCCCCAGTAGAGCCAGTCCCTCTCCAGAGACTGTGTGGCCTCAACTGTGAAGAACAAACAGAGCTATCTGAAATCTATAAATATTAAGGTGCCTGGGAAGCATGAAATATTTATTTCTGGCCACAACACATATTACTACTTCTGTTTCTGAAAGCAGACTAATCTTTATTTGGAACATTTTAATTTCCAGGGTTGTACTTTTCAACACAGGGAAATGTAATGGTTCAGCTCACAATAGGTACCCAATACAGACTACTAGCTTGATGAAGAAAGCAAACTGATGCTTCTTTAAAAATGGGGCTGGTGCTGAGCATGGTGGCACGCACCTTTAATTTCAGTACTTGGGAGGCAGAAGTAGGAGGATCACCACGAGTTCAAGGCCACCCTGAGACTACATAGTGAATTCCAAGTCAGCCTGAGTTAGAGTGAGACCCTACCTCAAAAACCTAATAATAATAATAACAGTAATAATAAAATAATTAAAAAATAGGGCTGGTGCCGGGTGCGGTGGTACACACCTTTAATCCCAGCACTTGGAAGGCAGAGGTAGGAGGATTGCCAAGAGTTTGAGGGCACCCTGAGACTACATAATGAATTCCAGGTCAGCCTGGACTACAGTGAGACCCTACCTTGGAAAACCAAAATAAATAAATAAATATAAGGCTGGAAAGATAGGCTAGTGGTTAAGGTGCTTTCCTACACAGCCAAAGGACTGGGTTATGATTCACCAGGACCCATGTAAGCCAGATTCACATGGTGTCATATGCATCTGGAGTTCATTTGTAGCAGCTAAAAGCCCTGGTGCATCCATTCTCTCTATCTGCCTCTTTCTCAAATAAATAAATAATAATAAAATTAATTTTTTAGGGTAGCATACAATGTCTTTAATCAGGTCATCATCATATATATGCATAATATTTAAAATCTATATGTACACTTTAAAAATTATTTGTGCATATGTATGTGTGTGTATGAAGTGTGTATGGCACTCACATACCACTGCATGTGGGCAGAAGTCAATTTCAGGGTGTTGGTCCTCTTCTTCTACCTTATTTGAAGCAGAGTCTCTCTTGTTTAGTGCTAGGAAGGCCAGGCTAGTTGGTCCACAAACTTTAGGGTTCTCCTGATTCACCTCCCATTGCTGTTGAGCATTGGGATTACATATGTGTAATTTGCATATGTAACTTCATGCCCAGACTCACATGGATGGTGGGGAGCCATATTCCAGTCAGCAGGCAGATGGAGCAAGTGACTTGAACCTCTAATTAATCTATTTGAACCCACTTTTTAAAGATAAGATTAAGGAACAGGACCCTTTCTGTGAATAAGAACTGTAATTTCATCTTTTCAGGCCCTAGAATGTTCAAATAAAGCATCAATGTTTAAAGACTTTCTAACCACAGGGATCAAAGATTCAAACACAGGAATGGGGAGACTGCTAAGTGGTTAAGGCACTGGCTTGAAAAGCCTAATGGCTTGGGTTTCATTTCTCAGTATCCACATAAAGCCACATGCACAAAGTGGGACATACATCTAGAATTCTCTTTGCAGTGGCAGGAGGCCCTGGCATGCCTATTCTCTCTATTTCTTTCTGCTTACAAATAAATAATTACTATATAAAATTTATCTCTTTTTATAATTAAATATATAGTAATCTTAAAAATTAGGTAAAGACTTCTGGATAAGATGGCAGCATAGGAGCCAAGCCAAACCAGCCTAGGGAGGGGTTTAAGCAAAACTGCAGCAAAATACACTGTTCTTCTGAAAAGTGAAGGAGTATGGGTCATTCTTACACACAGCAGAGAAGCCAGAGAGACCAATATCCACCAGAAAGGAGGGAAACAGCCAGTGCTCCACTGAGGCACTAGTGACCTGCAATCCATGCTCTGTGCACCTGCCAGGCGCCTCCCCACCAGGCGGGCCAAGCTGCAGCAGCAGCAGCAGAGGCCAAACAACAGATTTTTCAAATTTATCAGCCTTCCTTAAAGGTTAAAAAATCAGCTGGGCGTGGTGGCGCATTCCTTTAATCCCAGCACTCGGGAGGCAGAGGTAGGAGGATCGCCATGAGATCGAGGCCACCCTGAGACTCCATAGTGAATTCCAGGTCAGCCTGGGCTTGAGTGAGACCCTACATCAAAAAACCAAAAAAAAAAAAAAAAAAAAAAAAAGTTAAAAAATCTGAAAGAAAGAAAGCTGCAATCAGCTAAAGAGCTACTGAAAGTGAGAGCAACTCCAGAAGTCTGAACTCTCCCATCCCCCTCCATCAGACCTGTAAACCTCTGGCATTCAGCCCCCAGTGTCAGCACAGCCAAGCATAGCTGATCAGAACTCCAGCTCCAAAGCACAACACTGAGGGATCGTGGTGGGCACTCAGTGTGAGATTGGAAGCCACCCCAAAATTTAAGGAGGCTGACAGAAAAAACACCAACAAACAACAACAACAAACAGGTACATAGGTTGCATTGGAAGAACTAATCTCTCTTTCCTTGTCAGGACAGATTATGGGCTCGATATTCTTGGTTGGCTTTACAATTTTCAAATAACATGTATTTGGGGATTGAGTATTGTTGCCTTTGGTGCTTTGATATTTATAGGGCCTTTATCTTTTGCTTCTGTCATTATTGGGGCAGGGTCTAATCAAGATACAGGTTGACCTGGAACCCAAATTAGAACATAAATCTCTGCCTCTCAGCTGATAAGATTAAGGGTGTAGAACAACACACACCCTTAGGGATTTTGGCTTTATAAGACTGTTTGTTTTAATCACCAGAATTACATACTTTGTGCTGGTTTTTTTTGATTATGTACATTATACAGTTGAAATTTTGAATTTGCCAACAAATTATTCTACCCAGTCCACTAGAATACTTGCTTAGCAAGCAAACTCAACACCTAGGATTATTCTGTGGCTTGACTGGGGGACAAGAGCTACACCTGGCACCTTGAACTCATATTTGGTGGGTATATAGAGGTGGATTGCCACTTCTGGGAACACTGCACATAAGTAGAAAACCCAAGTATCAAATCAATTCAGGATGTAAAAGTCACTACAATATAATACCAGAAACTCAAAGAATCAAGACAATACAGTTCCACCCAAAACTACAAATCCATCAGAAATGATCACCAATGAAACTGTTTTAGTTGAAATGCCTGACAAAGATTTCAAGAAAATGATGGTATTTGTGCTCAAAGAAACCAGAGAAGAAATGAAGGGAATCAAAGAAGAAAACAAAGGAATTAAAGAAGAAAAAAACTTCTGAAAGAGAACACAGGAAAACAGCTTAATGCAATAAAGAGGTCATTACAATACATGAGGAAGGAAGTAGAAATAATGAAGAAAAACCAGGCTGAAATACTAGCTCTGAATAATACAGTCAGTGAAATAAAAAACTGTGGAAAGTCTCACTGGTAGAACGGATGCAAGAGAGAACAAAATATCTAAACTAGAAGACCAGGTGACAGACGTAACACAGTCCAACAAAGAGAAAGAGAAGCTAATAGCAAGGTATGAATGAGAATTTCAAGATATCCAGGACACTATGAAAAGATCAAACATAAGAATTCAGGGTATAACAGAAGGAGAAGAATTTCAATCCAGAGGCTTAGTAGGTATTTTCAACAAAATAATAGAAGAAAAATTTCCCTAAATTGGGAAAGAAATGCCAACACAGATAAAAGAAGCTTTTAGAACACCAAACAGATAAAACCTGGAAAGAACCTCTCCTCGCCATGTTATAATTAAACCACTAAACATACAAGCCGAAGAAAAAATATTGAAGGCAGTTAGAGAGAAAAAGCAAATCACCTACAAAGGCAATCCAATCAGAATAACTGTACATTACTCAACACAAACTTTAAAAGCCAGAAGGGCTGGGAATGATATATTCCAACTTCTGAAAGATAACAACTGTCAACCAAGATTACTTTATCTTGCAAAGCTATCTATACAAATTCATGGAGAAATAAGAATATTCCACAACAAAAACAGGCTGGAGGAATTTATGAGAACTAAACCAGCTCTACAGAAAATACTTGAAGGAATTCTTCACACTGAAAAGAAAGCAAAACACACACAGGAGGAAATAGGATAAAATAAACCACACTCAAATAAAAGTTAACACAAAAGAGTAAAGGGAAAACAGGAAACACTACAAAATAAGAGAATGGCAAGAATAAATGCATACCTTTCAATAATAACTCAATATCAATGACCTCAATGCACCAAACAAAAGACTAGATTAGAAGGCAGGATGCTGCCATTTGGTGCCTCCAAGAAACTCATCTCTCAATAAAAGATAGACACTATCATAGGGTGAAAGGATGGAAAATGGTATTTCAAGCAAATGGGCCTATGAAACAAGCAGGGGTTGATATCCTAATATCTGACAACATTGGTGAAGAAACCAACATTAGTGAGGAAAGATAAAGAAGGTCATTTTATACCAATTAAAGGAACACTCCAACAGGAGGACATTACAATCCTAAACATCTATGCACCTAACATGAGGGCTCCTAGTTTCATCAAACAAACACTATTAGACTTAAGGTCACAGATAACATCAGACACAATTGTAGTGGGAGACTACAATACTGCACTCACCAATTGACAGGTAATCCTGGCAAAAATAAACAGAGAGACATCTGAATTAAATGATGTCATGGAACAAATGGACCTAACTGATATTTACAGAACATTCCATCCAAATGCTGCAGAATATATGTTTTTCTCAGCAGTATATGAACATTCTCTAAAAGAGACCATATATTAGGACACAAGGCAAATCTCCACAAATACAGGAAAATTAAAATAATCCCTTGTACTCTATCTGACAATAATGGGATTAAACTGCAAATCATCAATAAGAAAAGCTACAGAACATACAGAAATTCATGGAAACTAAACAGTACATTATTGAATGATCATTGGGTCATTGAATAAATCAATAAATACATAGAATCAAATAATGATGATAATACAATATACCAAAACCTTTGGGACACAATGAAGGAATTCCTGAGAGGGAAATTTATAGCACTCAGTGCCTATATTAAGAAATTAGAGAATTCACAAATATACAATTTAGTGATTCACCTTAAGGCCTTGGAAAAAGAAGAACAAGGCAAACCAAAATTCAGTGGATGAGAAGAAATGATAAAGATGAGGGCAGAAATTAATGAAATAGAAACCAAAAAAAAAAAAAAAAAAAAAATCCAAAGAATCAATGAAACAGAGTTGGTTCTTTGAAAGGATAAATAAGATTGATAATCCCTTAGCCAATTTGACCAGAAGAAAGAGAGAAGAGACAAAAATTAATAAATTTAGAGATGAAAAAGGCAACATCACAACAGATACCAAAAATTCATACAATTATAAGGATATAATTTAAGAACATATATGCCTCTACGTTTGAATATCTGAAAGAAATAGATGATTTCCTTGATGCATATGACCTACCCAAATTAAATCAAGATGAGATTAAACCATTTAAATAGACCTATAACAAGTACAGAGATCCAAGCAGTTATAAAAAGTCTCCCAAGTAAAAAAAAGGCCAGGCCCAGATGGATTCAGTGGTGAATTTTACCAGATTTTCATGGAAGAACTAACACCACTGCTTCTCAAACTTTTCCATAATATAGAAAAGGAAGAAATTCTATTGAATTCCTTCTATGAAGCCAGCATCACCCTCATACCAAAAGTAGAAAAAGACAGAACAACAAAAGAAAATTACAGACCAATCACCCTCATGAACACAGATGCAAAAATTCTGAACAAAATATTGGCAAACAGAATACAAGAATATATCATGAAGATTATTCACCCCAACAAAGTTGGCTTTATCCCAGGGATGTTTCAACATACACAAATCAATAAATGTAATTCATCATATAAATGGTCTGGAGAACAAAAACCACATGATCATCTCAATAGATGCAGAAAAGGTATTTGACAAAATCCAACATCCTTTCATGGTAAAAGTATTACAGAAACTGGGAATAGAAGGAACATATCTCAACATAATAAAAGCTGTTCATGACAAACCTACAACCAACATAATACTAAATGGAGAAAAATTTGAAGCTTTTCCACTAAATTAAGGAACAAAACAAGGGTGTCCACTGTAGCCACTTTTATTTACTGGAAGTCCTATCTATAGTAGTAAGTCAAGAGACACTCATAAAAGGGATACAAATTGGAAAGGAAGAGATAAAATTATCACTATTTGAAGATAATGTGATTCTACACATAAAAGACCCTAAAAACTCTTCCAGAAAACTGTTAGAGCTGATTAACACTTTTAGCAACATAGCAGGATACAAAATAAGTACACAGAAATCAGTAGCTTTCCTATATACTAACAACAAACCGGTTGAGGATGAAATCAAGGAATCTCTCCCATTCACAATTGCCTCAAAGAAAAAAAGTACCTTGGAATAAACCAAGGAAGTGAATGATCTGTATAATGTGAACTTTAAAACACTCAAGTGATAAATTACAGAAGACACAAAGAAATGGAAAGACATCCCATGTTCTTGGTTTGTAAAAATGTCAATCTTACCAAAATCAGTCTACATATTTAATGCAATCCTCATTGAAATTCCAATGTCATTCTTCACAGGAATAGAAAAATCAATCCTAAAATTCATTTGGAAACACAAAACAATTTGGCTAGCCAAAATGATTTTGAGTAACAAAAATAAGGCTGGTGGTATCACCATACCCGATTTTAAGCTATATTACAAAGTCATAGTAATGAAAACAGCATGGTATTGGCACAAAGGCAGACATGTAGATCAATGGACAGAATAGAGGACCCAGATGTTTATCCAGGCAGCTACAGCCATCTGATTTTTGACAAAACTGCCAAAAATACTCATTGGCAAGAAGACACCCTCTTCAACAAGAGGTGTTTGGAAAACTGGATATTTATATGTAGAAAGATGAAAATAGATCCTTGTCTTTCTCCATATACAAGAATCAAATCCAAGTAGATCAGGGACCTTAATATAAGACCTGATACTCTGAAATTGTTAGAGGAAAAGGTAGGGGGAAGCCTTCAACATATCATCTTAGGTAATGACTTTCTGAATATAACCCCAATTGCTCAGAAAATAAAACCACTAATCAACTACTGGGATCTCACAAAATTACAAAGCTTTTGTATAGCAAAGGACACTGTGAATAGAGCAAAGAGAATACCTACAGAATGGGAGAAAATCTGACAGAGGATTAATATCCAGAATACACAAAGAACTCAAAAAACAGAACAATAAGAAATCAAATAACCCAATTTAAAAAATGGGCTATGGAACTAAATAGAGAGGTCTCATCAGAAGAAACACAGATGACATATAAACATATAAAAATGTGTTCTACATCCTTAGCCATCAGGGAAATGCAAATTAAAATTACCTTGAGATTCCACCTCTCTCCTGTCAGAATGGCTACCATCAAGAAAACAAATGACGCCAGGTGTGGTGGTGCACAACTTTAATCCCAGCACTTGGGAGGCAGAGGTAGGAGGATTGCCATGAGTTCAAGGCCACCCTGAGGCTACATAGTGAATTCCAGGTCAGCCTGAGCTAGAGTGAGACTCTACCTCAAAAAAACAACAACAACAAAAAAGAGAATAAATGTTGGTGAGGATGCATTAAAATGTGAACCCTTCTACACTACTGATGGGAATGAAATCTGGTACAGCCATTGTGGAAATCAGTGTGGAGGTTCATGAGACAGCTAAAAATGGATTTTCCATATGATCCAGTTATAGCACTCCTAGGCATATATCCTAATGACTCTTCTTAGAGATACTTGCACAGCTATGTTTATTGCTGCTCTATTCACAATAGCTAGGAAATGGAACCAGCCTAGATGTCCATCCACAGATTAATGGATAAAAAAGTTGTGGTACATTTACACAATGGAGTTCTATTCAGCAGTAAAGGAAAATGAAATTATGAAATTTGCAGGGAAATGAATGGATCTGGAAAGGATTATACTAAGTGAGGTAATCCAGGCCCAGAAATCCAAATATCATATGTTCTCTCTCATATGTTGATCCTAGCTACAAATGTATAGTCTTCTATGGGATTTGGAACCAAAAATCAGTAGCAGAGGCCAATAACCCTGAAAATGGCTATAAGGGAGGGAGGACAGGACAGGTCTTAAGGGGATGTTATTGTGTATATGTAAATATAATAACAGATTACAGGGAGGGCAAAGGCCTAAATGAGATCAGGGGAAGAGATTGTATAAAAGAAGAGGGGGGGATAATCAAAATTCAAGATATTCTGAATAAGACATATGAAAATCTACTAAATCTACTTTCTTTAATAATGGCACATCCAGAAGCCATATATTATTACTAGAACATTTTCAATGCCAGGTACAGGATTCCTTCTAGTGAACTGTTTGGCAGGGAGGTCCCTGTTGCCTCTAAAACATTATAGCCTATTACCAAGTCTCTTGTTTTCCCATGAGAAAGATATGGTAAGACCCTATTGCAGGAGACTTCACATGCCTGAGCAGCAAAGTCACTGAGAAATCAAGCTGGTGCTGAGAAGAAAACCTTCTCCCTGTATCCCAGACAACTGAAAGCAGGAATAAGCTGCACTGTATGCAGCCTTATGGGAGACAGAAGTCATTAGGAGTGAAAACAGTGGACACTGAAAGCCTCAAGTTTGGCCAGACAGGCCAAATGACTGAATGAGTGCAATAGTGGCATGTCTGCTCTGGGGGAAACCAACAGTTCTTTAATCAGACTGAAGGCCCATTCTATGGGAGGGAATACATGCCTGGTACTGAAAACCTAATCAAAAGCCTATGGCAGGGGAGATCATGAGCCTTAAGGGTATAAAGCCTGCTCTTGTCTGGATAAATGCATATATTACTCTCACCAAATTGTCCTGAAAGCTCTACACTTGATGTTCAGACTCATATATTAATGCTACTCTCAATTCTGGTTAGAGAAGCTTCTCTTTTCAGATGGTGGTGACCAATGGGATGACCCAAAAGGCAACATAGTACTGAGAAGAAGGGGTGGAGGAGTGTCCAGTACTGAAACATCTCACACCCTCCAAGGCTCAGGGTCCATTGCAGAAGAGGTGGTGGAAAGACTGTAAGAGCCAAAGGAAGGTTAGCACTCCTTACATGCAACAGTCTGGACAGAATTTGGCCTTGATATCTAAAACTTCGCAGTTCCTAGCAATACCTACACAAGACCCTCATAGTAGGAGAAAAAGATTATGACATCAAATTAAAACAAAGACTAATGGAGAGAGGTGGGGCATATGAAGGAGAGCAGAGTTTTGAAGGGGAAAGTCAGCGAGGGGAGGGAAATACCATGGTTTGTTGTCTGTAAGTATAGAAGTTGTCAATAAAAAATTGTAATTTTTTAAATTAGGTAAAAACACAATGCATAATAAAAATAAAAGTTTATGATTAATAGTAGATTTAAATAAATCATGACAGATTAAAAATACTTGCAAAGCTTATCAAGGTAAGACTAATCTATCAGTATATAAAAGGTTCCTAGATATAAATATAAAGGACTGAGAGGTTCAGGTCAAGATGGTATCCACCTAAGCACACTTCAGCTCCTAGGGTAATATCAGGCAAGTTCTGTGGGGCTCCAGTGTGAGTAGGTTTTAGCAGACCTCACATGAGAGGGTACAGAGGGGTACAGTAGGGAATCTACTGATTCCCATGCTCTCAGGTAGCCCACTAGACTCTAGGGTTCCCCCAAGCACCCATCCCAACCTCCAGTCCCTTACCAGGTTCTTCACTGAGCTATCTGCAAGATCTGCTGACTGGGACCTTCACACTGTTCTCTCTCTCCAAGAAGTCCATTGACCATTGCCTGAGTGCCTTCCCCATCACCATGGCCCACACCTTCCCCCCTCTCCCAATGGCCACTACTCCTCACCCCCCTTCACTAACTGATTCACAATTATTCCCCCTCCCCCAGAGCTCCCCACCAACTGCCACCCTCATGCCTTTGCTCTCATGCCTTCCTCCTCTCCCACAGCCCCACCACTGTTTCTGGTCTGCAACTGGCTCCTACAGGCTGCACCAACTGAGCACACAACCCACCTGCCCTCCTGCCACCTGTCTTGCACCCTTTGTGGGCTGGCCAGAAGGCTGTCTCCACTCACCCTGATTGCAGACCCTCAACACCCTGTGCTGCCTGCAAGCACCTTTGTGCATGCCAATGCCATTGTCTCCCTAACACCAGCCAACTCCCTGATCTGGCCTGGACTGTGGAACTCAGCAACTCTCGCCACATCTCCAATGCCCCACCCCACTCCCAATGACTACTTGGGGAATCACAACATCCTGAGTAGGGGAACACAGGAAATCCAGGCAATCAACTGCCTGGGGAAACCAATGAGTCCTTCATAACCTGCCCATCTGGATTCAATATGAGAGCAAGGGTAAGTGCTTCAGTCTCAAGCCACAGGCAAGACACAGCTGAGGCAAGGTCAAAGGCATTCCAGCCCTCTAATCCCACCAGTGGTATTAAGCACCAGTACAGAGTGGCTGGTATACTTACCTCCTTCACAACCTGTGTATCTCAAAATACAAAGCTATCATTAGCCTATTCCATTCATACATAAAACATAACACTCACTGAAGACAATACAGAGCAAACTCTTGCTTCCTCCTTAATTAAATAAGATTCCCACACTGTGATGGGCAGATCACAACCCAAAAGAAACTACATGAAACATCAAATGGAAAGAGCTCCAGCAAGGTTGCTTAGTCTCACAATGAAAGTCTGCAAAAAACAAAACAAAACAAGCAAGCAAGCAAGCAAGCAAAAAAAAAAAAAAAAAAAACATAGAGGAGACAACAGGAAGAGGACTCCAAAATGAAGACACAAGATATGTGAACCTGACCAAGTAAATGGCTGAACTGGCAGAAAATCAACAAAAAACCAACAATTACATAAATGAAATCTACACAGCTGTCTTCACTAGGTTTGACCTAATAGACAAAGCCCAGAGAGACCTCAAAAGAGAGTTAAGTGAACTGAAGGTGAGCCAAAAAAATTAGAGGATCTCAATAATAAGTTGGTGAAGTTTAATGAAGACATAAGTAAATGCAAGAATGAATTCCAAGAGGCATTAAGAAAAGCAAAAAATTACCTAAAATTGGAACTTGACAAAGTGATGGTGGATACTTTACAGAAAAAGGCAATAGAAAATACAAACCAAATTGAACTAGTGAAAACCTCTCTAGAAGCCTTCAAGAACAGAGTGAATCATGTGGAGGACAGAACATCAGACCTGGAGAACACAACAGAAGAAACAGTTCAGAAGTCCACAGATTTTAATAAGTTCAAAAATTATTGTGAACAGAACATGAGGAAATTGTGGGATATCCTAAAGTGTCCTACCATTTGAATCACAGGTATACCAGAAGGGGTAGAAATTCAGACCAAAGGCATGGTGAACTTATTCAACAAAATTATCAAAGAAAACTTTCCCACCCTGTCAAAAGAGAGTCCCATCAAGATACAAGAAGCTAACAGAACTCCAAACAGACAAGACCAAAGAGGAAACTCTCCAAGGTACATCATCACTAAAACTCTAAACAACAAAAAGAGAAAGTACTAAAAACATCAAAAGAGAAACAATACATTACATACAAAGGCAACTCCATCAGAATTACCTCAGATTTCTCAATGGAAACCCTGAAAGCCAGAAGGGCCCAGAATGAAGCACTTCAAAGTCTAAAAACCTATGGTTTCCAACCCAAAACTACTGTATCCAGCTTAATATCCCTCATAATAGATGGTGAAAACAAAACTTTCCATGATAAAAGTCAGCTGTATGATTATATAAACACAAAGCCAAACCTACAGAGAATACTCCAGGGAATTCTCCAAACAGACGAGTCAAACAAGAGTGTAGAATAAGCAAATCACAATAACCAAAACTACAGCAGTCTGAAAAAAGCACAATTTCCAAGAAAACACTAAACCCTATAAAGCACCCCAACATGGCAGATTAATTCAAACCTCACACTTATAACCATATATATTAACTGTCTTAATTCACCCATCAAATGACACAGCCTAACAGGGTGGATCAGAAAAATGGACCCTTCAATTTGCTATCTTCAAGAAACCTACCTCACCACTAAAGAGAAATACCTCCTAGGGTGAAAGGATGGAAAATGGTACTTTAAGCAAATGGGGAAAAAAAAAAAAAAAAAAAGCAGGAGTTGTTATATTAACATCTGATAAAATAGACTTCAATGCAAAAGTGATCAAAAAGAACAAAAAGGCCACTTCTTACTCATCAAAGGAATGATCCAAAAAAAGGACATCACAGTCATAACTCTACACACACCAAACATGTGCACCACAGTTTATAAAACAAAACATACTTGACAACAAATAAACACCAACACCATCATAACTGGGGACTTTAATACTCCACTATTAGCAATAGACAGATGATCCAAACAGAAAATCAACAGCAAAGTAAGAGAGCTCAACAACACCATAGATCAACTAGACCTAACAGACATCTATAAAACATTGTACCTGAATTCTACAGACTACATGTTCTTCTCAGCAGCCCATGGAACCTTCTAAAAAGTTGATCATGTATTAGACTATGAAACCTGCCTCCATAAATTAAGGAAACTTTACATAATTTTCTGCATCATATTAGATCGCAATGCTATAAATCTAGAAATTAACAAAAGATGCTTCAGGAATTCCACCAGACCCTGGAGATTGAACAGCACACTTTTAAACAATAAATGGGTAGTGGAAGAAATAAAAAAGGAAATTGTAAATTTTCTAGAATTGAATGACAATGAGAACACAACTTACCAAAACTTCCATAGGGGAAAATTCGCAGCACTAAATGCCTTCATAAGAAAGACAGAGAGATCCCAAATTAATAACCTAACCATACACATACAGGTGGTGGAAAAACAAGAAGAACCCAACCCAAAAAGTTCCACATGGAAAGAAATGATCAGGAGCAGAGCAGAAATTAGTGAATTGGGAACTACCCAGTATTCACAGAAAGCCAGATGCACAAAATGGCACATGCATCTGGAGTTTGTCTGCAGTAGAAGGAGGCCCTAGAACACCCATTCTCCCCCTTTCTCTTCCTTTCTCTTTTTCTTTCTCTCTCTCCTTGCAAAGAATTTAAAAATATGTTTTAAAAATTATGTCCATGAAAATTTGGATGCTTTACATATCCCAGCTGTCAATACTGCAATAAGAAAATTTAATCTGCATAATTGTGAACATATGAAGAAGTAATCAAAATGTATATAACAAAAATAGAGAAAGAACATTTTTATTAATAGCACACACACACATATATATAATTTTTTTGTTTTTTTTTTTGAGGTAGGGTCTCACTCTAGCTCAGGCTGACCTGGAATTCCTTATGTAGTCTCAGGGTGGCATTGAACTCATGGCGATCCTCCTACATCTGCCTCCCAAGTGCTAGGATTAAAGGCATGCACCACCATGCCCAACATATATATAATTTTTTTAGTCAGTGAATACAGTTAAGTGGGTACCATTGTTAGCCTCCTCCTTGTCCTCTCCCCTCCACAGGGACCCTCCTTGTTGGGGTATATTGGTCGTGCATTGTGGGATTAGCCTTTAGTTTTGGGTAGGAGGAAATGTCTCTGTGTGTCATGACCCAACATGTGGCTCTGACATTCTTTCTGCATCCTCTTCCACAAATTTGCCTGAGCCATGTTGGGTTCATATTAGGTCTGCTTCCATGTTGAGATCTTGGGAGCCTCTGTGTCTCTGGATATCTGGTTTGTTAGGGGTTGCTTCTTCTCTATGTCTATCTCCTTCACCATTGTGCTGGTTCCTGGTTCACCAAGAAAACAGCATTCTTGCATATTTCCCCAATTATTCTTAGTTTCAGCTGGGGCCCTTTTGAGGTATGATGGGGTGGTTCTCTCCTTAGGATCTGTGTCTGTCTGAAAAAGAGAAGCAGATTTTTCGACGGAGAGTCAAGTTAGCACCAAGTAAATGTGATAACCATTATTTTTCAGAGAGAGTTTAATGGAGAGCAGGCTCAGTTTTGGATATGGTTCTGACTTGTTTCCCAGCTCCAGCTATGGGTTCTATTCTACTGAGCATATCAGTTAGCCAAATTGAGAGCAGTTTGTTTCCCACTATGGCTAATGCACCACTATTGCAATTGTATGACCATCACATCAGGTTGTTCCCTGCTAAGTACATTAGACCATGCGTTGCTTGGACAGGTATTGGTCATTATCCCCCAGTCACTCATGTAGCAGCTTCCAGCACTAGATGTCCTAACTGTCTGGGGATTGACTCTCTTCCAGCTTCCAGCCATGTCACTCCATGATATGTGCCAACAGTGTATGGTATCTTCAGCAGTAGGGTCTTACCACTAACCTATGGTGGGTCATCAAGTGCTCTGACATAAATCTGTCTTCTTTTGGGAGACCTTGTAGGTTTCTCTGATCAAAAGCTTCTTGTGGATGATATCCACCTGCTGGTACTGGGAGATACAGGTCAGTGCTCAAGAAGAGAAGGAAGAAAAATATTAGTGATATAAAAGTGAGAGAGAGAGAGAGAGAGAGAGAAACAGAAACAGAAACAGAAACAGAAGCAGAAACAGAAACAGAAACAGAAACAGAAACAGAAAAAGAAACAGAAACAGAAACAGAAACAGGAGGAGATAATGGTCAATTTTCGCCATACACTCTCCAGGGCCATGTGAATCCAGTGTTCCATCTAAGGGCCTGGTGAAGGTTCAAACATTTGGTCTTTTAGGATGTAGTGTTATAGTACCCTTGCTCTTTGAGTCCAGTTTTGTGTCCCTCATGCCCTCCCTTACTCTTCCCTCCCTCCCCACCCTTCCTATTGTCCAGTCCTTGAGATGCTTGCTGGGTATGCCGATAACTTGTGTAGATTCAGGTTAGGATCTGTAGATGAGTGAGACTATGTGGCAATTATCTTTCTGTGATTGGGTGAGTTCACTGAGAATGATCTGTTCCAGGTTCAACCATTTTTCTTCAAATTTCATTGTGTCATTTTTTCTTAGTGCTGTGTAGAATTCCATCATGTAGATATACCACATCTTAGTTATCTATTCATCTAATGATGGACATCTGGGTTGATTCCAGCTCTTGGGTATTATGAATTGAGCAGCTATAAAGATGGTTGAGCAAATCTCTCTGAGCTGAGGCATGGAGAATTTAGGGTGCATGCCCAGTAATGGAATAACTGGGTCTGTTGGTAACTCTATAGTCAGTTTTTTTTGGGAGTCTCCATATTGCTTTCCAGAGTGGTTGTACCAGCTTACATTCCCACCAATAGTGGATGTGGGTTCCTATTTCTCCACACCCTCACCAGCATTTATTTGCATTTGAGTTTTTGATGTTGCTATCCTTCCTGGAGTAAGGTGGAATCTCATAGTTGTTTTAATTTGCATTTCCCTGATAATTAGGGATAATGAACAATTCCTTAAGTGTGTGTTTGCCATTTGTATTTCTTCCTCTGTGAACTGCCTGTCCATTTCTTTGCCCCATTGTGTGAGTGGGTTGTTTGACTTTCTGTCCTGTCTTATTGCTTGAGCTAGGACTTTCAGTACTATATTGAAGAGCAGAGGTGAAAGTGGACACCCCTGTCTTGTTCCTGATCTCAATGGGAATTCCGTCAGCCTTTCTCCATTAAGTATTGTTTGGGCTTCAGGAGCTTTGTATATAGCCTTTATTGTGTAAAGATATAAACCTACCATGCCTATTCTGTCCAATGTTTTTTTTTTTTTGTTTTTGTTTTTTTTTTTTTGGTTTTTTGAGGTAGGGTCTCACTCTAGCCCAGGCTGACCTGGAATTCACTTTCGAGTCTCAGGGTGGCCTCGAACTCATGGCAACCCTCCTACTTCTGCTTCCCGAGTGCTGGGATTAAAGGCGTGCGCCACCACGCCCGGCTTCTATCCAATGTTTTGATCATGAAGTGATGTTATATTTTGTCAAAGGCCTTTTCTGCATCTATCAAAATGATCATATGGTTTTTGTGTTTAGCCTTGTTTATGTGGTGTTTTACATTGACAGATTTCCATATATTGAACCACCCCTGTGTTCCTGGGATGAAGCCCACTTGATCAAGGTGGATAATGGATTTGATGTGTTGTTGGATTTGGTTTGTAAGGATTTTGTTCAGGATCTTTGTGTCTAAGTTCATCAGAGAAATAGGCCTGTAGTTTTCTTTTCTTGCAGCATCTTTGCCTGGTTATGATATTAGGGTGATAGTAGCTTCATAGAAGGAGCTGGGGAGCTTTCCCTGTTCTCCAATTGTGTGGCACAGTTTGAGAAAGATTGGTTTCAGTTCTTCTATGAAGGTTTGATAGAATTCAGCTGAGAAGCTCTCTGGTCCTGGACTCTTCTTTTTGGGGAGGGTTTGTTTTAAATACCTTTTCAATTTTGATGGGTGTGATAGGTTTGTTTAGGAGATTAATCTGCTCTGAATTTAGCTTTGGTAGATGGTATGTGTCTAGGAATTTATCAATTTCCTCCATATTTTCCAATTTTATGGAGTAGAGGTTTTTGAAGTAAGACATGATGAATCTCCCAATTTTGCTTATGTCTGTTGTGATATCTCCTTTTTTTTTTTTTTTTTTTTAGGTAAGGTCTCACTCTAGCCCAGGCTGACCTGTAATTCACTATGGAGTCTCAGGGTGGCCTCGAACTCACGGAAGTCCTCCTACCCCTGCCTCCCAAGTGCTGAGATTAAAGGCATGCGCCACCATGCCCAGCTGTGATCTCTCCTTTTTCATTTCTAATTTTATTAATTTGAAGCACCTGTTTTTTTTTTTTTTTTGTTGTTGTTGTTTTTGCTTGATCAAATTGGACAGGGGTTTGTCAATCTTATTTTTTCAAAGAACCAACTTTTTGTTTATCAATTTTCTTAATTGTTTACTTAGTTTCCAATTCTTTAATTTCTGCTGTGATCTTAATTATTTCTTTCCATCTGGAGCTTTTTGGGTTGGATTCTTCTTGCCTTCCATTGCTTTAGGGGTATGGTTAGGTTATTGATTTGGGATCTCTCTGTGTTTGTTATGTGAATTTTCTCCTGAGGACTGCCTTTATTGTGTCCCATAAGTTTTGGTACAATGTGTTCTCATTGTCATTCATTTCTAGAAATTTCTCAATTTCACTTTTTATTTTGTTCACTACCCATTTATTGTTTAAAAGTGTGCTGTTCAGTTTCCAGGACCCAATGGGATTTTTGGTTGGTATTTTATCGTTGATTTCTAGCAATATAGCATTGTGATCTGATATCATGCAGGGGATTATGTCAATCTTCCTTAAATAGATGGAGGCAAGCTTTGTTACCTAGTATATGATCTATTTTAGTGAAGATTCCCTGGGCTGCTGAGAAGAATGTGTAGTCCATATGTTTGGGGTAGAATGTTTTGTAGATGTCCATTAGGTTTAATTGTTACATGGTTTTGTTGAGCTCTCTCATTTCCCTGTTGAGTTTCTGTTTGGATGATCTATCTATTGCTGATAATGGTGTACTGAAGTCCCCAACTATGATGGTGTTGGTGGTTATTTCTGTTTTATTGTCAAGTAGGTTTTGTTTTATGAATTGTGGTGTCTCTGTGTTTGGTGCATAAAGATTGATGATTGTGATATCCTCTTTCTGGATCATTCCATTGGTCAGTAGAAAGTGGCCTTCTTTGTCTTTTTTTGATTATTTGGGGTTTGAAGTCTATTTTATCTGATATTAGTATGGCTATGCCTGGTTGTTTCTTATTCCCATTTTCTTGGATTATCATTTTCCATGCTCTCACCTTGAGGAGGTGTCTGTCTTTAGTGGTGAAGTGTATTTCTTGAAGACCACAGATTGAGGGGTCTAATTTTCTGATCCACCTTGTTAGCTTGTGTCTCCTGATGGATGAATTAAGACCATTGATATTTAGGGTAATGACTATGAGGTTTGATTTGGTCCCTCCATATTATGTTGGTTTATGTGGTTTGGTGTTTTCATGGGCTTAAAAAGTTATTTGTGCCTTCTCTGAGTTAGTTTACTGTGATCTACTTCTTGTAGGCACTTTGGGTTTATTATTTGATTATTCTGTGTGGAGAATTTCCTGAAATACTCTCTGTAGGTTTGGTTATGTGTTCATATAGTTGTAAAGCTGGATTCTGTCATGGAAGGTTTTTCTTCCACCATCTATTATGAGGAATGCTTTTGCTGGTTAGAGTAGTTTGTGTTGGAAGCCATAGGTTCTTAGAGTTTGCAGTATTCCATTCCAGGTCCTTCTGGCCTTCCAGGTTTCCACTGAGAAGTCTGAAGTGATTCTGTTGGGGTTGCCTTTAAATGTGATGTGTTGTTTTTCCCTAGCTGCTTTTAGGACTTTCTCTTTGGTGTCAATGTTTAGAGTCTTAATGACAGTATGTCTTGGAGAGTTTCTCCTTTGGTTCAATCTGTTTGGAGTTCTGTTAGCTTCTTGTATCTTAATTGGTTTTTCTTTTGAGAGATTGGGAAAATTTTCTTCAATTATTTTGTTAAATAAGTTCTCCAAGCCTTTGGTCTGAATTTCTTCCCCTTCTGGTATTCCCATGATCTGAATGTTAGGATGTTTAAGGGTATCCCACATTTCCCTCATGTTCTCTTCACAGAAAAAAAATTTTTTTTTCTTGGTTTTTCAAGGTAGGGTCTCACTCTAGCCCAGGCTGACCTGGAATTCACTATGGAGTCTCAGGGTGGCCTTGAACTCACAGCAATCCTCCTACCTCTGCCTCCTGGGTGCTGGGATTAAAGGCGTGCACCACCACACCCAGCTTTCTTCACAGAAAATTTTGAACTTATTGAAACTTTTTCATTCTCGAACTATTTCTTCTGTTTTGTCTTCCAGATCTGAGTTTCTATCCTCCACGTGGCTGACTCTATTCTTGAGAGCCTCTAAGGAGTTTTGGCCTTATTCAAGTAGGTTTGCATTTTCTAGTACTTTTCTATGTATGGCTTCCATCACTCTGTCAAGTTCCCTTTTCACATCATTTTCTGATTTTCTTTTTTTTTTTTTTTAATATTTTTATTTATTTATTTGAGAGAGAAGCAGAGACAGAGAGAGAATGAGTGCACCAGGGCCTCAAGCTGTTGCAAACGAACTCCAGACACATGCGCCAGTTTGTGTATCTGGCTTACATGGGTCTTGGGGAATTGAGCCTAGGTCCTTTGGCTTTGCAGGCAAGCACCTTAACCACTAGGCCATCTCCCAGCCCATTTTCTGATTTTCTTGATGCTCCTTGGTATTCCTCCTGGTAGATCTTTATGTCTTCATTTAGCATAGCCAGCTGGTTTTTTAGGTCCTTTTTTTTTTTTTTTTTTTGCTTTCCTGTATATCCTTTAACTGTTTTTGGACCCCTTCCGTTTTCTTGTCTATTAGGTCTAGTGTAGTGATGGCAGCATCCACATGATTATCAGTCTTTAGTATCTTGTTCAGGGTTGCATTGCTCATAACTTCATTTTGGGGTTCAAATCCTATTGTCTCTTCTATGTTTTTATTAGAGAAATCCATTGTAGGACTGGGAGATTTTATTGGATTTACTTGCACTTGATTTCTTTTATTTATTCCTTTTGCACTGTGGTTTGCCCATCACTGTGTGGGCCAGGATGAGTGGGATTGTGGTCATGATGGGCAGGGGAGGTGGTGCCTGTTGGGAGCTGCAGCTGCTCTTTGACTTCGGGAGCTGCAGGTGGTCTTTGATCTCTTAACACAAAGGCCTTATCCTACAGCCTAGGTGAGAAGGCAGCCCAGTTACAATGGCATTATTTTTTTTTTTTTTTTTTTTTTTTTTTTTTTGGTTTTTCGAGGTAGGGTCTCACTCTAGCCCAGGCTGACCTGGAATTCACTATGGAGTCTCAGGGTGGCCTCGAACTCACGGCGATCCTCCTACCTCTGCCTCCCGAGTGCTGGGATTAAAGGCGTGCGCCACCACGCCCGGCTTACAATGGCATTATTTAACATACAGCCTAGGTGAGGTGAGTGCCAGGAAGAGGCATTACCATATGGCCCTGGTGAAGCTGACCTTAGGCACGTAGGCATTATCGAGAAAGTTTTGTCTTCTGTATATAAGCTTTTGTCCACCTGAATAAACTAGAGCCTTGATCAGAACTTGTCTTAGCTCCATTCCTTGTGTTCTTGTCTCAGGTTCATTCCCACTCCTTCCTTTGAGGCCCGTTCCAATCTTATGTGCCACAGGCCGGCACAGTGCCACTTCAGGGGGCAGAGGCAGGGGTGAGGGATGAGCGGATCTGAAGTCATGTGGGGGTGGGTTGTGTGGGGTGAGGGCAGGGTGGCAAGGCTCAGCAGTCATGTGGGGGCAGGGTGGTGTGGATCAGAGCAGGTCTGAAGTCATGGGAGATTTGGTAGGGGCCTAGCAGAGCAGGTTGAAGTCATGGAGGGCAGGGCAGGGCAGAGTGGAGTGGGTTGGAAGTCATGTGGGGGCAAGGTTGATGGGGCCGGTCTGAAGTCACAGGTGGGGGTCAGGGCTTGGCTGAACAGAGCAGTCTGAAGTTGCGGCTGGGGCGGACCAAGTGGAGCATGTCCAAAGTTGTGGGGGGATCTGGGCCCAGCAGGGTGTGCCAAAGTTTGGGGTGGGTGGAGCTGAGTCCACAGGTTCCAAAGTCGTGGTGGTCAGGGCAGCATGGAGAAGTACTGAAGTGGGGGGTTCTGAGGATGCAGAGGGGGTGGGGGGATGGTGGGGTATCTGAGAACATGTGGACAGGTGGGGGTGAATCTGGGTGATTGCCTGTGCCCTGGGGTGCAGGTAGAACTACTGGCCTAGGTCTCCTTGCCTGCAGTTAGTGCAAGAATAGCCGGAGGCTGGATTCTGGCTAGGATGTGTGCTTGGGGGGAATTGGGGAACTGATGGGTTACCTGAGAGTGTGGGAATCAGCCGATTCCCTTTATTGCCCCTCTGCACCCTCCCACTAGCAATCTATTAGAGATTGCTCTCCCCTAAAAGACCCAGTGACCCCTCAATTCCTTGCCTCTCCTTCCCGGGAGTTTTGGCACAGTTAGGTAGACATCTTGACCAGAAGCCAATAACCTATATATTGATACTACCTATTATTTTGCAAGGATTCTGTGATAAGATATTTGTTAGCTTTTTGTTTTGTTTTTCAAATTTTCGAGGTAGGGTCTTACTCTAGTTCAGGCTGACCTGGAATTCACTATGTAGTCTCAGGGTGGCCTCGAACTCATGGCAATCCTCCTACCTCTGCCTCCCGAGTGCTGGGATTAAAGGCGTGTGCCACCACGCCAGGCTCTTGTTAGCTTTTTAATAGTAACAATTTATTGTGATTTCCTTTAGTTTTACTTTTAAAGACTGCTGTCACCTTAATGCAAGCCACCACTTTCTCTCATTAAGATATCAAAAAATGAGCAAAAATATCAGTAGATGTTTCTTAAGGAAAAATTATAGATGGCAATATGTATATGAGAAAACTGCAGTGTAACTGTGAATTACAAATTTCCTAATTATCAGTAACATTGATGTCTTCCTGTCATTATAATAGGTACTGAAGCATGAAAGATCATTAGTGTTGGTGACGATATGGAGAAAAAGGCAACCTTGTGCACTGTTGATGAAAATATAAATTAGTGCACCTGTTACGGATAATAGGAGGTTCCTCAACACACACATACACACACAACTAGAACTGCTATATGATCCAGTAATCCCAGTACTGGGTGCATATCCAAAAGAAAGGAGTTAGTATGTAGAAAACATATCAGCATTCCCATGTTTATTGAAGCACCAGTCACAATAGTAAGAACATGAAATCAGCTGAGGTACCCATCAACATATCAATGGATAAAGAATATTTGACATAAACCCTCCCCTTCCCCAATACAATACCATTCACCTTTAAAAGGATAGGATCCTGACATCTGAAGCAGCAGGAATGAACCTGAAGGACATTTTGTTAAGTGAAATAAGCCAGGAACAGAATGACAAATACTGCATGATCTCACTCATACATTGTTGCTATTACCTTCTTCTTGGGACAAACATTAGACCAGAAGCAGCTTAAGGGAGGAAATAATTTATTTCAGGCTTACAGGGGAAGTTCCATCATAGAGGAAAAAGCTAGTTCACTTCCATAGATCTATAGCAGAAAGGCAAAAACACCACACAAGGCTGGAGAGATGGCTAAGTGGTTAAGACACTTGCCTGCAAAGCCTAAGGACCTGGGTTTGATTCCCCAGGCACCCACATAAAGCCAGATGCACAAGGTGATGCATGCATCTGGAGTTTGTTTGCAGTGGCTGGAGGCCCTCTTGTGTCCACTTTCTCTGGGAGAAAAAAGAAAAAAGAAAAAGAAAAACATCCAACAGACAGAAAAAACCAATAGCCAGAGCTAAAACTGGCTCTCAATACACCCAGTAGGGCTAGTCTGAAGTCTCCTACCTTGCACCCCAGTGACATGGCTCCTCCATCAGGGATCTGTCTGCTGGAGAATTAAGTAGGAAACATTCAAAAATACCCAAGTCTGTGGGGGACATATATTTGCATTCAAACCACATGAACTCATAAAAGGTTAAGTAAAAGCAGAGAGACTGGGTGTTAATGGCTCACACTTGTCATCACAGCACCTGGGAAGCTGATATAAGACTATCAGCATGAGTTCCAGGACAGCTGAGTTACAGTGTAAGATCCTGTCTCAAAAAAAATAAAATGATTAATTAAAAGATAGAGAGAAGCAGAAAGTAAAATGATGGCTCTCCAGGGGCTAACTGGAGAGAATGAATTAGAGAGATGTTAGTCAAAGGATACAAAATTTTACTTAGAAAGAGTGAGTTTGTCACAACCTAGTGACTATAATTAATAATAATAATAATGTACAATGAGGTCGAAATGTTTTAAGATACAAACTCAAATGTTTAAGAGCTAAATTGCTGACTACTGCAAATTATGTTAATACATGAAAAAAGGTTAAACAAGTTCTGTGATGGATTTTTGGGTTTTAGGTGATGTTTTCAAATTGTCAATCAGGCACAGCTGTGGAGGGAATCAGTTTTTGATCCTTACAGCTACTAGAGATATGGAGAAGATCCAAAATCATAAGGGACAAAACAAACAGGAAGTTGATCCTCACCAAACTAGGAGAGAGCAGGAACCTGTGAGTGCACACCTTTATTGGGCCAGGACTGGGCAGAAAAATGTGACTGCCCTTTCTTTGAAAGCAACTGAGGCAAGAAGCATGAGGGGGGTGGTCTACTTAAGGCAGGTGTGAGAAAAGATTTGAGGCAGGGTTTTTTTCCCTCTTTTTTGGAGGGGATGGGGGAGAGGGGTTATTGGAGAGCAAATCTATGACCTTGCATATGCTAGGCAAGTGTTCTACCACTGAGCCACATCTCCAGCCCTGTCATCTGAAATAGACTATGTTTACCAGCTTTGTTTCAGATAGGTGTGGTCAAGTCACTATATTCAGGATAGTGAGTTATAAATGGATCTTTTTCGTGAACTGGAGAGACTTCTTTTTTTAAAAAAATAACTAAACTGAAGACAAATTCCTTTTGTCTTCCCTCCTTTTTCTCTGTGCAGTCTAGAATGTGGATATAGCTGGAGCTCCAGCAGCCATCTGGAAACAGTGAAGCTTCCTGGAGGATGGAAGCCAAAGGGTAGGACAAAGAGGAGTACTAATGAAGGTATCATACCAGTCCCAGTCTGCCTTCATCCAAATGTTAAATGAAAATAAACATTTTTAGACCATTATTTTTGGTGGTTTTCTAATCTATACAACCAAACTAATCCCATGTCTGTAAGAGGAGGTATGCATTTAGAGGTTAATATTATGCACATTTGGAGGTTAATATCATGCATTCAATACTGAAAACAATGGGATAATGTGGTGATTAATACTGATTGTTTGCAAACTCTGGTACTTAATGTTCCTTGTCAACTTGACTGCATTTACAGACACTGAGGAAGTTGGTAAGGTTCACCTCTGAGTGTGCTGGGAGTGTTTTCAGCAAGGATTAATTGGGTGAGGAAAACCCATCCTGAACGTGGAGCTGGAGAAGGAGAATGGAGAAGGTAGAAGACAAAAACTCAAACTCATGGACCCTGCACTCCTGCAGTGCAAGCAGGCCTGGGTTCCTAGGGGCTGCATGAACCTTGCATGGGAGTAGGACTGGGCTCCTGGTTTCCAAGCTCCCAGTTCCCCTACCTCTGGTGTGGGACTGGTTGGACCTTGTGGTCCTGCAGCATGAGTAGTCCCCCTCCCCATTGCCCACATCCCACAATAGGTGCCTCCGCTGCCTCCTTGGCACCTTGCTCCTGCCTCAGATGGGGCTCACAGGAGCATCTTTGAAGCTCAGGGGATATCCATGCATCTCCACAACCTGCTCAGCTGGGGTAGAGTGGGGGAATAAGGGCTGCTCCCGAGCCCCACAGGCAAGGCATAGCATGGCTATGACCACAGTCTGAAGAGATTCTGGACCTCCAAACCAGCTCTTGTATCAGCCACCAGTCCTAAGCTACATACCTACTTGCAACCTCCACAATCTGCACATCTGTGGTTTTAATTCCTTCCCACTTGAATCTAGTTAAAGCCTAAAACAGAACACTCACTGAAGATCCTAGAAGGACAAATACTTGCTGACTCAATAAAATAAGACTTTTACCCAAATATTTGTAGACACCAACACACACACGCACACACACATACACACTCAAAAGTCAGCAAGCTGAGAGATCTCCACCAAAGATACCTAGTCCCACAGTGGAAGCTTCCAGTGAAAACATAGAAGAGACAAGAGAAATTGAATGCCAAAATGAAAACACAATAAGCTATTTGAGCCTGACTAAGCAAATTGCTGAAGTGGAAGCAAATCACCAAAACCCTACAATTGCATAAGTGAAATAAATACAGCCTTGGTCACTAGGCTTAACTTAATTAAGGAAAACCTGGAAGACATCAAAAGAGAGATAAATGAGTTGAAGGTGAGTAGCAAATGGAAGATCTCAACACCAAGCTGATAAGCCTTAATGGAGATATGATCAAATGAAAGAATGAACTTCAGGAAGCATCAGTAAAATCAAACTCAACTTGAAATTTGACCTCAAAAAAGAGATGGACATGATACAGAAAAACAAAGCAAAAAACAAAAATCAAATAGAGCTTTTAAAAGTCTCTCTAGAAGCCCTTACTAATAGAGTCAATCAAATAGAGGACAGAACCTCTGAGCTACAAGACAAGAGAGAAGAAATTGATTGGGAGTCCAAAACCTTTGCTAAGTTCAAATAAATCTTTCAAGGGCTGGAGAGATGGCTCACCAGTTAATATAATTGCCTGCAAAGCCTAACAACCAAAGTTTGATTCCCTGGCACCCATATAAAGCCAGATGCACAAAGTGGCACATACATCTAGAGTTCATTTGCAGTAGCCGGAGGCCCTGGTATGCCCTTCCTCTCTGTCACTCATCTATCTCTCTCTGCTTGAAAATAAATAAATTTTAAAAAATCATGCAAACAGACTGAGGGAACTGTGTGGTACCCTAAAATGATGAAACGTCTGAATCATGGATATACCAGAAAGGGAAGAAATCTAGGCCAGAGGCATAGAGAACATTCAACAAAATTATTGAGCAAAAATTTACCATAATGCAAAAGAGAGGCCCATCCATATACAAGAAGTTTATATAACACCAAACAGATAGGGCCAAAGAAGAAACTCTCCAAGGCACATGATAGTGAAAACTCTAAATAATGAAAACTGAGAAAATGCTAAAAGCAGCAAGAGTAATAACTCATTACATACAAAGGCAATTTCATCAGAATTAGCTCAGATTTTTCAATGGAAACTATGAAGGCCAAAAGGGCTTGGACCAGAGCACTTCAAAGCCTAGAAATCTATGGCTTCCAATCCAAGCTACTTTACCCAGCAAAAGTATTCTTCACAATAGATGGAGAAAGAAAAACTTTCTATGACCAAAGCCAGCTCTATGATTATATGAACACAAAGCCAAACCTACAGAGAATACTTCAGGAAATATTCCACAGAGGAGTTGAACAAATAACTTCAAGAATGTATCAAAGGATGAATATAATAACTGAATGAAACTAGAGTAGGAATGAAAAAGTTCAAAGCACCAAACCCCTTAAACCCTTTAGCATGGCAGGGATTAAATCAAACCTTACTGTTATAACTTTAAATATTAATAGTCTTAACTCACCCATAAAAAGACAAAAGTTAACAGGGTGGATCAAAGAAATGGACACTTCAATTTGCTGCATTTAAGAAACCCACCTCACCATTAAAGATAGACACCTCCTGAGGAGGAAAGGATGGAAAAATGATTTTCCAAGCACATGGAAATAAGAAATAAGTGACAGTGGCTATATTAATATTCAATCAATAGACTTCAAACCAAAACTAATTAAAAAGGACAAAGAGGCAATTTTTTTTACTCATCAGGAAAATGATACAACAAGAAGAAATCACAATCATAAATCTATATCAACCAAACACAGGTGCACCCCATTTTATAAAGCAAAACCTACTTGACAACAAATCAGAACTGTATCCCAATACCATCATAGTAGGGGTCCTCAATATCCCATTGTCATAATTAGATGGATCATTCAAGAAGAAAATTAACAGGGAAATAACATATATTAACAACACCATAGATAAATTAGACCTAACAGAAATCTACAGAACATTCTATCCCATTTCTACAGAATGCATGTTCTTCTCAGACACTCACAGGAACCTTCTCCAAAATAGATCATATATTAGGGAATAAAGCATGCACCCATAAATTTAGGAAAATTGGCATAACTTTCTGCATGATATCAGACCACAGTGATTTAAATCTAGAAATCAGCAATAATACAAACGATATAACTTGGACCAGCTCCTGGAGAATGAACAACATGCTACTGGACAATGAATAGGTCATAGAAGAAATCAAAAATGAAATTGTAAAATTTCTTTAACTGGATGATGATGAAAATACAACATACCAAAACTTATGGGACACAATGTATGCAGTCCTAAGGGAAAATTTTATAGCACTAAATGCCTTTATAACAAAGACAGATCTCAAATTAATATCCTAACCATTCCCCTAAAGGCATTGAAAAAACAAGAACAATCTCAAACACTAAGAGTTCCAGACAGAGCGGCAGAAACTAATGAATTTGAAACCAACAGGTGGTTCTTTGAAAAAATAAAGGAGATTGGTAAACACCATGCCAACTTGATCAAATTAGAAAAAGAAGTCTCGACTTCCAGCCAACGATCTTAAACCATCACTCAACCAATGGGATCACATGAAGCTGAAGAGTTTCTTTACAGACAAGCATACAATAAGCAAAGCCAATAGATTACCCACAGAATGGGAGAAAATATTTGCAGGTTATCCAACTGATAGAGGCCTAATCTCTAGAATCTACAAAGAACTAAAAAATCTAAACAGTAAGAAGTCAAACACCCCACTCACAAAATGGGGCAAAGAGATTAACAGGCAGTTCATAGAGGAAGAAATACAAATGGCAAACATACACTTAAGAAAATGTCCATCATCTCTAATCATCAGAGAAATGCAAATTAAAACAATTATGAGATTCCACCTTACCCCAATAAGGATAGCAAACATCAAAAAATCAAATAAAAATAAATGCTGGTGAGGATGTGGAGAAGTAGGAACACTCATCCACTGTTGGTGGGAATGTAGGATGATACAACCACTTTGGAAAGAAATATGGAGACTTCTTAAAAAGCTGACTATAGACATACCAACAGACCCAGTTATTCCCTTACTGGGCATCTACCCTAAAACTTCAAACCACAGGCTAGAGAGATTTGCTCAACCATGTTTGTAGTGGCTCAATTTGTAATAGCTAAGAGCTGGAATCAACCCAGATGTCCATCACTAGAAGAATGGATAACTAAGATGTGGTATATCTACACAATGGAATTCTATAGAGCAGTAAGAAAAAATGACACAATGAAATGTGAGGAAAAATGGTTGAACCTGGAACAGATCATTCTCAGTGAACTTACCCAATCACAGAAAAAAAATTACCACATAGTCTCACTCATCTACAGCACCTAACCTGAATCTACCCAAGATACCTAACATATCCAGCAAGCACCTCCTAGACTAGACACTAGGATGGAAGGGGAGGGAGAGGAGGGCATCAAAAGGGTGGGAAACACAAATCTAGACCCAAACGGCAATGTTACCATAAAATTCTACTTCCTAAGAGACAGACCAAATGGCTGATCCTTCACCAGGCCCTTACAGGGAGCACCTGAACCACAAGACACTGGAGAGGGTAGGATCAAGACTAACCTTAATCTTCTACATCTTCCCTCCCTCACTTCCCCTCCCCCCCCTCTCTCTTCTCTCTAACTCTTGTATATTAGTTATCTTTTTCCTCATTTTCTTAGTGGGCACTGACCTGTAGCTCCCAGAACCAGCATCAGTCTATCATCCACAATGAGCTTTTGATCAGAGAGACCTACAAGGTTTCCTAAAAGACAGACAGATTTCTGTCAGAGTACTTGATGACCCACCAAAGGTTAGTGGTAAGACCCTACTGCTGAAGACACCTTATGTGGTTGACATGCAAAACAGAATGGCATGGCTGGAAGTTGGAAGAGAGTCAGTCCCCAGTCAGCGCGTCTAGTGCCAGAAGGTGCTACATGGGCAACTGGGGGAAAATGACCAATATCTGTCCAAGAATCTCATGTTCTAACCTACTTAGCAGCAAATAACTTGTTGTGATGCCCACATAAGTGCAATAGTGGCACACAGCCATGGTGGGGAACCAACTGCTCTTAATTTGGCTAACTGATCTCCTCAGTGGTATGGGACCCATAGCTGGAGCTGGGAAGCAAGTCAGAACCATATCCAAACATAAGCCCACTCTCCAATATCAAGCTACCATCAATCATGGGCTACAAGAGGGCCTACACCTATTAAATTCTCTATATAAAAAAAGTAAGGGTTATCTCATTTGTCCTGGTGCTAACGTACTCTCCATTGGAGAATCTGCTTCTCTTTTTCAGATAGATGTAGATCCTAAGGAGAGAGCCACCCCATCATACCTCAAAAGGGCCCTGGCTGAAACTAAGAAGAATTGGAGAAACAAGCAAGGGGGCTGTTTTCCTGATGAACCAGATACCAGCAGAAGGGGGAAGGAGATCAACACAGAGAAAAATCAACTCCTACCAAGTCAGAGAGCCAGAGCCTCAGAGGCCCCCAACACCTCATCACTGAAGTAGACCAAAAATGAACCCAACATGGCTCAGGGAAATTTTGCGGAAGAGGGGGCAGAAAGAATGTCAGAGCCACATGTTGGGTCATGATATGCAGAGAAATTTATCTTACCCATAACTGTGGGCTAACTCCACAATGCATGACCCATATACCTCAACAAGGAGGGGCCAAGGGAAGGGGGTAGGTCACGGATGAGCCTAATAACGGTACCAAACTGACTGTATTTGCTGAATACAAAACTAACTAATAAAGAAAATTTTAAAAATAAGAAGTCTCAAAGGAGGAGGTCACAACAGACATCAATGTAATTGGAAGAATTATCAGGACTTATTTCCAAAACCTCTACTCCACAAAATCGGATAACCTGGAGGAAATGGACAAATTTCTAGACACATATCACCTACGAAAAGTAATCCCAGAGCAGATAAATCTCCTAAACAAACCCATTACATCCATTGTGATACTTAGTAACATCACCTAGGCCCAGAAAGCCAAACGCCACATGTTCTCTCTCATATGTGGATCCTAGCTACACATAATTGGACTTCTATGTGAGTTAGAATAAAACTCAGTAGCAGAGGCCAATAAGCTAGAAAAAGGATATAAAGGGAATAGAAAGGGAGGGATAGGGGACTTAATAAGATGGTATTGTATATTGTATACATGCAAGTAGAAGAACAGATTAATGGAAGTCGAAAGGCTTATGTGAGGTCAGGGGAAGAGACTGAGTAAAGGAAAGGTGGAGGGAGGGCTAATCAAAATCTAAGAGGGTGTGAATAAGTTACATGGAAACCTACTTTGTTGGACAATGGAACACCCAGAAGCCATACAATGTTACTAGAAAATTTTCAGTGCCAGGGATGGCAGTGACCTTGGGATGACTCAGAAGGCACCATGGTGCTGAGAAAAAGTGACAGAGGAGTGCTCAGCACTGAAACATCTCTGTCACATTTTCCAAAGCTCAGGGCCCATTGTGGAAGAGGTGGAAGAAAAAATGTAAAAGCCAAAGGAAGGGTAGGAGTCCTTACAATGTGGTCCTCCAGACACAAAATGGCCTGGAAATCCATGACCTCACAGTGCCTGACATTACCTACACAAGATGACCATAATAGGAGAAAAAGATGATGACATCAAAATAAAACAGAGACTGATTGAGAGGGGTAAGAGGTATTATGGAGAGTGAAGTTGCAAAGGGGAAAGTGGGGGGAGGGAATTACCATGGGTTATTTTTCTATAATTATGGAAATTGTCTTGGAGTGGTGGCACATGCCTTTATTTCCAGCACATGGGAGATAGAGGTAGGAGGATTGCTGTGAGTTTGAGGCCACCCTGAGACTACATAGTGAATTCCAGATCAGCTTGGGCTAGAGTGAGACCCTACCTTGAAAAAAAAATACCCTCCCCCCCAAAACAAAACCCACCTGGCGTGACTGAATAGAGTACTTGCAGATGCGGCCCTGAGTTTGAGAGTGCCAGTACTGCATAAATGACATGCTGGGACATGGCTATACTCAGGAGGATCAGAAGCTCAAAATTATCTTCAACTACATAATGACTTTGACTCTAGCCTGAGCTACATGAGGGACTATGTCAGAAGACAAAACAGTGTTGGAGAGATGACTTAGTAGTTAAGGCACTTGCCTGTGAAGTCTAAAGACCCAAGTTTGACTCCCCAGTACTACATAAGCCAGATGTCCATGGTAGTACATGTGTCTGGAGTCTGTTTTCAGTGGCTGGAGGCCCTGGTGTGCCCATTCTCTCTCTCTCTCTTTCTCTCTCCCTCTCTCTGCCTCCTTCCCTGTCTTTCTCAAATAGACAAACAAATATATAAATAATAAGAAAAAAACAACCATCAAAGCACTGAGAGGTTTTTTTTTGGAAAAAAAAAAATTTTTTTTGAGATAGTGTTTCATTCTGTAGCCTAGATTTGCCTGGAACTCATTATGTAGCCCAAAGGGAGGGCTTGAGATTTGTGACGAACTGTCTGCCTCAATCTCCCGAGTCCTGGGATTACAGGTGTGAGGCACCTATCTAAAAGCACCAGGCTTTTTAAAAAATAGTATTTATTCTTTTTATTCATTTATTTACATATTTATTATTTATGTATTAATTTACTATGGAGAGAGAGACAGGGATAGATGGATGGATGGATGGATGGATGGATGGATGGATAGAGAGAGAGAGAGAGAGAGAGAGATAATAAGGGTGTCAGAGCCTCTTGCCACTTCAAACAACACACCTGGCTTTATGTGGGTGCTGGGGAATCAAACCCAGGTAAGCAGGCTTTGCACTTTTAACCGCTGAGACAAATGGCACATCCCAGCACCAATTTGTTTGTTTGTTTTTGATTTTTCAAGGTAGGGTCTCGCTCTAGTTCAGGCTGACCTGGAATTCACTATGTAGTCTCAGGGTGGCCTTGAACTCATGGCAATTCTCCTACCTCTGCCTCCTGAGTGCTGGGATTAGAGGTGTGCTCCATCACACCCATCTCAAGCACCAAGTTTTAAATGGAGATATTTAAAATATACATTTAAAACCAGCCCTGTTTAGTATTTACTTTTTGAAATTGGTAAACTGCTTTAGATTTAAAAAATGTTTTTTGTTTTTTTTTTAAAATGGGTCTGGTGAGATGGCTCAGTAGTTAAGGCACTTACCTACAAAGCCTAATGAACCTGGTTCAATTCCCTAGCGGTTTGTTTGCAGTGGCTAGAAGCCCTGATGTGCCCATTCTCTCTCTTTCTCTCTGCTTGCAAATAAACAAATACAAATATTTTTAAAATAAAGCTTTTAAGAGAAGATTAAGGGGGCTAGGGAGATTGTTCTGTAGTTGAAGCTGCTTGCTTTTAAAGATTGCTGGCCTATGTTTGATTTCCTAGCACCCACATAAAGCCAGATGCACAAAGTAATGCAAGCATCTGGCATTTGTTTGTAGCAGTAAGAGATTTTGGTGCACAACACACACACACACACACACACACACACACACACACACACATACACACACGTGCACATGCAAATAAATAAAAACATATAAGAAAAGCAGAGTTTTGTTATTCTTTTCCCTGCCCCAGCAAGTTTCTCCTAGTATTCCTATCTTGTGTTAATTATGCTACATTGCTATAGTGGATGAACCAATATTGGCAGACTATTAATAATTAAATATAAATATAATATATATAATTATAATAGGGTTCACTCCTTGTGTTGCATAGTTCTTCAGTTAGTTAATTAGTTAATTTTAGGTAGGGTCTTACTGTGTAGTCCAGGCTAGCCTCCAGCTCAGGCAATCTTCGTGCCTCAACTAAGTAGGAATAAGCCACTATGCCTGGATAGTTCTATAGGTTTTGACAATGTGTAAGTTTAAGTCACAGTGTCACACACAATTTTGTGACTCTAAGTATCCCATGTTTCACCTGTTCACCACTTCCTCCCAACCTAAGTCCCTAGCAACCACTGATTTTTTTTCCTTATTGTTCCTATAGGGTTGCTTATTCCAGAAAATCATTGTATGTAGCCTGTTCAAATTGACTACTTTCACTTAGCAATATGCCTTTAAGTCTTCTCCATATCTTTTTAAATTAAAATATTTCATTTTTATTTATTTATTTGAGAGAGAAAGAGGCAGATAGAGAATGGATGCATCAGGGCCTCCAACCACTGTAAACAAACTCTGGATGCATGCACCACCTTGTGGGTCTAGCTTACATGGGTCCTGGGGAATTGAACCTGGGTCCTTTGGCTTTGCAGCCAAGAGCCTTAATTGCTTAGCCATCTCTCCAGCTCTTCCCCATATCTTGATAGCTCATTTCTTCTACTTAAAAAAAAAACAAAAACACTGATAAATAGAACATTGTTAGCATACACCACTTTTGTTCAGCCATTCCTTTACTGAGGGACATTTCAGTTGAGTCTAATTTTTTTTAAAAAAAGATTTTATTTATGGCTGAAGGGATGGCTTAGCAGTTAAGGCATTTGCCTGAAAAGTCAAAGGACCCAGGTTCAACTCCCCAGGACCCACGTTAGCCAGATGCACAGGTGGTGCATGCATCTGGAGTTCATTTGCAGTGGCTGGAGGCCCTGGCATGCCCATTCTCTCTCTCCTTCCCTCTTTCTCTCTGTCAAATAAATAAATAAATAAATAAATAAATAAATAAATAAATAAATAAAAATTTTAAAACATATTTTATTTATGTACAAGGAGGGAGGATGTGGGCACACCAGGACCTCTAGCCACTACAAACAAACTCCAGCTGTATGCAGAACTGTTTTTCATCTGGCTTTACATAGGAACTGGGGAGTTGAACCTCGGTTGTTAGACTTTGCAGACAAGCGCCTTAACTGCTGAGCCACCTCTCCAGCCTCCAACTTCTGATAATTGTGGATAAATCTGGTGTGCGGGGGGTTTTGTATACAAATTTTTAGCTGAATTGGGTAGACAATGAGGAGCACAATTGCTAGATCATGTGGTAAAAAATGCTTAGCTCTGCGAGAGACCTACTGCTCAGCTCTTTGTGGTGGTGTGCCTGCTGCGTTCTCACCGGAAGTGAAGAGCTCCTGGTGCTGCACATACTTGTCAGCACTTGGTGTCAGTGGTTTTTAATGTGGGCCATTATAACCAAAGTATAGTGCTATTTCATTGTGGTTTACATTTCAATTCTGTAATGATATATGATATAAAACATATTGCCATATGTTTACTTGCCATGGGCATATCTTCACCAGTGAGCTGTCTGTTTAGATCTTGTGCACTTTAAATTGTTGAGCCATAGTGTCTTTGTATGTTTTGAGTATAAATCTTTTAACATATGTTTTATAAATATCCTGGTTTTTAAAAATATTTATTTTTATTTAATTATTTGAGAGAGAGAGATACAGAAACAGATATGGAGAGAGGGAGAGAGAGAGAGAGAGAGAGAGAAAGAGAGAGAGAATGGGCACTCCAGGGCCTCCAGGCACTGCAAATGACCTCCAGATGTGTGCACCCCCTTCAGCAGATAGCTTACATGACTCCTGGGGAGTCAAACCTGGGTCCTTTGGCTTTGCAGGTAAGCACCTTAACCACTGAGCAATTTCTCCAGCCCTCCTGATTTTTATCTTGCCTTTTCATTCACTTAATTCAGTTGCTATTCTAAGAGTCTCAAAAATTACAAATAGCTCAGTTTTTCTTCAACTTCTGAGAAAGCAGGGATGATGCAGGCAGTGTCATTAAGGCTACTTCAGGGCTTGTTTGACTATTAGTCACTTAGCATTCTTAGGAAGCAAGTGATAAAGAAGAAAATAAATAGTAATATTGCTCTACCATATGCCAAGCACAAGGTATTTTGTCTTTTTATCTATTTTCTTTTTTAACTTTTTATTGACAACTTCCATAAGTATAGACAATAAACCATGATAATTTCCACCCTCAGCCCCATTCTCCTCCTCTCAAATCCATACTCCATTAAATCCCTTCTTCTTTGCAATTAGTCTCTTTTTTATTTTGATGTTATCAGTTTTCTTCCTATTATGAACTTCTTGTGTAGGTAGTGTCAGGAACTGTGAGGTCATGAATATCAAGGCCATTTTGTGTTTGGAAGATTGTATTGCAAGCACTTCTACCCTTCCTTTGGCTCTTACATTTGTTCTACCACCTATTCAGCAATAGGCCCTTAGTTTTAGAGGGTGTGATAGCAATGTCTCACTTAATGCTGAACACTCCACTGTCACTTCTTCTCAGCATTATGGTAAGTTTTGAGTCATCCTAGTGGTCACCGCCATCTGAAAAGAGAAGCATCTCTAACTAAAAGTGAGAGTAGGATTAATACATGGCTATGAAAATTAAAAGTGCTTAGAGGGCTGGGTGGGCATAATATATGCATTTAGCCAAACAACAGCAGGCATTATTCCCCTAGGCCTCATAACCTCCCCAGCCATAGGCTCTTGATTAGGTTTTTAGTACCAGATTCCCTCCTGTAGAGTGGGCCTATAGGCCAATTAGAGAGTAACTGGTCTCCACCATAACACACATGCCCCTATTGCACCAGCCTTAAGGCTTGCAGGATCTACTGCTGTTGAGCATTGTTGATGGTTTCTGTCTCTAAAAAGGTTCCATGCTGTATAACTCTTTCCAGCTTTATGACAGCTACACAGTGTTTTAAAGGACATTTCTAGCTCACCTACAGCTTGATTTCTCAGTGACCTGCAGCCCAAGCATGTGGAGTTTTCAGCAGTAGGGTCTTAACATCTAGTTCTGGTGGGCAACCAAGATCCCTCACAATAGTCTGTAATGTTTTGGGGGCATCAGGTACCTCCCTGGGTGTGGTGGTTTGATTCATGTATTCTCTATAAACTTAGGTGTTCTGAATGCTAGGTTCCCAGCTGATGGAGATTTGGGAATTAATGCCTCCTATATGCAGTGTATTGTTGAGGGAAGGCTTATAGGTATGACAGCCAGTTTCCCCTTGCCAGTATTTGGCATAATCTCCTGTAGCTGCTGTCCATCTGATGTTGGTGAGGAGGGGATGTCCACACTCTGTTCATGCCATCATTTTCCCCTGCCATTATGGAGCTTCCCCTTAGGTGTGTACGCCAAAAATAAATAAATAAATAAATAAATAAATAAATAAATAAAAACTTTCTTCCCACAAGTTGCTTTTGGTCAGGTGTTTTCTGCCAGCAATGTGAACCTGACTGCGATACAGAGCAACAACTCACTGGAAGGTATCCCACACCTGGCACTGAAATTTTTCTAGTAATAATCTATGACTTTTATTGATCTCTATATATGATTCTACAGCTGCCTTAAGATATAGATAATACCACTTATATAGAAGGAATTCATCAAGCCTGTCAAACATCAAACAAGTTAAACAGCTTGTGTGTCCTGGATCCTTTATCTCTGAGGTAATGAAATTGGGGCTAAAATAACTCCCTGACATGAGGGAGCTAACCTATCTCAGGGCAGCTCCTACAAGCATGGATGACAGTGCTAACCACTGCATACAGGCAGCCTGGAATCCAAGGCTCATCCTGCAAAATGCAGCTCTTCAACAGACTCTGCTGTCAGGGAAAGGGACATTAAGATGATCTACAGCATCTGTGGAGTTTGAAACAGAATGCCAATAAACAGCTAGGAATATAGTCTTAATTCTTGACAGAGAAGAAGCAAAAATTAAGGAGGCTACTAAGACTCCAGACAGGCAGGGTGAGGTCCCTAGCCTGCAAATAGCACTAGGGAACTGATACTAATGAAAGCCAAGTAGATCTGCCATGTAGAGAAGCATATTGAGGGTTGGAGAAAGTCTAAGGGTAGAATCCCCAGCTTGAATGAACACTCCTGCACCACTGGTTGGTGGACTTTAGTCTATCTTGTGAGGGACAAACTTAAGGTCTGTGCATGGAAAACTTCAAGCTAAATGTCAAGCCTTAGAAAAAAGCTAAGAGCCAAATATGGCGATGAACACCTGTAATTCTAGCACTCAGAGGTGAAGGTGAGAAACCTATGAGCTGGAGGCCAGCCCAGGCTATATACCAATGGAAGAAGGAAGGGAAAAAGGGAGGGAGGGAGAGAGGGAAGAAGGAAGGAAGGAAGAGAAAGAGGGAAGGAAAATGGGCTGAGAGTCCAGTTATCAGAACTGAGGATCAAGGTCAGGGCTATTAGATAATTAAGATAATGCTGACCTGGGATCTTGAAGGTCCTCAGACATTAGGATCCATTCCAGAGATGGGCCTCGTGCTTAGCCTAAAGGTATTGTCTAGTGGCCCAATTATAGAAACCAGGGCATCATTGAGCTAGCAAGGATGGCAGTTGGGACCCTCAGAGAAGGAAGACTTGACCAACAGTTTCCTCAGACAAATAATACTTACCTTTTGAAATCCCAAACTCCCTCGGACTTCGGGTGCACCATCCTTAATGCAATAGAAATGACCCTGAATGGGGCAGGAGGGATTGATTAGTGGTTAGGGTGCTTGCCTGCAAAGCCAAAGGATCCAGGTTAGATTGCCCAGGACCCATGTAAGCCAGATGCACAAGGCGGCACATGCATCTAGAGTTTGTTTGCAACAGCTGGAGGCTCCGGCGCACCTATTCTTTCTCTTTATGTTGCCTCTTCCTGTCTGTCTGTCTGTCTCTCAAATAAATAAAAAAGAATCAAAAAAATCCTTGAAAAGCAATATATTAACCAAAATTTATGTCTTTTTTTATTAGACATGTACATACTCAGTGTGTAAATAGCACATGTTGGTAGCATCATTAGCTTCCTCCCTGTCCTCCCCACTCCAAAGAGGATGCCAGTTATCCCCATGGGTATTGTGGATTGTGCATTGTGGGGGTAGCGATCAGTTATGGGGAAGAGGCAATGTCTTTGAGCATAATGTTGCAACTTCTGGCTCTAACAATCTTTCTGCCTCCTCTTCTGTGAATTTCCCTGAGCCATGTTGGGTTTGTTTTAGGTTTACTTCAGTGATGAGGTCTTGGGAGCCTCTGTGTCTCTGGAACTCTGGTTTGTTAGGAGTTGAGTATTTTTCGTGTCTATCTCCTTCACCCTCATGTTAATACCAGGTTCACCAAGAAATCAGCACTCTTGCTCATTTCCCTAATTACTCTATGGTTTCAGCTGGGGCCCTGGTGAAGTGCAATGGGCTGATTCTCTCCTCAGGTTCTGCATCCACCTGAAAAAGAGAAGCAAATTCTCCAACAGAGAGTGAAGTCAGCTCCAGATAAATGGGATAACCATTCTTAGTTTAGAGAGAATTTAATAAGTGTAGGCCCTCTTGTAGCCCAAGATTGGTTGGAACTTTGTCGGGCACTGCCAGGTGCAGGATGGAGCCTTCAGGAGAGGGGCCTGAGCTTCCAGGCATGGCTAAGGACCCCTGGCTACAGGAGGCCACTCCCTCTCCAAGCCCAGGACACCTGAACTTAGGCTCTACCCATAGCCCTATAACCTTTTGCCAGTTGCCTAGGAAACTCCTCATCAGCCTTCACATAGCCCATCCCCCTGAGACCCTAGATCACCTGAACCCCCCCATCATTGCCTATAATGAATGTCCCCATATGCTAATTAGGCATGAGAAATGAACATGGTATGTCCAATCCCCTTAGGACCCTTCCTCCCACCCTCAAATGCTTATAAACCCATTTCACTGACAATAAATGGAGAGAGCTGTTTGACCATCTCCTGGGAGTATTTTCTTTCATCACACACTCACCCACCCCGGTTGCCTGGGCACCTTTGGGTGGGGGGGACCATGGCTGAACCCCGGAGGACACAGGAACCCACAGCTGGCGCCTGAACAAGGACATTATGAGATGGACAGGGTAGGTGAGTACTCTCCCAAAGGGACTGGGAGACATCGACCTATGTGGCCTTGCCTCAATGTTTTTGAGGGCTGGCACATTTCTCTTTCTCCTCCTTTATTTTTGGTTCACGTTATCGCGTCGGATCACACATGATGAACTGATAACAAGTCTCTTGGCTGAGGCCACTCTTTGATATTGACTGAAGGCCAGCTGTCCTCTGCCTAAACTCTGATAGCCCATTGGGTGTTGGCAAAACCCTCTATCTATTTCTCTTTCCTCCATCAGATGGAAGCTATTTTTCTCTTTCCTCTTTTACTTTAATTTTGTCTTCCAGCAAAAGAAATCACAGATTCATAGATTACAGGCTCTTCTGAAAGTTAAGAGAATTAAGTTCTCCCAGAGGGAGGCCGGCTCCTTTTGGGAAGTCCTCCAGGTCACCCCCATGGATTTCTGGGCATCCATGTGGCTCAGACACATGGACCTGCATAGCTTATCTGGCTAGGAAATGAAAGGTTCAGGAAGGAAATTTCCTCTCACTCCCTTTAAGCAGTAAAACTGCAGGCCAGCTTTGCAAGTGCTCCAAAGCGGCTTGAGTCAGAGTCAAGTGGTAGGGTCACACGTGCCCAGACAATGGCATCTTGGCTTGTGCAGGTGCCATGTCTCTGCCTTCTCTCCCAGCGGCCCCCCGTGGACCCCCTCTTTTCCCAGTGGCCCGCCAGTGGGCCCCCTCCCTCAGCAGCTTTCCAGTGGTCCTGGAGGCCCCCACTTTCCCCAACAGTCCCAGGGCCCCCTCCCTTCTTTCCTCTTCAGGTGGCCAGGCTCAGACTCCAGCAGTCATCTCAGGCAGTCTCGGCCATTACCTCCATGTGTGCTAGACTGGACCCCAGGTGAGTGCCTGGTAATAGGGCAGGGCTGAAGCCAGGCAGGGCTGATCTAAGGTGTATATAAGACCCACCCAGCCACTGCAGTGCACCAAAAAGTAGCAAGAAAGAAAAAAAAAAAAGGTTACATTTAACTAAAGCCTATGGTGAACTGAAGTTTTACACAAAGAATGTCATATTTTGCTACATGATATCATAAATATAATTACTGAGTTTATGTTCTAGGTCAACTCAACTTACATAGAGGATTATTGAAAATAACAGAGTTCTCTCTGACGTGGTGACTTATAATTTGTCAGGTATTAAAAAAAAAAAGATTGTAATGTCCTGTTACTTAAGAGAAGGAGGCAACTGACCTGACTTCTAGGCCATCCTGCCTCAAGATAGCAACAAAATTTGTCTTAGTTACTCCTAATAAAATCATTCCCAAGTGTGTCATTGGTATTAATGACATAAAATTGTCTTTAGACTACTTGCTTGTCAGTGAGTAATAGGATTAATCAATTTGGTGTAGTTTTTCTTAATAGCCTTATAAGAAAAATGTTTAATAATGGATAAAATGAGTTAATTGAAGGAAGTTGGAAGGAATTTTCAATGTTGGGACATAGGATGCTTATTAAAAATGCTTTTTGAGTGGTATTTAGATCAGAATGTTAAAGTATGTGGATAAAGATTTGCATATGTAGGAAAGAATTTTCAGGCTAAACCTAAACACCATGCCTAAAGTTAGGGATTTTTCAACTGTTTACAAACTCTTAAGGAACAAAAAACTAATTTTCAGGCTAAAATATGTTGGGATAGCTTGCATAAGCTTTATCAAATTTAAGTCATGGATAAAACATAAAATTGTTTTATGTTAATAAAAATTTCCAATGCACATAAAATCAATAGCTATAAACCTAAGCCAAAATCATTGATTGTCAAATGGTGTATTTTCTTTCAAAAAAGATTTATGAAGGGTTATATTAGAATTTAGCTAGCTGTTTTGGCTCAAAAAAGACCAGATTCTGCTCTACTGTATGTTAAGTAACTGTCTCAATTAAGTCCAGTGCTTATAATAAAATTAACTCTTAAGACGTATTCCCTACTTTAGGGTATAGCCACATGCTCAAACAATGGTCCTCATCTGAGAAAAATAATATTCAAGCTCCATGGTTCTGTTTCCAATGTTCTCTGGGTAATTAGTACCTACACAGGTATCTGAACTAAAAGGTGTTTTCAAATAGAGGTGCTAAGACTTTATACCGTCTTACTTGCCCTTTTCTGACAATTTCTAGGTTAAATTAATTAGTTTGTTTGTAAATTAATTAGTATTGTTTTCAAGACTGGTAACAGGTTCTGCCTGTATTTATAACTGTTCGATATTTCAAGTGTGAGATGTGCCTACTTCCTATACCTCAGATATATGGCTTATGCTGCCACAGTACAACAAAAATTTAAGATTGGACAAAACAATTTTAGAAGTTTTTGTGCCATTCTTTAACTAAATCTACTTCAGTAATCAAATGTGCTCTATATGTACATATATCCAGGTTGGTGTAACTTCCTTTCTAAGTGTGTTAATTACCTACGTAGAAGCCAAAGCCAATTGGAATCATCGGAGCAAGAGGCACCAATATTTTGGCCTGTGCTCCTAAGTCATGAGGCTACTGGAGATGATGGAACACTTCTACACTGGGCCCCTGGTAAGTCACCTGTCTTCCTGAGCAGGGAGGATACGGAGACCCAAACAAAATTGGTGTACAGTCTGAAATAGGAGAGTCACAATTGAGGAACAATCAGTCCTCCTGACTTCCCAAAGAAGGGAAAACTACTTGGCCAGCATGGCCCTGACTCATCCTAACAGACAGACACCAGTGATCTGGGTCCGTAAAGTCTCTTTGGAGAGCCATTAGTGACCTCCAAAATTAATCCTTAATCAAATTTTGGCTGTTTGCATGGTCTTAAACACTGAGAGAGAAATGTATAACCAAAGACAAGAAATACCTTAAATATATGAACAGCCTATTAAGTAATACAACAGGAGCTTTCCAAGAGGAGAAACAAACATTAAGACATCTTTTCCCCATAGTTCTAATTCTATAATAATAATAATAAAAACTATAGATGCCAAAAGGGTTATTTTCAAATCTAGAATATATAAATAAGTTCTGAGACCAAGAAAATATATTTGTACAGCCTTTAATGACATCCAATAGCTCTCTATTATCAAGGTTAAATGTTGTGTGTATGTTTCTGATAACTCTGCTAATATCTCATCTATTTTACAAGCCATGCCGAATACTACTGTGCCATTTAATGAGCAGTTCTGGAAGAAAATCTCAGCCAGCTCATCCTCAGATGGTCCTGACACAATCCAAGCCTGTCCACCTGAATTCCCTCAACCTCGAAAAGGACCAGTCTTCTGTGTGCTCACTTCTCATTAACCCCTTACTTTTATTTTTTCTCCCCAGTGCTCTCTTCCAAGACTATCTTCCTACACTCTGGGGTCCATTAGAATAGTTTCCCTCTCTGGGAGAGACTCCCTAACTACAACAAATCACCACTCCATGTCCCATTCATCAGGAAATAGTAAGTGATCTGATGTCTTCATCCCTTGTCCCCTAAAAGCAGTTAGAGTGTCTTCTCATGACAGGGAGAAATAAGGGGGGATAGAATTAGGGTGACTAGATCCCTGAAGGTAAAAAGGATAAGAAAAATTTTCTTATCTCTTGCCCAGTTCCAGAGAACTGTTTTTCCTTCTGTGCTCTGAGTCCCTGGCTCTGCAAAGGACAGGCCTCACCCTCTTTGATGCAGGTCAAGTTATGTTTCTCTGCCTGTCCAGCTCTAAGCTGACCAGAGGTGAATGCCTGCTCAATATTTCCATAATCAGGACCAGTTGTGTCAAGACACCAGCTCTCCTTTGGTGCAAAAGGAGTAACCACCCCATACATAAATATTTCCTCTCCCACTTGGTGTTCCTCAGTCTTGATTGCTTCACAGGTATATCTCTATAAGAAAAATATCTACAAACTCTGCCTGCACCAACGAAAAGAGATTTTCATCCCTCTGCTGGTGGGCCTAGGCATGATGCTGTCTTTGGGTGCCTCCAGTAACCAACAGCCTCATCTCTCTCCAGAGACAATGAACTTTCTCATGGGTGTGGCACTTCAAAACCATCTAGCCTTAGACTTCATTACTGCTGAACTTGGGGGGGCATGTATAGTCTTGGAGCAAGAATATTATTTTCTTTGTTAACAAATCAAATGTTAAGCTGCTTGACTGCTACAAGCCTGAGGACCCCACCACCTGATTCTCTAACCCTTTAGTTACTTGGCTTCTCCTTAGCCCCTTCTTTACTATAGTAACCCCACTGCTTATAGCCCCCTGTCTCATCAAATTTCTCAGATAACAAATAACTAATATTGCTAAGGTTGCTATTAATCAGGTCCTTGTATACCACCTAACTTTATCTGGACCTATGGTAAATTTTAAAGAACTCATTTGGGATGACACTGCCCCATTATAAAAACAAAGGTTGTTAGGCACTGCCAGGCACAGGCTGAAGCCTTCAGGAGAGGGACCTGAGCTTCCAGGCATGGCTAAGGACCCCCTGGCTACAGGAGGCCACGCCCTCTCCAAGCCCAGGACACCTGAACTTAGGCTCTATTCATAGCCCTGTAACCTTTGGCCAGTTGCCTAGGAAACTCCTCATCAGCCTTCACACAGCCCATCCCCCTGAGACTCTAGATCACCTGTCCTTCCCCCTCTCCATTGCCTATGTGCTAGAATGAATGTCCCCATGTGCTAATTAGGCATCAGAAATGAATGTGGTATGTCCAATCCCCTTAGGACCCTTCTCCCCACCCTCAGATGCTTACAAACCCATTTCACTGACAATAAACTGAGAAAGCTGTTCAACTATGTCCCGGGAGTGTTTCTCTCATCATACACTCACCCATCCCAGTTGCCTGGGTGCCTTCAGGGGGGACCATGGCTGGGCCCTGGAGGACACAGGAACTCGCAGAACTTGATATTGGAGAGCAAACTCATTTTGGGATATGATTTTGACTTGTTTACCAGTTCCAGATATGGGTTCCATTCCACTGAGTGGATCCGTTAGCCAATTCAAGAGCAGTTGGTTACCCACCATGGCTGTGTGCCACTATTACACATGGGTGAATGTCATGTCCAGTTGTTTGCTATTGTGGAGCTTAGACCATGAGTTGCTTATACAGATGTTGGCCATTTTTCCCCAGTAGTTCATGTAGCACCTTCTGGCACTAGATAAGCTAACTGACTCTTCCAGATTCCAGACAGGCCTCTCCATGTTCCATACCAACAGTATATGATGTCTTTGGCAGTAGGGTCTTACCATTAGCCTTTGGTGGGTAATCAAGTGCTCTGACAGAAGACTGTCTTCTTATGGGAAACCTTGTAGGTCTCTCTGATCAACAGTTCATTGTGTATATTAACTACATCCTGGTACTGGGAGTTACAGGCCAGCACCAAGGGAAAAGAAGGAAAAACAAGATAGGTAATATATTAGATAAAGAGAGAAAAGAGAGAGAGAGAGAAACAGGAGAAGGTTAAGGTTATTCCTCATCATACATTCTCCAGGGTCCTTTGATTCAGGTGTTTCCTCTAAGGACCTGATGAAGATTCAACCTTTTAGTCTGTCTTTCAGGATATAGGACTTTATGGTACCCATTCCAGTTGGGTCCAGTTTTGTGAACCCCCCACCCTCCCCTCCCACCCCACCATCCCTATTTTGTAAATTGATTAACTCTTTCACTCTTTCAGTGGCCTAGGGAAATTTGTTGTGTAAAGCAAATTCTTTTTTTTTTTTTCTCCATTTTTATTAATATTTTCCATGATAACAAAAAAAATCCCATGGTATTACCCTCCCCCCTTTCCCCTTTGAAATTCCATTCTCCATCATATCCCCTCCCCATCTCAATCTTTCTACTTACATATATACAATACCAACCTAATAAAAGCCCTCCTCCCTTTCTTTCTCTTCCCTTTCTATCTCCTTTTTTAACTTACTGGCCTCTGCTACTGAGTTTTTTCCTTCTCACACATAAGCCCAACCATCTCTAGCTAAGATCCACATATGAGGGAGAACATGTGGCGCTTGGCTTTCTGGGCCTGGGTTACCTCACTTAGTATAATTCTTTCCAGATCCATCCACTTTTCTGCAAATTTCATAACTTCATTTCTCTTTACTGCTGAGTAAAACTCCATTGTATAAATGTGCCACATCTTCATTATCCACTCATCAGTTGAGGGACATCTAGGCTGGTTCCATTTCCCAGCTATTATAAATTGAGCAGCAATAAACATGGTTGAGCAAGTATCTCTAAGGTAATGAGATGAGTCCTTAGGATATATGCCTAGGAGAGCTATAGCTGGGTCATATGGTAGATCAATCTTTAGCTGTTTTAGGAACCTCCACACTGATTTACCAACAATGTAGAAGGGTTCCTCTTTTTCCACATCCCCGCCAACATAGAGAATGGGCACGCCAGGGCCTCCAGCCACTGCAAACGAACTCCAGATGCATGTGCCCCCTTGTGCATCTGGCTAACGTGGGTCCTGGGGAATCGAGCCTCGAACCGGGGTCCTTAGGCTTCACAGGCAAGCGCTTAACCACTAAGCCATCTCTCCAGCCCTAAAGCAAATTCTTATTTGTGATCTGGTTGGTTTCGAATTCCTTATTTTTAAATTAATTTGTTGAAAACTTTTGTATATGTATATACTGTATTTTGATCATATACCTTTCCTATTACCTGCTCTTGTCCCCCAACCTCTCCTGCTGAACTGGTTCTTCTTCCCCAACTTATTTGTTCCACTTTTACATTGATTTTTTTTTTTTCTTCTGTGGCCCACTCAGTTTGATTATGGCTGTCTGCATGAATATGGGTTAGAGTGTTTCCTTTTCTTCTTCTTGTTTTTTTTTTTTTTCTTTTCAAGGTAGGATCTCACTCTAGCCCAGGCTGACTTGGAATTCACTATATACCTTCAGGGTGGCCTCAAACTCTGGTGATCCACCTACCTCTGCCTCCCAAGTGCTGGGATTAAAGGTGTGCACCACCATGCCTGGCTGGGTTGGAGGTTCTTTATCAGAGCATGGGCAGCTTACTAGTAGCTCCACAACTAAAGAATATGTCTCCTCCCCCAGCAGCTATTAACTACCAATAACTCCTCAGGAAAGAGTAGGAGCCTCATGAGCCCTTCCAACATTCAGGATGGATGGTTGATGGTTCTAATATTGTGTAGGTCCTATGAAGGTAATGGTAGTAGCTATGAATTCATAAATTCAATGATCAAGTCATGTCCAGAAGATAGCATTCTACAACACTATTCTCCAATCCATGTTTTTGCATTCTTTCTATGATTTCTTTTGGGAAGGGGGTTTGTTTTGTTTTGTTTGCAGTACTAGGGATTGAACCTAGGGCTTCACATATGCAAAACAAGTACTCTACCTTTGAGCTCTGTATTCCACACAACATAGTCACTAAACTCCTATTAAACTAACACATATAGTTCCTATACCTAATGGTATGCAGAATTGAGCTTTGAGCTTTAAAGAATAGTGATTCTTGTTTGTTTGTTTGTTTGTTTGTTGTTTTGTTTGTTTGTTTTTTGTTCTTTTTTTGAGGTAGAGTTTCACTCCAGTCCAGGAATTCACTATGTAGCCTCAAACTCATGGTGATCCTCCTACCTCTGCCTCCCAAGTGCTGGGATTAAAGGTGTGTGCCACAAAGCTCAGCTGGAATAGGGATTCTTGGGCCCTATGCTTGAGTTTATGACTCAATGGGAAACATGATTGACAACAGAGATGATCCTATTGTTACAGTCCTAGGTCCTCTGTCGGGAGCTGTAGCTATTCCTTGACCTCTTTTCTTGAGACTTTAGGCACAGAGGCATTATCATACGGCCTTGGTGAAGTTGACTTTAGACACATAAGCATTGTGGAGAAAGTTTTGTTTTCTGCATATAAGCTTGAGTCTGCCTGAATAAACTTGAGCCTTGATCAGAACTTGTCTTGGCTGCATTCCTTGTGTTCTTGTCTCAGATTCATTCCCACTCCCTCCTTCAGGGTCTGTTCGACTCTTATGCTGCATGCCGGCACAGTCCTCCACCCAGTGCTCATGGGAGAGATGTCCCTCTAACTCTGAGTATGTTAAACCCATGAGGAGGAGCTAATGGCCCAATGAGGTGGGTCTTCAGAGAGCCTGGACAGCTTGGTTGGTAGAGGTGGGTCTTCAGAGCCAAGGGGGTAGGGTAACTGCTCTGCAACCTGATATGAACAAATCCTTGTCATAGCAGGTCCTTGGACTTCAGATTAGACCTTGAGGTACAAATTATGGTGTGTTACTATGTCCAGGTCCTATGACCTTAATCTAGAATTCTAACCAGGTCTTTTCATACTCACTTATAGTATTTCTAAATCACTAGAAGGAAACTGAAATGGTCTGTGCTAAGCAGAGTAGTGCCTACCTATACTCCATGATGTCCATTTCCCAGAAGACAGCAGACAGATAACATCAGAAGAGAGCTCAGATCAACATTGCAGAAGTAGGACCATGAGTCAAGGAGTGTGGGTGACCTCAGGGAGCTGGAATGCTTTGCTATTAGCATCTTCCTAGACTTTAGCCCAGTGAGATCCATGCCAGCTGTTTGACCTGCAGAACTGCAAGGTGACAAATTAGTGTTTCTTGGAATCACCACAGTTGAGGTATTATTTTTAACAGCAGAAATAGAAAACTAAATGAGCACTCATGACAGTTCTAAAGAGTGGCTTTTTTTTCTTTTTAGAATAAAAGAACAGGAAAAGAAAATTTAACTCTGACAGACTTCTTTCAATGGCAAGGCTTTGGAAGCCATCACCTGTGTTTTCCTTTTCTCCTCTCTCAGGAGACAAAGAAGACTATACATATGATAACAGGCTTCTTTACTGAGCCATGTTTTTAATATAGCTGAAGTGGGAACTCCCAGTATCCACCTCTCTAAGTCTCCCTGTGCATTTCATTAGGCACCCAGATGGGCAAACCACTGCTCTAAAATGTCAGCTCTGATCCACATAATTACAAGGTGGTTGCATGCCTGGAGAATGAGTGCCAGTGGGTTACTATTAATCTGGGAGGATGTGACATATAAGGTGACCATGGAGATCAGACCTAATGATGCAACACTTGCTGTGTAACTGGCAGGATGGAATGGCAAGCATGCTCATTAAATGTGAAGGCCATATCAAGATGGAAACAGGTGGAGGAGGGAATTTAATTACTGAAAGCTTATTGATTCAAGGGACAAGTGACACAGGAAGCTGAAGAAGGCCAGAAGACTGAATCCTAGGGACTGAATGCATTCAATGAAGGCCAAAGCAGAACAGCACACTTTCTAAAAAAGGAAAGAAAGAGCACAGTAGCAGGTATCCTACAGGTGCAGCAGGGTCTCACATTTATACAGGCCTGGAATGTAGGCTTGTGTCTCATCATTTGGTATCTGATAAAAGTGTTCAGCTGTTATTGTAAACATGCAAAACATCACAGTTGTCACAACTTCTATCTTTCTTTCTTTCTTTCTTTCTTTCGTTTTTTTTTTTTTTTTTTTTTTTTTTTTTTTTTTTTTTTTTTTTGAGGTAGGATCTCACTCTAACCCAGGATGACCTGGAATTCACTATGTAGCCTCAAGGTGGCCTTTAACTCACAGTGTTCCTCCTACCTCTGCTTCTTGAGAGGTGGGATTAAAGGCGTGTGTCCACACATCTGGCTGCAACTTCTTTTTTTTCTCTATACATGTGTGTGATTAGCATGCATGGATATATGTTCACATATATGTGAGCACATGTGTGTGTATACAAGCATGTGCCCATGAGTGTGGAGGCCAGAGGTTGCTGTTGTGTCTTCCTCATCACTCTATACCTTATTGATTTATTTTTATATTTTAAACGTTTTATTAGCAACCCCCATAAGCATAGACAATATACCATAATCATAATTCCTTCTTACCATTTCCATTTTCCTTCTCCCAAATCCCCTCTCCACTGAAACACTTCTTTGGTGAGTTTTGAGTGACCCCAGTGGTCACAGCCATCTGAAAAGAGAAGCCTTTGTACCCAAAAGTGAGAGTAGCATTAATAGATGGGCATAAACATAAGCGTTTAGAGGATAGTTTGGTAAGCATAATACATGCTTTTAGCCAGACAACAGTAGAAGTTTCCCCTCATAGAGCTTATGACCTCCCTAGCCGTAGGCTTTTCTTTAAGTTTTCAGTGGAGCAGGCTTCAAGTCAAATAAGAGAGCAGTTGGTTTCCCCCACAGACATGCCACCACTGTGCCAGTTGGCACATTTGGCCTGGCTGGCTAGGTATAGATCTTGCAGGGCCCACTGATTTATTGAAACAGGGTCTCTTACTTGAACCCAGAGCTCACCAATTCAGGTAGTCAAGCTAGACAGCTTGTCCCAGGTATCCCCTTACTCTGTCTCCTGAGCACTGGGATTACAGGTAGGACATCACACCCACCCAGGAGGTCCTCACACTTATAAACCAACTACTTTATCCACTGAGCCATCTCCCCAGCCCCAACTTCTTTCTTTTGAATAAGGCTATTTGCTTGCATGTTTCAAAGGCAGATCAAAAGATTCAGCCCAGCCAGCATAAGTATGTGGCCATAGGACATGTTTGAAAGGATGCATGAGGAATAGTGAGTCCCCTAGTAAGAAAGCCTGGGGAAAATGGAATTCAGATAGAAAGCAAGATTGACTTTGTTTTGTTTTGTTTTGTTTTGTTTTGTTTTCTTACATAGAGTATTATAGGCCTCTTTCCGTTTATCCTTCACCCCTGAGTTATACATGCATGTGATCTATTGTCACATTGTTCCACAAATCTTATTATAGAAAACAGCTTCTCCTGACTCTCCCTCACAACTATCCTCCCACTCTAATCCCATGGGTGATTCTTTTGTTAATTATCTGCAGGTCTCTAACCCTTTTGCTAAATTATTCTACCTCCCTACCTGCAAATCTAGCTGATTTTTTTCCCCAGCATTTAAGATTAGGGTTTGGTATCCATCCTCCTGCTGCCATATCCACTCATCCTCCTGCCATTAATCCTTTAATGTAGCCATGTTTTAATATCAGCTACTTCAATATTTGTTTGTGATACTCCAACTATAAAACACTAGTCATAGCTGAGCCATGTAATGAATGTGGAAACTTCCTTTCCTGCATAACTTTTCAATGTCCCTGGAGCTGTTCTGTCCAAGGTTTGCTTCATTTGCTGAAGTCAGACACTATCATTGCACCACGAGGTCCCTAAGATTTGCTTCATTTTCTACATATTGATGTTTTCCATTTGCTTATGTCTGGTGTTAAGATATTCATAACCTTCAGGTGTTCACCTATCTGCTATAAAATTCTCTCGCAGAGCCTTCCAGCTCTAATCCTCTTCTGGACACTGATCTCCTCTTGGAACCTCCCTTCACCATAATCTAGAATTTCTCTTACTATCTCCTGGTTGGACATGAATGTCCTATTTCCTTTTTTAAATTTATTTTATTATTTTTATTAACAACATACTTTATATAGACACATTATGTGCTGGTACTATCTTTTCCCTCTTCCCTGCCCCCACTCTGCTGAGGGTCCTCCTCAGTGGGGTTGCTGTTATTCCCCCTGGGGTTGTATGAGAGCATCAGTCAGTTATGGAGGGGCTGGGGGGACAATGCCTCTGAGTATGATGTTCCAACCTGTGGCACTTAACAATATTTCTGAAACCTCTTCTGCAAAATTTCCTGAGCCATGGTGGGTGTGTTTTAAGTCTACTTCAACAATAAGCTCTCAGTAGCCTCTGAATGCATTGAGTATACTCAGTACCTGTTTCCTTCACTCTGGCACTGATTGTCAGGCTCACCATGGAAGCAGCACTCTTGCTCATCTCCCCGATTTCTATGTTGTTTCACCTGGGTCTAGGCTGAAGTATGAGGGGTAGCTTATCTACTCAGGTCTTCTACCTTCTGAAAAACTAAGCAGATTCTCCAATGAAGAATGAAGTCAGCATAGGTTAAATGGGATAATCATTTTTAATTTAGGGAGATTTTGATAGATGTAGCTGCTTTTTAGCCACAAAAGGGTTAATAAATCACAGTATGACTAAGCAGCTAATTTCAGTGGAAGTTCAGAACAAGAGATCTCCCAGAAAGTCTCAGGGCTATCAAATACCGCAAGTGGTTTCTCTGATAAGAATATCTGGTGTGCAGAGACCCTTGCTCTGAGGCCGTAAGGAAGACAAACAGACTCAAAGGGTGGAATGACCTGGTCCCTCCTACTTTTCCTCTTTTTCCCTTTGTTCTTTTGCTCTGCTTTTCCCATCTCTGGCCCTTTAAAATCCCCAGCTCTGCTACACCCCAGTGCAACAGTTTTGATCCTTCAAGCACCTGTTGTTTTTCATTGTTCTAATCAAGAACAATCTATTGTTGTTGAGGTGAGTTTCTCTGTCTTCATTTTCACCTTGCCTCAGTGATCCCAGTCCTGATTCTGGTCCAATAAAGTAGCGCCAAAACCCTGGAGGATTTTGGGGTTTCTGGGCCCTAGCTCTCTTCTGTGTGACCTTTCCTCTGACTCTTGGCCCACCAGACTGCATGAGACTAACTATTCACTTGTAGAGACTAGAGAGTTATGGCCATGGCAACTCTCTGGTAAACATCTGAAAACCCCTGCTGAGTTCATTCAGGTCTCTGACTACCCTTTCCAGGGTAGTCCACAGGGCCATACTTTCTTCTAATTCTCTCCCACTCTTCTTTTTTTTCTCTTCAACCTGGGTTCCATTGAGAACTCGAACATCCTCCGTGCTTACTAATGTGTTAGAGAGCTGCCAGTTGTGTCCTGAAGCATTTGGCTTTTATAGCCTTTGTCTTCATAAGCAGTACAAGTTCTGTTATGGGATCTGCATTGATGGGTCAAGTAAACTCAGTTCCCAGTCTTCTACACTCCATTTAATCCTTTGCTTACTCCTCTATCCATTCTGACCTCTGGTATAGAGGCCTCTCCCCATTTGACACTTCAGTCCATCCAACATTTCACCAAACACCATTAAGGTAAGGCCCAGGTGCATACTGAAGTACTCCAGGGGTTCCCCCACTCAATTGCCTCTGGCTAATAGCCTCTATTTGCCTCCCAGAGGCTGAAGATTGGAGATGCCTTTTTCCTGATCCCTGAAACCTCTGTTCTGGCTCTATTTTGGTATTGGGTAATGACTTGCTACAAGAATCTAGCCTGTGTCTTACCAATTCATAAAATGGACACCAAACTCTCTATTCCCAAATATATGGCCTGAATTTGAAACTTGATTTCAGTCCTCACTGACCTGGACAATTACATCAGAAGAAAAGGCAAGGGACTTCAAATTATATATATCCAAACTTTCTTCCATTTACATGCATGCTCCTTTTATCTGTTCAGATTGCTCTCTTAACCAAAGATGCCTGCTATACACCCTGCCCACCTCTTTGCCCTTCTCCTCAAACCCTAGCCTCTTCGAAACCCATGTCCCCCTACCCAAAATGGACATTGCTTCCTTTTTTTGCCTTTCCTTGGGCCTTGGATCTCCCCCTATCCCACCTCTGCCTACCATTGCCATGGTGACCCCTGAGCACTCCCCCACCCCTTCTTTTCAACAGCAGAGCCTATAGAACTAGAACTCTTCCCTCCACCACTGTGCAGCAGCCCTGACACCTCCTCCCCTCCCACCACCTCAGCTCTTACAGACATCTCCTCCCACTCTCATATCAGTCACAACGTTTCCTAACATTTGCTCCCACATGGTAATATAGTGACTCTATTCTCCCCTGTGTGGACCTTCATTTACCAGTCATAAACAGTGGCCACATAAAAATTGTTCTTTATGACACCAGATAAAGTAAAGAAGACTTGCTCATCAACTCCATGCCTTCCATGAGGGCATACAGGCCACTCTCACATGTGAGAGTTTTCTCAAGGAAGAAGAAAAAAGTTTAAATTCAAACTGCAAGCAGCTCTTGTCTTGTCTTTAAGATTACTTGATGCTTTTAAGAAGAAAATAATCAGAATAACAATTTGGCTTTAAAAGTACATTGTCTAGGGGTGGAGAGATTTCTTAGTGGTTAGGGCACTTGCCTGCAAAGCCAAAGGACCCTGGTTTGAATCCACAGGACACATGTAAGCCAGATGCACAAGGTAACACATTCATATGGAGTTCATTTGCAGTGGCTAGAGACCCTGGCATGCCCTTTCTCTATCTGCCTCTTTCTCTTGCTCATCCTCTCTCTCAAATAAATAAATAAATATGTTTTTTTTTTAAAGTTTATTGTCTATATTGCTGGTATGGGAACATTGGCTCAGTAGGGAGAGCTCATATAAAATTAAAGTTCCAGGTCAGCCTGGACTAGAGTGAAACCTTGAAAAACCAAAAATAAAATCAAAATAATATAAAATTAACTTATGTCCTCATGAATTTAAAGTGTAACTAAAATGTCTACGAAAAGTTTGTCTCTTCTAAATCATGTTCCATATTCTTTGCCATGTCTAATACTGGCCAGCCATGTCATGCCCCATGGTGTATGTTTCATGTAGTCTGTCTTTATGTGTAACTAAATATAGTCAGTAATTGTTCTAGTACTTATAGTCATTATGTGTTCAGATGTTCATAGATATATTTTGAGATAATACAAAAATTTAATCCTGCCTCTAACAATGTCTTATGAATGTTTATTATGAGTTGAATCTTTAAAAAGTGATTAATTTGAGTTTTCTGACAAAATACAAAAATGTTGATATGGGGTTGGAGAGATTGCTTAGCAGTTGAGGCACCTGCCTGCAAAGCCAGAGGACCCATGTTTGATTCCCCAGTAGCCACATAAGCCAGATGCACAAAGTGGAGCATGTGTCTGGAGTTCGTTTTCAGTGACTGGAGGCCCTGGCACACCCATATTCTCCCTCTCTCGCTCTTTCTGCCTCTCCCTACTCAAATAAATAAACATAAATAAAGTATTAAAAATTGATATGTTTTGTCTATATTTGTAACTGTTATGATACTATGTATATGCTTCCTGTTGAGCCAAGCAAGGTTTTAGGGTTAATATCTAAATTTTATAATAATGGTAATAACAAAAATACAAAAATGTATCAACAAAAGTACAATTACTAAGTGTGTTGACACTTAAGATAAAATAGGTTAACATAAAGGGTTGTTTCTCTGACATTACTTGTTTATATAATTTAAACTTAGCTCCTTATAATAAGTTAATAAATTTATTTATAGTGTCATCTCACATCAAGCTTAAAATTTACATATACATAGGTTTCTTACTATGTTAAATTTTGACTACTGAAAAACTGAGTGATTAACAAAATCAAGATATATTTGAATTAGTTTTGTTTGTTTGTTTAAGCGTTATGTAAGTGTAACATAAAAAAGTGGAAGCTAGAGAGATGGTTCAGTGATTAAGGTGCTTGTCTGCCAAGCCGAACAACCTGAGTTCAGTTCTCTAGTACCCATATAAACCACATACACAGAGCGATGCAAGTGTCTGGAGTTCGCTTGCAGTGGCTAGAGGTTCTGGTGTGCCCATGCGCCCCTTCTCTATCTCTCTCTAGGCCTATATCTCTCTGATTATAAATAAATAAAATATTTTTTCTAAAGTGAGACACTTCTACAGTTCCACCAATCCAACTTAGAGGGCTCTATAACAGATTTAACACACCTATCTGGGTCCCTTTTGATTGTTCTCCAAGACCTACAAGTCAACAAGAGTAGAGACCCCCCCCCTTCCAATTTTTTTCTTTGTCCCACTTCAGTTTGAAGTAAAATTCAAACCCAGCATCCATCTTCCAAAAAAAAAAAACTTGGAGTCTCTCTATCCACTTTTAAAAGACAGACATTGGACTTGGAGGTCATTGAAATACAGGCTCAATTTCCTTTATTTCTGCTAGCATTGAAAGGAAGAAGCCACTGTCTTCTGACCAGAGGTCTCGTACTAAATAGGGATATGAAATGTATAATATGTGCTGATAGATTAAAGGGGATATAAAGAGGTTGTTAAGTTTTTAATTAATTTATTCATTCTTTTATTTTATTAACAACTTCCATAATTATAGACAATAAAACATGGTAATTCCCTCCCCCCCCCACTTTCCCTTTCATAACTGCACTCTCCATCATATCCCCTCCCCCTCTCAACCAGTATCTCTTTTATTTTGTTGTCATCATCTTTTCCTCCTATTATGATGGTCTTATGTAGGTAGTGATAGACACTGTGAGGTCATGAATATCCAGGCTATTTTGTGTCTGGAAGAGTGCATTGTAATCAGTGCTACCCTTCCTTTGGCTCTTACATTCTTTCTGCCACCTCTTCCACAATAGACCCGAGCCTTGGAAGGTGTGATAGAGATGTTTCAGTGATCAGCACTCCTTTGTCACTTCTTCAAAACACTATGGTGCTTTCTGAGTACTTTCAAGGTCACTGCCATCTGAAAAGAGATGGCTCTCTAGCCAAAAGTGAAAGTAGCATTAATATATGGGTATGAACATTAAAATAAGTGCTTAATGACAAAGCAGTTTGGTGAGCATAAGATATACATTTAGCCAGACATCAGCAGGCATTATACCCCTATTGCTCATGACCTCCCCTGTTATAGGTTTTCAGTATCAGGCATGTATTCCTTCCTATGGAGTGAGCCTCTAACCTGATTACAGAGCAGTTGGTTTCCCCCATAACAGACATACCACTCTTGCACCCGTTGGCTTTTGGCCTGGCTGGCCAAACTTAAGCCTTGTAGTGTCCACTGTTGTTTATCTCCACTGGTGACTTCTCTCTCCCATGGAGCTGCATGCAGTATAGCTTTACCCAGCTTTGTGTTAGTTGGTCTACATGTAGGCAGTTTTCAGCTCAACTCCAGCAAGATTTCTCAGTGACTTTGCAACCCAAGGATGTGTAGTCCTCAGCAATAGGCTCTTAACATATATTCCTGGTGGGAAATGAAGAGCCTCAGCAATAGCTTATAATGTTCTGAGGGCATCAGGGACCTCCCTGGCCAGAGGTTGTTAAATTTTTGATAGAACTATATTTAAAAGTTAAACAAAGGATAACATGAGTATATTATTAAATATTGTTCAAGTTCTAGGGTCAAAATTCAAATTTTCTTAAACATAATTCTACTCTTAAAACGTTTACAAAGTGTCTGATTCTGTTACAACAATAGATCTCATAGATATTACTCACCCACAGTAGGAAGTGGTCAGAGAGTCTGCCTTCCCTTTGCAAAGGTATTTATAACCTTAGAGTGGTGGGCTGTCTTCTGGCTCAGGTGAACCAGAGGGACAGCTGGCTGGTGAGGGCTAGGGGCTGTCTCAAAAAGATGCTAGCCCTGACATCAAGTTCCAGGGGCTGGACTTGACCAACCACAATGTTTAAATCCTATAAAAGACTTCCTTCCAAGGAGGAGTCCCGGTTGGTTGTGAAAAAAAACAAGACTAGGGAACTAGATAAGAGATTTTTTTTTTTTAAAGTCAGATTATCTTTGATTTCTGGCGAATATAAACTTTCTTATCTTTTTAACTTTTAGAGGTCCAGTCACCCTAACTGTACTCCCTCTCACTAGTACTGCTAATTGGACCCAGCCTAATCAATTAGCTACTAAAGTTCATCAAACAATAAATTTGCATGGTCAGACTAATGTGTTTAGGAATTCACTACTCCCTCCTGCTAACTGCATACCAAAAATCAAGCTTTTTGTTGGTTTTGGTGGCACATGCACTTAATATAAGCACTTGGGAGGCAGAGGTAGGAGGAATGCCATGAGGTCAAGGCCACCCTAAGGCCACATAGTGAATTCCAGGTCAGCCTTGGGTAGAGTGAGACTCTACAAAAAAAAAAAAAAAATCAGGCCTTTAACACCTTTATATCTTGTAACCTTTTAATATTTTCACCCCCCCCCCCCCAGGACTGGCCAAAAGATAGAGCCACACCAAGAAAATGTACCAGGTAGCTCAACAACTCCAACTCAGCTGGGACTTCTGCCCATTCTAGAATCTGTAGATGACCCACAAGCCCCCTGACGTTGTCCTGTTTGTCAGCAGAAAGTAGTTGGAGATTTTTAAATCTGCCACCTTCATTCTTTTACTTGTCCTTGGGGTCTGGAATGAAGGGTTAGCAAGTCACAGAGTGACAAAACAAGCTGACCTCAGTGGAGGCTCAGAACAACAGATCTCCCAGAAAGTTTCTGATCTGCTCTGAGGCCATAAACAAAACATTCAACGAGTGAAATGACCTGGTCCCCCCTTCTTTTACTCTACCCCTTCCTTTTTCTTTTTCTTTCTTTTTCTCCCACCTCTGGCCCTTTAAAATCCCTAAATTTGCTAGACCTGGGTGCAAGTTTCTATACCATGGGGAACTGTTGTCCTTCATTGTTCTAATAAAGAACAATCTACTGCTGTTGAAGTTAGTTTCTCTATCTTCATTTTCACGTCACCTCAGTTGTACCCAGGCCCTATTCTGGTCCAACACACAGGGCTGTCGATATCTTCTGTCTATACTTGTAACATTTTATTTTTTTTTAATCATAGATAACAAATAGTAAAACAAAATTATTTTGTGTTCATCAAAATATCTTTAAATCATGTACATTAGAAGTTCTTTATTAAGCTATGTGTGTAGTGCACACTTTTAGTCAAAGCATTTGGGAGGCAGAATTAGGATTGCCATGAGTCCAAGGCCAATCTGAGCTAGCATGAGACCCAGCTGCTTTCACTCTTGGTTGGAGAATCTGTTTTATTCTATAGATGTTAGAGAAAATGGAGAACCTTTGGTGGAGATTTCAATAAAACTAAAGCCCTTCTTCCCTTTTCTGTGCTGAGCAGTGTTTTGCAAACACCTCAGATTCTAAGGTAAAAAGAATGTAAACAGTCTATGGCCATACCACTTGTATTAGTTAGAGTTCTCTGGAGGAACAGAACCAATAGAATGAATTGTATTAAAAGGGAATTTATTGGATTACTTTAAAATGCAATTCAACAATAGCAGTTTGCAGGCCTGAGAGTCAAAGAACCCAGTAGCTGCTCTGTCCACGAGGCTGGATGCCTCAGCAGTCCCAATCCAGTACTGAAGGTTTGGAGGCTTCCTAGAGAGCCACTGGTCTTCAGTCCATGCTGATCTTCAGTCCACACTGGAAAGCAGCAAGCAGCCAGGTGAGAGGAGAGGATAGTTCCTTCCCAGAGCTTTCTTAGATAAAGACCCCTCCCCCAGCCCCCCAGAGGGGCCACCCACTCTGTGGGAAGGGCTCACCCTGGGGGAAGGATTCTTCCTTTAGTTAATCCTTCCTGGAAGCAAACTCAGAGACCCATTTATGAGGAATGTCTATGGATTCATAAACAGATCAAGTCACAAAACTTAACCATCACACCACCCTAAAAATGTTCAATCTTCTCTGATCTCAGAAGCTAAGTAGGGTTGGGCCTGTTTAGTACACAGATGGGAAACCAACTGGGAAAACCAGGTACTGTAGGCTTTAAAAAAAAAAAAAAAAGGACAAAAGAAAGAAGAAAGAAGAAAGAAGAAAGAAAGAAAGAAAGAAAGAAAGAGAGAGAGAGAGAGAGAGGGAGGGAGGGAGGGAGGGAGGGAGAGAGGAAGGAAGGAAGAAAGGTAGATAACCTTGTCCTATTCACTGAGTTACATTGTGGGTTAGTCAGATATCTTATAAGACCAAACCGTAGGAAACCCCCTCATTTTGCTTAACACTTCATACATATGGCCCCAGTTATAGCCCAGAAGTTTAACCCACCAATAATGTAAAGAATTCAAGGTGATGTCCGACCACTTCCCATGCTGTCTATAAAAACACTGAGCCAGACTGGAGAGATGGCATAGCAGTTAGGACACTTGCCTGTGAAGCCTAACGTTCAATTCCCCAGAACCCAAGAAAACCAGATGCACATGGTGGTGCATGCATCTGGAATTCATGTGCAGTGGCTAGAGACTGTGGTATGGCCATTCATTCTCCTTCTCTCTCAAATAAATAAATAAATAAATAAATAAATAAATAAATAAATAAACCTCTGAGCTATCAGAGCTCAGTGCTCAGGCTTTGAAAGTTATTCCCATGAGTCAATGTCAACATGAATAAATTTTTTGATTCACCTGTCTATCTCTGGTACCATCTTTGTGTGACTCAGTTTCCCATAACAAGCCAAGATCCAGCAATAAGACAAGAAGATATGTGCCACCCCCAAACATCTTCTGGGGCCCAGGAGAAATTTCAGAGAAAGCAGCAACATGAATACTGCTTTTACTGCTAGTCTGACAACTAGCTCCAGGGTGATGGTGACAGACACTGTGATCAATCAAAAACTATCAAAGCAGAAATCCAGAGGCTACAGAAAACTCAATACTCAATCAGCCTACTAACAGGCCTGCCATGGCTCAGGGAACATAGTGGAAGAGGGTGTGGAAAGATGGTAAGAGCCCAAGGGACTGACTGAGGCCTTCATGAACTCACAGTGAAATACCATAACCACATGGAGGGAGGGCCCCTGGGAAATGGGAGCAGGGGTGAGGAAATCAAAGAGTGTAAGCTTTTATTATATATATGTATATATGTATATATGTATGTTATATATACATGTATATATAAAACACACACACATATATAGGAAAAAAGAAAAATGTCCTTTATTAGATTAATGTACAGATATCAAATTAAAGCTTTTTTATGTACTAGGGATATTTATGTTGAATTTCCTTTTCACATCAGGACACAAAAATATGCTTGTTTACCTGGGTTTTTCTCTTTCAGAACAGATGTCTCAAGGTGGTATCTTGTCCAATTTATGATTAATCAATGATCAAATCCTATTTTACTTCTATTGAGTCATGCCTTTGGATATGCATAATTAAACAATCTTAAGCAAAATTTTATTTGGCAAATCAATATCTCAGTTCTAATTTCATAAGAAGTCACTTTTGCTCAGATCAGCTCTCAGGACATGATGTTTCTTGCTCCTGGGTTCAGTTTCTTCCTTGTGGAAAATTGCCCTCATCTGGGGGGAAGACTTCTAGACTACAATTTCTAGACTACAATTCCTACAATTCAAAGACTGAGACAAAGATTGATCTCTGCTTTAGCTTTCCTTGAGTAATTAATATACTTATCTGCATAGGGATACAGATTAACCAAAAATGTTTTTAAACAAAGATGCCAAGAGTTATCTTTCTTTGATTGCCATTTGTTTTTGTTATTCCTTTTTTTTCATTTATTTTGCTTTTTTACATTTATTTATTTGCAAGAAGAGAGAGAGAGAAAGAATATGAGAATTGGTGTGACAGGGCTTCTAGCCACTGCAAACAACCTCCAGATGTATGTGCCACTTTGTGCATCTGGTTTTATGTGAGTACTGGAGAATTGAGCCCAGGTAAGTAGGCTTTGCAGGCAAGTGCCTTAACTATTGAGCCATCTCTCTAGTCCCTGATTGCCAGTTTTAAACAAAACAATTTTGAGGTACTTATTTTCTCCTTATTGAATTGATTAATTTAAATCTATTGATTAAAATTTCTCCAAAATATTATTCTATCTTGTCTGTTTCTATAAAATATATTTTCTTCCTTAATTTTTCATTTCAAAATGTTTAATTACCCTGTTTTACCCATTATTATTAGAATACAATATACATGGTCTCTATCTTACCTAAATCTTCATTTCTAGCTATAGCTTCTGAGTATTTTAATTTAAAATATATAATATGTATTTCTATATTAAAAAGTAAAACAAAATGTTATATTAATGGTTATTAAATTTCTGATTAAAATATATGTGAGCATTAAAGAATATGTCATGGTTATATTATTAAGGACTATTAAATTTCTCAGGCCTTGGACTGGAGAGATTGTTTAGCAGTTAAGGCATTTGCCTGCAAAGCCAAAGGACCCAGGTTCAATTCCTGAGGACCCATGTTAAGTCAGATTCACAAGGTGACACATGCATCTGGAGTTCATTTCCAGTGGTTGGATGCCTTGGCGTGCCCATTCTCTCTCTCTCTCTCCCTCTCCCCCTTACCTTCTCTCTTCATCTTTCTGTCTCTTTCTCAAATAAATAAATAACATTAAATAACTAAAAATTAAATAAATAAATATTAAATAAATAAAAAATATTAAATTCAAGATTTCTTACCTATTACTCTTATAAAAATGGCCTACAAAGGAAAAAATATTTTTAATATTTTATTGCAGTGAAGGAAGACTTGCTTTTTTTCTTTCTAATATTTTATTTTTATTTATTTATGAGAGACAGAGAGAAAAAGAGAAAGAGAGACAGAATGTACACACCAGAGCCACTAGCCACTGCAAACGAACTCCAGACACATGTATCACCTTGTGCATCTAGCTTACATGGGTTCTGGAGAATCAAACCTGGGTCCTTTGGCTTTGTAGGGAAGTCCTATAGCTGCTATGCCATATCTCCAGCCCCCCAAATTTTAAAATACTGTTCTGTTCTTATCAATGCTTATAAAGATTGTTTATAAACAAAGATTTTATGTTTTATCCTTTTACTAAATGACATGCCTAAAACTTATGATTAAATTAGACCACAATGCTAAGCTTGTATGTTTTCCCATTGTGTAAATCCTTTAGTTATTTGATATAACACTTGGTTACCTACTTACAGTATAAGGCTTTCTTAAATATTGCTTTGCTATTATATGTTTTTCTATTGGCTAAAACCTTTATTTATTCAATAAAAACTTATTCTGATAGAGAAAAATTGGGCTTAATTGCACAAAACTTCATTGTTCCTATGATTAAATAAACTACTGAATATTGAAGTTTTTCTCTCTTTTAGGCTGGCACACTTTCATTAGTTTTTCTAAATCTAAGACCAATCTCTGTCCCAAGTAAGTAAAACTTTAAGCTGCCTCTATTAAAGACATTAAGCCTGATAACTAAAAACTTCAAAAGCAGCTAGTTTCTTAAATTTTTTCATTTCTGAATATTGACTAGAAGTTCCACTATATGTTCTAGCTAGGCTGTTTACGTGGAAAATCTTCACGTTGTTTTTAAGTATTTTTAATTTTTTTTCTCTTTGGGAAGATCAAATTCCTCTGAAGTGCTCATACCCAGATCACATGAATGTACAATTCTAGTCGCTAGCATAGTGGGAGCCTATTGGGGACAGGGCAGTGGGTCATCTTCTATCCACTTAATACATTTCTTTCTCAGACAGCACCTAGTTTGTTTGTTTGTTTTGTTTTTTCAAAGTAGGGTCTTGTTGTATGTAGCCCAGGCTGACCTAGAATTCACTATGTAGTCTCAGGGTGGACTCAAACTCTAGGCGATCTTCCTATCTCTGCGTCTCAAGTGCTAGGATTACAGGTGTGTGCCACTACCCCTGGCTAACACCTATCTTCTTAATCTGCCCAGCACCCTCAATCTTCATATCTTCTGTTCTGGTCTGTGGGAACAAGGGCCTGGCTCTACAGACAGAGGAGGTATCTGGGAGTCTAATTGCTTCCAAAACATACTGAGTCACTGCTGGTTTTCACAGTGCCACCTCCCTGACAGAGCTGCCAAAAGCTGTCTATGCCTAAACCTTTGTGGATTCCAGCTGTGTTCTTAAATTTCTCCCACGTTGACTTAAGATTCAGTTTTACTGTGTCTATGATATTATTGGCCATATTTCTTATCTTTCAGCTTCCAAAAGTTCTTCCTGTTGGGCATGATGATATACAGCAGAAATAAGCATTTAGGAGGCTGAGGTAGGCATGTAATGAGTTGAAGGTCAGCCTGGGCTACACACTCATAAATACCTAGTCCCTCACTGAGCATGGTGGCACATGTCCTTAATCTCAGCACTCAGAGACAGAGGTAGGAGGATCACAGTGAATTTGAGACCACCTGAGACTACATAGTGAATTCCAGGTCAACCTAGGCTAGAATGAGACCCTACCTTGAAAAACTAAAAGTAAAATAAATAAGTAAATACTTGGTCTCAAAAAAGAAAAAAAATGTTTCTACAAAGAGCTGAAAGAAAGTTGTTGCTATTATTTCTCAGAACAGGGAGAAAGGAGTGCATGTGCATGCATCTTAGCCTCTATATTTACCTAAAAGCTGAGAGAATAGCTTTTTTCTCTTCTATTGTTTTTGTTTCTGATCAAATTTAGTTATTTATTATTAATTATCATAACTTGTTTAAAATTTAAAGTTAAGACTATCTAGTTTTTCCAAAGAAGCTGTAAGAGAGGATAGACACACAGGAACCAGGAAATAATAGCAGGGCCTTAGGACTGCAGTGCTTCCCACACACAGATCTCTAAAACAGCTGCACACATATGCATATGTATTTACAAAGGAGATGGCTGAACCCATCTGAGAAGGTAATTAACCCACAAATGATGATACCAGCACAATAAAAAAACAACACACCCATAAGCAGGAAACAAAGTAGGTCAAGTGAGTCAGAATCAGTGGTGGCATAAAATTTCTCTTTATTGTTACCTCAACCTAGAGAAGAATTTTTGTTGAGTTAGACTCCTGAGTTTATCCACAGAGTAATTCTCTGAAGCAGTTGCCCCTAAAATTTTTATTCCCTGTTGCTTTGTTGTTATTGTTATTTTTCAAGGTAGGTTCTAACTCTAGTCCAGGCTGACCTGGAACTCAAGTCTGTAGTCCCAGGCTGGCCTCAAATTCTCAGTTATCCTTCTACCTTTGCCTCCAAAGTGCTGGAATTAAAGATGTTTGTCACCACACCTGACATTTTGCTATTCTTATAGGCAAACTTTTATTTATTTGTTTACTTATTTTTTATTTATTTATACTAAGGACCAAGGACAAGGCCTTATGTATGCTAGACAAAGGCTTTACTATTGAGCTTTATCTCAACCCTAATTGAGGTAGGGTGTTTCCCTGATTGCTTTCTCCAAGAAATTTTCCTTTCTTTTTTTTTTTTTTTTTTTTTTTTTTTTTTTTTTTGGTTTTTCGAGGTAGGGTCTCACTCTAGTTCAGGCTGACCTGGAATTCACTCTGTAGTCTCAGGTGGCCTTGAACTCTTGGTGATCCTCCTACCTCTGCCTCCCAAGTGCTGGGATTAAAGGCATGCACCACCACACCCAGCTTCCTTTCTTGTGTGTATGTGTTGTGTGTCAGGTTCAGGATTTCCAATAGAGGACTATGAGACAGATTCTTGGGAGCACAGTTTCATTTAAGGCCAGCTATGAGCATAAGGAGAGCAAGGAGGGGCAGTTCCCTGAAGTCTCAATTACTAGACAGGATATAGCTTCAGAGTCCTCTGTCTAGTAAGCACATAGAAGAGAGGAGTGAGGGAGGGTAGTGAGCTCTGTGATTCTTACAGTGTGTAGGTTGCTGGGGATTGAAGATAAGGCTTTCAACATATTATAACCTATCTCTCTATTCCTGTACCTTCTTCATTCTAAAGCACTCCAAGCCTTCAGGACAGGCTTAATGTTTGACAGAATTCAACTTCAGCTAACGTGACAAGGGAAGCATTACCAGAAAGCTGAGAGACAGCTAAACTGCCCTGGGCAGTGGGGTTTTTTTTTGGAGCAAGCCCAGGCAAGAGCCTTCTGTTTCTGATGACTATATGCTTTTTCCACTTGGGAGCCCAAATTAAGGTTGCTTATGTGCCTCAGAAGCAAGGTGTGGTTGGAGGCTACACAGGAGTTGCAGGTTGTCAGAGAGGAGCCATTTCAGGTAAATCGCAGTTCTGGCATTGAAACCAGTGGAGATAGATCTACAGCTGACACAGGTGAGGGCTGAGAGGAGGTAGGCCCAAAATTCCCAGTGAACAGGCAGCAGCTTTTACCTGGAGGGCAAGAGTTTCTCCTGGTGCGATAAAACTGGGTACAGAAAATCAATTTACCCTGCTGTAACTGCTAAGAATCTTTAGAATACTAGTTACCTCTCAGCCTTCTTACAGAGAACTTTGTAGTTATGAACATTAGTAGTGAGGAAAATTTTTGAACTTTGCCATCTCAATGGGTTAGCAGAAACGAAAGCAAGCACTTTCCACCACACTAGAGCCAATTTGTATCTTCCAGAGGCTGTGGATAATTATTGTTTTCATTAAATAGAAGTCAATGTCCCCAAACCCAATGTTTTGGGGATTAGAGTGTCATTGGTTGGCTACATGAGCCAACCTGCTAATGACACTGTCCTGTGGAAAGTTCTAGAAAGTGACTCATTTTTTTCATTCCCACACCAACAGACTCCTGACAACAGGCAGCTTGTTTATAACGTTTATAGTGGGTGTGTAGCAATTGAACCATGTTAGCGCTTCAGGGGGATAGAAATAAGTGCTTGATCAAGGGTATTGGTCACAAGGAGTGGGAACCTCCTGGTCATCTTGCAGAAAGGAAGCCAGAGAAGCTGTGCGCAACTTCTCACTTTCCCCAATAGTAGCTACTTGATAAGCACGACTTCGCGTGTACACAAGGTGAAAAAGGTGAGAAGCAGGGAAAAAACCTTTTAACATAAGTATGACCCCAAAAGGGTGTGTCTACCCCCCCCCCCCCCCCCCCCCCCACCCCGTCTATGGCAGAGTGAAAATTGAAAAGAAAAAGAAATTCACTGAAAACGACTGGAAAATTCTTCCCGCTGGGTAAGGAAACTAATCTGGACTTTAGGGGCTCCTGAAGTTATGTCACTAGTAGCTCATTCCTTTGCGTATTGCAGGTGACCTGGTATTAAGAGGCCTAGACCTTATGAGGACATCCAGTGGTGTTCACTGACAGCAGAATTCTTGAGATTGTGGTAGAAGAAATTTAACAAAGAAACCAGACATAAATACTCTAAAACATAGTTTCTATTGTACAAGCCTTTACTAGGAAGACAGCAGACCCTGAGTCTCCTCCCAATTTATGTACCTGAACCGCGCTTGTATGTGATCTGGTTAGTGCAGCCACAGGCACAAACACCCCTGAACAAACAGCTTTCTGTTCTACATTTATACTTTCTCTCTCTCTCTCTCTCTTTTTTTTTTTTTGTTGTTGTTGTTTTGAGGTAAGGTCTCACTCTAGCTCAGGCTGACCTGGAATTCACTATGTCGTCTCAGGGTGGCCTCGAACTCATGGTTTATACTTTCTTATCACTGATTTATTGCTAAGGAATTTTCTGTTTGCACCCCGAAGTCATGTAGCCTTAGAAACTTGTAATCCACCAATAATGTAAAGAATTCAAGATGGTGTCAGACTACCTGCCACATTTATCTATAAAACCTCTAAGCTATCAGAGCATAGGACTCAGGCTTTGTAAGTTATTCACAAGAGTCCATGTCAACATGAATAAGTTTTCTGATTCTCCACTCTATCTCTGGTGCCGTCTGGATGTGATTCATTTTCCCATAACAGAATAACTTTCCTATATAGGCTCCAGGCACACATAAATATTCCATCCCCACCCTCATCTGTAACTGTGATCTTAACCTGTAGTTTGGGTTCTCTGGTTTCTTCTAGATACATGCCTGATACAGAAAAGCTACGATGGGAGAAGTCATCAGCACTAAGGGTGTAATGTCTGCTTGTTTCTGGCTAAATGTAAGCACTTTTCTTAAAGTTCATTCCCATTTTTTTTTTTTTTTTTTTGAGGTAGGGTCTCGCTGTAGTACAGCCTGACCTGGAATTCACTATGTAGTCTCAGGTTGGCCTTGAACTCATGGTGATCCTCCTACCTCTGCTTCCCAAGTGCTGGGATTAAAGGTGTGTACCACTATGCCCAGCCCCATACCCAGGTATTAATGCTACTCTCACTTTTGGTAGAGAAGCTTCTATTTTCAGATGGCAGTGACCTTGAGATGACTCAAAAGGCACCATAGTTCTGAGAAGAAGTGACAGAAGAGTGCTCAGCACTGAAATATCTCTATCACACCTTCCAAGGCTCAGGGTCCATTACGGAAGAAATGGTGGGAAGAATGTAAGAGCCAAAGGAAGGGTACAACTGCTTACTTACAAAGCACTCTTCCAGACACAAAATGGCCTAGATATCCATGACCTCACAGTCCCTGACACTACCTACATAGGACCATTATAATATGAGGAAAAGATGATGACATCAAACATCAAAATAAGAGACTAATTGAGAGGAGGAGGGGATATGATGGAGAGTAGTGTTGCAAAGGCAAAGTAGGGGTGGGGAGGGAATTACCATAGTTTATTGTATATAATTATGGAAGCTATCAATAAAAAATAATAATAGTAAAATAAAATAAAATAAAAAGAAGTATTTTTTAAGTGCGTCTGGGGCTGGAGAGATGGCAGCAGCAGACAGTTCTACCTAAGTTCAATTCCAAGTACCCACACAAATAAAAACAGTGCTTGATCAAGCATGTCTGTAACCTCAGCACTAAGTGGGACCAAGACAAGAGGAACTGGAGCTCACTGGTCAGCCAGTGCAACTGAAAAATAGAGTTCCAGTTTCAGAGTGAGGTTTTTTTGCAGGAAAATTAGGCTGAAGAGTGATAGAGGAGGATACTAGACATTTTCCTCCAGTTTCTGCAGACTTTTGCATGTGTACATACACATTTTCAACACACACACACACACACTGCTTCCAAGGTCAATCTATACAGGGATTGACTGTCATTTCCATCCTTGGTTTTCTCTTAAGTCTTCTTTTTGTTGTTGTTGTTGTTTGTTTGTTTTTTTCAGGTAGGGTCTTGTTCTAACCCAGGATGACCTAGAATCTATTATGTAATCACATGCTGGCTTCAAATCCACATCAATCCCCCTACCTCAGGATTAAAGGCATATGCTACCATGCCTGGCTCTTTCTTTTTTTCTTAACTATTTTATTGACAGCTTCCATAGATACATACACCATGATCATAATCCTCGCCCAACATTCCTCTTTTCGTTTCCCAAATCCCTCCTCCACTGAATCTCTTCTTCTTTTCAACTTGTCTCTCTTCTAGTTTGATGTCATCATTTTTTTTTTTTTCTCCAGTACTACAGGTCTTGTGTAGGTGGTGTTAGCCACTGTGAGGTCAAGAATATCAAGGCCACTTTGTGTCTGGATGACAGCATTATAAGCAGTCCTCCCTCCTTTGGCTATTACATTCTTTTTGGCCACCTTTGACAATTTTTGCAATTATCCCTGAGTCTTGGAGAGTGTGATAGACATGTCTCACTTACTGGTAAACACTCCACTGTCATTTCTTCTTAGCACTATGACCATCTTTCTCTCTCTCTCTCTTTTATTTTTTACTTATATATTCTCTTTCTTTCCCCCTCTTCTCCAAGAAGCAGCATATGAGGGGCAAAATTTATATTTGTATCATAATGGCTTAATCATTAGTTTTTAATTTGAGGCAAGGTATTGTTATATCCGAGACTGACCTGGAACTCACTCTGAAGCCCCAGGTTAGCCTTCAGAGTGATGCTCCTACCTCAGCCTCCCAAGTGCTGGGACTAAAGGTGTGTACAACAATGTCTGACTTCATTTTGCACTTTTCTCCTATAAATTGGTTTTATGTTTTGCTTGAAGATGGTTATTTCAGTGTCTTGACTATTTTCACTTGACAGCCAGTGGCAGTAAGGGGAAGGTTAAGAGTTTGGGGGAAAAAAAGACAAACGACAAAGTAACAAGGTAAAGCCAGTCCTGACTCAGCCCTGATCATGTCTATCATGGGGAAGCAGTTAGGACTTAAGTCCTAACTAGGATTTTCTTGAATGTGGGTGGCTATTCTATTGTTTGGGATGATACCCAATGTGCTTCTCCTCCCTGTCTACCTCCTTCTTATCACTTTACATGTAGGTGAAATCAAGTGAAATGATACCAAGAACCATAAAAGGCAAAGAAGTTACTGCAGGGCCATGAAAGTAGAATGTGGTGGTAGAAGGATGAAGACCATTCCAGAGTCTCCCCATGTTTAAGAGTAGTATAGAAGACAAAGCCACTGAGCTATTTGGCTGCTCAGCTGGCTCAACCCTCCTCCTTTTTTTTTTTTTTTTTTTTTTTTTTTTTTTTTGAGGTGGCTTTGTTGGGGATCCTGTGGGCTGCCTAGCCAGCCTCCGGACTCCACTCAGCTGCTCAAAGCCCCATCCAATGAGGTGATGGTCTGGTGAATCTAGAATGACCATTCTTTTATAACTTTTTATTGACATCTTTCATAATTATAGACAATAAATCATGATCATTTCCTGTCCCCCACATTCTCCTCTATAACTCCACTCTCCATCATATCCCCTCCCCATCTCAAACAGTCTTTCTTTTATTTTGATGTCATCATCTTTTCCTTCTACTATGATGGTCCTGTGTAAGTAGTGTCAGGCACTGCAAGGCCATGGATATTCAGGCCATTTTGTATCTGGAAGAGTGCATTGTAAGGAGTCCTACCCTTCTTTTGGCTCTTACGTTCTTTCTGCCACCTCTTCTGCAATGGCTCCTCAGCCTTGGAAGGAGTGATAGAGATGTTTCAGTGCTAAGAACTCCTCTGTCACTACTTCTCAGCGTTATTGTGCCTTCTGAGCTGTTCCAAGATCACTGCCTTCTGAAAAAAAGAAGCTTCTCTAACCAAAAGTGAGAGTACCGTTAATATATATATTATATATATTATATATATGAATATATTATATATTCATATTATATTCATATATATGAATATATTATATTATATATATGAACATTAAGAGAACATTAAGAGAAGTGCTTATAGACCAGGCAGTTTGGTGAGCATAATATATGCATCTAGACAGACATCAGCAGATGTTACACCCCTAGGGCTCATGTCTTCCCCCATCATAGCTTTTCAGTATCAGGGATCCTTTGAAGTGGCTCTCCAGTCCAATTAGAGAGTGATTGGTTTCCTTCATAGCAGACATGCCACTCTTGCACCCATTGGCTCATTTGGACTGGCTAGCCAAATTTAAGGCTTACAGTGTCCACTGTTGTTTATCTCCACTGATGACTTCTCTCTCTCTCTCCCATGGAGCTGCACACAGTGTAGTTTTTTTCCAGCTTTCCATCAGCTGGTCTACATGGAGGAGGTTTTCAGCTCAGTTCCAGCAAGTTGTCTCAATGACCTTGAAGCCCAAGCATGTGGAATCTTCAGCAATATTAACATTTACTGAGGCACAGGCTGGAGAGATGGCTCAGAGGTTAAGGTACTTGCCTGCAAATCCTAATGACCCCAGTTTTATTCCCCAGTATGTATATAAAGCCAGGTGCACAAAGTAGAGCATGTGTCTAGAATTCATTTGTAGTAGCTAGAAGCCCTGATGTGTACCCATTCTCTCCCTCCCTCCAGATTTCTCTCCCTCTCCCCCACTTTGCAAATAAATAAATAAAATATCTAAAACATTTATTGAGGCAACCAAATAGTTCCACAGAGCTGGCCAGGTGGGGTGAGGACAAGATAAGTTCTGGCATCCACTTCCAAGGTTGAAGGTTCAGAACTGAATAGATGCCAGGGCTGCACTGCAGCTGGATCGTATCAGTATCTGCCACAACTCCATGTTCAGGGATGGGAATAATTTATACCACAGAAATTGGGTAAGCTACACATTATGCTTTATATGCTGGAGAACAGAGTCCATCATTAAACACTTGCTGGCACACCATTAGTAGTGCCATGCCAAGAGAGAGGGACATTAGAGCAAAAATAGCTGGGTCTTTCATTCTGATGAGCCTGCTCATTTTTTTCATTATTGTTACACTGGGGTGAAATTCATATAATATATAATTCACCATTTTACTCATTCTTTTAAAAGTTCACTCAAGCACCAGCCCACAACTGCATGTAGATCAATTGCGCTACACTTGCCTAGAGCAAGGTGGAATAGCCTGCTTAGGTACTAGGAAGTTCTCACGCTGAGTCCAAATCAGTCACATGCCCCTCCCTTCCCAGAGGAGGGAGAACTAGACTGCCTAGCTCTGATCCCACTCCTCATGCAATCAGCCCAGCTTCATGCATAGACTGCCTGCCCACCCCTACTCAGAGCAAGATGGACCAGGCTGCTGAACACAGGCCCCAGTGGAGCCACTATTACTACATCCTCAGCAAGGCAAAAGGATTATATCCACATGGAAGCTCCAGTGCAAAACAAATAACAAGAAACAAAGTCAAGATATCCCCATTAAGAACGTCTAGTTCCATATTTGAAGTCTCCAGTGAAAACTATTAAGAAGAAACTCTAGATAAAGAATTCCAAACTGCAATTATGATAAGCATATAAAACAAACTTAAGACATGAACAAAGAGCTGAATGAAATGCAAGATAACCAACTAAAAAGAACTAAACAGACACCTGAATGAATACAAAGAGGGAATAAAAAATGCCGAGATGAATTATAAGAGAGCACAATTAGCTAAATGCAATGAGAATGTCAAACCAAGAAAGGAAAATGGGGCATAATAAAGACACAGAGATGCTGAAGAAAAGCCTAAAGGAAATAAAAAATGAAATAACTCAATTAAAAAACTCCCAAGAAGGCCATACCAACAAAATAGGTCATTCAGAGGATAGAATATCAGGACTTGAGGACAAGACAGTGGAAACAGATAAGGAAGCCAAAAATTGATGACAACTTCAAAATCATCATACAAATAGAACATCAGAGAAACATTAAAAGACCAAACCTTAAAAGATCAAATGTTTGAATCATGGGCATTCAAGAAGGGGAAGAACTATAGGTCAAGAGCATAAAAAATTATAGAAGAAAATTTTCCAATCCTTAAGAGAGGCCCATCCAGGTACAAGAGGCATACAGAATGCCAAATAGACAGGACCAGAGAAGAAATTCCCCATGTCACATTATAGCTGTCACTAAACACAGAAAACAAAAGAGTATTAAAAACTTCAAGAGAAACACCTTGTCACTTACAAAGATGGCAACAAATACAGGAGAGACCCATCAAAATGATAGGAAGAGAAATCCCAGTGCCTAGTACTGAATGAGACACCCTATCAACCTGCCAGGGTCCAGGAGACGTTACAGAGGAAGTGGAAAATTAAATATGAATGCTGGCTTCACTGCTAGCCTGAGAATTTCCTCTGGAGAGATGTTAGTAAACACTGAGGAGACTCTAAACTCATCAAAGCAGAAAAGCAGAGGCTGCTAAGAGCTCAACACTAAAGAAGATTTATAATCTCCCTTACCCAGCCCCCCCCCCCCCCACAGTGCAAGGATCAGGGAACATTGTGGAAGAGGGAGTAGAAATAATGTAAAAGCCACAGGGTGGAAAGGTATACTGTGAAGTATTTCCCCCTCCATAAACTAACTGGTACATTCATGACCCCACAATGAATATCAATGTCCCCGCTAAGGAGGGTCCTCAGTGGAATGCGGGAGATTACGAGGGGAGAAAAGAGGATAACCCAATAGGAATATGACCAGTTTCTAGTATATTCATATATTAAAGTTCCCAATAAAGATCATAAAAATAAATAAAATGGAACCTCCCCAAAACTTCCTGAAACTCATGTGTTCTTGCCTCTTTATTCTTCATTAAAATATTCTATGCTAGTTTTGAGAAGACAATATGTTTATGTGATTCAAAATCCAAATGACACAAAGTAGTGTACAGTTGAAAAAAAATCACCTGGTGTTCTTTCCCTAGATAACAAATTTATTTTCCTGGAGAAAGCCAAAATGATGTTTTGTATATTTCCAGAATGTGTTACAATAAAGAAATAAGTAAATCAATGCCTAGGTCATATCAAAACACATGCACATGCATGCACAGAGAAATATGCTCTGAATTTACTTCCCTTCAGATAAAAAAAAAATCTTAAAGATAGTTCCATACCAATACCCATAAAAAATGCTCACTTTCTTTTATAATTGTGTAGTAATTCATATACAAAAACCAGAGCTGTTGCAAATTATTTCCATATTTCCTTTTGCATATATGTAGCTTCTTGGTAGAGCAAGTCCTACAAGTAGAATTACTAATCAAGGTTATATTCATTTGAAAGTAAAAGGCATTACTTAAACTGCCTTCTATAACGATTGGACCAATTTACACTCACTGGCAGTTGGTAAAATGTTGGTTTCCTCTCAGCCTTTTCCACAAAGTAGCTCTTGAACTGTTTGGTCTGGTCAAACTGATGGAAAATAATGAAGCATAACTGTATTTTAAACTCTCATTTTTTTTCAAGGTAGGGTCTTGCTTTAGCCCAGGCTGACCTGGAATTCACTATGTAGTCTCAGGTTGGCCTCGAACTCAAGGGGATCCTCATACCTCTGCCTCCTGAGTGCTGGGATCAAAGGCATGCACCACCATGCCCGGCTCATTTTTTAAAATTATAAATGAGATTGAACATATTTCATTCATTTATGAACCATTTTTATTTCCTGTTTTTGTAAAGTACTTGCATCCGTTCATATTTTTCTATTTGGTTTTCAGTCTTTTCTTATTAAATTTTAGGAGCTCTTTGTATCTGAAGGAAACCACCCTTTCATAATAAGATTTGTAAAACACTTTTCCCTCATTTTGTCATCTATCTTATTTCTGGTGTTCTTTTCTCATGCAGTAAACCAAAAAAAAATTGGAAATGGATTTCATCCTCATGGGGTAGTTCCTAGTTGATTTAACTCTGCAAATGTGTTCTCACCCACTGGTGTGCAAAGACTATCCCTTAGGATAGTCTGGGACCATCTGACATTGTAGGATGCTTGCTTTGAGTATTTTTAGTCAGCTGCACAATTATTACCTGTCAAAAGGGTATGGGGGTGGAGAGATGGCTTAGTGGTTAATCACTTGCCTGCAAAGCCTACGGACCTGGTTCGAGGCTCAATTCCCCAGGACCTACGTAAGCCAGATGCACAAGGTGCATCTGGAGTTCGTTTGCAGTGGCTGGAAGCCCTGGTGCACCCATTCTCTCTCTCTTTCTGCCTCTTTCTCTCTTTTTCTGTTTGTCACTCTCAAATAAATAAATAAAAGTAAACAAAAATTTTTTTAAAGAAAGGGTGGGGAGATCCTGGACCAAGGTAATTATAGATTTCCATTTCTCTCTCATAAGTGACTCAGACCCTCTACACAAATCCTTCTTCTCCAGTGAGGGAGATAGCTCAGATATGGACTCATGACCTGATTCAGTCCAGTGATAAAGGGAAGGAGGTTTGCTAAATTCACCTGAAAAGTTTCTCAGGTTCAGGATAGGTGGTTTCTCTCTTCCTTTTGTGAAAGATGAAGTCTGGGAAGCATTGCAGCCATCTTGTCAAGTAGCCTGAGCAAGAACCCCTCAAAAGAAGCAGGGTAAACACAGGTATAGTGGCACACAGCTTTAATCCCAGCACTCAGGAGGTAGAGATAGGAGGTTCACTGAGTTCAAGGCCAGTCTGGGGCTACAGAGTAAGTTCCAATTCAGCCTGGGCTAGAATGAGACCTTATCTTGAAAAAAAGAAGGAGGAGAAGGAAGAGGAGGGTGAGTAGGGGAAGGAGAAAGAAGAAGAAGCAGGGTAATGAAGATGGACAGAGCCTAAGGAGGCCAGCCTGTTTCTGGATTCCTTATACCAATACATGCTTAAGGTATTTGAATAAGATTGTATCACCTTCCCTTTCTACTGTCCTTCCTTTTTTCCTTCCTTCCTCCCTCCTTCTCTTTCTCTCTCTTCTCTTTTTAAAAATTTATTCATTTGAGAGAGAGAGAGAAAGAGACAGAATGGGTGCACCAGGGCCTCCCACTGCTACAACCGAACTCCAGATACATGTATCACCTTATGCACTTGGCTTACATGGGTCCTGGAGAATCAAACCTGGGTCCTTTGGCTTTGCAGGCCAGCACCTTAACCACTAACAATCCCTCCAGGCCTCTCTCTCTCTTCTTTGTCAGAATCTTTGTATCCCAGGGTAGCCTTGAATTTTCAGCAATTCTCCTGCCTCAGCCTCCCCAGTTGCTGGGATTACAAACATGTACCACAACGCCTGGATTGCTGTTGAATATGTTATTATTATTAATTAGTTTGTTTCTTTTTGTGTGTGTGTGTGTGTGCTTTTCATAGCCTAGGCTGACCTGGAATTCACTATGTAGTCTCAGGGTGGCCTCAAACTCATGGCAATCCTCCTACCTCTGCCTCCCAAGTACTGGGATTAAAGGTGTGTGCCACCATACCTGGCTTGCTGTTTAATCTTAAGCAACCTATTTTTAACCCTCTTGTGTTGGTTTGTTTTATATGATAACATGGATAGGTCACAGTTGCACAGTCATTTAGTTAAACACTAACCTAGTGTTTGACTTTAAAGATAATATCTTTGCTAATCTAAATGGGTTCATCTAACCATTTGAAAAAATTTAAACACAGAACTGAAATTTTCCAAGAGAAGAAATTCTTCCTTGCAGCATCAATTTCTACTCAAATGTTTCTGGATAGCTGGCCTGCTACACAAACATCAACCTGCCTGGCAATGTACACTAGCTCTGAATATCTTTCCCTGTTCTCTAAGTGAATGTAAATACTGATCATATTTCTTGCCTTTAATACTTCTTTCTTTCTTCCTTTCCTTCCTTCCTTCCTTCCCTCTTTCTTTCTTTCTTATGTGTCCTTCAATTTGAGATCATTGTTCTTTGCATGTGTTTACATATTTCTTAATATTTCTAGACTATAGACTCAATGCACAGTGGTGAGCCATCCTAAAGTAGAGGACCAGTAACCTGGACAAAGGTTATGGGCATGTGGCAGATGAAAAACGTTAAGTAACCATCTTTAGAAGCTATATGAATTTATACTCTTACTTTATATCTAATTGAGAGGGTAAGGGGATGTGATGGAGAGTGGATTTGTGAAGGGGAAAGTGGAGGAGGGGAGGTAATTATCATAGTTTATTGTCTATAATTATGAAATCTCTCAATAAAAATTTTTTAAAAAGAAGACAAGGAAGCCTCTCTATACAGTGTTTCTCTACTTACTAATACCCTGCTTACTTCTGAAAGGATGTAAAGCAAGCAGATATTAGTGATCATTTGCCCTGACTGATACATAATAATGTCAGGTTGGTATGTTGGTCAGGATCACATAGTTTTTATATAGAAGCTGACAGACAAAACATTATCTTATTCAAGTACAAAGTTCTTGTCAAAGAACAAAACTTAACCAGGTGTGGTAGCACATGCTTGCAATCGTAGTACCTGTGAGGCTGAGACAGGAGATTAACTGTGAGCTCAAAGCCAGATTGAGCTATATAAGGAGACTCTGTCTCAAAAATCAAACACAACAGCACAACAAAAAATAACGGGAGAGCCTTTGTTCTAAAAAGAATAATGAATTCAAAAGAGTTCCAGATGACCTTAGATAAGGATTGAAGTTCTGTAGCTCATAATTTAGTCATTTGCTTTCACAATTTCATTACTTCAGTCTCTCATGTTAGCATTTTTTTAGTTAAAATATAATGCATATCAAATTATGAAAGTGGGAGACTTTTGAATATACCGATAGCAGAATAGCTTACCCACCATCAGAAGGCACTGGAAAGAGCCAAAACAGATGATCCCTAGGAAAAGGCACCCACATCAAGGTGATCTTTCTGTTCACCCCTACCTAGTCCTTAGGAAATTGAGCAAGCAACAGTTTCACTGGGCCCTAAGGAAACAGTGGAGTTCAAAGCTGCTAGCAAAGACACAGGTAAATATCCCAGAGAAGAGAATAGCAGCAAAGTGAACTCTCTACTTAGCATAATTGCCAGCTCCCAAACTAAGCAAGCACAAGTAGGAGAGTGTGATGGTTAAGGTGTTGTCAACTTGATCTGTTTAGTAATCCACAGAAATCCCCTTTGGGTGGGTCCCTAAGGTTGCTTCCAGGAAGGATTAATTGAAGAAGGAAGTACTTCCCCCAGAGTGAGCCCTTCCCCCACAGCCAGTGGCCCCTCTCACAGGGGCCTTTATATAAGGAAGCTCTGGATGAAAAGAGCCCCTTCCTTCCACTTGGCTGCTGAAGCTGCTTGCTGCCTTCCAGCATGGATTGAACACCAGCATCAATTGAAGACCCACGTGGACTGGAAACTAGCTGCTCCTCAGGAAGCCTCCAGGCCTTCAGTGCCGGATTGGGACTGCTGAACCATCTGGCCATGCGGGCTGAGCAGCTACAGGATTCCTTGACTCTCCGGCCTGCATCTGCTATTGGACTAATGTAAGGTAATCCAATAAATTCCCTTTTAAATATAATTCATTCTAGCAGTTCTGTTCCTCTAGAGAACCCTGACTAATACAGAGAGGAATACTATAAAAAGAAGGAGGGCTGAGAAGCTAAGAGCTAAGCCAAGATGTGTTGCAGCAATTGTCCCAGAGAGAGTGGTACAAGGTTAACTATATGCACCAGCAACACTCAAACTTCTGATTGACACTCCATAAATACTGTATATGTCCTGGTAATGCAAAACATTAATGGACAAGTCTTAATGAAGATTAAAAAACAACCCCAACAAGATTAAAGTGATTTCTTTGCACTCTGTCTCCTGCACTTTTAAGAGGCACATAAAGTGATCTAGACCTTCTAGAAACCGATAACCAAGAAACTAAAGTGGAAAAACAATAATAAAAAATACTTATTGTAGGACTAGGGATAAAGCTCAGTGGTAGAGTGCTAGCCTATCATGGACAGGGCCCTGGGTTCAATCTCATCCCCAGTATACCACAAAAAAATTAAAACTTACAAGTAAACTTGGCCCCTCTGTAAAAGCAAGTACACAAATGAGTAAATAACAGAAATATAAAGCACAATAGTATACTTAAAACATCTACATTCCAATAATTACATTGAATGTCAATGAATTATTTTTTTAAATACATTTTATTTATTTATTTATTTGAGAGAAAGAGGAAGGGAAGGGGGGGGAGAGGGAATGGGCGCACCAGGGCCTCCAGCCACTGCAAATGAATTCCAGACACATGTGCCCCCTTGTGCATCTGGCTTACATGGGTCCTGGGGAATCAAACTGGGATCCTTTGGCTTTGCAGGCAAATGCCTTAACTGCTAAGCCATCTCTCCAGTGCCCAAATGTCAATGAATTATTGCTATAACTAAAAGACTAAAGTTCTTTTTAAATATAAAAGCAAAATCTAGATGCTCTTTATAATTGATTCAACTTAAATATAAGGATACAAAGTCCTAAAGTAAAACAATGGAAAAATATGTCTTGCAAGTACTAAACAGAAGAAAGCTAGTTGGCTGCATTAATATCAAACAACATAGACTTTAGAGTAAGAAATATTTCTAGAGATAATGAGAAAACTCTAATAATCCTAAATTTGTATGTATCTCAGAATTTATAATGCATAAATAATTTGCTAAAAAGTATAGTATGAGGGGAATCTACTATTGTTTTTCTAAATGGACATATTAAAGTGCCTTCTAAATATTTATGTTTATATTTGTACCCATAGACTAGTGTTGCTGTCAGCCTTGGTGAAAAGATTCTCTTTTCAGTAAGCAACAGTTAATATGCAGGCTGGTGAAAATTCTAGGAACAAGTTATGCTTGAGTGTTCAGCCCTAAACAGAACATTATATCACCTCCTTCAAGGAAACATCCTGGAAGAAAGGATGAAAAGAATGTAAGAGCCAGAGGATGGGTAGGAGTATGGTAGAACATTGTCTTCTCCACATGATCTTCATCAAAAGACCAAGAAGCAATGAACATTGTCTTTTGGATATTATATTACCATTACACTCATGAACTGATAACAGCTGTGGTGACCTGCACAATGTTGAACTCATCAACATTCTGTTATAAATGGGGGTGGGGTTCATGAGGCCCCCTATCCTTCCCTGAGGAGCTATTGACAGTAAATAGGTTTCTGGGATGGGGAAGCCATGTTCTTTAATGATGTAGTCACTGGTAGTTTGACCAAATTCCAATAAATAGCCCCCATCTACCATGCTCATACAAGCAACCCTAATTAAACTCAGTGGGCCCCTAAAATAAAACTAAAAATTAAAAAGATATAAAAAGAGGAGAAAGGGGTTAGTTGGGAAAATGGAATTCAACAGGAGTGAGAGAGTCAAAGAGGTCAGTAGGGGTACATGTGATCAAAATACATTGCATACATGGGGCTGGAGGGATGGCTTAGTGGTTAAGGCATTTGCCTGGGAAGCCTAAGGACCCAGGTTCAATTTCCCAGTGCCCACATAAGCCAAATGCACAAGGTGGCACATGCATCTGGAGTTTGTTTGCAGTGGCTAGAGGCCCTGGCACACCCATTCTCTCTGTCTGCCTCTTTCTGTCTCTCCCTTCCTCCCTCTCTCTCTCTCTCTCTCTCTCTCAAAATAAATAAATAAATAAAAATAACGAAAAAGTAAATTGTATACATGTATGAAACTGCCAAGCTACTAAACTACTTTCTTTTTTACATTTTATTTTGGCTTAACTCTCAAGTTAAAGCTTTATGGCAGGTGCAACACATCCATGAGCAGAGACTGGATACCACTTCCGCCACAGCAGGTAGAAATTAGGAGCAGGATAATGAGCCAAACTTTCGGAATTGGGAGCTGACTGTAACACCCTTAAGGCTGCCCCCAACAACACACCCCCTCCAAATTGCCATCAGCTGGGGACCAAACACATGAGTTCATGGAGACATCTGATTCAAACCACCACATTCTGCCCCTGGGCCCCTATACTCACAACCATCCATGATTTAAACTGCATTGCATTTAGTTCAACCTTATTATTATTTATTTATTTGCAAGGGGAAGGACAGAAAGAAGAGAGAGAGAGAATGGATAACCAGAGACTCCTGCCACTGCAAATGAATTCCAGATGCATGCACCACTTTGTGCATCTGGTTTTATGTGGGTACTTGGAGAATCAAACTTGGGCTGTCAGGCTTTGTAGGCAAGCACCTTTAAGCACTGAGAATTTTCTCTAGCTCCCAGTCCAACTTAAAGGTCTCCAAAAATTTATTTTTTTTTAATTTATTTGAAAGTAAGAGAGAGGAAGAGAATATGATCATGAGAATGAATGGCATGCCAGGGCTTCCTGCCACTACATCTGACCTTATTTGGGTACTGGGGATTCGAAACAGGATCTTCAGGATTTGGAAGCAAGCACCTTTAACTGCTGAGCCATCTCCCCAGTCCCCAAAGTTGTTTTGTGCTTTTGTTTTTTTTTTTAAAAAAATCAATCCCAATACTGTTCAAAAGCCCAAAGTCCAAGGTTTCATCGGAGACTCAAGACAGTCTTTTAACTGTATGCCTATAAAATTAAAACATATGTTAAACACATATAATGGTACAGAGTAGACATTCACACTGCAAGAAATGGTATAACAAGAAAAAAATGAACCAATGAAAGCTCTAAACCAAGGAGGACAAATATCAAATCCTACAGCTCTGTGTCTATCTGGGACTAACAATGAAGTCTCTGGAGTTCCAATTCTATCTCTCTACCTGGGCTGCTTACATTGCAGGGGGAAAAAATCCATCCTGGACCAGCATCTCTCCTTGATAGCTGTCCCATGGCCCCAGCACATCCAAAATCCTGGGTTCTCCACTGAAACTCATGGTTCATTCTCATGGCTCCATCAGGCAGGGACTCCAACAACCTTGTTTCACATTCCCCAGTGCCTATAAACAAACAACATTGCAAATACAATGACCCTACCATTCCTGCATTTTTATATTTCCATAGTATCAGGTGGGCTACTAAATTTGCTAATCCAGGAATGAGGTGGGGAATAAAGCTGACTTTGAAGAGCAGGAAAACACTTTCAGCATTCTTCCTTCAAGCCAGGACCTTAATTTTAGAGTGAGCATTCCTCCTTTTGTCCCAATACAGAACAGCTGACCCAATCTCAATGATGATAATCTTTCAAACAATTGCTGCTGAAATTATTTCCTGCCCTAAACTTCATTTCTTTCTATGCCATGTCCTTCTGTTCTATGTTCTTCCATTACTTCATTTATTCATTCATTCATTCACTCATTCATACTTTCATTTATTTGAGAGAGAGTTAGACAGAGAGAGAACAGATGTGCCATGACCTCTAGCCACTGCAAACAAACTCCAGATTCATGTATTACATTGTAAAAGTGGCTTTACATAGGTACTGGAGAGCTCATATCCTTAGGCTTTTCTGGCAAGTACCTTAACTGCTGAGCCATGGCTCCAGCCCCTGCCATTACTTTTAAATTTAGCTTTGCTTAAGTTCTCAGGACACAGAAAGAGTACAGCCAGCCTGTCACACCAACTGTCTCTAGACCAGTCTGAACAAAAATCTTTATCCCTTCATAGGCCAAGCCTCATAGTACACAGTTTTTAATGTATTTAGATCTTAATCTTTCAACTCTGACCAAAATGGTCCATTGAACTCTCCTTATAGCACTGCAAGGCATCTCTTGGTCCAAGGTTTCAAATCCTTCCATATTCCTCTCACAAATTAGTTTTGAAGGATCAAAAGCCATAAAATTAGGTTTCTAGCAGCAATAGCTCCATTCCTCTGGCACCAATTTTCTGTCATAGTTACCTACTTATTGCTGGGGAAAAGCACCTGACCAAAAGCAGCTGATGCAAGGAAAGTTTTTGTTTTGGTTTACAGACTCAAGGGGAAGCTTCATAATGGTAGAGGACAGCATAGAATGAATAGAGGCTAGACATCACTTCTACCACAGCTGTGGAAAACAGCAGGAGAATGAGCCCTAAATTAAAATTTTAATGTTATATAATGTCTATTGACATTATATTATATGTTTATAATTAAGCAAAGTTAACAGAACTAAAGAAAGAATTAGTTAGATCCATAACTATTAGGAAAGAGCAACAAGAGCATAACTGGGTTGGGGAAATGCTCAGTGGGTAAAGTCCTTACCTTGCAAGCATGAGAAACTGAGTCTGTATTCCTAGCACCCACATAAAAACCCACATAAAACACAAATTCACTGATGGGGCTGGAGAGATGGCTTAGCGGTTAAGCGCTTGCCTGTGAAGCCTAAGGACCCCAGTTCGAGGCTCAATTCCCCAGGACCCACGTTAGCCATATGCACAAGGGGGCGCACACATCTGGAGTTCATTTACAGAGGCTGGAAGCTCTGGCGCGCCCATTCTCTCTCTCTCTCTCTGCCTCCTTCTCTCTGTCACTCTCAAATAACTAAATAAACAAAAAAAAATATTTTAAAAACCTATGATGGCAGTGCATAGCTATATACCCAGTGCTATGGAGATGGACACAGGAGATTCCCTGGGACTTACTTCCTAGCTAATCTAGCCAAATCAGTGAGCTACAGATGCAGTACAAGAACCTGTCTCAATAAATAAGGTGGAAAGTGATAGAGAAGACACCCAACATCAACTTCTGTCCTCCACATGCATGTGCATATGAACATGAGTGTTGCAGTCAGGTTCACATTGCTGGTAGAAATCACCCAACCAAGAGTAGCTTCTGGGAAAAAGAGGTTTATTTTGGCTTACAGGCTCGAGGGGAAGCTCCACAATGGCAGGGGTAAACAATGGCATGAGCAGAGGGTGGACATCACCCCCTGGCCCACATAAGGTGGACCATAGCAACAGGAGAGTGTGCCAAACACTGGCAAGGGGAAACTGGCTATAACACCCATAAACCTGCCGCCAACAATACACTCCCTCCAGGAGGCATTAATACCCAAATCTCCATCAGCTGGGAACCTAGCTTTCAGAACACCTAAGTTTATGGGGGACGCCTGAATCAAACCACCACAATGAGAGTCCTCATATGTGTGCACAAATACACACAAACATACACAGAGAACCACACAAACAAAATATGGCAAAATAACTAGTAAATTCTTTCAAATGTTTGAAAATTAGGCAACACACTTATTTATTTATTTGGATGTTTTTGAGACAGAGTCTCATGTAGCCTAGGCTGGTCTCAAATTCACTGATGTATGGGGAATGACCTTAAATTGATTCCTCTGGCTCCACCTCTCAAGTACTGTGGTTATAGGTGCACACTATCATTCCTGGAAGCAACACATTTTTAAAACATTTTATTTATTTATTTATTTATTTATTTATTTATTTTTCTGATAGAGAAGTAGATTACATATATATACTTATGAAGAGAAAGGGAAAGGGATATAATGGGCACACCAGAGCCTCTAGCCACTGCAAACAAACTTCAGACATATGCACCACCTTGTGTATCTGGCTTACATGGTACTGGAGAATTGAATCTGGGTCCTCAGGCTTTGCAGGCAAGCATCTTAACTGCTAAGCTATCTCTGTAGTCCATGCAACACATTTTGAATTAGCTCATAGGTCTAAAAAGTTGCAGAGACATCTGAAAACATTTTAAAACAAAAATGAATATATGATGTAAAACGTGGACACAAAGGTAGAAGCAAAGGAAAATTCATAGTTTTTAATGTGTATAGCTGAAAAAGAAAGATGGAAGACAGTATGGTTCAAACTTCCATCTTAAGAAGCTAGAAAAAGAATAGCTAATTAGAGCCAAGGGATCTAGAAGGAAAACAATGAAGTAAAAGCAGAAATCTTTGAAACAGAAAACAAATATGGCCTGAGGAAAGTCTGCAAGTCCTAAATAGGCTCTGCATGCTACCCTTTGTTCTTAGTAAAGCTTTTTAAAAATTTTCCTTCTTAACCTATATACATTTTACTTCATTGTTTCATTACACTGGCCTGAAATTCCAGATCATTTCTGAATATGAATAGTGAGAAAGTATGCCTTAGCTTTCTCTCCAGTTGTAGGGAAAAGCATGCAGCTTCTTATTAAGTATGTTGTTATCTGTAGGCTTTTGTTGATGTATGCTCTATAAGTTGAGAAAGTTGCCCCGTAGTTTTAGTCTATTGATAATTTTTATCAATTATGGGTATTACATTTTTGCTAAGTGAATTTTCTGTCAAGTGATATGACCATCTCAATTTTCTTCTTTCTAAAAAATATTTTTATTTGTTTGCAAGGAGAGAGAGCAAGCATTCCTGGGCCTCTTGCCACTGCAAATGAACCCCAAATGCATGCTCTACTTTTGGCATCTGGCTTTTATGGCTACTGGAAAATGGAACTAGGTGGTCAGTCTTTATCAGCAAGTGCATTATATACTGAACCATCTCTCCAGCCCCTGAATTTTCTTAATTAATCTATTGATGTAGTGAATTATAATGATTGATTTTCATATGGAGAACCAGCTATACATATCTGGAATTAATCTCACTTGAGCATGGTGTATAATTCTGTTTATATGATGTTGATTTGCTAGTATCTTGTTGAATATTTTTTTCTGAAACAGCTTCTTATTAAACAGCAAAGCAGAACTGGAACACAACTTTAAATATTTGTAAATTATGTCACAAAAGTGATACAAAATGTTTGCAGTATGACTGTTACATATTCATTCATCAAATCTTACACTAATATATAGATTATCCCATGATTAAAAGTAGCCCAAATCTAACAACCATAAGCTATATCTGAGGATCTCCTCCTATTTGAACATTTTAATATTACTTCTGTTATTGACTTCTTTATCAAATAGGATCAATAATCAAAATTGTTTTAAAAATTATTGCCAGGTGTGGTGGTGCATGCCTTTAATCCCAGCACTTGGGAGGCAGAGGTAGGAGAATCACCATGAGTTCGAGGCCACCCTGAGACTACATAGTGAAATCCAGGTCAGCCTGAGCTAGAGTGAGACCCTACCTCAAAAAAACTAAAAAAAAAAAAAAAAATTGTTAAACAATGGCAAAAACTCTGCAGACCAAAAAGTGGCAAATTCTGGGAAGACAAATAAGATAATATGATAAGATAACAATTATTACAGATACAAACTCTCCCACTTCTTTCTGATTTTGACACTAATATACTCTCAATGAGTGCGCCACTATTGCACAAGTGTATACTTCTTGTCTGGTTGGTTGATTTTGTACTCTGCAGGGTCCACTACCTATTCATGCTGTTGGTGACTGTTGTCCTCCAGTGGCTCCCATCAAGCTTTCCAGCACTATGAGGGCTAGCCATGTGGGACCTAGTTTCCCTTTCAGTTCCAGCATGGTATTCTAATATCCTATGACCTCAGCCTGTGGGTCTTACATTTTAGCTCTGGCAGGTAATCAAGTGTTTGGGCAATGGTCTACATTGTTTTGAGGACCTCATGGGTCTCCCTGGCCAACAGCTCTCTGTGATGGGTGGGACAACACAATTCTGGGCCTAAGATTTATTGGCAATATTCTATGCCTTTAAGTTAAAAATTTTCAACCTTTTGTTTTTTTTTTTTAACTTTTTGTTCATTTTTATTTATTTATTTGAGAGCGACAGACAGAGAGAGAAAGAGGGAGAGAGAGAAAAAGAAAGAGAGAGAGAGAGAGAATGGGCACACCAGGGCTTCCAGCCACTGCAAACGAACTCCAGATGCATGTGCCCCCTTGTGCATCTGGCTAACATGGGTCCTGGGGAATCAAGCCTTAAACCAGGGTCCTTAGGCTTCACAGACAAGTGCTTAACGACTAAGCAATCTCTTCAGCAACCTTTTGTTGATACTGTCCCACCTCTCCCTTTATTGCTAGTTATATCTTGCAGAATGCTAGCCATAAGGAGGGTTTTTGTGGAACTGATTCATGTTGTATTAACTTTTGTGTAATTCCCTCCCCATCCTTCCTACCCTCTACCCCTCCAAGCCCCTCCCATCCCTTATAGTCTGTCCCTCCCCTAGCCTGTCAAGTAATTTCTCCTCCCCTCTTTTCCTATTTTTTTTTTTTCTGTGTCTCCTGGTCTTATTCTTGTTTTATGTCCATATTCCTGGTTCTTACTATCATTTGCACTCATCTCCAATTGATTCCCGTTAGGAACTTAGAGTACCTGCAGCATTTGTCTTTCTGGGCCACATGACCTTATTCAGAATGACGTGTTCCAACTTCATTCACTTTCCTGCAAATTTCATTATTTCACTTTTCCTATGGCTTAGTAGAATTCCATTGTATATATGTACCACATCTTCATTATCCATTCATTAGTTGATGGGCATCTGGGCTGATTTTAGTTCATAACTATTGTGAATAGATCAGCAACAACATGGCTGGGCAAGAATCTCTATAGTAAAGAATGGAGTCTTTAACCCTAAAGGTTAAAGGTATACACCCAGAAATGTTATAGCTGGATCAAATGGTAGATTTATTTTCATCTTTTTTCAGGAGTGTTCATACTGTTTTCTGTAGTGATTGTGCAAGTTTGCGTTCCCACCAGCAGTGGGTAAGGGTTCCTCTTTCCCCACAGCTTTGCCAGCATTTGTGGTTATTTGATTTTTTTTTTTTTTTTTGGATGAATGTCATTCTGACTGAAGTGAGATGAAACCTCAAAATTGTTTTGACTTGTATTTCTCTGATGACTAAAGATGTTTAACATTTCTTTAGATGTGTAGTGGCTATTTGTATTTCTTCCTTTGAGAATTTTTTTAATGGGTTGTTTGATTTTTTAATTAATTATTTAGATTTTTGAGTTCTTTGTAGATTCTAGATATTAGACCTTTGTTGGAGGTATAGTTGGTGAAGATTTTCTCCAATCATGTGGTATGTCTATTGACTCTTTTGATGGCTTGCTTATCTACACAGTAGCTTTTAGTTTCATGAGATCCCAATGGTTGCATGTTGATCTAATTTCCTGAGCTACTGGGGCCTTGTTCAAGAAGTCTTTCCCTATGCCTATATTGTGGAGTATTCTGTTTTTTTCTTCTAATTGTTTTAGAGTTTGGGGTCATATATTGCAGTCCTTTATCCATGTAGAGTTGACTTTTTAAAATTTTTTTTTTTATTTTTCGAGGTAGGGTCTCACTCTACCTCAGGTTGACCTGGAATTCACTGTGTAGTCTCAGAGTGGCCTCAAACACATGGCGATCCTCCTATCTCTGCCTCCTAAGTGCTAGGATTAAAGGCATGTGCCACCATACCCAGCTTAGAGTTGACTTTTTTGCAGGGTGAGGGAAGTGGGTCTAATTTCATTCTTACACATGCAGTTATCTAATTTCTCCAGCACCCTTTGTGAAAGATGCTATCTTTCCTCTGGTGTCTACTTTTGGCCCCTTTGTCACAGATCAGGTAGCTGTACTTGCTTGAATTTAGATATGGGTCTTTTACTCTGTTTCATTGATCTGTATATCTCTTTCTTGTGTAAGTGCCATGCTGTTTTAGTTACTATGGCTTGACACTATATCTTCAAATCAGGTATGATGATACATCCAGATGTATTTCATTTGTTGAGGATATTTTTTTCTCACTGGGGTCTTCTGTCCTTCCATATGAATTCATAGACTACTTTTTTCTATCTCTGTGAATAATGTTGTGGAATTTGTATTGAAATTGCATTAACTCTGTATAATGCTTTTGGTAGATTGGCCATTTTCACAATACTAATCCTTCTAATCCATGAGTATGGGAGATACTTCCATCTTCTCATGTCCTCCTCAATTTTGTTCTTTGATGTTTTTATGTTGTCTTTGTATAGGTGTTTCACTTCCTTGGTTAGTGATATTCCAAGATATTTAATTTTTTGTGGCTATTGGAAATGGGATAACATTGCTTATCTCTTTTTTTATATGTTTATCTTTGACATATAGGAAGCCTACTGATTTTTTGTGTGTTAGTTATACATCATGACAAGTTACTGAAAGAATTTATCACTTTTAGAAGTTTTTTATGGAGTTCTTTGGGTCATTTATATAAGGCCATGTCATCTGCAAACATGTTTTATTTGAATTCATCCTTATTAATTAGCACCCCCTTTTTTGCTTCTCTTGTCTTATTGCTTGAGGTAAAACTTCAAGTACTATGTTGAAATACAATGGTGAGAGAGGGCATCCCTGTTTTGTTCCAGATGTTAAATGTAATGCTTCAAATTTTTCCCTATTTAATGTGATCTGGGCATTGGGTGCATTATAAATAGTCTTTGTTATGTTGAGACATGGTGTCTCCATCCTTAGTCTCTCCAGTGTTTCAAAAATGCAGGGCTTGGACTGTTCTTGCCTTTCCAGTACGTTCAAGTACATAGTTAGGTTATTTATTGGAGATCTTTCTATTTTTGTAATGTAGGCATTTAGTGCTATAAACTTTCTTTTTAAAGTGCCTTTACTGTGTCCCATAAGTTTTGGTATGTTGCTTATTCATTGTCATTCAACTATATAAATTTATTATTGATTTCCTTTCTGATTTCTTCAACAACCCATTCATTGTTTAATTGTTAGTTGTTCAGTCTCCAGGAGTTGGTCTGTTGTTATTGTTGTTGATTTCTGGTTTGAATGCATTGTGGTTAGATTTAATGCAGGGAATTTTGTCAAGTTTTCTGAATTTGTGGAGACATGCATTATGCCCTAATACATGGCCTATTTTCAGCTGCTGAGGAGAATGTGTATTCAGTAGAATTAGGATGGAATGTGCTGTAAATATCTAAGTCCATTTGATCTATGGTGCTGTTTAACTCCATTGTTTCTCTGTTGAATTTCTACTTAGAAGATCAGTCTATTGACAATAGTAGGGTACTAAAGTCTATTATTGTATTGAGATTTATATCTTTTTATTGTCTAGTAAATTTTGCTTAATAAAATTAGGTTCCCTTGTGTTAGGTACATATAATTTTATGACTATAATATCCTATTGTTGAATTGTTCCTTTAATGAGTATGAAGGAGCTATCTTTATCTCTTGATTACTTTTGGTTTAAAGTATATTTTGTCAGAAATCACTATAGCCACTCATGCTCCTTTCTTGTTTCCATTTGCTTGACTATCTTTTACCTTAAGTGGTACTTATCTTTAATTATTAGGTGGGTTTCTTATAGACAGCAAATAGATGGACCCAGCATTGTCATCCAGCCCCTTAACCCTGTGTCTTTTGATTGGGGAGTTGAGTCCATTAATGTTCAGAGGTATAATTGTGAGGTGTGTGTTAATCCCTGTCATATTGAAGGTTTTATAGGATTTTGTGTTTTCTTGGTCTTTGAATGCTTTTATGTCCATTCCATGTTTGATTATTTCATGTTATCTCCTCATGTTCATGTTGGTTCATCTTCTGAGTGTGGAATATTCCGTGCAGTAGTCTCTGTAGGGTTGACTTGGTGCTTAAGTAATCATAAAGCTGGTTAATATCATGAAAAGGTTTTACTTTCACCTTCTTTTTTTTTTTTTTTTTTTTTTTCTGTTTTTTGTTTTGTTTTTCGAGGTAGGGTCTCACTCTAGCCCAGGCTGACCTGGAATTCACTATGGAGTCTCAGGGTGGCCTTGAACTCACGGTGATCCTCCTACCTCTGCCTCCCGAGTGCTGGGATTAAAGGCGTGCGCCACCACGCCCGGCACTTTCACCTTCTATTATGTGAGACAATTTTGCTGAGTATAATAGTTTTGGTTCATAGCCATGATTTTTTAGCTTTTAAAATATTCCCTACCAAGCTATTCTAATTTTATAAGTTTCCATTGAAAAATCTGAGGTAATTCTGATGGGTTTACCTCTGAATGTAATGAGCTGTTTTTCTCTTATAGCTTTTAGTATTCACTCCTTGTTTTCTGTTTTAGTGGTTTGATTATTATGTGATGTGTGGAATCTTTTCTCTGATCCTGTCTATTTGGTGGTCTGTATAGTTCCTGTACCTAAGTCAGTCTCTCTTTTGTAAGGTTGGGAAATCTTTCTTCAATAATTTTGTTGAAGATATTCTCTATCCCCTTGACCTTTATTTCTTCCCATTCCTCGATGCCTATGATCCAAATATTTGGTCTTTTTAAGGTATCTCAAAGTTCCCTTATGATATATACATATATATATATATAATTTTGACTTTGACATTGTTTTTGGAATACCAATATAATTCTTTTTTTCTTGCCCTCAGTTTCCAAAATTTTGTCTTCCATGTAGTTTATTTTGTTGGTGAGGCTTTCTTTGGAGCCTTCTAAGAGGGTTATTGCATTTCTGTTTTCTACTATGTTTTTCTTCAGCATTTCCATCTCTTCTTTAAATTCCACTTTTATTTCTTGCTTTGACTTTTTAAAATATTTTATTTATTGATTGATTGATGAAAGAGAGGCAAATATATAGAGAGAATGGGCACACCAGGGCCTATATGCACTGCAAGCAAACTCTAGATGCATACACCATCTTTTGTGTCTGGCTTATGTGGGTACTAGGGAATTGAACCTGGGTCATTAGGCTTTGCAGGCAAGCACCTTAATCACTTAGCCATCATTCCAGCTCTTGTTTTGACATTTTTATTGTCTCATGGAGTTTACTCCTACACATGGATATGTCCTCATTGAGTTTGTTCCATTGGCTCATGAGCTCATTTGCTTGTTGATTCTTCTCAAATTCCTTTAGCCTTCTGTTGATCTCTTTTTGAATGTCTTCGATTTCAATGGAGTACTGTTTTCTGATTCTCTTGTTTCTTTCAGCCATGTATTGAGTTGCTCTTGTTGATTAGCTTCCATTTCCTTAATTCGTCCCTGGAGTTCTATTTTGTTGTGTTTCTTCCAATTCATTGAGCCATCTTTTGATTTGTAATTGGAATCCTTTCTGCTGTTTATATTCCACTTCCTTCAGCCATTCTTGGAGTGCCTGATTGATTACTCTTTGTACAGTTCCTTCCTATTTAACCAACTGTTTGTTCATGGTCTAATTAGGTTCATTTGAAATGCTGGTTGAGATTTCATTTTGGGATTCTGTCTTGGATTTCTTCTAAGCTTTCATTGGAGGCTTCCATTGTGGGACTAGATAATCTTGCTGAGGATCCCTTTGCTTGGTATTGTATGTTATGTGCTTTGTATTGGGGTCTGCTCCTCTGGAGATCAATTGTCACCTGTGTTGGGTGACCTGGTTTAATTTGATCCATGTGAGTGTGCAACTGAAGTCTATCCACTGGGATGGGGTGGTTGCACTTGAGTTTGAGCAGGGTCTATTTTGTGTAGGCCTTTATGTGCCTGCCACCTTCCAGCAAATCTGGGTGAGACCTTGGGAAGCTTGGCTTGCCTGGTATCTAAACTGGGCACTATTCTTCCTGTCCTATTCACTGTCTGGCTTTTTGGAGTGAGATCAGCTCCAACCTTCTCTTGGGAGCTGGAGCTGGTATGCAATTGCCTTGTACTTCAGCCTTTCTTCAGATACTTTTGGGGGATGGTACCTGAAAGGAAGTGTGAGGAGTAGAATCTCTTCAACTCATTAAGTTAGAGCTGGGCCCAGCAAGCAGAAACTCTTCTCAATGTCTATGTGCCCTAACATTCTCTTCTCTGCAGGTACTTGGTACTAATTGTCCACCTCCTCCAGGGTTACCTCACCCCCATGCTTCCCTACTCTCTTGGGTATCTCCCCCTGGGGCAGATCAGCAATACTTGGGCACTAAGGAGTAGCCCAGCTTGCTGTCTTTCCCACTGGCCTTCCACTAGGTTATGCATTCCCCAGCAGTTGCTGTCACCAAATAGGGCTGAGCCCTGGCACTCAACCCCACTTGCACTCTTTCTCACTGGCCCTGGGTCGTGCACTTCTCAGCTGCTTCTAGAGAATGGAATCTTGCCCTGGCACTCAGTTCCACTGCAGGATGGTACTCACACCTGATGGTTAGCCCCACTTGAACCCTTTGTCATTGGCCTTTCCCCTGGTTTAAGTGTTCCCCAGCAGTCACCAAGAAGCTGCCACAGAATGGTGTCTAGACCTGGAGCCCTACCCTGCTTACCACTGAGCTTCCCCTGATTTGTTCCATCCCCCATAGCTGCCATATGAGGGTGTCTAACCCTGGTGCTCAACCCTGGCACTTAGCCCCATCTCACAATGGCATCCAGCTCAGTTCACCACTGAGCTTCCCCTCTGAATATTGTTTAACATGTGCATTCATTAGAAATGTTGATCTAAGTATTTTTCTTCTTGTAATTTCGTCCTGTTTTTGGTATTAGAGTAATGGACAGCATATATGAAACCTGAAGGGTTTTAGATGATCCAGTGAGAATAGTGCAGAAATTCAGATAAATACCATTGAGCCAAGCACTGTACAGAGAAGCTATAGCTGTTTGTTGGTCCTCTTGCCAGGTAATAATCTAGTTGGGGAGGGTATGTATATATGCATGAGTATTATTAGATAAAAAATGGAAGTTAGAATATGGCTAAATATGCTTTAGAGACAGCCAGTAATAGAAAATTTTAGAGAAGGATGTATAAATGTGTGGGGTGTTTTCCTCTGAGCTAAGTTTTCCTTGTATGTAACTTCTCCCAGCTTGGAAATTTTGGGTGGCAATGAACATGTGAACCTCTGCCACAATTACAATTACACTGAAAGATTCCTATAATTTCAAGTACATTCTTTTTTTTTTTTAACAGGCTTAATCCACTTTTATTTATCTTTTCTGTATAAAATCCCTATGTGGTAGCCACAGCTGGAGCCTGAGTCCTCTGCACTGAGACTCTGGTGTGGGTTTTCACAAGATGGTCAGTGAATTCCTGGTAGGGAGACTTGGTGAACACAGTCTCTTTCCAGAGGTCGGGGGTCAGATAGTTATAGGTCTTAGAGATGGCATCAAAAGTGGCCTTAGCAAAGTTGTCCAGGGTGGCAGTGCAGCCCCTGGCTGAAATGTAGCAGTCATTAATACCAGCCATCAGCAGCAACTTCTTGGGCACGGGTGCAGAAACAATACCAGTGCCCCTGGGCGCAGGGATAAGGCGCACCAGCACAGAACCACAGCGGCCTGTCACCTCACAGGGGACTGTGTGGGGCTTGCCCATCTTGTTTCCCCAGTAGCCTCTGCGAACAGGCACGATGGAGAGCTTGGCCAAGATGATGACCCTCGATGGCAGTGGCTGCCTCCTTAGAGCACTTGACACCCAGGCCGACATGACCGTGGTAGTCCCCAATGGCGACAAAAGCCTTGAACCTGGTCCGCGGGCCAGCGCGAGTCTGCTTTTGCACTGGCATGATCTTCAAAACTTCATGCTTAAGGGATGCGCCCAAGAAGAAGTCAATAATCTCAGACTCCTTAATGGGCAGGGAGAACAGATAGATCTCCTCCAGGGACTTGATCTTCATGTCCTTCACCAGGCGTCCCAGCTTGGTGACGGGGATCCACTCCTTGTCTTCAGCTTTGCCTCCATGAGCCCCGCGGCCTCGGCCCCGACCACGGCCACGCCCACGACCGCTGCACCGGCGTCATCTGCCATTTGGTGTTTTCCCGAGGAAGAAGCTCAAGTACATTCTTTTATCCAAGGTTGACAAAGTATGTCTTTGTACTATGCAAGCAAAATCTGCTAATAAGTTAAAGGGGTAAGCACAATTGTGTTGGAGGTAGAAACAGAGGAAGGAAAGATTTAGACTTACTTTAAAAGAATCCCTCCAGATCTGCTAACAATTATGGTAAAGCTTCATTGGCTGGACTTGGCCAGCCTGGTCTGTGTGTCAAAACTCAGTGCCAGGGCTGGCTTTTACCTTTACTAAGAACAGCTTCCTTTAAGATAAAAGGATATCTTGAAAAAGTTAGTAAACTAATTTTAAGATGGTTTAATTTAAAAAATACTAATGGTGAAAAATGTTCATTTTTAAGACACTTTTACCACTGCTCCCTGCTTAATTTCAGACACTTATCATCCAATTGCTTGATAGACCACCCAAGAATCTATTTATGAGGTTCTGCCCTCATAAATAGATTAATGCCATCAAGGTAGATTAGTTTCAGCTGGGCGTGGGGGTGCATACCTTTAATCCCAGCACTTGGGATGCAGAGGTAGGAGGATTGCCCTGAGTTTGAGGCCAACCTGAGACTACATAGTGAGTTCCTGGTCAGCCTGAGCTAGAGTGAGACCCTACCTCGAAAAACCAAAAGAAAAAAAAACGGTAGGTTACTTTGGGGGCTTGGCAAGATGGCTCAGCAATTGAAGATGCTCATTTGCAAATTGTGCTAGCTTTGGTTTGATTCCCCAGTACCCACGTAAAGCCGGATGCACAAAGTGGTGCATGCATTTGGAGTTTGTTTACAGTGGCAAGAGGCCCTAGAGTGCCCATACTCTGTGCCTGTCAATCTCTCCTGCACTGCTTGCAAATAAAAATATTTTTTAAGGGAAAGAGGGACGGCTTAGTGATTAAGGCGTTTGCCTGCCAAGCCAAAGAACCCAGGTTAGATTTCCTAGGACCCACATTAGCCAGATGCCCAAGGGGGCGCAAGCATTTGGAGTTCGTTTGTAGTGGCTGAAAGCCCTGGCACACCCATTCTCACTCTCATTCTCTCTCTCTTTCTACCTCTTTCTCTGTCAAATAAATAAATAAATAGAATATTTAATATATATATATTTTTAAAAAAAATTAAAGAAAATGGTGTTGCTTTTAGGAAAGAGGGTTATTGAAAAACAAATGCCAGGTCAGCCTTCCCTATTTCTGTCTCCACCCTTCCCTATTTCTGTCTCCAGTGCATGCTTCCTTGCCCTTGTGCCACATTATGACATAGCCAGGAGGCCCTCACCAAATGCCACTGCCATGCTCTTGGATTTCCTCATCTCCATAACCAAGAGAAACAAATTTCCTTTCTTTTCTTTTCTTTTTAAATATTTCATTTTTATTTATTTGAGAGAGAGAGAAAGAAAGAGTCAAAGAGAGAGAGAGAATGGGTGCACCTGGGCCTCTAGCCACTGCAACAAACTCCAGGTGCATGAGCTACATTGTGCATCTGGCTTACATAGGTCCTGGGGAATCGAACCTGGCTCCTCAGGCTTGACAGGCAAGCATCCTGACTGCTAAGCCATCTTTCCAGCCCAAATTTCTTTTCTTTATAAATTGTCCAGTCTCAGGTATTCTTTCATACCTACAGAAACAGGACCAAGACACCTTCAATTTCTCCTCACTGCAACTAGAGCAGTCTTAAAAACTTCAGTTCCTCAAATATCTTTAGCAGATTTCCAAGACCCATAAGAGTAAAGCATTGAATCCATACCATTTCATTGAAGGACCTTTCAGTCAGGAACTGGTGCTCAGCCTCACTTTACTGCTTTTGCCTCCTTGCTTGAGAAACTGCAACCATCCTGAGATTTTTCAATTGCTCAAATTCTCATGCAGTGTTCTCTGTACTGCTAAGCTCCCTGACTTCTTCAGGCCTTAGCCCAAAGGTCCTTCCTTGAGAAGGCCTGCTTTGACTGTAAGATTAGGTGAGTTCCCTCTTTTCTAGGATCCCATAGCACATGGTCCTCACTTTTCTGTTTCCTTTATTCTTTTTCTTTTTTAAAAACATTTTTATTTGCAAAGAAGAGAGAGATAGAAGAGAGACAGACAGAGAGAATGGACTCACCAGGACTTCCAGCCACTGCAAACAAACTCCAGATGCATGCACCACCTTGTTCATCTGGCATTATGTGGGTATTGGGGAATCGAACCTGGGTCCTTTGGCTTTGGAAGCAAGTGTCTTAACTGCTAAGACATCTACCCAGCCCTTCTTTTTATTTTTTAATTTATTTATTTGAGAGAGGGGGGAAAGAGAGAGAGAGAAAGAGAGAATGGGCATGCCAGGGCTTTTAGCCTCTGCAAACAAATTCCAGATGCATGTGCCACCTTGTACATCTGGCTTATGTGGTTCTTGGGAATTGATCCTGGGTCCTTAACCTTCACAGGCAAGCTCTTTACTGCTAAGCTATCTCTCCGGCCCTCTTTTTTCTTTTTGAAAAGCAGTTCTTTTGTTATATATGTATCAACCATCTTATGTATTATGAATAAGATATATATATATGTACATGTGTATGGGCATGTCAGGTTCATAATCATTTATTCAAACTCATCTTCCCCTATAATGGGGGAAGTTCAGGTATCTTCATTGTGCTGAATGCTCAGTGAGCTCTTCTTCAAGTGCAGGCAAACACATGAGGGAATAATGTTATGATCCCAGCACTCAGGAGGCTAAGGTAGGAGGATTGCTGTGAGTTCAGGGCCAGGTTGAGACTACATAGTAAATTCCAAGTCAGCCTGGGCCAGAGCAAGACCCTGCCTCAAAAAACAAAAAGTAAAATAAAATAAAATAAATGAATTTTGAGGAAGGGGATCTGAGGGAGTTAAGAGAACATTATGGGATATGAAATATATTTTTTCAGGGTCACATGTACTGTTTATTTTACAATTTGTCTCACATTAGCATCCTTCTGCAAGAGTTGATATTCTGATGAAAAAAATCAGTGACTAACATTTCTGCTTTCAAAGCACCTAAATGTCTCCTAAAATATAAATAAAGATTTTTCTCTCATTTTGTTTCTGTGAATTTAAATACCTTTCATTTCACAGATGTTTTTCCTTCACTTTTTTTTTCTCATAAGATATGTTTAGGTTTCCTACAAACAATCGCTCATGAACAATTCCCATCTCTTATTTGGAAAATTTATTTATGGCAATAAGTACTCTTTTTGTTGTTGTTGTTGTTTTGTTTTTTTGAGGTAGGGTCTCACTCTCAAGCCCAGGCTGACCTGGAATTCTCCTACCTCTGCCTCCTGATTTCTAGGATTAAAGGCATGCACCACCTTTAACTAATTAATTTGAAAGCAGAGAGAGGGGGAGAGAAAGAGAGTATGGACATATCAGGTCCTCTTGCCTCACTGTAAACCAATTCCAAATGCATGCACCACGTTGTGCATCTGGCTTATGTGGGTGCTGGGGAATCCAGTGTGGGTGGTCAGTCTTTACAAGCATGTGACTTTAACCACTGAGCAAGCTCTCCAGCCCATAATTGAAATATATTATGTACATGTAAGAAAATGTTATAATGACAATATGTATAATGAGTATATGCTAATTAAAATTTAAGAAAAGAACAAACATATTGAAGGATAAACCTCATGAATAAGATCCTCTTCTGGAGTCACATTGCCAGGCATGATCATATTTCAACTCCCCACTTACCAATAAAGTAACAGACAAATAGTCTCTTAGCTATTTAAATTTATAAATAAAAATATATATATATATATATATATATATATATATATGTATATATATATATATATATCCTTGTTCTACCTCTGAAGAGGTCACCATAACTGCCTCACTAAAGATTGTATTGTACTGCAAGACTCTGTAAGGTTTCTATGGTATTTTTATTTTTATTTTTATATCTTAGTCAGGGTCTCTTGTAGCCAAGGCTGGCCTTGAATTATTTTGTAAAAAATATTTGTAAAGCTGGGGATATGTCTCAGCAGTTAAAGGCACAGCTGGGGCTGGAGGGATGGCTTAGAGGTTAAGACGTTTGCCTGCAAAGCCAAAGGACTCAGGTTCGATTCCCCAGGACCCATGTTAGCCAGATGCACAAGGGGGCGCACACGTCTGGAGTTTGCTTGCAGTGGCTGGAGGCCCTGGTGTGCCCATTCTTTCTCTCTCTCTCCCTCTCTCTGTCAAATAAATAAATAAATAAATAAAAATAAAGGCACAGCTGGCCCGTGTTTGATTCCCCAGAATTCCTAGATGTCCAACGTGACGCATGTGTCTAGAGTTCATTTGCAGTGACAAGAGGCCTTGGCATGCCCAATCCCTTTCTCTCCCTCCCATCTTTCTGCTTATAAATAAATACAAATATTAAAGTGAATTAAATAATAAAATACTTTTGCTTATTTATTTGAGAAACTCAGTGGTAAGGAAAAACAAAATAATGAAATTTTCAGGAAAATGGATAGAATTGGAAAAAGTCATGAAAGGTCACATGGGCTCAGAAAGACAAATGCTGTATGTTCTCTCTCATATGCAGTCTGACAAAGATACCTATTTCATGGGGCAATTATGAAGACTGAATAAATATGTACAAGCATAGAACTTAGGCTATTGTTTGAGGCATAGTAAGCACTCAGCAAACAGCATTAATAGTTTATCTGGTCCAAGAATCCTAAAAGAAATTACAATCAGTATCCTCTGCCTCCCAAGTGCTGGAATTAAAGGCCTCTGTCACCACCCCTGGCTTGAACTGTTTTTTTTTCTTTTCAACTTTTTTTTACTAACAACTTCCATGATTATAAAAAATATCATCCCATGGTAATACCCTCTAGCCCCCCACTTTCCCCTTTGAAACTTCATTCTCCATCATATTCCCTCCCCATCTCAATCAGTCTCTCTTTTATTTTGATGTCATGATCTTTTCCTCCTATTATGATGGTCTTATGTAGGTAGTGTCAGGTACTGTGAGGTCATGGGTATCCAGGCCATTTTGTGTCTGGGGGGAACACATTGTAAGGAATCCTACCCTTCCTTTGGCTCTTACATTCTTTCTGCCACCTCTTCTGCAATAGACCCTGAGCCTTGGAAGGTGTGATAGAGATATTGCAGTACGGAGCATTCCTGTCACTTCTTTCCAGCACCATGGTGCCTTCTGAGTCATCCCAAGGTCACTGCCATCTGAAAAGAGAAGATTCTCTACCAAAGTGAGAGTAGCATTAATATAAGGGTATGAACATTAAGAGAAGTGCTTACTGGGCAGTTTGATAAGCATAGTACATACAGACACTACACCCCTAGGGCTCATGATTACCCCTGTTAAGTTTTCAGTATCAGGGATATATTCCCTCCCATGGAGCAGGCCTCCAGTCCAATTAAAGGGCATTTGGTTTCTACCATGACAGACATGCCACTATTGCACCCATTGGCTCATTTGACCTGGCTGGACAAATATAAGGCTTGCAGTGTCCACTGTTGAACTCTTTTTTTAAAAAAAATATTTATTTATGAGAAAGGGAGAAAGAGAATCAGACACAGAGAGAGTATGGGCACACCATAGCTTCCTGCCTCCGCAAACAAACTCAAGATGCATGTATCACTTAGTGCATCTGCGTTTATGTAGGTACTCACATATCAAACTTGGGTCCTTAGGCTTTGCAGGCAAGTGCTTTAATGCTGAGCCCACCTCTCCAGCCTGTTTTTGAAAAAAAAAATAATTGTATTTATTTAGTTAGAGGGCTTGAAGTCTTTATTCCCTTATCTTTACCTCCCAGGTGCTAGGATTAAAGGTGTGTACTACCCATGATCAGCTTATGGTACTTTAATTGAAGCAAGGAGTTAACTAAATGATGGTTTAAGGGAGAAAACTATGAGGCAGAAGGTGGTGAAGAGGCTCGTGTATGTGAGGATGCAGATTGAACGGGATCCAGGGAAGCCACAAGATCATGAATGAAACTAGAAAGGTAGGCAGGCACCAGATCACAAAGGCCCTTGGCTACTTGGAGATAGTTTGTATTTCTCTTCAGTATAAATGTAAGGCTAGTGTATCAGGTCTTCTCATTTCTGATACAAAAACAACATAAGGGATGAATGGTTTATTTCAGCCTGCATTTCCATGGCAGGGAAGGGATGGCAACAGTAGCTGGTCACATCCAGTTCAACAGTGAGGAAGCAGAGTACAGTCATAAATGCTGGTGCTCAGTCAGCTCTCTCCCTTTTATACAGCCCAGGACCTCTAGCCCATGGAATGGTACTGCCCACCTCAATTAATCTAATCTAGAAAATCCCTAACAGACATGCCAAGAGATTGTTTCCATAGTGATTCTAAATCCTGTAAAGTTGACAACCAGAGAGTAACCATCACAGATAAAATCAGGGATGAGGGGATTTGTGCTTTGGAAAGATCTTTGTTGGGGCTGGGGTGTAGCTCAATGATAGAGCACTTGCCTAGCACTGGGGAGCAGGGTGGCTGGGGGGGTGGTGGTGACAACAACACAATAATCCTGTTTTCTCAATAAGGACTGTTTTGAGGGAGTATTAATGGTGAAAGGTTAATTATAATTTTGCAATAATCTTATCAAAAGATAAAAGGAACTTTCATGAGAGTGGTAGCAGTTGTTAGGAGGTGGTAGATTTGTGACAGTTTGAGGACAGGAGTAATGAAGGTTAGTGAGTATACAGAAAGAGGAAGCACAAATGGACAGTCCCTGAATTCTGATATGAGCCATTTCTCCTTCACTAAAATTAGAAAATGAATGTGAGGAATATATTAGATATGGCTCTGGCCTTTGCATGTGTCTGTGGCAAAGCTCTTGCCTAGCATGTGAGGACCTGGGTTCAATATTCAGTACCTATTCAAATCTGGCTCTGTTTGGAAAAGAGTGGGCAAATTTCAGTTTGAACATGTTTAAGAAGTATATGAGACCTCCCAAGAGAAAAGCTCATTTGTACATGTAGCAATGAAAGAGGGCTAGTCTACTCCAGACATTTGAATGTCAGTGCTATTTATCTAAAAAAAAAAAAAAAAAAAAAACACTTTAGAAAGCCCCTGAGATTAGAGAATATAGAAAAACAGCAAAGAGCTGCATTCTCACTAGGTTCTCACAAGTCCTCAACCTTGGATAGGTAGAAAAGATAGGGCTTTATCACTGGAGCAGCTTGATGACCATCTCTTTATCAATGGTGACCCTCCTAAGGCAAATTAGGCATAAGAAGCATCAGACCATTCCATCAGTGACCAGTCTATTTTAAAGCACAGAAAAGATGATCACTCCTATTTTACAGAGGGAAAAGTTTAAATGAGTTGGTAAAAAGAACAGAAACAATGAGTAATGGAACTGAGACAAATACAGGCCTATGATTGCAACTAAAAGCTCTTTCTACCCTTCATGAATAGATATCCCCATGGTTATCACAAGTTTGTGAAAAAATGCAGAAGACCATGATCCTACTGAGAAGACTATAGAAAAAAGGAAACCTTTTAAGCAAAATTAAATTACAAACTCGAGAAAGGAAAAGCTCATTGTAAACTCAGGATGTTATTGTTATGGGCTTATGGACTGTGAAGAGGGTCAGGGGGAGTTAGAACAGGTGAAAGAAGAGGGGAAGTCACTCGGCTAAGGCCACATAATGCAGGCCTCATAAGTAAGCACAGTGAAAAGGCAGGCCTGGCACAAAGTCCTTGGGCTTCAAATCACACATCTTATCTTAGTCTGGAACTGGCTCAGGGCAGGAGAGTCAATAGGATCTGTCAGGGCAGAAAAGAAGGAAAAGAAGAGCCACACCTTTCCTAGACTACAAAATCCAAGGGAAGTGAGAGAGAAACATACTTGGATAGCTAGAATAGGTCAGGATTTTAAATTTACATTTTATACTTGCAAAATCAGACTGAAAATATTGAATTTAATTTGGTAGTCCACAAAGAGTTTTTTGAGATTAGAGAAAGTGGAAGAAATATAATGAAATTTTCTGGAAAATTGATATGTGGTTGGTGTGATATGCTATGGAAGATCAAAAGAGGATGAACTGAAATCTAAGAAGACTAAAGGTCCACTAGTGTAATATAAATCAGAGACCTTTCAAACCTTGTCTAGCAAGAAATCCATCTAAAAATTAAATCTCCATCTTGGAGATGTGAAATATCAGAAGAATAAATCAGGGGAAAACCAGTCTTTTTTGTTAGGACAGTTCACTTGGCATCTTAAAATGTTTATCAGCATGTGATTATAATACAGTCAACTAAAACATAAAAAAGATCAATTTAATTGTAAGGAAAGTGTGAAAGAAAGGCACTAGAGAAATATCAGACTCAACAGACAGAAACTGTTTTTTAAGTACAGTGAGGGGCTACAACCTTCCCATGAGATGGAGACTAAAGCACTGAGCTAGGCTGGAGTTTAAGCTTATAAGGAGGAACCTGAGAAAAAAAGACTGGATCAGGTATAGGTGTAAGGGAAGTTGATAAGGAATTGTAACTATTTGTGGCCTTGTTCTGAAAGAATCAAAATAAGCTGTTTCAGTGAGCTTGTTTATAGCAGGATGTCCCAGATGGTTTTTGTTCCTTTAAGGCCGTATGAGTTAAGAGGAGTTTACAACTCAGGGGTGTTGTCAGGCTTATCTGGGACTGAATGTCTCTGAAGTTCCCAAACCTCCTAGTTTCAGGGACAATCATTAACCTTTCAGTCTAGATTTTGGAAGGATTAAAAAAGCTTGAAGAAATTTGGGGAGTGAGTGGGGCATCAGAGAACCAGGCTGTGTGGGATTTGAACAGGGGTATAGGCAGACTTGAATTACTATTTGTTGCAGGGGGATGTCAGTCCTTTAGGGGTGTCCCATGCAGTCCGGTGGAGGTTGGATGCCCATGGGCTGATATCTAGTGGCCATGAAAAATTTAGTGACTTGTTGTGACCTGAAGGCATGTACTTTCTTTTTCATATATATATATATATATATATATATATATATATATATATATAGTGACAATTTCTATACTCACAGAAAATAAACCATGGTATTTCCTATCCCTCCCCTCCCCCACTTTCTCCTTCATAACTCTGCTCTCCATCATATCCCCTCCCTCTGTCTAATAGTCTCTCTTTTAATTTCATGTCATCATCTTTTCCCCTTATTATGAGGGTCTTGTGTTGGTATATAGGAAAGCTACTGATTTCTGTGTATTTATTTAGTATCCTGCTATGTTGTTAAATGTGTTAATCACCTCTAACAGTTTGCTGGTAGTCTTTAGAGTCTTTTATGTATAGAATCATATCATCTGCAAATAATGATAATTTGACCACTTCCTTTCCAATTTGTATCCCTTTTATGAATTTCTCTTGTCTTATTGCTATAGCTAAGACTTCCAGTACTATATTAAGTAAAAGTGAGGTTACTGGACACCCTTGTCTTGTTCTTGAACTTGGTGGAAAAACTTCAAGTTTGTCCCCATTTAGTATTATGTTGGCTGTAGGTTTGTCATAAATAGCTTTTATTATGTTGAGATATGTTCCTACTATTCCCAGTTTCTGTAATACTTTTACCATGAAAGGATGTTGGATCTTGTCAAATGACTTTTCTGCATCTATTGAGATCATCATGTGATTTTTGTCTTTTAGACCATTTATATGATGTATTACATTCATCAGTTTGTATATGTTGAACCATCCCTGTATCCCTGGGATAAAGTCAACTTGGTCAGGGTGAAAAATCTTTGATATATTCTTGTATTCTGTTTGCCAATATTTTGTTCAGAATTTTTGCATCTATGTTCATGAGGGAGATTGGTCTGTAATTTTCTTTTGTTGTTCCGTCTTTGTCTGGTTTTGGTATGAGGGTGATGCTGGCTTCATAGAAGGTGTTCGGTAGAATTCCTTTTCAATTTTATGGGAAAGTTTTGAGAAGCAGTGGTGTTAGTTCTTCCATGAAGGTCTGGTAAAATTCGCCATTGAATCCATCTGGGCCTGGACTTTTTTTAGTTGGGAGACTTTTTTTTTTTTGAGGAAGGGTCTCACTCTAGCCCAGGCTGACCTGGAATTCACTATGTAGTCTCAGGGTGGCCTCGAACTCACAGCAATCCTCCTACCTCTGCCTCCCGAGTGCTGGGATTAAAGGCATGCACCACCATGCCCGGTTTAGGGAGAATTTTTATACCTGCTTGGATCTCTGTACTTGTTATAAGTCTATTTAAATGGTTTAACTCATCTTGATTTAATTTTGATAGGTCATATGAATCAAGGAAATAAGCTATTTCTTTCAGATTTTCAATCTTAGAGGCATATATATATTCTTAAAGTATATGCTTATAATTGTCTTAATTTCTTTGGTATCTGTTGTAATGGTGACTTTTCCATCTCTAATTTTATTAATTTTTGTCTGTTCTCTCTTTCTCTGGCCATATTTGCTAAGGGTTTATCAATCTTGTTTATCCTTTCAAAGAACCAACTCTTTGTTTCATTGATTCTTTGGATTTTTTTTTTTTGGTTTCTATTTCGTTAATTTCTGCCCTAATCTTTATTATTTCTTCTCATCTACTGATTTTTGGTTTGCCTTGTTCTTCTTTTTCCAAGGCCTTAAGGTGAAGCACTAAATTTTTTATTTGTGAACTCTCTAATTTCTTAATATAGGCATTTAGAGATATAAATTTCCCTCTTAGGACTGCCTTCATTATGTCCCAAATATTTTGGTATGTTTTATTATCATCATCATTTGATTTTTTTTTCTTTTCTTTATTAGTTACATTTGTATTCAGCAAATACAGTCAGTATGGTATCATTATTAGGCTCATCCGTGACCTACCCCCTCCCCTTGGCCCCTCCTTGTTAAGGTATATGGGTCATGCATTGTGGAGTTAGCCCACAGTTATGGGTAAGATAAATGTCTCTGCATATCATGACCCAACATGTGACTCTGACATTCTTTCCACCCCCTCTTCCACAAAATTTCCCTGAGCCATGTTGGGTTCATTTTTGGTCTACTTCAGTGATGAGGTGTTGGGGGCCTCTGAGGCTCTGGCTCCCTGGTTTGGTAGGAGTTGATTTTTCTCTGTGTTGATCTCCTTCCCCCTTGTGCTGGAATCCGGTTCATCAGGAAAACAGCCCCCTTGCTTGTTTCTCCAATTCTTCTTAGTTTCAGCCGGGGCCCTTTTGAGGTATGATGGGGTCGCTCTCTCCTTAGGATCTACATCTATCTGAAAAAGAGAAGCAGATTCTCCAATGGAGAGTACGTTAGCACCAGGACAAATGAGATAACCCTTACTTTTTTTTTTTATAGAGAATTTAATAGGTGTAGGCCCTCTTATAGCCCACAGTTGATGGTAGCTTGATATTGGAGAGTGGGCTTATATTTGGATATGGTTCTGACTTGTTTCCCAGCTCCAGCTATGGGTCCCATACCAGTGAGGGGATCAGTTAGCCAAATTGAGAGCAGTTGGTTCCCCACTATGGCTGTGTGCCACCACTGCACTTGTGTGGGTATCACACCAAGTTATTTGCTGCTAAGTAGGTTAGACCATGCGTTGCTATGACAGATATTGGTCATTTTCCCCCAGTCACCCATGTGGCACCTTCTGGCACTAGACGTGCTGACTGTCTGGGGACTGACTCTCTTCCAACTTCCAGCCATGTCATTCTAATTTGCATGTCAATCACATAAGGTGTCTTCAGCAGTAGGGTCTTACCACTAGGCTTTGGTGGATCATTGAGTACTCTGACAGAAATCTGTCTTTCTTTTAGAAAACTTTGTAGGTCTCTCTGAGCAAAAGCTCATTGTGGATGATAGCCCCATGCCGGATCTGGGAGTTACAGGTCAGTGCCCACTAAGAAAATGAGGAAAAAGATAACTAATATACAAGAGTTAGAGATGAGAGAGAGAGAGGGAGAGGGGAAGTGAGGGAGGGAAGATGTAGAAGATTTCATATGGAAAGGCAGAAGGCCTCGCATTTCCAAACATATCCTCAGCAAAAGAAATACCTCTGGAGGCATCACCATACCTGATCTAAAGCTATATTACAAAGCCATGGTAATAAAAACAGCATGGTGCTGGCATAAAAACAGGAGTATAGATGAATGGAATAGACTTGAGGACCCGGACTTTGGGTGAAGCAACTATAGCTACTTGATATTCTATAAAGGCCCAAACAATATAGGCTGGAAAAAAGACAGCATCTTCAACAAATGGTTCTGGACAAACTGGATAACCATATGCAGGAAACTGAAACTTGACCCACACATTTTGCTATGCACTACACTCAAGTCCAAATGGATCAAAGATCTCAATATAAGACCAGAAACTCGAATACTACTGGAAGAAAATTTAGGAAGTACTTTTCATGATATAGGAATGGAAAAAGACTTCCTGAACAAAACCCCAGTAGCTCATGAACTTAAACCGTCACACAACCAATGGGATCACATGAAGCTGAAGAGTTTCTTTACAGACAAGCATACAATAAGCAAAGCCAATAGATTACCCACAGAATGGGAGAAAATATTTGCAGGTTATCCAACTGATAGAGGCCTAATCTCTAGAATCTACAAAGAACTCAAAAATCTAAACAGTAAGAAGTCAAACACTCCACTCACAAAATGGGGCAAAGAGCTGAACAGGCAGTTCACAGAGGAAGAAATAGAAATGGCAAACATACACTTAAGAAAATGTTCATCATCTCTAATCATCAGAGAAATGCAAATTAAAGCAACTATGAGATTCCACCTTACCCCAATAAGGATAGCAAACATCAAAAAATCAAATAAAAATAAATGCTGGTGAGGATGTGGAGAAGTAGGAACACTCATCCACTGTTGGTGGGAATGTAGGATGGTACAACCACTTTGGAAAGTGATATGGAGACTTCTGAAAAAGCTGAGTATAGAGATACCAACAGACCCAGTTATTCCCTTACTGGGCATCTACCCTAAAACCTTCAAACCACAGGCTAAAGAGATTTGCTCAACCATGTTTATAGCAGCTCAATTTGTAATAGCTAAGAGCTGGAATCAACCCAGATGCCCATCACTAGAAGAATGGATAACTAAGATGTGGTATATCCACACAATGGAATTCTATACAGCAGTAAGAAAAAATGACATAATGAAATTTGACGAAAAATGGTTGAACCTGGAACAGATCATTCTCAGTGAATTTACCCAATCACAGAAAAAAAATCGCCACATAGTCTCACTCATCTACAGCACCTAACCTGAATCTACCCAAGATACCTTACATACCCAGCAAGCATATCCTAGACTAGACACTAAGATGGGAGGGGAGGGAGGGGAGGGCATCAAAGGGGTGGGAAACACAAATCATTTGATTCTTTGAAGAATATTGATTTCCTTTTTGATTTCTTCAATGACCCATTGATCATTCAATAGTGTACTGGTTAGTTTCCATGAATTTCTGTGCGCTCTGTAGCTTTTTTGTTGCTGATTTAATCACATTGTAGTCAGATAGTGTACAAGGGATCGTTTCAATTTTCCTGTATTTGTGGAGATTTGCTTTGTGTCCTAATATATGGTCTATTTTAGAGAATATTCCATGTGCTGCTGAGAAAAATGTATATTCTGCAGCATTTGGATGGAATGCTCTGTATATATCTGTTAGGTCCATTTTTTCCCATGACATCATTTAATTCAGATGTCTCTCAGTTTATTTTTTGCTGGGATGACCTGTCAATTGATGAGAGTGGGGTATTGAAGTCACCCACTACAATTGTGTTTGATTTTATCTGTGACCCTAAGTCTAATAGTGTTTGTTTGATGAAACTGGGAGCCCCCATGTTAGGTGTTTAGGATTGCAATGTTCTCCTGTTGGAGTGTTCCTTTAATCAGTATTAAATGACCTTCTTTATCTTTCCTCACTAATGTTGGTTTGAAGTCTATCCCATCAGATATTATGATAGTAACCCCGTTTGTTTCCTAGGCCCATTTGCTTGAAATACTATTTTCTATCCTTTCACCCTAAGACAGTGTCTATCTTTTATTGAGAGATGAGTTTCCTGGAGGCAACAAATAGTAGGATCCTGCCTTTTAATCCAGTCTGCAAGCCTGTGTCTTTTGGTTGGTGTATTGAAGCCATTAATATTAAGAGTTATTATTGAAAGGTATGCATTTATTCTCACCATTCTTCTTATTTTGTAGTGTTTCCTGCTTTCCCTTTGCTTGTTTGTTTTAACTGTTGAGTGTGGTTTATTTTTTCCTATTTCCTCCCATGTAAGTTTTGGTTTCTCTTCAGTGTGAAGATTTCCTTCAAGTATTTTCTGTTGTTTATCTCTACTGGTGTTTTCTCCCTTCCCCATGGAACCTCATGGCCATGGGCAGTGTGAAGCAGGGGTGCTGGATGCCTGCATGGAGACCCAATGGTACCATGAGGATGGACTGTGGGTTGCAGTGGAGACCCAGTGGAAATGCTGCGACCATGAGATGGCTGCTAAGGAGAGCTGCTGGCCCCACATGAATGTTTTTAGGACTGTGAATAGCTTAGCTGCAGGAGTAGAACTGGAACTGTAGAGATGTTGCTGGTTAGAATTATCAGACTTGGAGACTTGCCACTGGCTAGAGTTGTTGGTCTTGGAGCTACAGAGTTTGATGTTTGCCCTGGTTATTTTAAATCTTATATTGGTTAAATATTTCTTTGCTATTCCCAGTGCCATCTTTGCAGTGTGAGTGTTTTGGTGTTTGGGGGGCAATTTTTTGGTATTATGGCTCAGTTAAAAAAAAGCCTTGGATTATAGGATGTTTGAACATCATTTAGATTGATAAAAAACTATGGAGACTTTTGAAGTTAGACTGAATGCATTGTATTTTATATCATGTATGGATATCAGTTTATGGGGGCCAGGGGTGGAATGTGGTGGTTTGATTCAGGTGTCCCCCATAAACTCAGGTGTTCTGATGCTAGCCTCCCAGATGATGGAGATTTTGGAATTAATGCCTCCTAGAGGCAGTGTATTGTTGGGGTGGGTTTACGGGTATTATAACCAGTGTCCCCTTGGCAGTGTTTGACACACTTTCCTGTTGCTATTATTCACCTTGTGTTGGCCAGATGGTGAAGACCACCCTCTGTTCTTGCCACCATTTCCCCTGCCATAATTAAGCTTCTGCTCAAGTCTGTGAGCCAAAATATACCCTTTCCCCCCCAAAACTGTTATTGGTTGGGTTATTTCTGCTAGCAATGTGAACCTGACTGCAAAAAATCATTAATCTCTCATTAATAAAAGTAAATTTTATCATGAGTGATAGAAGTCTTGTGTTACTTTTGGCATCCCTGTATCCAATTTATTTCTGAGTTTATTTTTATTTTACAGTATAGCAAGAAAATGCTGCCTCACATGTGTAATACTTACATGGGATAGCTTTTATTTTATTAGTTTCTTTTGTACCTTAGAGTCTGTTTACATTTTCAGAGTATTCTTTAATTAAACGAAACCAGGAGGTAGTCTTGTAGATATTCCTTTTTCCTTAACAAAAATTTAAATAACAGTAAGGCATGGTGGTACACCCCTATAATCCCAGAAGTAGGTGGAAGAGGTAGGAGCATTTCAAATTCAAGGTCAACCTAGTTGACCTTGTCAACTAGTGAGACTTACACTCAAAAAAAAAATTATACATATGGTAATAAACTGCCAAAGCCAATGTGACCATCTACGGTGTAGGATTGTGAAGATAGGCCATGGTATAAGTTACTGGCTACCATGCAGTCACCATATACCAGGTGTTCCAGGTCCTGAAACATGCCTTGTGGTCTGGCAGGCATTTAATCAGGCACAGTGCACCTGCACAGTGGTAGGGTCTTCATTTGCAGTTTTACATAAGCAGACATGCATAGTCCAGAAGTGAGAAAAGAGTAGTGTACAGTTCAACTTTCCTAGTTTGGAAGAAATTAGGTTTTATATTTGTGTTTGACTCTATTACCATAAGAAGTTCTTTTCTTTAACTCAAATTTTTCCCAACAAAAAAAAAGTGAACTGAGGGAGGACAAGTCTGAGATTTATTTTCTCTAAATGATAGAAGAGTCTACATCATTTATTTGGTAAGAAACTTAGATTAGCACATAACATTTACAAAGCCAGTGAGCAAATTCCATTCTGGAACACAACACTTATTAACACATCTGATGGTTAAAGAAAATTTTGCATTTAACAGGGAATTTTTTTTAATTTTTTTGTTCATTTTTATTTATTTATTTGAGAGTGACAGAGAGAGAAAGAGGCAGATAGAGAGAGAGAGAGAGACAGATAGAGAGAGAGAGAGAGAGAGAGAGAGAGAGAGAATGGGCATGCCAGGGCTTCCAGCCACTGCAAACAAACTCCAGATGCGTGCGCCCCCTTGTGCATCTGGCTAACATGGGTCCTGGAGAATCGAGCCTCAAACTGGGGTCATTAGGCTTCATAGGCAAGCGCTTACCTGCTAAGCCATCTCTCCAGCCCCTAACAGGGAATTTTTAAACTGCTAATAATTCTCCTCCTCAAACTAAAGAAAGTGCTGTATAGGAGATAGGAATTGGCTAGGCAGTTTAGGAGTGACAGAACCCAAAGTGAATAACCTCCTTGACTGAAGGCTGGAATAGTCTTTGGGCCTGTAGGGGAAAATCTAAATTATAAGGAACCCCAAAATTCCTATACCATTTTTGATGCAGTTGGTGCAGGAATATCAGAGGGCAAGTGTTCTCCTGATCCCTACCTCTGTAGTACAGAAATTTCAGGACTTTAAGGAACATAAAAAAAATTAAGATGTCATTTATTTATTTTTCTTTGACTAATAGTTGACAAACTCAGCATAAAGAAACCAAATTAAATTTTAAAATTCAGAGTCATTTACAAACATGACTAAATCCCCTTAAACAATTAAGCTTTATTTATAAACTTGTTAGAATAAACTTTTATTTTAAGCATTTCAAGTTTATATGGAATAAATTTACCATCTTCTGAGAAAAACTTTCCCCAAGTACTTAAATAATTCTTATAAATCTAAAACACTAAACATATACATATGGAAATCAATTAAAATTTTCTCTTAAAATTTTAATTCTTCTGAAAGAAATGAAAAAAAAAATAGATAAAGAAGGTGGTGTGATAGATACATGCTGCCACAAGACCTTAGCTTGAGGACTGGAGTTCACTGACACATGTCTTTCTAGATGCTATGTGGAACCCTACCTTGGACCATCTTCTATGAATATTTTGAAAGGGTTCCTGGATTTCTGATGTTGTTCATGTCTCTCCAGACACCTCACTGCTTATTGCAGTCCTTACATTCTGCTTACTTGTGACTTGCTGGCAGGAGTTTAGAGAAGAACCAGAGGAGATTCAGATACAACAGAAATCACCTAGAGGGAGCCTGTGGTGGAACACAAAGAAGAGAGCTTGCCTAGGGTTCAATGGATAGCAATTTAAAAGAAAATAACCTTGAGGTAATAGAGTCTCCCTTGTAAGCAATGTTCATTGAGCAAGAATTTAGAGGAGAGGAGTTTGGAAGGGTATCCACATTCAAGGGCCTAAAATAAGGAAGAGAAAGAATCACAAGGGGAAAAAAAGGATGGTTAGAAGTTGTGTATCTATATTGATGCACAGAGAGATGTGTGGGATTAGAACTCCTGCTAGCAGCTTTCAAGTTCTAGGTTCTTATCCATGTTAACAAAGAACTCAGAATGAAAGCTCAGAAGAGGGTAATTTTTTTTTCTTTTCTCAATTTTTATTAACATTTTCCATGATTATAAAAAATATCCCATGGTACTACCCTCCCTCCCCCCACTTTCCCCTTTGAAATTCCATTCTCCATCATATCCCCTCCCCATCTCAATCAGTCTCTCTTTTATTTTGATGTCATGATCTTTTCCTCCTCTTATGATGGTCTTGTGTAGGTAGTGTCAGTCACTATGAGGTCACGGATATCCAGGCCATTTTATGTCTGGAGGGAGGATGAGGGTAAATTTTTAATTATGAAATTTTGTTCTAGCAATTAAGAGGGAAAGCAAATTAGGAAAGTGTCCAAGCAAAAATAAATTCTTCCCCTTCCCAACTAGGAAGTGAAAGAAGAGAAGAAGAAGATCCTCCTCACATCAAAGGAGAGAAGAGCTCCAGCCCTGTTTTTGTTTGTTTGTTTGTTTTGAGGTAGGGTCTCACTCAAGACCAGGCTGACCTGCAATTCACTATGTAGTCTCAGGCTGGCCTCAAACTCACTGTGATCCTCCTACCTCTGCCTCCAGGGTACTGGAATAAAAGGCTTGTGTCACCATGCCTGACCACCTTTTGCTATTTGAAAGTATGAAAAAGCTGCTCCTCCAGACACAAAATGCCCTGGATATCCATGACCTCACATTGCCTGACACTACCTACACAAGACCATCATAAAAGGAGGAAAATATGATGACACCAAAATAAAAGAGAGACTGATTGAGAGGGGAAGGGGATATGATGGAGAGTGGAGTTTCAAAGGGGAAAGTGGGCGAGGGAGGGAATTACCATGGGATATTGTTTACAATCATGGAAGTTATTAATTATAAAAAAATTAAAAAATAATATTTAAAAGATAGTATGAAAAAGTAGGTTGGGGTTGTGGTTCAATTGGAAGAGTGCTCACCTAGCATGCACAAAGCCGTGGGTTCTGTCCATGTAAAACCTGGCATGGTGGAACATGCTTATACTCCAAGAACTAAGGTGTTAGCAGGAAGATCAAAAGATCAAGGTCATCCTTAACTACACGTCAAACTCAAGGCCAGCCTAGGATATATAAGACCGTATTAGTCAGCATCAGGTTCACTGAGATGAAATCCCAGACCAGGCACAGTTATGGAGGAAGGGATATTTATTGAAGCTTACAGATCCAGGGAAGTTCCATAATGGCAGAAGAAACTGGCCTGCCTTCACAGGCCCAAGCAGAGAGAGAGCAGTACAAGCCTAAAGGTCAAAAGCCAGAGCACACTTCAGGAACTCCAGCTAGGCACACTTTGCATATCTTTAGATTGAAATCTCAAACCCACCACCACACCTTAAGATCCACACAATGGCACTGCCTCCAGCCAGATGGCTAGAGATGCAAACTACAACCAAATAAATGACTGAATATATTGGGGGCCATCTATTCTATTCAAACCACCACATTCTGCCCCTGGCCCCCAATAGATTTATAACCATCACACATTATAAATTGTACTCAGTTCAATTTCAAAGGTCCCCACAGTCTTGACCAATTTAAGATATGAAGACCTGTAAAATCAAACAAGTTAAACACTTCTAACATATAAAGGCACAGAGTAAACATTTTCAACTGGTATAAGGCACAGCAAGGAGAGACTAAAACAATGCAAACTCAACCACCATCAAACAAACATCAAACTTCTGCAGTTCAAGTTCAATATACCCAGAGACTAACAGTCTCCAGACTTTCCAATTCCACCCCTCAAGCTGGGCAGAGTACCCGGGGAACACTTCCATCCCAGGCTAACAGTGTGCTCTATGGTAGCCCTTGCACAGTCCTGGTATATACAAAACATCTTCAGGTCTTCATGCAAACCATGGTCCATCTTCCAAAGGCTCTTTCAGCCTATCAGGGCATCATGCCCTGCCTCATGCCACATCTCAACAGCAGCTCCTGGAACCATGTGCAATTCATGACCACTCTTCACATTTTCCAATGGTTCTTTCAGCCTATCAGGGCATCAGGCCCTACCTCATGCTGCATCTCAGCAGCGGCAGCTCCTGGAAGCATGTACAACTCACGGCCACTCCTTGCATTTTTATGCTTCTGAAACCAATACCAGGTGTGCAGAACACAGCCATATTCTTAATTCAGGGATGAAATAAATCATAACCTTGAAAAGCAGGTTCCTTCTCCAGTTAACTCTTTCCAAAAAAGTTTGCATTTCTCTGAGAGTCCTTCCTCAGGCATCCTGTCCATTGTTTTAATGTAAAGCAGTTGGACCATCTTCCTTTAAGATTGCTAATGTGTTTGACAATAGCAGGTTCAGTAACCTAAAACCAGTCTCAGTGCCTGTAATTTTAACTTGCTTGAGGTTTTCCAGCTTAAAATCTTAAATCTCTCAGTCCAATATCTTCAGCCAAGCACATCAGTCCATTACACATTTAACCTTGATCAAACTCTCTGGGCCTGGGCAGCAGGATGCAGCCAGCCCTTATGCCAGTAGCCCAGTTCCAACAAAGTCCTCTGCAGTCTTTCCTTCCCCTTAGAAAGCTCATAAGCCAAGCCTCTAAGTTCAATGCTGTCTGCACTTAGCATTCTCAGACTCTCATCAGAATAGTCCATAAAACTTGGCTTACCACTCCAGAAGACATCTTCAGTTGCAAGCACCAAATCCATGCCTATTCCTCCAAAACAAAGGTTCCAAAAGATCAACATCCACATAGTAAGGTTCATCTCACCCCACTCCTGGGTACCAAGTTCTGTATCAGACTTGTGATAGTTAAGGTGTTGTCAACTTGATCTGTTTAGTAATCCATAGGTTGCTTCTAGGAAGGATCAACTAAAGGAGGAAGTCTTTCCCCAAGGTTGAGCCCTTCCCCCAGAATGGGTGGTCCCGTCCAGAGGGGGACTTGATACAAGGGAGCTCTGGGAAAAGAGTCCCTTCCTTCCTTCCTGCCTTCCTTCCATTTTGGCTGCCAGAGCTGCTTGCTACCTTCCAGCATGGATTGAAGACCAGTGCGGACAAAAGACCAGCATTAACTGAAGACACCCGTGGATTGAAACCCAGCGGCTCCTCAGGAAGCCTCCAGGCTTTCCAGCACCATATGCAGTGCCGGGTTGGGACTGCTGAGGCATCTGGCCATGAGCAACTACCAGGTTCAGTGATTCTTGGGCCTGCAACTGCTATTGGACTACTGTAAGCTGATCCAATAAATCCCCTTTTAAAATAATTCATTCTAGCAGTTCTGTTCCTCTAGAGAACCCTGACTAATACAAAGACCCTTCTCAAAACAATACAAAAACAATGAATGAGCCAAGAGTGATGGTACACAGGTGTAGTCCCATTACTCAGGAGCAGAGGCAGGAGGATTGTCAAAAGTTCAAGGACAGCCTGTGTTACCTATGGATTTAGTGGTAAGCTTGGGCTACATGAGGCACAATCTCAAGGGAAAAAAAAGAAAAGGAAAAAGAAATCAAGGTAGCACCGACTTATATCCCCAGTCCTTGTTTTACATTTTTCATTTTCAGACACGCTCTCATTGAGTTACCTAGGCTGGCAGTGAACTTACTGTGAAGTCCAGGCAGGCCTTAAGCTTGCAATTCACTTGCCTCAGCCTTCTGAGAAGCTGGAGTTACAAGCCTTCCTTCAGATTATACAAGTGTGCTGAGAAGATGAGAATTAAGCACACATAACATGTAATAATAAGAACAGTGTAGAACCATGTGCAACTAAATGCTGGGCAGAGGAGGGAGAGAAGGATATGGCAGAATTAAGGTTTCTGGGGTGGCTACAGAAATAAGGGTGGGATTTAAAGAAACACAAAGATATCAGCTGAATCTCACATAATGTGGCAGGATGCTTACCCCAGCTCAAACATGGAGGCTTCTTTGTACCCAAAAAAGGTCCATTATGGAAATATTGACAATTTGGGGAAAGCTGACCACATTTTACATAAAAATATCAGAACACATGGTCTGACACATGGTCTAACAATGGGAAAGAATTTTTTAATTGGGGCTGTACCAGAAAAATCTCAAACATATGGCTACACCATTTACATGCCAAGACAATCTTAATTATAAGAGAGGGTTGAGCTCACTCACTACACTAAGCCGACAAGACAAGCCACTGCCATTCTGGGGCTGCTAAACCATTTCTCTTGGTCACTGGCCTTCATGTTCTTTATTGAGGTTTCTGTTAACATTTTCAGAGAAAAGGTCAATGCCCAAACAGAAAAAGACAAGCTGTAGAAATTCTGTTTAAATTTTTTGAATTTCATGTGTTCATGTTCTCTCAGTTGCCTCATGCAATTCTTGTACTAGGCAGGGAAAATAATGAATGTAATTTTTTTTTTCTACCTAGGATAATAAAATAAAATCTAATTTAAAGTTGTCTTCCCTTGAAAGAAAAGGGAACATCCATTCTCTGTAAATTTCCTAGGCTTACAAAGTTCTCCATTTAAAAATGCATTTAAACTACCAAGATTGTGCTCTTTGTTTTCCCAATATCTTGCTATTTTTATCATTAAGAGCTTGCTTTCTGCAATAAAATGTACACCAGAAGCTTCCTTATCCAGTTTTTCAATTTAATAACCTTAGTAATTATTGAAGAAGAAATAGTTTTAAGGGTTTCAACTCAAGTTGTGGCAGGTGAGAACACCTTCCATTTTACCCTGCAGCCCATACTAGAACTGAGTTCTCAAACACAACAATGAGACAGTAGTCATCTTGATCTCCTTGTAGAACTAAACATCAACATATGTTAATATTCTTTCTAGTAAAAACACTAGTTAAATTCGTTGCATGTTTACTATGTACCGAGTATTTGGCGTAAGTATTAAAAAACCTCACAGTATACCCTATGAGCTGTATTTGTTTTGCTTTTAAAAAAAATTTTTTTTGTAGTTAGTGAATACAGTCAAGTTGGTACCATTGTTAGCCTCCCCCTGTCCTCCCCCTGCACAGGGACCTTCCTTGTTGGGGTATATGGGTCATGCATTGTAGGGCTAGCCTTCAGTTTCGGGTAGGAGGAGATGTCTCTGCATGTCATGACCCAACATGTGGCTCTGATATTCTTTCCTCCCATTCTTCCACAAATTTCCCTGAGCCATGTTGGGTTCATATTAGGTCTGCTTCTGTGTTGAGATCTTGGGTGCCTGTATGTCTCTGGATATCTGGTTTGGTAGGGGTTACTTGTTCTCTGTATCTATCTCCTTCACTGTTGTGCTGGTTCCTGGTTCACCAAGAAAATAGCATTCTTGCATGTTTCCCCAATTAGTCTTAGTTTCAGCTGAGGCCCTTTTGAGGTATGATGGAGTACTTCTCTCCCTAGGATCTGCATCTATATGAAAAAGAGAAGCAGATTCTCCAACGGAGAGTAAAGTTAGCACCAAGTAAATGTTAAGCATTGTTTCTTAGAGAGAATTTAGTGGAGAGTGGGTTTATTTTTGGATGTGGCTCTGACTTATTTCCCAGCTCCAGCTGTGGGTTCTGTTCCACTGAGCAGATCAGTTAGCCAAATCGAGAGCAGTTGGTTTCACACCATGGCTATGTGCCACTATTGCACTTGTATGAGCATCATGTCAGGTTGTTGGCTGCTAAGTAGGTTAGACTATGTGTTGCTTGGGCAGATATTGGTCTGTATCCCTCAGTTGCTCATGCAGCACCTTCCAGCACTAGATGCGCTAAATGCCTGGGGACTGACTCTCTTCCAGCTTCCAGCCATGTCAATCCATGATACATACCAACAGTGTATGATGTCTTCAGCAGTAGGGTCTTACCACTAACCTATGGTGGGTCCTCAAGTGCTCTGACATAAATCTGTCTTCTTTTGGGAAAGCGAAAAAAAAAAGAGGACCTAAAAAACCAGCTGACTATGCTAAATGAAGACATAAAGAAATGCAAGTGTTAAGTCCCACTCCGGGGGACTCCCTGGGCTCAGTCTCAGGAAAGACAGCACCCCAAATCACTCACGAGAAGCGGTCTTGATGCAAACAGCATGAGGATTTTTATTGAGGGACCGGTGCACTGGGGCTCGACACAGAGTCCTCACGCAGGAGGGGTGAAGAGCCCCGGCCCCCTGAAGGGAAGGGCTTATAAAGGGAGTGAGGCGGGAAAAGAGAGTGAGGCGGGAAAAGGACAAAGGGGTTACATCATATCGCATCCTTTAAAGTGATTGGTTCCGAGAGGGCGCGTGTCTTTGAAATGATTGGTTCTGAGAAGGCGCGCGTGGGAAACTTGTGGGTTGCCGTAGGGAGGGGGTCCTGCCTTAGGAATTTTCCATATAGAGTGGGTCCTGATTGGTCAGATCCACCTGGTGTCTCTTAATTGAGTAACCGCAGGCAGGGTGGGGGTTTCAGGACACAGGGGCAGAGTTCATGGAAGGGGCAGTTGGGCCAGGCATCTCTTAGGTGACCAGTAACTGGCAAAAGAACAAAGCACATCCTAGGCAGCTCATTTTCTCTAGGTTAACTAACTTTGATGGATATCATAAAATGGCAGTTCTTTTTATTTAGCAGAAGCAAGCAAGCAATGTTACAGAAGCTGAATAGAGCAGGTTTATCAAAAGCAAAAACTCTTAGTCTTCTATTCCCCGAATCTTTCACAAGGAAGAATTCCAAGAAGCATCAAGAAAATCAGAAAATGATGTGAAAAAGGAACTTGAAAGAGGGATGGAAACCATACATAGGAAAGTAATAGAAAATACAAACCTAATTGAACAAGCCCAAAACTCCTTAGAGGCTCTCAAGAATAGAGTCAGCAATGTGGAGGATAGAAACTCAGATCTGGAAGACAAAACTGAAGAAACAGTTCAAGAGTGCAAAAGTTTCAATAAGTTCAAAATTTTCTGTGAACAGAACATGAGGGAAATGTGGGATACCCTCAAGCGTCCTAACATTCAGATCATGGGAATAGCAGAAGGGGAAGAAATTCAGACCAAAGGCATGGAGAATTTATTCAACAAAATAATTGAAGAAAACTTTCACACGCTCTCAAAAGAAAGGCCCATCAAGATACAAGAAGCTAACAGAACTCCAAACAGATTGGACCAAAGGAGAAACTCTCCAAGACATATTGTCATTAAGACTCTAAACATTGACATCAAAGAGAAAGTTGGTTTGTTTTTGTTTTTGTTTTGTTTGTTTGTTTTTTGAGGTAGGGTCTTGCTCTAGCCCAAGCTGACATGTAATTCACTATGTAGTCTACGGTAGTTTGAATAGATGGCCCCAATATATTCAGTGTTTTATTAGTTTGTAGTTTGCATCTGCAGCCACCTGGCTGGAGGCAGTGTCACTGGGCATATCTTTAGGTGTGGTGGTGGGTTTGAGATTTCAATCTAAAATATGCAAAGTGTGCCTAGCTGGAGTTCCTAAAGGGTGCTGTGCTTTGTGTCTTTTGGTTTGTGCTTTTCTCTATCTGTGTTTGGTCCTGTGAAAGCAGACAGCTTCTTCTGTCATTATGAAATTTCCCCTGGATCTGTAAGCTTCAATAAATCCCTTCCTTCATAACTGTGCCTGATGTGGAAGTTTATCTTTGATGCTTGGCTTATAAGCTTTCTAAGGGGAAGGAAAGACTGCAGAGGACTTTATTGAAACTGGGCTACTGGCATAAGGGCTGGCTGCATCCTCCTGCCCAGGCCCAAAGAGTTTGATCAAAGTTAAATTTGTAACTGACTGATGTGCTTGGCTAAAGATAATTAAACTGAGAGATTTATGATTTTTAAACTGGAAAACCTCAAGCAAGTTAAAATTACAGGCACTGAGACTGATCTTAGGTTCCTAAACCTGCTATTGTCAAACACATTAACAATGTTAAGGAAGATGGCCCAACTGCTTTACATTAAAACAATGGAAAGAATGCCTGAGGAAAGACTAGCATAGAAATGCAAACTCTTTTGGTAAGAATTGACTAGGGAAGGAACCTGCTTTTCAAGGTTATGATTTATTTCATCCCTGAATTAAGAATATGGCTATGTCCTGCACACCTGGTATTGGTTTCAAAAGCATGAAAAATGAGAGACATAATCATAAATTGCACACAGTTCCAGGAGCTGCTGCTGAGATGCAGCATGAGGCAGGGCCTGATTCCCTGATAGGCTGAAAGACCTTTGGAAGATGGACCATGATTTACATGAAGACCTGAAGATGTTTTGGATATACTGGGACTATACAAGGGCTACCACAGAGCACACTGTTGGCCTAGGATGAAAGTGTTCCCTGCCCAGCTGGAGTGGTGAAATTAAAAAATCTGGAGACTGGAAGTCTCTGGTTATATTGAACTTAAACTGCAAAAGTTTTATGATTGCTTGATGGTGATTGAGTTTGCATTGTTTTAGTCTCTCCTTACTATGCATTATACCAGTTAAAAATGTTTTCTCTGTGCCTTTATATGTTAGAAGTATTTAACTTGTTTGATTTTATAGGACTTACTATCTTAAATTGGTCAAGACTATGGGGACCTTTGAAATTGAACTGAGTACAATTTAAAATATATGATTATTATAAATGTATTGGGGGCCAAGGGCAAAATATGGTAGTTTGAATAGATGGCCCCCAATATATTCAGTGTTTTATTAGTTTGTAGTTTAAATCCACATGGGTGGATCTTAAGGTATGATGATGGGCTTGAGATTTCAATCTAAACACATGCAAAATGTGCCTAGCTGGAGTTCCTAAAGGGTGCTGTGCTTTGTGGCTTTTGGCTTTTTGGTTTGTGCTTTTCTCTCTGTGTGTTTGGTCCTGTGAAATCAGACAGCTTCTTCTGCCATTATGAAACTTACTCTGGATCTATAAGCTTCAATAAATCCCTTCCTCCATAACTGTGACTGATGTGAAAGTTTATCTCAGCAAACCTAAAGCTGTCTGCTACATAGTCTCAGGCTGGCCTCAAATTCATGGCGATCCTCCTACCTTGGCCTGTGATTAAAGGCATGTATGACCATGCCCAGCCCCTTATGAACTTTTTTATATGATGTAAGTAGTGTCAGAGAGGCTACTTCCCCTGCTGACAGCCAGGAAGTGGTAGTATTAAACTATTAATACCAACATTTGGTCTCAATCCCCATACTTTACTGCATTAGTCCTAAAGTAGGTTTTTAGAAAGAAAGAAAAAAAAAAAAGAGAACGAATAGTGCATCATTATTTTCATGGTTAAATCGCTTCTCTCAAGTCTTCATTTCCTCAGCAAATAATTATTAAGCACTCACTATGTTCCAGGCAGCCAAACTAATAGTCTTGCAATCCAATAAAAAATGAAAGTACAAGCTACATGAGCAAGTGGTATAAAGAAGCCTGTGAGGGTCACCAAGAGGAAGGTCTCTGATCAACCTGGAGAGGGTGACTTTGCTTATGTTTTGCTAGGGAACATATTTAATTTTACACATTTTACAATTTAACATATAGATGGATGGAGTTGCAGAGAAAGTAAAACAAGTATCAGAGATATTTGAGGATATAAGATGCAAGACAATGAAAATCATTCTCCAGATGGTCTATTGTAACATTGAATAACCAAACCAAAGCAAACCATGGGCTGGGGAGGTGGCTTAGCAGTTCAAAGGCACTTGCATGCAGACCTGCTAACCTGTTTGATCCTCCTCAGCACCCTCATAAAGCTGGCCACAAAGTGGTATGCATGTCTGTAATCCAAGTATGCATGCACTTTGAGCCTTCTGTGGATGACATTTTGATAACGCAAATGCTGGACCTCTTAGCTATTAGTCAGTCCCTTTTTATGACTAGCAATTTTTTTTTTATTTTCTCAATTTTTATTAATATTTGCCATGATTATAAAAAATATCCCATGGTAGTACCCTTCCCCCCACACACACTTTCCCCTTTGAAATTCCATTCTCCATCATATCCCCTCCCCATCTCAATCTTTATACTTACATATATACAATACCAACCTAATAAACACCCTCCTCCCTTCCTTTCTCTTCCCTTTATATCTCCTTTTTAACTTACTGGCCTCTGCTACTGAGTTTTTTCCTTCTTGCACAGAAGTCCAATCATCTGTAGCTAGGATCCACATATGAGGGAGAACATGTGGCGCTTGGCTTTCTGGGCCTGGGTTACCTCACTTAGTATAATCCTTTCCAGATCCATCCAATTTTCTGCAAATTTCATAACTTCATTTTTCTTTACCGCTAAGTAGAACTCCATTGTATAAATGTGCCATATCTTCATTATCCATTCATCAGTTGAGGGACATCTAGGCTGGTTCCATTTCCCAGCTATTATAAATTGAGCAGCAATAAACATGGTTGAGCACGTACTTCTAAGGAAATGAGATGAGTCCTTAGGATATATGCCTAGGAGTGCTATAGCTGGGTCATATGGTAGATCAATCTTTAGCTGTTTTAGGAACCTCCACACTGATTTCCACAATGGCTGGACCAGATTGCATTCCCACCAGCAGTGTAGAAGGGTTCCTCTTTTTCCACATCCCCGCCAACATTTATGACCATTTGTTTTCATGATGGTAGCCAATCTGACAGGAGTGAGATGGAATCTCAATGTAGTTTTAATCTGCATTTCCCTGATGACTAGTGATATAGAACATTTTTTTTAGCTGCTTATATGCCATTTGTATTTCTTCCTTTGAGAATTCTCTATTTAGCTCCATAGCCCATTTTTTGATTGGCTTGTTTGATTCCTTATTATTTAACTTCTTGAGTTCTTTGTATATCCTAGATATTAATCCTCTATCAGATATATAGCTGGCGAAGATTTTTTCCCATTCTGTAGGTTGCCTCTTTGCTTTATTTACCATGTCCTTTGCAGTGCAAAATCTTTGTAATTTCATCAGGTCCCAGTGGTTAATCTGTGGTTTTATTGCCTGAGCAATTGGGGTTGTATTCAGAAAGTCTTTGCCAAGACCAATATGTTGAAGGGTTTCCCCTACTTTTTCCTCTAGCAGTTTCAGAGTTTCAGGTCTGATGTTAAGGTCTTTAATCCATTTGGACTTAATTCTTGTGCATGGAGAGAGAGAAGAATCTATTTTCATTCTTCTACAGACATATATCCAGTTTTCCCAACACCATTTGCTAAAGAGGCTGTCTTTTCTCCAATGAGTATTTTTGGCATTTTTATTGAATATCAGGTCGCTATAGCTACCTGGACTTATATCTGAGTCCTCTATTGTTTTCCATTGATCTACATGTCTGCTTTTGTGCCAGTTCCATGCTGTTTTTGTTACTATGGCTCTGTAGTATAGGTTAAAATCAGGTATGGTGATACCACCAGCCTTATTTTTGTTGCTCAGTATTATTTTAGATATTCGAGGTTTTTTGTGATTCCAAATGAAGTTTTGGATTGTTTTTTCTATTTCCATGAAGAATGCCTTTGGAATTTTGATAGGGATTGCATTGAATGTGTAGATTGCTTTTGGTAAGATTGCCATTTTCACAATATTTATTCTTCCAATCCAGGAACAAGGGATGTTTTCCCACTTCCTAGTGTCTTCTTCAATTTCTCGCTTGAGTGTTTTAAAGTTCTCATTATAGAGATTCTTTACTTCCTTGGTTAGGTTTATTCCAAGGTACTTTATTTATTTATTTATTTTTTTGATGCAATTGTGAATGGGAGTGATTCTCTGATTTCATCCTCTGTGTGTTTGTTGTTAGCATATATGAAGGCTACTGATTTCTGTGTATTTATTTTGTGTCCTGCTACATGGCTGTAGGTTTTTATCAGCTCTAACAGTTTGCTAGTAGAGTCTTTAGGGTCCTTTATATATAGAATCATGTCATCTGCAAATAATGATAACTTGACCTCTTCCTTTCCAATTTGTATCCCTTTTATGCATGTCTCTTGCCTTATTGCTATGGCTAAGACTTCCAGTACTATATTAAATAAAAGTGGGGAGAGTGGACACCCTTGTCTTGTTCCTGATTTTAGTGGAAAAGCTTCCAGTTTTTCCCCATTTAGCAATATGTTGGCTGTAGGCTTGTCATAAATAGCCTTTATTATATTGAGATATGGTCCTTCTATTCCCAGTCTCTGTAGGACTTTTATCATGAAGGGATGTTGGATTTTGTTGAATGCTTTCTCTGCATCTAATGAGATGATCATGTGATTTTTGTCCTTCAACCTATTTATATAATGTATAACATTTATAGATTTGTGTATGTTGAACCATCCCTGCATCTCTGGGATAAAGCCTACTTGGTCAGGGTGAATAATCTTTCTGATATATTCTTGTATTCTGTTTGCCAATATTTTGTTGAGAATTTTTGCATCTATGTTCATGAGGGAGATTGGTCTGTAATTTTCTTTTTTTGTTCTATCTTTGCCTGGTTTTGGTATCAGGGTGATGCTGGCTTCATAGAATGACTAGTAAAATTTAACTTTGTGTAACTTTGGAAGGATTGTTTTTGGTCTTCCATACATTGTATGTACTTTGCCTTCCCTTAGATTCCTCCAAGACACCTGCGAATAGCCCCGCTATGTTCAGGCTTACTGTGATATACATACATATATATATATAAATGTCTTTGTTGGTATAACTTGTTATTGTGTTAGGCTTACTGAATTGCTTTGTTTTTATTCCTCTCACTCCCTGCAATTAGTCTACCTTATACAGTATCCTCAAGAATCTTTGTTATGTAGTCTGTCACATGTTATGAAGGATTTGAGACCAAGATGAAAGGTTTATAGGAAGTAGATAATGATTTTAGTTAGACTATATCTATGGTACCATAAACAAGTGATCCTCTGGATAGGGATATAACTTGGTATTAGAGTGTTCACCTCATATGCACAAGGCCCTAGGTTCAGACACAGCACACACACACAAATAAAAATACTTCTGAATTTTGAGTATTATTAAAAATGAGGGCTGGAGAGATGGCTTAGTGGTTAAGCGCTTGCCTGTGAAGCCTAAGGACCCTGGTTCGAGGCTGGATTCCTCAGTACCCACATTAGCCAGATGCACAAGGGGGCGCATGCGTCTGGAGTTCGTTTGCAGTGGCTGGAAGGCCTGGTGCGCCCATTCTCTCTCTCTGTCTTTCCCTCTCTCTCTCTCTCTCTGCCTCCTCTCTGTCTCTTTCTCAAATAAATAAATAAAAATAAACAACAAAAAATTTTTAAAAATGAGCCACAGAAAAGATATTCACCAAGGCAGAATTTATTCCTCAGACCTCTATTGATTGTTCTAGGGAATTAGAACCAGCCAAGCCCTTCTAGGGATTCCTGTGACATTCCTCTGGGAACCCAGCACGTATCACATAAAAGGTAGAAAGCATTCATGGGAAATAACACCTAAAGTTGTCTTCTTCTTCCTCATGCATGCACACACAGGCATATACAACTGCCCTTAGGTATACACATGCACACACACACATGCATAAAAAGAAAGAAAAGAAAAAGAAAATAAAGAAAAGGACAGAAGCTTCTTTCTGTGAATACTGGTTGCTGTCACATAGCTCAGCAATAATGTAAAGGGCCCAGGATGATGTCAAATTGCCTATGTAAACCCTGATCCACTAGAGATTGGGGACCAGAGCTTGGAGTGTGAACTCCTCTGGGCCTGCTGATGTTAAAAACCTGAGTTCTCCAACCTCTCTTAGTGAAACTTGGTGTCCCTACAACACCTGGAACACAACACAAGTTTTCTGCGACCTCTGGAATACAATAAGTGAGTATTAGCTATTATCTTTACATGAGACTACTTAAGTCATGCTGGTTAAATCTATTCACAGAAATCCAAGGGAGCAGCAGAAAGTTAGGAATTTTGGAATGTTTCAGTTTTGCTATTGTATATCAGATTTGGAAAAACCACATTGCATTTGCCTTCCCCCTTAATTGAACTATGACATGGAGATAATTAGTTTTCATTACTGTTAACTGGTCCTTAAAAAGTACAATATGTAGTTTGAGGGCCACTGTCATTACAGTGGTTCACTCAACTTAGACAAGCTACATTTTCTGCCACTGAGTCAGTGCTCTGGGCACTGCTACTATACAACAGGCAAGAGAAAGCTGTTGAAATCTTTCAAACCTGCTCATTGATGCCATGATCCCACTGTACAATGGCAAAGAAGGTCTTAATCACACACTAAGGCAATGATAGTGCGGTTGAGAAAGAAGTGTTTTGCTTTGTAAACTGTGCAACTGAGAAATATTTTGTGATAATAATTTTCATAATTGTATGGAATAAGAACATTACCAAGATGCCCTTTAAAGTTTCCCTCAGAGAGAAGAACAAATAAACTCTGCAAGATAAGCCAGTCACGTGTGGTGCCACACAACTGTAATGCACTTGGGAGGCTGAAGCAGGAGGAATTGAGTTCAAGTCCAGCCTATGGTACATATAGCAGGGTCTAAAATTACAAAACCAAAACACAACAAAGTCCCTCCTTACAAGATTATATCTCTGGGAGACATCTTAGAAGTCCACCACACATATATGACAGTTTTTTTCTTTAAAGAAAAATGCATGCATCTCCAGACCTGGTGGTGGACACCTGTGATCTCAGCACTTGAGAAGTAGAGTCAGGAAGATCAGGAGCTCAAGGATATCCTAGGTTTTAGAGCAACTTCAAGACCAGCCTGGGCTATATGAGACTGTCTGAAAACAAATCAAGAAATTAAAATATATTATTTTATTGCTTTTTTGTAGGATTTCCCATTCCTGTCTTGTATGCTGTATTATGGCTGAACTCAGGATCGGTTCCTACAGATCTCTATTTTATCCTTCAGTATATTTATTTTGCTATTTAATTTGCCTACTAGGTCTATTATTTTGTTAATCATTTTTTATTTTTCATCAATGATTCTTTAAAAGCTGCCTATAGTTATGAGTGCAGTATCCCTTTACATTTCTAAATTAGTTTTAAAACTTATTTGCTCTATTAACTATTTCCTTGGACATTTCATGCTTACATATATAGGGTTTGGTGCCAGTCCTTTCTGATGTTCCTTAAAAGCCTGGTGGTCCTTGTTTTGCTGCTTTTCTTTGTGGTTGAGCATCTCTGCCTGTGGGAACTGGTTGTGATGCTCCGAGCTGGTCTGGGGTGATTGTGGCTGGGCCAGAGCAGAGATGCTCAGAAGAGCAGCCCATCCCTTCCATTCTCCTCCAGTTCAATACTCTCTGCAGCAACACTTCTCAACTTTTTTTTTTCACATAGCCCAGACAGATCTTGAACTTGTAGTGCTTCTGCCTCAGCCTCTGGAGTAGCTACAGGCCATGCCTGGCTACATTTTTTTTTCATCGTTGCTCTCCAAAGAACTCTTTTGACCTTTTCCCCTTAATCTAAGCTAATAGCCCCATGAAATTTAGGTGCTTTAGATATGCTATCTATATGCTTATCTACTAATATCCTTTGGAGGGCCACAAACTATAGTAATTTCCAAAGGGTTTTGCCCAGGTGGGAGTGATAACACCCCAGCTAAAAATAATGGCTGAGAATGTCCTGTCTGCATAAATGTCCTGGAGGTAAATGCTCTGTCTCTCTTCCACCTAAAAAGCTACTAGCCAGAGACTATTTCTGCTCTTTTACCCAGTGCCTTTCAATGTTCCCAGACTACTACTACCCATAAAATCTCTGATACCCTACGGTTTTTAAACTGTTGCCTTATTTTTCATATTAACAGGCTTTAGAGCAATGTGAGATTCACAGCAAATGTGTCTAAAAAGCACAAAGTTCCTGTTTGCTCCCTCCTTATACCAATACAGCCTCCCCAGAATCAGTTAGTCTTCTTGTTACCACTGACATAAAATTTTACACTAAAGTTTAGACTAGGGTTTGCTCCATTAGTCTAATAGTGCGAATGTCAACATTTCTTGTACATTTTAGGAAGTTTAGATTTACTGATAGGCTATGCAATTATTTTTAAGCAAAAGTACAAAATTTCTCATTAGCCTAATAATTCTAAAAGTTAGGCAAATTATTCTTAATTAAATATTAAATTTTGTTTTGGCTTTTTTTTTTTTTGAGACAAGGTCACAAGTATCCTAGATTAGCTTTGTGCTCCCTATGTAGTGAAGAATGACCCTGACTCCTGCCTCTCCCTCTCAAGAGATGGGATTATAAGTATATGCCACTACACATGGCTCTCAGTTATTTTTTTTTGTTTGGTTTTGGGTTTTTATGTTGTTGTTTATACAAGATAGGGTCTTGTTGTAGCTCAGGCTGATCTGGAATTCATGAGGTAGTCTCAGGCTGGTCTTGAATTCACAGAGCTCCTCCTACCTTTGCCTCCAGAGTGCTGGGATGAGCCACCACTCCAGGACATGAGCCACCACTCCAGGATACAATTTTTATAAATAGTATTACTAGCCTCTATACAATAAAATAGTATGTTTCTGTGTCTTATGAACTCTTTCTTTAATGTCGTATATATATATATATATATATATATATATATATATATATATATATTAGAATTTATAGTATCTCTAATTCATATAGTGTGTACTGAAATTATTTATTAGTGGAGTTAGGAATGTAATTCAGTTGGTAGACTGCCTGCCTAGCATGCTTGAAACACTGTTTTATCCCTAGCACCACATAAAACAAGGTGTACTAGCACATGCCTATAATTCTGTACAAATCATAACTTTGTATTGTTTTTCGGTTTCTATTTCATTAATTTCTGCCCTAATTTTTATTATTTCTTCCTGGGTACTGATTTTTGGTTTGTCTTGTTCTTGTTTGTCCAAGGCCTTAAGATGAAGCATTAAGTTGTTTACTTGTGACCTTTTTAATTCCTTAATATAGGCACTTAAAGCTATAAACTTCCCTCTTAAAGCTGCCTTCATTGTGTGCCAAATGTTTTGGGATGTTGTGTTCTCATTATCATTTGATTCTATGAATTTTTTTATTTTCTTTTTAATTTCTTCAATGACTCATTCATCATTCAGTAGGACAGTGCTTAGTTTCCATGATTTTGTGTATGCTCTATAGTTGTTCTTGCTATTGATTTGTAGTTTAATCCCATTGTGATTAGATAGAATACAAGGAATTATTTAAATTTTCCTGTATTTGTTAAGATTTGCTTTATGTCCTAATATATGGTACATTTTAGAGAATGTTCCATGTACTGCTGAGAAGATTGTATATTCTGAAGCATTTGCATGGAATGTTCTGTAGATATCTGTTAGGTCCATTTGTTCTGTGACCTCATTTAATCAAGATGTTTCTATATTTTTTGCTGGGATGATCTGTCAATAGATGAGAGTGTGGTATTGACGTAATCCACTACAATTGTGCAATTTGTTCTGTGACATCATTTAATCAAGATGTTTCTCTGTTTAATTTTTGCTGGGATGATCTGTCAATAGGTGAGAGTGGGGTATTGACCTCACCCACTACAATTGTGCTTGGTGTTATCTGTGACCTTAAGTCTAAAGTTTGTTTGATGAACCTGTGAGCTCCCATATTAGGTACATATATGTTTAGAATTGTAATGTATTCCTGTTGAATTGTTCCTTTGTTCACTATGAAGTATTGTTCTATATCTTTCCTCACCCTATCAGATTAGAATAGCAACATCTATTTGTTTTCTAGGCCCATTTGCTTGAAATACTGTTTTCTATCCTTTCACTCTTAGATAGTATTTATCTTTTATTAAAAGGTAACTTTCATGAAAGCAACAAACAGAAGGTTCCTGACTTTTAATCCAGTCTACAAACTTGTGTCTCTTGGATGGGGCATTGAGGTCATTGATATTAAATGTTATTATTGAAAGGTATGTATTTATTCTTGCCATTCTTCCTGGTTTGTAGTGTTTCCTGTTTTTCCTTTCCTCTATTGTAGTAACTCTTATTTGAGTATGGTATATTTATTTATTTATTTTCCATTTCATCATGTGTGTGTTCCTTTCTCTTCAGCATGAAGCATCCCTTGAAGTATTTTCCATACAGCTGGCTTAGTCGTCATATATTCCTTTAGCCTGTTTTTGTTGTGGAATGTCCTTATTTCTCTATCAATTTGGAATGATAGTTTTTCTGGATAAAGTAATCTTGATTGACAGTTTTTATCTGTTAGAACTTGGAATCCATCATTCTAAGCACTTTTCTCTCATAAAGTTTGTGTGGAATGATCTGCTGGTAACCTGATGGGCTTGCCTTTATAAATGACTTGCTATTTCTCTCTGTTTTCAACACATTTTCTTTGGTTTGTGTATTTAGTAGTTTAATTATGATATGACGAGGAGAGATTCTTTCCTTCTTTTGTCTGCTTGGTGTTTTAAAGGCTTCCTGTATCTGAATTGGCATCTTTGTTTTTTTTTCAAATTTGGAGGAAATTTTCTTCTATGATTTTTCTGGAAACACCTACTATGCCTGTGGAGTGAAATTCTTATCCATCTAATATACCCCGAATTCATGCTTGATCTTTTCATAGTGTCCCAAATGTCTTGACATTCCCATTCATACCTTCCTATTAGTTTGTCTTTCTCTTTGTTGGACTGTATTAGATATGTTACCTGGTCTTCTAGTTTAGATATTTATTTTTCTTCTCCTTCATCTATGCCATTGATGATACTTTCTGCAGAGTTTTTTATTTGACTTACTGTGTTTATCATTTCTAGTATTTCTGATTGTTTTTTCTTTAGTATTTCTTTACTCATGTCTTGTATTGACCTTATTTCATTGAGTTGCTTTCCTATGTTCTTCTTCAGGAGTTTGTTTGTTTTCTACTTTGATTCCTTTGAACATAGATATAATTATTCTTTAGAAGTAGTTCTCAGACATTTCACCTAAATCTGTTTCACTAGAGATCATTTCTGATGGATTTATAATTTTTGGTGGAATAATATTTTCTTGATTATTTTGTTTCTTGCATTATAATGTAGAGATTTTTGCACCTTGGGTTAATTTGCTGATTGAGTTTTCTAATTATCTTCAGCATTCTTAGATGTGTAAATCTGATGTTATATATCTTCAGGGTAGGGGCTTAAGGTGTCAGGTGTGGTTCTTACATGACTTCCAGAGCAAAAGTGACCCTAGTGGTTGAGTTTACCTGCTATGAAAATATAATGGTAGGGTGAGTGGAGCAAAATACACAAAAGTTCTAAAATTCAACTGAACAATATACACATTCAATCAAAACTAGCATGGATTATTTATGTCAGAGTGGGTATGAAAACAGATACTTTAACAAAATCAAAGTCTCTAAAGGTGTCTCTTTCCCCACATCTTTAATCCTGTCAACTGGGAAGCTGAGATTTCTGGTCTGCAAAGGTTTCCAGGTGCACCTGGGGTCAAGTAAGACCCTGCCCCCAAGAATGACAGAAGAAGACAAAAGCACTATAAATCCAGAAGCAACAAAGGACAACCCCCAAATACAGCTTATTTAAAAGTGCAAAGTCACCATCAATCAAATCTAACACATAACCTACCCTGACATGGAAGGTGCAATTAGCACTTCCAATGCAGGCCTATATACTAGACCTTGTGGCAAGTATTGAGGCCATCACTCTTTACTGCATTGTGGGCTTGACTAAGCTTCCTGGGTCAGTGGGTCTGCTGCTCTGATCACCTGTGCTGGGTGCTGTGTAGCTGAGTTCCCTTCCCCAGGTTTCCAGTGGTTGTCTGTGTTGGCAGTTGGGGGAGGATAAGCTGTGGAGGGTGCTTGAAGTTGTACTGGAGCTGTGTAGCTGGTACCTATGATCCTCTTCCTTGCGAGCTGCCCAGCTGGTCCTTGCTGTCTTCCCTTTCAATTTTCTTGAGTATGTAAGGAAGCTGGTGTGAGTGGGAAATCCCTTCACGTGGCTTCTCCAGCTGCTCAGGCAGAGCCTGGTGGCCACTTGGAGCAGTGCCACAGTGGGAGCTGATTCTAACTGGTTCTTTGTTTGCTAGAAGCTCTGGGTCTCTCCTGCTTTTTTTGCTGAGGTTGGTGATTCCTTATACACCTTCATTTTTCAGTAGAAGAGTGTATTTTGATGTTTTTCTGCTTATCCCCAACCCCCCCAGGCTGCTTCGGTGTGGCTACTATGCCACCATCTTACCAAGAAGTCCCTATGTTCAATTTTTAAAGTTATTTTGGAAGTTTTTAAATTAAGTTTTTTTCAGGGATGGGGGTTATATATTGAACTCAGGCCCTTGCACATGCCAAATCATTTGATTTGTCACTGGTTTACATCTCCAACCTCAGCTTCTCCACTTCTTAGCTTTGTGACAGCATTTTCCTACTCCATATCTCATTTCCTATTATTTTTTTAAATTTTTATTATTTGCCTGCATAGAAAGAATGAGAAAGAGAAGGGAACTGAGAGAGTATGGGTATGCCAGGGATGCTTGCCATTGAAAATGAAGTCCGGATAAATGAGCCACTTTGTGCTTCTGGGTTCCTGTGGATTCTGGACTAGCAGGCTTGGCCAGCAAGCACCTTTAACCACTAAAACATCTCCCCAGCCTGCATCATGTTTATGACATAGTCCCAGTCTGTAACAACCAAAGCAGCACTTCTTCAACACTACTGTCATGGAGAGGTGGCAGAAGTGACATTGTGTGGCTTCCAAGGTAAGGATGTGAAATGCAGTATAACTTCTGTTTGAGTTCTTCTCATACTCTTGCCCTTATAACTGAGCCGCAATGCAGGGAAGAAGTCCAAGCTATCTGTGAAGAGGGTCACAGCCCAGGCTGAGTCCAGGAGACAGTCAATACCATCTTGTTGTCCCTTGAGACATTTTGAAAGTAGTCATTTTGAGATGTTTATGCTACTTTTTTTGCCAGATGCTTACTCCACTTTTTTTTTTTTTTTGTCTGACTTACATGGGTGATTTGGGAATTGAATGTGGGCCCATCGGCTCTGCAAGCAAGCACCTTTAACTGTTGCATCATCTTCCCAGCTCCAACTGCTTCTTTCTGGACAGAAAGAAATACAGAAAAAAAAGAGGTAATCTAACATTGCATGTAAGTATTCTGGAATAAGACTGCTTGGTTCAAATCCTAGCTCTTTCAATTAGTAACAAATTTCACTAAGTACCTTGTCACTAGTTAAATGAAGATGATAATGATAACCAACTAAAAAGTATTAAAAGATTAAATGAATTGGGCTGGGGAGATGGCTCAGTAGATAAAGCACTTGCTTATTACCCAAGTGTGACAACCTTTAGTTTGGATTCTCAGCACCCACCTAAATGCTGGGTAGGTATGGAAACCTGTTCTATAATCGTAGCACTCTGGAGGGTGGAAGGGAAGGAATCACTGGAGCAAGATAGCTACTTAAATTAGCTAAATTGGCAAGCTCTGAGTTCAAGTCAGCTCTTGTCTCAATAAATAAAGTGGAGATTGATGGAGGGGGCCACCCAAGACTCTAGTCTCTGAAAGTACAAAAATACACATGCATGTGCACCCATACACATGTAAATGTTCAATCCACACATTCATGCACACACATGTAAAAATTATATGAATCAGTATACCAAAAGTATTTAGCCCAATGCTCAACCATTAAAAAATCCTGTTTAATTGTGATCCATTCTAGTATTTACACATTACATATATATGTATATGTGTGTGTGTGTGTGTGTGTGTGTATTCTCTAGTCTTTTGTTTCCTTTTAATTATATTAAAATATATGTATTTTCTTTATTGTTTTATTTTGCCACAATCAAATTTTTTCCAATAAAATGATAGAGAACCCCAATGAAGTCCTTTGTTGTTGTTGTTGTTGTTGTTGGGTTGTTTTGTTGCTATTGTTTGCTTATTTTATTCTTTTGGGGGGTTAAAGCAGGGTCTCACCATAGCCTAGGCTGACCTGGACCTCACCTTTTAGCTCCAGGCTGACCTGGAACTCAGGTTGATACTCCAATTTTATCTTCCTGAGTGCTAGGATTAAAGGCATGCACCACCACACTCATCTACTTGCTTATTTGTATTTTTAAAGAAGGAAATGTCAGCCTGGTATGGTAGTGAACACTTGTAATGTCAGCACTTTAGAGATGGAGACAGGAGTATCTGGAGTTTAAGGTCAGCATAGACCACATGAGCCCAAGTCTCAGAATTTCAAAATACAATGAAAGAAATGTTTAGTTAACTTAAGATATCTGAGTAGTGCAAGGTCAACAGGTAATATTTCATTTCAATAACTCCACTAAAGACTCCAGTTCTACCCTCTTTTTAGATTTGAAAATATTGGAAGCAACATTGCCAACTAGCCCCATGCATGTTATCCAGACTCAGCGAGGTCTAGAGGAAGAAGACTGTTCCTCTCTTCATAATTCTCTTATAAAAACAAAAAGATTTTTTTTTTGCTTCACAGATTTATGCTTATGAGCACGTGTATGTACCTAGCTCAGAATGAAATTTCTGCTAAATATAATTTGTAATGGAATAGCTGTTGAACCATCAGCCACAATGTTCACTGCACATTTTCAATCATCCACTACTAGCTTTCAGTAATATGACCTGTTTTTGTAATAGTTATGATTCTTTGACTGAGGTGTGATTTAATAACACATTGTACACTTTCCAGGTGGTTAGTTTTACTTTTAAGTTCTATTCCTTTGGGTCTTAGACGAAATGACATGTGGATTTATAGTATTTTGTGGTTATCATGAATCTTCAAATATCTTTCTGCATCTAAAGAAGTAAATCTCTTTCCATGTCTGTTAATTCTACTCTCTATGTGTTTTAATTCTGATTTATTTTATTGTTCAGTTATCTAATTACTCATTCTTCCCATCTCCAACGTTATTTACAACAAGGTCTCATGACTTTCAGGCTGGACTTGAACTCACAATCCTACTTTCTTAGCCTTGTATTGCTGGGATTACAGTCATGTGCCACCACACTCAGGTTGTTCTAGCATTTTGATAAAGTTTTAATTTTCTAATTGCAAATATATTTCTCTTTATTCCTACCTGTATTTCTGTTAGCTTAGGGGTTTGGCATTTGTTCACTCCATTTTGGGGGACTTTTAATGTTCTTAATATATTTCTTGGAGAGATATTTTCATGAAACAGTGTCTCAGTTTCCAGGCTGGCCATGGACTCATTTCAGCTGAGCCTACCTTTGAACTCCTTCCTCATCCTGGTGCCTTCTCATCCCCAGTTAGTGGGATTATAAGCATGTGCCACCATAACCTGTGCTAATATATTTTGATATACATTTAACCATCATGTAGTGATTTTGTTCCTCACTTATTCACTTGTAATCTTTAATTCTGACTCTAATTTACCTGATACCACAGTACTATGCTTCTGCCCTTTCTCCCTCTCTCTCTCCCGACCTTTTCTCACTTATTTTTGCTGCTTTTGTACAAACATGTTGAAGCTCAACCATGTATTATTAGCCCTCATTTTTTTAAGTTTTATTTATTTGAGAAAGTCAGAGAGAGAGACAGACAGGCAGAGAGAATGGGTGCACCAGGGCCTCCAGACACTGCAAATGAACTCTACGTGAGTAGGAAGAAAACTCAGTAGCAGAGGCCAGTAAGCTAGAAAAGAGATAAAAGGGAACAGAAAGGAAGGGAGGGGGCACTTAATAGTATGGTATTGTATATATGTAAGTAGAAGAATAGATTAATGGGGATGAAAAGGCCCAAGTGAGGTCAGGGGAAGAGATTGAGTAAAGGAAAGGTGGAGGAGGGCTAATCAAAAGCTAAGAGGATATAAATAACTCATATGGAAACCTACTGTTTTGGACAATGGAACACTCAGGAGCCATAGATTGTTGCTAGAAAATTTTCAATGCCAGGGATGGGATACCTTCCAGTGAGCTGTTGACCAGGGAGGTCCCTGATGCCCCCGATACATCAACATAGGCCATTGCCAAGGCCCTTGGTTTCCTACCAGGAATAGATGGTAAGACCCTATTGCTGAAGACTCCACATACTTGGGCTGCAAGGCTACTGAGAAATCCTGTTGGAACTGAGCTGATAACCTCCTCCATGTAGACCAGCTGACAGAAAGCTGGAAGAAGCCATTCTGCACGCAGTTCAATGTCAGAGAGAGAAATCACCAGTGAAGATACTCAATAGTGGACACTGCAAGTCTTATATTTTGCCAGCCAGGCCAAATGAGCCAATGGGCGCTATAGTGGCACATCTGTCATGGCAGAAACCAACTGTCCTATAATTGGACTGAAGGCCTGCTCCATGGGAGGGAATACATCCTTGATACTGAAAACTTACAACAGGGGTAGTCATGAGCTCTAGGGGTATAACATCTGCTGATGTCTGGATAAGTGTATATTCTATGCTTATCAAACTGCTCAGTAAGCACTTCTCTTAATGTTCATACCCATATTTTAATGCTACTCTCACTTTTGGTAGAGAATCTTCTCTTTTCAGATGGCAGTGACCTTGGGATGACTCAGAAGGCATCATGGTGCTGGAAAGAAGTGACCGGAGTGCTCAGAACTGCAATATCTCTATCACACCTTCCAAGTCTATTGGGAAAGAGGTAGCAGAATGAATGTAAGAGTCAAAGGAAGGCTAGGACTCCTTACAACGTGCTCCCTCCAGACACAAAATGGCTTGGACATCCATAACCTCACAGTGCCTGACACTACCTACATAAGACCATCATAATAGGAGGAAAAAATCGGACAGAGGATATGATGGAGAATGGAGTTTCAAAGGGGAAAGTGGGGGAGGAGGGAGGGCATTTACCATGGGATATTGTTTATAATCATGGAAGTTGTTAATAAAAATAAATAAATGAATAAATAAATAAATAATAAAAAGAAAAATCAATTTATTCTTCATTAAGGAGTAGCGTCAGTGTAACATTGGGTTAGAGTTAATAAAATGAGGGCTGGATGTGGTTCAATGGTAAAGTACTTGCTTAATATGCACAAGGTTCTGGATGAAATTCCCAGGATGTAAGATTGGAATATTGCTTCAAGCTTTTGTAAAAATCAAAAATGAGCCAGGTGTGATGGTGCATGCCTTTAATCCCAGCACTTGGAAGACAGAGGTAGGAGAATCACAGTGAGTTCATGTCCATTCTGAGACTGAATTCCAGGTCAGCCTGAGCTAGAGTGATACCCTACCTTGAAAAACAAACAAACAAGCAAAAGAGTCAAAAATGTCCCTGAGGTATTATCTCATTCAGATATATTTATTTATTTTTGATACAGGGTCTTACTGTATAGACCTGGTTGGGTTTGAACTCATGATCCTCCTATATTAGCCTGTTAAATTCTGCATTCCAAGTGTGCACTACTATCACTGTTGTGGTTTAAATATATGATATCCAGCCAGGCGTGGTGGCGCATGCCTTTAATCCCAGCACTCGGGAGGCAGAGGTAGGAGGATCGCCATGAGTTTGAGGCCACCCTGAGACTCCATAGTGAATTCCAGGTCAGCCTGGGCTAGAATGAGACCTTACCTCGAAAAACCAATAAATAAATAAATAAATATGTGATATCCATTATAGATTCATTCATTTGAACACTTGGCCCCCATTTGTTGTTGCTGTTTTAAAATGTGATGGAACTTTTAGGAGGTGGATACTTGCTAGAAGAAGTGTGTTATTGGCTGGCTATAACACACATAAGTGAGCCTCCAAAAATACAGCCTCCAGGAGGATCCAATACCCAAATTGCTACCAGCTGGGGACCTAGCATTCAGAACACATAAGTTTATGGGGGATGCCTGAATCAAACTACCACACACCTTAACTGCTGAGCCATCTCTCCAGCCCAACTTCCAGCTTTAAATTGTTCATATTTTTCTTGTATTTAAAAAAATAAAGATTCCTCATTTTTGAAACTTTATAATATATACTATCTAACTCTCTTCTGTCTTACAGAATTTCTGTTCAAGTCACTTGCATAGAAGTTGTTAGTTTTGTCGTCCAACCATATTTGCCTTTTCCTCAAGGCAGGGATTGTGTTTCAGACTGGCTTTTCTGCTGCAATGGACAGTATTCAGCATAGAATGCATGCTCAGTGCTAGTCACTGGAGTTCTCTGAGTAGTATGGATAGGCCTTCTATGTTACCGTGTGCACACAGAGAACAACAGAGTGTATGTCTACAGTAGTCTTAAAAATGTCCTTAAAGATATCAGGTCCAAATGCCTAGAATCTGTAAATATTAACTTATATGGGAGAATGGTCTTTACAGATGTGATTAAATTAAGGATCCTGGGATGGAGAGATTATGCATAATTATCTAGTGAGCCCTAAATGCCATTAACAAGGAAAATTTCAGAGAGAGACAGAGAGAGAGAGAATAGAAATGTGAAAGGACAGAAAGAGAGATTTGAAAATGCTGGCCTTGATAATTACAGTGATGGGTCCAGAAACCAAAGCCACGTGTGGTGGCCCTTTCCTCTAATCCCAGAATTTGGGTGGTAGAAGCAGGAGGATCAGTCAGTGAAAGTCATCTTTGACTTTATAGTGAGTTTTACACTGGCATGGGACACATGAGACTGCCTTTAAAACAGAAAAGCTGGGGAGCTAGCTCAGTATATAAAGTATTTGTCTTACAAGCTTGAGGACCTGGTTTTGAACCCTAATACACATGTAAAAATACTGTGCTTGGTGGTATGTAGCTATAATCCCAGAGCTGGTGAAGTGGAAACAGGAGGAGCCCTGAAGCATGCTGGCCAGCCAGTGTAACCTAATTGGTGTGTTCTAGGTTAACGAAAGATCATACCTCAAAGGAGGTAGATGGCATTCCTAAGGATGATACCTGAAGTTGTCCTCTGCCCACCTCACACCTTGCACACACACAGGCATCTGGACCTTCACACACACACACACAAACACACACACACACACATTAAAAAATTAATGATAAAATTTTTTAAGGCCACAAACCACACAATATCTACTACCAACAGAAACTGGAAAAAGTAAGGAACAAATTCTGTTGTAGAGTACCTGGAGGGAGCACCGCCCTATGAACAACTAGATATTACTTTGGGGATTTTGACCTCCAGAACTGTGAGATCACATTCCAGTTGTTTTAAACTACACAGTTGATGGAAATTTCTTACAGCAGTCATAGGAAACCAATATGCAAATCAATGAACACATTTTATTAGTTGGAGATTTGAGAACCATGGAACTGAGATCTCCTGAAGCCCCTCTGTCTTCCAACTCTGCCCTCATGGCACAATTGTATTGTAGAATTGTAAGTGAAACCACTCTACAGAATCTTTCAATACTTAATTATAAGTCACTCAAAGGAATTTCTTGTTTTGTTTTGTTGTTTGAGACCAATGCTTGCTATGAAGCCTAGGCCAGCTTCCAACTTGCAGCCCTACTGAGTGCTAGGGTTATAGGCATGTACCACCACAACTGACTACTTTGAAATAATTTATTAAGAAGACTAGAAAATATTTAGACCTGTGGGTGTATCTCCTTTCTCTGACCAGTCCTGTACAGGTTAATCTCTGTCTCTGATATTCTCCATCAAGCTATTGCCTTTAACAATATCCTTTGTGATGACAGCAAGGTTCTGGGCAAAGTAAAGAAGTAACAGCTACATTTTGTATCTAATGTGAAACAAATGTATTCTATATAGTAACCCAATTGTAAAATGGGATTGCCTTTAAACCCACAAGAAAACTGCTAGTTTTCTGCCATAGAAGAACTATGTCTCCCAAAAGCTCATATGTTAGAAATTTAATCCTCAACTTTATGTTGACAGTATTTTGAGGTGGAGGGGTCTCATGAGCATGGGGCTCACCTGGTAGTAATAATGGGAAAGAGAAAAGGAAGAAGCCCAAGCTTACACACACCATGTGATGCCTCCATCAGGCTATGAAGCAGCACAAAGCCCTCACAGATGCAACCCTTCAATCATGGATTTCCAACTTCCAGAACCATGGGTCAATATATTTTTTTCCCTTCGCTTTCCTTTTTCCTTCATGCTTTTTTTGAGATAGAGTCTCATGTATCCCAAACTGGCCTTGAACTCCTGCTTCTCATCTCTTTGCCTCCCAAGAGCTTGTACCATCACACCTGTCTAATTTCTGTTGTTTAAAATTTCTTGGCCTTGTATTCTGTTACAATAGCACAAAACAGAGTAGCTTATATCCTAGATAACATTTGCTTTCTTTTCCTAATTAAGATTATGTCCCCCTTTAAAAAAATATTTTATTTTTATTTATTTATGTGTGTGTGAGAGAGGGTGGGGGAGAAAGAGAAAAAGAAAGAGAAAGAATGAACACACCAGGGCCTTAATCCACTGCAAATAAACTCCAGACTTGTGTGCCACCATGTGCATTGAACCTGTCTCCTTATCAAGAGCCTTAATGGCTAAGCCATTTCTCTAGCCCTATGCCTCCTTTTAATAAATCTCAAGATGAGCTGGGCGTGTTGGCACACACCTTTAATCCCAGCACTTGGGAGGCAAAGGTAAGAAGTTTGCAGTGAGTTAGAGGACACCCTGAGACTACATAATGAATTCCAGGTCAGCCTGGACTAGAGACTGAGACTCTACCTTGAAAAACCAAAAAGTAAAATAAAAGCTGGGTGTGGTAGTGCAGGTCTTTAATCCTAGCATTTGGGGGGCAGAGGTAGGAGGATTGCCTTGAGTTCCAGGCCACCCTGAGACTACATAGTAAATTCCAGATCAGCCTGAGCTAGAGTGAGACCCTACCTTGAAATAAAAAAGTAAAATAAAATAAAACTCAAGATGGACAAAATTCCTTACCTATATCAATATCAATGAAAAAAACCCTGAAAATAGCATATGGTTACACAGAAGGTAGGCCAGCTCTCTGCTCACAAAACTTCCTGTGAAATAATCTTTTGTTGAGGTCACTCTGGACCCAGGCTGGGGTCTGTGGGTACTAGAGATGCTATAAGTTCTTCAACCATTCCTCCTCCTCCTCCTGCTCCTCCTCCTCCTTCTTCTTCCTCTCCTCCTCTCCCTTCTTTTTGTTTTAAAACCAGTAAGAGTGTATATTTCCAAGGTCATTAAGCACATTGCAGGTCTCCTCTTTTCAAGACCATATTGTTTTGTTTTCTTTAACCTAGAAAAGAACTCAGCCACAAAAGTAATGTTTATCTTCTAAAATAGCAGTTGAAAAAAAAATACCGGATGTATGATTCTAAAAACACTCTTTTGGTTTCCTCTCTCTCTGTCTTTTGTAAGGTTTCAGTTTGGCTGACAGAGACCATTCCCAAAGGAGAGTAGCAGCATTGAGGAATACAGCCTTATCTGCTCTACAGTTTGGCAACAATTTTTCACAGTCTTGTTTTAGTCATTGCTTCATGACTTTGAGTGCCTGCCTGACAGAACTATTTGTTCTTAATGATATGTAACCTTTCTCACACTTTTTAAACCCCATGTCCTTTCTGCCCAGATTTTTTTCTTTATATTGGGATCATTGCATAGTGTTTTGCAACCTACTTGTCATTAACAAGGACACTTTCTAACCCCTATTGTAATGGATGTGATTTTTATAAATTTTGTAAATAATGTTGCGAAAAGCTTTAAAAACGCTTGCTTTGATTACATGCCATTAGGACTCCTTGTCGGAATCCAGCATGGTAGCACATGCTTGTAATCTCAGCATTTAGAAGGCAGAGGCAAGCTATTGGTCAAGAAGGTCCATGAGGCCCTCAAAATAATACATACCATGGTCAAAGCATTTTGATACACACCAGAATGAGAAGATAAGAGCCTATTGTTGAAGATACCACAGGCTACAGTCATAGAACACTGAGATATCAAGCTGGACCTGAAATGGAAGCCAGCTCCCTGCCAATAGCTGCCATAATGCTGGAAGTGCTATGTGATTTGCTAGGGGAGAGAAGTCATCCAGTCTGAACAACAATGGATCCTGCAAGCTACAGAATCAACCAGCCAGGCAAGATATACCCAGTGGTGCAATAGTAGCATATAAATTATGGAATAATCAATCAATCTGATTGAACAAGAGGCCCTGCTCAGTGGGAGAGAATTCATACCTGGTACTGAGAAACCACTCAAAAACTTATGATTTGGAAGGTCATAAACCCCAAAAGGTAGCTTCCACTGTTCTTTGACTAAATAGAGATGTTATACTCATCAAACAGCCTTCTAAGTATGCAAGCTTAAGCCCTTTGATGTATGCTGTTCTCACTTTTGGTTAGAAAACCTTCTTTTTACAGTTTATATCAAATACCAGAGAGACCCCAGACTCATCAAAATGGCAGGAATAAGAAAAAGCCCCATCAACAGTGGTCATTGCAAGCCTTATATTTGGCCAGTCAGGCCAAATGAGCCAATGGGTGCAATACTGGCACATCTGTCATGGTAGAAACCAACTGTCCTATAATTGGACTGGAGGCCTGCTCCATGGGAGGGAATATATCCCTGATACTGAAAACTTAGAACAGGGGTAGTCATGAGCCCTAGGAGTGTAACATCTTCTGCTGTCTGGCTAAATGTATATACTATGCTTATCAAACTGCCCAGTAAGCACTTTTCTTAATGTTCATACCCTTATATTAATGCTACTCTCACTTTTGGTAGAGAATCTTCTCTTTTCAGATGGCAGTGACCTTGGGATGACTCAGAAGGCATCATGGTGCTGGAAAGAAGTGACTGGAGTGCTCAGAACTGCAATATCTCTATCACACCTTCCAAGGCTCAGGGTCTATTGCAGAAGAGGTGGCGGAAAGAATGTTAAGAGCCAAAGGAAGGGTGGGACTCCTTACAACATGTTCCCCCCGGACACAAAATGGGCTTGATATCCATGACCTCACAGTGCCTGACACTACCTACACAAGACCATCATAATAGGAGGAAAAGATCATGACATCAACATAAAAGAGAGACTGATTGAGATGGGGAGGGGATATGATGGAGAATGGAGTTTCAAAGGGGAAAGTGGGGGAGGGAGGGTATTACCATGGGATATTTTTTTATAGTCATGGAAGTTGTTAATTAAAAAAATTTGAGAAAAAAAAGAAAAAGCCCCAGGCTTTGCATGGGAGGAGTCATTTCAATCCCACCCACCAGGGCTCAGGAACATTGTAGAGGTAGTCTCTGAAAGAATATGAGTGATACTCTCAGTGCTAGCCAGAGTACTTCTCTGTGGAGATGGTGCTAGACAATGAAGAGACTCAGAACTCATCAAAGTAGAGAAGAGGCTGTGAACAGCTCAACACTACAGGAGATTTCTATCACACTTTCCAAGGCTCAGGGAACATTGTGGAAGAGTGGACCAAAAGAATATAAGAGCCACAGGATGCATAGGCATATTGTGGGATACTGCCTTCCCATCACGAACCAACTGATGCATTCATGACCCCACAGTGGTTACCATTTCCTCCACATAACTTGCACTGTTCTGAGTCCATCCCTCCATTGATGCAGAAAACAGAGGAGGACAAAAAGAATGAAACAACAGAACAGAGAAAAGACTACCTTAAAAGAGGAGGGACCTCAGGGGAAGGGGGCAAGAGAGGAGGGGACAAAAAAAGGATAAAAGAGCCAGCCATGGTGGTGCACGCTTTTAGTCCCAGCACTCAGGAGGCTCAGATAGGAGGATCACAGTGAGTTCAAGGCCACCCTGAGACTACATAGTGAACTCCAGGTCAGGCTGGGCTAGAGTGAAACCTTACATTGAAAAACCAAAAAAAAAAAAAAAAAAAAACAGACTAAAAAGATGGTAACATGATCAAAACTACTGGATTTATTTATTTATTTATTCAAGTTCTCAATAAAATATGCACTCATGTTTATAGAAATATATTTTTTTATTAATTAGTTTTGTACTCAGTGAGTACAGTCAATTTGGTACCATTATTAGGCTCATCCATTACCTACCGCCTCTCCTTGGCCCCTCCTTGTTGAGGTATATGGGTCATGCATTCTGGAGTCAGCCCACAGTTATGGGTAGGATAAATGTCTGTATATCATGACCCAACATATGGCTCTGACATTTTTTCCACCCCCTCTTCCACAAAATTTCCCTGAGCCATGTTGGGTTCATTTTTGGTCTGCTTCAGTGATGAGGTGTTGGGGACCTCTGGGTCTCTGGATCTCTGATTTGGTAGGAGTTGATTTTTCTCTGTGTTGATCTCCTTCACCCTTGTGCTGGTACCGAGTTCACCAAGAAAACAGCACCCTTGCTTGTTTCGCCAATTACTCTCAGTTTCAGCTGGGGCCCTTTTGAGGTACGATGAGGTGGCTTTCTCCTTAGGATATACATATATCTGAAAAAGACAAGCAGATTCTCCAACGGAGAGTAAGTTAGCACCAGATGAAATGAGATAACCCTTACTTTTTTATAGAGAATTTAATAGCCCATGTAGCCCATGATTGGTGATAGCTTGATACTGGAGAGCGGGCTTATGGTTGGCTATGGTTCTGACTTGTTTCCCAGCTCCAGCTATGGGTCCCATACCACTGAGGGGATCAGTTAGCCAAATCAAGAGCAGTTGGTTTCCCACCATGGCTGTGTGCCACCATTGCACTTGTGTGAGAATCACAACAGGTTATTTGCTGCTAAGTAGGTGAGACCATGAGTTGCTTGGACAGATATTGGTCATTTTCCCCCAGTCGCCCATGTACCACCTTCTGGCACTAGATGCGCTGACTGTCTGGGGACTGACTCTCTTCCAGCTTCCAGCCATGCCATTCCATTTCATGTGACAACCGCATAAGGTGTCTTCAGCAGTAGGGTCTTACCACTAACCTTTGGTGGGTCATCAAGTACTCTGACAGAAATCTGTCTTTCTTATAGGAAACCTTGTAGGTCTCTCTGATCAAAAGCTCATTGTGAATGATAGCCACATGCTGGTACTGGGAGTTACAGGTCAGTGCCCACTAAGAAAAGGAAGAAAAAGATAACTAATATAAAAGAGGTAAAGAGAAGAGAGAGAGAGAGAGGGAGAGAGAGAGGCTGTAGAAGATTAAGGTCAGTCTTCATCATACCCTCTCCAGTGGGTAGAAGTATTTTTAAATTCTTTCAAATGGTGAAATATACCTGACATAATAAATAATTCAGGAGAAGCCTAAGAAAACCTATACAAAGTTACAAAATAACAATGTATAATGGGTATAAAATAAAGCATTTTGGACTTGAGAGATGGCTCCGTGGTTAAGAGGCTTTCTTGCAAAGCCTAACAACCACAGTTCATTTCCCTAGTAGCCATGTAAAGCTAGATGCACTAAGTGGTGCATGCATCTGGAGTTCATTTGCAGTGGCTCTGGCATGCCCATTGTGTCTCCCTCTCTTTCTCTCTCTCTCCTTGCAAATAAATAAATAAATAGAACATTTTAAAAGAATTAACTCTTAAAAAATAAAGCAGCCAGGCATGGTGGTGCACACATATAATCCCAGCACTCAAGAGACAGAGGTAGGAGGATCGCCATGAATTCAAGGCCACCCTGAGACTACAGAATGAATTCTAGGTCAGCCTGAGCTAGAGTGAGACCCTACTTCAAAAAAACAAAATAGGGTTGGAGAGATGGCTTAGCGGTTAAGCGCTTGCCAGTGAAGCCTAAGGACCCCGGTTTGAGGCTTGACTCCCCAGGACCCATGTTAGCCAGATGCACAAGGGGGCACATGGGTCTGGAGTTCGTTTGCAGTGGCTGGAGGCCCTGGCACACCCATTCTCTCTCTCTCTCTCTCTGCCTCTTTTTTCTCTCTCTGTCACTCTCAAATAAATAAAAATGAACAAAAAAATTAAAATTAAAATTAAAATTAAAAAAATAAAAAACAAAATAATAGTAATAAATAAAGCATTTTATTTTCAGCAAAACATTTTTATATCTCTGTGGTGATTAATGATAGCAATAGCCACTGTAGGAAAAAGAAAAAAAAGAAAGAAGAAGGAAGAAAAAAGAAAGAAAGAAATTTTCTACTAGCATTATGTTTTTTTAAAGGTTCAGAAAGACTTTACTAGTCAATAAGAACATAAGAGAAGGAAGGAAAACAGAGCTCTTGCCCAAGAGGGGGAATGAACAGGATTCTAGAAAAAAATGGGGAAGCCAAGAACATAAGAGAAGGAAGAAGTACAGAACTCTTGCCCAAGGAGGTAAGAGTGGGTTTGAGAAGCACCATATTTGCTTTGTAAGCTAAGTAATACCTTTTTAAAAAGTGTTCCTAATATACTACATAATTTTTCTCCTTAAGACTCAATCCTTGTAGTTTGGTAGCACACATTTTGATTAAAATAAACCATTTTGAGGAACATTTAAGAAGGAGAAGGAGGCAGGTTTTCCCAAAATTATGGCTGGTCTGTCCTACATAGCCAAGGCTACAAAGAAAGATCCTGCCTCAAAACAACACCACCCTCCTGGTCTGCAGGACCTCAGGCTGATGGTCTCATTATTTTTTGCTAATGACTATAATACAAGGTTTTATTATACCTCCAAAGTATCATCTATCTTATTGCATTTTACAAGAAATGACTATTACAAAAATATCTCTTTTTCTGACAGGATTTCCAGTATCCAGGCTGGCCTAGAAGTCACTATATAATTGAGATTGACCTTGAAGTTCTGATTCTCCTGCCTCTACCTCCCAAATATTGACATTACAAGCAAAAGCACTGGTTAATAGAGTGCTAGGGATCAAACCCAGGGCTTTGTGTCAGAGCATCAAAGTTTGAAAATAGTCCCCTCCCCCTGCCAAAAAAAAAAAAGGAACAATGAAAGTATGTTTGGAGAAGGATGCTCCCTCAATAGTTTGAAGCCCAGGGTTGGGAGACCCCAACACTGAAAGAGTGAACTAGGACAGGCAACTTCCTCCTGGTACAGTGCAAAGTCACCCTGAGGTTATTACTAACTTATGTGCTTTAACTGAGCCTAGGCTATATTGGGACATTTCCTGAATGTATGTTGTTTTTAAGCATTTTGTATGTACGTTTCTTAAATATTTGTCTTTTCTGTTGAGTAGAGGTTTACTTCTATGCAATTTTATTTTCTCAAGGAATGTCTTACTGTGTGCGTTCCTCTACTCTATCTTTTTCACTTTTTAATAAAGATAGGCTCTTATGAAGCTCAGGCTGGCCTCAAACTTGCTATGCATGCCACCACACACAGCTGTTCCTCTAACCTTAAAAGAATTCCTTGAAAACAAAATAGTTCTGAGAACTCAGAAAGGGAATAAGGTGGTGAGGGTGCTGAATGACTTTTTATTTTTTCCAAGGTAGGGTCTCACTCTAGCCCAAGCTGACCTGAAATTCACTCTGTAGTTCCAAACTAGTCTCGAACTCACAGCAATCCTCCTACCTCTGCTATCCAAGTGCTAGGATTAAAGGCATGCACCATCCATGTCAGTGATTTTTTTCTTTTTTTTATTTACTTTTTTTTTTTGTTTGTACTCAGTGAATACAGTCAAGTTGGCACCATTGTTAGCCTCCTCCCTGTCCTCCCCGCTCCACAGGGACCCTTCTTGTTGGGGTATATGGGTCGTGCATTGTGGGGTTAGCCTTTAGTTTTGGGTAGGAGGAAATGTCTCTGCATGTCATGACCCTACTTGTGGCTCTGACATTCTCTCTGTCCCCTCTTCCACTAATTTGCCTGAGCCATGTTGGGTCATTTTAGGTCTGCTTCAGTGTTTAGATCTCTGTGTCACTGGACATGTGGTTTGGTAGGGGTTGATTGTTCTCTGTGTCTATCTCCTTCATCATTGTCCTGGTTCCCAGTTCGCCAAGAAAACAGCATTCTTGCATGTTTCCCCAATTATTAGCTTTGGCTGGGGCCTTTTTGAGGTATGATGTGGTGATTCTCTCCTTAGGATCTGCACCTATCTGAAAAAGAGAAGCAGATTCTCCGATGGAGAATAAAGTTAACACCAAATAAATGTGATAACCATTATTTTTGAGAGTTTAATAGGTATAGGCCCACTTGTAGCCCACAGTTGGTGGGAGCTTGATAAGGGAGAGTGGGCTCATTTTTGGATATGGTTCTGACTTGTTTCCCAGCTCTAGCTATGGGTTCCATTCCACTGTGCAGATCAGTTAGCCAAATCAAGAGCAGTTGGTTTCCCACTATGGCTGTGTGCACTATTGCACTTGTATGAGCATCACGTCAGGTTGCTTGCTGCTAAATAGGTTAGACCATGTGTTGCTTGGACAGACTTTTTCTTTTTTTTGAGACAGGGTCTTACTCTGTAGCCCAGGTTGTTCTGGAACTATGTAGCTCAGATTGGCCTCAAACATTCAACAATCCTCTTGCCTTAGCATCCCAAGTGCTGGGGTTACAGACTTGAGACACACTGACTTCACATTTTCCTTTATTTCTCTTTTCCTCTGTATAGTCTCTAAAACAACTGGCATTTAAATAAGGTATCTCTGATTTAGGCCATTACTTTTTTTTCATGATGGAATTAGCAGGTCTTTTATGCAGTGTGATCATTCAAACCATAGGAGAAAGTTTTGTTTAGCATATTTAACAGGTGTGACTTTCCCTTGACCTTCAAGTAGTATATCCTCTCCACACCTCCCAGAGGAGCTACTGGCAGTTAATGATTGCTAGGGAAGAAGAGGCATATTTTTCTGTGGTATAGCCAGTAGCAAGTTGCCTATACTCCAGTAAATAACTTCCCAGACCCATGCTCATGCAAGAAATCCTAATCAAAGTCAGTGGACCACAAAAAAAGGAAAGACATCAAAGTGAAAGGAGGACTAGCTTGGAAGAGAAAGTTCAGTGGAAATTGGAGGGACAAGAAAAGGTAATGGGATGAATATGATCAAAGTATATACATATATGTATGTGTGTGTATGAAATTGTCAAAATAAAATTAAAAAATAGATCCTGAATCTATACTTATTTATTAGTCTGAAATAGCCTTAAATAATTTTTTTAACTTAAAGGAGTTTTTACATAAATATCTGTTATCTGAGTTCACTGGAATTTTAATGAATCAAATTCCCCCTCTCTTAAAATAACCAAGAGGAAATCTAAGTGAGAGATTATATAAAACCAACTTCTTTGGTAGCTTTCTGATTGATTCAGAGTCCAAGAAATCTTTTCATAGGGGTAAGTCACCACTGTCATCAATGATAGAAGAAAGTGGATTATTTCACATGCAGGATAAAATCCCTGCAGACTTCTTTTGTTTGGGTGGGCTTGTTTGCATTTTTCATATCCTTTTGCAGGTTGGTTAAAATGGACTGAGACACAGGCAGATTTGTGAATGAAATAACTCCCTCTATATCTGAGTACACTGTAGGAAGCAATTTGTAATAGTGTTGTCAAACATACCTTTTATTTGTTTAGTATTTGTTTTCTTGAGACAGACTGTAGTCTAGGCTAGCATGGCACATATGGTAATCCTCCTGACTCAGCCTCATAAATGCTGAGATATGCACCACCATAACCAGATCAAACATGCTTCTATCACACAATTCATTTCTTTTTTGTAAGTCTTGTTTTATCATTCATGTGCATATATGTATGTATGTGTATGTGCATGTATATGTTAGTATGGGAATGTATTCATGTATGTGTGTGTTTATGGATACCTAAGGAAAACCTTGGGTGTTATCCTCAAGAATGTTGTCCACCTCCTTTAAGACAGGGTCTCTCACTGGTCTGGAGCTCATCAATTAGTCTGGACCAGCTAATCAGAACCCCTCAGGGATCCTGTTTCTTCTACTTTCCAAGCACTGGGATTATAGGCACATGCCTCAATGCCTAGCAATTATACATGGGTACTGAGAGTTGAACTTATGTCCTCATGCTTGGGAGGTAAGCACTTTATGGACTGAGTTATCTTCCCAGCTCCATAATTCATTTCTTATACTTTCATTACTCCTGTAGTTAAAAGCTCCAATTTGCCTTACAGCTGTCATTTCTTTAAAACAATGATATATTTTAATAGCTTTCTTTTTGACATCAAAATAAATGTTTACGAATTTTAAAATGATGCAGTAATATGGATGAAATTAGAAATGACTGTGTTAAGTGAAATAAGCCATGAAACTAGAGGAGATCATAAGAGGGGCAGAAGAAATACTAAGGGAGGGGAGAAAGAGGGTAATGAGTTACATGTGACATGAAAGCGTAAGGGGGTCAATTGGAAGAAAGAAAGAGGACCAGAAAGAGGCAGTCAGGGGGAAAAATGGGGGAAGTGGGGAAGAGGGGTGAAAAGGAACAAAATATGAAATAAAATCCCATAATAAAACCTATTACTTTCTATGCTAACTTAAAAATAATTTTAAAACACCTAAAAATAGAATATATGGGGATGGGAATGCAGCTAATTGGTAGACTGCTGACCTAGCATGCACAAAGCCTTGGGTTCAACCCCCAGCACTGCATAAAACTAGATGTGGTGGTACCCACCTGTAATCTCAACACATGGTGAGTGGAGGCATCAAGAGTTCAGCAACAAGAGACCCTATTTAAAAACAAGTATTAGGGCAGAACAAAGGAGAAATCATTTCTCTCAAGGTGGTACTGACGATTGAGCCTTTAAGGGTATGCTGCTGGGCTGGGATGATGGCTCAATGGTCACAGGCATTTGCTGACGAAGCCTGCAGGCCTGGGTGGGTCCAGGATCCATTCCTCAGCACCCATGGAAAGCCTGATGCACACAATGACACATGCGTATGGAGTTCATCTGCAGTGACAACGGCCCTATTGTTCCCATATTCATCCATTCTTTCTTTCTTTCCCTCTCTCTCTCATATATAAATAAAAATCTTTCTCAAATAAATGAAAATTTTTTTAAAAAGAGCATGCTATGCAATAAAAGCAACAGGAAAATCCCAAAATAAAAATGGAAGGTGAAAATTACAATATAAAGATATAAGAAATATGAAAACACCAAGCAACATACTCCTGTAAAAAAAAAAAATACTCTGTGATGTTTAATCTCACTTATCAAGTTTATGGGCTTTAGAATCAGCATGAAAATAAACCACTGGGCTTGTCTGTGAGGGAACTTCCAGATTAGATTAACTGAGTTGGAGTCCCATCCTGAATGTGGGCAGTATCATTCCATGGCCAGTATCCCAGACTGAATGAGGAAAAAATGAGCTGAGGATCAGCATTCATCACTCTCTGCTTCCTGACTCTGATGGTTTAAATGTAAAATGTCCCCTCATAGCCTCCTGTGTTTTCAATACTTCATCCCCAGCTGCTGGAAATTTGGGAAAGTTGTGGAGCCTTTGGGAGGTGGAGCCTTGCTTCAGGAGTTGTCTTTAGAGGCTGACCATGAGATTTATTAGTCCCACTCCATGATCAGAAATACCTTACCAGATTACTTCCTACCCAGCTGATGTGACAAATTTTGATGTCCAGCTATCTAGTCTGCCATGCTTTCCCTGCCATGAGAAAACTTCCTCTCAAAACAATAAGCTGAAATAAACCTTTTCTTCCCATAAGCAGCTTTTGGTTGGGTGTTTTGTCTTGGTAATGAGAAGGTAATTGCTGCACTTACTGTGAACTCAATGAGACCTACTACCTCCTGCTCCCACTACCTCTCCTTCCCTTCCATGGTGGGCAGTATTTCCTCAAACTGTAAGTCAAATGAATCTAACTCTTTTAAGTAATTTCTTGTCAGATATTTTGTCACACAACAACAAGAAAATAAGATAAGATCATAACTCCTCAACTACTAAACTCAGATACCGAAATAGGTAAATTGTTGGATGAAGATTTCAAACCTGAAAGAGAATACAAGTAAGCAGATGAACTCAATGCAAGACCTTAGGCTATAAAGTCAGCAATGAAGAAGAAAAAAAATCTGCGAATGGATGAGAAAAATCAACAATATGGATGCAAGAGTCATCAATATGAAAGAAAAACTCAACAGGGAAAGTGAGATTTGGAAAGAATGGAAATGTTGCCAATGAGAAACTCAATCAAAGAAGAAACAATGCCAGAGATAGAAGATAAGGTTGGTAAAATACTGTACTCAAACTTCAATAAAGAAAAAAAAAATGGTATGACCACAAAGAATTCTGGAACATGAACAAGAGGTCAAATCTAAGGATATACAGAATAAAATAAAAATAAATAAAATCTAAAGGCAGAAGATCTAGTCAATAAAATTATAGCAGACAATCCCCCAAATATAGAAAATGAAAGCAAACTGAAGAATCATTTAGAATCTGAGACATGACCAAACAATAACTTTTCTATGTAAAAAAATATATGTACAAGGCAAAGAAACAAAAGTTGTATGAGAAAAACCAACTCAACATCAAAGGCAAAAACATCAACATAACAGCACATTTCACATAACACATTTCTCATCAGTAGGAAAGCTATAAGAAGTGTGGTATGATGTATTTCAACCCTGAAAGAAAATAGGTAACCACCAAAATTGCCATATCCAACAATGCTATCTTTTAAAATTGATATAAAAATAAGATTTCACATACAATCACATACTAAAGCATTTCATAACTACCAAGCCAGCACTGCAGAAGATATCTGAAGGGATTCTATACATATAGAAAGAAGAAAAAAATCCTCCCCAAAAAGAAGAGTCCAGGACCAGATGGCTTCTCAGCTGAATTTTATCAAACCTTCATGGAAGAACTCAAACCAATCTTCCTCAAACTATGCCACACAATTGGAGAACAAGGAAAGCTACCCAACTCCTTTTATGAAGCTAGCATCACCTTAATTCCAAAACCAGGCAGAGATGCAACAAGAAAAGAAAACTATTGGCCTATTTCCCTGGTGAACTTAGATGCAAAGATCCTGAACAAAATCCTGGCAAACCGAATCCAACAACACATTAAAAGCATTATCTGCCTCGACCAAGTGGGATTCATCCCAGGAGCACAGGGGTGGTTCAACATATGGAAATCTGTCAGTGTAATACACCACATAAACAAGGTTAAACACAAAAACCATATGATCATTTCGATAGATGCAGAAAAGGCCTTTGACAAGATACAACATCACTTCATGATCAAAACATTGGAGAAAATTGGCATGGTTGGCTCATATCTTAACATAATAAAGGCAATATACAAAGCTCCGAAGGCCCAAATAATACTTAATGGAGAGAGACTGGAGGAATTCCCATTAAGATCAGGAACAAGACAGGGTTGTCCACTCTCACCTTTGCTCTTCAATATAGTACTGGAAGTCCTAGCTCAAGCAATAAGACAGGAGAAGGAAATAAAAGGGATACAATTTGGGAAGGAAGAAGTTAAGTTAGCTCTATCCACTGATGACATGATTGTGTATGTAAGGGCCCTGAGAGACTCCATCCCAAAACTCCTAAAGGTGATTAACTCCTATAGCAAAGTAGCAGGACACAAAATCAATGCACAAAAATCAGTAGCCTTTCTATTTGCAAATGACAAAGATACAGAGAAAGAAATAAGGGACATGGTCCCATTTTCAATAGCAACAAAATAAATAAAATAAAATAAAATACCTTGGAATAACGTTAACTAAGGAAGTGAAAGATCTATACAACAAAAACATAAAAATACTCAAAAAAGAAATTGAGGAGGACTTGAGAAAATGGAAAGACTTCCCATGCTCCTGGATAGGCAGAATTAACATTGTGAAGATGGCAGTCCTAAAAAAGGCAATATACAGATTTAATGCAATTCCAATCAAAATCCCAACAGTGTTCTTCACAGAGATAGAAAAAATGATCTCAAATTTCATATGGAAAGGCAGAAGGCCTCACATATCCAAACATATCCTCAGCAAAAGAAATACCTCTGGAGGCATCACCATTCGTGATCTAAAGCTATATACAAAGCCATAGTAATAAAACAGCATGGTACTGGCATAAAAACAGGACTATAGACCAATGGAATAGACCTGAGGACCTGGAATATGGGTCAAGCAACTATAGCTACTTGATATTTGACAAAGGCCCTAACAACATAGGGTGGAAGAAAGACAGCATCTTCAACAAATGGTGCTGGACAAACTGGATAACCAAGTTCAGGAAATTGAAACTTGATCCACACATTTCACCATGCACTACACTCAAGTCAAAATGGATCAAAGACCTCAATATAAGACCAGAAACTTGAATACTACTGGAAGAAACTATAGGAAGTACTTTCCATGATATAGGAATGGAAAAAGACTTCCTGAACAAAACCCCAGTAGTTCACGATCTTAAAAAGTCACTCAATCAATGGGATCACATGAAGCTGAAGAGTTTCTTTACAGACAAGCATACAATAAGAAAAACCAATAGATTACCCACAGAATGGGAGAAAATATTTGCTGGTTATCCAACTGATAGAGGCCTAATCTCTAGAATCTACAAAGAACTCAAAAATCTAAACAGTAAAAAGTCAAACACCCCAAACACAAAATGGGGCAAAGAGCTGGACAGGCAGTTCACAGAGGAAGAAATACAAATCGCAAACACACACTTAATAAAATGTTCATCATCCCTAATCATCAGGGAAATGCAAATTCAAACAACTATGAGATTCCACCTTACCCCAATAAGGATAGCAAACATCAAAATATCAAATGAAAATAAATGCTGGTGAGGATGTGGAGAAGTAGGAACACTCATCCACTGTTGGTGGGAATGTTAGATGGTACAACCACTTTGGAAAGAAATATGGAGACTCCTGAAAAAGCTGACTATAGAGATACCAACAGACCCAGTTATTCCCTTACTGGGCATCTACCCTAAAACCTTCAAACCACAGGCCAGAGAGATTTGCTCAACCATGTTTGTAGCAGCTCAATTCATAACAGCTAAGAGCTGGAATCAACCCAGATGTCCATCACTAGAAGAATGGATAACTAAGATGTGGTGTATCTACACAATGGAATTCTATACAGCAGTAAGAAAAAAATGACACAATGAAATTTGAGGAGAAATGTTTGAACCTGGAACAGATCATTCTCAGTGAACTTACCCAATCACAGAAAAAAAATCACCACATAGTCTCACTCATCTACAGCACCTAACCTGAATCTACCCAAGATGCCTTAAATACCCAGCAAGCATCTTGTGGACTAGACAACAGGATGGAGGGGATGGCAACGGAGGGGGTGGGAAACACAAATCTAGACTCAAACGGCAATAGTATCATAAAATTCTACATCCTAAAAGGCTGACCAAATGGCTGAACCTTCACCAGGCCCTTAGAGGGAACAACACCTGACCCACAAGACACTGGACAGGGTATCATGAAGACTGACCTTAATCTTCTACAGCCTCTCTCTCTCCCTCTCCCTCTCACTCTCTCCCCCTCTTCTCTCTATCTCTTTTATATTAGTAATCTTTTTCTTCCTTTTCTTAGTGGGCACTGACCTGTAACTCCCAGTACCAGCATATGGCTATCATCCACAATGAGCTTTTGATCAGAGAGACCTACAAGGTTTCCTAAAAGAAAGACAGATTTCTGTCAGAGTACTTGATGACCCACCAAAGGTTAGTGGTAAGACCCTACTGCTGAAGACACCTTATGTGGTTGTCACATAAAATAGAATGGCATGGCTGCAAGCTGGAAGAGTGTCAGTCCCCAGACAGTCAGCGCATCTAGTGCCAGAAGGTGCTACATGGGTGACTGGAGGAAAATGACCAATATCTGTCCAGGTAACTCATGGTCTCACCTACTTAGCAGCTAATAACCTGTTGTGATTCTCACACAAGTGCAATAGTGGCACAAAGCCATGGTGGGAAACCAACTGCTCTTGATTTGGCTAACTGATCCCCTCAGTGGTATGGGACCCATAGCTGGAGCTGGGAAACAAGTCAGAACCATATCCAAACATAAGCCTTCTCTCCAGTATCAAGCAACCACCAATCATGGGCTACAAGAGGGCCTACACCTATTAAATTCTCTATAAAAAAGTAAGGGTTATCTCATTTCTCTGGTGCTAACTTACTCTCCGTTGGAGAATCTGCTTCTCTTTTTCAGATATATGTATATCCTAAGGAGAGAGCCACCCCATCATACCTCAAAAGGGCCCCAGGTGAAACTAAGAGTAATTGGCGAAACAAGCAAGGGTGCTGTTTTCTTGGTGAACTCGGTACCAGCACAAGGGTGAAGGAGATCAACACAGAGAAAAATCAACTCCTACCAAATCAGAGATCCAGAGACCCAGAGGTCCCCAACACCTCATCACTGAAGCAGACCAAAAATGAACCCAACATGGCTCAGGGAAATTTTGTGGAAGAGGGGGTGGAAAAAATGTCAGAGCCATATGTTGGGTCATGATATATAGACATTTATCCTACCCATAACTGTGGGCTGACTCCAGAATGCATGACCCATATACTTCAACAAGGAGGGGCCAAGGGGTGGCGGTAGGTAATGGATGAGCCTAATTATGGTACCAAATTGACTGTATTCACTGAGTACAAAACTAATTAATTAAAAAATACTCCCTAACCCTATTTATAGAATTAAAGCCATAAATTATATTAACCCTTTAAGAAAAAAAGACAGGCTGGAATGATGGCTCAGTGGTTAAAGGTGCTTTCTTGAAAAGCCCTGGCATACCCATTCACACACATACTCACATTCACTCACTCTCTCTCTTTTCCTCTCTCTCTCTCTCTCTCTCTCAAATAAGTAAGTAAATAAATATTTTTAAAATGATTTAAGATAATCTATCAAGTGAATGGAAGCTGAAATACAAACTGACATAGGTATTCTGATAAAAAAGTAGACTTCAAAACCAAATTTATAAGAGATAAGGAAAAACCAATACATGTTAATAAAGGGGAAAATTCATCAATAAGATGAAACAATCATAAACATATATGCACCAAATATGTAGACGCTAACAATTTCATAAACTCTAATGGACATAAAAGTTCAGACATGCTTGGATACAGTAATAGTATATGACTTTAACACACCATTCTCATCTTTAGATAGGCTATCTAACTAAAAATCAGCAAAGAATATTTAGAATTCAGCAACACCATAGAGATAGTCTTAAGACATATGTACAGAATATTAACAGATATGGAATAGGCATTCACCTAGTAGTTCATAGGATCTTCTCTAAGATAGACCACTTTCTAGCCTAGATCACTACAAAAGAGTCTTAACAAATATAAAAAGGAATTTTTAATATCTTATCAGATCTCTGTAGAATAAAACTAGAAATAACTAGCAAGAGAAATTACATATATCTTTGGAGTTTGAATAATAAATTCCTTTTAAAAATTCATTGACAATGTCCACACATATATAACATGTACCATGGTCATAATTATCTCTCTCACTCTTCTTTGTCCCCTTCCCTTACCTCCCTTCCACTGAACCCCTTCTTCTTTCCAACTAGACCGTGTTCTATTTTGATTTCATCATTGCTTTTTGTCGTCATATTATACAGGTCTTGTATAGGCACTTTGGGGCTACTTTGTATTTGAAAGACATATTGCAAAGCACTGCTTCCCTTTCTCTGGCTCTGATGTTCTTTCCACCACCTCTTCTATGGTGGGCCCTGAGCCTTGTGTGATAAAGATATCTCACTTGGTGCTGAGCACTCCACTGTCACTTCTCAACATTTTGATGAGTTTTTAGTCTCCCCAGTGGTTACTATCATTTTAAAATAGAAGCTTCTCTAACCAAATGTGTGAATCACATTAATATATGGGTATAAACATAAACACATAGAGGGCAAGTTGATAGACACAATATGCTCATTTGACCAAACAACAGTGGTAGCTTCCCCTCTAGGGTTTATGGTGTCCCTAGCTATGGGCTTTCGATTAGGTTTTCAGTACCAGGCCTAAATTTCTTTCATAGAAGCAGATCTTACACCCAATATGAAAGCAGTTGGTTTCCCCCTAACAGACAGAGGCAACCATTATACCAGTTGGCACATTTTGCCTGGCTGGTCAGGTGTGAATACTGCAGCATTCACTTCTGGTTAAGACTACTGATGACTGTTCTCCCCCAACAGGGTGCATAGCTCTTTCCAGCACACATGACAGCTAGTCAACAGTCATGAGCCTTCCAGCTCAGCTCCAGCTTCATGTCTTTGTTTTGGTCTTACAGTCTAAGCATGTGGTATCTTCAACAACAGAGTCTTTCCAGCTAGTTCTAGTGGGTCACTGAGAGCCTTGGCAATAGCCTGTTGAACAATAAACTCTTGAGTGACAACTGAGTCATTGAAGAAATAAGGAAATAAGTTTACAGATTCCTAGAATCAAACAAACAAACAAAAAAACATAACTTACCAGAAACACTGGGATACAGCTAAGGCAGTACTAAGAAAGCTATGAGTGCTGACACTGAAAAATAAGAAACAACTCACATAAATAACCTAATGATAAACCATGAGGTTAAACAAAATAAGAACAGTCTAGACCCATAGGCAGTAGACAATAAGAAAATATAAAATCAAGGAATAAATTAAGAGAGTGAAGATCTAAATTAATAAAAGTAGAGGTAAAACAGGGAGCTTACCACTGATTCCAATAAAATCCAGAAAATCATTAGAGAATATTTAGAAAATACATTCAAAAAAATTGGAAAATCAAGAAGTGGAAAAATTCCAAATACATATGTCCTATAAAATTATAATCAAGAAAATATAAATAATTTAAGCAGTAACAATCATCAAGATTAAAGCAGTAATAAAAAGTGTCCCAACAAAGAAAAGCTGAGGACCAGATGAATTCATTGTTGAATTCTATCATATCTTGAAACAAGAAATATCATCAATGGTTTTCAAATTGTTCCATAAAATAGGAAGGTAAGGAAAACTATCAAACTCACTTTTTGAAGCTGGAATTACTCTGATATCAAAACTAAATAAGGATATAGCAATAAAAGGAAGCCATGAATAATTCATCATGGTGAACATACAAACTTCTCAATAAATTTCTTGAAAACCAAAGGAAAAACGCATTAAGATCAGGTTGCAATGTTGGTTCCACATACTGAAAGCAATGAGTGTAATACAGCACACAAACAGACATAAGAACAGAAATCACATCATTATCTCAATAAAATTCTGAAAAAAAAAAGCCCTGAAGAAACTAGGAATAAAAAGAACATACCTTAACATAATAAATGCTATATACTATAAACTATAAACTAAGAGCCAATGTTCTAATGAATGGGGAAAAACAGTATTTCCTCTAAGTTCTGGAATGAGACAAGGGTATCTATAATCTCCACTTTTATTCAGTATAGTGCTCAAAGTCTTGGAGCAATGACAAGAAAAAAAATGAAAGGGTTACAAATAGGAATGGAAGAAATGAAGTTATTCCTACTTGCAGATGATGTAATCCTATACTTAAAATCCGCCAAAGACTCCACCAAAAAACTCTTATAAAACAGTTTCAACAAAGTAGCAGGATATACAACTAACATACAAAAAAAAATCAGTACTTTTTCTATATACCAATTACAAACACTCTGAGAAAGAAATCATGGAAAAAGCAGCTTTAGAAAAATAAAATATATAAAGCTGGGCATGATGGTGCACACTTTTAATCCCAGCACTCAGGAGGCAGAGGCAGGAGGATCACTGTGAGTTCAAGGCCAGCTTGGGACTACAGAGTGAGTTCCAGGTCAGCCTGGGCTACAGTGAGACACTATCTCAAAAAAAAAAAAAAGCAAAAAATAAAATACATAGAATAAACTTAGCCAAGGAGGTGAAAACCCTCTACAATGACAACACTGAGACACTGAAGACTGGAGCTGAACACATGAGAAGATGAGAAGGCTTCCCATCCTCATGGACAAGCAAAATTAATATTGTGGAAATGTCGACATTACCAAAATCAATCTACAAATTCAATGCAATCCCCATCAAAATCCCTATGACATTCTTCACAGAACTAGAAAAAGCAATCCCAAAATTCATATGGAAGCACAAAAGTCTCCAAGTAGTGAAAGCAATCCTGAGCAGAAAAAAATGTAAGAAAAAAATACTTAATCTCATTATATTAATTGCAAATTATATTACAGAGCAATAGCAACAAAACAGCATGATACTGGCACAAAAATTATAATATAGGGCCTGGAGAGATTACTCAGTAGTTAGAGGAGCTTGCTTGCAGAGCCTTCTAGTCCCCTGCCATCCATGTAAAGCCAGATAGGCATTCATTTGCAGTGACAAAAGACCCTGACATGGGCACACAAACACATGCAATGTGCAAGTAAATCAATCAATAAATAAAAATTAAATAAAACTGACATGAAGGGCTAGAGAGATGGCTCAGTGGTTAAAGGCATTAGCTTCCAAAGCCTGACCACCTGGGTTTGATTCCCAGATCCCATGTAAAGCCAGATGCACAATGTGGCACTTGTATCTGTAGTATGCTTGCAGTGGCAAGAGACCCTGGTATGTCCTTTCTCTCTCTCTCTTTCTCTCATCAATCAATCAATCAATAAAAATAAATAAATAAACTTACATGTAGACTACTGTAGAGGTCCCAGAAATAAACTTGCACAGTTAGCCACCTAATTTTTCACAAACCATGGTAACATGTATTGGGGAAAAGTTAGGCTCTTTAACAAATGATGCTGGGAGAACTGGATTTCCATACATAGAAAAATAAAGCTAGAACTGACTTATTATTGTGCACCAAAAATAAATTCAAATTGTATTAATGATTAATATAAGAAACTTTGAAACTGCCACAAGAAAACATAGGTAAAACACTTTAACATATAGACATAAGCAAGAGTTTTTTGAAAAGGGCTTTGGAAATATCCCAATAATTAACACATGGGTTTATATGAAACTAAAAAAATTCCACACTGTAATAGAAAAAGTACCAGAAAAATATCTTTGTCAACTACATATCAGACCAAATCAGTCAATCAATAAAGTAAATGAACTAAATTAAACAGCTCTCAAACTAAGAAATAAATACTTTTAAAAAATCCTCTTAGCCATCAGGGGAATGAAAATTAAATTTCTTTGAGAGTTCATCTCAACCCAGTCAGAACTTCTGTCAAGAAAAAATATTGTTGGTGAGGATGTGGTGAAGCAGCAGGAACCCATATATACTGCTGTGGGGGCGGGGGGCATGTAAACTTGTGTAGCCACTACAGAAATTAATATTGTAATGTTTTCAAGAACTAAAAAAAATAGAAGCTGGAGATGTGGCTGAGTCAGTAGAATACTTGCTTAGCCTGTAAAAAACTCTGTGATCCCAGCACCAAGTAAACCAGGCATGGTGTTGCATGCCTGTTGGAAGGAGGATCAGAAGGTCAAGGTCATCATTGGCTCAATGAATTTTAGGCCAGCCTAGGATACATGAGACACTATATGATATATATATATATATATATATATATATATATATATATATATATACACATATATATATGACAAATATATAATATATAACAAAAAATCCTGAAAACAGAACTACAATATGACCTATCTATTTCACGCTTGGGATCCTTAAGTCAACACACCACACACACACACACACACACGCATGCGTGCATACGCATGTGCACTTGTTGCTATAGTAGTCACAACACTTAGAAATGGAACGAGTATAAATGTCTATCAACACATGAAGAATTAAGAAAATGTGACAAAATACACAAAGGAATTTTATTCAATTGTGAAGAAAAATGAATCATGACATTTGTAGTAAAATGCAACTGGAGGACTGGAGAGATGGCTTAGTGGTTAAGGCATTTGCCTGTGAAGCCTAAGGACCCAGGTTCAATTCCCCAGTTCCCATGTAAGCCAGATGAACATGGTGACACATGCATCTGGAGTTCGTTTGCAGTGGCTAGAGGCCCTGGCATGCCCGTTCTCTCTCTATCTTTCTCTTTCTACCTACCTCTGTCAAATAACTAACAAATAAAAATATTGTTTTAAAATGCAACAGGAAATCATGTTATCTGAAGTAATCCAGATTCAGAAAAGCAAACACTGCATATTCTCTCTTATATGTGCACCTAGAGTTAAAATAATATGTGTATACATGTGTACATGTATATGTATGTGTAGGCCATGAATCTAAAAAAGGGGATTCTGAGAGGGGAGGATGTGATCTTAAGCAAAGGTGAAAAGGAGAGGGTTAAAAAAAAAAGAAGGTAATGAAATTCATGTGACATGAAAGCAGGAGGTCGGAACTATGTGGGGGAAAGAAAGCAGAGGGCATCAGTGGGCACAGGAAGGTCAGTGGAAAAGGAGGATGAATTAGAACACAGTATGAGACATGTATGAAAATGCCTTATGAAATGTACTGTTTTGTATGCTAACTTAAGAAATTAATTTAAACTGGAAGAAACAAAGAAAAGGGAAGGAAGAAGGGAGGAAGAGAGAAGGAAGGAAGGATAGAGGGAAGAGGAGAAAGGAAGAAGAAAAGGAGAAATAGAGGGCAAAAGGGAGGTAGGGAAGACAGGATGGAGGGCAGATGGATGGAGGGAAGAAAAGAGGGAGGGAAGAAGAGAGTTCTCTAAATCAGCCCAAAGACCTTGCAATGCTCGCCACATTTGAGATACAGCAACCCATGCTAGATCGTGCCTCCTTGCTCTAGGAAGCAACACAAGGAGGCCACAACAGGGTTAATTGTGCCAGTCACTTCTAAGGGTTTATTTGTAAGTAACCCATTGGGAGCCTTTCCCAGGTCTATATGTCTAGTGGCCTGGAATATGAGCACAGTTTAGACAGATATCCATACTGATTTAGAAAATGGTCCGTTAGTTCACAGCTTCCAGAGTATCTCTTCCAGGGCAGTACTAACCTAATAGTTATGAAAATTAAGTATAGAATATAAAGGTATTACTGTTTTATTCCATTAATTATGTTGCTTTATGGAGATTGTACTTTCTTAGTAAACATTACCCAAAACAATGTGCCATGGAGTCCCACATTGGAAAGATTTATCCCATTCAAGTACTAACCAGGTCTGACTCTGCTTAACTTTAAGATCAGAAGAAACTGGGCACATGCAGGGTGGTATGTACATAGACTGGAAAGATTTCTTAAGTACCTGCCCACCTATATCTGTCATTGTCCACAGTTCTGCAGGAAACCAGAACAGTGCCACTTTACTTTGATTTTTTTAAATAGTTTTGTTCAATGATTGTATCAAAAATAATTTTGTTGTGGCTTTACCAAAAATGTCTGTCTAAAAAAGCATGACATATTTATTGAACTGGAGTGTACTTTTTTCTTGGACTAGGCAAGAAAAGAACTATCAGAGTCTTTGTTTTGTTTTTCGAGGTAGGGTCTCACTCTAACTCCAGCCCAGGCTGACCTGGAATTCACTAGGTAGTCTCAGGGTGGCCTTGAACTCACAGAAATCCTCTACCTCTGCCTCTGCCATGGTGAGATTAAAGATATGTGCCACCACACCCAGCTATCAGAGAGTTTTTTTTTTGGTTTTTCAAGGTAGGGTCTCACTCTAGCCCAGGCTGACCTGAAATTCACTATGGAGTCTCAGGGTGGCCTCGAACTCACGGCAATCCTCCTACCTCTGCCTCCCGAGTACTGGGATTAAAGGCGTGCGCCACCACGCCCGGCTATCAGAGAGTTTTTAAAGTTGTTCTCCAGGTTTTGATTTTATTAGCTGGCACACCATTTGAACCCAAGGCAAAGACCTCTGCCTACCAAATCTATGAACATGAAACTTAAAATTTATTGTTTTCAGAAATTGCCATTTCCCAAGTGCATTAGTTTCTCGTTGCTGTGACAAAATAGCTGGCAGAATCAAGAAGGAAGGGTTTGTTCTGGCTTACAGTTTGGGAGTATGGCCATCATGATGGTAAGTCATGTGGGAAAGAGTGAGATATCTGATCATGTTGCATCCTCAGCGGGGAAGCAGAGAGTGAAGCACAGTGGTGTTCAGCCCACTTTCTCCTTTTTATTTAGTCTAGTACCTCAGTTCATGGGAAGATGCTGCCCACATTTAGGATGAGTATTCCCACTTTAACTAGCCCAATCCAGAAATTATTTTACAGCCATGCCAAAAGGTTTGTCCCCTAGGTAATTCTAGATCCTGTCAAGCTGATAGTATCAACCATCACACCAAGCCAGCCAAGATGCATTTTATTTTTATTTATATTTATTTACTTAAGGGAGCAAGAGAGAAAAAATGGTCATGCCAGGGCCTCTAGCCACTGCAAACAAACTCCAGACATATGTGCCACTTTGTGCATCTGGTTTTATGTGGTATATGGTTTATGGGTCCTTAGGCTTTGCAGTCAAGTGCCTTAACCACTGAGCCATGTCTCCAGCCCTATATTTTATTTTTAATTTCCTACCTTAAAGGTTTTTTTCTCTTTCAATTTAGATGTAAATTGCTGATATACTTCACACATATAATTTATATATACATACAAATTATATACAAGAGTATTTAGAGATGTAGGACATCAAATGGTTTGACTATTTAAGTCTTCTCATAAGGATTCTAGACAAACTAATTTGAAGTTGTCAAATCTATGAAAATATTACCAGGGAACAATATTGTTGTTTATTCTCCTTCCGAACATTCTGTTGGAAAGCAGTGGAACCTTTAACTAGTAGAATCTAGGGGAAGGTTTTAGGTCACAGGAGACATGGTCTTAAAGGAACTGAAGGATCTCAGTCTCTTTCTCTCACTATTTGCTTCCTGGCTGTCATAAGGTAAGCATATTTCTCTACCACATGTTCCTGCTATTATACACCTCCTCACCATAGGCTTAAAAGCAACATGGATAGCTACCCATGAGCTGAAACGTCCAAAATTGTGAGTCAAACAATCCTTTCTTCTTTATAAACTGACTGTCTCTGGAGCATACAACATACAGAGAATGGCTCCATACACTGCCTGCCAAATTTATCACAGTTACTCAGAAGATACATTCTGCTTGCTCAGGTGGCTCCACCTGGCTCAGTCCTTTCTTCTGGTCTTGGTACCCTCCTTCATGCTCTTCCTTGTACTCAGGACATTCTTTGTCTACTCAGGCTGCTCTTCTTCCTTTGTTTTCATCCAAATCCTTTCCATTCCTCTAAAACTCTGTCTTATCTATGAAATCTGAACAGTCTACTGGCAGCTCACTCTAAATTCTAATATCATATGGTCAACAGTTGGTTTATAAAGTACAAACAGCCTTCCATATCACCAGTTGTGGAATCAATCAATGGCAAATTGAAAATATTCAAAAAGGTTGCATCTCTACTTGTCATTATTTTTCTTGCCATTTTCCTTAAACAATATGTCATAGTAACTACTTATATACCACTTATACTATATTAGGTATTATAAAATAATCTGGAGATGATTTAAAGTATATATGAATATATGCAGAAATATATATACAAATAATATACCAGTTTATATAAAGGACATAAGGATTTGAGTATCCATAAGAGAAAGGGATATCCTGGAATCAACCCCCTATGCATTTAGAGAACAACAATGATATGACCAATAAAATATAAAACATGTTGAGGTTTAAGAAAGATAATCGGAAGGGTCTAGGTCTTTTGAGTGAGTTCTGTCCCTTGAACTACCTACCTTTGTACTATTTCTTATCCTTCACATCCTACTTTTTTTGTTTCTGTTCTTTGAGACAGCTTACATAGACCAGACTGGTCTAAAACTTGCTATCTAGCTGAGGCTGGCCTTGAACTCAAGAGATCTTCCCTCATGCTGGGATTATAGGAGTATTCCACCATACTTTCTTGTCACTTTATTCTCTGGATTCCTTCCTTCCTGTCTCTCTTACCTCCTTTCTTCCTTTCTCTCTTTCTTTATGTTTATTACCATTTCTTATTTTCTTCTTCTCTTTTCAGGGTGAAGAGAATATGTCAAATATGGACACAGGGCTTATCCTGCTTTGGAGGGAAGCCATGAGAAGACAACTGAAGAATAAAGCACCCCACATAGACAGATCTAGTCTCTTAGCACTCAAACAAAACTCCCAATGCCTTAATCAATGGAATCAAAAGTAATTTACATTTGTTATAAGGACAATTCCAAAGAGGGTTTAGGACAGTTATAGGTCAAGATTCAAAAACAAGTGCTCAGAAGCTGGTTGTGCTAAACAGCACTGACTGGGGCTAAGGAGATAGCTCTGTGGATAAAGTGATTGCCACATAGCATGAGTACCTGAATTTGGATCCCAACACCCATGTACAGTCAGAGGACAAAGCCACAAGATGCCTACCTAAAGCCACACACTGGAGTAGAAAAGGTGCTAAGGGCAAATTTCAAAGGGTATGTTCTGTGATAATATTTCATCAATCCCTATATTTACAAAAAGATGTTTTCTAACGATTCCACTCAATTCCAAAAGATTTCTCTAAAGAAGAAGAAATTACTTTCCTGAGAAAGAAGAAATAGAAGTAGAAAGGCCCTTAAAAAAAGAATCTGCCCAAGCACATTATAGAAGTTTAAAGGAACTATGATTCTAGAATTCCCCATTTCTAGTTACCTTTCTTCCTCCTTAAGAAGAAAAAGCCAACTTGGATCCTGGTGAAACATAAGGTTACTATCTCTTTAAAAGCAGTCTTCTTTGCCCTCAAAAACCAACATGAAAAAGGAGAATACAGTTCTCAGACTCCTTTAGATTCGTAGTTAATGGTAACTTATTGCAATGTTTTTTAACTTTTTGTTGAGTCATCACTCTTCTCCACCCCAACTCCTTAATTTCCAGGGTCAATGGGCAACCTTTTATAAATCAGGAGACTGTATTTGCTATGTTTGGACTTGACCCAGCTTCTTTCTTATCCCTGCTGTTGTGCACTACACAGTTCTGTAGACAAGCCAAACAGAGAAAGGAATCAGATTTTTCCTAGACTGTTTGCCAATTGATTTTAAAATGTTAATCACTGCTAGCTCACAAGATAAGGGATAATCTTTTATTCACAAGTCTTTTAAAATAAAAGTCCTAGGGCAGACAGGATTTCTGGATCTGTCTACCTCACTTGTTCCTTTGCCTCAGTTGCCTATCTATGTGACTGTGTTATTCAGGAAACTTTTTTTTCCCTGTAATTCTAGCAATTGCAAATTGCTTTGGGTACTCTTCTACCATTTCATTTTTCATAGAAAGAACTAGGAAGGTTTAAACAAAAATTATACAAGGTTGTTGTGTTGGACTAAGCTACTGCAAGTAGTCCCAGAACAGTAGACTAAAAATCAAACTGTAGTCAATTCACACTGAAGTTCCATGTCACAATAGAAACTATTTATTTGACCTGATTAGAAGGACTAGAGAGATAATAGTCCAAACCTCCAATGCAGTACTGTTCCAGTTGATAGGTTAATGAACTTCCCTCTGCTCTTTTTCTTTTCTTTCTTTCCTTGTTTTCTTTTATTTATTTATTTATCTTTATTATGTATGTACTTTGTATGGTCACATCATGCATTTCCCTCCTCCCTGCCCTCATTCTGCTGAGGGCCCTCCTCAGTGGGATTGCTGGTATTTACCATGGAGTTGTGGTTTATGACTTGTGAGAGCAGCAGTCAGTCATTGTGTGTGTGTGTCTGTCTGGGGGCAATGCCTCTGGATAGCCCCTCCCACCCTGTGGCGCTTACAATCTTTTTGTCCTCTCACAAAATTTACTGAGCCACGGGGGGTGTGTTTAAGTCTACTTTATTGTTAACTCTCAGCAGCTTCTGGATTTCTGCTTTGGTACATGTTGAGTATCTTCAGTGTCTATCTCCATGATTCTGGCACAGGTTGTCAGGTTTGTCATTGTTCATCTCATCAATTCCTCTGTGGTTTCACCTAGGCCCTAGCTGATGTGCCATCTGTGGCTCATCTCCTGCGAGGGAGTTAGCTATCCTTTCCTGTCTTGTTGATAGATATTGGTTGTCCTAGGTTCTCAATGCCTTTTGATATCATGCCAGGAGCTATTGTGTAGTTATGAGTCCTCCATCTTGACTGAAAGTCCCCTCTTTTTTCCTGTTTTTCTTTTGAGTCAGAATCGCATATAGCTCAGGCTGGCCTCAAACTCCCTAGACAGCTGAGGATGATCTTGAACTTCTTAGCTCCATACAGCCACCTCTTGAGTACTGGGATTATAGGTGTGCCATCTCTGCCAGTTTATGCAGTGCTAAGGAATGAATTTAGGGCTTTGTGCATGCTAGGCAACCACTCTGCATCTGTGACATAGTCCCAGCCCCCGTCTGCATTTTTCATTATATAAAAGGATAACTGAAACAACATGATGTTAAGCAACTAGTTATTTTCCTCTTGTTCTAACTCCTTGTTCTTGCCTTACATGAAATTTGACAATGACAATCTGCTTTCTTCAGCTGTTTCTTTTGTGTACTTCTTTCCTCTATCTAAAAAGCCAGCATCCTTTTATAGAATGTTGCTCAATTCTAGCATAAAACAATAGTAGTTTAACAAGTAAGATCTTAAATTTCTCCTTTGACAGATTTATATACTGTTGCAGTCAGGTTCACATTGCTGGCAGAAATCACCAGACCAAGAGCAGCTTTTGGGAAAAAGGGTTTACTTTGGCTTATAACTTGAGGGGAAGCTCCATGATGGCAGGAAAAACAACGACATGAGCAGAAGGTGGACATCAACCCCTTGCAAACATAAGGTGGACAATAGTAACAGGAGAGTGCGCCAAACACTGGCAAGGGCACACTGGCTATAATACCCATAAGCCCACCCCCAACAATACGCTGCCTCCAAGAGGTGTTAATTCCCAAATCTTCATCAGATGGGAATCTAGAATTCAGAACACCTGAATTTATGGGGACACCTGAATCAAACCACCACCTATACATAACTTTTTAATCCTGAAGATCTTGCTCTCAGAATTCCTTGAGGTTCAACTGTTATGTTTCAGGGAATCTGTGAAACGAGGGAGCTGGGGCACTAGTTAACTTTAAGAAATTAAGACTTCATTTTTAGGGGCCTAGAGAGATGGCTCAGTAGTTAAGGAGCTTTCCTGCAAAGCCTAACCATCTGGGTTCGATTCCCCAGTACCTACATAGAGCCAGATGCACAAAGTGGTGAATGTGCTGGAGTTTGTTTGCAGTGGCTATAGGCGCTGGTGCACCTGTTCTCTCTCTCTCTCTCTTTGCTAGCAAATAAAAATATTATTTTAAAAGATTCCATTTTTACTATATCAATTGACATATTGAACCCTACAGAGTAGACGTCCAGGTAAATAACACTGTACAAAAAAAAATTAAACAAGCATGGCTAATTACTATTAAAACTCATCCAGACGAACTAAATCTCCCTACTTTATTTGAGCACTTAATTTTGAATGGGATTTCAGCATACCAAAGAAATTCAAAGTCTATACTGGATTTCTTTCTTAGACTAGGATAACCCCAAGATTTAGACATCTTAGGTTGTTGCTGAAGGATCTGTGATCCAGAATTCTATGCAGAGTTCTAAGACATGCTGTTTCAGCGGAGCCAAATCCCCAAGAACCTCAGAATCAACCACTTTGTTCAAGGTTTACTTAGGCCAAAGCTTAAATAGCCCACGTCTTGTAGCGCACAGGCCCAACTCTGGGATAACAGTGGGATGGTAAAAGGATACAGGATCAACCATCTGTCCAAAAGGCCAACTGTGGCCATTGATATAAACCCAGTACATGTGGGCCAGTGTTCTCTGCCATCATTTGTATGTGAACTCTCAGAAATAGAATGTTGGTGCACCTTCAATGAGTATTTTTCATTTTGAAGCATGGCTGAGCATGCCAAATCAGCCCAGTGTATGTAGTGATTTGGATCAGATGTTCCCCATAAACTCACTGTACAACTGTTAATGCTTAGTCTGTAGCTCATGGGAGTTTGAAGAGTTGTAGCGTTGCTGCAGGAGGTATGTTGTTGGGGGTAGGGTTTAGGGAATTGTGGCCAGCTCTCTGTTATCAGAGCTCAGCTCACTCTCCTGTGGCTGTTTTCCACCTGCAGTGGCAGTGGTGATGTCCAGCCTCTGCTCATGCCATGCCCCCACCCCTAACTCCGCTGCCCCACTCATGGAGCTTCCCCTGGAAACTGTCAGCCAGAATAAAAACTTTCCTCCCGTGTTCGCTTTTTGTCAGATGTTTTGTCTCAGGACCAGGAAAGTTACTATTCTAAGTGCATGTATTTGTATTGCTTTGCCAAATCTGCTCTACACAACATTGTCATGTTTGGGTTTTACCAGAGTGACGATGTTAGGCATACAAACCTGCTAAGAGGGTTCCTTAGAACTGGTTTGAGACTAGGGCTTGACCTCTCAAGGCAGGAAGAGAAGGCAAGCCACTCACGCAATGCCCTTGAGTGAGATCTGTAGAAGATAAGTCAGATCACAAGAACATAGAATTCACTAATAAGTGGGAAAATGAAGATTTTTCTACACAAAAATTCCATAGCCTCTGACTCCGCAACTTTGAAAGGAAGAGGAAACTTTGGGGCTGGCAGAGATTAACCAATCCTGTTTTCTAACTACCTACAACAATGGGTCTCAGAGATAACCTAGTTGGAAGTGAATTCAGAACCGGAAAATCCTGGAGGCCTATAGAGGCGACCAGCCTTGGAGCAGGCACACAGTAACTGGCCATCCCCCCTCCTCGCCCGCCCCCCAATCCCCTCGCTCAGGCCCCGTCAGTCCAGCCCGTTCCGCTCTCGCTCAGGCACCCCCCCCAGCCCCCCACACCCCCACCCCGCACCCCGCACCCCATCCCCTCGCTCAGGCCCCGCCCGCCCCCGCCCCATCCCCTCGCTCAGGCCCCGCCCGCCCCATCCCCTCGCTCAGGCCCCGCCCCCGCCCCCGCCCCATCCCCTCGCTCAGGCCCCGCCCGCCCCATCCCCTCGCTCAGGCCCCGCCCCCGCCCCATCCCCTCGCTCAGGCCCCGCCCCCGCCCCATCCCCTCGCTCAGGCCCCGCCCGCCCCATCCCCTCGCTCAGGTCCCGCCCCCGCCCCGCCCCATCCCCTCCCGCAGGCCCCGCCCACCCCATCCTCTCGCTCAGGCCCCGCCGCCCCCGCCCCGCCCCATCCCTCGCTCAGGCCCCGCCCCCGCCCCGCCCCATCCCTCGCTCAGGCCCCGCCCCGCGCCCTAGCTGCCAGGCTGAGGTTTCGACAGCCGCCTGCACTCGCCAGCCTCTGCTCTCGTCCGCTTCCCCTTTCCCCAGCCGGCCTGAGAGGCCGTCTTCGCAGCCGCGAGCCCTCCTTCCGTGCCCCGGCCCCCGCCGCCCGCACCGGGCCCAGGCCGCACCATGGTGAAGGTGACGTTCAACTCGGCCCTGGCCCAGAAGGAGGCCAAGAAGGACGAGCCTAAGAGCAGCGAGGAGGCGCTCATTGTCCCCCCGGATGCGGTGGCGGTGGACTGCAAGGTCGGCGGGGCGGGGGCGGGCCCCTGGGTGAGGGCCGAGCGCGGCGGCGGAGCGGGAGGCGCGCCGTGCCGCCGTCGTGGCCCGGGCGCCCTGGCTCCGTCCTCCCGGGCGGCGGCCGCCCGCAGACTGCCCCGACTTTGGCACTTCCTTCCCAATGGAAATAACGAGCCCAAAATGGCTGACAGTCCGACTTACAAGCCCGACTGCTGTCGTTTCCTACTTTCGTTTCTACTCTGAACAGCCCTTGGACCAGATCCAGCCACTGTATGCGTCTTTATTTTAAAACCTTTTTTTTTAAACCTCCCTTCCATGCCACGGCCTTTGGCAGGTGAACTTGTGCGTGGGGTCTGGGAAAAGGGAACTTGCTGAGAGTAGGTTCTGGCTGTTGATTTTATAATTAAAACAAATGTTCCAAGTAAAAGTCAGTAACTGCTATTGTGCATGTTAGTGTAGAACCAACAGTTGACTTTTAATTTCTGTCAGCATCTTTGTAAGGATTCATATTAAGTGAAACCTTGAAACCAAGCACAAGAAATTTTCTCTTGGCCCTATAAAGTTCACCTTCATTTTATAAGATCTTCCTTTAGCACTAAGTAAAATTTATGAGTGAAGCAATTACCATGTTAACTTTTTCGTGACTTATACATCATAAGTTTCCTCTTTCTACCACATCTCCTTTAGGAGATGCAAAATTCGATCCCTGTAGAAATTAACTATAGATATTGCTTAATTTTTCATTAGCACTTTTCAAGATCTGTTGTTATGGGTATAGTTTTGATTTAAAAAGAATTATCTGTAGCCCAGGTACTGATTTAGTGAAAATTACGACTGAAAAACAGGTCACCAAATACACTGTAAAAAATTTGAGAATATATTGATAATCCAGATGTGCCTTTACTTAATTTTCTGGAAATGTTCCAGTTAAAAACAAACATCAAGTGTTGATATTTAAATGACTCCTTTCCTTCAAATAGCAACAGTGAGCTGATTCCCTAAGAGGATGAAAGGTTTTGTTTTTGCTTTCAGGATTGTTTTTTTTTAAAACCCATTTGCAAATGTCTTGATGTTAAAAGAAAATGTTTAAAATGCACAAATTAAAAAATGCCATTATTTTAACTCTTTGTTATATAAGCTACATTGTATCTAAAATAGATTGACAGTCAAGTACTAGTCACAACTGCCTCAAGTATACTTTTTGTCATGTGAGACTGGTTCTCATGTTCCCCAGGTTGGCTTTGAACTCCTGATCCTTCTGCCTCTACCTCCCAAGAGGTAGGATTATAGGTGTGTACCACCATGCCCAGCTTCATATATATAACAATATATAATGTTGTTATATATATATATATATATATATATATATATATAAATTTAAATTCTAGGGCTGGAGAGATGGCTTATCTGCCCCCCCTCAAATAAGCAAATTAATTTAAATTTTAAAAAATTAGCTCCTCCCACTTAGAAAGCATTGGATGATGTCATTTCATGAAGCCTCTCTCTGTTCTACTGTAGTGAAACTCTGGACAAACATCAGAAGTACCTTTGCTGAGCAGCTTTAACCTGACTTTTGTCATTTATGAAATACTAATCTTTTAACATTCATAGCATGTCTCATATTCACCATAATTTAAATTTTATGTTTATAATTGCTATGACCAATAGCCATTTATAGCTCTGTACTTTGTTTTACATTTCTTATTTTCTCAGATCCTTAGATCCAAAGAAAAGCAGTGAGGGACTGACTAGTCTTTCTTGGTAGCCACACAGAAATCACAGATGAACTGGGAAATACAAATATAACTAATTCTTTTTCCATCTATAAGCTGGAAGACTTTTCTCAGTGGGTGACAGTACTTCACTTCAATAGACATAGAAAGGATAAAGAAAAACCTTAATGACATAATTTTGTGTGAGAACTTATGATCTCATCTTAGAGCTTGGTTGGGGAGTGATTACATAATGTTGTTCCTCTGGGCAAGACTGTGAGGCAACCACCTTGTCTGACTGCCTGGTCTGGGAACTGAATTAGAATTAATGTGTTTTGCCTGGGGCATTTCCTTTGGTTGAGAGGACCAAGCTAGGTTAGGTATGGCCCAGAGCTCCTAAATAAAATAATTTAGTATTTTTCAACTCTCCTAGAGTGTAATATTCATAGTCTTTTTTTTTTTTTTTTTTTTTAATAATGTGCCTGAGGACTACCTGCTCTGGTCTCAAAATGTCGTGCCACACTAATTCTGATCACTGTAGTCACCTGTCTTATATAACATGCATTCCACAGTACTTTTACACTGCTCCCATCTTTTGCTGTTTTTCTCTGCAGGAAGAGAATGCTCTGGAATCAGCTCCACATTTCTGTTGTGGTTTCAATTTTGTCTTTTCAGTAGCTATTAATTCCAGCAGCTATTTCTGTTGATTTCAGTATTTCAATTAGCTTGCATTTTTCTTTCGTATTTTCTATTTTCACCTTCTCTCATCTATCCTGATAGGCACAAATCTCTTAGAGGCATAAAACCTGAAAAAAAGCAATAGGAGCTGAAATGACATACATGTTTTGTGTGGATAGCTTTGAACCTTGGGAAACTGCATAGATTAGATAGATAGATAGATAGACAGACAGACAGACAGACACACACACACACACACATATATATATATATATATATATAATGTATGTATATATATCTCAAGGAAAAGAAAATTGTTAATGTACTGCATCAGAAGTTCCAACTTTGCCCTTATATAACTGTTTGATTTTTAGACTTAAATTTTAGTTTTCTTTTTTGTAAAATATTCTTTGAAGATATTCTGATTCTATAATTATATTTGAGCAAGAAATAAAAGCAAGGCTTTTATTTTTGGTTTTGGTTTTTTGAGATAGAGTCTCACATGGCCCAGGCTGGCCTTGAACTTACTGTGCAGGTGAAGATGACCTTGAACTCCTAAATCATCCTATCTCCTCTCAAGTGCTGGGATTTTAGGCTTGTACTACTGTTATAGGAATTTTGGGGTTCCTCACCAATGCACCAATAATTTGGGTGTGTCTCTGGATTCTTGCCTTATGATTTCGAAGAGTGAAATCCTCAGCTCAGAGGATAACGTTTAGAAAGATTTTATTATTATAGCTTAGATATTTAAAGAGGGATCGCTTTAAGAGAGGCGGGGCTTAAGGGAAGGAAGACAGATACAGCTCTTGCCTAAGGAGGCAAGATAGGGTTTGGGAAGCCCTGAACTTAGAAAAGGAAGGAAGGTAGAGCTCTTGCCCAGGAACACAAGAGGGGGTTTGAGAAGCCCACCTTGGAGACTTGGGTTGGACTTGGGTTGGGAATTTTTATGTAAGCTCTTTGGATGTGTGGCTGGTTTCTCCAGTCTAGTCCTATTTTCAGGTGTCTGGGGTCAGGATTTGTGGAAAAGGGCAATCTTCCCAGAACTCTTACTTCTCTAGGATGGGAATAGAAGGATTCCCTAAGGGGGAAGAGTTAAAGAGAGGCCAGACCCTTCAGACTGTGACCTGCAATAAAGTGTAATGACCTGGATTTTCCCCTATAGGCTCAATGATAATTCCCTCATTTACTTAAGGAGAAAGCTATTCACTTTGGGGTCCTGTCACCCCTAAACTGCCTGCTTCACCACCACACCCAGCTAACAATCTAGTTGTTATTGTGAAAAATAACACCTACCTCTTCACCCTAACTAGATGTTTCCTTTCTTCCTTTCCATGTTTAGCATGTTCTATACTTCCCTCATTTCAAAGAAAAAGGAAACGAATAGAAGTATTATGTAATAAAGCAAGTTCTCAGTTTTGGTCACCTGCTGTAGAATAGCCAAGTTGTCATCAACTTTATGCACCATGCTTAGGAACTCCCTTTCTCAATACTAGCCCCCCAAATAACCTTAAACATGCCTCATTAGGTATCTGATTAGGTAGATGATTATTACATTTCTGTGTCTGCTAGGTTGGAGTTTTTTTAAAAGAGAGAAGTGCTTGTGTAGGGGAGAAAATTGAATAGAATGGGTGCTTTGGGGAAGGACAGCTGAATTCTCAGTTACTTATTACAAAATGACTGAGTGGGTCCTAGCTCTTGATTCGTTCTGATTTTCTCTGTTTGCACAATCTGGAGTGAATGGTTTAATAAGTTTAAGTTTTGTGCTTTTTTTTGGTGGTTTTGTGGGCATATGCATGACTGGACATTCACTGAAATGTGTTAATCTTTAGAGGGGACTGGGAGCTTGGTTCTCTTTAACCAGAGTGCATCTCATTATTTAGTCACATAATTTCATGTTTGTAAACATCAGGCTGTAGATTTACAGTTTTTTATTTTATTTGTTTATTTTTTTGACATAAGAATCTGGGTACTATAGACCTGGCTGTCCTGGAACTCACTTTGTAGACCAGATTGACCTAGAACATGGCTGTAGTCTTCCTGCCTCTCACCTTTCAGGTGCTGGGATTGTAGGTGTGTTCCACCATGACCAGAGCCAGTGAGATTTGTATGCTTATTATGTTTTGGCTGCCATGTAGGCAGTGGGTATTTGAAGTGAGTGAGTGGTGCTGGGAGGTCAATGAATTGCCTCGCATCTCAGGTACCTTGGGAAGATGTTCAGTGTACGCATCCCCTATTGGACACTGCCACTTTTGAGGGTGGATAAAGTTGCATGTTGTCCAGTTGGAAAATAAGTTAGTATGTAGTCTTCCTGGGTAGGCCAGGTCATGTGTCATTGTTGGCATAATCTTAAGCCTGTAAAACCTCATGAAAGTTAGCTCTGTCACCTGACAGGTTTATGTGACTTTTAAACATTTACTTATTTGAGAAAGAGGCGGGGCAGGAGGAGAATGGGTGAGCCAGGGCCTCTAGCCACTGCAAATGAACTCCAGATGCACATGCCACCTCATGCATCTGACTTACATGGGTTCTGGGGAATCAAAACTGATTCCTTAGCCCTTTCAGGCAAGCTCTTTAACCGTTAAGCCAATTCTCCAGCCCATATTTTTTTTTAACCAAAAAAAATCTCAAGTACATTTATGGTTTAGACTTAATTGAGTCTGTATTCAACTCAAGTTTATTATGCATTGCTAAAGTTTGACGTTAGTGTGGCTATCCATTGAAAAATGAACTAAGCAGCAGTTGGAGGACTTCTCAATTTGAGCATACCGTAACTCAAATATCTGAAGCATTTTTCAAAAGCTACATTATTTTTCCAAAAGGAAGTGCTTTCTGAATTTGTGTTTTGACTAAAGCCTCTTGAACTTTTGTGTCTAACATCATGCTAATAAACAAGATTGTGGAGGGAGAAAGGTGTCTTAGAAAAGACTACTAGAAAGTAGGTGAAAGTGAATTCACTTTTTTCCCCACTGGTGTACTGGGAAGGGAACCTAGGGCCTCATGTATGCTAAGCAAAGGCTCCACCCATGAGCTATTTCTTGAGCCCTAAATGTGCCACTTTTAACTAGAGATTGAAGGACTTTCACACCAGAAGATTTGGGCTCTAACTGTAGCCTGGCAAAATAAAGGATTTCATACTTATGAATCTGAAAAAGGTGATAATTTAAATGCCTTAAGAAACAGTGGCATGGGAGCTGTGCTTTCAGAAAGCTTATGTTACGTGTAAAGATAGATTTTCCTGGGTGCTCTCACAAGACAGCTAAAAGTTAAAGGTTTTAGGTTACATTATAGCTGGAACTCTAAGGATATTGTTTTGAAACTTTCTCTTAAAATGAAACTCATTACTTTGTGTCCTAACTTAAAAAATTAATAAAACACAAAACCCTTTTAAAACTCAATTTGATTGTGGTTCTCCATTTTATTTAGTATTTATAATACATATTCCTACAACATGTTTAAGAAAATCTAATTTTATATGTATTCCCACCAATTAAATGAACAGGATTATTTTAAATAATTGATTTTTAAATTTTTTAAATTTATTTTCAAGCAGAGAGAAATAGAAGAGAGACACAGAGAATGGGCACACCAGGACCTCCAGCCAGTCACTGTAAAAGAACTCCAGATGTATGTGCCACTTGGTGCATCTGGCTTTATATGGGTACTGGGGAATTGGACCCAAGTTTTTAGGCTTTGTGGGCAAGTGCCTTAACTGCTGAGCCATCTCTCCAGACCAAAATAATAAATTTTAGAAGCTCTTAAGTTGATTGGCAGGGGATGGGGAAGAACTTGTGCAATATTTTAATCATTGTGCAATTTTAAGAAAAATCTAGATTGATAATGGACTTTTTATTTCTAAGCAAAACAATTTAAATTGTGAGTTATAGTGATGAGAAATGTAAAAATAACTATTTGATTAGAGGAATATTCTGGTTTTTCACTTCATGTCTTATTATATACCTTTTTTATTTCTTGTAATTTTTTTTTTGACAATATCTCACTGTAACGTAGGTCATCTTATAACTTACTATGTAGCCCCAAGCTTAGCTAGAACCTACAATTACCTCCTGCTTCAGTCTTAAGAGTGCCAAGATTCCAGGTGTGAGTTACCACACCTGGCTAGAAATTTAATACTTAGAAATTTTGAAATATTTGAATAAACTTTTTTTGGCATAGCTGAATTTCATTCCAGCTTTGAATTTTTGTATATTTGGATGTTTAACTTTTATTTTAAAAATTGGTTTGTTTCCAAGCAGAGAGCAAGGGAGGGAGGGAATCAGCATTCCAGGGTCTCTTGCCACTGCAAAGGAATTCCAGCTGCATGTACCACTTTGTGCATCTTGGCTTTGCTTGGGTACTGGGGAATCGCATCCAGGATACTAGGTTTTGGAAGCAAATGCCTTTAACTATTGAGCCATCCCTTAATGCTAAGATTATTTCTAAAAGTTAAGTTTGAGCTGTGTGTGGTGGCACATGGCTTTTAATTCCAGTGCGCAGGAGGCTAAGGTAGGATGGTTACCATGAGTTTGAGGCCACCTGGGGCTACAGAGTAAATTCCAGGTCAGCCTGGCTAGAGGGAGACTGCTTCAAATAACAACAACAATAAAAATAGGAATTGTTTTTCAGAATAAGTATAAAGCTTATAAATCTTTTTTTCTGTTTAAATATTATATTTTATTTTGTAATTTTTATTGTTATTTTGGTTTGTTTGAGGTAGGGTCTTACTTTTGTCCAGGCTCACCTGGCACTCACTCTGTAGCCCCAGGTTGGCCTGGAACTCATGGAGATCCTTCTACCTCTGCTTCTTGAGTGCTGGGATTAAAGGTGTGCACCATGCCAATAATAATAATGATAACTATTACTATTATTATTATTTTAAAGAATTATTTATTTGCAAGCAGAGAGATACAGAGGGAAACAGAGAATGTCCACATCAAGGCCCCTAGCCACTGCAAACTCCAGATGCATGTTTCACTTTGTGCATCTGGCTTTACGTGTCTACTGGGGAATCGAACCCTGATCATTATGCTTTGCAGGCAAATGCCTTAACTGCAAAACCATCTCTCCAGCCCTTAATTATTATTTTTTTAAAACAGGATCTCTTTCTGTAGTTTAGGCTCAACTGGAATTTTCTATGTAGGCCAGATTGGTTTGAACTCAGTGCCATCCTTCTGCTTTAGTTTAAGTGCTCTTATTTCAGGTTTGAGCTGCCATACCATCTACAATTATTTAATATAAGACCCATAAAGGTAATTTTCTTTCTTTTTTATGGTTTGTTTATTTATTTATTTTTATTTTGAGACAGGGTCTTGCTGTGTAGCCCAGACTGGCCTAGAACTCAACATGTAGCTGAGACTGGTCTTGAACTCACAGCAGTTTTCCTGCCTCAGCCTCTGAGTGCTATGATTATAGGCATGCACCACTATGGCCCAAAAATGTAATTTTGTGAATTAAATAGCTTGGCTCATTGCAACATCCAAAAGGAGACCCATGTGTTATACTGGGGAAATTTTTAATTTTTTTAGAGAGAGTCTGCTTAGGTCTGCATTATCAGGTTTTAGTCTTTTATAACTTTTTCCTTGAATTCATTTTTCCTTGCCTTTATTTCATTGCTGAGACATAAAACTCATTGAGCCCATCTGCTTTTGATAGAGCAGTGTTGGGTATGTTAAGCAGACATGGGAGCCTCAGTGCCTCTTGTGCCCAAGAAGGTGAATTAATGAAGGTGGAGTTTTTGCATATTAAGCAAGTTAGAATTGTCTTAGTTTTAATTTTTAAATCTTGGTTCCAATGTTGTGTAAATCTCCAGTTTTTATATTGGACTTTGTTGTTTATTTGGTTGCTTCTTGGTGCTAGGGATTGAATCCAAGACCTACATGCTGAGTGCACACAGTACTACTGAGCTGCATACCACCAGGCCTACAAAACTTAAAAGCAAACTACAAATCAGGATTTTTTATTTAAATTCATGTAATAGTTTAGCTAGAAATATAATGGCTTGACATGGATCATAATTTTATAATCTTTAAAATAGAAAGCAGGGCTAGTAAATTATGGTTGTTGTGTTCAGATGGGACTTTTAGTGCTTGTTTTTCTATACTTTGTCTGATAGGAGTGATTTCTGTTGCTGGGTGTGGTGGTGCACACCTTTAATCCTAGCACTTGGGAGGCAGAGGTAAAGCATTGCAGTGAGTTCAAGAGCAGCCTGAGACTACATAATGAATTCCAGGTCAGCTTGGGTTAAGGTGAGACCCTACCTTGAAAAACCAAAAAAGGAAAAAAAGAAAGAAAGAAAGAAAAGGAATGACTTCTATATTTTTAAATGGTTAGGAGGAAATAAAAAGAATGATATTTCTCCTTTTGCACAGTACCCTTAATGAATAGGGGTGGAGTGCACTTTAGTAAGTAATTGAGAAATCAGTCTATGCAGTCGTACTTCACATTTTAAATTGTGGTCACTTACTATACTTTGAGTTAGTTGTTTCAGCTTTCTGTGCATCAGTTTTCCCATCAGCATAATATCTATAAGTCCTCATTCTCCTTGTTCATCCTTTGTATTTTGGAATATTACTTCTGTGTTACTTGACTGCATATCCCTACCTCACATGTCAGTTATATAACAATATTGTTGGCAACTTTTTTCAGCAGAATATTCTGGCAAGGATTCATTCTTGCAATGTGAAACCTTTACGATTTAAAAATGTGCATTTCTCTATTACATAATATGTACCAACAGAATTTTTCAAATTTAATTTGACAGCTTTTCTTTTCTTTTTATTTTTAGAGGTAGGGTCTCACTCTGGCTCAGGCTGACCTGGAATTAACTCTGTAGTCTCAGGGTGGCCTTGAATTCACGGTGATCCTCCTACCTCTGCCTCCTGAGTGCTGGAATTAAAGGCGTGCGCCACCACGCCCAGCTAATTTGAGGTTTTAATACTTAATTTTAAAGTGCAAATAATCCTGTATTGTAAAGGAACACAATTTTTAAAAGCTGCAGCATCATTATATACAGTAAAATGCATGATCTTGAGTGAACAGGTAATTTCAATGTATATTTCTGAGTTAACACCCTAGTCAATACAGATAGTGTAGTGTCATCAGCTAACAGGGCTAGTGACATTCCTTTACAATTTATCCTCTGTCCTTGAATCAATCGCTATTTAAAAAAATTTTTTTTTGTTATTTTGTTTATTTGAGAGTGACAGACAGAGAGAGAAAGAGGCAGAGATAGAGAGAGAGAGAATGGGCGCGCCAGGGCTTCCAGCCACTGCAAACGGAACTCCAGATGCGTGCTCCCCTTTGTGCATCTGGCTAACGTGGGTCCTGGGGAATCAAGCCTCGAACTGGGGTCCTTAGGCTTCACAGGCAAGCGCTCAATCGCTAAGCCATCTCTCCAGCCCTCAATCGCTATTTTAATAACTACGCACCTAAATTAATCACAGGCACTTGTGTTCATTCCTCAGTTTCTAGGTTTTTACTACCAGGATGGCTACTGGGCCATATTTTGTGTTTTTGCAAATTTTATAAAATGGCTTCTGGGTTTTGGTGAGCAGAGCATAGATTGATACCACTGTGTCAGAAATACTCTGGAATTGCCTTTACCTCTTTTCACCTGCACAAGAATCTGCTGTATTATAAATCTGAAAAAGCAGTGTCCATGATAGAAATTTTTAAGCCTTGCATGTCAGCATCTTGATTCCTTCCTTGTTTTATTTTCCCTTTTACTTTTTTGAGACAGGGTCTGACTTTACAGTTCAGGCTGGCCTAGAACTCACGTAGCCTCACCTTACCTCAACTCACACCAGTCTTCTATGGCAGCTTCCTGAGTACAGGAATTACAGGCACGAACCAACATGCTCAGTGGATCTTTACACTTCACTGACAATTTATTAGCACTGTCATTGCTTTCTAGTCTCTTGCTATTCTGATTCCTAGTTCTTTTAATACACACATATATAAATTCTCTTGTTTAATTTCCCGTCTAGAGGCTTAAGATTTTCTTCTTATGCTTTGGTATTTTTTTCCCCTTGTGATACAGTTCAAGTTCTCATTAACAGAACTTAACCTGCTGTCATTCATTTCCATTCTGTGTTGCTAAAAGTTCACTTGTTTTTCCATTTGCCATCTCTGTTGAGTTTGCAGGAGAAAGACAAATATTTAATTGAAAATCAGTACTATGACTTCCAATTCAGCTATCTTCATAGCTTTTAAAATATTAATTAGAATGTTTTCTTTTGCAGTACAAATGGCAATGATAATGATGGAAAACATCTGAATTATTAGCACTAACTTAAGCTCTGACATGGCAATCTAGAAAGATAGATAAACCAACATCATCTGTCTTCTTCAAAGTGCCAAGACTATGACCTTCATGAGTGATTTTCATGACAGCTCACCTCTCTGGCTTTGTGATTTGGTTTATGGCTTTACTACACTAACTTGGAGTTTCTTTTTCATCTTTTGTTTTCCTTTCCTCTTGATGTAGGATCTTACTCTAGCCCAGGCTAACCTGGAACTTACTCTGTAGCCCCAGGCTGGCCTCAAACTCACAGTGATCTTCGTATCTCTGCCTTTCTAGTGCCCAAGTGCTGGAACTAAAGGTGTGGGCCACCATGCCTGGAAAGTTTCATTTTTAATGTGTATAACATATATATATATATATATATATATATATATATATATATATATATATAAAATTTCTCTTTTTTTTTGGCCACTGTCTTGCTGCACAGCCCTGGCAAAACTAGAACTTGCTATGTAAACCAGGCTGGCCTTAAAATTGCAACAATCCTCCTTCCTCTATCTCTGGGGATATAAGTGTGCACCACCATGCTCAGTCTTTAATTCATATCTTTGACTTGTTTATTTCAAGCATTCATGTTGGTAAGCCTGAGTATTTTCCGTTGTTTTTACTTCATGAACACATAACAGTAGACCATTTGGTCATGCTTAAAAATTTGAGGAAGACAGTTAATATTAGGAACAGAAAGAGTCTAGTATAATTTAGCCAGTTGTATGGAAATCTATCTTAACCAGTTATTTGTCCCTGGAAAAGGATATTTTATTAGCAGTTGGTTAAATTTGCAGGTAGCATTGTTGCTTACAAACATCTACCAGTTTGTGCAAGTCCAGGCTTCCTTTATCATCATTACCTCCTATTATGAGGGTCTTATATAGGCAGTACTAGGCACTGTGAGGTCATGGATATTGAGGCCAATTTGTATTTGGAAGATTGCATTGTAAACAGTCCTACTTTTCCTTTGGCTTTTACATTCATTCTGCCACCTATTCTGCAATGGACCCTGAGCCTTAGAAGGTGTGAGAGAGATGTTTCAGTGTTGAACAATTCTCTGTCATGTCTTCTCAGCATTACGGTGCCTTTGGAGTCATCCTAGTGGTCACTGTCATCTGAAAAGAGAAGCTTCTCTAACCAAAAGTGAGAGTAGCATTAATATATGGGTATGAACATTAAGAAAAGTGCTTACATAGCAGTTTGGTGAGCATAATATATATAAGCGTTTAGCCTGACACCAGTAGGCATTACACCCTTAGGGCTCGTGACCTCCCTTCCTCATAGGTTTTTAGTACCAGGCATGTATTCCCTCCAGTGGAGCAGTTCTCCAGTCCAATTAGAGAGCAGTTGGTTTCTCCTGTAACAGACATTTTTTGTAGTAGGGTTTCATTCTAGCCCAGGTTGTCCTTAAACTCACAGTGGTCCTCCTACCTCTGCCTCCTGAGTTTAAAGAACGAGTGCATTACCACACCCAGCTTGTCCTGGTGCTGTAAAAAAAAAAAAAAAAAATATATATATATATATATATATATATATATATATATATAGAGAGAGAAGGAAGAAGAATGTAGAGACTGTAGGTACACCAGGGCCTCACTCCAGATGCATGCATCATTTTGTGCATCTGGCTTTACATGGGCACTAATGAATTGAATTTAGCAAGTACCTTTATGACTAAACCATTTCCCTAGCCCTGTCCTGATGTTTTTTTTTTTAATTTATCTATATGAACGTGAAAGTTTACTAACTTTTGCTTCATAAACTGTTACCACTGATAAAGGAAAGATTTATAAAGCCAGAATTAAATATGTACTTACAAAATGATGTCAACTTTTAAACCATGTAGGAAAAAGAGATTTTAAACTAGATAGAAAAAGATCTGAAGATTTTTTAAGCTATTCATAAACTAATAGTTTATAGTATTTTACTTTGCACCAGATACTATGCTTATCCACAGTGATACTAATTTGATTAAGTTCTGATCCAGCCCTTCATATACTTACAGCCTGCTCTTTACTTTTTTCCTTTTAGTTCTGATCCATGTATCTTTAACCTAAAACGTGAAAATTTAATATGATGCTAACAGTCTGGTTCAGATTCCATAGATTTAATTTTTTTTCCTTCTGTATTGTTGTTTATGTATTGTGGGATTTGCAAACTAAAGTGTGTTAGTGAGAAACAATGTTGCAAAATTGTCATTGGAATTAAGTACCTCTTTTTTTTTAATTTTTTTTGTTCAGTTTTATTTATTTATTTGAGAGTGACAGAGAGAGGAAGAGGCAGATAGAGAGAAAGAGAGAGAATGGGCGCGCCAGGGCTTCCAGCCACTGCAAACGAACTCCAGATGCGTGCACCCCCTTGTGCATCTGGCTAACGTGGGTCCTGGAGAATCAAGCCTCGAACCGGGGTCCTTAGGCTTCACAGGCAAGCGCTTAACCACTGAGCCATCTCTCCAGCCCCTAAGTATCTCTTTTTAAAACTTCCTCCTATTCCAAATATATAGAATGATTCAATAACTTTATTAATTAAACACGTTGGTATACTTTCTAATTCTGACTCAGTCCTCATTCATTTGGTTGGAAGAAAAGCCAATAGTGAGAAGAGGTCTTTGTGAAATGTGGCACTTAAAAATAGAAAGAAAAACTTTCTGAGGGCAGGAGATATGGCTCAATTGGTAAAGTGTTTGCCTAGCACACACAAGCCCCTGGTTTTGAGCCCCAGCATTGCATACAATCAGGTATGGTGGTCCATGCCTGTAATCCCAGCATTCAGGAAGTTCAAACAGGGATGATCAGAAATTCAAGGTTATCCTTACTAGACAGTGAGTTCAAGGCCAGCCTGCCTGTCAAAACCAGCTTTCTGTTCATATCTGCATAATGCCAAGCACTTGGAGGACTGCTTCTTACTTATATGTCAATTAGTATTTCTTAGAATTTATGTGTGGACTGATTTAAATGAATAACAGAAAATGCAAGCACATTTTTGGTGTCCTTATAGACTATCAACTTTTCCACCAGAGATTTTGTTTACTATAGCATATATGTTTGGTAATGCATGAGTAGCAAACAGGTTTAGGTCATTGAAATGGACTTCCAAACCAGAAACAGTTATGGAGGAAGGGATTTATTTGAAAATTATGGATCTAGGGGAAATTCCATAATGACCGAAGAAGTTGGCCGACTTCCACAGGTCCAAGCAGAGAGAAAAAAACACCACCATCACCTGCAAGCATACTTAGAAACTCCACAATGGTAGAGCTCAGGCAGTTTGCATGTCTGAATCTGAAATTCAGATCCACCCCTGTCGCAGTCAGGTTTGCATTGCTGGCAGAAATCACCCCACCAAGAGCAGCTTGTGGGGAAAAAAGGGTTTATTTTGCCTTAGAGACTCAAGGGGAGGCTCCAAATTGGCAGGGGAAAATGGCATGAGCAGAGGGTGGATATCACCCCTGGCCAACGTAAGGTGGACAATAGCAACAGGAGAGTTGCCAGACACTGGCAAGGGGACACTGGCTATAACACCCATAAGCCTGCCCCCAGCAATACACTGCCTCCAAGAGGTGGTAATTCCCAAGTCTCCAAGTCTCCCATCAGCTAGGAACCTAGCATTCAGAACACCTAAGTTTATGGGGGACACCTGAATCAAACTACCACATTCCGCCCCTGGCCCCTGTAAATTGATAACCATCCATGATGTAAAATGCAATGTATTCAGTCCAACTTTAAACGTCCCCATAGTTTTTAATCCCAATGACGTTCAAACATTCCCATAGTCCAAAATCTTTTAACTGAGCCATCGTACCAAAAAGTCCCCCCAAAACCCATAATGACACAGAATAAACATTCACACTGCAAAAGATGGCATTGGGCATAGCAAAGAAATATTCAAACAATACAAGATTTAAAATAATTAGGGCAAATATCAAACTCTGTAGCATCAAGACCAACAACTGTAGTCAATGACAAGCGTCCAAGTCCGATAATTGTAACCACTGACAAGTCTCTAGAGTTCCAATTCCACCCCTCCAGTTAGGCTACACACAGTCCTGGAAAACTGTCAGGGTCAGCAGCTCTCCTTGGCAGTCATCTTGTGGTCCCAGCATCTCCAAGGGGTCTCCACTGCAACCCACAGTTCATCCTCATGGCCCCATGGGGTCTCCATGCAGGCATCCAGCAAACCTGCTTCACACTGCCCATGGCCGTTTCCAAAACACAAGATCGTGTTGCAAACTGAATGACCCTCTCTTTCCTGCATTTCTTATACTCCATAATACCAGGTGGGGTGCCAATTTGTTAATCCGGGAGGGGGGGGTGGGAGGATAAAGCAGACTTTGAAGAACAGGACACTCCTTGAGCACTCAGGCCCCTTCAAAAGAGTCTACATTCTTTTTGTTGCCCCAAGTGCAGGTCAACTGGCCCAATTTCAAAGGTTGTAATCTTTCTTATAATTGCAGCTGAATGGACGGAAGTTTCATTCTAAGGATTTCATTTCTGTGCCATATCCCTCTGCTCACACTGGTCCATTTCTACACAATGCAACCCTGCACAAGTTCTCAGGACACAGGCATAACAGCAAGCCTCTCACCCAAACTGCTTCTAGCCCAGTCCAAGCAAAGTTCTTTCTCACCATAAGCCAAACCTCACAGTCTATAGTTGTTATTGCATTCAGATCTTTCAGCTCTGACTACTTACAGCACCACAAGGCATCTCTTAGGCCAAGGTTTCAAATCCTTCCACCTTCCTCTTGGAAATTAGCTCCAAAAGGCCAAAGCCACACAGTCAGGTGTCTAGCAGCAATTCCACTCTCAGTAGCAACATTACTGTTGCAGTCAGGTTCACATTGCTGGCAGAAATCACCCATCCAAGAGCAGCTTGTGGGGAAAAAGGGGTTTATTTTGGATTACAGACTCGAGGGGAAGCTCCATCATGGCATGGGAAAATGATGGCATGAACAAAGGGTGGACATCACCCCCTGGCCAACATATGGTAGACAACAGGAACAGGAGAGAGTGCCAAATACTGGTAAGGGGACACTGGCTTTAATACCTATAAGCCCGCCCCCAACAATACACTGCCTCCAAGAGGTTTTAATTCTCACATCTCCCATCAGCTGGGAACCTAGCATTCAGAACACCTAATTTTATGGGGGACACCTGAATCAAACCACAACCTCTGATAATGCCTTCTCCAGCCAAGTGACATGCTAAAATAAAATTTCTGAATCTATTGGGGTATATCCATTCAAACTACTACACCATGCTATTAATGATGAGCAGATTAGTAGGCTGTGTCAGTTTTGATGCTTATATACTGCAAAAAGCAACACACTGTAGAAAGAAGCTAGGTGAATAGACCATTTGCCATCCTTTAAAACCCATAAGTCTCCAAGCCTGGTGGTATATTCCTATAATTGCAGCAACTAGGGAGACGGAGAGGAACACTGCAAGTTCAAGGCTGGCCTGCTGCCCAACAACTTATGAGACTTTGTCTCAAAGTAAGAACTTAAAAAAAAAGTTAAAAAAGAAAAGAAAGAAAAAGAAAAGGGAAAATGGGTTGGGATTCAGTGCTAGTCAGATAAGGCCCTTGGTTAAATCCCAGTACCCAAAGGGGAAAAGACAACTCAAAATATCCTTTTTCCAGATTTAAGGCCACTTTTTAAAAACTTATTTTCAAGGATGTTTATTTTCATTTACATTGTAATCTGGGAAAAACTTGGTTATAGCACAAAGCCAAGTTTTAGTAAGAGTTTTGTAAAAAGAGGAGCTCAGGTAAAATTTATGTAACACACATCCAAATTGTGCTTTCTAGAAACAGTTCACAGTGTTGAGTATCATGAAATCCCTGACTGCCCCTGAAATGTTTTGTTATGACTTTCTGTAAAGGAAGAAAAATCCTTTAGGCAGTAAGAAATCTTAAGGTGAGTAAACCCAAAATTACAGTGTAGTAGAGATTAAGGAATAGAAATACTATCGAACTTTTTCTCTTAGTGCTAGGGATAGAATCCATGGTTTTGTGCCTGGCAGGCAAGTGGCTCCACTACTGAGCTACATGCATACACCCTTTACTCCTGTTCTCTGAATGATTTATATATATATATATATTTAGAGAGAGACACACACACACAGAGAGACAGACACAGACAGTCCCTTTTTTCTAAAAAAGTCATTGTTTAGTTTTCACATAAATGTCAAAATTTTTATATGAGGAAGTCTTTTGAATTATTTTATGTTGCTGGAAATGAAGACTAGGGTTCAAAATCCAGTAACATTATGTTTGTTCTTTAAGGAGAAAGAAAAGTGATGAGAAGAACTTAGAATAATTAGAACATTAGTGAGAAATGTGCTTTTCTAATAAATGTGGCACCATTTATTAGAAATAATTAATTATTTAAACACTGGTAACTAACTCTTATTTTGAGCAACACGTAGTCTAACACATCATAGGCAGCTGTGTACATACACCTATATTTACCAACTTTAAAATGTGCATTTCTAGATAGATCTCCTACTGGTTTAGCAACTCATACTATTCTGAGTAAGTTGTATTGATCTTTTCCATATTCTATCCTTTTTATATTACTATTTTTATGCCTTTATCTCCTCTATCCCCAACTTCCTGTTTGGCCCTATAATTGGTTTGTTTTTGAGGCAGGTTTCCTGTAGCCAAGGCTGTGATCTAACTCACAGAGTAGCTGAGGATGACCTTGAACTTTTGATCTTCCTGCCTGGATCCCTCAAGTATTGGGATTCCAGGCATGACACTCACACCTAGTTTTTATGTATTTATTTGTATTGTGATGCTGCTGATTGAGCTCAGGACTTTGTGCATGGTAGGCAAGTGCTCCCAGCTGAGCTCCATCCTGGCATTCTGTTTTCTAAAGCATTGCTGTTGCATTTGCTATAATAATGTAAAGTCTCTTAAAAAACTTCATTCATGGGCTGGAGAGATGGCTTAGCGGTTAAGCGCTTGCCTGTGAAGCCTAAGGACCCCGGTTCAAGGCTCGGTTCCCCAGGACCCACGTTAGCCAGATGCACAAGGGGGTGCACGCGTCTGGAGTTCGTTTGCAGTGGCTGGAAGCCCTGGCACGCCCATTGTGTTTCTTTCTCTCTATCTGCCTCTTTCTCTCTCTGTGTCACTCTCAAAAAAAAAAAAAAAAAAAAAAAAAAAAAAAACTTCATTCATCACATAAAGATAGCTCAAGTAGAAGTGAAGGGTATGAGGTTATTTGTTAGTTTGAGAACAAAATAAAAATATAAAAGAAACTTAAATTTTATTTGAACCAAATTTATAATTGAAGTACATTTATTGAAGTCTCATGGGGAAATGATTGAGGTGACCTGATTTTGAACTAATTGAACAACTCAATTTATCTTACATTATGTTTAATATATAATTGGTTCATCTTACTTTATTTCAACCAGAAAATATTGTGCTGCCGACGTGAGAATATTTTGCGCGTATGCATACATGTCTTGAGTCTTCATGCATTCTAGGTGAGCACTAGGTGAGCTACATCTCTAGCCCTTTTATTTTTATTTACTTATTTAGAAATAGGCTCTTAGTAAGTTGTCCTGGCTGGCCTTTAACTTGCAGTCTGCCTGCCTCAGCCTCCCATGTAGCTGGGATTTAAGGCCTGCACTGCTAGGCCTATCCTGTCTCTGAATGCTATGTCTTTATATGCCTATTGTTGAGGGTGGTTATAGGCCAGTGTGTGTTTCTCTGTCTTCATTTATTAATTGAGCTAAAATCTTGAAGTTTCAAGAAGATTAATGAGATGGTAATTGTGTAGGACCTATGGGAATTCTGTTCCCATAAAAGCATAGCTTAAGGTGCACCAGTTTCACTGCAATACATGGAGAAGAATGTGTAAGTGACTTCTTCTAAATTAGGCCAAGTAAAGCTGTATTCCTCAGTGAAAAGATTTACTTAATTTTTTGGAGACAGAGTTTCATGTAGCTCAGGCTGGCCTTGAAAACTACATAGTAAAGGATGTCATTGAACTTGTGCACCACCATTCCTGGTTTTTGATGTGCTGGGAATTCAGCCCAGAGTTTTTGTACATGCCTTAACAAAACAAGCTTTTTATCACTCTGAGCTACATTCTCCAGATCTGACTGTTAATTTTTGATAATTGACTTTTAGTAGTCTTGCTAACTTCTTACTAGTTTGAATAATTTGACTTTGTTGGATTTTTTAGAGAAGATTATTATTATTATTATTTTGTTTTTTGAGGTAGGGTCTCATTCTAGCCCAGGCTGACCTGGAATTCACTCTGTAGTGTTAGGGTGGCCTTGAACTCACGTCAGTCCTCCCACCTCTGCCTCTCAAGTGCTGGGATTAAAGGTGTGCATCACCATGCCCGGCTAAATAGATTATTTACAAATAATGATACTTCAGTTTTCTTTTTTCCTAATCTTACACCTGTTATTATTTGTGTACTGGCTGTCTGGGATCTCTAGTACTGTGTTGCATAGAAACAAAGAGTCAATTTTAGTAAGCATCTCTGTCTCTGACTAGAAAGGCTATGATAGAAGTTTAAGTAAATTAACTATGAAGTTTTCCATGTTTTTTTTTGTTTCATTTTTTTCTCTTGGCTTTTTATTTATTCATTCATTTATTTTTTTGAGAGAGAGAATGTGTGTGTGTGTGTGTGTGTGTGTGTGTGTGTGTGTAGGTGTGCCAAGGCCTCTTGTCATTGCAAACGAACTTCAGGCACCTGCGCCAGTTAGTTGTGTGCCACTTTGTGTGTTTGGCTTTATGTGGTGAGAATTGAACCTTGGTGAGCAGGCTTTGCAAGAACGTGCCTTTTACTGCTGAGTCATCTCCCCTGCCCCTTTTTGTTTTTATTTTTCAAGTCAGGGTCTCATTCTAGCTCAGGCTGACCTGGAACTCCTTCTGTAGCTCCAGGCTGGCCTTGAAATGGTAATCCTTCTACCTCAGCCTCTTGAGTGCTGTGACTAAAGGTGTATGCCAGCATGCCTGGCCTTTTTTTTTTTTTTTTTTTTAAAGACAGGGGTCTCATACTATAGCTCTGGCTGGCCTGCAACTTACTGTGTAATACCAGTTTGGTCTCATACTTGTGGTAATCTTTGTACCTCTGCTACCATGTCTAGGTTAATTAAAAAGTTTTTAAATCTTGAATCCACTTTAATCCCTTTGCAGTGACTCAGATTATAATATATGACATTCATTTGTTATACGTAATGGTCATTCTTGACTATAAAATGTTGTTGGTATGAACCATGTCTTAGTAACACATAACAGACTCTTAATAGAGGTCAAACCAAGTTAAGTAGGGTGACTGTTCTTGTCAAATAGCCAGTTAGTTGTGCACCATAAATTGTTTCTCTCCTCTCCCTTATTTTGCTAGCTGCTGATGTAACTTGTGCATTATGAAAAGTTAAAAAAGTCAAGCTCTTTATATGATCCTTGGCTTAGAGTTACTAATAATGTCAAATGAATATGAGTAAGCCCTTATGGAAACCTTATAACTCAGTAGCAAGAGATAAGATCTGTATAGAGAGTTAAAAAAAAAAAAAACATTAGATAGCTCTTATGAAGTTTCTGATGGTCTGTAGACTTTGGGTCTATATGTTAGCTATTAAGATTCTTGTTTATTTCCTTACTTTCAAGCCATGCTTCACATTGTTGATATGCTGAATAAAGGACTTTTGGATAAATATTTTACAAATTCTTTAAGAAATTGCTTTTGTTTGCCGGGCGTGGTGGCGCACGCCTTTAATCCCAGCACTCGGGAGGCAGAGGTAGGAGGATCGCTGTGAGTTCGAGGCCACCCTGAGACTCCATAGTGAATTCCAGGTCAGCCTGGGCTAGAGTGAGACCCTACCTCGAAAAACCAAAAACAAAATAAAAAAAAAAAAAAAAGAAATTGCTTTTGTTGTTGTGGTTATTGTTAGAATAGTCCTGAAACATTGTTGTTTTTTTGAGACTAATCCAACAGGCTGCCCTCCCCTTTTTATGAGAGGGAATGAGAACAAGCAAGAGAGAAAGAGAGAATTTGTGTGCCAGGGCCTCCAGCCACTGTAATCAAACTCCAAACATGTGTGCTACCTTGTATGCATGTGCAACCTTGAGTGCTTGCATCACCTGCTGTGTCTGGCTTGCTTTACCTTGTGTGTCTGGACCTGGAGAGTTGAACGTGGGTCCTCAGACTTCGTAGGCAAGTACCTGAACCACTAAGCCATCTCTCCAGCCCCTGAAACATTTTTTAATATAATTTAAAAAATTTATTTATTTACTTATTTGAGAAAGAGAAAAACAGACAAGAGAGAATAGGTGTGCCAGGGCCTCCAGCCACTGCAAACAAACTCCAGATGCATGTGTCACCTTGTGTATCTGGCTTATGTGGGTCCTGGGGAATCAAACCTGGGTCTCTTGGTTTTGCAGGTAAGCTCCTTAACCACTAAGCCATCTCTCCAGTCCAAAACATTATTTTTTAAAATAACATGAGTATGCAACTCTATACCATGTTCCTTTGTGGTCTGCTCCAATTCTCATTTTCACCACATTGGACCCTCAGTTTGTACCATATGTTGCCCTGGGCAATATTGTGTATTCTGGTTTTGAAATTTCATTTATTTTGTTTTGTTTTCATTTTGTTTGTTTTAGTTTTTGGGGGTAGGGTCTCATGGAGCCCAGGCTGGCCTCAACTTTACTGTTTAACCAAGGTTGGTTTTGAACTCCTGATTTTCCTATGTTAGTGTTCTAAGTGCAGGGACTATTGAGAGTCAGCTACCATACCAGGTTAAGTTGTGATTCTAGACGTTATTTATTCTTTACCTTTCATTTGATTTCCTGGAACAAACTTCTGCCTAGGAATGTGTAACTGTTCTTTAATGTGCCACTTGAGTCTTCTCCCCTAGAAGGTCCCTGTACTCCTCCTTCTATGTGTCCTGGCATTTTCTGTCTTCAAGCCCATATCATCTTTATATTTTGGGTTTTTTCTCTTGTTGTTGTTCTTTCTTTTTTTTATTTTTTGAAGAAAAATAACAGGATATCATATTATTGCCCATGTTGACCTGGAACTCACTATGTAGCCTATGCTGGCCTCACACCCATGGCCCATGGCAATCCTCTGGAATTACAGATGTGCACCATAGCTTCCTCTTTCTGTATATTTGTATGCAAACATTTTGTCTATTTATCTATTTTTCAGACTGATTAGTCTTCTTATCCTTGGCAGAGGCTATAATCTTAGTGCCTGCTATAGCTTTTTAGTACATATTAGTAACTCCAAGTACAAATGTTTTAGACATTTATAATTCTCAAAATTACTGTTTGTTGATCAGCCAAAATGATAAATCAGAAAGTCTGAAGTTTGCCATCAGTTTGACAGTTTAGGTTACACGTTCCTTTTAGGTATCTATTGTGGTCTTCAGCTATTCATTTTTGTACTGTAGAAGATAGAACCTGCCAGTCAGGGTTGGGTGTGTGCACAAATTTGGCTACCTCAGCACATGTTAACAAATGTTGAGAATAACTACTTCTGTCTGTCACCCCCCACTTACCTCCACCCTGAAATTAATTATATTAAGAACTGTTTCTTATCTACTGAGATGTTTATGTCAGACAAGAGCTCATGCAAAACATATATGCTTTATTCTTAGGTTGCATAATGCCTTATGTAGAATTCTTAGAACTTCAATCAAATAGGATGTGTGATAAATTCCTCTCTGCCTGTTCTTATTTATACTACATTTCTGTATAACTGTTGCCATGAATGTACACACAGTATATTGACAAGAACTACCCAAAATGAAATTTTCTTCACAGCATTTGATCTGATTCTTAGATTTAATATTATTTGTTGTTCAGTATGAAATTCTATGTTTAATAAGAGAGCTTTGAGCCATTCATGGTGGTACTTGCCTAAAACCCAGCACTTGGGAAGGAGAAGTCAGGAGGATCACCACAAGTACAAGGCCAGCCAGCACTACTTAGTGAGTCTATCTCAAAAGAAATAGAGCTTTCACCTAAGAACACGCTATTCTAGCCTTGGATTGTTCTTATTTGCTACAGTATCTGGAATTGGGCTTTTCCCAGTATCGTCAAGGCAAAATTCCTCCCTGTAGCTCTCATTTTTAGGTGAATTGTTGCTTTAACCATATTTGATTCTTGGCCTGATAGATCTACCCTATTTTTGTCCATTATTTATGTAGTTTTCTATCTAACTTTTATTGACTTAGGTTAAGTCTACTTCATTCTCTCATGAGGTAGTGCATATTAGGTATAGTTTTTTATTGTTGAATTAGTGATGTGTTGTTTATTTTAAGATAGTGCCTTATTATGTATCCCAAGCTGGCCTTGAATTTGATCTTACCTACTTCCCAAGAATTGAGATTACAAACATAAGCCACTATGCCTTGCTTGAGTTAGTTTTTTAATTAATGACTCATCACTTTTGGGGGGGTGGGTTCAAGGTAGGATCTGGCTCTAGCCCAGGCTGTTCTGGAATTCACTCTGTAGTCTCAGGGTGACCTCAGACTCATGGAGATCCCCCTACCTTTGCCTTCTGAGTGATATTAAAGGCATGTGCCACCATGCCCAGCAACTCATCACTTTTCTTACTGCTTCTGTCTTAAAACTAAAATTAAGAACTTTGTCAAACTAGGATTTGGGCTAGAGAATGGAATTGTAAGATTATTTCTAGGTAAATAACCTTGCCCTGATTTTTAAGATTCTAGTAGTTTAAACAGTTTTATTTATTCTCCTGTTACTTTTTCTTGTGGGTTGTTAGGTATGGTTTTACGTTTGGTTTAAAATATAAATTACAGGCTGGAGAGATGGCTCAGAGGTTAAAAGAGCTTGCTTGAAATATAACTTACTTATAGCATGCTAATGATTTTATAAATGATCCAATAAATACCTTAGATCTATAATATATAATGCATCATAGCAACCTTTCTGAATTTTAAATGTTAGAAGATACCACCAACAGTTGTGGGAGGATAGAAATGGAGTGTATTATTGCTCAACACATTGTTAGTGGATGGGGTGCTGAGAGAAATAGGCAGAATTCTCCCTCTAACCTTTGTTCTCTGACTGAAGAGGCATTGGGGTGAGACCTGGGTTGATTTTAACTAAAGACCTAACTCCTTTGCTCTTTGTGTCTTCATTTATTAATCTTGAGCCTTCTGTGATTCTGTGTAAAGGTGTTGATTGGCTGTCCTTTTCACATTTTAGGACCCAGATGATGTGGTCCCCATTGGACAGAGGCGAGCCTGGTGTTGGTGCATGTGCTTTGGACTGGCATTCATGCTTGCCGGTGTCATTCTAGGAGGAGCATACCTGTACAAATATTTTGCACTTCAAGTAAGCAGAAAAGATGTATTCTGTCTTCATACTTAAAAAAAAAATTTCCCATTGTGTACTGGAACATTGTCCCTAACTTCTAAGCGTGTAGTTTCTGTCTGTGGCCAGCCAGCATGATGGTCCTATTTGCTTAAAAATCTCCATATGTTTGCCACACAATTAGACCTACAGTCACTAAAAGCAGAATGTCAGTGTTTTGAAATATTGCTTACTAAATAAAGAGTTTAGATTGTTAGATGATTTTTCAAAATGGACTTTTATTTTCTTACCATAATTAATGGCTAAGAGATACTGAATCATGAATTGTCATTTGCATGAATACATTAGCCTCAATTGTGTCATGTTGATAGATTTATCACTTGATTGCTAGTTTGGGGCACCTACATGGTAGCCTTCCAATCTTGGGCCCACAGGAGACTGGCACCAAGTTTCTCTGCCTCTTCTATTTGTTGATTTATCTAAAGACTTTGGTGACTTCAGCAATGATATTAAGTAACTTAGGGTGAAAATTTATAACTAATGTTTAATAGTAATCCCAGGGAATTAAGGCATAGATTTTTGTTCTACTTAATTATGATTATGATTTTTTGTGATATATTTCTCTTGGCAGTAATTCAGGGGTTCATTCTTTCCCCTTATGAAATTAACAACTTGGCCATCTCTCCAGCCCATGTATGTTTTGTTTTGAGAAAAGTTTCATTTAGCCCAGGCTCAGCTCAAATGTGCTATATAGCCAAGGGAGACCTTGAGTTCCTGATCCTCCTGAGTCCAACTCCCAAGTGTCATATTACAGGTATACATCACCACCATCACTACACCAGTTATTTCTTTTTAAAGACAGGGCTCTTTCTTTCTTTCTTTCTTTCTTTCTTTCTTTCTTTCTTTCTTTCTTTCTTTCTTTCTTTTTACAAAACAAATATAACCTACAGAAAAAATTTACTCTAGTTCTATTGTCCATAGATAGCATTTGGTTCTGAAATATCTTGTTATATTCCCCCTAGTCTTTATTGTAAATAGGTATACTTCTTTTTAAAAAAATCACTTTATTTTATTTATTTATTTGACAGAGAGAAAGAGGCAGATAGAGAATTGGTGTGTCAGGGCCTCTAGCCACTGCAAATGAACTCCAGACACGTGTGCCATTTTGTGCATTTGGCTTTACATGGGTACCAGAGAATTGATCCCAGGACTTAGGCTTTGCAGACAAATTCCTTAACTGCTAATCCATCTCTCCAGCCTTATATATACTTTTTATGGATGGAAAAGACAATATTACAAATATTTGCTATGGCATAATATCCACTTTATTGTGTGTGCAAGGAAAAATATCAAAATTAACTGTATGCGTGTAGAAATAGGAAATAAATCCTCTCTTTTGCCTAACAAAAGGAAAATAATAAATGAACCACATCAAGTTTTAAAAGTAGGATTGGGGAGATAGCTTAGTGGGTAAACTGAGCAAACTCAGAGGATCTGAGTTCAGATTCATTGTGTCTCCATAAAAGCTAAGCATGATGGCTTATGCTGTGACCGTAGTGTGGGGGAGGTGGAGACAGGAGGATCTCTGGGGCTTGCAGGTAGTTAGTCTAGCAGGATAAGGTGAGCTCTAGGTTCAGCCAGAAGTTCTGTCTGAATAAGGTAGAGAGATACTGAGCTGAAGACACCTATTTATTCCTCTGGCCTCCATATGCACATGTTCACACACACATACATACACAAACATACACATACAAAAAGTCTCAAGTTTTGCAAGTATGTTCTTGAAATACATGGGGATATCCCCTATAGAATTCTTGTCTGGCATGCACAAAGCCCTGGGTTTAATCCAGCACTGCATACACTGGTCATTATGTACCTATAATACCAGCACTTGGGGGATGGAAGCAGGTCAGTCAGAATTTTAAGGTCATTGTTGGCTACCTAGTTAGAAGCCAGCCCAGACTACATGAGATCCTTTTCGGAAGGAAGAAAGGAGGGACATATTACTTGCTTCTGGATATTGTCTGAAAACCTGCCTACAGGTTAAAGTAGGCCTGTGTTTCTTCAGATTTACTTGTTACCAGATCTTTTATTTATGTTTTTGTTGTTTTTTTGTTTGTTTGTTTGTTTTTTCGAGGTAGGGTCTTAAAGATGTTTTTTGGGGGGGGGTGTTTGTTTTATAAAAAACATAAGGTACGGAAAAAAAAATTTCTAGTTCTGTTGTCCATAGATAGCATTTGGTTGTCTTTTTATATACCCCCGAGTCTTTATTGTATATTTGAGGCCAGTCCCAAGCTGGCCTCAAACTCATAGTGATCCTCCAACCTCTGCCTCCTGAGGGCTGGGATTAAAGGTGTGTGCCATCATGCCCTCACCAGATGGTTTTTGTTGTTGTTGTTGTTGTTTGTTTTTTGTTTTTCGAGGTAGGGTTTCACTATAGCTCAGACTGACCTGGAATTCACTATGTAATCTCAGGGTGGCCTCAAACTCATCCTCCTACCTCTGCCTCCCTAGTGCTGGGATTATAGGCGTGCGCCACCAAGCCTGGCTCACCAGATGTATTATATTCTGTTTTTATATACCAAAGTAAAGGTGAAATTAGCAGCTTTTCCTTCTGAAACCTTTTTATTTTTTTTAAAGCCAATTCAGCAGTTGATCTTAAAGAATGTGTAAACTCTATGATTAAACCGTCTGACCTGACATCTAAAAGGAAGAGTTTGTAAGCAAAATACTATTTAGATAGAGGTGGCAGCATAAGTAATGCTTATATTTAAAAACCTGTCTCATGCTGAATTGCTGAAATGGATGTTTGAACTCTACAGCCAGATGATGTGTACTACTGTGGAATAAAGTACATCAAAGATGATGTCATGCTAAATGAGCCTTCTGCAGATGCCCCAGCTGCTCGCTACCAGACAATTGAAGAAAACATCAAGATCTTTGAAGAAGATGAGGTTGAGTTCATCAGTGTGCCAGTGCCTGAGTTTTCAGACAGTGATCCTGCCAACATTGTCCATGACTTTAACAAGGTGAGCCAAGTATGCAGAATCCTGAAAATATGGATTCTTCATGCTTTTTATAATTTTACTTTTTAAAAAAATGGAGAATCCAAGCATTCCTTTAATCCAATCCCAGTGCCAGGGAGGCTGAGGCTAGAGAATCACAAGTTTGAGGCCAGCCTGGTCCACAAAGCAAAACAAAACTAAGCAACTAGAGTTGGGATTCTGTACCCAAAAGACTTAGCTTTTTTTTCTTGTATGATGCTGTGCTTTCTCCTATCCCTTGCCTACTCTTAGAACCCAATACCTGGCTTTTGTTCCCTTGGAAACAAATTACTACTATTTGTTACCTGATTCTAGCCATATTTACTTCGAAAATGTGTTCACATTTCCTCATACAATTTCAAAATTCAATAATAAGTTCTCATTTTATATATTCTACCACCTTTTTAACTTTTTTATGTAGTATGTCAGAGTTGAATTAAATAAATTTACCTGGCTCTAACATTTTACCATATTTCCTTTATTTTTATGTCACTAAGTACTTAGCTCTTGTCTATTAAGCTTGAGCATGTTTTGTAAATCCCAAAATCATCACATTCAAGAAAATTATCTAGTTTATATTTAAATTTCTCTGGTGCTTTTGCTTGAACAAAGTGTTGTTTCTTCAAATTAGAATTCCAAGATGCAGAAGTTTACTTATTCCCCTTGTTTTCCATGTCTCTGCATAAGCTTGCCAGTGTGAATATTCAAGCATGTAACTAAAAGTAAGCTTTCTAAACATGTCATGTCTTAAATATATCTGATACACATTTATAAACCATTTTGAAAAATTGCTTAGCCAAAACAAACAGTAGCTAACATTTATTGCACTCTTGGAAATCCAAGTGCTTATGTGGTTTGGTTTAATTAAATCTTCAAAACCATTCTTTGAGATTTATGTTTCTCTTCTGGGTAATCTCATCTGAATCAAAGATGACATAATCATACAACAGAGTATTTTTTCTAAGGATAGCATTGGTATTTCAGATACATCGAAGAGAATTGAGTATTTATTGCAATGGATATAGAAGCTTACAGGATTTGAGTGAGGACCCTAAATATCTCAATCAGATGGTATTTGTAGTTCATTGTAATAGTTATTATAATTACTTACTATAGAAGTGAGCCTCTGATAAGAACTGTATTTACTAGCGATTTTTTTTTCTTTTCAATTCTTTTTTCCATGTCTATCTTACTAGGGTATTAATTTGTTGAAATGCAAGTGATTTATAAGTGTCTAAAGCCAACTCATTTTAATGATACCGGTTCTTAAAAGTTCATTTACTTCTTAAAAGTTCATTTACTTCTTAAAAGTTCTTATCTTGGAGATACACAGTAACTAGCCTAACTGAAATGTATCTCTTTATCTTCAGAAACTCACTGCTTATTTAGATCTTAACCTGGACAAGTGCTATGTGATCCCTCTAAACACTTCCATTGTCATGCCACCCAGAAACCTGTTGGAGCTCCTGATTAACATCAAGGTATAAAGATCTTACTGTCTCTGATTAGGTCGTGGAATTCCCTGTTGAGAAATTAGGTTATTGGAGCCCATCTTTCTAATATAGTCAAGAGTTTTACAAAGAACTAAGATGGGGGGGGGGTCCTTTTTTAATGGTTTATATTTTGAAATTAAAAACAACTTTAATATTTAACCTTTTAAAATTAAAAACATAGTTTGAAAACATTTATTTCATTATTTTAAAATTTCCTAAAGGACAGGAAAGTAAATATTAATTACTGAATTCTAATAACTCAGACAGTGTGATCGAGAATGGCTGTATTCCGTATAGCAGGGCACAAGTAATCCCAGCTATTTGGGAAGCTGGGGCAGCAGGATCACTTGAGCCCCAGAGTTTGGGAACTGCTTGGGCAACCTAGTGAGCCCCAATTCAAAACAAACAAAACTCAAAGCTGTATTATTTATAACAATTGGGCAAGTAGTTTCTAACCCTGTTAAAACTAAGAATTTTGTGTGTCATCTGTTTTTGTACTTTCCTCAGTGCAGTTTGAGATTGACTTGTAATGTTTTATGAATGCAGGCTGGAACCTATTTGCCTCAGTCGTATCTCATTCATGAACACATGGTTATTACTGATCGCATTGAAAATGTTGATCACTTGGGTTTCTTTATTTATCGGCTGTGTCATGACAAGGAAACTTACAAACTGCAACGCAGAGAAACTATTAAAGGTAATGCTATGTAATTTCAAAATGTTGGTGGAAAAATCCATTGTGCTACTTCATTTTGTTAACCAATTTAGGTGAACCCTAGTCATTGTTACCAATGTGATTGTCATAAGTGAAAAATAGTTGTATGTGTCATTATATTACTATTTCCAGATTTCATAGCATCAACTTAGTCTTAAATCTACTATTTTGATAGGAATGGGTCAGTGTGAAATGTCTTGAAGCACTAATACCTCACTTTCCACAGAGCTCCCCAATCTGAGTTCATCCCCACTGTGGCTTGGCCACACTGAGAGGGTCTCATTACTGAGAACATCTGAAGTTCAGCTTTTCACTTGTATCCTCCCAGGTCTGGATTCTCAGCTGCCTTTTCGATCACATTGAGGATAATCATAAGTTAGTTAGGAGATCAAAGCATTTACACAACTAACGTTATAGTTTTGCTATCACTCAACTTTTATTTTCTCCCCTGAACAATGTTATCAGTATGTCCCCATTTCCTTTCCATTATAAAAATAAAATATAAACCCATGTGACAGAACTACAGAAAGTATATAAGGGTATTTCTTGGGATTGTGTCACTAGTAAAAGTGTTTTCTGTTCTTTTGTTTTGTTTGATTTTTTTGAGGTAGGGTTTCACTCTAGCCCAGGCTGACATGGAGTTCACTATGTAGTCTCAGGCTGGCCTTGAACTGATGGTGATCCTCCTACCTCTACCTCCTGAGTGCTTAGTTTAAAGGTGTGCACCACCATGCCCAGCATCATTCTTTTTTTCTTCTTCTTTTTTTTTGTGGGTTTTAATACAAAACTGAACCTCAGTCTGATGAGTCATCTGAAATCTATTACTTGATTTCTTACATTTAAAAGTTGCCTTTGTAATTTGTCTTTCTTACTGTACAATTTTGAATTTCCACAAATGTACACATTGGTATACAGATACAACTGTGCTCAATTGTAGAGCATTTCCAATACTTAAGCTATAAATTTGCAAGTAATTTGGAAGACATTATTACTATTGCTATTCTTATGAAAATGTACTAGTTCAGAACAAACTTAAACTACAGAAGCTTATGGAATATAGAATGAAATATTTCTGTAGATCTAAAAATAACTAAGAATTAGTGTGACTATTTATTACTAATGAACCTAAAATTCTTCCCTCCCATACAGGTATTCAGAAACGCGAAGTCAGTTCTTGTGTCACAATTCGACATTTTGAAAACAAATTTGCTGTGGAAACTTTAATTTGTTCTTAAACAGTCAAGAAAAAACAGAAAATGTAACACCATAGCATAACTCACCCTTTGTATTGTGTGCAGTGATTATTTTTTAAATCTTTCATGTGAGTAGCAAACAGGGTTTCACTTTCATTAATTCAATTAAAACCATTATCTTTAAAAAACTATTTTCTTCTCTCAAAGTGTGGTGTCTTTTCTATTTGAGTAAATGTATGAGGTCTTAGGTAATACTTGATCATAAAACTTGGATATTAGGAAGAATATAAATTTCTTGAAATCATTTATCTGGAGTTTTATGATTTAATTATCCATTTTAAGAAGAGGGTTGTCTAAAGAATAATCATATGTTAAAATGGACCACAATGACTTCTTTCTAGTAAGCTTCCCTGCTATCTAGTTTATTATAGCATTTCAGCACTTATCTATTAATCTTCCTTTAATTAAAATGTGCAGTATTTTCAGTATTGCATTTAACTATTTAGAGTATGATTTTAATCTTGATGTTTTAATATCCTAGGCATCTGCTATAATAATATTTTAGAATGTTTGGAATTTAAGAAACAACTCATGTTACTAATTTGTATAATGCATATTTGCAATAGAATATAAATACCACAAAGTTCTTTGACTGGACTGTGTGTTGTTTTTCTCATACAATAAAACTGAAGAACTTGGTTCTTCATATGTTAAGACAATCCACATACAGAAAGAAACTATCTTACAAAAATCTAGTTCTCTATATGCAGTGAGTAAAATCACGAGTTTGTAAGAATAAAAATAAGCCATTGATAACCACATCATATTGGTGGATGCTATTAAAATAACATTTAAGACTCACAACAGATCTCTGAGGATTCTTTTGTGAGGGAACATTCATGGGGCTCCACCTATGTATCTCCACCCCAAAAGTCCCATCTCTCATGTCATCATCACCTTGAAGGTAAGGATTTCAACATGGATTCTGGGGTGGAGGGGCACTATATATGCAGATTGCACGGTACCTCATCTTTGTGTATTGGCACTTGTTGATTAAAGAGCACAGAAGTATGAAAGCAAGATTAAGTAAATCTTGGCAAATGGTTGGGACTTTGGTCACTCATCTGTGACACAGAAATGTAAACCTCTGTCTCAAAAGGTGGCTGAGGTCTGAAGAGATAGCTTAGCAGTTAAGGTGCTTGCCTGCAAAGCCTAAGTATCCCTGTACCGTGTAAGCCAGACACACAAGGTGGCACATGCATCTGGAGTTTTTTTGCACTGGCTAGAGGTCCTGGCATGCCCATTCTGTCTTCCTGCCTCTTTCTTTCCTTCCTTCCTTCCTTTTTTCTTTTTCTTCTCTCTCATAAATAAATGAAAAATATATTTAAAAGGTGGCTGATAAAATAATGAGTATGAAAGTACTTTGTCCAGCTCAGCTCACTTGTTGGCAGTTAATGCTGTTAGCAAGTAAACATTCATTTTTTTCAATGTGTGATGTTGCATTTCTTCCTTTCCTGGACCTTTTAAATATTTTAACACCCATTTTAGTAATTGAGTAAAAAAAAAAAGTACACAATGTCCTAAGAGGTGTTTATCTCACAAAGCAGAGCAGTGTAGACCTTAAAGAAACTCATAGATCATTGGATGGAAACAGTCCAAATTCTACTTTTCAGTGTGGCCTAGAGTTAATGCTGGGCTGAATCTGTAAGATTCTGGATGCCCCCTTTTTTTTTTTTTGAGAGTGAGAGAGGGACTTGCTGGTGCCATCAGCAGCTGCACTTGCACTCCATATGCTTGCACCACCTAGTGGACATGTGCAACATTATCTAGGATCTGGAGATTTGAACATGAGTCCTTAGGCTTTGCAGGCAAGCACCTTAACCGCTAAGCCATCCTCTCCAGCCCTGGATGCACTTTTAATAGTTCATTGTGCTCCATACTCCTTTTACTATGCATGATTTGCCATCCAGTTATAGAAATCCTGTTCTGTATTAGACACCATTCCTTGCATGATAATGCTTTGAGACTTCATTGTGTCTATTTAGAGAAAAGACAAACCCTTAATCCCTGTAGAGCTATCTTACTTTGTAGAATATCTTATCTAAAGTTATTGTCAGCTTTCTGCTCTCCAGGTCTTTAATTTTAATTCTTCTTTGAAGAAGAGACATAGTTTTGTCTCAGCACTCTTGAACAATTTTAAGCTTATATCATATTGGAAAACTATTAAGAACAAATTCAGATCTTTTGAACTATTTGGTGAGCTAATTAGTGAATGCAAATATTTTTGATGCCACTTGTGTATCCATTGGAGGGATACGAGATCCCGCACACTTTAATTTATTTGGCCTTGCAGATTTATCTTAAGCGGATAAATACTATTCTCCCTTAAAAATAGTGCCCTTAGGTTCCCTGCCATCTGCTCAACATCAAGGTTTGCACATGTCCTCCTTCCTCAGTGTATTTCCCTTTCCTGAGCCAATGGTAAAAGTTGTTTTATAATCTCATTTGCATTATACATTTCTCTTTTGTGGCATTGAATATGACTAAAGATACTAATTAACAGCATCTTTTTTGGTGGTATTGGGAATTGAACCCAGTACCTCATGCATGGTAGGCACACGCTGTACCACTGAGCTATACTCCAAGTCCTTGGCCTCCAGTCCTTGCACATATGTGAAGCTCGTATTTATTGAATGAATTACGTTGGAGGATAGGACACTTCATAAAAAACCTGTCTCTGAAAATCTAGACTGGCCTCAAGTTTGTTCACTGCAGAGCTGAGTTTAAGTTCTTTAGTGTTTGTTTTGCTGCATGTCGGGAAAAGTACATTTACTCCTAAGCCTTAACATCCAGCACTTGCTAGAGTTTTTTTTTTTTTTTTTTTTTTTACCATTTTTGTTCATATTCTTATCCTTTTCATGTTTGCCTTTATATAAGCTATTAGCCTTGTCTAAGTTTTTTCTTTATCTACCCTATGTCTTTCTCTATAGAAACAAACACTTCAGTAAGTTCTCATCTTTCACATACCCAAGATTAAGTCCTCAGTCCCATAATTGTTAATTTATGTTCCTATGCAATCCTCTATTAGTCCATTTGCAAAGTTCACTCCTCACCATGTTCTCAACATTTGGTATATGGTAGATCTTACCACTGAGTGCAATAGAAAAAGTAACACCTTAGTCAGCTATACCCAGGGAAAATAAGTACACTATGGGAGTCACTTAAAACCAAAGTATTCATTGGCAGACTTAAAAGTAGGCAGTCTTGGGCTGTAGGGATGGCTTAGCAGTTAAGGCGTTTGCCTACAAAGCCAAAGGACCCAGGTTCGATTCCCCAGGACCCACGTTAGCCAGATGCACAAGGGGGCACATGCATCTGGAGTTCGTTTGCAGTGGCTGGAGGCCCTGGAGCACCCATTCTCTATCTCTCTCCCTCTTTCTCTGTCAAATAAATAAATAAAATATTTTTTTAAAAGTAGGCGGTCTTGAACAACAAATTTTTGCCTGCCATACATTGTCAAATATGACTGCTAGAAAGCAACTAAATATTTGTTAACAAATGAAGGAACTCCATTTTTTGGTGAACTCACATAGCTGATAAAGCTTTTTTTTTTTTTTTTCATGCTGGTTATTTCAGCCTGGCAGGCCTCTTTTTTTTTTTTTAAGATCTATTCAGGTACTTTTAAATTTTTTTTAAACTTTATGTATTTGAGAGACAGAGAAAGAGCCAGAGAGAGGGAGAGAGAATGGGTGTGCTAGGGCCTCCAGCCACTGCAAATGAACTCCAGACACATGTGCCCCCTTGTGCATCTGGCTTACATGGGTCCTGAATAATCGAACCAAGGTCCTTTGGCTTTGCAGGCCTTAACTGCTAAGCCATCTCTCCAGCCCCTGGCAGGCTTCTTGTGCAATGGCATTAAATTTTTTATATGACAGAAATAGGTGGCTAATATATACAAATATTGCAAAAGATGTCTTCCACAAGGGTGGTACTTTGGGTCACATTCAAAAGGATACTGACGGTCTTTTAAAGCCTAATGATTACCAAAAGGCATGAGTACTAAGTTAAAAATGTAACAAGGGCTGAAGAGATTGTTCAGCGGTTAAAGGAGGTTGGCTGCAAAGCCTTGGCAACCCAGGTTTGATTCCCCAGTATCCATGTGGAACCAGATATACAAAGTGACTCATGCATCTGGAATTCCATTTGCAGTGGGCAGAAGCCCTGGTGCACCTCTTCTCTCCCTCTGTCTTTCCCTCTCTGCTTGCAAATAATAAAATGTATATTTGTAAATGTATAAGGATTTTTTATTTTTTAAGTTTAGAGAAACATTGTTGTAGTTACCTGTTGTTGGAGTTCACAACTGCAGGATGTCTTTTAGGGTAAGGTTTCAAACCCTTCCACATTACTTTTGCAAGATTAAAAACCACAGTTAGGCTTCTAGCAGCAACAACTCCATTCCATTTCTACCAGTTTTACTATTGCAGTTACCTTGTTGCTGGCACAAAGTGTCTGACCATAAACAGCTTGTGAGAGGAAAGGGTTTATTTTGCCTTACAGATTTGAGGGGCAACTGCATGATGGCAGGGGAAAGTGTGGCATGAGCAGAGACTGGACATCTCTTCCTGGCCAACTTCAGGTGGATAACAGGAGCAGGAGAGTGTGCCAACACTAGCAAGGGGAAGCTGGCTATAATACCTGTAAGTCTGTCCCCAAGGACATACCTCCAGTACGGCTCCAATTCCCAAATTGCCACCAGCTGGAATCCAAGCTTTTGGAATACAAGAGTTTTTGGATGACATTAAATTCAAATACCAATGGTATTAGTTTAAGAGAGAGAAGGAGAAAATAGTGCGAAAAGTTCCTGCCATGAGAAGGCAGGAGTGGGTAAAGCCCACTTAGAAATCTAAATTGGGGTCATTTATGAGTTCTGACTGGGAGCTGAGCTAAGCAGCCATGATGCCAAGTTTGTTTATTTTTCTTTAAAGATTTTTTTTAAGTATCTTCAATTTTTTTAAAATTATTTCAGACAGAGAGAAGGGGCACACCACGGCCTCTAGCCACTGCAAACGAACTACAGAAACATGTACCTCCTTGTGCATCTGGCTTACGTGGAACCTGGAGAATTAAACCTGAGTCTTTAGGCTTTGCAGGCAAGTGCCTTAACTGCTAAGCCATCTCTCCAGCCCAAGGATTTTTTTTAATTGTCACAAGACTGGCAGATGCTATTTGTATTTAGTAGATAGGGTCAGGGTTAAATGTATTTAAAGTAGTGAATCCTAAGCTGGGTGTAGTAGTGGCATACTCCTGTAATACTAGCATTCAAAAGGATGAGGCAAGAGTTGGAAGCCAGCCTAGGCTGCACATTGAGACTGACAAAAAGATGGGGAGTGGGAGGGAGTTGTACACAAATGTACATAAATGCTTCCCCTGCCTAAATTGTTAGTTAACATATTTGCTGAGAAGCAGACGGGCGCCTCAGAAAAGTTTTCAGAATGCCAGGGATGAAGGTATCCATTAGCCCCCCTCTAAATAGAGGCAGAATTCTTTCCTTCTGGGTAAAATGTGGCAAGTTTTTAGAACATTATTTGGCACCTATAATTAGCTAAGTATACATTTAGTAACTAATAAGCACATGTCTAGTTCTTTTGAACTCCAGAGAACATTACAGATTAACCCCTAATTATTGGATATCTAACTTCCATCACAAACACTGCTAAATATGTACAGAAAAGAGAGTGAGTCTCAAATCAAAATCCTATCCCTCTGGAAGGAGTCTGGTGCTCTGTGCAACCAGCTATTCTCTAGAAAATGACTATATCTTGGATGCCTTCCTTTGACTCTCCTTAGGAAGGCCTTATTTGAACCATAATTTAATACTCTATCTTGTTGAGGACTGACAGAAATAAAACCTAAATGTTCCTTCAACTTTTATGAAAGTATTTTAGTGAAAGAAAAAATACTGTATTCCATCTAGAGTCTCTTATCTATGCATTTTTTGCATGTGTGCACTCGTGTAATGTGTGTGTGCACATGCATGTATGCATGCATGTATTGAATGCACATGTATGTGCCCCTGTGGTACCCTGTATGCTCACCTGTAGCGGAACATCAGGTGAACTGCTCTAGCTTTCTGTTTGATCTTGTTTTGCACTGAGTCCCCTCTTATTAATTCCAGAGCTTGGGCCAGGAGAGTTTTATGAGTTTCTGCTCCCCTGCAGGACTGGGGTTACAGGTGCATGTGGCCATGTCCATTTGTTTTAAGCATAATCAGGAGATTTGAACTCAGGCAGTCTCAGGCCCTCATGCTTGTACTGTGCCATCTCTCCAGCCCTATAATTATTGAATGTGTTTGATTTTTTTTCTCTTCTGATCAGACCAGTTAAATTTTTAGAGCTAGATAATTTGCTTTCTTCTTACTTTTATTGATAGAAAACTCAAAACAGCTTTTTACTTAGATTAATTACTATCAGCATAGGCATTTAGTATTCAGCATTTTCCCGAGCTTTTATCTGCCCCTTAAGAGGCGTTTTTGGCCATGACCTACCATGATGCTGCTTTTTCTCCATGCCACCTATTATATTTGAAATATTACACACTTATTTTTGTATTTGTTTATTGTGTCTTGCCTGGTAAAATGTAAATTCTTTAAGATCAGAGACTATTTTTTTGTTCTATGTCCCGATCTCTGACAATAACACCTAGACACATTAAATATTCAAATATTTGCTGAATGAATTTTGCTCAGGTTTTTTTTTTTTTTTTTTTTTTGAGTTAGGGTCTCACTCTAGTCCAGGCTGACCTGGAATTCACTGTGCAATCTTAGGGTGGCCTCGAACTCATGGCGACCCTCCTACCTTTGCCTCCCAAGTGCTGGGATTAAAGGCGTGCACCACCATGCCCAGCCCTAAGTTTGTTTTGTTTTAAGACAAGGTCTCATGTATCCCAGGCTGGTCTCAAACATACTATGTAGCCAGGATGATCTTGAACTTCTGGTCCTCTTGCCTCCACCTCCAAGTGCTGGAATTATAGGCATGTCTCACCATACCCAGTTTTAGGCAGTGTTAAGGGTTGATACCAAGGTTTCATGCATACTAAGCAAGCACTCTGTTGACTGAGTTACATCTTAGCCCCTTGCTCAATTTCTTTTTTTTAAAAAAATATATTATATTGTATTTGTTTATTTGACAGAGAAAGGGGGAGAGGGAGAGAGAGAAGGGGTGCATCAGGGTCTCCAGCCACTGCAGACGAACTCCAGACATGTGTGCTCCCTTGTGCATCTGGTTAACATGGATCCTGGGGAATCAAACCTGGGTCCTTTCACTTTGCAGGCAAATGCCTTAACCACTAAGCCATCCCTCCAGCCCCTCAATTTCTTTATTAAGATTCTATGTAGCCTCCTTGTAAGAAATTAGCCTCAGTCACACATGGTGGTATATATCTGTAATCCTAGCCCTTGGGAGGTGAAGGCAGGAGGATTAGGAAAGGAGTTCAAGGACAAAAGATCTGGAGAGGCATTCAAGGCCAGTGTTAGCTTGCTTAGCATACATGAAGGCCATCTTGTACCACATTATATTAGAGAGAGAGAAATTGGCTTTATTTTATAGACTTCAGGGGCTACCAAAAATCAAACTTTTCTTTTTGGCATTTTTTCTTTCCTTTCAGTCTATAAGGATTTGAATGGCCATTGGACTGCAAGTTACATACACCTCAGACTTGGTTATGTTGCTGTGTTATGAAAGTAAACTCGACAGTGTCTTTAGTAAAGTAAAAAAAAAATCTGTGGGCTGGAGAGATGGCTTAGTGGTTAAGGCACTTGCCTGCGAAGCCTAAGGGCTCTTGTTCGAGTTTCCAGATTCCACATAAGCCAGCTGAACATTGACGCAAGGGCACAATGTCGCACATGTGCACAAGAGGGCGCACATGTCTGGAGTTCAGTTGCAGTGGCTGGAGGCCCTGGTGCGCTAATTCTCTCACATTAAAAAAAAAAAAAAAAAAAAAAAAGTTACCTTATGTTGTTACCTTCTCACTTCTAGAACAAAGCAACTGACCAAAAACAACTGATGGGAGAAAAGTTTTAATTTTGGCTTACATCTCCATGGGAAGCTTCATGATGGCAGGGGAAAAGCATGACATGACCAGAGGCTGGGCATCACCTCCTTGCCACAGCAGGTGGAAAATAGCAACAGGAGGGGCAGCCAGTCTCTGGCAAAGGTACCTATAACACCCCTGAGTTTGCCCTCAACAACATATCTCCTCCAGCAAGGCTTTACCTCCCAGATTGCTACCAGTTGGGGTCCAAGCATTCAGTCCACATGAATTTATAGGGAACATCCTATTCAAACCATGACTCCTCTTTTTGGTTAAGGGCTGTCTCCTATTTGCTGAGGGCATAACACCATTTTTTTTTCTATTTCAAGGTAGGGTTCACTCTAGCTCAGGCTGACCTGGAAATCATTCTGTAGTCTCAGGGTGGCCTCAAACTCATGGCAGTCCTCCTACCTCTGCCTCCTGAGTGCTGGGATTAAAGGCGTGCGCCACCATGCCCAGCATAGCACCGTATTTTAATGCCTGAAGTTCAGATTCCTTCTATGGTGGGATTTCTTTGAATGTGATAATGTTGAATCAGCTTGGAGGGGAAAAAAATGGCAGTGAAGGGTGCATTGAAGTGCATACTGATTAATAAGTAAAGGTCCTTTTGGAGATGGCACTCTGAGAAAAGTTCTGCTTATTTTCAAATCTAACATTTAGCAGTCTGGGTATGTTGCAGTCAGGTTCACATTGCTGGTAGAAATCATGCAACCAAGACCAGCTTGTGGGGGGAAAAAGAGGTTTATTTTGGCTTACAAGCTCGAGGGGGAAACTCCATGATGGCAGAGAAAATGATGACATGAGCAGAGGGTGGACATCACCCCCTGGCCAACATAAGGTGGACCATAACAACAAGAGTATGTGCCAAACACTGGCATGGGGAAACTGGCTATAACACCCATAAGCCCGTCCCTAACAATACACTGCCTCCAGGAGGCATTAATGCCCAAATCTCCATCAGCTGGGAATCTAGCATTCAGCACACCTCAGTTTATGGAGGACACCTGAATCACACCACAACAGGGCAGATTTAAGTATTAGAGAGATTCATAAGTAGAAGCCTAGAGCTATTTCTCACTGATTCATCCCAATACACAATTTTATTGTGCCCAGCATATCAGATACTGACTTTTTAAGTCAGCCTTTCATTATAATAAAATATTTTCTACTAAGTGACCCAGAAAATCCAGCTTCCTAGTGGTTAGTAACATGTAGTTGTAGTAGACAGCTACAGGTCGCTGAGATGAACTTCCAGATCAGGCAGAGTTATGGAGGAAGGGATTTATTGAAGCTTCCAGATTCAGGGAAGTTCCATATGGCAGAAGAAGCTGGCCTGCTTTCACAAGTCTGAGCACAGAGAGAGAGGGAAACCCAAGCCAAAACCCTAAAACCATACCACAAACAAGCAGACTTCAGGAACTCCAGGGACTTTGCATATCTTTAGATTGGAATTTCAAATCCATCACCACACTAAAGGGCTGGACCCTAAGATGCACCCACTGACATCTCCTCTAGCCAAGTGGCTGGAAATCTAAATTACAAACTATAATAAAACATTGAATGTGTTGGGGGCCATCTGTTCAAACCTACCACATTTTACTCCTGGCCCGCAATATGTTTATAACCATCTTACACTGTAAGTTGTATTCAGTCCAATTTTAAAGGTCTGCACAGTCTTTATCAACTTAAGATAGTTCCAAAGTCCCAAATCTTAAATCTGAGATTTAAGATTGTGTCTTACCTGTGAGTCCTGTAAAATCAAACAAGTTACACACTTTTAACATAGAAAGGCACAGAATAAACGTTTTTAAACTGGCATAAGGCATAACCGGGAGAGACTAGAACAATATAACTCAACCATCAAGCAAACATTAAACTTTTGCAGTTCAAGTCCAGTATCATAACCAGTGACAGACAGTCTCCAGATTTTCCAGTTCCACCCCTGCAGCTGGGCTGATAGCCAGGGAAAACTTCCATCCCTAGCCAGCAACCTCCATGGTATCCGTTGTACAGCTTTGGTATGTCTAAGATGTCTTTAGGTTTCTATGTAAACCACAGTCTATCTTTCAATGGCTTTGCCAGCTTATCACGTTCATCATGCCCTGCTTCATGACACAGTGGCTCCTGGAACCATGTATAATTCATGACTATTCCATGGATTTCTTTTTTTTTTTTATGTTTCTAAAACCAATATACCAGGTTTGCAGGACACAGCCATATTCTTAATTCAGGGAGGAAATAAATCATAACCCTGAAGAGCAGGTTCCTTTTCCACTCAACTCTTTCCAAAAGAGTTTGCATTCCTATCATAGTCTTTCCTCGGGTATCCTTTCCATTGTTTTAATGTAAAGCAGTGTTAGGAGCAATAATTAGGAGTAAAAATGGGGCACTCACTCAGCAGCGACAACATCACTGTGGCAACCAGGGGCCACAACCAGAGATCTCTGCATGCTGATATGTGAATGACCTAACCCTAAGGTGGCTGTCAGCAGCAAAGATGACTGAGGAAAAAATGGGTGTAAAAACCCCAGCAACAGCTCAGAACACTGTCACTCAACTCAGGCAGACTCCAAGTCCCTCTGTGTTGATATCCGCTGCTAGAAGCAGCCCATGGGACCCCCTTGGCATCCTGGCATCAGAACCCGAAAGCCAACTGCGGGCCAAGTGACATCGCAAGTGAGTACCTCAGGGGTTTAGGCTAGTTGAGAGGATAAAAGAGAAAAGGCCCTGGCTTAATTGTGTGTGAAGAGTGAAGGAAGTGTGGCAACTGCATTAACATAATCTGCCTCTTAACTACTGAGTTTAGCGCTCCCAATGGGTGACATAATTGGCAGAATGAGTTAAGGTGGAACTAAATTACATGTTTTTCTGGGTGCAGTTGGCATAAGGCAAACCATTACCCTGGCAATAAAGTTAGTTTCTTTCTTTTTTTTTTTTTTTTTTTTTTTGGTTTTTCGAGGTAGGGTCTCACTCTAGCTCAGGCTGACTATGGAGTCTCAGGGTGGCCTTGAACTCATGGCGATCCTCCTACCTCTGCCTCCCGAGTATAAAGTTAGTTTCTTGAAGGGGTTTCTCCTTACCCCTCCATCACAGTCCTCCAATGACGTGAGCTGCAGCTAGCCACACGGTGGCGCCGTAGTTCTATTTGGGCACTGGAGCTTTCATGGAGATGGTGGGGTCACTCAGAGGGAAGCAGAGTGAGTGCCACCCAGGGAAGTGTACAGACCCTACAACCACGTGGATGCAGGGGCCCACCCTGGACGAGAGGCAAGACTCCTAAGATGGCACAGGCTTGTAAAAGTCCTAAGACTGGGTAGCTGGAGCGGGCCCACGGCACTCAGGCACAAGCAGCTGCCATATGGGAAACTGGTTTGCCAAATAATACTCAGATTGTCTGAAAAAAAAAAAATTGTAAACCCTAACCTCAGAAATATACAGTGCAAATTCCTGTAGCTGGTACTTCAGAAAGAAGTCCGTGAAGTTCTTATTTAGCCTTGCCACAAAATGTACCACCTTAAGAAATGGTGGAGACAAAGACACAGAGAGCTAGGAGCTTAAGCCACAGTCAGAACAGAGAAAAACATTAAAAAAAATAGTTGAATAAAAATTACCTGGGTATGAGAAAGGGACTAAGATAGAAATTCCGCTCCACAAGCCAAAAGTTGTAGAACCAATCATAGCTTGAGCTAAGAAAAAGGAAATACCGCCATTTTATGTAAAATTACAAATGATATTGAAGAAGACAGAAAGAAAGGAGAAAAAAAAACTGGCCCTACAAGTGTTTTAGAGATGTACAAATAACCCATTCTTGAAGGATGCCGTTGAAGAATGGGAAGGGGACAAAAGCACTGCGGCTAGCCTACCAGTTTCAACTCAGAAGTGGTGGATACTGCCCGCAGAGCTGACAGAGGCCTGGAAGCGGAAGTAGAACAAATACTGGAAACCGGAACTTTAACTAGAGCAGAATTACAAACATACAAGCAAGAGTTTGCTCAGAGAGCAGAAAAAGGAGTCACTTATGTAACTAGAATTTGGGGAAAAGGCGGTGACACATTAATTCTGAAGGCAGATGAAATGCGTAGCCTGGCCAGCATAATGGAAAATCCACATATTCACAAACGTCTTAGCACAATCCTTGAGGAGCCGGCCAGTGATCAACATTCGTTGTTTGCTTGGACAGTGCTTGTGTGGGCCCATGCCTTCCCCAGTTAAGATTTTGTAGCCTTTGAGGCTGAGGAACAGTGGAGGACTATGCAAGAAGCCATGGAGCTATGTCGCAAGTTAGGGATGTTATACAAGATTTATAATGTTTGGATAATTACCCCACAAGCGGCACCATTCACACCAGGAATGAAGACAATGGTGATAAAGGGGCACCTCAGCATATAAGAATGACCCTGTCTACAGCCCTGGCTATATGTCAAACTATAGTCACAGCAATTGAGTTCTTTAAGCAAACAAGAGAGTTAGAAACTACTAATAAGGTGGTGGTGACTTTAACTGCTAAGCCTACACAGGCAAGAGCCACCTTTATGGTCCAAGAACGCAACCCAATGGCACAATCACGTAAATGTCCCTGATGTAATCAAGGACTGTGTAAATGCAGGAGAGAAAAAAACAATTGGTGGGGCCCCTGGGGATGTGATGTTCCCCAGGGGCTTTTCTATAACATCAGGCCATTTGGGGGCCACCACCCCTGAGAGCAAGAGAGGACCTTGTTATCAGACAGGCCCAGCAGGCAAGGGCCATGCATGCCCCTGAAACTCATCATGGGGTATCCAAGGGGGCCACGCAGGACCTCTGCCCCTATGCGCAGCTAATAAGAGACAATCTTCACTGCTTCACATTTCTGGTGGACACAAGGTACCAAGTTATGATAATAACTAGCCTGCCAGCCCATGAAACTGGAAAGGAAATAGAAATTGAAGGCATCTACCAAACTAGCCAGAGAGCTCCCATAGAATAAATTTTAAAGTGGTTGATACCAATATACCTTGCAATGCTGTTTATATGTCAGCTCCGACAGACATATTAGGGATGGATATGGTAAATATGATCATCCCTCAATGGATACCACATAAGTGGTTAAAGGAGGCCAATGCACTGCTGAATACTGTCCACCTACTGCAAATAGAACTACCAAAAGTCCCTCCGTCTTTTACTAAACAATATCCATTGAAAGGAGGGCATGAGGAAATACTGAGAATGTGAAGAAACTTTTAGAGGAAGGTATTAGTGAATGCACCCAATCCTTTTCATATAATAGTTCGGTATGGCTGGTGAAGAAGCCTAATGGGCAATACAGGTTTACAGTGGACTACAGAAATTTAAACACAAAAACACCAGCCATGCCTGGGAGTTGACCTGAAGTCGTGGAAATTTTTAACAAAATTAGAAATTTCAGTGCACAATATTTTGCAACGGTGGGTTTGTCAGACATGTTCTTCTGCATTCCTCTGCGTCCTAATAGTAGAGAATATACTACATTCACATGGCAAAATAAACAGTACCAGTTTACTAGAGTCCTGCAGGGATATCACAACAGCCTAATCATTGCATTTATCAGTCTGCAGTGGAGCCTAGATAAGGTAAAACATTCACCTAATATCCTGATATTAACTAATGTGGATGACATAATTGTTTGTGGGCATACCAAGGAGAAGGTGCAGGAAGTGCTAGATGTGCTAGTCAAAACTTTGAAAGGGGATGGATAGATGATTAATAATGAAAAGGTCCACCCTCCCCCCCCCCCTGCCCAGACACTAGTGTTAAGTTCTTAAGGATGATTTGGACCAGTGAGAGCCTCAAGATTCCCTCTGGTGTTAACAATAAAATTGCTAATTTTAAACCACCTGAAAATAAACCACAAGGCAGCATTTAATTGGTTTATTTGGATATTGGTGCCTCCATATACGAAATTTGCAATTACTATTGAAACCACTATGTGATGTCACCAGAAAGGCTGCTGACCTCCAGTAAGAAGAGCAACAACAAGCTTTTGATCAAATAGGTGCATATATATCTGAGTTTTGTCAACTATATACTATCCAATCTGAGGATGACATATATGTATATACTGTTTCTTAACAATTATGATAATGAGCATTTTTACTAAAAACCCAGAGGGAATTAGACGACCAGTGACATTCTATTGCAAAAGATTTCCATTTTCAGAGAATAAGTATTCCTTCTTTGAAAAATTAGCATGGACCCTGTATGAGGCGTTAAGGACATTTAGCCCCAATATCCAGGATCAATGCCTAATAGTTAGAACCCCAGTGCCCCTGCTGGAATGGGTGCACATGCCAGGCGAAGCCTTGGCTGGAACGAAAACAGAGCCAAAAGTATTACAAATGGAAATAGCACCTTCAGGCATTTATTAGGGACCATACAGTGTCAGCCAAAGGGGACATGCCTGGCTGGATAGAAGAGTTAGCACAGCTACCTCTTAAACCCAGGCTGTCATTCATTGTGAACACCCCTCCCCAAAGAGAGGCATCTATCGGAACATGGGGGACTACCAAATGGGACCCTAGGCAAATAAACACATGGTTCACAGATGGATCATCTGCAAATATGGGGAGGGGGCAAGCTGTGATGGAAATCTGCAGTCTAGAGATCATCTGATGGGTATATCCTGACGGATGAGGGGGTGACAAAGTCCGCACAGCATGCAGAAGTGCACGCAGCCTTGCTGGCATTACGTCAGTCAGCAAAGGAAGGAAAGCAGTTAATCCACATTTACTCTGACTCATGGTACCTGGTTAATGGAATAGTCCTCTGGTTGGTTAAGTGAAAACAACTAATTTGAAAATCAATGGCAGGGATATTTTGTCTAAGGAAGATTGGATAGAGATTAGTAAATTGGCAGAAGGTATAAAAGTCCTTATAACACATGTGAACACACACATGGGTAGGCAAGACACCACTAATATTCATAACAATAAAGCAGACCAGTAAACTCAAATTATGACTCTAAGAATTACAAATAAAGCCCCATGAAAGATTATAGATAATAGAGATTTGTGCATGATGCTTAAAGGCCCTAGGCAATGGCAAATAGTACAGGAAAATGAGGTACCAATTAGTAGAGAGGAATTAATAAAGCTGCATAAGACTTTGGGACACTTGGGAACACACTCCATGTTTACGTGGATGCAATGCAAAAATCTACTGGTAACTTGGCAGAAATGTAAAAGGAAATTACCCCATGTGAGGACTGTTCTAGAACTGAGTTGAATTTTAGGCGTAACCTGCCTAGTGATATCTCCAAGCCTGAAAGATTTAATTATGATATTCAGATTGATTTTATTGGCCCTTCATCTTCTTTCCATAATCAAGATGTGTATACTATCGTAGACATTTGTATGGGTTTGGAAAGTGCCAAGGCATGTGACAAGCCAAATCAGGTCATAACCATTTATACATTGTGGACTTGGATTGTACAACATGGGACCCCCATGATAATTACTTCAGATCAGGGATCTCACTTTACAGGGAGTGTAGTACAAAAATGGGCACACACAATGGATATACTCTGGGATTTTCACCTACCATATAACCCAACAGCAGCCGGGAATTTAGAACATTTTAATGGCCTTTTAAAACATAAACTTCAAACATTAGTTAAAACCCCTTTTAAAAAGACATTGAAAATAGCCTGTTTTGAGTTAAACTCCAGATATAAACAGCACAGAGTCAGCCCCTTAGAGGAGGTATATGGGCATGGGGTCATTGACCTACCCCAAATAAGTGATAAACCTGTAATGTTATTACCACACAAAATTACACAGCATAATGCTAACAAGTCTCTCTCCCCACAGGAAATTGTGGCACCTGGTGATACAAACACAGTTTGGACAACAGGAGTAAATGGCTATCTATGCATGATGAAATTAAAAGATAACATTGGACGTTATTCAACATGAAAATAGTAGGACTAATTAGCTGGGTCATAGGCGTAGTGTGTACATTGATAGTAGTGGCCCCGCTGCTGGGACACTATTCCTTCTGTGACAACAGAAAATATAATAATGAGACCACTCAACATGACATATGATGCCACCTACATGTTTGTACATGATGGCAAACAACAGAAATGGTTATACTTTGCCAACCTGACTGTACCAGTATTTTTTGCAACAGAATCAACAAAACCTGCAATGCCTTATAAGGTTGCAAACCCAACTTCCTCCCTTTATGAGTACTCTTATGTTCTTCTTTGATCTGGCTCAAGCATGACCAACAGGTGGCATCACGGATGCAGATTTCTTCCAACAGACAGTTAGAACTTTATGTGATGCCATCCACATTACAGCAGAAAATTCATCTACACTTTACGCTGTACCTTTGGATGTGCATATGAACAATCAGATAATACATTATAAACCATGCAGGAATTAGAGTAGCACGAATTACAACATGTCTGCAATTAAGTACATCTTTCCCAGACTGGATGTCACCCAATGGCCTTTCCAAAGATTTGACCCATTGGACAGACTACAAGTGAGGTACTCCATTAAACAAGCTGACCAGAAAACTGCATTGGTGAAACTTGGCTGGAATGTGGTTTAGATCTTGACTCATTTCCTTCTAGCATCACCATGATCTCCTGTACTATTTCTATATGATTTTGCCTTTACCTAGAGTGCAAAAATGGGACTTATGGATTTAGTGACTCATTCACCTTTCATCAACATTTCCTTCCTATTGATGATGAGAGACACCAGGTATGAGTTTGACTCAATATGGACTTTCCCAATATCATTTAAAACTTGTGACATTAAAGATGATGGTGATTTTTTTTTTTTTTGCATCCTAGATAGAGCTGGATTCAACCAGTCACATAAGTTCTTTACAGCCCATTACAAGGCAACAGTTTTGTGAGCAATGGTCTTGCTAGATCCATCTAAAGTCACAGAGGCACTGATGTTGGTTCCTGACCTATCAACTCCAGTAAGACTTGTAGTTCAACTTCATATACAACCCATTACAGTGACTTTTCTTTTTTGAAAGGACTGGGCGTCACCTAAGGGGCTGTGCCCAGAACAGCCTCTTCCAGTATTTTCCTACTCTTCTACTAATGATGGTCAGCAAGGAAGCCACTTCAATTCTTGGCAGTTGGTACATTCATAGCGGGCGCAGCTATAGGCACTAGCATTGCATCAGCCTTGATGGCACCCATACAAGCAGATACCATATTAAACATCTGACACAGGAACAGGCACAAACAATTATAGCATTGCCAGATGCTCTGCAGACTGCTCATGCTTTAGTCACTCAAAGGCAGAGCAAAGTACAACTATTGCAGGAATCTATGAAGTCATATGTAAAGTCTACTCATGAGTCCCTGGATGATTTATTGACACTTGTTAAGGACACCAGAGCCACACAATGGTGCATGCAATTTCAATTACTTATGAATAAGCTTGAAATGAATTGAATATTTTGTTCTCTACTGGCATGGGTGCAGAAACCCTGACACTTAAATCTATTCTGGATGGCCACAAAATGTCATATTGTGAAAATGGCATATGTGTAATCAATTACCTATAGGTCTTTCTGGACAGAGTAGTACTTGCATAGCTGGCCATGCCATTACCACAAAAGCTGGGTAATGTGTTTGTCCAACCTATATGATTATACATCTGGGCAAACATTTCTAACAAAACCCAGAATTATCCTTTAGACGACACTTTGCATCTTGGGGCTAATACCCACGTAGCCACCAAACCTCTGCTTACTGACTTACAGATTTCAGGAGTCTCGTTGACCACCTTTTATAACATCGTGAATGATCTAGGTACCTTTGTATTCTCAATTTGTGGAGCTATGCCATTTAACATCACCACTTATTTTTCCAATGTTACATCATGGGAATACTCGTCATCCTATGGCAGTTACCAGAAGGATGCCATTTGGCTTCCAACTCGTATAAAGTGACCGCCTACTTCTCGACTAAGTCCATGACTTGTATCTCCACAATAACAGTATCACAATCTCACATCTTTGATTCCACAATGTATGAAGCTAATCAACTAAGTGATGCCAAATATTATAGGGAGGCAGAAGCCTCTATACAAAAGTTAGCAGACCTCCTACAGCATAACCAGAGACAGTTTACCAACATGGACAATACTATCAAACAATATTTCCAAAACTATGATAAACAGGTCAATCATATGTCTCATGTGGTGTATGCTTTATAGACTGACACTCTGGCCTGGGTCTCTAAGGTTTGAGACATTGGACACTGCACCTGTTTGGACACACTTGGAAGACTGGCTTGCCTGGATACAACATGCATTTGGACTTGGAACCCGCTTCACTGGTTTAAACAACACCTTTATGCATGTGCTGGCATTGTTGCACTACTTGTTTGTTTGAGGATATTGTTTTTGTTTGCAGATGAGGATTACACAATATAATTAATAAAAAGATCAGCTGATCCATAGAAACCGCTTTGGAGCATTCCTAATATGAAATATCTTTCCAAACACAGGTTTTGTCCTGTACGTTTGGGAGATAGACTTTTTAAACAATGTTGGAAACGTTGCTTGGACTATGAGACTAGATGTATATTACATCGATTGATAGGATACACCCCATCACCTACTTGCCACTTTTGTAAACAGAGATGGTTGATAGTTATTGGCATCAGGCATGAACAAAACAATTCTTTCTTTACTACATTTTTGTGCCATATCCTTCACCACAATTTGGCAATACATATTAGCCAACGGCATGAGCAAGTGCCTGTGGTAATGGTCAGATTTTTTGGTATCCTTGTACATCTCCAATAGACGTTACATGTATCCTGCTATGATCCAACAGATAATGAGACATGACCCTGATTCTGTTAGCATCATGCATAATTTCTCTTAGTGTTCTATGGAAACTACTGATAAGAACCTACCACTTCCTGTTAGATCTTTGGAGGAATATTGCTTGAGGGAGCTGGTATGATCCTTTGCTAAATTTTGTTTTTTGATTCAACTTTCTGCTTCTTTGGCTTGAAAATTGTACCAAGTCTTTTATTGAATATAGACTATTGAAACACCCTCATAATGTGATACATTGAGTTGTTGTAAATTAGTGTTATAATATGATTGTTTAGTGTGTTTTTCAACTTTGCTATGGATTTGCAATATGTTGTACTTTAACTTTTTGAGGATTTTGATGCCCCTCCAACCCCTAGGCTTGGGGCATCACGAAGTAGGATGTTAGGAGCAATAGGTAGGAGTTAAAATGGGGGCACTCACTCAGCAGTGACAACACTGAATGTGTAATAAAACACTGAATATGTTGGGGGCCATCTATTCAAACTACCACTAGTGAACACCCATATGCACTGATTATGGCCCAGTGCTCAGCCCTAAAGGAGGTTGAAAGTAGTATCAACCTGGGTCTTGATTCAAAAGTGAATAATATACTTGGCTGTCCTTCTCCATAAGTACATTGCTTTCATTGGAAGAAAGATGCTCACTTGGAAAATTTTTATATTTCTTTTTTGTAACATGGAAACAGCATTATTATTATTAGATTGTGGTAGAATATTTGATATTTACATTTTTGTCTCTACTCCTTTTAGAGCCAAACATTTTGGAGCCAGGCTCATGCCTGGGAGGCTGTGGATCTTCTGTATCTGGATCATCCTGCCCAAGTACTTGAAGAACATGATCAGCAAGATAGCTCTTGAAAGCATAGAGGCATTTCACCACCAAATTCTGGTTAGAAGTAATAAACAAAAACAGTAATAAGCTTTGTAAGTGGTCAAGTATATATACAGAGTGAAATCTGAAAAGTCAAAATTCATGTGGATCCTGGAAAGACTTTGCTAAAGACTTGTGTGTATCAAGTTTAAGCACAGGGAGTTGAGCCAAAGATGTGGAGGACCAGTTTTGGTTGATCACAAAGCTACACACACAAGGCATTGCAAACAAGGAGAACTTAAACATTATGGAAAAGTCACAAGAGGTCAGAGTGACAACAACTAGAAGCTCATGACAAGTTATGACCTGTGGACCTATTATTTTTCAAGAATTACCCTGAGTATTATACAGATGCCTTGAGCTTCCTGTTCAAACATTACTGACCAGCCATACCTTATTATACAGGCATTGTGGCAACTTGACATGAGGACAAGCAAGGCAGTGGGCTCAGAAAACCTATTAACCAACTTCCTTTTTGTTTTTTAGGATCGCATACATTTTTGATTTTTTATTGGAAGAACTTTCAAATGTAAACACAAAAATAGAAACAGTATGCATTTCTCATAAAGCCATCTCTCAGGTTTACCAATTAACATTTAGTCTTTCTCAATATAAATCCCTTTTTATTGTTTGCTTCTATAGCATTTTAAAGCAAATTTCAAATACTGTTTTACACATAGATATGCAATTCTTTGTTTTTCTTTTTTTGTTGTTGTTTGTTTTGTTTTTTTGTCATTGTTTTTTGAGGTAAAGTCTTGCTCTAATCCCAGGCTGACCTGGAACTCAGTATGAAGTCTCAGGCTGGCTTTGAACTCACAACCATCCTTCAACTCTGCCTCCCTAGTGCTGGGATTAGAGGCATGCATCACCATGCCCAGTTGTTTCTTTTTTAAAAACAAAATCAGGGCTGGAGAGATGGCTTAGTGGTTAAGAGCTTGCCTGTGAAGCCTAAGGACCCCGGTTCAAGGCTCGATTCCCCAGGACCCACGTTAGCCAGATGCACAAGGGGGCGCACGCGTCTGGAGTGCCTTTGCAGTGGGTGGAAACCCTGGCGCGCCCATTCTCTCTCTCTCTATCTGCCTCTTTCTCTCTCTGTCTGTCGCTCTCAAATAACTAAATAAAAATGAACAAAAAAAATTTTTTTAAACAACATCACAGTAATATTCCTTCAAAAAATTAACAATCAGCTAACAGAAAATCTGGATTCAAAATTCTTTCTGGGATTAAAAATGACCTTTTATAGTTTGTTTGTGTATGTGTTTCTTTTCTCCTTGCTATGACAAAGTACCTTAAAGAGCAAGGGCTTATTTTGCTTGCAGTTCCTGGGCATATAGCTCATCATGCTGGGGAAGGCATGGCAGCTAAATCTTGTCAAGTTGGCAACTAAGATTACCATTAGAGTTTGTTTGAACTGGTATGGCTCCCACTGTGACTTCTATATAAATTGTATCTGTTTCAACCTGTAAGGTCCCCCCCCCTTTTTTTGGCTATTCCAGTGAGAGAGATATATAGCATCTATCTATCATTTGTCATTTAAATCTATTTTATTTACTTGTGAGAGAGAGAAAGAGGCAGATAGTGAGAATGGGCATGTCAGGAGGACCTCTAGCCACTTCAAACAAACTCCAGACACATGTGGCACCTATGCAGCTGGCTTATGTGGGTTCTCGGGAATTGAACGTGGGTTCTTAGGCTTTGCAGACAAGTGCTTTAACCGCAAAACCATCTCTCCAGCCCTCATTTGTCATTTTTGAGACAGTTTCATGAAGCCCAAGCCAGCCTCAAACTTGCTACGTATCTAAGGATGACCTTGAAATTCCTGATACCCCTGCCGCAGGTTCTGAGTATTGGGGTTACTGGTATGCACCACCACACCCATTTAGGAAACACAGTTTGAGTCCCGGGCATGTAGTGGTTACTGTTTTTTTTGGTGGGGGGTGTTCAAGGTAGGGTCTCACTTTAGCCCAGGCTGACCTAGAATTCACTCTGTATTCTCAGGGTGGTTTTGAACTCATGGCAATCCTCCTACCTCTGCCTCCCAAGTGCTGGGATTAAAGGCGTGCACCACCATGCCCGGCTTGTAGTGGTTACTTTTACATTACTTTTTATGTGTGTTCACAATAACCATATTGGAGAGGTTTGTAGAAAAGGAGATTGATATGTAGACCTCATAGAGTCTTCTGATTCTAATCCAAAGTCATAAGATTCTGAGGCCATCCTATCTATTCAGTTAAGCCAAATTTGATGGGCAGAAAGAATACTAGCTACTAAAATGCTCAAGAGATTTTATTTGATATTTAATCAGGCAGGTTCCCATTTTCATAGATTAAAGAAAAAGGTTAGTATGTTTTCTGTATTCTGTATCCTACTGTTGATCATATATCATGGAACTTACCATTTTTAACTTAGAGTAAGGATAAAAATCTGTGATGAAGGACATTGGATTTTTGAATATCTATGAATGGTACTTATTCAAAGGAACACAGGATATTATAAGGAAGATGTCTTAAAGATCACTCACAGAAGATTCTCCATATATAACAGAGAGTCCAGCACCCTAATATGATGAATGATTTTAGCTGGCCACACACATTCTTTGATAGTAAGTCATGACTTGAATTCAACACCATGTCCTTCACTTAGGCACCATTGTGTGCCATCATGCCTCAATAAGAAGGGAATGCTTACATTATCTGTGCATTATAAATAGGGTTCATTCATTATAAATGAATTCAGAAGGGTGTTCTACTATTATAAAACATGTGCCAGGCATGATTGCCTAGTGTGAAAGCCAAAGGCCACAGTCAAAGAAGGGTGTTGGAGAGAGTAACATATTTTGTTTGTTTTGTTTTGTTTGTTTGTTTTGTTTTTGCTTATCTCTTTTTTTATTAGTTATGTACAGAGTGTATACAGTCATGTTGGTACCATAATTAGCCTCCTCCCTGTCCTCCCCACTCTACTGGGACCCTCCTCTTTGGGGAATATGGGTCATGCATTGTGGGGTTAACCATCAGTTATGGGTAAGAGGTAATGTCTCTGTGCACAATGATCTGACATGTGGCTCTAACATTCTTTCCGTCCCCTCTTCTGCAAACTTCCCTGAGCCATGTTGGGTACATTTTAGATCTGCTCCAGTGATAAGGTCTTGGGAACCTCTGTGTCTCCAGATATCTGATTTGATAGGAACTGAGTGTTCTCTGTGTCTATCTCCTTTACCCTTGTGCTGGTACCAGATTCACTGAGACAGCAGCACTCTTGCTCATTTCCCCAATGACTCTTTGTTTCAGCTGAGGCCCTTTTGAGGTGTGATGGGCTGGTTCTCTCCATAGAATCTGTGTCCATCTGAAAAAGAGAAGCAAATTCTCCAATGGAGAGTGAAGTTAGTGCCTGATAAATGGGATAGTCTTTGGTTTTTTAGAGAGAATTTAATAGATGTAGGCCCTATTGTAGCCCACAGTTGGTGGGAGCTTGATAATGGAGAGTGGGCTCATTTTTAGATACGGTTTTGACTTGATTCACAGCTCCAGCTACGGGTTCCATTCCATTGAGCAGATCAGTTAGCCAAATCAACAGCAGTTGGTTTCCCACCATGGCTATGCTCCACTATTGTACTTTTATGAGCATCATGTCAGGTTGTTTGCTGCTGACTAGCTTAGACCATGAGTTGCTTGGACAGATGTTGGTCATTTTCCCCAGTCACTCATGTAGTGCCTTCTGGCACTAGACAAGCTTACTGTCTGGGGACTGAATTTCTTCCAGATTCCGGCCAGGTCACTCCATGTTCTGTAAAAACAGCACATAGTGTCTTCAGCAGTAGGGTCTTACCACTAACCTTTGGTGGCTCATTAAATACTCTGACAGAAATCTGTATTCTATTGGGAAACCTTGTAGGTCTCTCTGATCAAAAGCTCATTGTGGATGTTAGCCACATGCTGGTACTGGGAGTTACAGATCAGTGCTCAAGAAGAGAAGGAAGAAAAAGATAAATAATATAAAAGAGATAGAAGATGAGAGAGAAGAGGGAGAGAGAGAAAAAAAGAAAACCAGGAGAAGATTAAGGTCAGTCTTCATCATACCGTCTCCAGGGCCTTATAATTCAGGTGTTCCCTCTAAGGGCCTGATGAAGGTTCAACCATTTAGTCTGTCTTTTAGGATGTAGAATTTTATGGTACCATTACCATTTGGGTCCAGCTTTTTGTCCTCCACCTCTACCCCCCCTCCCACCTACCTACCCTATTGTCTGGTCCTCAAGATGTTTCTTAGGTATGTCAGCATCTCAAATAGATTCAAGTTAGGAGCCATAGATGAGTGAGACTATGTGATGATTATTTTTCTGTGATTGGGTAAGTTCACTGAGAATGATCTTTTCCAGGTTCAACCATTTTCTTCAAATTTCATTATGTCATTTTTACTTACTGCTGTGTAGAATTCCATTATAGAATTCCACATCTTGGTTAGAGTTCATCTAATGATGGACATCTGGGTTGATTCCAGCTCTTAGCTATTACGAATTGAGCAGCTATAAAAATGGTTGAGAAAAGCTCTCTGAACTGATGCATGGAGCTTTTACAATAAATGCCCAGTAAGGGAATAACTGGGTCTGTTGGTAACTCTAGAGTCAACCTTTTTAGGAGTCTCCATATTGCTTTCTAAAGTGGTTGTACTATCTTAAATTCCCACCAACAGAGGATGAGGGTCCCTATTTCGCCACATCCTCACCAGCATTTATTTTCATTTGATTTTTTTAATGTTTGCTATCCTTACTGGGGTAAGGTGGAATCTCATAGTTGTTTTAGTTTTCATTTCCCTGATGAATAGGGATGATGAACATTGTCTTAGGTGTGTGTTTGCCATTTGTATTTCTTCCTCTGAAAACTGCCTGTCCAGTTCTTTGCCCCATTTTGTGAGTGGGTTGTTTGACTTTTTATTGTTTAGGTTTTTGAGTTCTTTGTAGATTCTAGAAAATAGGCCTGTCAGTTGAATAGCCAGCAAATATTTTCTACCATTCTATGGGTAATCTATTGGCTCTGCTTATTTCATGTTTGTCTGTGAAAAAACTTTTCAGCTTCATGAGATCCCAGTGGTTGAGTGATTGCTTAAGATCCTGTGGGTTATGTTCAGGAAGTCTTTTCCCATTCCTATATCATGGAAAGTTTCTCCAATTTTATTTCCAGTAGTAACCGAGTTTCTAGTCTTATAATAGGTCTTTGATCCATTTGGACTTGATTGTTGTGCATGGCAAGATGTGTGGATCAAGTTTCAATTTCCTGCATATGGTTATCCAGTTTGTCTTGTGTCCTGTGTGTTTTGTTTTGAGACAGTGTCTAACTCTAGCACAGGCTGACCTGGAACTCACTTTGTAGTCCCATCCTGGCCTCCATCTCAGTGATCTTCCTATCTCAGCCCACAAGTACCAGGATTAAAGGTGTGAGCCACTGTTCTAGTGAGAAAATGTATTTTAAGTAAGGTTGTGTTTACATTTTTGTGAGTTTATTTTAACACTATCATCTACATAGATAAATTTAAGAACTGTTCAATTTTTCAGTTCCAAAAAGAAAGGGAGAAAAATAAGCTTGTTGTAATGTTATTGGCTATACTTCCTCTTCTTCTTTTCTTTTCTTTTCTTTTTTTTTTTTTTATAAAATACTTGAATATAGAAAGGCATAAATATGAAATTCTCATTTAAAAATGGAGACAAAATCTTTCATCATGTCATACTTCAAAACGTAAATATGAAGGTTAGAAATAAATGGCAGGAAACAGTGCATTGTTCATTCAGCAGTAAGCTCAGGGGACAATGGTTACATGATGTGCTTGCTATTCAGATTCCTATCATTTCTTATAAACATTGTCTCTCTGTTTCCTTCATGGATAAATTTAGCCTTATAATTGGTCTCAGTGTCTGAAGTATTGTCCTGTTTGTAGGACAAAAGCCAGACTGCAGGTTTTGGGCACCTGTGACTTATAGGATATCTTTCAGCAGACAGACATGTGATTAGTTACTTGTTTTCTAATGTTGTTTTTGGACTGTGTAGGAACTGATGGTGTGATGTGGAATGTAGTTATTCTGGCTTCTGAGCAATTGAAATGTAGGGAACTGCTTCATACCATGGTTTTTGACAGAAAGAAATAGAAGTAGACAAGATGGAAAAATAAGGATGTCATTGTGAGACTAAATAGACACAAATATTCTTTAAGAATTTTTTGTTTATTTTTATTTATTTATTTGAGAGTGATAGACAGACAAAGAAAGAGGCAGAAAGAGAGACAGAAATAGAAAGAGAGGGAGAATGGGTGCACCAGAGCCTCCAGCCACTGCAAATGAACTCCAGATGCATGCACCATCTTGTGCATCTGGCTTACATGGGTCCTGGGGAATTGAGCCTCAAACTGGGGTCCTTAGGCTTCACAGGCCACCTCTTAACTGCTAAGCCATCTCTCCAGCCCACAAATATTCTTTTATTAGTGTATATTTAGTGGTAAAGATAAAAATAAGAAACAGACATATTTAAGCAAAGGGTATTATATATGCAAATATGAATATTTACTTATATATCTAGTTCTCCATCATTTCCACTGTAAGACTATCATAATGTTATCAAGATTTACCAATTTGTATCCATATATGGAAAGAGGGACACACTGAGAGATTTTGAGGACAAAAAATTCAGGTGTGCCCCTCAAGTAACCTCAGTCATTATCAACTCATAACCATTACAGTTTCATATATGTTCTCATCCACTCTTACTATATTAAGCTCCATATATTAAGATAATTTATCCATATATTTATCTCTAAAAGTTAGGATTTTTAAAAAGACAATAATACCACATCTAAAACTAAGATAGTCATTAAATATAGTTACTCCTAAAATTTCCTAAAATCTATAATGTTTTGGTTTCATTTTAAGTTTTTATATTTGAATCCATATCCAAAATAATCTTTACATGGCAATTAAATGCTGTTTAAATTAAAACCTTAAAAATAATTATCATAAAATATACAAAAAGTTTGATAATTTAAGCAATTTTAAATCTATGGTTCTGAAGTAATAAGTACATTTACATTGTTATGCTACCCATCTCCAGAATTCTTATCTTGCAAAACTGAAATGCCATGTCCATTAAATAATAACTCTTTATTCCCCCATTTTCCCAGCCCCATGTAATCACCATTCTATTTTCTGTCAATATAAATTTGATTATTCTTAGTAATTGTATCAATTACTTTCTCATTGCATTTACTGCCTAGTTTATTACAGTTTACTAGTTTATTACACTTAGCATAATATTGCTACCATGTGTAGCAAGATGAATAATATCCCATTATATGATAGCAGTACATTTTGTCTTCTAATCCATGAACATTGTATGATTTATAATTTATTTTGGCCAGTAACACAATTACCTGGAAGGTTTGCTAAAATACATACTACCAGAGCTGGAGAAATGGCTCAACACTTAGAGTGCTTGTTTGCAAAGTGTGACAGTCTGAGTTTGATTTCTAGTACCCACAGATAACCAGATGCACCAAATGACGCATGCATCTGGAGTTCATTTGCAGTGGCCAGAGGCCCTGGTACATCAATACCTTCTTAATATCTCTCCCTGTCTTTCTCCTTGCAAATAAATAAATACATAATTTAAAAAAAATACATACTTCCAGAGTTTCTGATTCATCATGTCTGTTTTGAGGCCTTCAAATTTGCATTTCTAAGAATTCCCTCTGTGATCTAGCCACTTCAATTCTGAGGCTGTACTTTAAGAATAATTGCCTTATAGAGTTGAAGCTTCAGAAAAACATGGCTAGTTTTCTTCTAAATAAAAGCCAATAGAACATATGATATTATTTACATTCTGGTAAGACTTATTACACAGCAGGTGTGTAATCTAACAGGCAAACAGAAATATAAAATTGATAAGCATTTTTTCCCCATAATTGATACAATGTCTTATGCTCTTTGTTAGAAAACCAGAGAAACCAGAAAGGCATGTAGCTGTAAATCAATTATGGGCATTGTGGAAGGGGAAAATATAAAGGTGTTTAATTTCCCTTTAGCCTCTAATTCAAATTTTGCATACATGCACACACACACACCTGCCACCATCAGCAAAAGCAGATAGAAAGATTCTTAAAATTTAGCATTGTCTTACTGAGTAGGAAGCTAAATGAAGGGCCATTTAAACAATACATAAATATAAGGCTGGTTCAAATGGTGGGCACCTAAAACAGGATACTAATGAACTCTGAAGAGGAGTCAGGACAAGGAGCTCAGAAAGGGTCCACTGTTCCATGTATGCCATCTTGTCAAATCCAATTTGAGTTCAAATCCAATTGAGCACCCAACTTTACATTTTTAGGTCCCCCTCTTTTGTTTAAACATAGTTCAGAGAGAGACCTAATCGGTTTGATTAGAACACATGGGAGGCAGGAGTCACAGTACTTCCTTTCTTGTTAGAGTTGTATCACAGTTTTTTCATAGGGGCATGAGTGGAAATGGTAGTCACAAAAGTAGTCAGTCACTTGATTCCAGTTTGTATTGAGGAGAACAGCAGAGCACAGTCCTTCTTTCTACTCTGATGCTATCTGACTTTGGCAGCAATTACAGTGCTAACCAGTTCTCCTTATCCTCTATACTTTTCAACAATCTCAAGATGATAACCTGTTATTCTCTTGAGTATTCAGTGGAACTTCCCAGGGGATACATGACTGGTGAAGCTGCAACTCACTAAATAGAGAAGCAGCTATGAGAATCTATTGTCTATTCAGATTGTAGAAGACAGCTTCAGGTTCGCTGAGATGAACTTCCATACCAGGGACTGTTATGGGGGAAGGCATTTATTGAAGCTTACAGATCCAGGGGAAGTTTCATAATGGCAGAAGAAGCTGGCCTGCCTTCACAGGTCCAGGAAGAGAGACAGAAGCACAAGCCTGAAAGCCAAAAGCAAAACAGCATAGCACATCACACTTCAGGAACTTCAGCTAGGCACACTTTGTGTATCTTTAGATTGAAATCTCAAACCCACCATCACACCTTAAGATATGCCCAGTGACACTGCCTCTATCCAGGTGGCTGCAGATGGTAACTAAAAGCTAATAAACACTGAATATATTGGGAGCCATCTATTCAAACTACAACAAAGACATATTTTACAATGCAGTGCTATTCTCTTCATTCAATTATTTTGTTTTAGAAAGTAACCATAAAACTATATTTTGTTAACATGTAATGAACATTATTATTATTTTAGTGAAATTAATAAATGCACATTTTAAATTTTTCTAATTTTAATACCTAAGGTATATTAGACAAAAATATAGGCATATTAGACAAAAAATCCCTATATTGTAGAGTACTCAATAATGTTTAAGAATGTAATAGGATTCTGACACCTAATTGTGAAGTGCCAGCCTAAGGTTCTTTAAGCTTCGTGGGAGTATAACAAAGCATTTCAAATCCATGAGCTCATCACCCAGCTTCCCATCAAGGTCCTGTACTTACTTCCTCTTGATTACCAGTCCTCACAACAGAAAGCAGTAGTCATGCTAGGATGGCAAAGAATTATGTACAAAGAGCTCAAATTCAAATTCCCTCTTGGCCACTTCATAGATTATTAATTTGAGCAATTTATTTTGCCTCTTAAATGTCTCAGATATTTCATTTATAAAAGGGGTATATGGTAGAAACTACCTTTTAAATTTATGAGAATTAAGCTGGATATAGTGGCATAAGCCTAAAATTCCAGTGCTAGAGCAGCCGAGATAGGAGCATCATGTGTTAACATCCAGCCTGGACAAGTGATACCCTGGCTCTCAATATACAAACAAGTAAGCAAGTTTTATGAGAATTAAAAAAGGAAGGCATGTATTAAATAAATATAATAAATGAGCTTCCTATTTATAATGTCCTAGTTATAAGGATTGAAAAGAAAAGTGGATGCCAGGTTTAACTTTCTTGAAAAAGAAATATCATGAAGTTTAGTCAATATTTGGTTAGTGGGATAAAAGAACTTTTGTATGGGTCATTTTAATCTTGTCAGAAAAGTATTTTCATTTCTCATAGTTTATTGTCAAACCTTGTTTCCTTATGTTTAGTAAGCTCTCCACTTCTGATGCTGTGGCCTTAGGGTAAAGGAATCAAAAGGAAGTTGGCTTTGTTGGTGATGGACAAACCTTGATGAAGCATGATATGAGTGGGGCTGTTGGGTTTCCCATGATGCTTTGAAATATACCCTGACTTCTTTTAACCCTTGCTTAGTAACAAACCAAGCAAATAAAAAAGGAGCCCAGGGCCTTACTGACAACCACAGCTATCTAGAAGAGGAAGGCCATGTTGTGAGCATTTATCACCAGGATGGGATGTTTGAAAGTCCATGATCTCTAGTCTCAATTTTGGATTTCATGGCAAAATTGACCCACTAAATACATTTATTTTCAAAATGCCTGTTGTTAATAATTTGATAGAACACGCTGAGCATGTTATGAAGAAATATAATATTTGTTTTTCTTTTTGAAACAGTCTGTGTAGCTACAACCTGATCTTGAACCCACTGTGTAGCTTAGGCTAGTATCTAAGTAACAATTGTCTCGTCTCAGCCTCCTAAGAGAATTATAGTCCTTGTTTTGTCAATTACAGTCTTGCCACAAAAATATTTTGTGGGCAAAGTGTCTTCTGCTTCATGAATCACGGGTGGGACTTGCCACTGACTTCTATCTGTGTCTTTATCTTTAGTTCTGCCTGGTCCAGCTTCTTTCCAGGACATAACCTATATTCCAACTTCTGAATTGCCCCTGGCCAAAACTATAGAGAACCCAGTGACATATCTAGCCATGCTACACAAAGTAAAAGTTCTCTTTGTACAAAGAGAAGAATTATCTGTACTGTCTATAGTTCTGACATGACTTACTGCTTAAAAGTGCCAACAGCTAAGCCCTATATTGAAGCAAGGGTCATTTGCTACACTTATATTCCATTATTTAGTTGTGGCCAAAATCTGACACACTCTCATGGACAGAGTGGAAGACACTATGAAGATCCCTGGATGGAGTCCTATACACCATTATATGGGCTTTTTCAGGAGTTTGGTAATTCACCAGACTTGGTAAACAGCTTCATTCACCATCATTCTGTAACCATCTCCTGGATACAGACAGAGCTTGGTGCAAACTGCTGTGTGAGTGATTTCTGGAACTGGTCACTGATCTTCTCCCAGTGAGAGACCAAACATAACCATTTTAAGTAAAAAGGCCCAGGCCTGACTTAGATAGAGAACTAGCTGGCTAATGTGCTGACCTTTTGCTTCTGTAAACTTTGCTTGCTTGCTCCATTGTTGCCTTTCCCCCTAAAGTTTCTGAGGAATCTTCACTTCAAGCACATTGCAGAAACACTCCACTGCAGGGGGGCCTCCGACCACCTGCTTATATAAGAAACTGAGGAATCTCCACTTCAAGGACAATGGAGATTACTTCATCTGCCTGGAGTGCCCCTAGCTCCTGCCCCCAATTTTGCCTGCTGAAACCCCAAGCCAATCAGAACTGTTTAAATCAACCAATCATGTATCTGTCCCCTACTTCTTTGTTCAAATTCCTATATGAACCCCTTCCCCCAAAAGAAAGGCGCTCTCTCCCTCACTATCACTGTGCTGGACTGTGTGGATAGAGCCCATGCCTAGGCTTGCAATAAAGAAACCTGTTGCTTTTACATTCGAGTGTCTCGGCTTCTGTGGCGGTTCTCTGGGTGACTCCTGGGTGACCGGGGGACGTGGCTCCTGGTCAGGGGTCTTGGCACACACCAGTAGCAGCAGAGACTCTCCAAGTCACTCAGGCAAACGGTTAAAGTAAGAGGGAGGGATCTCTTCTGATGGGATTAAGACTATCCAATAGAGTTGAGGCCTCCTCTGGACCATGGTGTTGGGTTTCACTGACTCTGGAATGACACTTTCTGGAGATCCAGTTGCAGAACCAGCCAAAGTACATTTGATGCCAGCCCAAATTTCCATTATTCAAGTACTCAAAACTAATGCCACTGCCCCTTTATGTCCAAGGATTTTGCCCCTATTCTAGAATCAGTGAAGCCTAACACCATGGACCAGAGGAGGCCTCATCTCTATTTTACACCTGAAGAGGTCCCTCTCTCTTACTTTAATAGATTTGCTTTTAGACACTTTCTGGTAATCCAATTGCAGAACCTCTGTACCCTACAGAGGCCATCAAATATTTGGGTGCATTCAAGGATTTCACTAATCAAGCCATATCCTGCAAGACTAGGTACCAACCAGCCTAATGACTGACTTGGTAATAAAGGAGAAACAGGACAAAAATAGCCTTTCATAGTCAGTGAGCCAGGAACAAATATCTAATAATGCCTGGCCTGTCCTAGCAGGACTAGAAAGACCCACATCTGGTCCACTCCCATCCAATATTGCTGCAAGCTATCTTCCTAAGCAGAAAGTTCCTGCTTCTTCCTCAGCTCAACACAACTAGGTAGGCTGGGTTCTCTTGAATCAGCCACCTGAGTCCATGAATCAATCAGGTCTTGGATCCTCCGGTGTCAACCCCTTGAGTTTATGAACCAAACAGGTCTCTCCTTACACCCCTGAATCTGATAACGAGGCTCACCCTAATTGGATGTCTGATACAGGAGCCATGTGGGCTCCTTACTGTGATTTGCTTGAATACTGGTGTTTAAGTCTGTCTCTTCCCAGCATGGCTGGGAAGGGGGAGCACTTCTCTTGGCTTGGATATTTTTCTGCTTTTCTTCTACATGTGTCTTGTTTTGGGGTGCTTTCTCACTTTGTTACATGTGTGATTTCTCTTTGATCTCCAAGTCCTTTAGTATATCTCTTAATCCTCTCTCATCTATTATGTGAAGGGGATCTTTTGGTTCTTATGCTTTGCCTTCCAAGTGTGGGTGTGTGTGCCTCCTCTAAAGCCCTTTCACTCTGCAGATTTTTCTATGATGGAGATTCTGTGTGTCTCCTCTCTCTCTCTTTTCAGCAGGAATAGAATTCTCTGGCTTGAGTCTGTCAGTTAGCCTCTTCCCTGAACCTTAATTCTCCCAAAATAAACTCAATTTATATCTTACCTTTCTCAGAGTCCATTTTCTAAATTCTTTGTTAAAATGGCAAAGAAGGGCTGGAGAGATGGATCATCAGTTAAAGGTCTTGTCTGCAAAGCCTAATGACCCGAATTAGAGAGAAAGAGAGAATATGAATGGGAGTGTCAGGGCCTCCAGCCACTATAAACAAACTCCAGACACATGTACCATCTTGTGTGTCTGGCTTATGTGATTCCTGGGGAATCAAACCTTCGCTTTGCAGGCAAGCACCTTAACTACTAAACCATCTCTTCAGTTCTTCTGGCTAGTTAAAAGGAAAGGAGGAAATAGAAAAAAAAGAAAAAGAAAAAGAACCAAATGAATGTCCAATATTGCTTTTATTTTCACACATAATACATAGCACTTGTTATTTTTCTAATATTTTCATGCAAATAATTAAACCTATGCTAAGCCATTAAAAGTAGAACTTTATCTAAAGTGTAGAACACAGAATGCTAAGCTTAAAATCACAACCTAAGTTGAATTTCTGGCTTTACTAATCAATAAATATATGACCTTGAACACTTGAACAATCTTTTTTTGTTGAATTTTAGTTCTTTCCATTATAAAAAGTATCTAACAAAGTATATTACTTTGAATTACAGAGAAATTTGAACCATGCATTGAAAGAGTAAGTAGAAAAAAAACTACCTTACAAGAAGTATCATTTTGTGACAATGGGGAAAGGTATAGGTAGTATTGCAGTTAGCTTCAGGTTGCTGGTATAAAGCACCCAGCCAAAAGCAGCTTGTGGGAGGGAAAGTTTTATTTTGGTTTACAGACTTGAGAGAAGGTTCCTTGATGTCAGGAAAAATATGGTATAAGCAGTGGCTGGACATCACCTCCTGGCCAACATCCTGTCCCCCAATAGATTCAGGAGTTTGTTAAAGGTTTAGATCTCCAGCTGCTTGACTGGAGGAGGTGTCACTGTGGGAGGATCCTATGGTCTAGCCTTAAGGTATGTTTAGGGGTGGATCTGAATTCCATTCTGAAGATATGCAGATTGCTTGAGCTCTATCTGGGGTTCCTGGGCTATACTTGCTTATGGTGCTGATGGTGGCATTTCCCTCTACATGGACTTGTGAAAGAGGGTTAGCTTCTTCTTCCATTATGGAAGTTCCCCTGGGCCTGTAAGCTTCAATAAATTTCCTCCTTCCATAACTTGTGCTTGGTTTGGAAGCTAATCCCAGCAACATGGGCTGACTGCAACAGAATTGCATGAGGAGTGGGTTAGAGATTCTATGACTAATCTGGCCATCTGGACTTTAGGATTTTGGAACTTCTATTTTGGAGAAATGGGCATGGACTTGGTACTTGCAACTGAAGATACTTCCAGAGTGGTAAGCCAAGTTCTATGAACTATTCCGCTGAGAATTTGAAAATTCTAAATACAGAGAGAATTGTATTTGGAGGCTTTGCTTAAAACTGTCTAAAGGGAAGAAAAAATGGCAGAGAACTTTATTGAAACTGGGCTACTGGCATAAGGGCTGGCTACATTCTGCTGCCCATGCCAGAGAGTTTGGTCAAGGTTAAATTTGTTTTTGTTTGTTTTGTTTTTCAAGGTAGAGCCTCACTCTAGCCTAGGCTGACATGGAATTCACTCTGTAGTCTCAAGGTGGCCTTGAACTCACATCAATCCTAATGTAAAGAGAGCAAAATATTATATTTCTCTATGTTGCTTTATACCTAGCCTAGAGAAAGATAGAAGTCACTTCCTAGTAGGAGCTCATAAAAGAATGGAATGAAACACTTGTTTATGCAGATGGGGTTGGTAGATAAATAGGAGGCTCTGCTAATGGCAGGTAAACAGGAGGCTCTGCTGGTCTGAATAGCATTATCTGGGGCCTGCATTGTTAAGAAAACTCCTTAAGGGCAGATAAGCTGGATATTAGGAGACTCCTGGTGACAGACCTACCTCACACCCCCAGGCTCCTCCTGTAATTGACTAACAGAGCTGTTTACAAGTCCCTTTTTTTTCTTTCTTTTCTATCATCTTCGAAAATGCACCAAATTCTTCACTATGTTTAAAGTTATTTTATGGTTGTAACCATCACATGTGAATTGTGATTTATGGTTTAACTCCCATTCTGCTTTTGTGATAAACATTTTGTAGTTTTTTACAATAAAAGCTCATTCTCTGAGCAGTTCAGGGCTGCTCTGAGAGATTCTGTGTGGGGAACCATTGGGCACTAGGAAACCAAAAGTGCCTCCATCCTGAATAATGACTCCATTTTGTGATAAGTTGTCTGTTCTGGAAAGTCACAAGGTCCACAGTTGTTTGTTAACCCATGCACGGAGAAAGAACAATGTAACCCATAAAGAATGAGAAAGTCGTTATCATGTGGCTTTGGGGCTGGGGCCTTATCCTGTGGAACATCTTGTGCCTTTGGGGCCGGAACCTTATCCTATTGAAACAGAACTGTAGCAATACCTAAACTGCTGACAAACTTCCTTGTTCTGCTGTATAAAAGGCACCCTGAGAAAAATAAAAATTGCAGCTTGATCAGACTCCTGTCTTGCTGTCGGTTCCTTGTGTCTCTTGTCCCTTTCATTTCAGGTTTTCTGGGGTCTGTGCTCCTGTTGAAGCCCCGCTGGCTGGGGCAACTGGTGCCCAAACGTGGGGCATGAACCTAGGATCGCCTGAAACAACATCTGCTACCTGTCCATTGGGATCCCACACCAAGGCCGCCATGACCCGAAGAGGGGTTTAGACACTGGCCCGCTGGTGATCGCCATGGAATTGCCTGCCCATGAGACAGATCCACTCGAACACTCGGACAGTAAGGTAAGATTTTTTCTTTACCATGGGACAAGCATTTTCAAAAGAAGACTCTTTTGTGACTAGGCTAAAACAAGCTCTCAAGGTACGAGGAACTAGGGTTAAAAGAAAAGACTTAAAAATATTCTTAGATTATATTGGTGATCTCTGTCTTTGGTTCCCAAAGGAAGGGACTATAAATGAAAAAAACTTGTTTAAGACTTGGAGATTGCTTGCATGATTATTATGATGCCTTTGGCCCTGAGAAGTTCCCTGTTTCTGCCTACTCTTATTGGAATCTTATAAATGATGTTCTTAATGTCCACAATCATTCTATGGCTGTACAGGTCCTTGTCAATAAGGGAGAGGCTGCTCTTTTTTTTTTTTTTTTTTTTTTTTTTTTTTTTTTTTTTGGTTTTTCGAGGTAGAGTCTCACTCTAGCTCAGGCTGACCTGGAATTCACTATGGAGTCTCAGGGTGGCCTCGAACTCACGGCCATCCTCCTACCTCTGCCTCCCGAGTGCTGGGATTAAAGGCGTGCGCCACCACGCCCGGCTGAGGCTGCTCTTAAATGCTCTTCTAGGCCCCCTTCTGCTTGCGCCTCTGTCATTGTTGAAAATAAAACTCAAGAGAGACCTAAATCTCCTGCCTCTGAAAAGCCTTCCTGTCACCTTTATCCCTCCCTAATGGATATTGAAGCTGGGTCCCCCCTTTCCCCCATTGCTTGATGTAGGCCCCACAAGTAAAGCTCCTCTAGTATCACCTCCTCCCTATCGTCCACCACTCTGCACTCCCGTCTTCGACTGCTCCACCGCCCTGCTTCCTTCTGCGCCTGCTGAACCTCTCGCTGACTCTCCCTTCATAGAATTACAATCTGCCACATTAGCTTCTGTCTCTGACCTCCGTAGGGCACTTCAGGATAAAAAACTTCAGCTGCAGCTTCTCCAGGAACTTGATTCTGTCACAAAAGAACTTGCTGCCTTTTCTAATCCTTCCTCTGACAGCCGTAGGTGCAAAACGAAAGCAGACGCACACACCCGCAATACTGGCCTTCTTGCATTTCCTGTTACTCGCACACAGGCTCGCTCTGATCCTGCTTCTGCTCCCCTCCCTGCATCCGATACGGACTCTGATGAGGGGCCTGCTCCCTCAGCTGCTCCAGCTGATGGGAATGCTGCCTCCTCTGATTCTGAAGATGAACCTGCCCTGGAGCCTGTTCCCCAACCTAAACATAAAAGTCTTAATTTAAAGTTTCTTGAGCGGCTGAAGGCGGCCGTCTCCAACTACAGGCCCACGGCTCCCTTTACTCTTACTCTTCTGGAAAGTTATAGTGACAAATGGCTTAAGCCTAATGACTGGTATCGCCTTGCTCGCGCGGCTCTCTCTGGTGGAGATTTTGTTCTATGGTGCACTGAATTTAATGAAAACTGCTCTGACTTTGCTCACCGTAATTTACAAAAGGCTGTTTCTAGAAATTGGACAAAACAAAAATTGTTGGGGGAACATCCCTACGTTTCCAACGAACAGCAAGCACGCTACCCCCCTGGACTTTTAGCCCAAATACAACAGGCAGGCCTCACCACCTGGCGGCGCCTCCCTCCTAAAGGGGCCACCACCGCCTCCCTGGCTAATATTAGACAAGGCCCAGAAGAGCCTTACAGTGACTTTATTAGTAGACTTAATGAAACTGCTGAGCGCCTTTTTGGTGTTGGGGAAACCAACAGCCCCTTTATCAAACACCTGGCCTTTGAGAATGCTAATCCTGTTTGTCAGTCTATTCTCCGCTCTCACAAGCGGGAGACCATATCTGATTATATCAAGTTATGTGCAGGCGTGGGCTCCTCCCACGCCATGGGTTTAGCAATTGGAGCTGCTCTCTGTTCTGCTGGTCTCACTCAGGATACGAAAACATGTTATAATTGTAAACAACCTGGACACTTCTCTCGTGAATGCACTGCTCCTAAACAGCTTTCTGCTTCTCTTCACCCTCCCCCTGCTACACCCTGTCCTCGTTGCCAGAAGGGCAAACATTGGGCCTCTGAATGTCGCTCCAGGACTGACATGGCCGTCCTCTGTTGGCCTCTCAGGGAAAACCTCTTCCTATCCCGGGAAACTTCCAACGGGGCCAGCTCCAGGCCCCTACTCCACGGACAAATCTTGGGGCGGTCAGGTTTGTCCCTCCCTCCAACCCACCGGAGAATCAGTGTTCACCCTCTGGTGCGCCACAGCAGGCAGCGCAGGACTGGACTCTGTGCCACCTCCCGCACAGTATTAACCCCTGAGACTTGCCCTCAAGTAATCGCAACAAATGTGTCTGGCCCTATGCCCCCCAACATGTTTGGCCTTCTCCTAGGCAGGGCTAGTGCTTCTCTCAAGGGTATTCAAGTCATCCCTGGAGTTATAGATGATGATTTTGCCAGCAACATCCAAGTTTTAGTCACCTCCCAGAGAGGAACCCATCTAATTTTGCCTGGGGATCAAGTGGCCCAACTTGTCCTGTTGCCCCTCACTTTTCTTAACAATAATTACATGTCCCCAAGTCGTAATAACAATCAACCTGGCTCTTCTGACGCTTATTGGGTGCACTCTGTTACACTGGATCGTCCTACTTTAAGGTTGCTTCTTGATGGCAAGCCCTTGATGGAAATGTGGATACTGGTGCTGATGCCACCATAATCTCCCTCAAACATTGGCCTAAGTCCTGGCCCCTGACTGCCTCTCATACCCATTTACAGGGCATTAGACAATCCAATAACCCTCAACAAAGCTCTCGCGTCCTTACTTGGACTGACGAGGAGGGTAACTCAGGACAAGTCACCCCCTTTGTTCTTCCAGGCTTGCCTGTCAACTTGTGGGGAAGAGACATTCTTTCACAAATGAATATGGTTCTTTGTAGCCCCAATAGTGTTGTCACTTCCCAAATGCTTAGTCAGGGTTTTATTCCAGGGAAAAGACTTGGAAAAAATTTACAAGGCATAACAGAGCCCATTTCTCCTCCCCAAAAACTCGATCGCTCTGGCCTTGGGTATGCCCCTGAGTCTTCTTTTCCCTAGCGGCCACTGCCATCCCTGCACCCCATGCTGATAAAATTACTTGGAAAACCCAAAGCCCTATATGGGTTGACCAATGGCCGCTTTCACATGAGAAAACAGAGGCTACAATGTTGTTAGTGCAGGAACAACTTGCCGCTGGCCACATCGAGCCTTCTATCGCCCCCTGGAACTCCCCTATTTTTGTCATTCAGAAAAAAATCTGGCAAATGGCACTTGCTACAGGACCTGAAAGCTGTTAATAAAGCCATGGTCCCCATGGGGGCACTCCAACCAGGACTTCCTTCCCCGGTGCCCATTCCCTATAGTTCCTTCAAAATAGTTATTGATCTAAAGGATTGCTTTTTTACCATCCCTCTACACCCTGAGGATAGGCCCTGCTTTGCCTTCAGTGTCCCGCAAGTAAATTTTCGTGGCCCTATGCCTCGCTTTCAATGGAAGGTTTTGCCCCAAGGTATGGCTAACAGCCCCACCCTCTGTCAAAAGTTTGTGGCCATGGCCATTGACCCCCTCAGGGAGACTTTTCCCTCTGTCTACATTCTTCATTACATGGATGACATTCTTTTAGCTGCCTGTGACCAGAACCTGCTTTCCTCCTGCCTCCAGTGCCTACTGTCCAATTTGCAATCATATGGGCTTCAAGTTGCCCCTGACAAGGTTCAAACCGCTGACCCCTACCTTTATTTGGGCTATGAGCTCAAAAATCAACAGGTACTAACCCCCTGAATTCAACTTCACATCTCTCATTTCTCCACTCTCAATGACTTCCAGAAATTGCTTGGGGACATTCAATGTCTTAGACCCCATTTAAAGATTCCTACTGCTGCTCTTCTACCCCTCAATGGCATCTTAAATGGAGACCCCAGCCCTACCTCCCCTAGACAACTTACCCTTCAGGCCCTTGCTGCCTTGAAAGAAATAAACAGGGCCATTAACTTCCAGACTGCCCAACAGATACATTATGCCCTACCCCTGGTTTTCATTGTTTGCCCTACTACCCATACACCTACTGGTGTATTTTGGCAAAGGCACCCTCACCACAATTGTGGCTCTCCCCTGCTTTGGGTTCACCTCTCTTCTTCTCCTACTAAAGTCATAACCACTTATCCCCTTTTGGTTCCTCAACTCATCATAAAGGCTCACAAGCTCTCCCGCCAACATTTTGGCAAGGATCCAAATACAATCCTCCTCCCCTACAGTCCTGACCAACTCAACTGGCTTCTCCAGACTGATGATGATTGGCCTATAGCACTTTCTGCCTTTATGGGCATTATTGACAATCACTATCCTTCTGACTCCCTTATTCAGTTTGCCAACATTCACTCTTTTGTTTTTCCCCTTAATACTTCTTATGACCCTATTAAGGATGCTCCCTCTATATTCAATGATGGATCAGCTAATGGTACAGCTGCGTACGTGATAAATGGACAACCAACTTCTCTCCATACCCCATACTCCTCTGCCCAATTAGTGGAGCTGTGCGCTGTTCTCAAAGTTTTTAAACAATTCCCTTCACAGCCCTTCAACCTCTTTACTGACAGTGCTTATGTTGCTAAGTCAGTCCCCCTACTGGAGACAACGCCCTATATCAAACCTTCCACTAATGCCTCTGCTTTGTTCCACTGCCTTCAGGATCTCATTTGTGCTCGGTCTCACCCCTTCTATATAGGCCACTTACATGCTCATACCTCTCTGCCAGGCCCTCTGACGCAGGGCAATGCTGATGCGGATGCTACTACTCGCTTTGCTCTCATAGCCCTAACTGACCCTCTCTCCTTGGCACAGCAGGCTCACAATATACATCATTTAAGTTCTCAAACCCTCCGCCTTGCCTTCAAGATCACCCGTGCTCAAGCTAGGGAAATAGTTAAGTCCTGTCCCGCTTGTTCCGTCTCCTTACCAGTTCCCCATTTGGGAGTCAACCCATGCGGTCTTCTTCCCAATGAGATATGGCAAATGGATGTAACTCACTTCTCAGATTTTGGCAAGCTTAAAAATGTTCATGTTACAATTGATACCTTTAGTGGTTTCATTTTCGCCTCTCTCCACGCTGGTGAAGCTTCAAAAAATGTCATCTCTCATGTTCTTCAATGTGTCTCTACATTGGGAACTCCAAAAATCATTAAAACAGACAATGATCCTGGATACACTAGCCATACCTTCAAGAACTTTTGCTCTATGCTTCAGATAAAACATGTCACTCGCATTCCTTATAACCCTCAGGGACAGGGCATTGTGGAAAGGGCTAATCAAACCCTTAATGCTACATTTAGTAAATTAAAAATTCACCCCTTTTATGGTATAAAAAATACCCCATGAAACATTTTGGCCCATGCTTTGTTTGTTCTTAATTTCTTAAGCCTTGACAGTTCTGGCAAATCAGCTGCTGACCGCCTTTGGCATCCCACCACGGCCTCCACTCATGCCCTCGCTAGGTGGCATGATCCCCTCACTTCTCAGTGGCACGGGTCCGATCCTGTCCTCATTTGGGGACGTGGATCTGCTTGTGTTTATAATCAACAAAATGACAGGCCTCGTTGGCTCCCAGAACGTCTAGTTCATCAATGGACACCACCCTCACCCCTTAAAAATTCACCCTCTCCCAGGGAAGGCTCCCCCTGAGGTTTTGTCCTTTCCTTTTCAGGACTATGGCTGTCCCTGCCTTCATTGGCCTCTTGCTCCTGGCATCTGGATTGATCACCGCTGACCATCGACCCATGAATTTCACCTGGACCATGCTCAGTGAAGTCGGTGATGTGATCTGTGCCCACTCTATGGTTTCTCAGACCATCCCTTGGCCGACCCTAACTCCAGACCTCTGCAAAATGGCCCTCGGCAGCCCAAACGCTTGGGGACTTGGCACCATTTTTACACAACATACTGCTCCTGAAATTGATCTTCACCACTCTTATGGTGAAGGGGGATGTTATAATTCTGACCAGAGGTCCTACTTACAGTCTTTCTCCCTCTATGTTGCCCCTAGCCGTCACCATCCCCATTGGATTACATGGAAATGTGGAGGAGTAAACTCTTATTTTAGTGCAAGCTGGGGATGTGAAACTACTGGAGACACTTATTGGAACCCCTCATCTTCTTGGGACTATATCACCCTAAAGGCTAACTATACCCATTCCCTGGGAGCTGCCCGCTATGAAGATAATCCAAAACAGCCTTGCAAGGTATCCTCCCCATCCTTTGGGTGGTGCCACCCTCTAATAATTACCTTTACAGCCCCTGGCAAACAACAGCCATATGATGTCTGGTCCTGGGGCGTTCAATGGGTCATCCATGCCTATGACAGCTTTCATGTTGGGGTCCTTTTTACCTTTCAAGCTACAGAAGACCCTTCCCCGTACCAGCTCTGGTTAGACTCCCGCCTCCTCCTCCTCCACCCCTGACAACCACTGACCTGGTCCTTAACCTGGTCAAGGGCACTTTTAATGTACTCAATTCTTCTTCTCCCAATCTTACTCAATCTTGCTGGCTTTGCGTTCATACCTCACTCCCTCTTTATGATGGAGTGGCTCAATCCCTCCCACTTCCCTTCAATACAACTACTGATTATACTCACTGCCCCTGGTCTCAACGTCCTAACATTTCCCTCCCCATCCCCTATGTCCTTGGCTCTGGAACCTGTCTTCATACCCCAAACCTCTCCAATTCTTCCATGCCTTCTACCCTTTGTGAGAATTCTGTCTCTGTTAATTCCTCCCTTACTGGTTCCTATTATCTCCTCCCCCAGGGCTATTGGTGGGCCTGCCACGACAGCCTAACAGCTTGTGCTTCCGTGGATCACCTGCTCTTTTCCCCTCAGTTCTGTGTCCCTGTCCAACTCTTCCCTCGCATTTCCTATTGTCCTGCTCCAGACTTTGATGCTTCCTTTGCTTCATCTCTCCCCTATCCACATAGGACCAAATGTGAACCCATTACTGGCACTGCTATTTTGCTTGCTTTGCTTCTGGGTGTTGGCGCCACGGGCGCCGGCATGGGTATTGCCACTCTTGTACAGGGAAATGCCCAATATGAAATCCTGCATTCCCAACTGGATAAGGACATTCAAAACCTAGAAAAGGGAATTACTGCTTTAGAAAAGTCTTTAGTGTCTTTATCTGAGGTGGTACTTCAAAATCGCCGGGGCCTCGACCTCCTTCTTTTGAAGGAGGGGGGACTATGTGCTGCCTTACAGGAAGAATGCTGTTTTTACACTGACCATACAGGTGTCACAAGGGATAGTATGGCTAAGGTCAGAGAATCCTTGGAGAAAAGAAAAAATAATAGAGGCATGACAGAAACATCTGGTTGGTTCTTTTCTCATCCTTGGCTGTCCTTGATCCTCCCCTCTATCTTAGGTCCTTTGGTTGGCCTACTCCTCTTACTAAGTTTTGGCCCATGATTGTTTAAAAAGCTAGCATCCTTTATTAAGGAACAGATTGATTCAGCCACAGCACGACCAATTCAAGTGCACTACCATGGCCTGGATCTTGAAGACCAAGACCTACCTCATAACCACCCACTGCGGCCGCGCCCTGGCCTAGGTGCCAAACCTTCACCCTAGTTTGTGGGTGTACCCCATATCTCCTCCCTTATTGGCACTTGTCTAAACTGAAAATGATCTGAGTGACTCCCCTCTGACAGGAACTGCATAGGAGTCAGAGCTGTGCATATTGACTCACAAATGTGTGAGTACAATATGGGCATCAACATGGGTGCGAGGCATAGCACCGCAAGGGAAGGTCCCTTTTGACCCCTTCTGAATTCGCTGTCAGTCAAACCTGACTTGCATGGAGGTTGGTACTGTACTTTCTGTGTTGGCTCTGCCTCCCCTCCCCAAAAGGTACCAAGAGCAACCAAGGTGGGGTAAGAACCCCACAGGAGGAGTCAGGTCAATGCTCCCCCAGTTGGTTACAGGCCCACCGTGAAATCACGGGACCCTGGGAGTCCTAACAAAGTTTACAAAAAATGGCCGCCACAGAAAACACCTTCTAAAACTAATAGAAAGGGAGGAGATGTGGGGAACCATTGGGCACTAGGAAACCAAAAGTGCCTCCATCCTGAATAATGACTCCATTTTGTGGTAAGTTGTCTGTTTTGGAAAGTCACAAGGTCCGCAGTTGTTTGTTAACCCATGCACGGAGAAAGAACAATGTAACCCATAAAGAATGAGAAAGTTGTTATCTTGTGGGTTTGGGGCTGGGGCCTTATCCTGTGGAACATCTTGTGCCTTTGGGGCCGGAACCTTATCCTATTGAAACAGAACTGTAGCAATACCTAAACTGCTGACAAACTTCCCTGTTCTGCTGCATAAAAGGCACCCTGAGAAAAATAAAAATTGCAGCTTGATCAGACTCCTGTCTTGCTGTCGGTTCCTTGTGTCTCTTGTCCCTTTCATTTCAGGTTTTCTGGGGTCCGTGCTCCCGTTAAAGCCCCGCTGGCCTGGGCAATTCTGCACTCTGATATGCAGCCCTGGCACGTCAGTTCTTTGTCAGTACTTTGTGAGTCAGTGGTCTTGCTTGGCAGCACCAGACCCTATGTACTGGGATTAAAGGTGTGAGCCACCAAGCTTGGCCAAGGTTGAATTTGTAATGGACTGATGTGTTTGGCTAAAGAGACAGAACTGAAAGATTTAAGATTTAAAGCTGGAAAAACTCAAACAAGTTTAAAATTATTGGCACTGAGACTGGTTGCTGAAACTGCTATTGTTAAGGAGATATTACCAAGGCTAAGGATGGCCCAATTGCTTTATGTTGAAACAATAGAAAGGAGAAAAGACTCAATGGTAAAAATGCACTCTTTTGAAAAGAGATGACTGAAAGTAAGGAACCTGCTCTTCAAGGTCAAGATTTATTTAGTCCCTGAATTAAGAAGATACCTGTGTCCTGCACACCTAGTATTGGTTTTAGAAGCAAGGAAACATTCATGGACTGAGTCATGAAGTACATATGGTGTTGCAGTCAGGTTCTCATTGCTGGTAGAAATCACCTGAGTGTGCCAAACACTGGTAAGGGGACACTGGCTGTAACACCCATAAAGCCTGCCCCCAACAAAACACTCCTTCCAGCAGGCATTAATTCCCACATCCCCATCAGCTGGGAACCTAGCTTTAGAACACCTAAGTTTATGGGGGACACATGAATCAAACCACCACATATGGTTTCAGGAGCTGCTGCTGAGATGCAGCATATAGGCAGGCCATGATGATATTTGAGATTTTTTGTGATTTCATACATCACTCCAAGCCCTTCTGGCTTTTCAAGTTTGTGTTGAGTAATCTGCTATGTTCCTGATGGGCTTGCCTTTCTATGTAATTTGATTTTTCTAAAGGCTTTCAATATGTTTTCTTTGGTTTGTATGTTTGGTAGTTTAATTATAATATCACGCGGTCAGTTTCTTTCCAGGTTTTGTCTGTTTGGTGTTCTAAAGGATTCCCATATCTGCGTTCATATCTCTTTCCCAATTTGGGGGAAGTTTTCTTCTATGCTTTTGTTGAAAATGCCTACTATGCCTTTGGAGTGAAATTCTTCTCCTTCTACTATAGCCTGAATTCTTATGTTTGATCTTTTCATGGTGTCCTGAATATCTTGAAATTCCCATTCATACTTTCCTATTAGTTTGTCTTTCTCTTTGTTGGACTGTATTAGATCTGCCACCTGGTCTTCTAGTTTAGATATTCTGTCCTCTCCTTCATTCATTCTACTGGTGAGATTTTCTACAAAGTTTTTTATTTCATTGCCTGTGTTCCTCATTGCTAGTAATTCCAACTGGTTTTTCTTTATTATTTCAATTTCCTTATTTATGTCTTGTATTGACCTCTTTATTTCCTTAAATTAGTTTCCTGTGTCTTCTTGGAATCCTTGAATTTCCTCTTTCATTCCTTTGATTTTCTCTTTGACTTCTTTGAGCATATTTATAATCATGCTTTTGAAATCTTTCTCAGGCATTTCCTATAGCTCATTCTCACTGGAGGTTATTTCTGATGCATTAACACATTTTGGTAGATTTATATTATCTTGATTTTTGGTGTTTCTTGTGTTATAATGTATATATTTTTGCATCTTGGATTAATTTAATGCATGGATCTTTGTAGTTATCTGCAGTATTATTAGATATATCAATCAATCTGATGTCACACATCTTCAGAGTAGGAGCTTAAGGTGCTGGCTGTGGCTCTTAAGACTCTCAGAGTATCTACAAAAGAGACCCTTGATGTTGGGTTTGTTGATTTGAGAGTATTCAACTAGGCTGAGTGGAACAAAATACAGGCAGATTCTAAAATTTAACTAAGAAATGTACATAGTCAATGTAAAACACCACAGAGTATTTATGCAAGATTATGTATTATGACAACCAGGTCCTCCAACAAAGTCTCAATCCCTTAGGGTGTCTGTTACCCTATACCCTTAATGCTGACAATTAGGAGGTTAAGATTTCTGGTCTGTTGAGGGTTACAAGTCAGTTTGTGATCAATTCAGACCCTTCCCTAATGAACAACAGTAGAGGAAACAAAGCCACTATAAATCAGGAAGCAACAAATGAGAAGTCCAAAGTAAACCTTATTTAATAATGGCAAATCTGGAGGGACTTCCAGCCAAGATAGTGACTTCCTAGCTGTGCTGCAAATCCCAGGGAAAGAAAGGCAAGATATTAAGGACTCATTGGGACTTTTAGGGGAGAGAAATCTCCAATAGATTGTCAGTGGGAGGGCATGGGGGCGGGGAAACAGGGAATTGCGAATAGCCTCACGGGCGGGTAGCCCACCCCTCCCCCTAAATAACTGCCACGTCCACAGAGCCACCACTGCCACTGGCACCACCGTTGCTGCCACCGCCGCCGCGCGCTGATCGATCCCTGCATTCGGAACCTTAGACTGCTCCGCACACTCGTCCACTCGCCCACTTACTGAGCAAGCCCAGTTCCACAGCAACTGCCACACAAGCTCAGACTGTGTCTCTTGCTTGTGCCAGCTCAGGTGCCATCCCCTACCTGTCTACCATGCTGGCCGTCCGCCATTGTCCTGTGGCAGGGGAGCACAGACTGCATCCAGGACCCAGTGTTCCCAGAAAGAGTTTGGCCTGCTTCAGTGCTTGGTGCCTCAGTGTCACTCCTAGCTCGAATGCAGGCAGCTTTGGCACATTACCACATGAGAATTCAGGCAACTTTGGCGCCCCTGCCAGACAGTAGATAGGCGGCTTTGGAAAGTGAGAGCCAAAGCCCAGGCTTCTTGGCAACTGCCCCAGGCTGCCTCAAATTCCCATTGTGCTGGAGCCCAGGATGATCCGCCCACCACATGCCCATACACTGTCATGGGCAGACCACAGTGCAAAAGAAATAACATGAAAAATCAAATGCAAGAAAATCCAGTAAGATCACCCAGTCCTACAATGATACATCTAACCAAAACATAGAAGAACCATGAGGATCAAAACACCAAATTTAAACTATGAGCAATACAACCCTGACCAACCTACTGGTAGAACTTGCAGGAAAGCAACAAAGGACCGATAATCATGTGGATGCTGCCATCACTAAACTAGAACTAATAGATAAGAAATTGGAAGGAGATCAAAGAGACTTAAGAGATTTGAGGGAGAGTGGGAAAAAAAGGAAGACCTTAAAAATCAGCTAGTGATGCTAAATGAAGACATAAAGAAATGCAAGGATGAATTCCAAGAATCATCAAGAAAATCAGAAAATGAAGTGAAAAGGGAACTTGACAGAGGGATGGAAATTATACATAGAAAAGTAGTAGAAATTGCAAACTTAATTGAACAAGCCTAAAACTCTCTAGAAGTTCTCAAGTATAGAGTCAGCCAAGTGGAGGATAGAAACTCTGATTTGGAAGACAAGATGGAAGAAACAGTTCAAGAGTTCAAAAATTTCAGTAAGTTCAAAAGTTCCTGTGAACAGAACATAAGGGAATTGTGGGATACACTTAAACGTCCTAATATCAGGATCATTGGAATACCAGAAGGAGAAGAAATTCAGACCAAAGGCATGGAGAACTTATTCAACAAAATAATTGAAGAAACTTTCACACTCTCTCAAAACAAAGGCCCATCAAGATACAAGAAGCCAACAGAACTCCAAACAGACAGAACCTAAGGAGAAACACTCCAAGACATATTGTCATTAAGACTCTAAACATTGACACCAAAGAGAAAATCCTAAAAGCAGCTAGGGAAAAACAGCACACCACTTTCAAAGGTAAACCCATCAGAATTACTTCAGATGTCTCAATGGAAATCCTGAAGGCTAGAAGGGCCTGGAATGAAACACTGCAAAGTCTAAGAACCTATGGCTTCTAACACAAACTACTCTACCCAGCAAAAGTATCCCTCATAATAGATGGTGAACGAAAAACTTTCCATGACAAAACTCAGCTTTACAATTATATGAACACAAAACCACACCTACAGAGAGTATTTCAGGAAATTCTCCACAGAGAAGAAAAAAATAATCAAACACAATTGCCTACAAGAAGCAGATCACAACAACCAAACTCAGAGTAGGCACAAAAAACTTCAATGTCCATGAAAACTCCAACCCACATTTACCATCACAATATGGCAGGGATCAAATCAAATCTCACAGTCATTACCCTAAATATTAATGGCCTTAATTCACCCATCAAGAGACACAAGCTAACAGGATGGATCAAAAAATTAGACCCCTCAATCTGTTGCCTTCAAGAAACCCACCTCACCATTAAAGACAGACACCTCCTCAGGGTGAAAGGGTGGAAAACAGTATTCCAAGCAAATGGGAATAAGAAACAAGCAGGTGTAGCTATATTAATATCGGATAAAATAGACTTCAAACCAAATATAATCAAAAAAGACAAAGAAGGCCACTTCCTACTTATCAAGGGAACGATCCATCAAGAGGATATTACAATCATAAATCTGTATGCACCAAACACAGGGGCACCACAGTTCATAAAACAAAACCTACTTGACAATAAAACAGAAATAACCACAAACACCATCATAGCTGGGGACTTCAATACACCATTATCAGTAATAGACAGATCATCCAAACAGAAACTCAACAGGGAAGTAAGAGAGCTCAACAAAACCATAGATCACTTAGACCTAACGGACATCTACAGAACATTCCATCCCAAATCCACAGATTACACATTCTTCTCAGCAGTCCATGGAACATTCTCTAAAATAGACCATATATTGGGTCACAAAGACTGCCTCCACATATTTAGGAAGATTGACATAATTCCCTGCATGATATCAGATCACAATGCTATATTGCTAGAAATCAACAATAAAAGACCCACCAAGAATCCCAAAGGCACCTGGAAACTGAACAGCACACTTTTAAACAATAAATGGATAGTGGATGAAATAAAAAATGAAATTGCAAAATTTCTGGAATTGAACGACAATGAGAACACATCGTACCAAAACTTATGGGACACAATGAAGGCGGTCCTCAGGGGAAAATTCATAGCACTCAATGCCTTCGTAAAAAAGACAGAAAGGTCCCAAATCAATAACCTAACCATCCACCTAAAGGCACTGGAAAAACAAGAAAAATCCAACCCAAAGAGCTCCAGAAGGAAAGAAATAATTAAAATCAGAGCAGAAACCAATGAATTGGAAACCAAGGAAACAATTAAGACAATTGACAAAACAAAGAGCTGGTTCTTTGAAAAAATAAACAAGATTGACAAACCCCTGGCCAATCTGATCAAGCAAAAAAAGGTGAAGCTTCAAATTAACAAAATTCAAAATGAAAAAGGAGAGATCACAACAGACATAAGTGAAATTGGGAGAATCATCAGGACTTATTTCAAAAACCTCTACTCCACAAAACTGGATAATGTGGAGGAGATGGATAAATTCTTGGACGCATACCATCTACCAAAGCTAAACACAGAGCAGATTAATCACCTCAATCAACCCATCACACTCATGGAGATTGAAAAAGTAATAAAAAACCTCCCAAAAAAGAAGAGCCCAGGACCAGATGGCTTCTCAGCTGAATTCTATCAAACCTTCATGGAAGAACTCAAACCAATCTTCCTCAAACTGTGCCACACAATTGATGAACAGGGAAAGCTACCCAACTCCTTTTATGAAGCTAGCATCACCCTAATTCCAAAACCAGGCAGAGATGCCACAAGAAAAGAAAACTACCGGCCTATTTCCCTGATGAATTTAGATGCAAAGATCCTAAACAAAATCCTTGCAAACCGAATCCAACAACACATCAAAAGCATTATCCACCTTGACCAAGTGGGATTCATTCCAGGAACACAGGGGTGGTTCAACATACGGAAATCTGTCAATGTAATACACCACATAAACAAGGTTAAACATAAAAACCACATGATCATTTCGATAGATGCAGAAAAGGCCTTTGACAAGATTCAACACCACTTCATGTTCAAAACATTGGAGAGAGTTGGCATGGTTGGTTCATATCTTAACCTAATAAAGGCAATATACGAAGCTCTGAAGGCCCAAATAATACTTAATGGAGAGAGACTGGAGGAATTCCCATTAAGATCAGGAACAAGACAGGGTTGTCCACTCTCACCTCTGCTTTTCAATATAGTTCTGGAAGTCCTAGCTCAAGCAATAAGACAGGAGAAGGAAATAAAAGGGATACAATTTGGAAAGGAGGAAGTTAAGTTAGCTTTATTCGCTGATGACATGATTATATATGTAAGAGACCCGAGAGACTCCATCCCAAAACTCCTGAAGGTGATTAACTCCTATAGCAAAGTAGCAGGATACAAAATCAATGCACAAAAATCAGTAGCCTTCCTTTATGCAAAGGACAAAGATACAGAAAAAGAAATAAGGGACATAGTCCCATTTTCAATTGCGACAAAAAAAATAAAATACCTTGGAATAACGTTAACCAAGGAAGTGAAAGATCTATACAATGAAAACATAAAAACACTCAAAAAAGAAATTGAGGCGGACTTGAGAAAATGGAAAGACCTCCCATGTTCCTGGATAGGCAGAATTAACATTGTGAAGATGACAATCCTACCAAAGGTAATTTACAGATTTAATGCAATACCAATTAAAATCCCCACAGTGCTCTTCACAGAGATAGAAAAAATGATCTCAATTTCATATGGAAAGGCAGAAGGCCTCACATATCCAAACATATCCTCAGCAAAAGAAATACCTCTGGAGGCATCACCATACCTGATCTAAAGCTATATTACAAAGCCATAGTAATAAAAACAGCATGGTACTGGCATAAAAACAGGCCTATAGATCAATGGAATAGACTCGAGGACCCAGACTTTGGGTCAAGCAACTATAGCTACTTGATATTTGATAAAGGCCCAAACAATATACGCTGGAAAAAAGACAGCATCTTCAACAAATGGTGCTGGACAAACTGGATAACCATATGCAGGAAACTAAAACTTGACCCACACATTTCACCATGCACTACACTCAAGTCCAAATGGATCAAAGATCTCAATATAAGACCAGAAACTTGAATACTACTGGAAGAAAATTTAGGAAGTACACTCCATGATATAGGAATGGAAAAAGACTTCCTGAACAAAACCCCAGTAGCTCATGAACTTAAACCATCACTCAACCAATGGGACCACATGAAGCTGAGGAGTTTCTTTACAGACAAGCATACAATTAGCAAAGCCAATAGATTACCCACAGAATGGGAGAAAATATTTGTGGGTTATCCAACTGATAGAGGACTAATCTCTAGAATCTACAAAGAACTCAAAAATCTAAACAGTAAGAAGTCAAACACCCCACTCACAAGATGGGGCAAAGAGCTGAACAGGCAGTTCACAGAGGAAGAAATAGAAATGGCAAACATACACTTAAGAAAATGTTCATCATCCCTAATCATCAGAGAAATGCAAATTAAAACAACTATGAGATTCCACCTTACCCCAATAAGGATAGCAAGCATCAAAAAATCAAATAAAAATAAATGCTGGCGAGGATGTGGAGAAGTAGGAACACTCATCCACTGTTGGTGGGAATGTAGGATGGTATAACCACTTGGAAAGCAATATGGAGACTTCAGAAAAAGCTGAGTATAGAGATACCAACAGACCCAGTTATTCCCTTACTGGGCATCTACCCTAAAACCTTCAAACCACAGACTAAAGAGATTTGCTCAACCATGTTTATAGCGGCTCAATTTGTAATAGCTAAGAGCTGGAATCAACCCAGATGTCCATCACTAGAAGAATGGATAACTAAGATGTGGTATATCTACACAATGGAATTCTATACAGCAGTAAGAAAAAATGACACAATGAAATTTGAGGAAAAATGGTTGAACCTGGAACAGATCATTCTCAGTGAACTTACCCAATCACAGAAAAAAATCGCCACATAGTCTCACTCATCTACAGCACCTAACCTGAATCTGCCGAAGATACCTTACATACCCAGCAAGCATCTCCTAGATTAGACACTAGGATGGAAGGGGAGGGAGGGGAGGGCATCAAAGGGGTGGGAAACACAAATCTAGACCCAAACGGCAATGGTACCATAATCTTCTACTTACTAAAAGATAGACCAAATGGCTGATCCTTCACCAGGCCCTTACAGGGAACACCTGAACCACAAGACACTGGAGAGGGTAAGATTAAGACTAACCTTAGTCTCCTACATCTTCCCTCCCTCACTTCCCCTCTCCCTGTCTCTCTCTCTCTTATCTCTAACTCTTGTATATTAGTTATCTTTTTCCTCATTTTCTTAGTGGGCACTGACCTGTAACTCCCAGAACCAGCATGGGGCTATCATCCACAATGAGCTTTTGATCACAGAGACCTACAAGGTTTCCTAAAAGACAGACAGATTTCTGTCAGAGTACTTGATGACCCACCAAAGGTTAGTGGTAAGACCCTACTGCTGAAGACACCTTATGTGATTGACATGCAAATTAGAATGGCATGGCTGGAAGTTGGATGAGAGTCAGTCCCCAGACAGTCAGCGCGTCTAGTGCCAGAAGGTGCTACATGGGCGACTGGGGGAAATTGACCAATATCTATCGAAGCAACGCATGGTCTAACCTACTTAGCAGCAAATAACTTATTGTGATGCCCACACAAGTGCAGTGGTGGCACACAGCCATGGTGGGGAACCATCTGCTCTCAATTTGGCTAACTGATCCCCTCACAGGTATGGGACCCATAGCTGGAGCTGGGAAACAAGTCAGAACCATATCCAAACATAAGCCCACTCTCCAGTATCAACCTACTATCAATTGTGGGCTACAAGAGGGCCTAACCCTATTAAATTCTCTATAAAAAAAAAAAAGTAAGGGTTATCTCATTTGTCCTGGTGCTAACTTACTCTCCGTTGGAGAATCTGCTTCTCTTTTTCAGATAGATGTAGACCCTAAGGAGAGAGCCACCCCATCATACCTCAAAAGGGCCCCGGCTGAAACTAAGAAAACTTCGAGAAACAAGCAAGGGGGCTGTTTTTCCTGATGAACCGGACACCAGCACAAGGGGGAAGGAGATCAGCATAGAGAAAAATCAACCCCTACCAAATCAGAGAGCCAGAGCCTCAGAGGCCCTCAACACCTCATCACTGAAGCAGACCAAAAATGAACCCAACATGGCTCAGGGAAATTTTGCGGAAGAGGGGGCGGAAAGAATGTCAGAGTCACATGTTGGGTCATGATATGCAGAGACATTTAGCTTACCCATAACTGTGGGCTAACTCCACAATGCATGACCCGTATACCTCAACAAGGAGGGGCCAAGGGGAGGGGGTAGGTCACGGATGAGCCTAATAATGGTACCAAACTGACTGTATTTGCTGAATACAGAACTGACTAATAAAAAAAAAAAAAAAAGAAAAGAAAAAAATAAAAAAAATAAAAAAATAAAAATGAAAATAAAAAAAAAATTAAAAAAAAGTGGGATTCATCCCAGGAACACAGGGGTGGTTCAACATACGGAAACCTGTCAATGTACTACACCACATAAACAAGGTTAAACACACACACAAAAAAAACACATGATCATTTCAATAGATGCAGTAAAGGCCTTTGACAAGATACAACATCACTTCATGATCAAAGCATTGGAGAAAATTGGCATGGTTGGTTCATATCTTAACATAATAAAGGCAATATACAAAGCTCCGAAGGCCCAAATAATACTTAATGGAGAGAGACTGGAGGAATTCCCATTAAGATCAGGAACAAGACAGGGTTGTCCACTCTCACCTCTGCTTTTCAATATAGTACTGGAAGTCCTAGCTCAAGCAATAAGACAGGAGAAGGAAATAAAAGGGATACAATTTGGGAAGGTAGAAGTTAAGTTAGCTCTATTCACTGATGACATGATTGTATATAAGAGACCCAAGAGACTCCATCCCAAACACCTGAAGGTGATTAATTCCTATAGCAAAGTAGCAGGATACAAAATCAATGCACAAAAATCAGTAGCCTTCCTATATGCAAATGACAAAGATACAGAGAAATAAATAAGGGACATATTCCCATTTTCAATAGCAACAAAAAAGAAAATACCTTGGAATAACATTAACCAAGGAAGTGAAAGATCTATACAACGAAAACATTAAAACACTCAAAAAAGAAATTGAGGAGGAATTGAGAAAATGGAAAGACTTCCCATGTTCCTGGATAGGCATAATTAACATTGTGAAGATGACAATCCTACCAAAGGCAATATACAGATTTAATGCAATTCCAATTAAAATCCCTACAGTGTTCTTCACAGAGATAGAAAAAATGATCTCAAATTTCATGGAAAGGCAGAAGGCCTCGCATATCCAAACATATCCTCAGCAAAAGAAATACCTCTGGAGGCATCACCATACCTGATCTAAAGCTATATTACAAAGCCATAGTAATAAAAACAGCATGGTACTGGCATAAAAATAAGAGTATAGACCAATGAAATAGACTTGAGGACCCGGACTTTGGGTCAAGCAACTATAGCTAGTTGATATTCGATAAAGGCCCTAATAATATAGGCTGGAAGAAAGACAGCATCTTCAACAAATGGTGCTGGACAAACTGGATAACTATGTCAGGAAACTGAAACTTCATCCACACATTTCATGCATTACACTCAAGTCCAAATGGATCGAAGACCTCAATATAAGACCAGAAACTTGAATACTACTGGAAGAAAATTTAGGAAGTACTTTCCATGATATAGGAATGGAAAAAGACTTCCTGAACAAAACCTAGTAGCTCACGATCTTAAACAGTCACTCAACCAATGGGATCACATGAAGCTGAAGAGTTTCTTTACAGACAAGCATACAATAAGCAAAGCCAATAGATTACCCACAGAATGGGAGAAAATATTTGCTGGTTATCCAACTGATAGAGGCCTAATCTCTAGAATCTACAAAGAACTCAAAAATCTAAACAGTAAAAAGTCAAACACCCCACTCACAAAATGGGGCAAAGAGCTGAACAGGCAGTTCACAGAGGAAGAAATACAAATGGCAAATATACACTTTAGGAAATGTTCATCATCCCTAATCATCAGAGAAATGCAAATTAAAACAACTATGAGATTTCACCTTACCCCAATAAGGATAGCAAACATCAAAAAATCAAATGAAAATAAATGCTGGCGAGGATATGGAGAAGTAGGAACACCCATCCACTGTTGGTGGGAATGTAGGATGGTATAACCACTTGGAAAGCAATATAGAGACTTCTGAAAAAGCTGAGTATAGAGATACCAACAGACCTAGTTATCCCCTTTCTGGGCATCTACCCTAAACCCTTCAAACCATAGGCTAGAGAGATTTGCTCAACCTTGTTTGTAGCAGCTCAATTTGTAATGGCTAAGAGCTGGAATCAACCCAGTTCTCCACCACTAGAAGAATGGATAACTAAGATATGGTATATCTACACAATGGAATTCTATATAGCAGTGAGTAAAAATGACACCATGAAATTTGAGGAAAAATGGTTGAACCTGGAACAGATCATTCTCAGTGAATTTACCCAATCACAGAAAAGAAAAATCACCATATAGTCTCATTCGTCTACAGCACCTAACCTGAATCTGCCGAAGATACCTTACATATCCAGCAAGCATCTCGTGGACTAGACACTAGGATGGAAGGGGAGGGAGGGGAGGGCAACGGAGGGGGTGGGAAACACAAATCTAGACCCAAACGGCAATGATACCATAAAATTCTACATCCTAAAAGGCAGACCAAATGCCTGAACCTTCACCAGGCCCTTAGAGGGAACACTTGAGCCACAAGACATTGGACAGTGTATGATGAAGACTGACTTTAATCTTCTACATCTTCCCTCCCTCCCTCTCCTTCCCTTCTCTCTCTCTCTCTCTCTCTTTCTCTCTCTCTCTCTCCTCTCTAACTCTTGTATATTAGTTATGTTTTTCCTCATTTTCTTCGTGGTCACTGACCTGTAACTCCCAGTACCAGCATGGGTCTATCATCCTCAATGAGTTTTTGATCCGAGAGACCCAGAAGGTTTCCTGAAAGACAGACAGATTTCTGTCAGAGTACTTGATGACTAACCAAAGGTTAGTGGTAAGACCCTACTGCTGAAGACACCTTATGTGGTTGACATGCAAAATGGAATGTCATGGCTGGAAGTTGGAAGAGAGTCAGTCCCCAGATAGTCAGTACATCTAGTGCCAGAAGGTGCTACATGGGCGACTGGGAGAAAATGACCAATATCTGTCCAAGCAACTCATGGTCTAACCTACTTAGCAGCAAATAACTTGTTGTGATGCCCACACAAGTGCAATAGTGGCACACAGCCATGGTGGGGAACCAACTGCTTTTAATTTGGCCAACTGATCTCCTCAGTGGTAGGGGACCCATAGCTGGAGCTAGGAAACAACTCAGAACCATATCAAAACATAAGCCCATTTGCCAATATCAAGCTACCATTAATCATGGGCTACAAGAGGGCCTACACCTATTAAATTCTCTGTAAAAAAAATGTAAGGGTTATCTCATTTGTCCTGGTGCTAACTTACTCTCCATTGGAGAATCTGCTTCTCTTTTTCAGATAGATGTAGATCCTAAGGAGAGAGTCACCCCATCATACCTCAAAAGGGCCCTGTCTGAAACTAAGAAAAATTGCCGAAACAACCAAGGGTGCTGTTTTTCTGATGAACTGGATACCAGCAGAAGGGGGAAGGAGATCAACACAGAGAAAAATCAACTCCTACCAAATCAGAGAGCCAGAGCCTCAGAGGCCCCCAACACCTCATCACTGAAGTAGACCAAAAATGAACCCGACATGGCTCAGGGAAATTTTTCAGAAGAGGGGGCGGAAAGAATGTCAGAGCCACATGTTGGGTCATGATATGCAGAGACATTTACCCTTAACTGTGGGCTAACTCCACAATGCATGTCCCATATACCTCAATAAGGAGGGGCCAAGGGGAGTGGGCAGGTCATGGATGAGCCTAATAATGGTACCAAACTGACTATATTTGCTGATTACGAAACTAACTGATAAAGAAAAAAAGAAAAGAAAACAAAAACCTGCAATGCTCTGAGACCATCAAGGTTTCGACATGCAGAACAGGGGAGGATAAAATAAATGAGACAAAACTACGTTCCAAAACACACACACACACACACAAAAAAAAAAACAAAAGAGAATGTGAAATCTGACCACCCATCACATTTAACATATAATTTATTCAGATATGGAAGGTGCAATTAGGACTTCTCATTCAAGCCTATATACAAGGCTTATTTGGCTGGTATTGACCTAGTGTAATCCCAGTTACTTTTGGGCTGATTTTGGTCTCAGTTATGCTATGCTCCTGCTTGGGTCCCTCTTTGGTGCATTGTAGGTTCAAGTAGGCTGGTATCATTGCTCTGGTCACAGGTGCTGGGTGCTGTGATCTCCCTTCCCCAGGTCTCTGGTGCTTGCTGGTGCTTACGCTGGCAGTGGGGTGCAAGACAGATTTCTGTCAAAGCACTTGATTACCCTCCTGAGGGGAAAGGTAAGATCCTTTTAATGATGACAACATATGCTGCCATTGCAGAACATCAAGATATTTGGCTGAATGAGGAAGGAAGTCAGCTCCCAGATGATTACCCCATATAGTGCTGAAAACTATGACATGAAATGCTAGGTGAAAATGGCAACAGTGCTGTGATCAAGTAGTGTACCCTGGTATAGTCAATCAAACATCCTGACATGATTTACACACCTGTCAATGGTGGCACCCACCCTAGGGAGGTAACCAATGACTTTCTGATTGGCTAAGAGATCCACTTAATGGGGAGGAAATCATAGCTAGAACTGGGAAGCAAGTCAGAATCCCATGGAGGCCAACATTATAAACTCCAATGAGAAGCTTCCACTAGTCTTTGTCCAAAAGTGAGGCTATACCTATCAAAATTTCTCTAAATTAACAATGCTTAGCTTATACCCTTAGCCTACCTGATCTCACTCTCCATTAAAGAATATGTTTTTCTGTTTCAGAAAGCAGTGAGAAGTGAGGTCATCCAAAAATCTATCAACAGGGCAGAGATCACTGACTCCATGTCAGCAGGTGAACCACCGCTAGTACAGCAGCTAGGGCCCAGGTGAAAACATAAAGGAATTGGTGAGATGAGCAAGAGTGCTGTTTCCATGGAAGGCCTGACAACCTGAGTCTGGCTGATGGAGACAGACAGTGATGATACTCAAAATGCACCAAAGTAGAAATCCGGAAGCTGCTGAGAGCTCATCACTAAAGAAGATTTAAAGCACAGCCACCGCAGCTCAGGTAAGTTTTCAGGAGGAGGTAGGAAAGACTATTAGAGCCACGGGGTGGGAGGGAATAGCCCAGAGGCATACCCCCCACCCAATGACTTCTGCTGTCACAACTCATAGCCCACAACTCCATGGTGAATACTAGAAATCTCACTAAGGAGGGCCCTCAGTGAAGTGGAGGTAAGGATGAAAGAAATGATGGTACGAACACTTGATGTAAAGCAACCTTAAAGGTAGAAATCACATGATAAACTCAATAGTTTCAGGAAAGGCCATTGCCAAAATACAAGATTTATTCATTGTTAAAACATTGGGATGACTTGTATGGAAGGATCATATCTCAATATAAAAATGACTGTATACAGCAAACCTAAAGCCAATAGCATACTAAAAAGTTGAAGAACCACTAAAGTCTGTAACAAAACAAGGGTATTCTCTGCCCCACTGCTATTTCAGATAGTATTTTGAAGTCTTAGCTCAAGCAATATGAAAAAGAAATAAAAGGGATACAATTTGAAAAGAAGGAGCTAAAATAGCTTTGTTTGCAGATGATACAATTATGTAAGAGGCCCTAAAGACTCCACAAAAATCACCTAGAGCTGATAAACACTTTCAGAAAAGTGTCAGGATCGAAAATTAACCTACAGAAATTAGTAGCCTTCATATATACCAGTGACAAACATACTGAGAATGAAATCAGGGAAACAACCTCATTTACAATAGCCACAAGAAAATTGAATACCCCAGGGAGACTTCCTGGTAAGATGATGGAATAGCAGCCATGCCAAAGGAATTTCAATAACGGGGGGGGGGGGGATGCAGAAAAACAGCAAAATACACTCTTCTACCTAAAAGGGAAGGTGTATAAGGAATTATCAACCAAAACAGAGAAACAGGAGAGATTCAGATTCTCTAACAAGGTGGAAACTGGCCAGAATCCTGTTGAGGTGCTGGCAGCCCCAATCTATGCACCCACCTGGATGATGCAGAACTGCAAGAGCAGAAACCAGGTTAAGGGATTTTCCACTCACATCAGCCTCTGGGCAAAGTCAAGAGACCTGAAGGATTTATAATTTTGGGTGAAATTGTATTGTCTTAATTTTTTATGTTTCTCATATTATAATGTAGAGATTTTTGCATCTGAGTTAATTTGATACATGGGTTTTCTAATTATCTACAGTGTTCTTAGCCATGTAATTCTAACTTTATATATCTTCAGGGTAGGAGTTTAGGAGTTTAAGGCACCATGTGTAGCTCTTATACTCTTAGAATAAGCAGATGAGCAGCTGCTGAAGGAGATCATAAACGGGACCAACTGAGGAGCTCCAGTAGAACTCCAGGCTTCCTGTACAGCCTCCCATACCCCAAAGACATCCCATCCTCCAGCCACCAGTGTTGCGAACCACCAGAGAACTTATCCACCCTGCCCTCCCCACTGGCCACATGTTATCTAGCATAGCTGATCAGAACACCAGGTCCAGTGACTCAAACAGCCTGACCAAGTCCACAGCACAATAGAGAGGGATCAAGGTGGGCACTCAGCATTGGTGAGATTATAAGCCTTCCCCAAAGGTAATAGGGCCTACTTACACAAAGCCAGGTACATAGACCTGTGCTGGAAGTGCTAATTTCACCTTCCATGGTAGGGCAGGTTATGTGTTAGATTTGATTGATATATTCTTGGTTGGATTTACCATTCTCAAATAAGCTGCATTTTGTTGTTGACTATTGTTGCCTCTGATGTTTCCTGATTTATATTGCCTTTGTCTTTTTATTCTGTCATTATTAGGAGCAGAATCTGACTCGGCCCCAGGCTGACCTGGAACCCATTTCAGACCAGAAATCTCAGCCTCCCAGTTGACAGGACTAAGGATGTGAGGCAACACACACCCTTAGAGATTTTGGCTTTATTAGATTATCTGTTCATTTTAATGCCCACTATTGCATAAATATTCTGTGCTGGACTGACTGAGTGTGTACATTGCTCAGTTGAATTTTATAATTTCCCAGTAATTTGCTCCACCCAGGTTACTAGAATACTTGAATAGCAGGCAAATTCAACACCTAGGGTTACTTCTACTGTTATTCTGAGAGTATAAGAGCTACACGGGGTGCCTTAAACTCTTAAACTCCTATCTGAAGATATATAAAGTTGGAATTACATGGCTAAGAACACTACAGATAATTAGAAAACCCATGCATCAAATTAACTCAGATGCAAAAATCTCTACATTATAATATGAGAAACACAAAAAATTAAGACAATACAATTTCACCAAAAATTATAAATCCATCAGAAATGACCTCCAGTGAGACTGATTTAGATGAAATACCTGACAAAGATTTCAAAAAGAAAAGATATTTATGCTGAAAGAATCTAAGAAGAAAACAAACTCCTGGAGGAATCCTCAGAGAACACAGGACATCAACTTGTAATAAGAGGGTCAATGCAAGACATGAGTAAGGAAATACAAATAATAAAAAATTACCAATCATAAATACTAGAAATGAAAACAGAATGAGTCATGTAAAAAACTCTATAGAAAGTCTCACCAGTAGAATGGAACAAGGAGAGGACAGAACATCTAAACTAGAAGACCAGGTGGCAGGTCTAATACAGTCCAACAAAGAGAAAGACAAGCTAATAGGAAGGCATGAATGGGAATTTCAACACACTTGGGAGCCATGAAGACATCAAACATAAGAATTCAGAGTGTAGTAGAAGGAGAAGAATTTCACTTCAAAGGCATAGCAGGTATTTTCAACAAAATCATAAAAGAAAATTTCCCCCAAGTAGGGAAAGTGATACCAATCCAGATACAGGAAGCTTTTTTAGAATACCAAATAGGCAAAATCAGGGAAAAAAACTTTTCACCACCATATTGTAATTAAACTACAAAACACACAAACCAAAGAAAATATGTTGAAAGCAGAGAAAAAAATGAAGCCATATATAAAGGCAAGCCCATCAGGATAACAACAGATTACTCAACACAAACTTTAAAAGCCAGGAGGGCTTGGAATGATGTATTCCAAGTTCTGAAAGATATCAACTGTCAACTAAAATTTCTTTATCCTGCACAGCTCTCCATCCAAATTGATGGAGAAATAAAGATATTCCACAATAAAAACAGGCTAAAGGAATATAAGGAATATATGAACTCTAAACCAGCTCTACAGAAAATACTTGAAAGGATCCTCCATGCTGAAGAGAAAGAAAAGCACACACATAAGGAACCTGGAAAAAATAAATCATACTCAAATAATAATTGATACAACAGAGTAAAGGAAAACCTGGAAGAACTGCAAAACAAGAAGAATGGGAATAATAAATGCACACCTTTCAATATAACTCTTAATATCAATGCCCCCAAAGACACAGGTTTGCAGACTGGGTCAAACAAAAAAGGTTCCTTCTATGTGTTTCTTCTAAGAAACTCATCTTTCCCTAAAAGACAGACACTATCTTAGGGTAAAAGGATGGGAAATGGTATTTCAAGCAAAAGGGCTTAGAAAGCAAGCAGGTGTTGCTATTCTAATATCTGACAGGGCAAACTTCAAACCAACATTAGTAAGGAAAGATGAACAAGGTCACCTTATATTGATTAAAGGCACAACAGGATGACATTACAATTATAAACATATATGCATCTAACTTGGGTGCTCCCAATTTCATCAAAAAAAACCCTATTAGAATTAAGGTCACAGATAACACCAAACACAATTGTAGTAGGTGACTTCAATACCCCACTCATCAATTGACAGGTCATCCCAGCAAAAAATAGAGCAGCATCTGGATTCAATGAGCTTATAGAACAAATGGACCTAACAGATATCTACAGAACATTTTATCCAAATGATATAGAGTATACACATTCTTTCCAGCAGCATATAGAACATCCTCTAAAATAGAACATATATTAGGACACCAAACAAATCTTAACAAATATAGGAAAATTAAAAGAATTCCTTGCACTTTATCTGATCAAAATGGGATTAAACTACAAATCAAAAGCAAGAAAAGCTATAGCGCATATGCAAAATTATGGAAACTAAACAATTCACTACAAAAAGACAAATGGGTCAAGAAGGCAATAAAAAAAAATCATAGGATCAAATGATGAGAACACAACATACCAAAGCCTTTGGGACACAATGAAGGCAGTCCGATGAAGGAAATTTATAGTTTTAAGTGCCTATATTAGTAAATTAGAAAAGTCATAAGTAAACAGATTAATGATTTGCATGAAGGCCTTGGATAAAAAGAAAAAGGCAAACCAAATATCAGTAGATGGTAAGAAATCATGAAAATTAGGGTAAGAAATAATGAAATATAAACCAAATTATCAATACAAAGAATCAATGAAACAAAGAGTTGGTTCTTTGAAAGAATAAACAAGATAGACAAACCCTTAGCAAATTTCATCAAAAGAGAGGAGACACAAATTAATAAAATTAGAGATAAAAAGACACCATTACAACAGATACCAAAAAATTCAGAAAATCATAAAGACATACTTTAAGAACATCTCCTCCTCTAAGTTTGAAAATATGAAAGAAATGGATGATTTCCTTGATTTAGGTGACCTATCAAAATCAAATCAAGATGAGCTAAACCACTTAAATAAACCTATAACAAGTATGGAGATCTAACCATTTATATAAAAACATCTCCCAACTAAAAAAAAGTCCAGGCTCAGAGAGGTTTAGTGGTGAATTTTAGACCTCTGTGGAAGAACTAACATAGGGTACTGGCACAAACACACACACATAGATAAATGGAACAAAATAGAGAACCCAGATCTAAGTCTAGGAAACTACAGCCAGCCACCTGATCTTTAACAAAAATGCCAAAAATACTCATTTGGAGGAAAGACAGCCTCTTCAACAAATGGTGCTGGGAAAACTGGATATCTATATGTAGAAGGATTAACATATATCCTTCTCTCTCTCCAAACATAAGAATTAAGTTGAAATGGACCTTAATATCAGACCTGAAATTCTGGAACTCTTGGAGAAAAAAAGTAGGAGAAGCCCTACAACATATTGGCATAGGCAATGGCTTTCTGAATATAACCCCAGTTGCTCAGGAAGTAAAACCAGTAATCAACCACTGGGACCTTATGAAATTACAAAGCTTTTGTGTAGCAAAGGACACTGTGAACAGAGCCAAGAGGCAATCTACAGATGGGAGAAAAATTTTGCCAGCTATACATCTGATGAGGATTAATATCCAGAATATACAAAGAACTCAAAAAACTAATAAGAAAACAAATAACCCAATTAAAAATGGGGGATATGTCTGTTGCGCATAATAATGACATAATCTGCTTAGCAGAAAGTGACAATTAATCTCTAGGAAAGGTCAAGTAAGTGCATATCAACTGCAGAAGTGTGTAAACCAGGTTGATCTAAAGGAGATTGCTAAGTGTATGGGGGACAGCAGCGGTCCTGGCATCAGCTTGTATTCAGCTTATCACTATTGCAGGAAAAATGCCTTTATTTAACTTTTAATTCTTTATTGAATTGATGGGAAGGACTTGAGTGTGTTGTTAAGCAAAAGAGTATACTGGAAGTTGATGGAAGAAAAATTGATCTATAGTAATAACTGGCCTGTTGCTAAAGAGTTTATAAGGAGGAGAAATTAATTTTTTTAAGGAGGAGAAAAAAAATTGGCTTTAGATTTAAATTCAGATGTTTTAAAGAAAAAAGTATTCAGAGATTTAATACCTGTCCATACTACATGCAGAATTATAACTGATTTCTTCAGCCTTTCTCCTCTGTCAAAGTCTTTTTTTCTTTGACCTTAAGTCCACCTGCCAGGGCACTCTGAGGCAGCACTGCTCTGGGGCCACCTGATCACCAACAGGAACCAATCTCTGACCTCCTTGCCTGCGGCTTTGACTTAACCCTATAGTTTCTGGACATTTGTGCAGTATTGAAAAGACAGGAGAAAAGAAAACAAACCTGGTTATAACCTGACGCTAAAACTAAAAACAAGGAAATATACCTCTTCAGAATTAAAACTAAAATCTTAAATAAAACAGAAAACTTGATGAAGAAAAAAAATGGGGGATATGGAGGAGGCTAACAATGGTACCAACTTGACTGTATTCACTGAGTACTGATTAATAAAAAAAATTACATAAAATAAAAAATGAAGTAAATGAATAGTTTAGCATTGAAAGGAATTCAAAATATAAGAGCAATTTAACTGATATGCACATAATTTAGACTTTCTTGCAAATACATTTTTTAAAAATTTATGTCACCTTTGGATGGTATTATATATGATACTTAAATAATATATGCATGTAGGATGCAATGTGGGAAGAAATGTGATGCAGTTCTTAAAAAATAAAGAAAATAAAAGCTAAGTACTGAAAAAAAATGGTCAATGCAACTAAATAGAGAGTTCTCAAAGGAAGAAATACAGATGTTCTATAAACATCAAAAAATGTTCTCCATCCCTCACAATCAGGAAAATGCAAATTCAAATTAAGACTACTTTGAGATTCCATCTTATTCTTGTCAGAATGGCTTTCATCAAGAAAACAAATGACAATAAATGCTGACAAGGGTGCATAAAAAGAAGAACACTTCTACAGTTTTATTGGGAATGTAAATTGGTATAGCCATTGTGGAAATCATTGTTGGAGGTTCCTGAGACAGCTAACAATAGTTTTACCATATGAACCAGCTGTACCACTCCTAGGCATATATCCTAAGGACTCTTTTCACAACCTTAGAGACAGTTGCGCATTCATGTTTATTGCTGCTCTATTCACAATAGGTAGGAAACGAAATCAGTTTAGATATTCCTCAAATGATGAATGGATAAGTAAGATGTGGTACATTTATACAATGGAGTTCTAATCAGTGGTAAAGAAACATGAAATTTGCAGGGAAATGGATGGACCTGGAAGGGATTATACTAAGTGAGGTAACCCAGGTCCAGAAAGTCAATTGCTGAATATTCTTTCTCATGTGTGGATCCTAGCTACAAATGTTTTGACTTGTATGTGAGGTGGAATAAAACTCAGTAGCAGAGGCAGGTAAGCTGATTCAGGGCTATAAGTGAGGGAAGAGATGGGAGGATTTCAGGGGATGGTATCATGTATGTATATCAGTAGATGAACAGGTTACTGCGGGTGGAAAGGGCCAAGTGAGGTCAGGGGAAGAGATTGTGTAAAGGAAGGGTGGGGGGGGTAATCAAAATCTAAGTAGGTATGAATAAGACATATGGAAATCTACTTTTTTTTTTTTTTTTTTTGAGAATGGTGCACCAAGAAGCCATGGATTTTTATTAGAAAAATTTCAGTGGCAGGAATGGGATACCATCCAATGAGTTGTTGGCCAGGGAGATCCCTGATTCCCCCAAAATATTGTAAGTACTGCCAAAGTTCTTGGTTTCCCACCAGGAGTAGATGATAAGACGTTATTGCAGTAGACTCCACATACTTGGGCTGCAAGGTCACTGAGACATCTTCCTGGAGCTGAGCTGAAAACTTCCTGTAAACCACCTGACAAAAAGATGGAAAAAGCTACACTGTATGCAGCTCTATGGGAGAGAAAAAAGTCATCAATGGAGATAAACAACAGCAAACAATGCAAGCCTTAAGTTTGGCCAGTCAGATAAAATGAGCTCATGGTGCAATAATGGTATGTCTGTTATGGGAGAAACCAACTGCTCTCTAACTGAACTGTAGGCCCACTCCACAGGAAAAAATACATGCTTGAAACTGAACATCTATGATAGAGAAGGTCATGAGCCCTAGGGTTGTAATGCCTGCTGGTGTCTGGCTAGATGCACATATCTCTTAATGTTCCTACCCATATATTAATGCTACTCTCACTTTTGATTAGAGAAGCTTCTCTTTTCAGATGGCAGTTATATCTGGGATGACTCAAAAGGCACCATAGTGATGAGAAGAAGTGACAGAGTAGTGCTCAGCCCTGAAACATCTCTGTCACACCTTCCAAAGCTTAGGGTTTATTGTGGAAGAAGTTGCAGAAAGAATGTAAGAACCAAAGGAAGAACAGGACTCTGCAATGCACTCTTCCAGACACAAAATGGCCTGGATATCCATGACCTCACAGTGCCTGGCACTACCTATAAAATACCATCAAAATACCTCTTATTAGAGGAAAAGATAATGACATCAAAGTAAAAGAGAGACTAATTGAGAGGGGGTGTTGCAGTTAGGCTCGCATTGCTGGTAGAAATCACCCAACCAAGAGCAGCTTGTGGGAAAAAGAGGTTTATTTTAGCTTACAGGCTTGAGGGTAAGCTGCACAATAGCAGGGGAAAATGATGGCATGAGCAGAGGGTGGACATCACCTCCTGGCCCACATAAGGTGGACAACAGGACCAGGAGAGTATGCCAAACACTGGCATAGGGAAACTGGCTATAACACCCATAAGCCTGCCCCCAACAATACACTGCCTCCAGGATCCTTTAATTTCCAATTGCCGTTAGCTGGGGAACCTAACATCCAGAACACCTAAGTTTATGGGGGACACATGAATCAAACCAGCACATTCTGCCCTTAATCCCCATAAACCAATATCCTTACACGATGTAAGGTACAATATATTCAGTCCAACTTAAAAGTCCTCATAGTTGGGTTAAAGAGATGGCTTAGCAGTTAAGACATTTGCCTGCAAAGCCAAAGGACCTTGGTTTGATTCCCCAGGACCCACGTAAGCCAGATGTACAAGGGGGCGCATGTACCTGGAGTTTGTTTGCAATGGTTGGAGACCCTGGCATGTCCATTCTCTCTCTCTCTCCCTCTGACTGCCTCTCTCTCTCTCTCTCAAATAAATAAATGTTATTTATCTATTATTTTTTATGTTTATATTTATATTTATTTTATATTAATATTATATTATACATTATATTTATTATATTATTTATTATATTATATTATTTTATATTTTATATATGTTATATATATTTATATTTTATATATTACATTATATTATATTATCTTATTCATTACATTATATTTATATTATATTTATTTTTTATATTTATATTATTTATTTATATTTATTATTTATATATTTTATATATTTATATATTATTTTAAAAATATTTTTCTTTATCTATTATTGTCTATATCATGGTTTATTGTCTATAACTATGGAAGTTGTCAATAAAATTTTTTATATTATATTATATATATTTATATTATTTATAGTATATTTATTTTTTATTTATATTTTATATTTGTATCTTTATTTATTTTTATTATTATTTTATTATTATAGTATTTAATTTATTTATTAATATTTCATTAATATTATATTATATCATTTTATTATTTAATTTATTTATTAATATTTAATTATTATTTTTATATTTATATTTTATATTTATATTATTTATTTATATTTATTATTTTCATTATTATTTTATTATTACATTTATTTTATTATTATATTTTTTATTATAATATTATTTTATTATTATATTTATTTATAGTTATTATTTATTATAGTTATTATTTACGTATATTATTTTTTATATTTATATTTATTATTGTCTATATCATGGTTTATTGTCCATAACTATGGAAGTTGTCAATAAATTTTGTTTAAAAAATACATACCTTGCACTATCCATCACCAAGGAAGTGAAAGATATCTACAATGAAAATATTAAAGCAAGAGAGAGAAATTGAGGAAGACACAAGAAGATGGAACCATCTTCCATGTTCATGGATTGGAAGGATTAATATGAAAATGGCCATTCTACAAAAAGCAATATGAAGATCCATTACAATTTCAATCAAAATTCTGGCAACATTTTTCTTAGAAATAGAAAAAAATAAAACAAGTATGGTGATACCACCAACAGTATTCTTTTAAAAAGATTTATCTATTTGTTTGAGAAAGAAAGAGGCAAAGAGAGAGATGGGGGAGATAGAGAGAGAATGGGTGCTCCAGTGTCTCTAGCCACTACAAACAAACTGCAGACTCATGTGCTACCTTGTGCATTTGGCTTACATGGCTACTGAGGAACTGAACCTTTGTACATAGGCTTCACAGGCAAGCACCTTAACCACTAAGCCATCTTTCCAGCCCAGTATTCATTTTGCTGAGATCACTTTTTGCTTTCTGAGAAATCTTGTTCTTCCACATGAATTTTGAGATTAAGCCATACTACAAAGTCATAGTAATAAAATTGCGTGATACAGGCACAAAAATAGAGACACATAAATTAGTGGAATAGAAGATGCAGATATAAATTCTAGCCACCACATCTTTGACAAAGAGGCTAAAAGCACACGCTCTGGCAACAAGAGCAGTTTTTATAAATGGTGTTGTAAAAGCTAGATAACCACATGTGGAAGAATAAATCTAGACCCCCTTCTTTCATTCTGCACAAAAATCAACTCCAAGTGGATCAAAGACTTCAATATAAGACCTGAAACAAAAGTGATAGAGAAAAAAGTAGGACAAACATGTCAAGATATAGGCATAGGGAAAGACTTTCTTTTTTAAATGTTTTAATTATTTTATTGACACCTTCTATACTTTCAAAAAAACATGGTATTTCCCTCCCCTCTCCCATTTTCCCCTTCACAACTCTGCTGTCCATCATATCCCCTCCCTCTCTCTGCTAGTCACTCTTTTATTTTTATGTCATCATCTTTTTCTCCTATTATGAGGGTCTTATGAAGGCAGGTTAGGCACTGTAAGATCATGGATATTGAGGCCAATTTCTGTCTAGACAGTTACATTATAAGGAGTGGTACCCTTCCTTTGTCTCTTAAATTCTTTCTGCCATTTTTTCCACAGTGGACACTGAGCCTTGGACAGTGTGATAAAGATGTTTCAGTGCTGGACACTCCTCCTTCACTTCTTCTCAGCACTATGTTGCCTTTTGGGTTATCCCAGTGGTCACTGCCATCTGAAAAGTGAAGCTTCTCAAACCAAAAGTGAGAGTAGCCTTAATATATGAATATGAACATTAAATGTAGTGCTTTCAGGGCAGTTTGGTGAGAATAATATAGGCATTTATTCAGACAAGAGCAAGCTTTATACCCCTAAGTCTCATGACCTCCCCTGCCATAGGCTTTTGATTAGGTCTTCAGTACCAGGCATATATCCCCCCCACCCAAGAGAGTGGGCCTCCAGTCCAGTTAGAGAGCAGTTGGTTTTCCCCAGAGCAGACATGCTACTATTGCACCCATTTGGTCATTTGGCCAGTCTGGCCAAATTTGAGGCTTCCAGTGTCCACTGTTTTCACCACTGATGACTTCTGTCTCTCATAGGGCTGCATACAGTGCAGCTTTTTCCAGCTTTCAGTGGGCTGGTCTATAGAGAAAAGGTTTTCTGCTCAGCACCAGCTTGATTTTTCAGTGACTTTGCTGCCTATGCATGTGAAGTCTTCAGCAATAGGGTCTTACCATCTGTTACTCATGGGAACCCAAGGGCCTTGGCAATAGCCTATAATATTTTGGAGGCAACAGGGACCTCCCTGGCACACAACTCCCCAGAAGGTATCCCATCCCTGGCACTGAAAGTTTTCTAGTAACAGTCTATGGCTCCTGAGTGCTCCATTATCCAAAGAGGTAGACTTTCATATGTCTTATTCAGAATATCTTGAATTTTGATTGGCCCTCCCCCTACCTTTCTCTTACTCAATCTCTTCCCCTGGCCTCAAGTAGGCCATTCCACTCCCTGTAATCTGTTCTTCTACTTACATATATACAATACCATCCCCTAAAGTCACTTCTTAATTCCTTCCTTTATAGCCCCTTTTCTAGCTTACTGGCCTCTGCTACCAAGTTTTTGGTTCCAGCTCACACACAAGTCTAAACATTTGTAGCTAGGATAAAAATATGAGAGAGAACATGTGACATTTGACTTTCTGGGCCTGGGCTACCTCACTTAGTATAATCCTTTCCAGATTCACTGAATAGAACTCCGTTGTGTAAATGTACCACGTCTTTACTATCCATTCATCTACTGAGGGACATCTAGGCTGTTTCCATTGCCTAGTCATTGGGAATTGAGCGGCAATAAACATGGTTGTGCAAGTATCCCTAGGTAGTGAGAATAGTCATTAGGATATATGCCTTGGAGTGGTATAGCTGGGTCATATGGTAAATCTATTTTTAGCTGTCTCAAGAACCTCCACACTAATTTCCCCAATGGTTGTACAAGATTACATCCCACCGAAGTGTATACAAGGGTCTGTCTTTTTTTCACAGCCTTGCTAGCATTTATTGTCATTTGTTTTCATCAAGGTACCCATTCTGACAGGAGAGAGATGGAATCTCAAAGTAGTTTCAATTTGCAATTCCCTGATGGCTAAGCATGTAGAGCACTTTTTTAGATGTTTGTATACCATCTGTATTTCTTCCTTTGAGAACTCCCTATTTAGTTCCATGGCCCATTTCTTAATTGGGTTGTCTGATTTCTTATTGTTTTGTTTTTTGAGTTCTTTGTATATTCTGGATATTAATCCTTTGTCAGATGTATAGCTGGCAAAGATTTTCTCCCATTATGTAGGATGCTTCTTTGCTGTACAAAAACTCTGTAATTTCATGAGATCCCAGTGGTTGATTAGTGGTTTTATTTCCTGAGCAATTGAGGTTACATTCAGAAAGTCAATGCCTATGCCAATATGTTGAAAGGTTTTCCCTACCTTTTCCTCTAGCAATTTCAGAGTTTTGGGTTTGATATTAAGGTCCCTGATCCATTTGTACTTGATGCTTGTGCATGGAGAAAGAAAAGGATTTATTTTCATCCTTGTACACATAGATATCCAGTTCTCCCAGCACCACTTGTTGAAGAGACTGTCATTTCTCCAATGGGTATTTTTGACATTTTTGTCAGAAATCAGATGGCTGTAGCTGCCTAGATTAACATCTGGGTCCTCTATTCTGTTCTATTGACCTAGGTGTGTGTCTTTGTGCCAGTACCATGCTGTTTTTGTTACAATAGCTTGGTAATATACCTTAAAATCAGGTATGGTGATACCACCAGCCTTATTTTTGTTGCTCAAAATTGTTTTGGCTAGTCTAGGTATTTTGTGCTTCCAAATGAATTTTATTTTTTTTATATTTTTGTGAAGAATGCCTTTGGAGTTTTAATGGGATTGCATAAAATGTGTAGATTGCTTTTGGGAATATTAACATTTTCACAATATTGATTACTCTATTCCAAAACTGTGGGATGTCTTTCCATTTCCTAGTGTCTTCTGCAATTTCTTGCTTCAAGGTTTTAATGTTCCCATTGTAGAGATCCTTCACTTCCTTGGTTAAGTTTATTCCAAGGTACTTCATTTTTTTTTAAGGCAGTTGTGAATGGGAGAGATTCCCTGATTTAATTCTCTGCAAGTTTGTGGTTAATATAAAGAAAGCTACTGATTTTTATGCATTTGTTTTGTATCCTTCTACACGGCTATAAGAGTTTATCAGCTCTAACAGTTTTCTGGTAGAGTCTTTAGTGTCCTCTATGTATAGAATCATATAATCTGCAAATAATAATTTCATCTCTTCCTTTCCAATTTAAATCCATTTTATGAGTGTCTCTTGCCTTATTGCTATAGCTAAGACTTCCAGTAGTATATTAAATAAAAGTGGGGACAGTGGACACCCTTGTTTTGTTCCTCAACTTAGTGGAAAAGCTTCAAGTTTTTCCCCATTTAGTATTAGGTTGGCTGTAGTTTTGTCATAAATACCTTTTATTATGTCAGGTTATGTTCCTTCTATTCCCAGTTTCTGTAGGATTTTTATGATAAAGCGATGTTGGATTTTGTTGAATGCCTTTTCTGCATCTATTGATATGCTCATGTGATTTTTGTCCTTCAGTCCATTTATCAGTGTATGACATTTATTGATTTGCATGTGTTGAACCATCACTGCATCTCTGGGATAAAGTCTACTTGAATAATCTTTCTGACATGTTCTTGTATTCTGTTTGCCAATATTTTGTTGAGAATTTTTGCATCTGTGTTCATGAGGGAGATCAGTCTGTAGTTTTCTTTTTTTGTTCTATCTTTATCTGGTTTTGGTATCAAGGTGATGCTGGCTTTTTAGAAGGATTGTGGTATAATTCCTTCCTTCTTATCTTATGGAAAGTTTGAGGAGCAGTGGTTCTTCCATGAAGGTCTAGTAAAATTCACCGATGAATCCATCTGGGCCTGGACTTTTTTTGGTTGGGAGACTTTTTATAACTGCTTGGATCTACATACATGTAATCAGTCTATTTAATTGGTTTATCTCATCTTGATTTAATTTGGTAGGTCATATGAACCAAGGAAATCATCCATTTCTTTCAGATTTTCAAATTTAGAAGGATATATATTCTTTTTTAAATTTTTTTGTTTATTTTTATTTATTTATTTGAGAGTGAGAGAGAGAGCATGAGAGAGAGAGAGAGAAAGAATGGGCACACTAGGGCCTCCAGCCACTGCAAACTAACTCCAGATGCGTGCATCCCCTTGTGCATCTGGATAACGTGGGTCCTGGGGAATTGAGCATCGAACCGGGGTCCTTAGGCTTCACAGGCAAGCGCTTAACCACTCAGCCATCTCTCCAGCCCAGGATATATATTCTTAAAGCATGTCCTCATGATTTTCTGAATTTCTTTGGTATCTGCTGTTATGGTACCTTTTTCATGTCTAATTTTATTAATTTTTCTCTCTTCTCTCTTTCTTCTGGTCAGATTTGGTAAGGGTTTATCAATCTTGTTTATCCTTTCAAAGAACCAACTGTCTGTCTCATTGATTCTTTAGATTGTTTTTTTTTTTCTTTTTCTTTTTGGTTTCTATTTCATTAATTCCTACCCTAATCTTCATTATTTCTTCCCATTTACTGATTTTTGGCTTGCTTTGTTCTTCTTTTTCCAAGGCCTTAAGTTGAAGCATTAAATTGCTTACTTGTGAACTCTCTAATTTCTTAATATAGGCACATAGAGCGATAAATTTCCCTCTTTGGACTGCCTCCATTGCGTCCCCGTGGTTTTGGTATGTTGTACTCTCATCATCATTTGATTCTACAAATTTATTGATTTCCCTTTTGATTTCATCAATGACTATTGATAATTCAATAGTATACTGTTTATTCTCCATGAATTTGTATATGCTCTGTAGGTTTTCTTGTTGCTGAACTGCAGTTTAATCCCATTGTGGTCAGATAGAGTACAAGGGATTATTTCAATTTTCCTGTGTTTGTTAAGATTTGCTTTGTGTCCTAATATATGGTCAATTTTAGAGACTGTTCCATGTGCTACTGAGAAAAATGTATATTCTGTGCAGCATTTGGATGGAATGTTCTGTAGATATCTGTTAGGTCCATTTGTTCCATGATATCATTTAATCCAGATGCCTCTCTGTTTGTTTTTGCCAGGATGACCTGCCAATTGATGACAGTGGGGTATTGAAGTCACCCACCACAATTTTGTTTGGAGTTATTTGTGACCATAAGTCTAATAGTGTTTGATTGATGAAATTGGGAGCCCCTATGTTTAGGATTGTAATGTACTCCTGTTGGAGTGTTCCTTTAATCAACATAAAGTGACCTTGTTTATCTTTCCTCACTAATGCTGGTTTGAAGTCTATCTTGTCAGATATTAGGATAGGAACCCCTGCTTGTTTCCCAGGCCCGTTTGCCTGAAATACCATTCTCTATCCTTTCACCTTAAGACAGTATCTATCTTTTATTGAGAGATGAGTTTCCTGGAGGCAACAAATGGCAGGATCCTGCCTTTTAATCCAGTCTGCAAGCCTATGTCTTTTGGTTGGGCCAAGGAGGCCATTGATGTTAAGAGTTATTATTGAAAGGTATGTGTTTATTCTTGCCATTCTTCTTGTTTTGTAGTGCTTCCTGTTTTCCCTTTACTCTCTTGTTTTAACTGTTATTTGAGTATGGTTTATTTTTTCCCATTTCCTCATGTTTGTGTTTTCCTTTCTATTCAGCATGAAAGATTCCTTCAAGTATTTCCTGTAGATATGGCTTACTTATCTTCTGTTTGGCATGTGCTGTAGTTACCTTAGTTACCTTTTCATTACTGGAACAGAGCACCAGACCAAAAGAAGCTGATGGGAGAAAAGGGTTTATTTTAGCTTACAGCTTCATGATGGCAGGGGAAAGCAAAACAGACCAGAGGCTGGACATTACCTCCTTGCCACACAGGTGGAAAACACAGGAAGACAGGGAGCTGAATCTGGCAAGGAGAAGCTGACTATAACATACCAAAGCCCCCATGTGAGGAGCACACCTCCACCAAGTTCTCTCCTCCCAATTTGCCATCAGGTAAGGACCAAGCATTCAAAAAACATGAGTTTATGGAGGACATTTGATTCAAATCATCAAATCATGAATGTGTTTTGCATGGCTATTTAGGTCATGCTTTTCAAAGTGGAATTTATAGGTAGGTATTGGTTGTTGAGCACTTAGATACTAGTTTATGGTAAGCTAAATTTAGAAATTAAAAGCACTTGTTTAGAAATGCAATTAATATTTCCATGATCATCAAGCTCATGATAATATTCATTAAATAAGGAAAATACTTCATGAAGTAAAAAAAGAAGTATTTTTGGGCTTCTCCATCCAAATATACCACTATGTCTTAGGGGGTTGTTTTTCCTTCTTCCGTGAACAGATATGGACCTAGGAGACCTTATTATAGTATGAATTTAACTTCTTTTTCAACTCCTCTTCCCTTATAATCGGATCCTACACCTGCTTTCTGTAGTTTGCTTTAGGCTATAGAAAATCAGTCTAACTAAAAATTGCCAGTAGAGGCAAATGTTTTCACAGTGTGTATTTGGTGACAGGTGGTTGCTCCAAAGCATTTTATCTTGCAAGGTATACAACTCCTTCAGCAGAATCCTGCCCACTTTACAGTACTCGTTCCCTCAGTATTCAAACAGCCTGGCCACCACCTATACCACCCTCTAGCAGAACTGCATCCTAAACAGCTACTGATGAGAAGCCTTAGTAATGATGACAAGGCTACGGTTTCTGCTTACTACTACTCATTTACCTACCATACCATGGCCCTCTATTGACATGAGATCATTGAATAACCCTACTCAGATATCCTGCCTGATTCTGAAAATTAATTGTTAGGCAATATAGTCATCATGTAAACATCTTTGAGTGTCTTAGAGGTCAACAGTACACTCCTTCTTCCAGGTATCTTAGCTTGGGTTCTCCAGAAACCAGATACAGAGTGCAATTGGAGATAAACAGGAGTTCAAACAAAGAGAACATACATGGAAGAAGAAACTAATACAGCTACATACCATATAATAATGTTCCAGTTAATGACAAAATGCATATATGATTGCAGTCACAGAAGATTATATTGCCTAGTGATATTATAGTTGTCTTAATTTGTGTAGGTATATTCTATGATTGCATGAGGATAAAATTTCCTCACAATGCATTTTTAGAACCATGTCCCTGTCACTAGTCAATGCATTACTGTATAATGCAATAACAAAATAGTTACTGCTTGGTGTTAAGCCCTGCTGATTGATCAGTGTCATAAGAGTACATGTTTCGGGATACTCCTGGTGGAAGAATGGAGAAGATTTGTCAGCTAGATCCATCTGTATTAATTAAGTGTTTGTAAGAGTTTACTTCACAGCCATGAACTCCCTTACACTTCCAGGGTGTTCATACATTACAGACAGTCAGGCAGCATGTTATTCCTACTATGTTGGGAGGTGAGCTATACGTGATTTGGGAGCAAGAGTGTGGGGTTATTGGAATATACTCATGGGATATCTGAAACTGCAGCCATGACTAGGCAGAGCTCATGCAGAGCTGGTTGCTGTGAGGAGAAAGTCCGTTGACCTGAAAGTTGGTGAGGTTTTAGGCTTGTAGACCATGTACATTTATTGATGTGCCTGATATTCTTCCCTTTCTGGAGTTTCATTTTAGCATTTATTTTCTTTCCATACAGTGCATTCTTCAAATTAATTATTCTTTTTGTTTCTAAGTTAGCCAGCCTATTTCTGCTTCATGAGGCCAATTAACCAACTTTAAGCAATATGCTGTACCCCCTTAATGCTGCAAACACTGCTGTGCCATGTTTGGTGCTCAATGAATTCATGATGAGTGACAGAACATTCCCTAGGAACTGTATCACTCATCTACTTCTGCATAACAAGCCACAACCAAAATTAGTGAGTGAAAGAAATAATGAATAATAAAGTTATTGACTGAGTAATTCTTTTGCTGATCTCATCTAATATATGGGTAAGAGTCTGAGTTAAGCTGGCATACTATATCTCTTTCTCCATATAGTCTATCATCTTCATAGGGCCAAACCTTTGCTTTTGATATGGCACATGGACTTCAGGAGACTACCAGCTCTTTATTTTGTGTGTGGGGGTGTGTATGTGTCCATGTGTGCGCTGTGGTGTGGTGTGGTGTGTGTGCATGTGTGTGTGTGTGTGTGTGTGTGTGTGTGTGTGTGTGTGCATGCACTGTGGTATGTGGATTCAGTGCATGCACATGTGTGTGTAGATGCCTGTAACCTTTCATGTGGAGGTCAGAGGAGAATGTAGGGTGTGCTCCTCTACCATACTACCATGTTGTTTCCTTGGTACAGTTTTTCACTGAACATAGAGCTGCCATTTTTCCTAAGACTGGCTGAGCAGGTAGTCCTGGTGATTCTCCTGTGTCTCCCACAAGACTGGGATTACAGGAATGAATGACCATAACTGGCTTTTTGTGTGGCTGCTGGGGATTGAACTTAGGCCCTCATGCTTGGGTAGCAGCCCCCAAGACCACAAGCTCTTACCAAGGTACTAGTTATATTATGTTCATTGAGATCCAATTGTCTAAACCAGTCACGAGGCCAAGCCCAGCAGAAATGTGGAAAGGACTGAACAAGGGCATATATCAGTATATATGATTCACTGGAGGCCAATATTGTAATAGTCTATGTGATGGTTAATTTCCATTGTCAGCTTGATACACCAGGAATCAAGTAAGAGTCATGCCTCTTGGGTGGGTCTGTGAGCATGTTCACACAGGAAGGACTGAGGGAGGAAGAACTTCCTCTAGAGTAGGCAGCTCTCTTCCAGTGTCGGCCTGACTTTATGTAAGAAGATTCTAGGAAAAGGCAGTGTCTTGCTGCCTGGCTACCCTTACCACTTCAGGGTATGCACATTTACTCTACTGCTGCTATCTTTTGTGGATATCAGGAACCAGCTCCCTTTGCCTTCCAATGTAGACTGAAGACCAATAGTTCCCCCAGGATCATCCAGATCTTCAGTGCAAGGTTGGGACTGCTGAGGAATCCAGCTTCCTGGACTGAGCAGCTATCAGGTTCTCAGACTTTCCAGCCTGCAGACAATCATTGCTGGACAGCCCAGCTCATATACTGCAAACCAAGCTAAAAAAATCCACTCTATCTCTCCTTTCCTCCCTCCCTCTCTCCCTCTGTCCTTTCTTCCTTCCCTTCCTCTCTCCCTCCACCCTCCCTCCCTCCTTCTCTCTCTCAAACAGACTGACACACACACACACACACACACACACACATATCATTCTATCATTCTATTGATTCTATTTCTCTACAGAACCCCAATTAATTAATACAGTCTACCATGGAATGCCTGTGTCAAAGTATCCAATTTATAGGCATTTACATTGCTACTTATAACAGAGACTTCTGACTGCTCCCTCAATTGTTCTGCCTTGTGTTTATATTAACAAAATTCCCGAATTTCTGCTGAACTTGTGGCTACTCAAAAACTAATTTGGCCAGGTGTGGTGGTGCACACCTTTAATCCCAGCACTCGGGAAGTAGAAAGACTGCAGAGGACTTTGCTTGAACTGGACTACTGGCATAAGGGCTCCATTCTGCTGCCCAGGCCCAGAGAGTTTGATCAAGGTTAAATTTTTAATGAACTTATGTGCTTGGCTAAAGATATTGGACTGAGAGATTTAAGATTTTAAGTTGGAAAAACCTTAAACAAGTTAAAATTACAGGCACTAAGACTGGTTTTAGGTAACTGAAGTTGCTATTATCAACATATTAGCAATCTTTCCTTCCCCTTAGAAAATTCATAAGCCAAGCCTCAAAGTTAATACTGTCTGCACTTAGCATTCTAAAACTCTCACCAGAATAGTCCATAAGACTTGGCTTACCATTCTAGAATGTGTATTCTGTTCTAAGCACCAAGTCCATACCAATTCCTCTAAAACAAAAGTTCCAAAAGACTAACATCCATATGGTTGGGTTCATTTCACCCCACTCCTGGTACCAACTTCTGTAGCAGACAGCTTCAAGTTTGCTGAGATGAACTTCCAGACCAGGCAAAGCTATGAAGGAAGGGATATTTATTGAAACTTATAGATCCAGGGGAAATTCCATAATGGTAGAAGAAGCTGGCCTGCCTTCACAGGTCCAAGCAGACAGACAGAGAGAGAAGCACAAGTCAAAAAGCCACAAAGCACAGTGCACTCCAGGAACTCAAGCTAGGCACACTTTGCATATCTTTAGATTGGAATCTCAAGCCCACCACCACACGTTAAGGCTGGACCCTAAGATCCACCCAGTGACTTTGCCTCCAGCCAGGTGGCTACAGATCCAAACTACAAGCTAATAAAATACTGAATATATTAGGGGTCATCTATTCAAACTACCACACCAAGTAATCTAATTCTCCAATCTTGTGAATATTTTTTTAAATAACCCAGATTTATTGCTTATAGTTCTGGAAGCTAGAACTCTTAAGTTTGAAATCTGATGAGGACCTTCTTGCTACATCATTCCATAGCGTAACGGAACACATGATGAGAGAAAGCAAGAGAGATGGTCATCTTGTTTTTCTAACAAACCCACTCCTGAAATAACAACATTAATATGACATTAATATATGGGCTGCCTTCATGACCTACCTCATCTCTTCTTCAAAGTCCCACATCTCACCACTGATGCACTAGATGTAAGCTTCCAGTACATGAACTTTGAGGGACACATTCAAACCACAGTAACTGTTTTTCTTCATGGGGCAATATCTATGTAACTTGAATATAGAATAGTTGTTTCTTGTAGTGCAGTGGCTTTGTTCATCAGTTGAATTGTCATGATAACTGATTGCTGCTTTGGTCACCCTGTCTGGACCTTGCTACTTCCAGTTGAGTATGAGGAATGATGGTGTGATCAATGCAAACATGAAAATGTTTTCTTTTAAATTCTGCCTGACCCCTTTATATCTCTCTGAATTTTGAGATATAACTTGGGCCAATACAGTAATTACATATCTTTGAATATTTAATTTCTTTTCCCAAAAGCTTTGAAGAACATTTAGCCTCTTTATCAGAGGAGAGTTTGGAGTCTTGCAAATATCATCACCCCAGATGTTATGAACTGAAATGTGTTTCTTTCCTCCAAATTCATAATGTTGATGTCCTGTCTTCTATACCTCAGAAGGTCACTGCATTTGGAAATAAGGTCTTTACAGAGTTAATGAAGTTGGTAGGGTCATTTACTTAACAATGATTTTAAACATGTACACCATGTGCAGGGACAGGCCACGCATAGAGACATACTGGTCTGTTCTGATGAATAGCAGACCTACCCTCATCAGCTGGTTGGCTTTGTGCATTGGGGGATAGGAAGTCATGTTACCCATATCAGAGGAGTAGCATCATAGTGAGCTATGTAAATGGTTCAGTGGGTAAGTGCACTTGTTGCACAAGCATGAAGGCCTGAGGGTACTTGAAACTGCCTGAGATTGAGACCCAGAACCCATGAAAACATGCATGTCTGTAATCACAATGGAGACTGAAGAATTGCTAGGACTTTTTAGTCCTAACTGACTAAAATATCAGCTCCAGGCTCAGTAAGAGACTTTGTCTCAAGGAAACAAGGTTAAAGAGAGATAGAGGAGGACACCCAATGGTCTCCAGCCTCCACATGTGTGAACATGTAGTGCACACATCTGAACACATATGTGTATACAACATACACACAATACACTACATTGCACACACACGAGAAAAAGAGAAAGAGAGAGAAAGAGAGATAGGTTGCAGCATTGGTTTATTCTCTTGAATTTCTCAATAATTTTTGAACAAGGAATTGTGCATTTTCATTTTGCTTTGGGCCTTAAAAATTATTTAACTAGACTTTTTCATGGAAATTGAATTTTGATGGAAAATCAATCATATTATCTTTACTGAGGTATGTGACTTGGTGGCAGAAGTACTATGAAGAGATGGAGAATAAGATTCACAGTGCTGAGTAGGAGAGGAACCTACTGTCTTAGGATAACAAAATACATGAGAGTACCATCAATGAATCTTTTTTTTTTAATTTATTCACTTCCACATAAGTTTCTCATTAACCAAACTGGCATTAGAATTAAATTGGGTAAGTATTTGGTCTTAAAAATCCAGAATGAATTAAAGAAGCACATAAGGGAAATGATTTAAATCATAGGTTTAAATCAAGAAAAAACTGAAGACTTCAAAGGACAGTTGTGTGAAAGATCATTTCATTCTTTTAAATTTCCCATGTATCATGAACTGATATATTTGGAATGTTAAACAAAAACATATTGCTAAATTGGATATGGGGACTCACTCAGTAGGTTGAGGCAGGAGGATTGACAGGAGCTAGAGACCAGATTGGGCTACATAGTGAGTTCCAGGCCAATAATGATTATAAAATAAGACTATGCCTCAAAAGACTACAAAAAAGTTGAATATGAAAAGAAAACAAACAATAAACACACATTAAACATGAGCTTGGATTTTTTTTTCAGTTTAAGAAGAAATAAAGTTACATTTAAATTAATATAACCAGGACAAACATAAAATGGGAGCAAAGAAAAATGACATTGTTTATTAGAGGTGTCTATATAGATAATTAATAGGCAGGATGGTTGTTATGCTCCTAAAATTTTGTTATTCTACAATCATAACTGATACAAGGTTGTGAATGAAGTATCAAGATGTCATATTAAAAACACTACACATGACTTCCGGTCAAGATGGCGGCATAGGAACCACGCCTAAGCAGCCTAGGGGAGAAAAAGCCAAAGAAAACCCAGCAAAATACACAAGGGAGGTGTATAAGAGATTAAAACAGCAGCGGAGAAGTAGGAGATATCCAGAGCCCACACGGGCAGGCCGAAGCAGCTCCGGCAGCGGCAGCTCGGGACCCGGTAGCGGCAGCTCGGGATCCGGCAGCGGCAGCTCGGGACCCGGTAGCGGCAACTTGGGCTCTGGCAGCGGCACCTCGGGACCCGGTAGCGGCGATTCGGACTCTGGCAGCGACAGCGGCAGCACGGGCACCGGCAGCTGCATCTCGGGGCTCCGGCAGTGGCGACTCGGGATCCAACAGCGGCGGCTCAGACCCCGGCAGCGGAAGCGGCGGTGGAAGCCGGAAGTGGCGGTGGAAGCCGTGACTCCAGCCCCAAAAACACCATCAGCTGCTCCGGTACCGGCCACAGCGGCTTCAGGGCAGCGAATCCAGCAGCGGAGGCTCCAGCGGCTTCAGCGGCAGAGGCGGATCCCGCAGCGGCAGCACCAGCGGATCAGAGGCGGAGGACCCAGCAGCGGCAGCTCCAGCGGATCAGTGGGGGCAGACCCAGCAGCGGCATCTCCAGTGGCGGATCCAGCAGCAGTGGTCCCAGCAGCGGCAGCTCCAGCGGCAGCAGCGGGGATCCAGCATCAGGGGCGCCAATCTGCAGGGCCACAGTTGCCAGGCTTGGTTTGCCCCACAGGAAAAGCCAGTACCCAGTTCCAGAAAGCAGAACAGCGGCCCAACATCCCAGCCAGCAACTTGACTGAGACCAAAAGCATCCAAAGAGGTAACTGGGATTGAACCAGGGAAGGGTCTCACCTGGTCACAAGCTGACTTGGATCCCTCAACAGACCAGAAATCTTAACTTCTTTGTTGATAGAGGATCTGGTTTTTATAATACCTAATCTTGCATAAATGCTCGGTGCTGTTCTTGACTGAATGTGTATAGGGTTTAGTTAAATTTTAGAATATACCTGTATTTTATTCCACTCAACCTATTTGAATACTCCCATAGCAGGCAAACTTAACCCCTAGGACCACGTGTCTAGATACTCTGAGAGTGGTAAGAGCCACACCTAACATCTTAATCTCCTACATAGAAGATATACAATATCAGATCAATAGATACAGCAAAGGACACCTAGCTAACTGGAAAATCTAAGCAGTAACTTAATCCAAGATGCAAAAATATATACATTATAACACAAGAAACACCAAAAACCAAGGCAATATAAATCCACCAAAAAGCATCAATGCTTCAGAAATGACCTCTAGTGAAAACGAGTTAGAGAAAATGCCTGAGAAAGATTTCAAAAGAATGATTGTAAATATGTTCAATGAACTCAAAGAAGAAATCAAAGGAATCAGAGAAGATACAGGACACCAATTTAACGAAATAAAGAAATCAATACAAGACATAAATAAGGAAATAGAAATAATGAAGAAAAACCAGTCAGAATTACTAGCAATGAAGAACACAGTTAATGAAATAAAAAACTCTGTAGAAAATCTCACCAGTAGAATGGATGAAGGAGAGGACAGAATATCTAAGCTAGAAGACCAGGTGGCAGATCTAATACAATCCAACAAAGAGAAAGACAAACTAATAGAAAAGTATGAATGGGAATTTCAAGATATTCAGGGACACTATGAAAAGATCAAATATAAGAATTCAGGGTATAGTAGAAGGAGAAGAATTTCAATCCAAAGGTATAGTAGGCATCTTCAACAAAATCATAGAAGAAAACTTCCCCCAAATTGGGAAAGAGGTGCCAATGCAGATACAGGAAGCATTTAGAACACCAGCCAGACAAAACCTGGAAAGAACCTCTCCTCGCCATATTATAATCAAACTACCAAACACACAATCCAAAGAAAAAATATTGAAAGCAGTTAGAGAGAAAAATCAAGTTACCTACAAAGGAAAGCCCATCAGGATCACAGCAGATTACTCAACACAAACTTTCAAAGCCAGAAGGGCTTGGAGTGATGTATTCCAAACTCTGAAAGATAACAACTGTCAACCAAGACTACTTTATCCTGCAAAACTATCCATTCAAATAGATGGAGAAATAAGGACATTCCATGACAAAAGCAGGCTAAAGGAGTATTTGAAGACAAAACCAGCTCTACACAAAATACTTGAAAGAATCCTCCATGCCGAAGAGAAAGAAAAACACACATATAAGGAACCTGGAAAACAGCAAACAACACTCAAATACTAGTTAATATAAGAGAGCAAAGGTAGAACCAGAACCACAAAAAAAAAAAAAAAAAAATGGCAAGCATAAATACACATCTTTCAATAATATCTCTTAATATCAATGGCCTCAATGCTCCAACCAAAAGACATAGATTTGCAGACTGGGTTAAAAAGCAGGACCCTACAATTTGTTGTCTCCAAGAAACTCACCTTTCTACAAAGGATGGACATTATCTTAGGGTGAAAGGTTGGAAAACGGTGTTTCAAGCAAATGGACCCAGAAAGCAAGCAGGGGTTGCTATCCTAATAGCTGACAAGGCAGACTTCACTCCAACATTAGTCAAGAAAGATAAGGAAGGTCACTTTATATTGATTAAGGGCACACTCCAACAGGAGGACATTACAATCCTAAACATATATGCACCTAACATGGGGGCTCCCAAATTCATCAAACAAACACTGTTAGAACTAAGGTCACAGATAACACCAAACACAGTGGTAGTTGGTGACTTTAACACCCCACTCTCATCAATTGACAGGTCATCCCGGGAAAAAAAGAACAGAGAGGCATCTGGACTAAACGAGGTCATAGAAGGAATGGACCTAACAGACATATACAGGACATTTCATCCAAATGCTGCAGAATATACATTCTTTTCAGCAGCACATGGATCATTCTCTAAAATAGACCATATATTAGGACACAAAGCAAATCTTAACAAATTCAGGAAAATTGAAATAATTCCTTGCATTCTATCTGACCACAATGGAATCAAACTACAAATCAATAGCAAGAAAGGATATAGAGCATACACAAAATCATGGAAACTAAACAATACATTACTAAATGATGAATGGGTCAATGAAGAAATCAAGAAGGAAATCAAAAAATTTATAGAGTCAAACAATAATGAGAACACAACATACCAAAATCTCTGGGACACAATGAAGGCAGTTCTAAGAGGTAAATTTATAGCTTTAAGTGCCTATATTAAGAAATTAGAAAGGTCGCAAATAAATGACCTAATGCTTCACCTTAAAGCCTTGGAAAAAGAAGAACAAGGCAAACCAAAAATCAGTAGACGGGAAGAAATAATAAAGATTAGGGCAGAAATTAATGAAATACAAACCAAAAAAAACCATACAAAGAATTAATGAAACAAAGAGCTGGTTCTTTGAAAGGATAAACAAGATTGATAAACCCTTAGCAAATCTGACCAAAAGAAAGAGAGAAGAGACACAAATTAATAAAATTAGAGATGAAAAAGGTAACATCACGACAGATGCCAGAGAAATTCAAAAAATCATAGGGACATATTATAAAAACATATACTCCACAAAGTATGAAAATCTGAAAGAAATGGATGATTTCCTTGATTTATATGACCTACCTAAATTAAATCAAGATGAGATTAATCACTTAAATAGACCTATAGCAAGCATGGAGATCCTAACAGTTATCAAAAATCTCCCAACTAAAAAAAGCCCAGGCCCAGATGGATTCACTGCTGAATTTTACCAGACCTTCAGGGAAGAGCTAACACCATTGCTTCTTAAGCTTTTCCATGAAATAGAAAAAGAAGGAATTCTACCAAACTCCTTCTATGAAGCCAGCATCACTCTGATACCAAAACCAGGCAAAGATAGAACAAAAAAGGAAAATTACAGACCAATCTCCCTCATGAACATAGATGCAAAAATTCTCAACAAAATATTGGCAAACAGAATACAAGAATACATTAGAAAGATCATTCACCCTGACCAAGTAGGCTTTATCCCAGAGATGCAGGGATGGTTCAACATACGCAAATCTATAAATGTTATACATTATATAAATGGGTTGAAGGACAAAAATCACATGATCATCTCATTAGACGCAGAGAAAGCATTCGACAAAATCCAACATCCCTTCATGATAAAAGTCCTACAGAGACTGGGAATAGAAGGAACATATCTCAATATAATAAAGGCTATTTATGATAAGCCTACAGCCAACATATTACTAAATGGGGAAAAACTGGATGCTTTTCCACTAAAATCAGGAACAAGACAAGGGTGTCCACTGTCCCCACTTTTATTTAATATAGTTCTGGAAGTCTTAGCCATAGCAGTAAGGCAAGAGACATGCATAAAAGGGATACAAATCGGAAAGGAAGAGGTCAAGTTATCATTATTTGCAGATGACATGATTCTATATATAAAGGACCCTAAAGACTCTACTAGCAAACTGTTAGAGCTGATAAAAACCTACAGTCATGTAGCAGGATACAAAATAAATACACAGAAATCAGTAGCCTTCATATATGCTAACAACAAACACACAGAGGATGAGATCAGAGAATCACTCCCATTCACAATTGCATCAAAAAAAATAAAGTACCTTGGAATAAACCTTACTAAGGAAGTAAAGAATCTATACAATGAGAACTTTAAAACACTCAAGCGAGAAATTGCAGAAGACACTAGGAAGTGGAAAAACATCCCTTGTTCCTGGATTGGAAGAATCAATATTGTGAAAATGGCAATCTTACCAAAAGCAATCTACACATTTAACGCAATCCCCATCAAAATTCCAAAGGCATTCTTCACGGAAATAGAAAAAACAATCCAAAAATTCATTTGGAATCACAAAAAACCTCAAATATCTAAAATAATACTGAGCAACAAAAATAAGGCTGGTGGTATCACCATACCTGATTTTAACCTATACTACAGAGCCATAGTAACAAAAACAGCATGGTACTGGCACAAAAGCAGACTCGTAGATCAATGGAACAGAATAGAGGACCCAAATGTAACCCCATGTAGTTATAGCCACCTGATATTTGATAAAAATGCCAAAAATACTCATTGGAGAAAAGACAGCCTCTTCAGCAAATGGTGTTGGGAAAACTGGATATATATCTGTAGAAGGATGAAAATAGATTCTTCTCTTTCTCCGTGCACAAGAATTAAGTCCAAATGGATTAAGGACCTTAACATCAGACCTGAAACTCTGAAACTGCTAGAGGAAAAAGTAGGGGAAACCCTTCAACATATTGGTCTTGGCAAAGACTTTCTGAATACAACCCCAATTGCTCAGGCAATAAAACCACAGATTAACCACTGGGACCTCATGAAAATACAAAGATTTTGCACTGCAAAGGACACGGTGAAGAAAGCAAAGAGGCAACCTACAGAATGGGAAAAAATCTTCACCAGCTATATATCTGATAGAGGATTAATATCTAAGATATACAAAGAACTCAAGAAGTTAAATAATAAGGAATCAAACAAACCAATCAAAAAATGGGAAATGGAGCTAAATAGAGAATTCTCAAAGGAAGAAATACGAATGGCATATACGCATCTAAAAAAATGTTCTACATCCCTAGTCATCAGGGAAATGCAGATTAAGACTACATTGAGATTTCATCTCACTCCTGTCAGATTGGCTACCATCATGAAAACAAATGATCATAAATGTTGGCGGGGATGTGGAAAAAGAGGAACCCTTCTACATTGTTGGTGGGAATGCAATCTGGTCCAGCCATTGTGGAAATCAGTGTGGAGGTTCCTAAAACAGCTAAAGATTGATCTACCATATGACCCAGCTATAGCTCTCCTAGGCATATATCCTAAGGACTCATCTCATTACCTTAGAGATACTTGCTCAACCATGTTTATTGCTGCTCAATTTATAATAGCTGGGAAATGGAACCAGCCTAGATGTCCCTCAACTGATGAGTGGATAATGAAGATATGGCACATTTATACAATGGAGTTTTACTCAGCAGTAAAGAGAAATGAAGTTATGAAATTTGCAGAAAAGTGGATGGATCTGGAAAGAATTATACTAAGTGAGGTAACCCAGGCCCAGAAAGCCAAGCGCCACATGTTCTCCCTCATATGTGGATCTTAGCTAGAGATGATTGGGCTTCTGTGTGAGAAGGAAAAAACTCAGTAGCAGAGGCCAGTAAGTTAAAAAAGGAGATAGAAAGGGAAGAGAAAGAAAGGGAGGAGGGCTTTTATTAGGTTGGTATTGTATATATGTAAGTAGAAAGGTTGAGATGGGGAGGGGATATGATGGAGAATGGAATTTCAAAGGGGAAAGGGGGGAGGGTAATACCATGGGATTTTTTTTGTTATCATGGAAAATATTAATAAAAATGGAGAAAAAAAAAAAACACTACACATGGCTGGGTGGGGTGGCACACACTTTAATACCAGCTCTTGGGAGGTAGAGGTAGGAGGACTGCTGTGATTTCAAGGCCGCTCTGAGAGTACAGAGTGAATTCCAGCTTAGTCTGGGATAAATTGACACCCTACCATGAAAATGAAAGGTTGAGGATGAATTTTGCAGATAAAGCATGTAACAAGCAGAGATACACACTCATTTATTCCTGCTTGTTAAATGATCTAATATAGGTGAACTGGAAACTGGATTGGTGACATGCTACTTAAAGGAGACAATATACAGCTACTTTTTCCATATTTTTTTGTATTTTTTTAAATTGTTTAGTTTTGTACTCAGCGAATACAGTCAATTTGGTACAATTACTAGGCTCATCATTACCTACCCCCTCCCCTTTGCCCCTCCTTGTTGAGGTATATGGGTCATGCATTCTGGAGTTAGCCCACACTTATGGGTAGGATAAATGTTTGCATATCACGACCCAACATGTGGCTCTGACATTCTTTCTGCCCCCTCTTCTGGAAAATTACCCTGAGCCATGTTGGGTTCATTTTTGGTCTGCTTCAGTGATGAGGTGTTGGGGGACTCTGGGTCTCTGGATCTCTGATTTGGTAGGAGTTAATTTTTCTCTGTGTTGATCTCCTTAACCCTTGTGCTGGTACCCGGTTCACCAAGAAAACAGCACCCTTGCTTGTTTTGCCAATTATTCTTAGTTTCAGCCAGGGCCCCTTTGAGGTATGATTGAGTGTCTCTCTCCTTAGGATCTACATCTATCTGAAAAAGAGAAGCAGATTCTCCAACGGAGAGTAAGTTAGCACCACACAAATGAGATAACCCTTACTTTTAAATAGAGAATTTAATAGGTGTAGGCCTTCTTGTAGCCCATGATTGGTGGTAGCTTGATAGTGTAGAGTGGGCTTATGTTTGGATATGGTTCTGACTTGTTTCCCACCTCCAGCAATGGGTCCCGTACCACTAAGGTGATCAGTTAGCCAAATCAAGAGCAGTTGGTATCCCACCATGGCTGTGTGCCACTATTGCACTTCTGTCAGCATCACGACAGGTTATTTGCAGCTAAGTAGGTTAGACCATGAGTTGCTTGGACAGATATTGGTCATTTTCCCCCAGTCGCCCATGTAGCACCTTCTGGCACTAGACGTGCTGACTGTCTTGGGACTGACTCTCTTCCAGCTTCCAGCCATGGCATTCCATTTTATGTGTCAACCGCATAGGGTATATTCAGCAGCACAGTCTTAGCATTAACCTTCGGTGGGTCATCAAGTACTCTGACAGAAATCTGTCTTTCTTTTAGGAAACCTTGTAGGTCTGTCTGATCAAAAGCTCATTGTGGATGATAGCCACATGCTGGTACTGGGAGTTACAGGTCAGTGCCCACTAAGAAAAGGAAGAAAAAGATATGAAAGAATTAGAGAGAAGAGAGAGAGAGAAGCTGTAGAAGATTAAGGTCAGTCTTCATCATACACTGTCCAGTGTCTTGTGGCTCAGGTGTTCCCTCTAAGGGCCTGGTGAAGGTTCAGGCATTTGGTCTGCCTTTTAGGATGTAGAATTTTATGGTACCATTGCCGTTTGGGTCTAGATTTGTGTTTCCCACCCCCTCCGTTGCCCTCCCCTCCCTCTCCTTCCATCCTAGTGTCTAGTCCACGAGATGCTTCCTGGATATGCAAGGTATCTTGGGTAGATTCACGTTAGGTGCTGTAGATGAATGAGACTATGTGGCGATTTTTTTCTATGATTGGGTAAATTCACTGAGAATGATCTGTTCCAGGTTCAACCATTTTTCCTCAAATTCCATTGTGTCATTTTTTTCTTACTGCTGTATAGAATTCCATTGTGTAGATATACCACATCTTAGTTATCCATTCTAGTGATGGACATCTGTGTTGATTCCAGCTCTTAGCTATTAAGAATTGAGCTGCTACAAACATGGTTGAGGAAATCTCTCTGGCCTGTGGTTTGAAGGTTTTAGGGTAGATGCCCAGTAAGGGAATAAGGGGTCTGATGGTATCTCTATAGTCAGCTTTTTCAGGAGTCTCCATATTGCTTTCTGAAGTGGTTGTACCGTCTTACATTCCCACCAACAGTGGATGAGTGTTCCTACTTCTCCGTATCCTCGCCAGCATTTATTTTCATTTGATTTTTTTCATGTTTGCTATCCTTACTAGAGTAAGGTGGAATCTCATAGTTGTTTTAATTTGCATTTCCATGATGATTAGCGATGATGAATATTTTCTTAAGTGTGTGTTTGTCATTTCTATTTATTCCTCTGTGAACTGCCTGTCCAACTCTTTGCCCCATTTTGTGAGTGGGGTGCTTGACTTTTTACTGTTTAGATTTCTGAGTTCTTTGTAGATTCTAGAGATTAGGCCTCTGTCAGTTGGGTAACCAGCAAATATTTTCTCCCATTCTGTGGGTAATCTATTGGCTTTGCTTATTGTATGCTTGTCTGTAAAGAAACTCTTCAGCTTCATGTGATCCCATTGGTTGAGTGACTGTTTAAGATTGAGAGCTACGGGGGTTTTGTTCAGGAAGTCTTTTTCCATTCCTATATCATGGAAAGTACTTCCTATAGTTTCTTCCAGTAGTATTCGAGTTTCTGGTCTTATATTGAGGTCTTTGATCCATTTTGACTTGAGTGTAGTGCATGGTGAAATGTGTGGATCAAGTTTCAATTTCCTGAACTTGGTTATCCAGTTTGCCCAGCACCATTTGTTGAAGATGCTGTCTTTCTTCCACCCTATGTTGTTAGGGCCTTTGTCAAATATCAAGTAGCTATAGTTGCTTGACCCAAAATCCGGGTCCTGAAGTCTATTCCATTGGTCTATAGTCCTGTTTTTATGCCAGTACCATGCTGTTGTTATTACTATGGCTTTGTATATAGCTTTAGATCACGAATGGTGATGCCTCCAGGGGTATTTCTTTTGCTGAGGATATGTTTGGATATGTGAGGCCTTCTGCCTTTCCATATGAAATGTGAGAACATTTTTTCTATCTCTGTGAAGAACACTGTAGGGATTTTAATTGGAATTGCATTAATTCTGTATATTGCCTTTGGTAGGATTGCCATCTTCAAATTGTTAATTCTGCCTATCCAGGAACATGGGAGGTCTTTCCAAATGGAAATTCTCAAGTTCTCAATTTCTTTTTTGAGTATTTTTATGTTTTTGTTGTATAGATCTTTCACTTTCTTGGTTAACGTTTATCCAAGGTATTTTGTTGTTGTTGTTGCTATTGAAAATGGGACCATGTCCCTTATTTCTTTCTCAGTATCTTTGTCATTTGCATATAGAAGTGCTACTGATTTTTATGCATTGATTTTGTATCCTGCTACTTTGGTATAGGAGTTAATCACCTTCAGGAGTTTTGGGATGGAGTCTCTTGGGTCTCTTACATATACAATCATGTCGTCAGTGAATAGAGCTAACTTAACTTCTTCCTTCCCAAATTGTATCCCTTTTATTTCCTTCTCCTGTCTTATTGCTTGAGTTAGGACTTCCAGTACTATATTGAAGAGTAGAGGTGAGAGTGGACAACCCTGTCTTGTTCCTGATCTTAATGGGAATTCCCCCAGTCTCTCTATTAAGTATTATTTGGGCCTTGCATTTGGATATCGGAGGGAGACCTACTTGTTGGGTTGAGAATAACCATAGGCATGGCCACTGGGACAGCTGGGATTGGTATGGCAGTACATCTCCACAGAAAACTCTCTCTCCAGTTGATCAGTGACATAAAAGTCATGTCCAACTCTATCCTTAATCTTCAACAACAGCTAGATTCCCTGGCTCAGGTAGTCCTACAAAACAGGAGGGGACTAGACATATTAATGGCCGAAAAGGGAGACATATGCTTGTTTTTACAGGAAAAATGCTGTTTCTATGCCAATAGATCAGGAATCATTCAGGACAAGATCAAAAGGATTCAAGAGGACCTGGAGAGGAGATGGTGGGACCTTCAAGACAACCCACTGTGGATGGGCTTACATGGCTTCTTACCCTACCTTCTCCCCCTACTTGGGCCCCTCCTTCTCCTTCTCCTTCTCCTTCTCCTCATTGTCAGGCCTTGTGTAATTAATAAGATTACACAATTTATTCACCAATGGCTAGAGACAATAAAATTTCATCAGGTCGAAATACGTTATCATAGGCTCGCTACTCAGGAGTCAAGCTCCTCATATGACTGGCTGTCCTCATATGAGCATCCCTCCTCTGCCCTCCATCTGACCAATGATGGGTAAGATCTCAGACAGGCTGGACAACCTAAGACAGGTCATGGAGTGGATTCTCAACGAGCTGTGTACATGGTACCCAGTGACGGGTAAGATCCCCAGAGGGTGACAACCTAAGAGAGGGGCCATGGTGACTAATGCTCTTACAAAAACAAAAGGGGGAGATGTTGGGCCTTGAGAGGCCCAGGCACGAGGCCTAGTGGAACTTCCTGAGCCTAGCTAAAGTTTGGCAACCTGTCTCTGGCCAGCTATGACTCAGCAGGGCGCCAAATTGCCTCTGGCCTGCTACTTCTGCAAGAAAGTTAGAGTTCCCGCACGTGCTTAGAACCAATCGTTTCAAAACTTGCAATATACTATTGGCCCTTACACCTCATCTTTTCCTGAGATCCCCACCTTCGTTCTCAACACTATATAAACACCTGCCTGTTACAATAAAGTGAGATCCTGCTTCGACAAGTCTCCTGACTCAGTGTGGTTTTTCTCCAGTGCCTAGGAGAGGTACTGGGTCGTCGACACTCACCATCCTGCTCAGCCCAGGGAAGAGACCAGTGGGACCGGCTCTCCCACAGCCCTACCTGCCGGAGGACCCAGCAGACTTTGAAGTTTTTGTGCCTACTCTGAGTTTTGCTATTGTGATCTGCTTCTTGTAGGCATTTGATGTTGATTATTTGTTTCTTCTCTGTGGAGAATTTCCTGAAATACTCTCTGTAGGTTTGGTTTTGTGTTCATGTAATTGTTAAGCTGAGTGTTGTCATGGAAAATTTCTCTTTCACCATCTATTATGAGGGATACTTTTGCTGGGTAGAGGAGTTTGGGTTGGAAGCCGTAGGTTCTTAGACTTTGCAATGTTTCATTCCAGGCCCTTCTAGCTTTCAGGGTTTCCATTGAGAAGTCTGGAGTAATTCTGATGGGATTACCTTTAAAAGTGGTGTGCTGTTTTTCCCTAGCTGCTTTTAGGATTTTCTCTTTGGTGTCAATGTTTAGAGTCTTAATGACAGTCTGTCTGGGAGAGTTTCTCCTTTGGTCCAGTCTGTTTGGAGTTCTGTAGGCTTCTTGTATCTTTTTTTAAATTTTTTTTTTGGTTATTTTTACTTATTTATTTGAAAGTGAAAGACAGAGACAGAAAGAGGCAGAGAGAGAGAGAGAGAGAGAGAGAGAGAGAGAGAGAGAGAGGGAATGGGTGTGCCAGGGCCTCCAGCCACTGCATACGAACTCCAGATGAGTGCGCCCCCTTGTGCATCTGGCTAACGTGGATCCTGGGGAATTGAGCCTCAAACCGGGGTCCTTAGGCTTCACAGGCAAGTGCTTAACCGCTAAGCCATCTCTCCAGCCAAAGCCATCTCTCCAGCCCAGCTTCTTGTATCTTGATGGGCTTTCTTTTAAGAGACTGGGGAAGTTTTCTTCAATTATTTTGTTAAATAAGTTCTCCATGCCTTTGGTCTGAATTTCTTCTCCTTCTGGTATTCCAATGATCCTGATATTAGGACGTTTAAGGGTATCCCACAATTCCCTCATGTCCTGTTCACAGAAACTTTTGAACTTACTGAAAATTTTGAACTCTGAAACTGTTTCTTCCATATTGTCTTCCAGATCTGAGTTTCTATCCTCCACTTGGCTGATTCTATTCTTGAGAGCTTTTAGAGAGTTTTGGACTTGTTCAATTAAGTTTGCATTTTCTACTATTTTTCTATGTATAATTTCCATCCCTCTGTCAAGCTCCATTTTCACATCATTTTCTGATTTTCTTGATTCTTCTTGGAATTCATCCTTGCATTTCTTTATGTCTTCATTTAGCATCACGAGTTAATTTTTGAGGTCCTCTTTTTTTTTCACTGTCTGTCATATCACTTAACTGTCTTTGAACTCCTTCCATTTTCTTATCTATTAGGTCTAGCCTAGTGATGGCAGCATCCACACAATTATCAGTCCTTTGTTGCTTTTCTGCAAGTTCTATCAGTAGCTTGGTCAGGGTTGCATTCCTCATAGGTTCATTTTGGTGTTCTGATCCTAAGACTCTTCTATGTTTTGATTAGAGATGTTCATTGTAGGACTGGGTGATCTAACTGGATTTTCTTGCATTTGATTTTTCATGTTATTTCTTTTGTGCTGTGGTCTGCCCATTGCAGTGTATGGGCATGTAGGTGGGTGGATCAGCCTGGGCTCAAGCACAATGGGAATCTGAAGCAGCCTGAGGCAGTTGCCAAGCAGCCTGGGCTTTGGCTCTCACTTGCCAAAGCCACCTGAGCTCCTGCCTGGCCGGGGCACCAAAGTTGCCTAAGCTCTCACGTGGTAATGTGCCAAAGCTGCCTGCACTCATGCTAGGAGGGACACTGAGGCACCAAGCACTGAAGCAACCCAAACTCTGTTGTGGCGGAACACTGGGACCTGGAAGCAGTCTGTGCTCCCCCACAACAGGACAACGGCGGTCGGCTGGCATGGCAGACAGGGAGGGGATGGCACCTAATCTAGAGCAAGTGACAGACACAGTCTGAGCTCAGTGGGAAGTTGCAATGGGCCTGGGCTCGTGCGTGAATGTGTGGTGGCCGGAGCAGTAAGTAAGCAAGTGGGTGGAGTAGGCTAAGTGGGGATCTGAGCTGTGGCGCTGTTTGGTGGGCAAATTGATCAAAGGAGCCTGAGCTCCAATAGGCCAGGAGGCGTATCCTGGCCAAGGTCACTTGTGGGCATGGGTAGCAGGGTGATTACCCCTGTGCAGTGAGGCAAGTGGAACTATGTTGGCCTGGGACCGTTTTCCTACAGTAAGTGCGGGAGTTTCCTGAAGCTGGGACTGTGGGTATGGCGGCTGCTTGGGGGGAGGGGTGGACTACCCGCCTGTGGGGGAATCAAGGATTCCCTGTTTTTCCCCCTCTGTGCCCTCCCACTGGCAATCTATTGGAATTTCTCTCTTCTAAAAGACCCCATGAACCCTTAATGTCTTGCCTTTCTTTCCCAGGGATGTGCGGTGCAGTTAGACAGTCGCCATCTTGGCCGGAAGTCTCTGCCAGCACTCTCACTTTTTCTGTATTTTCTTCTAATAACACAATAATAGAAAAATCTGTCTCAAAAGGAGATAGGGACCTGGAAGAAGAGATTTAAAGCAATTCTAATACGTTCAGAATATTAATTTTTTAATTTTATTAACAATGAAGAAACAATGCTTTACTTGCAAAATTCATCCTCAACCTTTCATAAACATTCAGGTTTTTAAAATGTCTTATAGGGCTGGGTAGATGACTCAGTTGGTAAAACTTTGGAGGTGGAGACGGGGGACTCCTGGGCCAAGCTGGCTAGCTAGACTTGTCTAGTCAGTGAGCTCTGGGTTGAAATGAGAGACTCTGGTTCAGTAAATAAACAGAAGAGTGATCAAAGAAGTTGCATGACAGTAACCTCTGGTCTTTGCATGCATTCTCTCTCTCTCTCTCTCTCTAGCTCTCTCTCTCTCTCTCACACACACACACTTAAAAAAGTCAGAGCTAGGAAGATGGCTTAGTGGGTAAGGATGCAAGCATATGGACCTGTGTTTGATCCATAGCACTCGTAAAACAGCCAAGCATGGTCATGCACACCTGCAATTCCAGCACTGAGGGTCAGAGATAAGAGCATCAGTTAAGCTTGCTGGTCAGCCAGTCTGATTGAAAAATGGCATTTATTTATTTATTTTTAAGAATGGTGGTGCACTGGGTGTGGTGGCTCATGCCTTTAATCTCATCACTTGAAAGGCTGAAGTAGGGGGATTGCTGTAAATTCAAGGTCAGTTGGAGCTACAGAGTGAGTTCCAGGTCAGCCTGGGTTAGAGGGAAATTCTCCTAAAAAATAAATTAAAACAAACAATGGTGAGGGGGAGAGCTGGGTACATAGCTCAGTGGTAGGGAATTTGCCTAGCATGAACAAGGCTCTGGGTTCAGTTCCATACAGTGAAGGAATGAAGGAAGACATTTTAATTTTTCTCAAAAGTGCTTAGTGTCTGTAATAGTTTGACACAGCAGTATCCAAAACCTGGTTATTGGACACCTCTCAATAAACAAATTATAGAACAATTCATTGCTCTCAAATTTGTGTGGGAAGTCCTTTTATTTGAGACAGTCTCATAGCCATGGTAAAGATACCCATCATTTTGTAAATTGATAAATCTTTAGTTTACTGCAGTTGTGTTGATAAACTAAGTTTAAATAAAACCAGTCATATCTACATGTAAAGAGTGTTAACTTCATTTTCCAGAACTTTCCTTGGCTTTCCCACTCTCCCACTGCTTAAACAAGCAATCATTTACTGTTTGCTCAACAGTTACTAAGTATTTGTCGGGAGCCATAAAGCAAAAGCCTCTCCATTTTGCCTGGGCCTGTTCTTAAGTTGACTCATTCACCAGAAAGCTGGTCCATCCAGCTTGCAGTTAGGAATGTTGGTCTGCAGACTGTTCACAAAATCTTATCTTTTGCAAAAGGCCAGTTTACGATCAGGATGTCAAGCGTTAAGGCAAGATTAGAAAAACACCCTGGATACATCTCCTCTAGGTTCCCTAAGATTAGATAAACACCCAGTTACATCTCCTCTTAGTTTCCTAACAATTCCGGCCCTAAATCACATCAGTCAGCTTACTCCCCCGTTTTCTTCCCCTATATAACCACTGTGTAAAAAATAAAATAAGAGACCTTGACAAACACCTAGCATGGTCTCCTTCTTGTGTCTGTTTGCCTTCTCCCATTCAGGTTAACTTCCCCTCGGGTCCTTGTTCAACTCCCCACTTGCCGGGGCAAGTGGCACCCGAATGTGGGGCTTGAGGTACAAAGAGAAACCTGAATGTCGCTGGAGTGGACGGCCATCCCCGCCTTTGGATCGCCACCCCACTGGGGGGTGAGTGAAGATCCGCATAGAGGTCACCACAGGCAGAAAGCCCGCCTGTAATACAGATCCGATTAAGGTAAGATGAGCGATGCAGACTTTTAGGCAAACCATTTAAATGGAGACTATTCAGTCAGATTTGCAAGACACAGGAATTGCGGGATTTATTTGTTGATTCTTATCAACTCCTTTTCCATCTCTTTTACTTTCGGTTCATGTCATCACGTGGAATCGCAACATAGCAACAGGGCAACTGAAGCCTCTTGGCCAGGGCTACCCTCTGGCATTGGCTGAGGGCCCCTAGCTCCCTGTGCAAATCCCGACAGCCCGTTCGGGCGTTGGCAAAAACCTCCTATCTAGCCTCTCTTCCAACCACCAAACCTGGTAATGCAACGACCAGTAAATGTCCTTAGAATGGTCGCCGGATTCTTAAATTTGCGGACAGGCTGCGTCAAGCCCATTGGGGAATCTCCCGTGCCGGTTCTCCGGCCCAGAACGTTGCCCTCTGGTCTTGCCGTTTCTGCTCTTTCCTTTTTACCATGGGACAGACCCTAAGTAAACATGAACTTTTTATCCAGGTACTTAAACACTCCCTCAAGACTCGTGGGGTAAAAGTTAAGAAAAAAGATCTCGTTTGCTTTTTCCTCTTCTTAGAAGATTTATGTCCATGGTTTCCCCAGGAAGGCACCATCGATGAAAAAAGATGGGGAAGAGTGGGAGATTGTTTAAAGGATTACTATAGGACTTTTGGGCCTGAGAAAGTTCCAGTTCAGGCCTTTTCCTATTGGAACTTAATAAATGATGTCAGCCAGGTCCACCGGTGCCAACCGGACATTTCAAAAATTGTTAGGGATGGAGAATCCTTTCTTAAAAATAATCTTAAACTTAGCCAGACCTCTCCCATTCATGAACTAACTCCCCGCCATCAGGAGCCCCTCACAGCGGCTACTGCTGCTGAGGCGGCTCCTGCTCCCTCCCCCGATCCGCCCTGCCTTCCAGGCAGACATTACAGCAGCTGTGGCGACTCTGAGACAAAGGCGCTGAGCAGGACAAATAATCCCCCTGGGCAGAGCCCCTCTATCATTGTTCCTACGCCCGAGGATGACCCACTTGACCCACCTGCCCCTAAATCCTATTCTCTCCAAATCTACAGTTACTCCCCCCATTAATAGTCCTCTTTTCCCAGATGTGAAATCAGAGCTAGAGGATGAGGCCACCAGATATCATAACCCTGACTGGCTACCTCCTACAGCCCCCATAGCAGATCCTCCACATTATCTTCACAGGCCTAAACCACACCGCTTCTGTGCCCCTGTAACTCTCGATTGTGATGTAGAGACCGTCACTCGACAGGCGACCTGCCAACTCTCCCGGGAGGCCCAATCACTAAAAACCCTCCTTGCTGTTAAAAAAGAAAAAGCCTCCTTACTTAAACAACTCCATGACCTGGACCTGGAGATCCGTTCTCTTGCCCCTGCTCCAGCCCGACATACAAAAACTAAGATCAAACCCCCTAAAACCCTTCATGCATTTCCCATAACACGTGTTCAAGTTAAAACAAAAACCAATTCCTCAACCCGCCTACTACCTGAGTCAAGCTCAGAGGAGGAAGGCTCTGAAAGAGAGGAACCCTCTAAACAATCTTCCAGTTCAGATGATGACAGTGAGCCACATAGAGGAGAAAATATTATTGTTAAACCCCAGCAATACCACCATTTAAAATTTAAACATATCAAAGAATTAAAAAGTGCTGTTTCCTCTTATGGACCTACTGCTCCCTTTACCATGTCCCTGCTAGAGGCCCTTAGTGATAATTGGCTTTCAGTCAATGATTGGAAAATGCTTGCCAAAGGTGCCCTAACACGAGGAGACTTCCTCCTCTGGCTGGCTGATTATACTGAGAGATGTCAAGATGCTGCCTGCCGCAACACATCCACTAGATCCTCTTCTAAATCCTGGACATTAGATAAACTTTTGGGCAATGCTCCTTATGATACTAATCAGGACCAGGCAAAATTCTCCCCTGGACTGCTCTCACAGATCCAACATGCTGCCCTTAAGGCTTGGAAAAATCTCCCATCTAAAGGATCGGTTGTAACTTCCTTAGCTAAGGTATGTCAAGGACCAAATGAGCCTTACAGCAACTTCATTTACAGCCGCAGAACGACTTATGGGAAGGGAAGAAACAGATAATGAATTCATAAGACATCTTGCCTTTGAGAACGCCAATTCGGCCTGCCAGGCAGCCATCTGCTCCTTCCGCCGTGGCAAAAATATCTCTGATTTTATCCAGTTATGTGCTGATGTGGATCCTGGCTCTCACTGCATTGGGCTAGCCATAGGAGCGACCTTAAAGGGCTTCACACAGGGAAATAACAATAAAAATTGCTTTAATTGTAAAATGCCAGGTCATTTTTCCAGAGAATGTACAGCCCCTAAGGCTGCATGCCCACCTCCTTCCTCCCTCTGTCCACGTTGTAAGCGTGGCAAACATTGGGCCTCTGAATGTTGTTCCAAAACGGATATCCAAGGAAACCCCTTATCACAAAAACAGAGAAACTTGACACGCGGCCTACCCCAGGGCCCCCAAATGGTCCCCGGACAGAACCCTGGGGCTATCAGGTTCGTCCCTCAGTCTACCCAAAATGCGACATCTCTGCCCTCTCCCAGGCAACCGCTGGCAGTGCAGGACTGGACCTCTGTTCTGTCTCCAGATCAATACTAACACCGGAGTTGGGAACGCAAATCCTCTCTACGGGAGTCTTTGGCCCCCTACCTCAGGACACGTTTGGCCTTATCTTGGGACGTGCCAGTTCAACCATTCAGAGCCTCGCTGTTTCTCCAGGAGTCATTGATAATGATTATACTGGAGAAATTAAACTCATGGCCACTGCCCTTCAGAGGCCTATTACCATTCTTCCTGGCCAACGGATTGCTCAGTTAATACTATTGCCCCTCAATGATAAGGCGCCTTACTGGAAACAAAAGAGAGGCCCCCATGGGTTTGGGTCATCAGATATTTACTGGGCATAAGAGGTCACTCAAACAAGACCCCTTCTTAAATTAAAGTTAAAAGGAAAAACCTTTGAAGGTCTTATAGACACTGGTGCAGATGCCACAATTATTTCAAATAAAGACTGGCCTGCATCTTGGCCCCTCACAGCCTCCATGACCCATCTTAAAGGAATAGGACAAACTTCTAATCCATTACAAAATTCTGAAGTTATTCAATGGGAGGATGAGGAGGGCAATCAAGGCACTGTTCAACCTTATGTGGTCACAGGCCTGCCCATTAATCTCTGGGGCCGAGACATCCTCTCTCAAATGAAACTCATTATGTGCAGTCCTGATGAGTTGGTAGCTCACCAAATGCTTAATCAAGGCTTCTTCCCAGGACAAGGATTGGGCAGACATTCTCAGGGAACAAAGGAGCCAATCCCAGTTACTATAAAGACTGATCGTGCTGGAATAGACTATGAAAATTTATCCTAATGGCTGTTGACATGCCTGTGCCCCATGCAGATAAGATATCCTGGAAAACAACAAAACCTGTGTGGGTTGATCAATGGCCCTTAGCTTCTGAAAAATTAGCTGCAGCCACGATGTTAGTGCAGGAACAACTTACTGCAGGCCATATTGAACCTACTACCTCTCCTTGAAATACTCCTATCTTTGTTATAAAGAAAAAGTCTGGAAAATGGAGGTTACTCCAGGACCTTAGAGAAATTAATAAGGCCATGGTACATATGGGAGCCCTACAACCAGGCCTCCCCACTCCAGTGGCAATTCCTGCAGGATATTGTAAAATCATTATTGACCTAAAGGATTGCGTTTTTTACAATTCCCTTGCACCCTGAGGATCAGCAACATTTTGCATTTAGTTTACCTGTGGTAAATTTTAGAGGCCCTATGCTGAGATTCCAATTGAAAGTCTTGCCTCAAGGGATGACCAACAGCCCTACACTGTGTCAAAAATTTGTGGCTCAAGTTATAGATCCATTTAGACATAGATGGCCTTCCTTGTATATCATTCATTATATGGATAACATTCTCTTGGCCGGACCTGATCCCACTGAACTCCTTACTTGCTCTCAAGAGCTTTCTAGGGCCCTTACCAGAGCTGGTCTTCAGATAGCTCCTGATAAAATTCAATTAAAACCCCCATACTTATTCTTAGGCTTTGAACTTTTTCATAACAAAATTCTTTCACAAAAGATTCAACTTAGAACTAATCATCTAAAAACTTTAAATGATTTTCAAAAACTCATAGGAGATATCAAATGGCTCAGGCCTTATCTCAATCTAACTACTGGAGAGCTTAAACCCTTGTTTGACATCCTTAAAGGAGACCCAGACCCTGCCTCTGGCCGCTCATTAACGGCCCCCACCCTAGAGGCTCTGAAGATAGTGGAGGCTGCAATTCTGAGCCAAAGGGTCACTTTCATCTCTTATGAGGAGCCTCTTCTCCTGGTCATCTGTGCTACTGACTTTACACCCACTGGGGTGTTCTGGCAGGAGGGGCCCCTCTTCTGGGTCCATTTACCCGCTTCACCACCCAAAGTCCTTACCCCTTACACCTCGTGGGTGGCAGAATTAATAAAAATTGGACATGACCAAAGGAGAAAAATATTTGGTAAGGACCCTGATAAAATCATTCTTCCCTATTCCACTACTCAAATCCAGTGGTTAATACAAAATGATGACGACTGGGCAATATCTTGCACCTCTTTTCAGGGATCCCTTGATAATCATTACCCTGCTAACAAGCTCCTCCAATTTCTGAGAATTCAACCATTTGTTTTTCCTACATTAACCTCTCCCTGACCCCTTCCCCACATCCCCCTAGTTTTCACTGATGGCTCCTCTAATGGAGTGGCAGCCTTCACTGTAGACAATCAAACCATTTCCCTGCAATCCCCATTCCACTCTGCTCAAGTGGTGGAGCTTTTTGCCGTTTTACAGGTTTTTCAACAACTTCCAAATACTTCCTTTAATCTGTATACTGATAGTGCTTATATTTCTCAGTCCATCCCTCTTTTAGAAACCATGCCATACATAAAACCCACTACAAATGCCACCACTCTATTTTTCTCCATTCAGCAATGCATGCATTCTAGGCAACACCCTTTTTATATAGGCCATATTCATGCTCATTCTGGACTCCCTGGGCCTCTAGCCGAAGGCAATGCCATGACTGACAAAGCCACCCAGTTTGCTTTCCTTGTTGAGCTCGATACTGTGGCCCAGGCTAAAGCAGCTCACTCTGTACATCACCTTAATGCTCAAACTTTACATCTTCTTTTTAAAATCACTAGGGAACAAGCCTGCCAGATAGTCAAACAATGCACAAACTGTGTCACCCTCCTACCCATCCCCTACTTGGGCATAAACCCTAGGGGTCTGATTCCCAATGAGATCTGGCAAATGGATGTAACACACGTTCCTTCATTTGGTAATCTTAAGTACCTCCATGTTACTTTGGATACCTTTAGTGGATTCATCTTTGCCAGCCTCCATGCTGGAGAAGCTTCAAAATATGTCATGGGTGTCATGGGAAAGCCCCAAATTATTAAAACTGATAATGGTCCTGGATATACTGGAAAAAAAATTCCAAAATTTCTGTCATCAACTACAAATTAAACATATTACAGGCATACCATTCAATCCCCAGGGTCAACGAATTGTTGAGCAAGCCCATCAAACTATTAAACATACCCTCCAAAAATTAAAAGTGGGGGATTTATATCCCATAAAAGGCTCTCCAAGAAATATCCTTCATCATGCCTTGTTTGTCCTAAACTTTTTGACCATTGATACTCAGGGAAATTCAGCTGCTGATCGCTTTTGGCACACAAATACAAAAAATACTTTTGCCAAAGCCATGTGGAAAGATCCTTTAACCTTGAAATGGAATGGCCCAGACCCAGTACTCATTTGGGGCCGAGGATCAGTATGCTTGTTTGACACCAAAGAAAATGCTGCGAGATGGCTGCCAGAGAGACTTGTAAAACAAGCTGATGATCCTCTAATGACATCTCACATATCCAGGGAAGAAACACTTCCCTGAGAAAATCTCCTTTTTTCCCTGACAGGGCAAAGCTTGAAGGACCTCAAGACGACTTTGCCCCGGAGGACACAGCTAACCTACTGGAGAGGCCGACTCCCATTCACACTGTGTTTGGCATCGTTGAGCCGTCCCTGGAGGATACAGGCTCGTCTGGCCATCAAGGGCACATAGCTCTCTATAGGGCCCTCTGTGTCTGTGCTGTGCTTGTGTGTCTATGTGTTGCGCTCACTTTAATCCTGCAAATGCTTCTTCCTAGACATATATAACACAATGACAACTTTCACCTGGTGCCTGCTGCTACTGCTACATCTCCCAGCTGCTTGTCCCTCTACATCCCCATTTGCCTGGTGATTTTATCTCACGGAAAACTGGACCTCTTATGATCAGACACGACACTATGGACACGTTTTGGCTACTGCTGACTGTCCGCCCACAGGCTGTGCCAAACCTATTTTATTAAATTTTACAGAGTTTGAAAACCACCCAAATAAGATCGCTCCTGTCCTATGCTTCCTCTATGATCAAAAACACAATAAATGCAAAACCACTTGGGTTGAGGAAAGCGTCGGGTGCCCTTGGCACTGGTGTACCATTTGGAGTGCCTCCGTCCCTGCCAAGGGTCAAATCCTGGGCTCCGGATGGTCTGGCCATAAATTCTGGTGCACTAACAGTGAGTATTCCCTCATCATCTGGGATCCCTGGGACTCGCGTTGGACCTCCATGGTCCAAGGGGCCATGTATATGACCAGAAGTGAAACACGGCCCTCTAGCAAGATCTATATTTGGCGTAGCCTTGTCCAAGTTCAGTCCATGGTACACTCTAACATACTACAAGCTGAAAAAGAACTCTCCTCGCAGTTATCCTCTGCCTCCCACCCCTTTTCCTGGCTAACCCTGCTCAGAGAAGGCCTAATGGTTGCTAAAATAACAAAAACTGGCAACCTCACTGCTTGTTTTCTGTGCGCCACCCTTGGGCGCCCCCCTCTTATGGCTATCCCTTATTCTGCCCTCCTTAATCTTTCCTCTATCCCAGGGCATACCATTAACCCCATCCCAGAAGTTCCATTATTTTCTGATTTTCTTCATGACAAATTCCCTTTTTGCTATGGAGGCAATTCTCCCCTCTGCAATAAGACTCTCTCCCTTAGCTCCTCCACACTCTATGCCCCTCCAGGGTTCTTTTTTTGGTGTAACGGAACCCTCTACAAAAATATCTCCAGATTCCCCTCTGACCAACTTTGCCTTCCAGTAACTTTAGTGCCACGGTTGACGCTTCGGACTCCTGCCGAAATTTTGGAGCTAACTTTCCATCCTGCCTATCGTCAAAAGAGAGCTGTCTTCCTCCCCTTTGTGGCAGGCATCTCCCTGGCAGCCTCCACAGTGGCTGCCCGCCTTGCTGGAGGAGCCCTAGGCTACTCCCTGGCCTCTACAGCACAGTTATCCCAACAATTCCAATTAGCCATAGAAGCTTCTGTTGAGTCCCTCTCCTCCTTACAAAGACAGGTAACATCAATCGCTGAAGTAGCCTTACAAAATCGGCGAGCACTAGATCTGCTCACCGCAGAAAAGGGAGGCACTTGCCTCTTTTTGGGAGAAGAATGTTGCTATTACATTAATGAGTCAGGTCTAGTAGAAACCCAAGTAAAAAAAATTATATAAGGTCAGCCTAGATCTCCAAAAATTAAAAGTTTCATCAGCTGCCAATGATTGGTGGGAGTCCTCCATGTTCACCCTCCTCATGCCCCTAGTCGGACCCCTAATTAGCCTCATTCTCATATTCACGCTGGGACCACTTTTAATCAGCAAGCTTGTCTGCTTCATCAGACAACAGGTCGACTCCCTTACATCCCAGGCGATCCAAATCCACTATCATCGACTGGACCTGATTGATCAGGGCTTCGATGTGCCAGTCGACTCCCCTCCTTTAGGAGCTGCATAGGATTCGACCTATGCATATCGGCTCACAATAAAGTGAGTACGATATGGGCACCAACATGGGTGCGAGGCAAAGCACCACAAGGTAAGGTCCCTTTCTGACTGCTTCTGAATTCCCTGAGAGAAAAACCTGACTTGCATGGAGGTTGGTACCACACCTATTATGATCACATAGGCCCTGCCTCCTCTCCCGAAAAGGTACCAAGGGCCAAGATTATGGGACGAAAAAATGACAGCCCACGGGAGGAGTCAGGTCAGTTCTCCCCCAGTTGGTTAAAGCCCACCGCTGAATAGCGGGTCTCCCCCCTCTTTTGTATAAAAGAAGGGAGGAGATGTTGGGAGCCATAAAGCAAAAGCCTCTCCATTTTGCCTGGGCCTGTTCTTAAGTTGACTCATTTACCAGAAAGCTGATCCATCCAGCTTGCAGTTAGGAATGTTGGTCTGCAGACTGTTCACAAAATCTTATCTTTTGCAAAAGGCCAGTTTACGATCAGGATGTCAAGCGTTAAGGCAAGATTAGAAAAACACCCGGATACATCTCCTCTAGGTTCCCTAAGATTAGATAAACACCCAGTTACATCTCCTCTTAGTTTCCTAACAATTCCGGCCCTAAATCACGTCAGTCAGCTTACTCCCCCCTTTTCTTCCCCTATATAACCACTGTGTAAAAAATAAAATAAGAGACCTTGACAAACACCTAGCATGGTCTCCTTCTTTTGTCTGTTTGCCTTCTCCCATTCAGGTTAACTTCCCCTCGGGTCCTTGTTCAACTCCCCGCTGGCGGGGGCAAGTATTAAGGCTACAATGATGACTACGACTTGGTGTGTGTGTGTGTTTTACTGGGAATTAAATTTGAATCAAGGCACATGCCAGACAAATATCCTACCACTGAGTTACATCCTCAGTCTTATTTTCACCTTTTTTTTTTTATGACATAGGGCCTAAGTCGCCCAGGTTGGACTTGAATTAACTCTACAGTCCTGGCAGGCATGAAACTTCCAATCCTCCTACCTCATCCTCCTGTGTAGCTGGGATTACAGGTATGTACCACCAGAGCATCTGAGATTTGAACTCTGTCCTGGAGGGACTCAAAGGAGAAATATTTGTCATGATGCCTTCGCTAGTTCCAGGGTTGGTCAAAGCATAGGCTTCGTTGACCACCTAGATTCTGTTCCTACTGCACTAGTATCCCTGCCTTATCCTACATTGTCTTACCTCAGATTACTCCAGTGCAGCAACTGGCAAATGCCACATTCTCATAATAGTTAAGCAGTGAACTGTGCTATTTATGTATCTCATATTGTCAGGCTCCTAGCAGACTATCCTTCATCATTCAAGGGTGAAAACTGCACCTGAACTCTTGCCTCAATCTGGGGCAAGATGAATGCAACTACCACCTTAAAATTACACTTATTCTCTGTGGTTGGATCTTTGGGGCTCTACTACTGGACAAACATTTGGATCCTTACTAGAGGGCTTTGGAATTAGGCAAGACTGATTGCTGAGTAGGCATCTTGCCAAGCATTCACAAAGCTGTCATATGTCATGGCATGCAAAGACAATGAAAATTCATTGTACAACATTCTGGGATAAACCCACTTCTGCAACCTACTAGAAAGTTCTGCTTTCTCAGTCCTTTCTCAGTTGTTCCAGGATAAGGGAGTGTGCATCAGAGCACAACTGTATTTTACTCATATTACCCAGTTTGGGAATTCCGAGAGGTCATTCAACAACTTTTACACTTAAATAACAGATGTATAGAAATAAATAGCAAGAGACAGAAGAGATACAGTTTCTTAGCCAGTGATTGACTATGGTAGTTCTAGTAAGCTCTTTTCTGAGGTCTCTGTTTTTTGCAGCATAACGGAATAGATAAAAGGAGTCAAACATACTGCAAGTTTAGGGCTAATTAACTCCTATGTGCTTGTTTCCCAGTCTACACGTGGAATGTTAATATATCCATTTTGACTGGCTGTTTCTGGGTATTAAAAGAGATGATTATGAAAGGTGACCAATGCAAGGGCTTGAAGGAACATAGTAAATGGACTTCAAACATCAGGTGGATGCTAGCAACCTTGTATTCTAGGGACACTTTTCCTCTGAAGAGCTTCCTGAGAGGGTTCCTCCTATTTTCACAACTGGAAGCATTTTTATTACATTACAATCTGTTCATGGCCCATAGCTTTTGTTTCCTTAACCGGGAATCGGCAAGGGCAAGAGATCAACAACTTGGCCGCACTTCGGAAGTGACTGGCAAAGGGCGTCTTCCCTGGGCTGCACTGTTTCGGATGGGCGGAGGCAGGGCAGGGCAGGCGAGCTCGGCAGCCGCGCGGCCGCGCAGTGGGCGGGGCAGGGCGGAGCCTGGGCCGGGCGGTCGGGCCGCGCCCGCTCCCCGGGAGGCTTGGCTCCCCGCCCGCGTCGCGCCCCGCGCTCCTGTCCCCGCAGACGCCCACGGCCCGGGAGCCTCGCGGACGTGACGCCGCGGGCGGAAGTGACGTTTTCCCGCGGTTGGACGCGGCGCTCGGTTGCCGGGCGCGTCCGGTTTTTCTCAGGGGACGTTCGGATTATTTTCGTAACGGGAGTCGGCAGGGGACGGGGCGTGGCCGACGCGCGCGCGCCCGCCGCGCCGCTCCGCTCCGCGCGCCTCCAGAGCCTGCCGGGCCGCGCGTCATGCCGCCCAAAGCTGCCCGGAGAGCCGCGGCCGCCGCGGCCCTGGAGCCCCCGCCGCCGCCCCCGGAGCAGGACCCCGAGCCGGACAGCGGCCCCGAGGACCTGCCTCTGGCCCGGTGAGTGAGCGAGCCAGCCGGGCCGCGGGCCGCGGGCGGGAAGGGCGCCGCGGGCCGGGCGCGTCTTCGCGGGGCGCCGGGTGTCGGTCGGAGCCTCACCTCCGCCCAGCCGCAGGGAGAGGGCGACGCGGTCGGCGCTCGGTTCAGTTCTCCGTGGAGGGGATGGGTGTCCCGGAGGGGTCTCGGCTTCAGCTTGACAGGTGCCGGGCGGGTGGGGCTCATGTTCCTGAGCGAAGTGACAGGTGCAGGCTCTCCTCCGGCCAGACCGAGGCGCAGAGGCGCCGGCCACTGCGAACCCCCGGCAAGCGCAAAAGTAAATAATAAACACCAATTAATTTTTTTTTAAAAAGAGAAAGATGAAAAAACAACAACAACAAAAAGCCCAAATGACCAGTGCCTGATGACGTTTTTCCCCTGTGGAGATCGGGAGCACGCCCGGTCCTTTGACTTGCCATTCAACAGTTGTTGATCGTCTTTTCCCTGTGGCCGCGCGCTGCATCCGAGCCTAGCCCTGGGAGAGGCTGGAAAAGCCCTGGATGTGAAGTGCGGGTCGTGCGTGTCACTTGCCCGTGAGGTACTCATCTCGGGCTTTGTAGGGTTTCCCTGGAACAGTGCTTGGAGGCCTTAGGGATTCAAAGCCATCTGTGGAAACTGGTGGAGCATAACTTCAGAGCAAAGGCTGCTGCTATGTGGGCAAAAGTTTCATGACGCATTAAGCACAAGTGTTTAAACTGTTTCTCAAGTTTTATTTCTCCCTTTTTCCTATTGGACAAGACTCTTCTTGTGTGCTAATTGGCCTTAGTATGCCTCATTATTTCTTAACGTTTTCCCTTTGAACCATTAAGGATCTTGGTGTCTTAGTCTTATTTTTGGTGCAGTATCAGTGGCATCCTTGTTCTCTCAAGGAACTTTCCTCCCTAATTACTAGTGAAATCTAAGCTTAAGTCTGCAGATTCAGTAGAAATAACTAATATTTATTGTATTTCCACATTTGATTTTTCTTGACTCTGCTACTGTGTGATTTACATCGAGTGTGTGAATGTCATTATTATTGTCTGCACTGCCTTTATTTTGAGACTTCAGATCTCAAATTATTCTGTTCCTCACTACTCATGCTTAAGTCCTCTTTTTTTTGATGCAATCTACTTGTGCAGTCCACTTCTTGAACTTTCCATCCTGCTTTACTAGCCTCCCAGGTGCTTAGGATTATAGGCATGAACCACCATGTAGGGTGCCAAGCTCCGTTTTATCTCCACTGAGTCCCTTATATATATATTTATTTATTGCATGCTGCACACCCTTTAAAAACCTCAGACCAAGGCTTCTAAAAATATGTCTATTTAAATGGATTGTCTTATATGTCAAATCAAACCATACTCTGAGTACACAAACAAAACAAGTAAGCTTGTGTGGGAGGGTGTTGCAGGAGATTTCACTTTTAGTTTCTAATTTAAATTGGAAACATCCAATATTAGAATGTTTCTCTTTGGAAAGAGCAGTAATGTGTACTCAAAAAAAATGACATTTACATAGCTTTGGATGCATTCTTGATAAATGTAGAGTAAGCATCAGTAGTTAACTCTGATCATCACATGGGAAAAGAAGTACCTAGTTCTTTTTCGTTTTTATTTACCTTTAAATGTTGAGAACTATCAGAAATTCTCTTGTAAGCCAAGACCATAGGCTTGTTTTTGGTTACTCATTGCCACAGAGGTTTTCATTAGCACTGACAGTTGATCTCTGTAGATTAACTAAAGTCTCCATTACCTTCTGTGAACTGTGCTGTAAATGAATTTTGTATGAACACTATAGAATTCACTTTCTCAAACTTTGATGGTCTAGCTCAGTCACTCATTGTGGCTTCTTACTGTAATCAAGACAGATAGTAAACACTGAATACTCGAAGCTGCTGTTTTGCAAGCAACTTTATTGCTTAATAATAGGGGTATGCCCTAGGAATAATGATAAAACTATAATATAATAAGTATACAAACCAGTAACATAGTCATTTATTTTTTATGTCCTATATGCTGTAGAATATGCTGTATTTTTCTATAAGTGTCAGTGCAGGAGTTTTGTTTACACCTGCTTTACCCAAACATGAGTATTGAATACATTGTGCTACAACACTATGATGTAGATGTTGTTCACTAAGAGATGTGAAGTTTTGAGGTATTTATTTATTTATAATCTTTTTGAGACCAGGCTTATTGATCTCTTATAATCTTATAGAAATATTGTTGTATACTCTGTTGCTGACTGAAATGTCATTAAATGGCACATGACTGTACTTAGAAAAAGTAGAAATACAGCTGTACATTCTGAAGCTGACAGACTTGCTTAAAGATGGATTTAATGCCCAGTCCAACTGTACTTTCAGTGATAGGGACTGTTACTAGTTTTGCGAGTTGAGATGTTATTTCTGTCTTTGGCTTAAGTAATATAGTTGGAAAAGAAACTATGGGTAGAACCAACATGTCATTTTCATTATTGAAACAACCAGAAGTTAACTAACTGTTTTGAAAGGGGAGTTGCCAGCCCAGAATAGTGGTCAGGGCATGGATTATGGAGTTTAGATTATGGTGTTTGTATGCTGATCTCAATAAATGCTTTAATGCTTTAATTTTGTGTTCAGGTACATATTTGTAAAATAAGGATGAGTAAGAGTAAGTACTTGCTGAATGGGTCTGGTTTGGGGACTTAGTAAAACCATGCATCTAAGATATTTGTATAGGATCATAGGAAATAATCAAGAGTTAAGTCATTCCTCATACTTTTACTACTGTATGTCAAATAGTTAGTGAATGAATGAAAAATAATTAGCCATTTATTGATTTCATATTGTGGTTAAGCAAGGTCAAGGAGGCCAGGTATGGTGGTGCATGCCTTTAGTCCCAGCACTTAGTAGGCTGAGGTAGGAGGATCTCTGTGAGTTTGATGCCAGCCTGGGGTTACACAGTGAGTTTCAGGTCAGTCCGAGCTAGAGTGATACCCTGCCTTAAAAAAAAATACAGAAAACAAAAAATTGATAAAGGAAGGTCAATGAGATAGAGCTGAAATAAATGATTTTTTAATCAAATTAATCCTTTAAGAAATTTTAATGAGTTATGAAATATTGAAAGGTATAGACTAGAGTTTAGCAAGGTCACTGACACTGACTTCACTGTGTAATATTCTCTGTGGGTTTTCTCTTCTTGCTGCTATTATTATCCCACTTACTTTCACAAAGCTGTTTTGATGGTTTGGAGCATATTTGGTTCATCCTAACAGCAACTGTTTTACACTATGTGGTATTTTTATTTTGGAAGGACCATGAAAGAGATAAGCAAATGCTAAAATTCTCCAAATATAAAATAAGACCTTAAAAGTACATAGTGATATTCTTTCAGAATAATGCTGCTATGTGCAAATGATTGAAACAAATGTTTACTTGATCATTTTGATTTATGTATGTCTACTATATAATTATTTTCACTTGGTAGGCTTGAGTTTGAAGAAACTGAAGAGCCTGAATTTACTGCATTATGCCAGAAATTAAAGATACCAGATCATGTCAGAGAAAGAGCTTGGTTAACTTGGGAGAAAGTTTCATCTGTGGATGGAGTATTGGTAAGGAGTTTCTTAAAGTTTTTTTTTAAATTTTAAAATTTTTTTTGTTTTTGTTTTAAAAGTAAATTCAGGGTCTGAAGATCTGGTTTAGTTGGTAGAGTGCTTGCCTAGCATGCATGAGGCCTTGGGTTTAATCACCAGTGCTGCATAAACTGGATCTTGTGGCACATGCCTGTAACCTCAGCATTTAGGATGTGGAAGTTGGAGTTCAGATGTGCACGGTCATTCTGCACTACATAGGGAGTTCAAGGCCAGCCTGGGCTATCTGATACCTTATTTCACACACACAAAAAATGTAATTTCGCAGGGCTGGAGAGATGGCTTAGCGGTTAAGGCACTTGCCTGTGAAGCCCAAGGACCCAGGGTCAATTCCCCAGTTCCCACCAGATGTGCATGGTGGTGAATGCATCTGGAGTTCATTTGCAATGCCTAGAGGCCCTGACTTGCTCATTCTTTCTATCTACCTCTTTCTGTCTCTCAAATAAATAAAAATAATATTTTTAGAAAGTAATTTTAAATTGCTGTGGAAAATTGGTAAAATGGGAAAGTATAAAGAAAGTAAAAGCTTATGATAAATCCATTACCCAGAACTAGAAGTAACTTAACATATTAAAACTATTTCTTTTTATTTAAATCTTTTGTTATTATTTTTTAATTTTTATTTTAAGTATGCATACAGAGTAATGGGTTTAGTTCTAGCCTTTTCATACATAAATATCATTATTGCTTTATTCATTCCCACTGTACTCCCCTATACCTCTAGCCCTCCTCTTGTTTTGGTCCCCTTGCATCCCTAGATAGTCCCTACCTTCTGATTTCATGTCGTATGTATTCCATTGCTTTGTCTTGCCTTTTTCCGTTCCTCTCCATACTTTTAAGATTTCTCCTTCCCCCTCATGGACCCCTTCTTACACATGCTAACACACATGTGCTTGCAAGTGTGTGTGTGTGTGTGTGTGCATGCACACATTTAAATCTAAAGTTTGATTGTGAGAGGAAATGTGTTGTCTTTTTGTTTTGTTGGGGCACATATGTGCAGGTGCAGGCATATGTGCATGCATACATGTGGAGGACAGAAGACAACCATCTGTGTTTATCTTCACAATCACCATATAGAGTCTGTCATTGGCCTAGTGACCACCAATTAGGCTAGTGATTTCCAGGGATCCTCCTGTCTCTGCACTGACACTCACCCCAGCAGTGGGATTACAGACAAATACTGCCACACCTGGCATTTTGATGTGCATACTGAGAATCAGAATCAGTATTGACTCAGTGAAAGGAGGCAAGCTCTTTACTGACTGAGTTATCTTCACAGTCTGGGTATTTGTTTTTCTGAGTCTCTGGCTTATTTTGTTTAATTTAATGATCTCCATTTGAAATCAATTTCTACAGATGTCATGATTTCATTTTTCTTTGTAGTTGAATAAAATTCCATCATATTTATGAATCACATTTTTCATCCATTCAATTATCAGTGGACATCTAGACTGTTTCTGTTTCTTAGCTATTGTGAATAGTGTAGCAATAAACATGGACGTACAAACATAAATGTATCAACATGGATGTAGTATGCTGACTTATCGTTCTTTGGGTATTATTGTAGTCAGCTTCTACATTGCTGGGATGAACATCCAACCAGTTTTATGGGAGGAAGAGAAGCTTTACAGATCCAGAGGAAGCTCCATCAATAGCAGAAGAAGCTAGCTCCCATTCATAGACATAAGGAGAGAGAACAACAACCACCAACCATCAAATACCAAAAAAGCAGTGAGCATTAACCAGCAGCAGGCAGGAATCCCAGAGCTCAGACGGTTCTCTATACTTTTGGGCTGGAATTCAAATTCTCCCAAGGGACATACACACCCCCTCCAGCAGACTGCTATATACTTAAACATGAAGTTTAACCCATGGGGTCATACATTCAAAGTAATACAGGTATACACCCTGGGGTTGTATTGCTGCAACCTCTACACTGACTTCCATATTAGCTGTACCAGTTTACATTTCCATTTTCAATATATAAGGGTTCTTCTTTTGCACATCTTCATCAGCGTTTGTTTATTTTCTTGATGATAACCATTCTGATTTGGGTGATAAGAGATTTCAAAGCAGTTTTAATTTGCATGTCCTGATGGCTAAGGATGTTGAACACTTTTTGAAATCTCTATTGACTATTTGTATTTCTTCTTTTGAGAAGTATATGTTCAGTTCATTGGCCCATTTAATGGTCAGATGATTTTTAAAATTTTTTGGTGGTTAATTTCTACAGTTCTTTATAAGTGCTACATACTAATTCCACTTGATATATAGTTGGCAGCTTGAGGTTGTTTCCTCTGCTCTTGGAGTCCTCTTAGGGAATGTCCTTGTCCATACCTATATCTTGAAGTGTTTTACCTGTGTTTCCTACTGTGTTTTTGCCTACTATGTTTCCTACAATGTCCTGTGTTTCAAGACTTCAAGTCTTACAAATATAAATATGGCCTTTGATCCATTCTGAATTGATTTTGGGCCAAAGTGAGCTATGTATCAAGTTACATTCTTTTACAGGTGGATACCCACTTTTCCCAGCACCATTTGAAGAAATAATCTTTTCTTCCATTGTTATAAATGAGGTGTCAGTAGCTGTGTGGATTTTAGGTCCTATGTGCTATTCCATTTGTCTCCATGTTTGTTTTTGTGCAGCTCCGCAGTGGCTCTGTAGTATTTGAGACCAGGCATTAAGGTGTCTCCAGCATTGCTCTTTCTGCTAAGGGTTGTTTTGGTTATTCAGGGTCTTTTGTGCTTCCGTATGAGTTTGGGAATTGGTTTTTCTAGTTCTCTGGAGACTGTTACTGAAAATTGGATAGGGATTTCTTTGAATCTGTAGATCACTTGGTAATATCCTTTTCTATAATATTAATTCTGCCAGGCTATAAGCATTGGAGACCTTTTTATCTTATCATGTTTTCAGTTTCTTTATTTAGTACCTCAGTTTTCAGTGTAGAGGTCATTGTAGAGGACTTTCACGTCTTTGGTTACCTAGGTATTTTTGTGATGTTATTGTGAATAGGAATTTCTCATTTTCTTTTGCATTTTCTAGGTTTTTGTTTGAAATAGAAGTTTTTAAAGTATTTCCTAGTGATTCTCACAATTTCAATGGAATCTATGGTAACTTTCCTTTTCTTACCTCTAGTTTTATTAATTTTGTTTTTTTCTTTTGGTTAGTTTGGCTAAGAATTTACCATTCTTGTTTATATTTTCAGAGATTCAACTGTTGTAAAAATGTATTTAAAAAACTCTCTCCATATATATGTCCTACCAAAATATTTCAAAACAAATCTTAGATATTTTATTCATAAATTCTTCACTATGATATAATGATTTAAAATACAAGCATATCTAATAAAATAATTTTTAATGTCTTCTAATATGCAAGCAGTGATAGATTTTCTTATTGTCTCAGAGTTTTGTTAGAATTCAGAATTTTTAATACTTTTGACGTATTTCTTCCAGTTTTTCTTTGTGTGTAGGAATCTGTACATGTATAATACTAACAGCAGGAAATAATTGCTATTTTTATATGTCAGAGGAATAGGGTGAGCACTTTGCAAATAAGTGAGTTAATCTGTTGAGATATGAAATGTAAGATAATTATTTTACATTCAAAATGTGAAATCTTCATTTTATAGATGAAGACCAATATGTCCTTCTGTATTCCTCCCCGTTCTTTATGCTTCCACACCATGTACATACAAATGGCTTTATGTATTCATGTGAAATCTACCACCTACAAATGAGAGAAAACACCTGATATTTTCCTTCTAAGTCTCATTATGATCTCTAATTGTATCTGGTTTCCAGCAAGCAACATAATTTCATTCTGTTTATACTTGGACTAACATAACACTCCATTATGTATACGTACCACATTTTCTTATTCTTTTACCTGTTGATGGACACCTACGCTGATTGTCTACTCAGCCATTGTGAATAGTGTTACCGTAGACACTGATGGGCATATGGTATGTTGACTTAGAGTCCTTTGGGTATATATACAACATTAGTTGTATGTATATATGGTAGTTCTCTTTTTAGGCCTCTGTACCGATTTCCGTATTCCCACCAGCAGTATAAAGGGGCCCCTCTTTCCCCTCCCTCTATGCCAGAAGAGCTACAAACAGTTTTTATGACTTGACAGTTACTGCTAAATTGCACTTCAGGCAGATACTTGGATTGATTTTACTTTCTCACCATTATAGTACAAAAATACAGTTCTGTTTGGTTTTATTGATCAAAATAAGTCTATGTGTATCGGTCACAGTCAGCTTCACATTGCTGGAATGAACTTCCAAACCCGACACAGTTTATAGGAAGTGAGGAATGGAATTTTTTTAAACTTACAGTTCCAGGGGAAGTTCCCCAGTGTGAGAAAATAGAGAAAACCCACCAGCTTTTGCAAGAGTAAAAATGGATAGCCAAACAGTAGGGAAGGCAGGCAGAACTCAGACTGCTCTCTACATCCCTTAGGCTGGGATTCCACATCCACCCCCAAGCACACCTTAGGGCTGGACCCTAGGATCTGCCCACAGTGACATCTCCACTAGCCAGACTGAAGATCTAAGTTACAAGCTTTAATATCTCATTAAAAGGACAACAATGTCAATAACTGTTAGCTTTACATCTTGGAAGCCAGCAGGAACACTGGGAGTCTAGGCTCACTTCTCTCAGCACAGTGCAGTGAGCTCTGCTGGCTGCTAGGCAACATGTCCATTCTTTGTGTGGCCTGCTGTGCCATCTTCAGCCCTGGAGCCATGGGGAAATAAGGTGTCCCTGGGTTCAATGCGGAAGCCCAGTTCTGTGGATGACTTATTCTGAAGTACATGTGGCTTAGGGCAAAGTGGACAAGCTGCACAGGGTGGATCCCTTCTATGGATTGAAGCTGTTTTATGAGTGGACAGCTCCTTGAGATTCCTGAGCCAGTGGTGAAGGACTGTTCAGAGCTGGACATGTTGCTGTAGTGCAAGAGCTGCATGGAGGATGCTCATGGCTGCTTAGACACCCTGTGGTGGGCCCAGGGCAGGGACCAATGTCATGGCCCATGTGGCACTCCAGAAGTCTGCCAGCAAGTGGGCTACTAGAAACTCCATGGGACCAAACCTCTAGGTCAGAGGACTCCCCTGTACTGGAAGCTGCCCCGGCAGCTTTCATTGAGTCTGCCCAAGGAACCACTGGCTGCCAATGTGGAGGATGACCCAAAAGACAAGATCTTCTATCTAATCCCCTCTCCCTGGCCAGTTAGACCCAGCAGCTCCATAGCTTCCCACCTGCCTTCCACATCCACAGCTTGTGCCTGCTGCACAGGCATATATGTCCTTGCTCAGGACCACGGATCTGTACAGGACTAAGAGCCTAGGATCATGTACCAGAGGCAGGATACTCTGTGGCTGGCTAGGTGGCTGGCTGGCTAAAAAATGATTCCTACCTCTTCTACCACAAGTCTTGCCCTGCCAGAATCTTCCCTTTCCAACTGCCAAAACTGAGTCCTGTTCTGCAAGCTGCTCTGTATGCCAGTGCTGTGACTGACTACTCACCTATCTTTAAGTCTGCAAGCCCAGTGTCTTTGCAGCAAAGCCTCTGCCCATATAACCTGATCCATGGGGCACTTCTCTAGAAACACACAGGGTAGACTCCGGGCTGTGACCGGCTGTCATGCTATCCACTCAAAGCCCATGTCCTTCACTACAGGTACCTACCAATGTGACTACTGCAACTGCCAGGGTGCCACCAGGTCTTTAGGCTTTGCAAGCAAGTGCCTTAACTGCTGAGCCATCTCTCCAGCCCTACTTTTTAATCATGTCACAAGGAAGCAGCTTCTAATCTACTGTCTTGCCTGGAAGTTCAAACTAAAGTGTTTCTGCACAGCAAAGGAAACAGTCTACAAAATGAAAAATCTATGGAATTTGAGGAACATTTTTGTTAAACATATACCTGTTAAGGGGTAGATCCAAAATATATGAGGAATTCATAACTCAGTAGTGAAAAAATAACAAAAGTGGCCATAGGTGGCCTGGGAGATGGTTCAGTGTATAAAGTGCTTGCTGCATAAGTTTGAGGAATGGAGTTCATATTCCCAGCACCCACTAAAAGGCCAGGTAAGTGTAGTAGCCTCCCTGTACTCCAGTGCATCAAAGGCAGAGATAGGGGATCCCTGGGGGAAACTGACTAGCTGGACTACCTGAATCAGGAAATCCTGGGTTCAAGTGAAAGACCCCTGCCTCAGTAAATAAGATGGATAGTGATCCAGGAAGACACCCTGTATCAAACTCTGGCTCCATGTGGGCATACATGTATACCTATGCATGTGAAAACACACACACACAGAGCAAAGAAACCAAATGAACATTTTCTAAACAAGATATACATGTTGCCAATAGAAATATGTAAAGTTGTTCAACTTCATTCACTATTGCTAGAGAAATGCAGGTCAAAACCACAAAGAGATCGTTTTTTATATGTTAGAAGTGGCTGTGATCAAAGTCAAAAGATAACAGGTTTTGGGAAGAATGTAGAGAAAAAGAAACCCTTTCACATTTTGGAGGGAATGCAAATTGGTACAGTGTTTATGTAAGAAACAGTGTAAAAGTTCCTGAGAAAACTAAAAACGGGCTGGAGAATGGTTCAGCAGTTAAAAGGCACTTGCTTGCAAAGTCTGACAGCCTGGGTGCGATTCTCCAGTACCAATGTAAAGTCCGATTTACAAAGTAGCCCATTATTTGCAGTGGCAGGAGGTCCTGGCATGCCCATACTCTGATTCTCTCTCTGATTGCCTCTTTCTCCGTCTCACACTGTCACAAGTGAATACATTAAAATACTTACAAAAAAGAAAAATTAAAAAATAAAATACATGTAAAGTAAAAAATGATTGTGGGAAATGGGAAGATTTTGGTAAGAGTACAACATTTTAGTTACAAGGTGAATGGGTTTTAGATACCTTGGATAGCATGGTGACTATAGTCAATAATTTTTGAAAATTTGGAATTTGTTAATCATAGATCTTAAATTTCCTTTGGCATACAAAAATAGTAACTATGTGAAGTAAAAGATATGTTAATCATCTTGTGTTAATCATTTTTCATTCTGTATATACATCAAAATATATTGTTTGCCTTAAATATAAATAATTTTTAATCAGTCATTTATATATTAATAAAACTGAGAGACTAGTATCCATTTATTTATTCATCAGTGGTGTTTTTCTCTTTTAGAGTGTTATATTTGGTAGAAGGAATTGACATACCAGCTTTGTAAGATATCTTTTATTAATGGAATTGAGTATGAGTTATAGGAATTAAATGTTCAGTATGTTTTTCCTTTCCCTTCCCCCATCTCTTTCCTCTTTCCTTTTCTTCCTTTCCTTTCCTTTTCCTTTTCTTTTTCCCTTTCCTTTTCCTTTGAAACAGTCTTGTTTTTTCCTTTTCATATAGTCCAGGAACCCAGATGGTGCTACCCACAGTTAGGTTGGACTCTCCCACCTAATCTAGAAAATCCCTCAGAGACATGACCATAGCTTTGTATCAATGGAGATTCTAAATACTGTTGAGCTGACAACTAGAGTTTAACTATCAGAGGATAACCTTGGGTGATGGTCTTTACCTTGCACCTTGTTTGAGGCAGGGTTTCTAATTGTTCTGGGGGATTCTTCTCCATCTGCTTACCATCTCACTATAGAAGCACTGGGGTTGCAGGAGCTCATGCTATAGCTTTTGGCTTTACCTGGGTTCTGGAGATGTGAACTCATGTACTCATAATTGGACTACAAGTGCTTTATCACCTGAGCCATTTCTCTAGCCCTGTAAGTAACTCATTTTCTTGTTGAGGTAGGGTCTTACTCTAGCCCTAGCTGACCTGGAACTCACTTTGTAGTCCCAAGTTGTCCTCAAACTCATAGTCATACTCCTACCTCTGCCTCCCAAGTGCTGGGATCAAAGGTGTGTAGTCACTCTTAAGGGAAGGAATCTAATTTATCTTCTGGCAGAGGGCCAGGGGAAACTAAAGTTACCAGATACACATTTTTCGGGATAGAGTTAACTCTCCTTTCAAAGATACTGTATAACTGGATGTGTGTGATTCAGTGGGTACTTACCAAGCATATCTTATTAACAATGTGATTGAGTTCAAGCAGGGTTGGATTTTATGTTCCTATGTGGCTATGCACTCCTGCATTCTCCTTCTGTGCTCATCTAAGAATATTCTTAGTAGTAGACTCTTGCCATCTAATGCTGTACAAGTAAAATGGAGGGTTTCTGGCATATTATTGTTTTTATTTTTTTTCCCAAGCCAAACTGTATCCAGCTTTTAAAGATGTTTTTCATAAGAATCATGGTTTTTCAGGTAGGCCATGGGGATACAGCAACTTTCAGATTCCCTTCTTATGTGGACTACCAAAATTAGTTCTTCATTTGATTTTCTGAACAGGGAGAGTTTAGAATGAGGCTTAACATTTTTTTGTTTAATAACTTTTCATAAGCCAACCCTGACTTTCAGGAAATTAAATAAAAATTGCACAATTACCACTCTGAAAAAATGACAGTGTTTTAGAAAAGGCACCACTGTCAGGAATATATCTCAATGATGCCACTGCAAAGTCCAGATCATCTGACACACTGGAAAAACCAATTTAAGGGGTTAGGTCCCAAAGGGGTCTCTGGTAAGTCTGTGTTGGTGGTGGAGAGTGAGAGCATAAAAATGAATTTTGAGTTTTCGCCTGTAACAAGGTATTTGTGCAAAGGTGCCCGGCCATATGTGTCAATATCAGGGCATCCCTCCTTCTGGGACCCAAAAGGAATCTTTCAAACCTAGATAGGAAAGTTTTCTTCCCCATCATTCAAGCTTAGGAGACATTCTGTTACTGACATATATGTCCCCCACCCCAGAAAATAACCAAGTGTTCTGTGTGATAATATCATAACTTTAAAAAAAGTGAAGGTTGGGGAGATGGCTCAGTGGTTAAAGGCACTTGCTTGTAAAGCCTGCCCAGTACCCACATAAAGCCAGAAACACAAAGTAGCACATGCATCTAGAGTTTTGTAGCATCAAGAGGCCCTGGCATGCCCATTTTCTTAGATAAATCATTTAAAAAGTAAAACAAAGTTGTGTATTTTTATAAATCTTGGTAGAAATAGTATTCAAACTATGCATCACACACACACTTCACTTGACTCTCCAGCACCTTCAGCTTTCTGTGCTTGCTGTTCTGGCATCTCCTCATTCTGCAGGGTTATTCTCATTCTTGCCCTCCATTCTTTGTAGTGGTGCTGTTAGGCTTGGCCTCTGGCTATTGCAAGCAGCTTTAGCAGACAGGCTTGAGACTTGTCCTTCTCCACAGCTTTATCTTCTTCACCATTTGCTTTAGCCTTTCTTTTGGGCATGACATCAGTGATGATTGGAGTGATGCAGGCACTGAATGTGGGGATGCAGCGTATGTGTTGTTAGTAAGTCCTGGGGTGGTTCTCACTTCTTCATTCTGCTGTGAGGGAGAAAAACAGGGTCTCATTTTAGCTTAGGCTAACCTGGAACTCACTCTGTAGCCCAGGTGGCCTCAAACTCAAGGTGATCCTCCTACCTTAGCCTCCCACATATTGGGATTAAAAGTGTATGCTACCACATCTAGCTTAAGAATAATTTTAACTTGAAATTGCAAGTCAAATTTTATGTTATGACAGTTTAAATAGTAGTCATTTACTTACAAAGTTTTGTTTCCAAGATGATTTATTGTCACCACTTGGTGGAGCTCTTTTATAAAAAAAAATGCATTGTATAATACAGGGACATGTAAATTATCTCTACTTAGGGATCACCATTAGGCTGGTTCAAATAACACCAACCACATGATAGCAGAACAGGTAGCCTCATCAAGTGTTGGTTGTAGATTTTTATATAAATTGCTTATATAATTAAAGCCTTGATATTTTAAAGATTTTCTCAGAAGTATTTCTAATTTTTATTTCATGCTTCATATAAATTTAGTATTTTTACTGACTTGTCTTTTATTAATTTTTATTTTTCAAGTTTTTATCTTCATTTATTAGATACACACACACACACACACAGAGAGAGAGAGAGAGAGAGAGAGAGAGAGAGAGAGAGAGAGAATGGGCACGCCAGGGCCTCTAGCCCCTACAAACAAACTCCAGATGCATGCACCACCTTGTGCATCTGGCTTATGTGGGTCCTGGAGAATTGAGCTTGGGTCCTTAGGCTTCACAGACAAGCACCTTAACTGCTAAGCCATACTTTATCCAGACTTTTCTTTTATTTAATAGTTGAAGTTAATTTAGAAAATATATTTTAGACTAATGAAGAAAATGAAAACTGCTCATATTTCTACCTATACTAGAGATAATCATTAATGTTTTGATATGTATATACATATGTGTATGTATATATTACCTTTTCAAAAATTGGAATCAAGAAATGCAAAAATGGAAATGATTTTGTATTCTAGTGCTTTTTCCCCTTCAGTTGACACTATTCTGATATTCACCATTTTCAGAAAATATTTTTTGAAACTTACTATTTTTATTTCACAAATGATTGTTTTGCCCGTTTTTTCCTTCTGTGTTTTACTTATTAGTCTTTTTAGGGATTATTTTTACTAAGAATTTTTATTGTGTGTGTGTGTGTGTGTGTGTGTGTGTGTGTGTGTGATTGTTTGCCACTGTAAATGACAGACTAGTTGGTCTATGAATTGCAGGATTCTCCTGACTCTGTCTCTCATTGCTGTAGGCACATTGGGATTATAGACATGTGTGCTCCTACATTAGACTTTATTTAGGTGAGTTTAAATATCTGAAGTCTAGTCATCAGGCATGTGCAGCAAGTGCTTTTAACCACTGAGCTATCTCCCCAACCCTATTATTTATTTATTTTTAATTATATACATAAATTATACCAGGTTATACTCTTCTATCCCCTTTCCCCAGCTCCTATTACTCTGGGGTCTCTCTCAGTGGGGCTGTGGTATTCACTGTGGGGCACAAAGGCCTTAGAAAGTCCCTGTGGAGTAGTGTGTGTGGGTGAAACAATGTCTGAGAGTATTCCTGCCCACTATGTGGATCCTACAGTCTTTCCAGACCTTATTTTGCAGTGTTCCTTGGGCCATGACAGCCAGGCCTGTTCTATTGGCAATCTGATTTAGTGTTGAGTTCTTTGTAGCCTCTGGATTCCTGCTTTGATAGGTTTTGATTGATCACTATACCTGTCACCATCACCCTGGAACTGGTTGTCAGGCTAGCAGTAACAGCGTCACTTTCTCTGCAATTTCTCCTGGGCTTTGACAGATGTGGTAGAGGTGGCATGTCTTGTGGTGGGTAGTTGGCTATCTTCGTGTCTTATTGATGGATCTTGGTTCTATTCTGTTTATCTGCTATCTGTAAATTAAAGTAGATTCTCCAAACAAGAATAAGAGCAGCTTTGGCTAAAGGGGTATGCAAATTTATTTGGGATGATATTTTTTTGGTGTGCAAGTCCACTGTTCTTTTCCAGAGAACAGTAGAGGCTTCTCTCTAGAGTCTGTACTGGATATGAGTTCTCTCCCACTGAGTTGGTCTTATGTCCAATCAGAGAGCAGTTCATTACTCTCAGAGGCTGCATACACAAGTGTGTACTTCTTATCCGGCTGGTTGATTTCATAGTCTGAGGGTACCCTGCTTATTGATGCTGTTGGTGACCATTTTCCTCCAGCTGCTCCCATAGGGCTTTCTAGCACCATGGGGACTAGCCAGGTGGGAGCTGGTTTCCTTTTTGGTTCCAGCATGGTATTCTGATGTTCTGTGACCACAGCCTGTGGTTTCTGTAGCAATAGGGTCTTACATACTTTTGTTTTAATAATTTTTAAAGTGTTGTTCTGAGCCCCCTTTAATAATTTTCAAGAAAGCAAATGGGTGACAGATTTTAGGTTGTATAAAGCTTGGAGCTGAACAGAGCAATGAAGCTGAAAAGCAGAATAAGAAATGAAGAACATATAGGAGATCTAAGATCATCACCAAGGAGATGATAGGGATGCACTGGGTGTGGATGAGATTGATGAAAAAAAGAATGAATGGGCCAGGTATGATGGCACACACTTTTAATCCCTGCACTTGGGAAACCGAGGTAGGAGTATCGCTATGAATTCAAGACCACCCTAAGACTACAGTGAATTCCAGTTCAGCCTGGGCTAGAGTGAGACTCTACCTCAAAAGAAAAATAATGATAGCGGGCTTGAGATGTAACTCAGTTGGTAGATTGCTTTCCTAGTATGTATGAAGCCCTGAGGTTCAATCCTCAGTATCACACCTGTACATAATAGCACACACCCATATTCCTTGGATTGAGGAGGTGAAAAAAGGAGAATCATGAGTTCAAGGCCATCCTAGGCTGCATAGTGAGGTTGAGGCCAGCTTGGACTATATGAGAGACACTCTGAAAACAATAAAGAAAACATAGCAAAACAATAAAAGAGAGATGGTGGGGAAAGGCCCTGAAAAAACTATGATGTAGGGAAGAGAATAAGGCTGTCAGTGTTTCAAAAGCTAGGGAAAGAAAGTTCCACAGTGCTGGTATAAAGAAGAACATTTGCAACAATGTTACATACTGCATAGAGGCCTTGCTAGGTAAATCCAAAAAGGTCATTCAGTTTAGAATGCCCAAATATGGTCTTTGAAGAACTAGAAGAACCTTAGTAGAATACTATTTGTATAATTGAAGGGGTATGTTCAGTAAGTACAGGATGTATGCACTGTGGGAACAGGTATGGTGAATGTATAGAATAGTGAGAAGAGTGAGAGATGGATGTATTTAGTAAGGCTGAGTGTGTGGGGTTAGTGAGGAAACAGGGATGTAAAACATTGTAATTTTTTAAAAGTGATACAAGCTTATTTGTAAGGAAAAATAAAATTTTAAGAGAGAACTGTTAGAGAAGTTTAAAGACAGAAAGAAGAATTAATAGAGCAGATTTTTGAAGAGATGAGAGAATGTGTATGTCAAAATCAGAAGAAATTCATAGTTGAATGCTCATAGATTAGATGCATAGATATTGTAAAACTAGATGTTAAGTGGAATTAAAAATGATTGGATGTAGCCAGGTGTGGTGGCGCACACCTTTAATCCCGGCACTAGGAGGCAGAGGTAGGAAGATTGCTGAGTTTGAGGCCACCCTGAGACTCCATAGTGAATTCCAGGTCAGCCTGGGCTAGAGTGAGACCCTACCTCGAAAAACCACATGCACCCATGCGTGCGCACGCGCGCGCACACACACAAACACAAGATTGGATGTAGAGAAGACTGTTGAGGCTTTAGATGCGATTCTTCAAATGTCTTAGTAAAATAGAAATTAAGACCATGAGTTAGGAGTATAGCTGTTGGTGAAGATGACAGAAACCCAATTGAAATTGAGCAAAAAGTTGAAAATATAGTAATCAAAGCATTTATGGTATTGGTGAAAGACAAGTAGATCAATGGAACAGAATACAGAATTCAAAAAAAGACCTGCACATACCTTGTTAGTTGATTTTGTAGAAGTAATTCAATAGACAAAGGATATTCCTCTCAATAAACTGAAGCTGGAGCACTTTGGATATTTAGTTGTAAAAAAATATTTACTACCTCATAGTATTTATAGAAATAAGTCACAGACCTAAAATTCAACATGATGTGTAAGAAAATTATGAAATTATCTTAGGCAAAGGTTTCATAGACATTACCACTGAAAGCATAAACCATAATAAAGAAAAAGAAAACAAATCATGCTTATTCAAAATTAAATTCTAGCCTTCAAAACATACCAATTAATAATGTATAAAAGAGCTGAGGATGCCACTTAGTTGACAGAGTATTTGCCTAACATTCATGAAGCCCTGGATTTGTTCTTTGGCACAGCATAATATCAGATTGTTAGCTCATGCTTGTAATCTCAGCACTCAGGAGGTAGAGATGGGAGGTCCAGAAATTCAGGGTCATCCTTGGCTATGTAGAGTTTGAGGCTAGCCTAGGCTACAGAATGAGAGCTTGTCCCAACAACAACAGACTCCCACCATTTATGAAATAACATCCATATTTTCTCGTAGATCACTTCTACAGGTACTTACAAATCTAAACCTACTTATCAAACATTTTCTTTAGATATTTTATGTCAAATATCCTGTGTTGAATTGAGTGGGCTATGTTCTAATAAAATTTGAAATTTTAGGGCTGGGGATATATAGTTCAGTGGTGTAAAGTTTGCTTAACATTTGTGGGGCCTTGGGTTCAGGCCTAACCCCCCCCCCAATACACACAAATATATTTTGTTGGTGTTTAAGAGAATGAGTAAACTTAGTAAATTTTAGTAACTTTAGTTACTTCATATTCCAGCCTTTAAAAGAAATAGAATGATGGAGGGAGGAAGGAAGGAAGAGCTGATTGGGCTAGACAGTTAACCAGCAAGCTATGAGATCCACCTTCCTCTACCTTCCTACATTATATATAGGTGCTGGGAATTTAAAGTCAGGTCATCATGTTTGCATAAGTTATTTTACCCACTGAATCATCACCCTGCCCTCCCCCAGTTCAATAAGTTTTGACGTGTACTTTTACCCATGTAATCATTGCCATTTAGGATTAGAACTTTCTGCTCACATCAGGAAGTTTTCCTATTTCTTTTTGTAGTAATTTCTTGTCATTTCCATTCTGGCTCCTGGGCAGCACTGATTACTCTTTGACATTTAAAGATTAGTATGGCCTTTTTCTAGAATTTCATATGAAAGGAATCATACATTACTTTTGTGTCTGGACTTTTCTCAGTATAATAATTTTGAGACTTATATATGTTAATATTTATTAGGAATTTTTGTCAAATGGCGTTAATTGTATGTATATACTACAGTTTATTGACATACATGTTTTTGTATATTTGAATTTTTTTTTCAGTTTTAGTCTACTCTAAATTAAGTTGTCATAAACATTCAAGTCTAGTGCTCTCATTTCTTCTGTCATATATATCTGGGAGTAGAATTGCTCGGTGTTTAAATATAAAGTACGGATTTAATTTATAGGGATGTGTCAGACTTGCTTTTCAGAGTGGCTTCACCATTTTACACTTTTGTCATTGATACTTTAGTGTTTACATCCTTTCTAACCCTTTGTATTGTCAGTTTCTTTAACTTCAATCATTTGAGAATGTATAGTTCTAATATGTTTTAAAATATTTGTATTAGGTGAGGTGCAGAGTGAGTAGGCCAGATCCCTGTTCCCCGGCTCCTCCCAGTTGCCTGGTCCCTCCCAGTAGGTAGGTCCCCCTATGGCTGCTAGGACCCTGCGAGCTTGCTGCAGAAGCAGACCCCTTGCTCCACCTTCCTGATAGAAGTGCCCCTGGGTGCCCAGCTCCTGAACACCCTGTGCCTGAGGGTGTGCAGCAGAAGGTGCACAAGGTGCAGAGTGAGGAGGCCAGATCCCAGTTCCCTGGCTCCTCCCAGTTTCCTATAGGTCATCCTGCACTTGACTTGCAGATGCCTGGTCCCTGGGGGGTGGGGGGTGGGAACAGGGCTTTTGTTCTGGTATCCTGACTGGCCCCTGGGTACCAACATCCCTATTCCCCTGAGTCAGAGGGTGCACTGGACACTGTAGGAGCAGGCCTCTTGCCCTAGGCTCTCCAGCTTCCTGGAGCCTGGTTCCCCAACCCATGATTCCTGTGTGCAGAAGAGTACTTGCAAGTGGAGTGAGTAGGTCAGAGCTACCAGTTCCCCAGGTACCTTTGATGTACCTGCAATCTCCACAATTTGTGCATCTGTAGTTATGACCCCATAGTACACCAGTGTACCAATCCAGCTCACATTTAAAACAGAACGCCCTCTGAAGATCCTTCAAGGACAAAAACTTGCTTCCTCTTCAGTAGAATAAAGTGTCTTCCCAAGATGGGTAGACCACAACACAAAAAAGCCAATGAAAGTCAGAAAACTGAGAGATCTCCACCAAGGATGGCTAGTCCCACAATGGAAGCCTCCAATGAGATTATAGAGAAATCAACAGAAATTCAATTCCAAAATGAAAACACAACCACCAGTGAAACCCCGATCAAAAGAATTGCTGATCTGGAGGCAAGCCATCAGAAAAACCAACAATCTTATCAATGAAATTGAACACAATCATTTCTTAGCATGGTCAGCTTTTGACAGTAGGTTTAACTTGATTGAAGAAAAAATTAGAGCCCTCAAAGGAGATATGAATGAATTGAAGGTGAGTGATAAGCTTAATGAAGACTTGATCAAATATAAGAATGAATTCCAGGAATCATCAAGAAAGTCAGAACTCAAACTGAAATTGTACCTGAAAAAAGAGATGGACATGATGCAAAACAACACAACAGAAAACAAAAAATCAAATAGAGCTTATAAAAATCTCTCTAGAACCCCTCACTAACAGAGTTACTCATGTGGAAGGCAGAACCTCTGACCTGGAAGATAGGACAGAAGAAATCGATCAGGAGGCCAGAAACTTTGCTAAATTAAAAAAATCAAGTGAACAGAATACAAGGGGATACCGTAAAATGATGAAACATCAGGATAATGGGTATACCAGAAGGAGAGGAAATCCAAGCCTAGGCATAGAGGACATACTCAACAAAATTATTGCTGAAAAGTTTCCCAATCTCTCAAAAGAGAGGCTCATCTAGATACAAGAAGCCCACAGAACACTAAACAGGCAAGACCAAAGAAGAAACTCTCCAAGGCACATCATAGTTAAAACTCTTAACAATGAAAATAAAGAGAGAGTGCCAAAACCAGCAAGAGAGAAACAACTCACTATATACAAAGGCAGTCTCATCAGAATTGTGTCAGATTTCTCAATGAAAACCCTGAAAACCAGAAGGGCCTGGAATGGAACACTTCAAAGTCTAAAAAACTATGGCTTCCAACCCAAGCCATTCTATCCAGCAAAAGTATTCCTCATAATAGATGGTGAAAGGAAAACTTTCCATGAAAAAAGTCAACTCTATGATTAAATAAGCACAAAGCCAAATGTACAGAGAATACTTAAGGGAATACTCCACATAGAACAGTCAAACACCCAATCTGAAGAGCCAACAACAAGATCATGATAACCAAAACTAGACCAAGCTCAAAAAAGTACAAAACACAAGGAAGCACCAAACCCCATAAAGCACCTCAGCATGGCAGGGATTAATTTGTACCTCATAGTAATAACCTTAAATAGTAATGGTCTTATCTCTCCCATCAAAAGACACAAGTTATCAGGGTAAATAAAAAAAAACTGGATCCTTCTATCTGCTTTCTTCAGGAAACCCACCTCACCACTAAAGATAGGCACCTCCTCAGGGTGAAAGGATCAAAAATGATATTCCAAGCAACTGAATATAAAAAACAGGCAGGCTGGGCTGGAGAGATGGCTTAGTGGTTAAGCGCTTGCCTGTGAAGCCTGAGGACACTGGTTCGAGGCTCGATTCCCCAGGACCCACGTTAGCCAGATGCACAAGGGGGCACATGCATCTGGAGTTTGTTTGCAGTGGCTGGAGGCCCTGGTGTGCCCATTCTCTCTCTCTCTGTCTCCTTCTTTATCTCTCTGTCTGTTGCTCTCAAATTAAAAACAAACAAACAAACAAACAAAAAAAAAAACCAAGCAGGCACAGCTATACTAATATCTGATAAAATAAACTTCAAACCAAAAGTAATAAAAAAAGGACAAAGAAGGCCACTTCTTATTCATCAAGGGACTAAGCCAACATGAGAATATCACAATCATAAATCTATATGTGCCAAACACAGGTGCACCATAGTTTATAAAACAAAACGTACTTGACAACAATACAAATAAACACCAGCATCATAATAGTCACTGATTTCAATACTCTATTGTAATCAATAGATCATCCAAGCAGAAAATCAACAGGGAAATAATAGAGCTCAACAACATCATAGAGCAATTAGACCTAACAGATATCTACAGAACTTTCCACCCCAACTATACAGAATACACATTCTTATCAGCCCATGGAACCTTCTCCAAAAATGACCATATATTAGGCCATAAAGAAAAATTGAAGAATTTCCTGCATCATATCAGATAACAATACTTTAAAGCTAAAAATCAATGAGAGGCACATTAAGAACTGCAGCAGCTCCTTTTAACACATGTTTAAACAATGAATGGGTTGTGGAAGAAATAAAAAAAATTGTAAAATTCCTAGAATTGAATGATAATGAAAACACAAGCTACCAAAACTTATGGGACACAATGAAGGCAGTCCTAAGGGGAAAATCCATAGCACTAAATGCCTTCATTACAACGACAGAGAGATCCCAAATTAATAACCTAACTGTCCACCTAAAGACACTGAAAAACAAGAAGAACCCAACCCTAAGAGCTCTAAATGGAAAGAAATAATCAAGATCAGAGCAGAAATTAATGAAGTAGAAATTAAGAAAACAAAAAAAAAAATGATGAAACAAAGAGCTGATTCTTTGAAAAAATAAACAAACCCCTGCCGAATCTGATCAAGCACAAAAAAGAGAGAAATCTCAACAAAATCAGAAATGAAAAATGAGAGGTCACAACAAACATCAGTGGAATTGGAAGAGTCATCAGGGCATACTTCCCATACCTCTGCTCCACAAAATTGGGTAAATGTGGAAGAAAAGGATGAATTCCTAGACCATACCACCTACCAAAACGAAACTAAGAGCAGACTAATCTCCTGAGCAAACCTATCCCATCCCTGGAGATTGAAAAGGTAATCTAAAACATCCCCTGAAAGAAAGGTCCAGGACCAGACGGCTTCTCAGCCAAACTCTATTAAACCTTCATTGAAGAACTGAAACCAATTTTTCTCAAACAGTTTCACATAATTGGAGACCAGGGAATCCTCCCCAACTCCTTTTATGAAGCTTGCATCACCCTAATACCAAAATCAGATAGATGCAATAAAAGAAAACTATATACCTATATCCCTGAAGAATTTAGATGCAATGATCCTGAACAAAATCCTTGCAAACCATATTCAACGCATCAAAAGCTTTATCCACGTTGACCAAGTAGGCTTCATCCCAGGGATGCAGGGATGGTTCAACATATGGAAATCGATCAAGGTAATATACCACATAAATAAACTTAACCATAACAACCACATGATCATATCAATTGATGCAGAGAAAGCCTTTGACAAAGTACAACACCATTCATGTTCAAAACTCTGGAAATAATAGCCATGGATGTTTTATATGTGAACACAATAAAAGCTATATACAATAGTGTTGGACAAATTTATATGTGAACACAATAAAAGCTATGTACAATGGTGTTGGACAAATTGGATGACTATGTGTAGAAAAATGAAACTAGACCCATGCATCTCTCCATACACAAAAATCAAGTCCAAATGGATTAAATACCTTAATATAAGACCTGAACTTCTTTCCCACTGGGAGATAAAATAGGAGGCACTCTTCATGATGTAGGAGTTGGGAAAGAAATCCTGAACAAAACACCAGTAGCCCAGAAATTAAACAGTCATTCAATCAGTGGGTTCTCATGAATCTAAAAAGCTTTTGTACAAACACAGCATAAGCAGAGCCAATAGATTACCCACTGAATGGGAGAGAATCTTTGCCAGCTGTACCACTGATTGAAGCCTAATATCTAGAATCTACAAAGAACTTCAAAAACTAAACAATGAAAAAAATCAAATAACCCACTCCAGCAGTGGGGCAGAGAACGGAATAGGGAGTTCTCAGAGGAAGAATTACAAATGGCTAACACACACTTAAAGAAAATATTCACCAGCCCTAACCATTAGGAAAATGCAAATTAAAACAACCATGAGAGTACCAGAGATTGGTTGCTACCTACCTGTTGATTGGAGAGACCTACGAGGTCCCCAAATCAGGACAGCTTTCTGTCAAATCACTTGATTATCTGTCTGAGGCAAAAGCTAAGAACCTATTGCTGAAGACAGCATATGCTGCTGACACAGAGCAGGGAGTGACCTGGCTGGAATTTAGAAGAAAGCCAGTCCCCAGTTAGCCTGTCTAGTGCTGAAAAGTACTACATGAGCTGCTGGGGGGAAAATGGCCAAAAATGGTCTGAGCAACCAGAGGTCTAAGGTACTCAGAAACAACACCCTGACACAATGTAAACACCAGTGCAATAGTGGCACACAGCCTCAGTGGATAACCAATAGCTCTCTGATTGGCTAAGAGATCCACTCCGTATATAGGAGCCCGTATCTGGATTTGTGAACCAGATCAGAATCCTATGGAGACAAAGATCATGTTCTCCAGTGTCAAGCTTTCACTAGTGTTTGGCTAAGAGGTGTTACATACATCAAATTCTCCCTAAATTAATAATGCTTATCCCATTTCAACTATGCTGACTTCGAACTCCATTGGAGAATCTGTTCTATTTCAGAAGACAGTGAGACTAGAGGAGATAAACTACCCCTCACACTTCAGCCAAGCCACAGCTGAATTCACAGAGGAATGGGGAGATGAGCAAGAGTGCTGCTTCCATTAATCAGTGCCAGGATGTAGGAGACAGACCCTGAGGATACTCAACACCTACCAAAGTAGAGATCCAGAGGCTCCTAAGAGCTCATCATTGAAGTAGACTTAAACTTACCCACCAAAGCTCAGAGAATTTTGCAGAAAAGGGGGTGGAAAGATTCTAAGAGCCACAGGTTGAGACATTATGCCCAGAGGCATTTCCTTTCCCCCAGTATAACTGAGTACTGCTCCCATAAGTATAAACTACAACCCCATGGGGAATACCTGCAACCCCACTGAAGAGCGTCCCCAATGGAATGGGGGCAGGGACAAGGGAAAAGAGGGTACCAATACATGATGTATCTGTATGAAACATTTTGTTAATAATAATATTTATATTAAAAGGAAAAGTTTAGTGTTAGATGATGGTAAGCTTTCTATTATCTATAAAAGTTTGATAATCCGGTTTGGAGAGATTGCTCTGCAGTTAGGGCATGTTGCAGTCAGGTTTGCATTGCTGTCAGAAATCACCCAGGAGGAGCTTTTGGAAAAAAGGTTTATTTTGGCTTACAGACTTGAGGGAAAGCTCCATCATGGTAGGGGAAAATGATGACATGAGCAGAGGGTGGACATCATTCCCTGGCCAATCATCAGGTGGACAATAGCAACAGGAGAGTGTGCCAAACACTGGCAAGGGGACACTGGTTATAATACCCATTATAAGCCCATCCCCAACAATACACTCCCCCCAGGAGGCATTAATTCCCAAATCACCATCAGCTGGGAATCTGGCATTCAGAACACCTAAGTTTATGGGGGACACCTGAATCAAACCACCACAGGGCACTTGCCTGGAAAGTCTAAAGACCTGGGTTCGATTACCCAGTACCCATGTAAAACCAAATGCACAAAGTGGCACCTGCATCTAGAGTTTGTTTGCAGTGGCTGGAAGTCTCGCATATTCTTTCTCTCTCTCTTTCGCCTTGGAAATGATTTGTTTTTTAAAGTTTGATAACCCCAAAAGTCTCCTTATTGTAAAGCTTGGGAAATATTTCCAAACAGTGCAAAGATGTGTCATGCTCTTTGTTGTAGTCAGGTTTGCATTGCTGGTAGAAATCACCCAACTAAGAGCAGCTTCTGGGAAAAAGAGGTTTATTTTGGCTTACAGGCTCGAGGGGAAACTCCACAATGGCAGGGGAAAACGATGACATGAGCAGAGGGTGGACATCACCCCCTGGCCAACTTAAGGTGGAAAATAGCAACAGGAGAGTGTGCCAAACACTAGCAAGGGGAAACTGGCTATAACACCCATAAGCCTGCCCCCAACAATACACTGCCTCCTGGAGGCATTAATTCCCAAATCTCATCATCTGAGAACGTAGCATTAAAAACACCTAAGTTTATGGGGGACACCTGAATAAAACCACCACATCCACCCTGACCCCCATAAACTTGATATTCTTACATGATGTAAAATACAATGCATTCAGTCCAACTTTAGAAGTCCCCATAGTTTTTATCAATTCCAATGATGTTCATACATCCCCATAGTCCAAGATCTTTTAACTGAGCCATAATACCAAAAAAAAAAAAAAAAAAAAACCAAAACCCATAATGGCACAGAATAAACATTCACACTGCAGAAGATGGCATTGGGCATAGCAAAGAAATATTCATCCAATACAAGATTTAAAACAACCAGGGCAAATATCAAACTCTGTAGCTTCAAGTCCAACAACTCTAGCCAGCGACAAATCTCCAAGTCCGATAATTTTAACCAGCAACAAGTCTTTGGCATTCCAATTCTGCCCCTCCAGCTAGGCTACTCATATTCCTGGAAAGCTTCATCAGGGCCAGCAGCTTTCCTTAGCAGCCATCTCGTGGTCCTGGCAGCTCCACTAGGTCTCCACTGCAATCCACAGTTCATCCTCATGGTCCCATGGGGTTTCCATGCAGGCATCCAGCAAACCTGCTTCACACTGCCCACGGCCATTTTCACAAGACCTTGTCCCACACTCAATGACCCTCTCTTTCCTGCATTTCTTATACTCCATAATACCAGGTATTTACCTGACTTTGAAGAACAAGATACTTCTTGAGCACTCAGGCCCTTTCCAAAGAGTCTACATTCTTCCTGTTGCCCCAGTACAGGTCAGCTGGCCCAATCTCAATGGTTGTGATCTCTCAAACAATTTGCAAGTGAATGGGCAGCAGCTTAGACACAAAGGTTTCATTTTTTCTGTGCCACATCCCTCTGCTCACACCAGTTCATTTCTACGCAATGCAACCCTGCACAGCTTCTCAGGACAGGGGCATTACAGCAAGCTTTTCACACAAACTGCTAGCCCAGTCCAAGCAAAGCTCTTTCTCACCCTCATAAGCAAACCTCACAGTCCATAGTTCTTACTGCATTCAGGTCTTGAAGCGCTGACCAGAATAGTCAATCAAGGTGTACTTACAGCACTGGAAGGCATTTCTTAGGCCAAGGTTTCAAGTCCTTCCTCATTCCTCTTGAAAATCAGTTCTACAAGGTCAAAGCCACACAGTCAGGTGTCTAGCAGCAATCCCACTCCTGGGTACCACTTTACTGTAGCAGTCCGGTTCGCGTTGCTGGTAGAAATCACCCAACCAAGAGTAGCTTCTGGGAAAAAGAGGTTTATTTTGGCTTACAGGCTCGAGGGGAAGCTCCACAATGGCAGGAGAAAATGATGGCATAAGCAGAGGGTGGACATCACCCCCTGGCCAACATAAGGTGGACAATAGCAACAGGAGAGTATGCCAAACACTGGCAAGGGGAAACTGGTTATAAAGCCCGCTCCTAATAATACACTCCCTCCAGGAGGCATTAAGTCCCAAATTTCCATCAGCTGAGAACCTAGCATTCAGAACACCTAAGTTTATGGGGGGGGGGCACCTGAATCAAGCCACCATACCCTTACTTCTCTTAACAGGTAGTTTTAGTCAGTTACTTGGTTATTAGATAACCTGGTACTTCATTTCTTTGCAACTTAATATCCAAATTTTAACTGTATTTACAAGGTGCCATCTATTGTTGGGAGGAGGATTCTAATGATATTGAAAGTATTTTAATGATTCTGAATAACCCTCACTCATCCATTACTAAATATGTTGTGCTAAATCTCATTTAATTCTTATAAAGTGAGGTGCTATAGTTGGCTTCTCATTGCTGGCAGAAAATGCACCACCAAAATAGTTTATGGGAGGAAAGTGTTGATTTTGGCTTACAGACTTGAGGGGAAGATCCAGGATGGCAGAGGAAAACTTGGCATGAACAGAGGCTATACATTACCTCCTGGTCAAAATCAGGTGGACAAGAGTGGCAGGAGAGTGTGCTGAAAGCTGGCTATAACACTCCTGCCCCCAATAAACTGCCTCTAGGAAGCTCCAATTCCCAAATTATCACCAGCTGGGGACCTACAATTCAGAACACGTAAGTTTGCGGGGGACACCTGAATCAAACTATGACATTCTGCCTCTGGCCCCATAAACTGATAACCATCCATGATATAAAAATGCAATGCATTCAGTCCAACTTTATTTTTTTTCTTTATTAGTTAGTTTTGTATTCAGCAAATACAGTCAGTTTGGTACCATTATTAGGCTCATCCGTGACCTACCCCCTCCCTTTGGCCCCTCCTTGTTGAGGTATACGGGTCATGCATTGTGGAGTTAGCTCACAGTTATGGGTAAGCTAAATGTCTCTGCATTTCATGACCCAACATGTGGCTCTGACATTCTTTCTGCCCCCTCTTCCGCAAAATTTCCCTAAGCCATGTTGGGTTCCTTTTTGATCTGCTTCAGTGAAGAGGTGTTGGGGGCCTCTGAGGCTCTGGCTCTCTGATTTGGTAGGAGTTGATTTTTCTCTGTGCTGATCTCCTTCCCCCTTGTGCTGGTATCCGGTTCATCAGGAAAACAGCGCCCTTGCTTGTTTCTCCAATTTTTCTTAGTTTCAGCCGGGGCCCTTTTGAGGTATGATGGGGTGGCTCTCTCCTTAGGATCTACATCAATCTGAAAAAGAGAAGCAGATTCTCCAATGGAGAGTAAGTTAGCATCAGGACAAATGAGATAACCCTTTTTTTTTTTTATAGAGAATTTAATAGGTGTCGGCCCTCTTGTAGCCCACAATTGATGGTAGCTTGATATTGGAGAGTGGGCTTATGTTTGGATATGGTTCTGACTTGTTTCCCAGCTCCAGCTATGGGTCCCATACCAGTGAGGGGATCAGTTAGCCGAATTGAGAGCAGTTGGTTCCCCACCATGGCTGTGTGCCACCACTGCACTTGTGTGGGCATCACAACAAGTTATTTGCTGCTAAGTAGGTTAGACCATGCGTTGCTTCGACAGATATTGGTCATTTTCCCCCAGTCGCCCATGTAGCACCTTCTGGCACTAGATGCGCTGTCAGTCCAACTTTAAAAGTCCACATAGTTTTAATCAATTCCAGTGATGTTGATACATCCGCATAGTCCAAGGTATTTTAACTTATCCGTAATACCAAAAAACAAAACATAATGACCCAGAATAAACATTCACACTGCAAAACATGGCATTGGGCATAACAAGGAAAAACTGAACCAGTACAAGATTTAAAGCAAACAGCGCAAATATCAAGTTCCGTAGCTCCAAGTCCGACATCTCTAACCAGTGAGGAGTCTCCAGAGTTCAAATTGTGACGGAATTTCTGGAGTTCCATTTCTGCCCCTGCAGTTTGGCTACTCATACCCTGAGGTATACTCTATCCAGTGCCGTCAGTTCTCCTTGGCAGCCATCCCTCAGTCCTGATGTCTCCACTGGGTCTGTTATAACTCACTGTTCAAACTCTTGGCTCCATTGGGCCTCCATGCAGGTAATCCAGCAGGCCTGCTTCACACTGCTCATGATGGCCATTTCCAAAAAACAAAACCATGTTGCAAATTCAATGACCCTTTCTTTTCTGCATTTGTTATACACTGTAGTCCGAAGTGGGCTGTCAACTTATTAATACATGAGGGAATGGAGCTGACTTTGAAGAACAGAGAACTTCTTCAGCATTTGGGCCCCTTTCTTCAAAAAAGTCCACATTCTTCCTGCTATCCTAATGTAGATCAGCAAACCTAATCTCAATGGTTATAATTTTTCCAACAATTGCAGCTGCATAAGTAGCAGTTTCAGCCCAAGGCTTTCATTTCTTTCTGTGCCATATCCCTTTTCTCTTAACAATCCATTTCTACACAGTGCAACTCTGCACAAGTTTTTAGGATACGGACCTCTCATACAAACTGCCTAAATTTAGCTCTGTCTACAAAGCTCTTTCTTCCCCTCATAAGCCAAACCCTACAGTCCTTATGTCTTTCAACTCTAACCAGAATAGTCCATCAAGCTGTACCTATAGCACTGCAAGGTCCCTCTCAGGCCAGGGTTTTGAATCCTTCCACATTCCTCTTGCAAATAAGCTCCAAAAGGACAAAAGCCACACAGTCAGGCTTCTAGTAACAATAACCCCACTTCTTAGTATCAGTTTTATTGTTGAAGTCAGCTTCTCATTGTTGTCAGAAAATACCTGACCAAAGGAAGTTTATGGGAAGAAAGGGTTTATTTTGCGTTAATGGAATGAAGGGAAACTCCATAATGGCAGGGGAAAACTTGGCATGAACAGAGGCTATACATCACCTCCTGGCCAACGTCAGGTAAACAAGAGCAGCAGGAGAGTGCAAAACACTGGCAACGAGAAGCTGGCTATAACCTACCTGGCTGCCTGCAACAATACACTGCCTCTAGGAAGCTCTAATTTCCAAATTGCCACTAACTGGGGAACTTGCATTCAGACCACATAAATTGATGGGGAACACCTAAGTCAAACCACCACATGAGGTATATGCACTGTTTCCATTGTACAAGAGAGGTATGGAATTATGCAAGCTTAGAAAATACTTGAATGAAGGTGGTGTATCCTTTTAATCCCAGCCCTCAGAAAGTAGATACAGGAGAATCAGTATGAGCTTGAGGCCAGCCTGGGAACTACACAGTAAGTGCCAGTTCAGCCTGGGTTAGAGTGAGACCATACCTTGAAAAAAATAAACAACAAAAAGAAGAATGCATTTAGAGCAAAAGAAGGATAATCTAATGAGAAAGTAGGTTTAAAAATGTTTTATGTTGTAGATTCTAAAATATTTTAATGTAGCTTTATGACATTGGGTTACTGAAGAAGGAAATTATTTCAAAAGACTGACTATTCAAGTTTCCATAGGAAGATATTTCTTATTTTGTTGTAATTATTTTGGCCTTAAAATCTAAAATTTCAGCATTTGTGATATTGATGCAAAATGTAATATTTTTAGGTATATACCATTACAAGGATTTAAAAAGATTATTTTCTTATGTGTAATAAGAAAGAAATTGGGGTGGGGCAGATGGCTCAATGGTAAGGCACTTGCCTGCAAAGCCTAAGGACCTGGGTTTGGTTACCCAGTACCCATGTAAAGCCAGATGCACAAAGTAGCATATGTTTCTGGAGTTTATTTGCTGTGGTAGAGCCCCTGGTGTGCCCATTCTCTCAATAAGAGAATGGCAAAAAAAAAGTGTATAATTATATAATTATTTTTATATATTTTAGCCTAGATTCTAATGTGTCAGTGATTTAATGATTTGAATTTTTCCTTGTTTCCAGGAAGGTTATATTGAAAAGAAGAAGGAACTCTGGGGAACCTGTATCTTCATTGCGGCAGTTGATCTAGATGAAATGCCATTCACTTTTACAGAGCTGCAGAAAAGCATAGAAACCAGGTAAATTTTCTTACATGAATTTAGGTCTTTTTCATTAAAAATATACTTCTATACGTTCGTCTTAATAAACTTTTGGAGATCAGTGAAAATGCTAAAATTAAGTTAAATATAAAAGACTTGTGTCAGTTATTTTCTCATAGATTTGGTTAAAGCTGATTTAGGCTCTATTTTTTTAAAAAATATTTTTATTTATTTATCTTCAAGGAGATAGAGAGAGAGGGAATATGAATGCATATGAGAATGGGTATACCAGGGCCTCTTGCCACTGATAATGAACTCCAGATGCATGAACTACTATGTGCATCTTGCTTTACATGGGTACTAGGGAATTGAATCTAGGGCAACAGGCTTTGCAAGCAAGTACCTTTAAAAAGTGTTGAGCAATCTCTTCAGCTCAAGGCTACATTTCTTTTTTATTTTATTTTTTTATTTTTGACAACTTCCATAATTATAGACAATAAACTATGCTAATTACCTCTCTCCCCACTTTCCCCTTTGCAACTCCACTTTCCATGATACCCCTTCCCCCTCTCAATCAATCTTTCATGTTGATGTCATCATCTTTTCCTCCTATTATGATGGACTTGTGTATGTAGTGCCAGGGACTGTGAGGTTATGGATATCCAGGTCATTTTTGTCTGGAAGAGTGCACTGTAAGGAGTCCTACACTTCCTTTGGCTCTTACATTCTTTCCTCCACTTCTTCTACAAGGGACCCTGAGCCTTCGAAGGTGTGATAGAGATGTTTCAGTGTTGAGCACTCCTCTGCCACTTCTGCTTGTCACTATGGTGCCTTCTGAGTCATCCCAAGGCTACTGCCATCTGAAAAGAGAGGCTTCTCCAGCCAAAAGTGAGAGCAGCATTAACATAGGGATATGAACATTAAGAGAAGTGCTTACTGGGCAGTATGATGAGCACAGTATAAACATTTAGTGAGACACCAGTGGTTGTTACACCCCTAGGGCTCATGACTTCCCCTGTCATATGTTTTCATATCAGGCATGTATTCCCTCCCACGGAGCAGGCCTTCAGTCTAATTAGAGAACAGTTGGTTTCCCCTGTGTCAGACATGCTACTATTGCACCTGTTGGCTCATTTGGCCTGGCTGGCCAAATTTAAAGCTTGCATCTCCACTGTTGTTTATCTCCACTGGTGATTTCTCTATGTCCCATTCAACTGCGTGGCAGTGTGGCTTTTTCCAGCTTTCTGTCAGCTGGTCTACAAGGAGGTGGTTTTCAGCTCAGCTCCAGCAGGGTTTCTCAGTGAACCTGCAGCTCAAGCGTGTGGAGTCGTCAGCAATAGGGTCTTACCATCTATTCGTGGTGGGAAACCAAGGGCCTCGGCAATGGCCTGTAATGTTTTGGGGGTATCAGTGACCTCCTTGGCCAACAAACTCACTGGAAGGTGTCCTATCCCTGGCACTGAAAATTTTCTAATAACAATCTGTGGCTTCTGGGTCTGCCATTGTCCAACAAAATAAGTTTCCCTATGACTTATTTATACACTTTTAGATTTTGATTAGCCTGCCCCCCACCTTTTCTTTACTCATTCTCTATCCCTGACCTCACTTAGGCTTTTCCACCCCATTAATCTATTCTTCTACTTATATATATACAATACCATCCTATTAAGCCCCCCCGCCCCCTCCCTTTCTAGCTTACTGGCCTCTGCTACTGAATTTTATTCCAGTTCACATATAAATGCAATCACTTGTAGCTAGGATCCACATATGAGAGAGAACATGAGACGTTTGGCTTTCTGGGCCTGGGTTACCTCACTTAGTATAATCCTTTCCAGATCCATCCATTTTCTTGCAAATTTCATTTTTCTTTACTGCTAAGTAGAACTCCATTGTATGAAATGTGCCACGTCTTCCTTATCTACTCATCAGTTTAGGGACATCTAGGCTGGTTCCATTTCCTAGGTATTGTAAATAGAGTGGCAGTAAATATGGTTGAGCAAGTATCTCTAAGATAGTGAGAAGAGTCCTTCGGATATATGCCTAGGAATGGTATAGCTGGGTCATATAGTAATCTATTTATATCTGTCTCAGGAAACTCCACACTGATTTCCACAGTGGGTGGACCAGATTGCATTCACACCAACAGTGTAGAAGGGTTTCTCTTCTTCCTTCCTTCCTTCCTTCCTTCCTTCCTTCCTTCCTTCCTTCCTTCCTTTCTTTCTTTCTTTTTTTTTACCGCAACCTCTTTAGCATTTATTATCATTTGTTTTCATGAGGATAGCCATTCTGACAGGAGTGAGATGGAATCTCAAAGTAGTTTTTTTTTTTTTTTTTCTTTTTGGTTTTCTGTGTTAGGGTCTCACTCTAGCTCAGGCTGACCATGGAATTCATTATATGGTCTCAGGGTGGCCTCAAACTCACAGCAGTCCTCCTATCTCTGCCTCCTGAGTGCTGGGACTAAAGGCATGTGTCACCACGCCTGGCTCAAAGTAGGGTTTTTTTTTTTTTTTTTTTTTTTTTTCATTTTTGAGGTAGGGTCTCACTTTGGTCCAGGCTAACCTGGAATTCACTATGTAGTCTCAGGGTGGCCTCAAATTCACCGCATTCCTCCTACCTCTGCCTCCTGAGTGCTGGGATTAAAGGCGTACACCACTACACCCGGCTATCAAAGTAGTTTTAATTTGCATTTCCCTTATGGCTAAAGAGGTAGAACATTTTTTTAGATGTTTATATGCCATCTGTATTTCTTCTTTTGAGAACTCTCTATTTAGTTCCATAGCCCATTTTTTAATTGGGTTGCTTGATTTATTATTTAGTTTTTTGAGTTATTTGTATATCCTGGATATTAATCCTCTGTCAGATGTATATCTGGGAAAGATTTTCTCCCATTCTGTAGGTTGCCTCTTTGCTCTATTCACAGTGTCCTTTTCTATACAAAAGCTTTGTAATTTCATGACGTCCCAGTGGTTGATAGTGGTTTTCTTTCCTGAGCAACTGGGGTTATATTCAGAAAGTCTTTGCCTATGCCAATATGTTGAAAGTTTTCCCCTACATTATCCTCTAGCAGTTTCAGAGTTTTGGGTCTGATATTAAGGTTTTTGATCCATTTGGACTTAATTCTTGTGCATAGAGAGAGATAAGGATCAATTTTCATTCTTCTACATGTAGATCCCCAAATTTCCCAGTGCTATCTATTGAAGAGACTGTATTTTCTCCAGTGAGTATTTTGGCATTTTTGTCGAAGACCAGGTGGCTATAGCTGCCCAGACTTACATCTGGCTACTCTATTCTGTTTCATTGATCTGTGGGTCTGTTTTCCCACCAGTACCATGCTGTTTTTGTTACTATGGCTCCTGAATATAGGTTAAAATCAGGTATTGTGATACTACCTGCCTTTTTTTTTTTTTTTTTTTTTTTTTTTTTTGGTTTTTCGAGGTAGGGTCTCACTCTAGCCCAGGCTGACCTGGAATTCACTATGGAGTCTCAGGGTGGCCTCGAACTCACAGCAATCCTCCTACCTCTGCTTCCTGAATTCTGGGATTAAAGGTGTGTGCTACCATGCCTGGCTAACCTGCCTTATTTTTGTTGCTCCAAATTGTTTTAGATATTCTAGGACTTTTATTCTTCCAAATGAATTTCAGGATTTTTTTTTCTATTTCTGTGAAGAGTGCCTTTGGAATTTGTTGGGGATTGCATTACATATGTAGATTGCTTTTGGTAAGATTGACATTGTCACAATATTGATTCTTCCAATCCAAGAACATGGAATGTCTTTCCATTTCCTAGTGTCTTTTGCAATTTCTGTCTTGAATATTTTAATGGCTTCATTGTAGAGATCCTTCACTTCCTTGGTTAGGTTTATTCCAAGGTACTTTATTTATTTCTCTGATGCAATTTTGAATGGGAGTGATTCCCTGATTTCATCTTCAGTGTGTTTTTGTGAGCATATAGGAAGGCGACAGATTTCTATGCCTTTGTTTTGTATCCTACTACATTGCTGTGAGTTTATCAGCTCTAATAGTTTGCTGGTAGAGTCTTTAGGGTCCTTTATGTATAGAATCATACCATCTGAAAATAATGATAATTTGATCTTCTCCTTTCCAATTTGTATCCCTTTTATGAGTGTCTCTTGCCTTATTGCTATGGCTGAGACTTCCAGTACTATATTAAATAAAAGTGGGGACAGTGGACACCCTTGTCTTGTTCCTGATTTTAGTGGAAAAGCTTCCAGTTTTTCTCCATTTAGTATTATGTTGATTGTAGGTTTGTCATAAATAGCCTTTATTATGTTGAGGTATGTTCCTTCTATTCCCAGTTTTTGAGAACTTCTGTTATGAAAGAATGTTGGATCCTGTCAGATGCTTTTTCTGCATCTAATGATATGATCATGTGATTTTTGTCCTTCAGGCCATTTTTACTATATATTACAGTTATTGATTTGCATATGTTGAACCATACCACATCTCTCATAAAGCCTACTTTGTTGGGGTGAATTATCTTTCTGATACAGTCTTGTATTCTGTTTGCCAATAATTTGTTGATAATTTCTGCATTTATGTTCATGAATATGATTGGTCTGTAATGTTCTTTTTTTGCTCTATCTTTGTCTGGTTTTCATATAAGTTGATGCTGTCTTTGTAGAAGGTTTTTAGTAGACTTCCTACCTTTTCTATTTTATGGAAAAATTTGAGAGGCATTGGTGTTAGTTCTTCCATGAAGGTCTGCTGAAATTCACCAGTGAGTCCATCTGGGCCTGAACACTTTCTAGTTGTCAGACTTTTTATAACTGCTTTGATCTCCATACTTTTTATAGGTCTATTTAAGTGGTTGATCTCATCTTGATTTAATTTTGATAGGTCATATAAAGCAAGGAAATCATCCATTTCTTTCAGATTTTCAAACTTAGTAGAGTATATGTTTTTAAAGTATGTCCCTATGATTTTCTGAATTTCTGTGGTATCTGTTGTAATGGTACCTTTTTCATCTCCCTAAGAGAAGTAGCAGAAGTAACCCTAGGTGTTGAGTTTGTCTACTATTGAAGTATTATAGTAGACTGGGTGGAGCAAATTACTGTCAAATTCTAAAATTCAACTGAGCAATATACATGTTCAATCAAAACTAGCACAGATAATTTATACAAGCATGGGGATTAAAGTGAACAGATAATCTAATAAAGCCAAAGTTCCTAAGGGTTATGTTGCCCCACACCCTTAATATTGTCACCTAGGAGGTTGAGATCTAGTCTGAAATGTATTCTAAGTTAGCCTGGGGCCAGTCAGACCCTGCCACCAATAATGACAGAAGAAAAAGACAAAGGCTCTAAAATCAGGAAACATGAAAGACAATAGTCAACATCAAAATACAGCTTATTTGAGAATGGTAAAGCCAACTAAGAATATATCAGCCAACTGTAATACATAACCTTTCCTGACATGGAAAGAGAGATTAGCACTTCCATTGCAGGCCTATAGGCCCTGTTAACCTTTTGGATGGCTTCTAATCTCAGTAATGCTGAGTGCCGACCTTGATCCCTCTGGGTGCCAGCCATGAATGAATTCTCTGGAGGTTCATGGCCCTGACGGTTGGGGGATAGGAGGCTATGTAGGGTACTTGGAGTCCTATTGGAACTGCTCAGGTGACCCTGTTTGTATCTCATTCAGCAGCTGCTCAGCTGGCCCCTGCTCTCTTCACCTTCAGGTTCCTTGACTTTGGTAGGAGGCTGATGTGAATGGAAAATCCCTTTACTTTCTTTCTGATACTGCTGACCTGTGCTGGCAGTAGGGGGCTCGCAGGTAGGGGCCACAGGCGCCTAGGTGGGATTCTGGCCAGTTTCTTCCTTTCTGGAAGATCTTGGTCTCTCCTGATTCTCAACTGTGGTTGATAATAACTTACACACCTTCACTTTTCAGTGAAAGAGTATATTTTTTATTTGTGTTTCTCCTTATTTTCCTTCCTAGGCTGTTTTGGTGTGGCTAGTATGCTGCCATCTCACATGGAAGTCTGCATTTCTTAAAAATGTAGCAGTTACTGAGTGTGGTGATGTACACTTTTAATCCCAGCACCTGGGAGGCAGAAGTAGGAGGATCACCATGAGTTTGAGGTCACCCTGAGACTATATAGTGAATTCCAGGTCAGCCTGGGCTAGAGTGAGAGCCTGCCTAAATACCCCCCTCCACCAATAGCAGTTTCATACATAAAATTCTCAATTAAAAATGTAGCATTAAAAAATGTAGCAGTTTGTATTCTATGAAAACTTATCTGTTCACCTATAGCCTTTATTAATCATAGCTGTTGGTAAATTGTACCAAAAGACAGACTTATTAAATAGGTTTATTCAATATTTAAACTTTTATAAAAATAGTGATGTATATCATAAAGAAATGTAGATGATTTATTAAAGCTTAAGACTTTAATATAGTAGATATTTTGACATTCATTTTAAACAATTGGACATTCAATGTCAGTTACAATACTTGGCTGAATAGTTAATATTTTGTTGAGCTTTAAGAACATATTAATTTGGTTTAGAAATTTACAACCCTTACCTTGAAAAGCTTACAGAAGTTCAGATTCAGGAGTTCAGTTATTTCCATTGAATATTTACAGAATGGAGCGGTAAATAATTTTAACAGATTATGTTATAGTTTCCTTTGTGTTGCTGGGACAAAGTACCTGACCAGAAGAAGTTTATGAGAGGAAAGGGGTTATTTCAGGCAAACAGATTCTAGGGGAAGCTATCTTACTTCATCATACAGCCATAGCAGAGAGACAATAGCTAGTACCAGGAAGCACAAGGAGCTGACTGAACACCTTAGGGTTGGACTCAAGCTCTGCCTCCAGTGACACCTCCTCCAACAGGGCACCGTGTGCTGGAGACTAAGGAAGCTTAATCAAAAATACCACATTAAGCCGGACGTGGTGGTGCACACTAATCCCAGCACTTGGGAGGCAGAGGTAGGAGGATCACTGTGAGTTCAAGGCCACCCTGAGACCACATAGTGAATTCTAGGTCAGTCTGGACTAGACTGAGACTCTACCACAAATAAAAAATCATCACATTGCACAACATATACATGAATGATAATATTACATGGTACCCCATAAAAATATTTCTTGTATTTTTATATATGAGTTAAAAATACATTTAATGGCTGGGTGTGGTGACGCACACCTTTAATCCCAGCACTTGGGAGGCAGAGGTAGGAGGATTGTCATGAGTTCGAGGCCACCCTGAGACTCCATAGTGAATTCCAGGTAGGTCAGTCTGAGCTAGAGTGAGACACTACCTCAAAAAAACAAGAAAAACAAAAACAACAACAACAAAAAAACGGACTGGAGAGATGGCTTAGTGGTTAAGTGCTTGCCTGTGAAGCTGAAGGACCCTGGTTCAAGGCTCGATTCCCCAGGACCCACGTTAGCCAGATGCACAAGGGGGCGCACGCTTCTGGAGTTCCGTTTGCAGTGGCTGGAAGCCCTGGCGCGCCCATTCCCTCTCTCTCTCTCTATCTGCCTCTTTCTCTGTGTCTTTGCTCTCATATAAATAAATAAAAAATGAAGAAAAAAATTAAAAAAAAACCAAAACCCAAAAAATACATTTAATGGAAAGACTGAATACATATACATTTAGAAATTATATATATGTATATATATTTGTATATATGTGTATATATTCTCTTATGACCTCTCTTTTTATTGTATTCTTACCTTTAATAGGTATAATCACATATAGATATTGGGAGAAATGCAAAAACAAACAAAAATCTTTTCAAATGACAAGTTAGTCATTTGGTATAGAGTTATTAACTTTTGAATTAAAATATCTATGATTTTAAAATAAAGAAAATTTAGAAGGCAACTATGCTCATCAAGATACTACCAATGCATTGCTAGAGCAAATTTGAAAAGTTACTGATTCATGTTTTTCTGTTTTATTCTTTACAGTATATATAAATTCTTTGACTTACTAAAAGAAATTGACACCAGTACCAAAGTTGATAATGCTATGTCCAGACTGTTGAAGAAGTATGATGTGTTGTGTGCACTGTACAGCAAATTAGAACGGTAAAGTAAAAATTATATTTGGTATATGCCTTGTTTTTTTCTGTTACTTTTTAATTAGATTAAACACGTAACTGTTACATACTTAATAAAGTTATTAAGTATTATCCCTTAGACTTGTCCCTATTGCTGTTAGATTTTATTTATTCTTAGCTTAATTGTTTATCTTGTCATAAGCATTTTGAATACTTGCTCCAAAATTATCTAGCTTACTATCATTCACGTTTCATTTATTTTCTTAAATCTTTAAGCTTACTTTCTATTTTAGTCTTATTTACTCTAGTAGATCTTCTTAATTCTGAATAATAACCTGAATTTTAACTTTTTCTAATTGTGTTACTTAGTTTAAAAAGAAAACATATTGGCAGTGGAAATTATGCGACCTATATTACCAAGTTGTGATTTATGCTCCCAGAGGTGGTCTAGAAGATATTTCATCATTACTGTTTAGCTGGGAGAAGAAATCATAAGCTTGGATTACATTTTGCTGTAACTTTACCCCAACACTAATCTTTAATGCAAAGAGTCCTTACTGTGATGTGTGTCTGTTACTGTGCTTGCTTGGTGCTCACTGTGTCTGAGTCAGTACATATGAAAGTTAATGTTTCAGCTATATAAGCAATTGTGTAATAGGATGGTAAACAGAAAATCTGTTATGTCCTTCAACATTCTGGGCAGAGTGATAATGAAGACAGACCCCTTCCCCTCTTTTCCCCTCTCCTGTCCTCCCCTCCCCTCTCCTCCCCTCTCTTATCTTCTCCTTCCCTCCTCTCCTCCTCCCCTCCCCTCCCCTCCCCTCCCCTCCCCTCCCCTCCCCTCCCCTCCCCTCCCCTCCCCTCCCCTCTTTTCTCTCCTCTTCTCCTTTCCTTACCTCTCCACTGTCCTCTTCCTCTCCCCTTTATAAGTAGAATTATAAAAGTCATTTTGGTGAGGAATAACAGAATGATGTACTTGCAATGTTAAATAAATAAAACAATATACTATTGTCATGACTGTGTTTAAGGAAAAAATTCAGACCACAAATGCATAAAATGCATAAAATGAAATGAGGCAAGTTTACCTAAATTATAATACAGGTTTTCCATGTGAGTATGTTCCCTCTATGATATTATTACCTTGATAATAAACAAAGCAAGAATAAACTTCTCTGAGAATTGTAACGAAAATTCTTTGCAGATCAGAACCAAAGCCCCACCTCAGGAACACCAGGCCATTTATAGTTTTAGAATTTGGGGGTTTGGGGTGATTGGAATTCATTATTTTTTTCTGCCATAATTATTTTTTATGGGGGTGTGGGGAGAGAGAATCGGCACACCAGGGCCTCCAACCACTGCAGTCAAATTCCAGACAGATGTACCATCTTGTGCACATGCTCCACCTTGTGCATCTGGCTTATGTGGGATCCAGGGAGTCAAATGTGGGTCCTTAGGCTTCACAGGCAAGCACCTTAACCACTAAGCCATCTCTCCAGCCCTGCCATAGTAATTTTAGTTGGCTACTTGCAGGCTGCTTTACTGTTGTCCCATGTCAGTATTCTGCTTTGGTTTTAGTTTATATTTTATCTTTCTCTGTATTCATCACACTTTCATTGGGGACTAACATAGTAGTAGAGAAGGATGTTAGAAAGTGGAATAATCTTATAATTTCAGACTTTACAGTTTACTTTGTTTAGGTGATCTGTATCTCCTTTTCTTTTTCTAAATAGAGAGCAATGACAAGAAATAAACCAACTATGCTAACATTTTTCTCTTTACATTTAAGATTAACCCTATAACTGTTAGGAAAAAAGAAGAAAGGAAGCAGGAGGAAGACACAACTCAACAGCTGAGACAGGCTTTATTTGGGAAAGCCTGAGAAGGTCTCTGGCCAGGCGGGTCAGAAGTAACTTCTCTAATAGACAGACTAAGGAGTACTCATGGGGATGGGGTCATTGGCATTCTTTGATTGCTTGGTGGGCCATTACAGTGTGTGATAATTGGGATGGGTGGTCTGAGTCATTCCAAGGAAGTGATAATTGGGATGGGTGATCTGGGTCATCTTGGGAAACAGAAAGTTAACAATTGTGAAGTGGCAATGTGAGTTCAAACAAAACTATCAAAATGTTAAATGGTTCTAGCAAAAACAATCAAAATGGGGCTGGAGAGATGGCATAGTGGTTAAGGTGCTTGCCTGCAAAGCCAGAGAATCCAGGTTTGATTCCCCAGGGCCCACATAAGCCAGATGCACAAGGTGGCATATGTGTCTGGAGTTCGTGTGCAGCAGTTGAAGGACCTGGAGCGCCCATTCTTTCTCTCTCTCTATCTGCCTCTTTCTCTGTCTCTCTCAAATAAGTAAAACAAATAAAAATTTTTAAAAAATCAAAATGTTAAATTCTTGGTCCCTGCATTTTGAAGAATATAAATAGCTAGTCTGGAGGAGTGAGGAGAAGAAAGTTATAGAGAATGGCGTTAATGTCAGAAAATTCAGATGATAAAGTAAGAAAAAAAAGTTCAAGTTGAATATTACAACTATTGAAATGGGAATTTGAGGTATCTTTGAGATGTATGGAGCCTTTCTTTGGTTCTTGGTTGGGCTTTAACCCAGGAGTTAGGGTTTTAGACAGCCACAGTCATACAACGTTTCCACTGAGTCAGTGACCTGCAGGTTTTTGACTTACCAATTTGAAGAATGAAATCCACAGACCATATAGGGCGAAGTTTAGAATGATTTTGTTGTGCAGCTCAAGAGAAGGAAAGAAGACAGAGCTCCTGTAAAGTAGGAGGGGATCCCCAGAAATGGGAAAGCCCACCAAAAGTTACTGCTTTGGAGTTAATAAGGCTTTACTGGATAGGTAGTGAGCTGATCAGTTTCCATGCCAGGTGGCTAGGCTTCTTGCAGTCCTTATACCTGGTTTCTAGGGAAGGGACGACACTCCTTTAGGGGAGAAGAGATAAGGAAATACCAGACCCTTCTTCTGACATTTCTGGCCTCCAGCAAGGTGGAAGCTTCCAAACTCCTTTAAGAGAAAAAGACAGAACTGGTTTTCTCATTACAAGCTCAAGGACATTTCTTACTTTTAGACACTTTTACTTTCAGGGTCCCTGCTAACCCTAAACTGTCTCATTCTCCACTTTAAGAGGTAACCTTAACTGCCTCACTGATACATATTGAAATTTAAATACAGATAATTTTGAAATCAGGATTTCTTTATTATCCTATTCCCTGTGTTTTCCCTCAGGGCATTGTAAATAGTAGTGTTTTTAAGTTAGCTAATAGGACACAAGACCAGAGTTCTCAAAGAGTTCCTTCAGGTTGTAACTGGAATACTAAACTTTGTGTGATAAAGCTGGCTCACAACTTTAATCCCAGCACTCAGGAAGCAGGGGTAGGAGGATCGCCATGAGTTCGAGGCTACCCTGAGACTACATAGTGAATTCCAGGTCAGCCTGGGCTAGAGCAAAATGCTACCTCAAAAAACAAAAACAAACAAACAAAGAGTAAACTTTGTGATGCCTGCCACCACAAACACCACAAACACCAATGAGCTAAATAGGAATCGAATCTTTTAGCTGTACTTTATTCAGAGAGCTGCTGTTCTATGATAGCAAATTAACATCTTAAGATCTATATTCCCTCTCATTTCCATCTAACAAAACTTTATGGGGAATGGTAGCAAAAGTAGTTTAGTCTTGCCCCTGGAGTCAGGTGGTCAGCCTTGTCTTTAAGATTCATGGTGTTGCAACTTGTCTCTTGCACTTTTTACTTCATTTTCCCTCTGTGCAGCTGGGTTTGCATACTCCCAAGGCTGCTAAGTTCCTCCCAGGGCTCCATGTGGGCTGGGGTTACTCTAAACAAACAGGTCATTAGCAGTCTGTCTATGTTTACAATATGTTTGTGCAGATTCCTTTCTACAATATGAAGTAAAAATGTGCCTGTATAGAATAGAAAAGTACTGTGATCTCTCCAGTAGTCTAGTATATAGCTACTAAAAAGAAGCTATGGTAAGAATTTAGTGTAAGAGAATGGAGTAAGACAAATTTTGATTCTAACTTGAGCCTTAACACATGCTGTATGATCTTGGACAAGTGAGTTATCTAACTTGAGCACCTAGTTTTCCAATGACTAAGTAAGTTAATAATAGTACCTATTAACTGCTCAATATATTAAATGAGACAATGCATCGACATTGTTTTAGTTCAGTGCCTCTTGCAAACATAATAAGCTTTGCATGAATATCAACATTTAAAACAAAATCCCACCCAGTTTAGGAAACAGTATATACTATACCATCCCCTTAGATAGTCATAATGTATAGTGGCAACCTGAGATCCTTAGAACTACAGAATAGATCTGTTGGACTTGGCTGAATTCAGATTTTCTAAATTTACTCAACTACATTTATATGCTTATATGTATTAAACACCAATTACAATCTTTTGAAAGATGTACTTTGTGGAATATATTTTAAGATACTTCACATTGTCGGTTGTTTCATTGCACATAAATTAGTCACAACAAACATTAGCTAAGTGTTAGCACCCCGCTGTATGATAGGTACTGGAGATGCAAAAATCATATGACATTATGATCATGGAAAAATAAATGAATCATATTTTATATAAATAAAAGCAACCACAAATGTGATACTCCTTTGTTGAGTATTATACTCAGAAGTAGAAACTAGCAGTGAGCAAAATATTAGATTGCAATGAGAAGGGTAACTTGCAATGTGTTTTTCGTCAGGGACAAGTGTGAATGAGGTTTAATGGAAAAGTAAATTTAATAAGCAACATGAGCAAGGACTAGACCTGAGCATATTAGGCAGGGTGACTTTGTGTGGCACAGTGCCAAAGCAGCAGCAGGATGCATTTTGATATTTCTTAAAATTTTTATTATTATTTTTGTTGAGAGACAAAGGGGGGGGGGAGGAGAGAGAGAGAGAGAATGGGAGCACCAGGGCCTTTAAGCTGCTGTGAACAAACTCCAGATGCCTGCGGCCCCTTGTGGGCACGTGTGGCATTACACGTTTGCATCACTGTTGCGTCTGGCTATTCATGGGATCTGGAGGATTTCAACAGGAGTTCTTAGGCAAGTGCTTGCACTGCTAAGCCATCTCTCTAGCCCCATTTTTATTTATTTATTTTTTTTGGTTTATCGAAGTAGGGTCTCACTCTAGCTCTGGCTGACCTGGAATTTACTCTGTAAGTCTCAGGGTGGCCTCGAACTCACCGCGATCCTCCTACCTCTGCCTCCCAAGTGCTGGGATTAAAGGCGTGCGCCACCACGCCCGGCCTCCATTTTGATATTTCTAATGAGGGCAGTAGGAAATTATCAGACGGATAGTCAGCTTTGACCATACCCTGCAGACAGTGGAAAGTCATTGAATGATTTTAATCTAGGGAGTAATGTAGCTTTAAGGAATTTGGCTTTAAGGACTGACTAACTAGGCCTTTGTAAAAGAGATTAAAAATTATTGTTTAGCCTTATGTAATAATTTCGCTTTAATGTTATCAACCTTGGATCAGCAATTTTCTTTTTCTGTCTTATTTGTATCTTTTTCCAAAGAGTAATTGTGAAAAATAATCATGATGCAAAAGCCTATTTGTTACAGGGTAACTTTTATTACTATAAGTTAAATAGTCATTAGTTACCATTTGATATAATATTCTGACTAGTTCATCAGTTATAAAATATAATGTAATTTAAAAGTAAACATGGTGTGTCCAGTCCTTCTGTAATTAGATATTGCAGTGATGTGAAATTTCATAAATTGGATAACTGTTTCAGAATGTTGTTATGTAAACTTTTGTCCTAAAAATGTCTACTTCTCTAAGATGAATAAAATACTATAATAAATATGATATATTATGATATAATATAAAAGTAACAGAGAGACAAAGAGAATATATGGGCAAGCCAGGGCCTCATTCTGCTGCAACTGAACTCTAGATGCACATGCTACTTTTTGCATCTGGCTTTACATGGTACTAGGGAATTGAACTGTGGCTCTCAGGCTTTGGAAGCAAGTGCTTTTAACTGCTGAGCCATCTCTCTAGCCTAAAAGTAACTTAAAAAAGCCTTTTAAAAATTAATGAAATTATTTCTTCCTTCCAGGACATGTGAACTTATATATTTGACACAACCCAACAGTGTGTAAGTAGTTCAAAATATGTTAATTTTCACTTTAAAAATATTTCTCTTGGATAAACTCAAACATATTGAAAACATTAGGGTTAGTTTAATTGATGATAGCATGCTGCTTTATAAGTTAAGGTGGTAGACTCCTATGTAGATTACCCTTTAAAGTAATGTATGCCTTATATTACAAAGGAGAATTAATAAAATGGCATTTGATTCAGTTCTGGGAAAAATACAATTCATTGATTAAATATTTATTGAGGAACTATCACATGGGCTTTATTAACAAGGTTTTGCATAATTTCTTTGTCAGAATAAATATGAAGGTCCATATTAAAATTCCTGAATTGTTTTTTTAAATGTGTAAAGCATGCTCTAACAGTATATCCATAGTTTTTTTTTTTTTTTTTTGGAAACAGCATGGGTAGTGTTGGAGATTTTCTGTTCCATTGAAGATGATTGATATAAAAGGAAATTATGTATTCATTAATTGATATGAATCTGTTAATTTCAATGACTGAATGTCTGGAAAAATTATCAAGGTAAAGTTGGCAGGCTAGAGTTACCCAAACCTTCATTCTCCTGCTTATGTTGTTAATTATAATTGGAAAACAAAGCAAACAGATTAAATTATAGTTTATACTGGAATTTATATATCTTTAGATTAGAATAAATATCTAGACATAGCGAATGAATTGAGGTAAATTGAATTGAGGTGTAAATTGCACATTTAAGATGGACTGTGTTGTATTTAACTCAAATCTACAATTTAAAACAAAATAAACCACCTCACAGGTAAAGTGGGAAAAGCTGTCAATGTTAAATATTTCTCTTTTTTTTCTGCTATTTCTTTACCAGGATATCTACTGAAATAAATTCTATGTTGGTGCTAAAAATTTCTTGGATCACATTTTTATTAGCTAAAGGTAAATTAACAATGTTATTACATGCTGATGTTTCAAATGCAATAATTAAATTAGTCTTTGGACTAAGCATAAAAAACTTTATTCAATTAGTAGTGTACCTTCTTCCCAGCCCATTTTCTGTGTGGTTTATTAACTGTTAACAACTTCTTGTAGCACTGGTAATAGAATATTGGAAATGTTTCATTTTATGTCTTTCCTTCCCTACCTTCTTCCTTTTCACTTCCTTTTCCTTTTTGCTAGTACTGGGCCTGGAACCTATGCTAGGACATGCTGTACAAGTCCTCTACCCCTGAGCTAGCCCTGGGACTCTAATTCTTTTTATTCTTAAGATAAAGGTTAACTGTTTTTATTAAATTTATGTATATTAGCTATACAGACAAGTGCAAAGAAAAGTTACCTAAGTTCTACCCCAAGAATAACCATTAAAATTGTGATTATTATTCTCCATCTATCTATATATTTGTATATACAGTCTAATAAAACAGTGGGTTAGATGAGTGCCTTCGTAGAATTGTCTACTTTCTGCTTTTAAAATTTTTATTCAAATGTTATCAAAGAACAGAAATAAATGGAAATAGTAGATGATACATTACATTAAGTGCTATTTCTTAAAATAGTTCCCTTGGGAGGCAGAGGTAGAAAAAGCACTGTGAGATCATGGTCAGCCTGGGACTACAGGGTGAATTCCAAGTTAGCCTGGGCTAGAGTGAAACCCTACCTTGAAAACACCAACAAAAAAATAATTCTCTAAGATTATGAACAATCATTATGATAAAGGTTAGGAACTTTTGTTTTTTTTTCAGTTTTATGCTTTGATAATTTTAACACAGGGGAAAGTGCACTGGTTATGTGTTAGTACCTATATCAAAATTTGAAGTTAATTCAGGAGGAGTGCTCATCTCTGTCCACTTATGACTTTAGAGGGGTAGGAATTACTGAGGAAAGGTAAAATGGAAGTAAACAGCTAAGGATAATTGACAGAGAGTCCAGTGTCTCATGCTGATTGAGAACAATCTGAATCTTGATACAACCTTATTACAGAAAAAGGAATTGTATAACAATGTACATTATCTACTTTGAAGAACAATGTTAGGATCTCCTTTGAGCTCACACCTTCCTTCTTTACACTTTCTGATTAATACCTTTTATTGTCCTTAGTAGAAACTATATAATTTATATTATATATGTAGTTATAATTATATATTTTTAGTCTCCTTTCTGTATTTAAAAGTATTCTAAGCCCACAACACTCCTTTCTTATAGCTTGTCTGTTTCTGAGTTATTTTGATTCACTTTCTATGGGTTATACTATCAAAGAGTTTCTAAAAAGAGAACTTTTGATGCCATATCACTTATGCTTGCCAAATTTATGGATCATGTTCATAAACTTGAAGGACAGCTTGACTCTGTCCTGCTCTTGAGCCACTGTATTTACCCTTAGGACAGTATTTTATTTATTTATTTTTTTAATTAATTAATTAATTAATTAATTAATTTAAGAGCGACAGAGAAAGAGGCAGAGAGAGAGAGAGAGAGAGAGAGAGAGAGAATGGGTGTGCCAGGGCCTCCAGCCACTGCAAATGAACTCCAGATGTTTGCGCCCCCTTGTGCATCTGGCTAATGTAGGTCCTGGGGAATCAAGCCTGGAATTGGGGTCCTTAGACTTCACAGGCAAGCGCTTAACTGCTAAGCCATCTCTCCAGAGAGCCCCCTATTTATTTATTTTTGTATTGAATGTAGCTGTTGAGAAATCTGAGACTAGCTTCATTTTCTTCTTTCATATAGTTGCTCAACAGTTGAATAATTCTTTTTTCCTTTCACAAATATTTTAGATGTTTAATGTCTTTACCAGGGTTAATCATGATTTATATTGTACTACATTGGTTTTTCTTGGAACACGGTGTCTCTTTTTAACTTTCAGGTTCTGTATTTCATTTCTGAGATATATTAATATGTTGTAATATGAAATGTTATTTTAAAGCTGGATGTGGTGGCGCATGCCTTAGCACTAGAAGGCAGAGGTTGGAGGATCACTGTGAGTTTGAAGCCAGCCTTGGATACAGAGTGAGTTCCAGGTCAGCCTGAGCTTGAATGAGACCCTGCCTCGAAAAAATATTTTTTCATTTAAGTTATTTTATGTTTCAAGAACATTAACTGTTTTATGTTGGATTGTTTTTGTCCTCCAAGTTTATATTTTTCTCATTTTGTCTTTTGTATTTTTATGTGCTGACTATTTTTATTGTCACTCATTCATCTCTTGGGACCAAACAATTTTTATATTGGTGTTATTTGGTCTCAGTTTTTTCTTAGCTTGCCTAACACTTTGCTTTTTATATCATTTGAGTTGAGTGAGTTCCTTTGTTTGTTTTTCTTTTTTAAAAATATATTTACACACACACACACACACACACACGGCGGGGGGGTCAAGTTTACTGAGTACTAGCATGTCAAGGCCCCCTGCCACCAAAAGCAAACTTAAGATACATGAATTGAGCCTGGGTTGACAGGCTTTGCAAGCAAACACCCTAGCCTATTTTTACTTTTTATTTTATTTTATTTTATTTTATTATTATTATTTTTTTTTTTTTCGTTTTTTCGAAGTAGGGTGTCACTCTAGCCCAGGCTGACCTGGAATTCACTATGGAGTCTCAGGGTGGCCTCGAACTCACGGCAATCCTCCTACCTCTGCCTCCCGAGTGCTGGGATTAAAGGCGTGCGCCACCACGCCCGGCTTTATTTTTACTTTTTAAAATGAGTTCTTACAGTATAGTCCAGGCTAGCTTCAAACTTGCAATCTTCCTGCCTCCACCTCCCAAGTACTGGGATTACAGTTGTGCCTCTATGCCTGCAGTGTTCATTAAATTCTTTGCACTTAAACTATGGTTGTTTAGCTGGATAGCCACTAAGTGAGGGAGACAACTATAATGAACTATAGTGTGCAGTGAACAGGTATCTTACTTATCTTTAGTCAGAAGTTGAGGAAGAAAGTAGGGAATTCATCTGGAACCATGTGAGCCTTTGTGGTTCTGAACTGTTCTTAGAATAAACTTTGTAATTCCTTTATTCCTTTTTTTGTTTTAACAATAGGATTGTTTCAGGGTTCAGATCATTTCCCATCAGCACAGTACACTGGAAACTCTTAGTCCACTAACCATAGTTGTTTTCCTTATTTTACCCTTATATAGCAATTTCTACCCCTTCAAATCGCAAGAGGAAAAAGATAAGAATGACCCCTGAATTATTTTCAATTTTTTAAATTTCTACTAGCTCTTTTAAACCATCATATTATTTTATTTCATCGTATTAGCTATCAGAGGAAAAAGGGTTGTTTATCTGATTTCTCTTTACTGTTTTTACTTAGAAGTGCTTGATATCATTCCTCACTTCTGTGTTATTCCTTTTTTTCATTATTTTTTAAAGAATGGCATTCAAAGTAGTGGGCTTCATTCGACATTTTCATACATATATGTCATTATACTTGGTTCTTATTCATTCCTCTATATTTGTTACTAACTTCTGAGTATATTGTAAATATATTTTTGTACCATACCTATGGATCTAGAAAAACTTATATGGCAACATGGCACAGAAATATTTTCTGAAATTTCCATACAACCCTCTATTGAATGTATATATATAAACTATTAGGATTTGTCCTAAATATGCTAAGTAATTATGTATAGATGACCTTATAATTATCTTCTAATTTTGTTCTTTTTTTAAAAAAATTAGAGACTTTTAATATATGAACATACAGTAATTTGATTGTTCTAGTCCCAGTATCCCCTTCTGTCTGCTCTCCTCTACCCTCCATCCCCTGAGGACCCTTCTCTTTCAAGGTAGTCCTTCCTCTATTTTGTTGTATCATTCCTTTTGTCCTCCTCTGTCCATCATATCAAATTGTTGTTGGGCTCAGTCCATGTTCGGTGCTGATCTTGTGGGTATGGGTAATAGAGTGTGACAAAGTATGCCCATGCACCCTGTGGGTCTTAAATTCTTTCTGCCCTTACTTCCATAATGTTCCCTAAGCCTCAGAGAGTGTGAAAGAAATCTCCTTCAGTGTTAGACTCTTGACACTATTTTTCAACTTTGATGAGTCTTGAATCTCCTCAGTGTCTACTGCTATCTCCATAGAAACAATTGTCTGGCTAGCAGGAAGAGCAACACTCATATTTGTTCAGCTGCTACCCCTGAAGCCTGGGAGGTGTGACAGAGATGATCCATCCTGTGCTAAGCACTGCACTTTCTCTTTTTGTCATTTTTCTGAGTCTTGGGTCTCATTAGCATCTGTTGTCATCTGTAAAAAGAAGTTTTGGGGTTTTTTTTTTGGTTTTTCTAGGTAGGGTCTTGCTCTGGCCCAGGCTGACCTGGAATTTACTATGCAATCTCAGGTTGGCCTTGAACTCATGGCAATCCTCCTACCTCTGCCTCCCGAGTGCTGGGATTAAAGGTGTGTACCACCACACCCAGTCTTTTTTTTTTTAACTAAAAGTAAGATCAATACTAAATCAATGGGCATAAACATACACACTTAGAAGGGTTTTAGATGACAACCCAAAGAACTGCAAAAGCTTCTTTCTGAGGCCTGTAACCTTCCAAGCCATAGACTTTTGACTCTATTCTCAGTATCAGGCATGAATTCATTCCCAGTAAGTGGGGTCTCTTATCCAGAGAGCAGTTTATTACCCTTACAACTTATGTGCCACTATTGCATCTGTTCATGAATCATGCCTGAATGGTTGATTTTGAGGCTTGTAGGATCTGAAGTTTGTTCAGACTAGATTTGATCTTTCTCTCTGCCCCTTCCCCAGAATCTCACATAGTACTTTTTAGAACTGTGACAACAATCCAATAGGGAGATAGCGTCCATCTCAGTTCCAGCTTGATTTCTCAGTGTACTGTAACCACAGCCTATGCTGTTTTCAACAATAGGGTTTTACCATCTAGTTCTGGTGGGTAACCAAGAACTTTGGCTATGACCTCTATTATTTTGGGAGTCTTATGGGTCTCTGTGACCATTACTCACTGTGAGCTGAGCAGCCATTCTCCAGCACTGGGATTTCCCTGCAACAACCTATGGTTTCAGGGTAAAGTGTTCTTTACTTCAGCAGAACTTCTACCTAAACAGTCTCTATCCCCCTCTTTTTTTAAAAAAAAATCAAAAACAAATTATGTCTTTAAAAAATTTTTTTAATTAATTAATTTATTTGCAAGCAGAGAGAGAGAGATAGAAGAGAGAGAGAGAGAGAGAATGGCCACGCCAGGGCTTCCAGCCACTGCAAATGAACTCCAGATGCGTGCGCCCCCTTGTGCGTCTGGCTAACGTGGGTCCTGGGGAGTCGAGCCTTGAATCAGGGTCCTTAGGCTTCACAGGCAAGCGCTTAACTGCTAAGCCATCTCTCCAGCCCAAATTGTGTCTTTTAATTAGGTAATGAAGTAGGTTTCTGGGGTACTTATTCATAACCTCTTTAGTTTTATGTGTTTCTGCCTCTTCTTTCTCTCCCTTTCTCCTGTCACCCCTTAGACCTTTTACTCCATGTATTCTGTTCTTCCACTTGCCTGTCTACTATCCCTTGCCCTGTTTCCTCTCTTCTTCTATCTTCAAGCCTATTCTAGCTTCCTGACCACTACTATGGACACTACAGCATACAACCAGATCTAACTATTCCAAACAGAATCTGCAGAACCATGGGAAAATTTGCCATTAGCATAGGAAAATCTTTCCATCTTCTGGTGTCTTCTTCAGTTTCTTTCTTCAGTTTTTTAAAAAGATTTATTTTTATTTACTTATTAGACATGAGACAGAGAGAGAGAGAGAGAAAGATAGAAAAAAAGAAAATGGGCATGCCAGGGCCTCTAGCCACTGCAAACAAACTCCAGATGCATGCATCACCATGTGCATCTGTCTTACATGGGACCTAGAGAATTGAACCTAGGTCCTTAGGCTTTTGCCGGCAAGCGCCTTAACTTCTAAGCCACGTCTACAGCTCATCTTCAGTGTTTTAATGTTTTCATTGTAGAGGTCTTTCACTTCCTTGGTTAGGGATATTCTCCAATACTTATTTTCTTTGGTGGATATTGTAAATGGTTCTGTTTCCCTGATTTATTTCTCAGTATGTTTGTCATTGGCATATAAGTAGGCTGATTTTTGTGTATTTATTTTATATCTTGCCATTTTGCTGAAAGTGTTTATCAGGTCTAGGAGTTTTATTTGGAGGTGGTATGAGCTTCAGGGCCTCTTAAGTACAAAATCCTATCATCTTCAAATAAGGCTAGTTTACTTCTTCCTTTCCAATTTGTATCCCTTTTATTTATTTCTCTTGCCTTATTGCTTAAGCTAAGACTAAGTATGATGTCAGATAGCTGTGGGGAGAGGGGACATCCTTGTTCCAGATCCTTTGGGAATGCTTCAACCTTTTCCCATTTAGTATGATGTTTGCTTTAGGTTTTTTTTTTTTTTTTTTTTGTATGTAGCCTTTATTATGTTGAGATATAATCCCTCCATTCCTCATCTCTCCAATGCTTTTTTTTTTTTATCATAAAGGGATGCTGTACTTTTTTTGGAGGGAGGATGCTATATTTTATCAAAGGCCTTTTTTGTATTAATTGATATGATTATGTGATTTCTGTCCTTAAGTCTGCTTATATGATGTATTATATTTATTGATTTCTGTATGTCGAATCATCCCTGTATCCCTGGGATGAAACCTACTTGATTAAGGTATATGATATTTAAAAATATTTAATTAATTTATTTTCTAGTAGAGTTAAAAAAATTATTTGCAAGTAGAAAGGGAGAAAGAAAGACAGATACAGAGAGAGAATGGGCATGCCAGGGCCTCCAGCTGCTGTAAACAAACTCCAGATGCCTACACTACTTTTGCATCTGGCTTTACATGATGAGTGCTAGGGAGTTAAACCTGGGTTGTTAGGCTTGGCAGGCAAACACCTTAACCATTGAACCATCTCTTCAGCCCCCCTTTTAAAAATATTTTATTTGGATGATTTTTTAATGTGTTCTTGGATTTGATATGTAAGACTTGTAGAGAATTTTTGTATCTAAGTTCATGAATGATATTGCTGTATAATTCTTGCATGTGTGTGTGCGCGCACACATGCGCACGCTATTATTGTAATGCTGGCTTTATAAAAGGACTCAGGGAACATTTAATCTTTGCAATTTTATGAAATAACTTGAGAAGCAGTAGCTTCAGATCTGCCATGAAGGTGTGGTAGAATTCAGCAGTTAATCTTTCTGGACCTGGAGTTTCTTTGTTTTGTTTTTTTGGTGGGAGATTTTTAGTCTCATTACTTCTTATAGTGCCATTATTTATCCCTGCTGTGTTTAACATTGGTAGACCATATATATCAAGAAATTCAGCCATTTCTTCCAAATTTTGTAGTTTGATGGAGTATAGAGTTTTCAGATATGTCCTTAAAATTCTTTCAATTTCATTGGGGTCTGTTGTAATATCTCCTTTTTCATTTCTAATCTTACTGATTATGGTTTTCCCTTTCTTTTGGTTAATTTGTCTAGGGTGTTCTCAATCTTGTTTATCTTTTTGAAGAACTAGCTATTTTTTTCATCAATTTCCAAAAACTTTTTTTCATTTCTAATCTATTAATATCTTCTCTGATCTTGATTATTTCTTTCTGTCTGGGACATTTGGATTTGGATTTTTCTTGTTTTTCCAAGGCCTTCAGATGGATCATTAAGGTATTCATTTGCATTTCTCTATGTTTGTAATGTAGATATTTTGAGCTATAAACTTCTTAGAACTCCCTTCATTGTGTCCCACAGATTTTGGTGCAGTCTGTTTCCATTTTCATTCAGTTCTAGAATTTTTTTTTTTATTTTTTTTGTTCATTTTTATTTATTTATTTGAGAGTGACCGAGAGAGAGAGAGAGGCAGATTGAGAGAGAATGGGCATGCCAGGGCTTCCAGACACTGCAAACAAACTCCAGATGCGTGCGCCCCCTTGTGCATGTGGCTAACGTGGGTCCTGGGGAATCGAGCCTTAAACCAGGGTCCTTAGGCTTCACAGGCAAGTGCTTAACTGCTAAGCCATCTGTCCAGCCCAGTTCTAGAAATTTTTTATTTCCTTTTTGATATCTTCAGTGACCCATTCATTATTCAGGTGTGTGTTGTTTAGTATCCAGGAGTTTGTGTGTGTATGTGTTTTGTCATTTCTTTTTTTTAATTATTAGTTTCTAGCTCTATTGCATTGTGGGTAGACATAATTCAAGAACTTATTTCACTTTTTCTGAATTTGCCTTGTGTCTTAGCATGTGATATATTTTAAAGATGGTTCTGTGAGCTGCTGAGAAGAGTGTGTATTTTATAGAGTTGGATGGAATTTCTTTTAGATGTCTCCTATTTCCATTTGCTCTATGGTAGCATTTAGCTCCATTGTTTCCCTGTTTATTTTCTGTTTAAATGATCTGTTTATTGAGAGTAATGGGGGACTGAAGTCACCAATGTTACTGTGTTGGGATTTATATTTAACAGGTTTTGACTATAAAATTCAGTACTTTGTGTTTGGTGCATATGTTTTTGTAAAATTGTTCCCTTGATCAGCATGAAGTGGCTTTCTTTATCTCTTCTGATTATACTTGGTTTTAAGCTTATTTTTGTTGGATATTAGTGTAACGACATCTCCCCTTTCCTGTTTCTATTTTCTTGGTCTATAATTTTCCATCCTTTCACCCAAAAATGGTATCTGTCTTTGAAATCAAGGTAAGTTTCTTAAAGATGGAAAAACGATGGATCCTGTGTTGTAATCTAGTCTTTTAATCTGTTTGTTTTTATTGAGGAGCTGAGTCCACTGATTAGTTATTCTTGTTTTTAATTTATAATTTAAAATTTATTTTTAAAATAAATTTATTTATAAAGGAAAGAGAGAGAGAGAAAGAGAAAAAATTATGAATGTATGGGTGCATCAGGACCTCTTGCCCCTGAAAATGAACTCCAGACGCATGTACCACTTTATGTATCTGGCTTAATGTGGGTACTGGGGAATCAAACCTGGGCCAACCTAGGCTGGAAGGCTTTGGAAGGAAGTGCCTTCAACTGTTGAGCCATCTCTCCAGCCCAGTAAGAGTTATTCTCGAAAGCTATTAGTTAATTCCTGTCATATTGAAGATTTTGTAGTTTGTTGTTCTCTTGATCTTCATGCTTTAATAACTGTTCTAGTTTTGATTATTGTTTTTTCTCTCCTGTTCCCTCTTGAGTATGTATATTCTTTCTTCAGTGTGAAGTCTTTCATCCAGTATACTCCATAGAGCTGGCTTAGTGCTTATATATTTACAAAGCCAGTTTTTATCATGGAAAGTTTTTTTTTTTAATCCTTCTATTATGAGGGATAATTTTGCTGGGTATAGTAGTTTAGGTTAGAAATCTGTGCTCTTTCAATATTTGAAACATGCCATTCCATGCTCTTCTGCCTTTTAAGGTTTCCACTGAAAAATCATTCATATGTTATTCTGATGGGCTTACCTTTATAAGTGATAAGTTGTTTCTCTTAAAGTTTTAGTACTCTTTTCTATTTTCTTTTTAGTGTTTTAACTATAATTTGACATGGGGAATTTCATTTCTGATTCTGTGTATTCTGTATTTCTTTCATACCTGGATGGGCCTCTCCTTCTCCTTGATGGCCATGATTTGAACATTTGGTCTTTTAATGTGTCACTCATCTCCCTCATGTCCTACTCATATATGTTTTTAAAGTTGTCATTAATTTTTGCCTCCCAATCTTATTTTCTCTGCTTGTTCTCAGGTCCTTATATGCTATACTCTACATTACCTATTCTACAGGTGGCTTTCCTGGGAGCTTTCTAAAGATCTGTTTGAGTTATTTAAGTTTTTATTTCCATTAGGTTTCTCTCAGCATCTCTTTTTATTGAGGTCAATTTTCCTGTCTTGGTTTGACTTTCTCATTGCATTTAGGTGATTGTGCTATCTTGGAATTCATTTAGATATTTGATCATATCCACTTTGAATTCACTCTGCTGTCAAGTACTTTGAATTGATTCTCTTGCATTTCATCTAGGTGTTTGTTCATGTCCCCAGGTTTCCTGTATATGTTTGTCATGGTTCTGTTTTTGAATTCTGGAGTTTCCTCTAAGTAGTTCCTGTTGGAGGCTTCAACTATGGGACAGGCATTCTTGGTGAGGAAACTTGCCTAGGTTTCTTGTGTTACTTGTTTTGTGTTGGGGTTTTCCCATCTGGAAATAATCCCTTTGTCTTGCTGAGTATATAGCAATAGTGACTCCATTGGAGGACACAGGGCAGGCTGGGCCTGGGATTGTTCCGTGTAGACACATGTCTGTATTGCAAGCTTATTGGGTATTCCTGGCTCTTGGATGGCTTACATGTCACTTGGCTGAAGGGAGGGGAAAGGTTATTATGCACTTACTAGGGTCAAGGGCCTGGTGCTTCTGGCATTGGTGAACTACCATAGTCTGGGGCTTATGGTATACCACCTGGTGTTCCTGGCTCCTTGGCAACCTACCCATGCCTGGGTTTGGGACTTGTCCTGTGCTGCCTGGTCCTTCTGACTCCCTGGATACTTAACCACATCTCTTATTTTATTTCATAGTAGGATTTAATTATTTGTAGTATTTTGTAGGAGGTTAAAGTTGAACATATATGCTTCATAAACATTTAAAATGTATCATGCTTCAGATGTAACAAATTTTGTACCTCATGCCAAAATAGGAAATAAGTTTTATAGAAGCAAAATGGTTTTAAACCAAAGAATTAACTATTTTAATAATCTTGATGTTTAAAGTTATTAAGGTAAATTAATACTTCATAATTCTATAACTATTTATGTGTATGTTTTAAATCTGATGGGTTTTTTTGCAGAAAAAGAGAGGAGAGTCTTTATCATGACTATTGATTTGCTGATTTGTTCATCAACAAATGAATGAATATTTAGATATACTCTTGCCTTCATTTTTTCTCCAGTTTATCAGTTTCTTAACTTTCCTTAAATATATGAATCTTATCCATTTTCAGGAGAAGTATTACAAATGGAAGATGATCTGGTGATCTCATTTCAGTTAATGCTCTGTGTGCTTGACTATTTTATCAAGGTCTCACCTCCCGCACTACTCAGAGAACCATATAGTAAGTTTGTTAAGTTATGTAATGCTCCTTCCCTTTAGTCATACCTAGTAGGCCTACTGTTGTACTAAGATAGGGAGAATAATAAAAGATTGAGACATGAACTCTGCCTTTGTGTTAGTTAGCTTTCCATTATTGTAACATACCTGAGGTGATCAACTTATAGAATGGAAAGATTTATTTTAGCTCACAATTCTGGAGATTTCAGTCCATGATCAATTGGCACCTTTTTATTGGGCCTGTGGCAAAGCTGCACATCATGGTAGAAACATGTGGTGGAGGAAAACTGTCACTTGCACACAGGGAATAACCGAGAGTTAAGGAAGGGGATGAGTCTCATTATCTTCTTCAAGGGAATACTCCATACTAGAAGTTTCTACTACCTCCCAATAGTTCCAAGCTGGGGATTGAGATTTTAACACGTGGGTCTTTAAAGGATATTCCCGATTCAAACTATCACAGCCCTTGAGTAGTATAAATTATAGAAGAAATGATAAAATATTTCATGTAAATAACTAGATTTTTGTAAGAAATGGTCTGGGTCAAAATGAAACAGATGTTTTGGGAGTTTGAGAAATATTAAAGTTTTTTCAGCTTTGGCAGACCAAAGAAGTAAAAAAGAAGTAGTGTCTAAAATGAGTGTTGTATAGTAATTGAGAAGAAAGTGTTCAAGTGAAGATGTTGTGGCAGGGTATTTCTAGTAAAGAATAAAGCAAAAAGAGATAGACGTGAATCACACTCAGTGGGAAAGGGTGGCCCATTCTCCAGGAACAACTAAAGTTTTTGTTAGCATTGGATATTATAATAACCATATGACTGATTTTTTTGGCATATGAACTATAATTGATATCATTTCAGTGGATTATGAAATGGGAAGTATGTTTAAATAAAAATAATTTGCTAATATAGTTAAGTACCATTGAGCAAAATTGAGTATATTTTTGTTTCGCCACAACTGTTTCCTTTGGTGGCCTTAATTATAGGACTTTGAAATCACTATTTGTGCTATAGAAGTATGTATACTAAAGCTACACTGACTCCTTGCCCATGAAATAATAAAAGTACTAACAACTGTACTGAAAAATGGAAAACAGGTCAAAGCATAAAGTCTGAAAGTGTTGTGAAATAAGCTGAGATATTGAAGCTTAATTCACCTTTGTCAACAATAAATTAATGTAAAAAGAAAGCAGTAGAATTTTGGGAATGTATTAAACAGGTTTGTCATAGGAGGCAAAAAACTGTAGCTAGCACAAATTACACACAAAGCAGGGAAATTTCAAACAAAAAATATATACTAAAAATATCCGAGCCTTTAAAATTTTCTCTTATGTTCCTTTTTCTCACTTATTTTTATCAATATTATAACTTTTAAAGTTGGTAAACTGTGTTTCTTTAGGTAGTTTTTTTTAAAGATTATTCAAATTTACACTTCTGATTCCTTAAGTGCTATGTTAAAGAGAAATCAGGATGAAATACTGAATTGACTGAGTATGGTTAATTTTAAATTAGCTTTTGTGATGGAAAATTTCAAGTGAAACAGATAGTAGTATGCCTCCATGTACTTACCACCTAGCTTCCAAAGAGACTTTTGACTGGCTTATAAGCCTTGTTCCCACCCATTTTCCCCAGCTGCATTATTTTGAATCATTATCATTGCATATAGTATCATCCTGGATATTTCACTATATATCTGTAGATGATAAAGACTTTATAAAAGACATAATGGCAGTACCACTAGGACCTTTAAAAACTAATAGTTATTATTTAATGCAACCAAATGCCATGTGAGTATTCAAATTTTCCATTATCTCATAAATTTTATTAATTTTTTTCCTCAGGCTTACTGAATCACAGTCTATAATAAGATCTCTACCTCGTAATTGGTTGATACACTTAAAAGTTTCTTCACTAGGTTGTGAATGGAGTTCAGTGGTAGAGCACAAGAAAGCCCTGGGTTTAATTTATAATACCAAAACACAAACATTTTTTCCACTGCCTCTTTTTCCTCTGCATAACTTATTTATTAAGTAATCAGAGTGGTAGAGTATGTGCTTGGCTTCCATTCTCAGCACCAAAACAGATGATTAGCTTGGCACCTATTGAGTTTCCACAGTCAAGTTTTGTTGATTTTGTATCTTGTGCCATAGCTTCACATGTTCTTCTGACTTCCACTTTCTTGTGAGTTGGTTGGTCTAGAAACAATTTGTACTTTTTGTCTATGATACCTTTAGTATCTAGTATTTGGTGGCTGAACTTTATAGTCAGTTGAATCAGTACAAAGTAGTCCCGGAGGTTTAAGAAAATTGCAGCTTATCATGTTTTCATTATTACCTATCTTTTAAATGAGTTTAAAACATTTACATTTTGCTTTTATATCATATTTAGTAATTGAACCCATAAATATTTGTGTATTAATTTTAAAATTCTACAATGGAGAACTCTTTTTTTTTTTTTTTTTTTTTTTCTGAGGTAGAATCTCCTCATTCTAGCTCAGGCTGACCTGGAATTCACTATGTGGTCTCAGGGTGGCCTTGAACTCACAGAGATCCTCCTACCTCTGCTCCCAAGTGCTGGGATTAAATGCATGTGCCACCATGCCTGGCTTGTTTTAGTTGTTTTTGAGGTACAGTTTCACTCTACTCCAGTCTTGGGGAAAACATTTTTTATTATGTATACTGAGTAGGATATATTTATAAATTATCTGCTTGGGATCTGGGGACATGACTCACTGGTTAAAGGTACTAGATTACAAAGCCTTCTTATCTGAATTTTATCCTTCCCAGCACACCTGTGAAGCCAGATACAAAGTAGCACATGCATCTTTGATCCCAGTATGCCTATGGCAATGGGATATGGAGCCAGGAGATTGCAAAGCTCAAAGGCAAACTAGACTGACATTCTTTGCAGTGACAAAAGACCCTGTTGCAAATAAAAAGGCAGAAGAAGAGTATAGTTCACATGTAGGATGTGGTACATACTCCCCCCCCATAAATACACATATACATACACACACAAATTACTAATAAATAATAAATAATGAATAAAAATAAAAATAAAAAATGTTATCCATTTCTCTGGCCTTTTCTGGTTTATGAGATTATAGATATTCTATAGCTGTTTGGAGAATTCAGATGGCAAAATCTAATATTGGCATGTAAGTTGCAGTTTTTATTCGAGGGTGGCCTGAGGCTCAGTGGTAGAGCATATGTGTAGTATTCACCAGGACCCTAAGTTTGATCACCAGTACTGAAAAAACATGGAGGGGTATAAAAAGTATTCAAAAATAAGATGAAATTGCTAGCCTTAAATGAAGCTTAGTAAATGAAAGCAATAGAATTTTACTAATATTATTTCTGACTTTGTCCTAGCTATAATTAGAATACTTGATTATTTTTTTAAATTTACTATAATTGTTCTTAACTAATTTTACAGAAACAGCTGTAATACCCGTTAATGGTTCACCTCGAACACCAAGGCGGGGTCAGAACAGGAGTGCTCGCATAGCAAAACAACTAGAAAATGATACCAGAATTATTGAAGTTCTCTGTAAAGAACATGAATGTAATATAGATGAGGTAATTTCATATGATTTATTTGTAACAGTTAAGATAAAACTTCTTTTTGTTGTGAACATGCCTTTTTGATTATTACCAGTTCTTTTGCTGGAGCAAGATATTTAGAAAAAAATTACTTTGTCATACTTAGTTACTTTGCTTTTGAAGAGAACAGTTCCATCATTCTCTCATCACTGGATGTGTATCATTAGGACATTAATTTTCAAATACATTTCTTATTTCATTGCACTGAAAATTACTCACATCCATAATAATTTTAAATTCTTTGTCAAGAAAGTCTTAGTGATAAGTGATGATAACATTAAATTTATGTTTAGCCTTCTGTTACTACTGTCTTTGTAAATATGTTAATGACTGATGGGGAATACACATAATACCCAGTAATTACTTAATTTGGTCAAGAATGTAGCATGTTGGAATTGATAGGATTCTTACAAGTATGTACCCAACCTCTTGGTTATCAGTAAGCATGTTTGTCATTGATGTTCAGTTTGTATCATCAGATAACAATGTGAAATGTTGAATCTTTGAAATTTTTATGTTATCTCTGGGAAGAAGTGAAGATCTGTTTGCAAAAAACTAGTTTAAGAAATATTAGAATGATTTACTAAGATATCTGGGTTTTTCTATTGTGGTTCTTTTTTTAAATTTTTTTGTTCATTTTTATTTATTTATTTGAGAGCAACAGAGAGAGAGAAAGAGAGAATAGGCGCTCCAGGGCCTCCAGCCACTGCAAATGAACTCCAGATGCATGCGCCCCCTCGTGCATCTGGCTTACGTGGGTCCTGGGGAATCGAGCCTCAAACTGGGGTCCTTAGGCTTCACAGGCAAGCGCTTAACTGCTAAGCCATCTCTCCAGCCCTATTGTGGTTCTTGTTAATTTCAATTAGTGGATGTAGATGGAGAAACTTTATATATAAACATAAATGTTTACATTTTACCTTTTCACAATAATAAGTTACCAAAGCAAGTAAGCTTACAAATGTAGTTGAAACATTTCTTTTATTCCAATTCTGTTTTTTAGTCACATGATTATTAATAATAAATGTACTTTCCTAATTTGTGCTTAATTCTCTAGATTTTATAACTACTTGTAAAATTTTATTTTGAAGAGTAGGAATAAATCATTTTTAAACCTTTTGTCTTTAAGAATTCTTTACCAGAATTTAACATTCTTAATAACTGTAACTAAAATAAAAAAGCTTTAGTATTAATCAACTGACATTTAGCTAAGTATAGCAGTTATTGCTATATATTCTGACCTGACCTGAATTTGATCCTCCCCAGCACACACGTAAAGCCAGATGCAAAATGACACTTGAGTCTTTGATACCAATATGCCTTTGACAATGGGATGTGATACTAATTGGTTAACTACTTCTGAGTATCCTAGGTGGGTAGAAACTAATTAGTTAAAAAAAAAACTAGTAAGTGCCTCTTATACCGAATTCATATTATTTGCTGTAATAGAAACTAATACGCTTAAATGTCAATTTTAGAAAAGAAACTTAAATAAAGAAAAGCAATTTAAGCCAGGCATGGTGGCTCATGCCTTTAATCCCAGCAGTCAGGAGGCCGAAGTAGAATTGCCATGAGTTTGAGGCCAGCCTTAGATACAGAGTAAGTTTCATGTCACTCCAGGGGCCCTGCCACAAAATACAAATATAATAAAAATATAATAAAATAGCATAAAAGTACAAAATGGCCTGGGCATGGTGGCACACACCTTTAGTCCCAGCACTTGAGGTAGGAGGATCACTGTGAGTTTGAGGCCTGCCTGAGACTACATAGTACATTGCAGGTCAGCCTGGCTAGAGTGAGACCCTACCTTGAAAAAGAAAAAAAGAAAAGAAAAGAAAAAGAATAATAGATTGTTTAAAATTCTGTAATATGTTGCAAGTATTGAAGAGCTAGTAATACACCTCTAGTCTTTCAGAGTGCAATTGTTTGTTGGAATGAATGGCTTGTCTTCCTATACAACACATGAAATAGTTCCACAAATGCCTCCATTTTGCTAGTTGGAATCTGCATTAAAAAGTAAATAAAATAGATACTCTGTTTCTGGGAAGTAAGGTGGAAGAGCTATATAGAATAATATCCAATGTCTTTCTCTTGTGTATATATCATATGTACATACACATAATCCCAAAAATTTTTTAAAAAGAGAAAAAGTTAATGAATAAATTATAAAAATATCATTAGCTTGAATGAATGTGAATTTATAAATGTGACTTAATATTTTCATTCTGGCTTTGAGATAACTAGATTTTATTTTGTTTTAAATTTTAATGCTTATTTTATAACTTTATTTTTCAGGTGAAAAATGTTTATTTCAAAAATTTTATACCTTTTATGAATTCTCTTGGAATTGTAACTTCTACTGGACTTCCAGAGGTAATTTGAAACAAAATTCAATGAACATTAGTATGTTTTGAGACTTTGGGGAGGGAGGTTAGTTTTTTAAATTTCTAAGGATCAATGTACTGCATATAAAAATATTTTTTGCTTGCACAAAAGAAACTAGATAAGTAGAATTATAAAATTAACTATATGGTAACAGAAAAAATTTAACATACTCAAATGTATAAATAAGCTTTATCAGTAGGCATGGAATTACATAATTAGACTTCATATTCTGTGACCTAAATTGGTAGTTACTTCTTAAAATTAATTTACTAATTCAAAAAGTATTTGTTGAATGCCAAGCATTGTGCTAGATACTTGGGGTATAAGGATATAGCTTTCAGTCACTGTTTTTAAGATGCTCATGGTAGAGCCAGACAGAGAGTTAGAACATTCCCGGAGGAGGAGCCAGAAGAGAGAGAACATTCTCTGAGGTGCCAGAAGAGAGAAAGCATTACTGGAGGAGCCAGGCTTGGTAATGTGTACTTAAAATTCCAGCACTCAGAGACAGAGGCTGGAGGATTTGGAGTCAAATTTGAGGCTGGCATATGATATGTAGTGAGAGACAGACAGACAGACAGACAGACAGACACACACACACACACACACACACACACACACACGAGTACTGAAGTTAGCAGTTGACACCCATGCCTGAAATTCTAGAATCTCTGTAGAATAAATTGGGGATAGTTTGAACAGTTTTGCTATCCTGCAAGGGGTGCTGTGGAAAAACACTACTCTCAGTACCAGAGAGAAACGAAACACTAGAAAATGGGAGAGAAAGAGTGGGGAGAAAAAGGGAAAAGGGAGGGTGGTTGGGAGGGAGGAGAAGAGAGAGAGAAAGAGAGAGGTCCTTTTTGCAGTGCTAAGCTTCAACTAAAGAGTGCTCTCCTAGTGTGAGTGATGACAACTGTAGTCAGACCATGGTTTAGAAGAAAGTACCTGTGAAAATTCACTCCATACTTTTAGTAATAGATCATTTTAGGAACAGAGTAGAAGACAAAGGTCACATGTGGTAGTTGTACAGTCAGAGAAGGCAGTGCAGGGGAAAGTCTTTTCTTGACACTCACTTGGAACAGTAGCAAAATAACACTTTTAAGGCACTCCTGAGGCTGTAGGGTAGCTCAGTTGGTAAAGTGCTTGCTGTGCAAGCAAGAAGACATGAGTTTGGATACCCAGAACCCACTTACAAAAAGCTGAGCATCATGGTACATGCTTGTAATCCCAGCACTAGGGAAATGGAGATAAGAGGATCCCTGGAGCTTTGTGACAGCTAGTCTAGCTGAAATGGGAGCTTCAAGTTTAGTGGGGGGACGCACAAAAAATAAGGTAGTGCAATTGAGGAAGAATGCCCCATGTCCACCTCTAGCCTACACACCTACACACACACACACCCACACACATATTAATATACACACCACCACCACCCACCTGCAAAACTATAAAAATAGTGGGGCTGAATCAGCTGCTATGCAGCTCTAGACACAAAGGCCCTCATTTCACAGCTCACTTTAGGAACCTAGGACAGGTGCTACAAGCCTGTATTCTGAGAGTTGATCAGCAGAGTACCTCTAGCCAGGCTAAAAACTTTGAGTCAGAACCAGTCCTTTAAAGAAGTGCTAATGTTAGTGTTTTCAAACTATTCCATAAAATAAAAATAAAGGACTACTACCAAGCTCATTTTACATATCACATGAGCTAGATACTAAAAAACATGGAGGACACAGCAAAATATATGTACCAATCTCCCTGATGAACATGGATTCATAAGTACTCAATAAAATAATTGTAAGTCAAATTTAACTGCACAGTGAACAGGTCACTTACAGAATCAAGTGGGCTTCATTACAGGGTAACAAGGATGGTTCATTGTATCTGAATCAAGAAATGGAATACATCACATAAGTAAATTCATGTTAAATAAAATATTTTTGAAAAGGGCTGGAGAGATGGCTCAGCAGTTAAGGCCCTTGCTTGCAAAGCCTAACAGCCCAGGTTAGATCCCCAAGTACCTACAAAAAGCCAGGAGCACAAAGTGGTACATACATCTGGAGCTTGTTTGCAGCAGCTGGGGTCCCTGGATTTGTTCTCTCTCTCTCTCTCTCCCCCCCCCCCTCTGTGTATCTGCCTCTCTCTGTTTGCAAATAAATAAAAATATTTTAAAAATAAATTCATGGGCAGAATCACATGATTATCTCAAGAGATGGAAGAAAAGTCTCTGATAAAGTCCAATTTCATGATAAAAACTCTGAAGAAATGGGAAATAGAAGGAACATAACATAATAAATCCTATTTATGAGAGACTTATAGCTAATACACTAAATGGGAACAACTCAAACTATTTCCACAAAAATCAGAAACAAGACAAGGGTGTTTACTTTCTATATTCTCTCTCTCTCTCTCTCTCTGTGTGTGTGTGTGTGTGTGTGCGTGTGTGTGTGTGTGTATCTGCACATGCATGCATGTGGAAGCTAGAGGACAGGCTCAGGTGGTGTTCCTTAGGCATCATCCACCTTATTTTGAGACAAGGTGTCTCTTTGTTCTGGTACTTGCCGTGTAGGCTAAGTTGGCTTGCCTTGAACGCCATGGACTTACCTATCTCCACCTGCCCTCCCCAGCAGGTGGATTACAAGCACCACCATATTTAAAAAAAAAATATGGATTTTGAGAAATTGAACTAAAGTCCGTATACTTTCAAGACAAGCACTTTAACTGACTGTACTATCTCCCTAGCTCGCTCTCTCCACTTTTATTCACCTGTAGTGCTTAAAGTATTAGTTAGAGCAGTAAGACAAGATAAAGGGATTTCATATTGAAAGTGGAGAAGTCAAATTAGTCCTATTTGCAGACGGTGTGATCCTTCACACAAGATACCCTAAAATTTTGCCTGAAAACACACTTTTTTTTTTGAGGTAGGGTCTCACTCTAGTTCAGGCTGACCTGGAATTCACTATGTAGTCTCAGGGTAGCCTCAAACTCACGGTGATCCTCCTACCTGTGCCTCCAGAGTGCTGGGATTAAAGGCATGTGTCACCACGCATGGCTTTACCTGAAAACATTTTTTACTGATAAACAATTTCAGCAAAATAGCAGTATATAAAATCAACATAAAAAATTAGTAGATCTTTTTTGCTCCAATATTGAACATGCTGAGAAAGACATAAGGAAAACAGTGCCATTCACAATAGCTTTAACAAATGAATAAAAGATCTAAGAATCATCTTATCTAAGGAAGTGAAAGACTTCTACAATGGACATCTTGAGGTGCTGAAAAAGAAATTGAATACCACAGTAGAAGATGGAAAGACACCCCATGTTCATGAGTTGGTAGAATTAGAATAGTAAAAGTGGTTATATTACGAAAAGTAATCTACAGATTCAGTATCATCTTCAGAAAATTTGTAATGACATTCTTCACAGAACTACCAAATCAGTCCTAAAATTCATATGGCAGCATAAAAGACCCAGATAGCCAAAGTAATCCTAAGCAAAAAGAGTAATACTGGAGGCATCACAATACTGGATCTCAAACTAGAAAGCCATTATAACAAAACCAGAATTGTTACTACACACAAAAAAAAATCACATAGGTAGGTGGAATAGAGTACCCAGAATTAAACTCACATAGCTATAGCCACTTAACTTCTGCAAAGAGGCCAAAAACATACACTGGAGAAAATTTAGCTTCTTCAACAAACAGTACTGGGAAAACTGGATAGCCACATGTGTAAGAATGGAATTACATCCATATTTCTCACCCTGTACAAAAATCAATTCAAAATGTATCAAAGACTTCAATATATAACATAAAACTCTGAAACTGCTATACGAAAGCATAGATGTACTCATAGGCACGGATTTTCTGAAAAAGACTCTAATAGCTCAGGAATTCACAAATGAGTTTGCATGAAATTAAAAATGCTTCTTCACAGCAGTATAAATAATTGAATGAAGAGACAGATGATGAAGATCTATAATTTATGTTAGATATTAAATTAAATGCTAAATACCAAGACTACCAAACAGCCCAATCAATAAATGGGCTAATGAAATGATCAGATATTTCTCAAATGAGGAAGTAAAAGTGGCCAATAAATATATGAAAAAATGTTTGACACAATCATCAGGAAAATGCAAACTAAAACATAAAAGATTTCATATCACCTGAGTAAGAATGGAAGTCATAAAGAAAGCCAGTGTGGTGAAGATATGGGCAAAAAGGAATCATCATGTATTTCTGGTGGGAATATAATGGAAATTGGTAGATAGGTCTTCAAAATCCTGCAATATCACTTCTGTGTATATATCCAAAGGATTCTAAGGCAACATACCACAGAGATAGTTGCATATCCATGTTTATTATAGCACTGCTCACGGTAGCCAGGTTATGGAATCAGCTTAGGAATCTATCAACAGATAAATGGATGAAGAAGATGTGATACATATTGGTATTTTTAATTTTTTTTATTTTTGAGAGACAGAGAAAGAGGCAGAGAGAGAGAGAGAGAGAGAGAGAGAGAGAATGGTCATGCCAGAGCCTTTCAGCCTCTGTCAATGAATTCCAGATGCATGCGCCCCCTTGTGTGCATTGCAACATTGCACACTTGTGTTACTGTGCATCTGGCTCTGTGGGACCTGGAGATTTGAACATGCGTTCTTAGGCCTCACAGGCAAGCACCTTAAATGCTAAGCCATCTTTCCAGCCATAAAGGACAATGTATCTTTGCTGTTTGCAGGAAAATGGATATAATGAGATTAGATATTAAATAATATAAACAACTCAGAAAGACAAATGTACCTTTGCTCTCATTTGGGATCATTCTCATGCATGCACGTGCGTGTACACCCACAACATGAAAGAAGAAGGGAGACTAGAGAATGGAGGAATACTAACTAGTAAGAAGGGAAAAGGGGGAGGAAAAGGAAGGGAGAGAAGATAGTGGGTGAATATGGTCTAAGTACATTTGAAAGATAATATTTTTATGAAATCCAGTTTATGTACAATGGATATAAACTAATGAAAAAGAGAAACACAGAAGCCCCAAAGAGCATTTACAGGACTCTGCAAGAATCTGGTAGAAGTATACATGGGTTCTGTGATATCTCAGAGAAATCCAAACTGGGACATTTAAGTTTCCTGGAAAATTGTTCAGAGGTGATATGATTTCTTCTCTGAGTGAGCCTTATGTTCAGTGGTTGGACTTTGTAGATTCAAAGGCTTGGTGTTATCTTATAGTATAGCCTACTGAATAAATGGCAAGTAATTCTTTAAGTTTGGGATATAAGGCAGAAGAATAGTATAATATGGGATTGGAGAAGCAAGAAAGGACCTGGTCTTCCAATAATGAGTCTTGTTCATACCTTAGGAACTGAAAGACATATTGCTGCTAAAGAATGTTAAGACTTGCAGAAAGGCTTTGTCTCAATAGACATCACATGACACACTTTGTAGTTTCCCCATTGTTTCACATATAACTGTCAATCAATAGATGGTAGCAGGATAGGAACAGTCATTAAACTGCACCATGCAGAATAAATGTTCTGCCTATTTATACTTATGTAGGCCAACAAAATTTACATTTAACTGGATTACTTTACCATACCTTAAAAAAATTTTTTTTTTGTTTATTTATTTGAGAGTGACAGACAGAGAGAAGGAGGCAGATAGATAGAATGGGCACACCAGAGCCTCTAGCCACAGCAAACGAACTCCAGATGCATGTGCCACTTTGTGCATATGGCTTACATGGGTCCTGGGGAATTGAGCCTTGAACCGGGGTCCTTAGGCTTCATAGGCAAGTGGTTAACTGCTAAGCCATTTCTCTAGCCCTACTTTACCATACCTTTTACAGTGCAATTTTAGTTTTCTCAGGGTAAAAGACTGGATTAAAAGCCACACAAGGAGAGGGAGTGTGGATCAGTGCCTAACCATGAAAAGGTTCTTGGGTTTCATCACTAGCACTAGGGAAAAAAAAAAAACAAAAACAAAAACAATAACTGGTCCCTCACAGCCTCCCTCCTGCTCACACAAAAACAAGCAAAAAGCAGTGTGGGAATTGAGGACTTCATTCAGCCCTAGGGTGTATTTTTCCATGTGACAGGCCACAGCAGACTGTTGGGCACTGACTTTTAAATCACAGCTGTAATATGTTAAATCAGAATTGTTGAATAATTTATAGATCCTAGCAGTTGAACAGATTATATTGAGAATAAATTGTAAACTTACGTTAATTTGGCTAATTAAGCTAATTTTATTGCATTAGGTATTTAAGTAAAAGGAGGTTGAATAAACAAAAGAGTTTAGAAAAGATTGGTAGAATATGTAATCAAGATTTGGTATGTTTGGAAAAAACGACGTTTTCTTTTATATTGATAACATAATAGAGTATTTAAAGTGAAAGGTATGTGGTATGTTTGGAGAATCTTGGCAATTAACTGGTTATAACACAGATTGGCAATCTCTAATCTAAAATCTGAAATGGTGTAAGTAAGATCTGAAACTTCTAAAGCATTGTATGACCACAAGTAGACAATTTTGTCCCAAGAAGCTGCCTCATATTATTTTTTCTTAAAATATTGCATCAATTTCCTGCCATGAATGTAGTATGTATTTGAAACATAAATGAATTTTGTACTTAAATTTGATTCTATTCTCAAGGTTTGCATTTTTATATACGAGTATTCCAACATCTGAAAAAAAGCTGAAATCTTTAATGCTTTTGTTCCCATTTTGGTTAAGAGATATTCAACATGTAATACCTGTTTGTATCTTAAATACTGGTTTGTAGCATTGATGATCCTTATATAGCTACACAAAATTCTAATAAATAGGGTATATGGACAAAATTACCTTGAAATTGAAGAAAATGTGTACTTTTCTATATTTCACTTTTAGACAGGCCTTAATTATTTTAAATGTGAATGCAGTGTATACTGTAAAATTAAATGTGTATTATATATAATTCTTTAATGAAATTTACTTCTCTATGCTGAGAGTTATAACACATAAAAAGAATAATCACTAATTTCTTCCTTTTGAGGTTGAAAGTCTCTCTAAACGATATGAAGAAATTTATCTTAAAAACAAAGATCTAGACGCAAGATTATTTTTGGATCATGATAAAACACTTCATATTGATCCTACAGACAGGTATTATACATGAGACATTTTTATTTATTGATATACTGATGCTACAGATGGCTATTGTACATGATGTATTTTTATTTATTAGCATAGACTGATATTGGTAAGATAAATTATATAGGATTTTATTCTTAGTGAACTTTAAATGTCATTTATAATAAGTTACTTTCAAATGCCTTTAAATAATAAAAATATAGTATTATAAGCATATGATTTAGTTTTTTTAAAAAAATTAATATTTATTTGCAATCAGAGAGAGTGTGTGAGAGAAGAGAGACAGAGAGAATGGGCATGCCAGGGCCTCTAGGTACTGCAAATGAACTCCAGAAGCATGTGCCACTTTGTGCATCTGGCTTATGTGGGTACTGGGGAATCGAACCTGGGTCCTTAGGCTTCACAGGCAAGTGCCTTAACCGCTAAGCCATCCCTTCAGCCTAGCATTTGGTTTATTAACAATATATATATTAACGCCTGTTAATATAATAATAATAAACTTGAGATGCTCTGTTTTAAAATTCTAAAAAGCTTGGTTTTTGAAACCAGGAAACATCTCTAATTAAAAGCAAAAAAAAGCCAGGCGAGGTGGTGCACACCTTTAATCCCAGCACTCAGGGGGTAGAGGTAAAGGTAGGGGAATTACTGTGAGTTCAGTGCCTCCCTGAGACAACATAGTGAACTCCAGGTCAGCCTGGATGAGAGTGAGACCCTACCTCGAAACACCAAAAAAAAAAAAAAAAAAAAAAGTGTTGGAGAGATGGCTTAAAGGTTAAGGCATTTGTCTGCGAAGCCTAAGGGCCCAGGTTCTATTCTCCAGTACCCACATAAGCCAAATGCACAAGGGGCCGTATGCATCTGGAGTTTGTTTGCAGTGGCTAGAGGCCCTCGTGAGCCCATTTCTCTCTAATACGTAAATAAATAAAATATTAAAAAAAATCCTAATGGGGCTGGAGAGATGGCTTAGCAGTTAACATGCTTGCTGGCAAATTCAAAGGACCCAGGTTCAATTCCCCAGTAACCATGTAAGCCAGATGCACTAGGTGGCACATGTGTCTGGAGTTCGTTTACAGTGGCTAGAGGCCCTGGCGTTCCCATTCTCTATCTGCCTCTTCCTCTCTCTCTCAAATAAAAAAAAAAATTAAAAAATACTTAGTGGTTGGTATACCTCTTTGTCATAAGCTTATTGGAAAGAGACCAATGTTTGTGAAAAAAACAATCATTGAAGCAGCAGTTGGCTAATTTATTTCCTGCCATGACTGTCACTGACTTCATGTTGGGTGATGCTATGAAGCAACAGGAACAATAATACTGATTTTTTTAACCCATAAACACAAATTGTTAATTTTCAGTATAAATTATTTTATTTGTCATTTAGTTTTGAAGCAAAGAGAACACCACAAAAAAGCAACTCTGATGAAGAGGCAAATGTGATTCCTCCACAAACTCCAGTTAGGTATGAATGTTAATAGTTGTAATTTCCAGTGTAATTGTTTACTCACAGTCCTTTGTAGTGCTTTGGGTTTGTTCATTTGTTTCTTATATATTTACACCCATGTAGAAAATGTGTATCAGATGCTCTTTTTGTTTTGGATATTTTGAGTTGCTTAAGTTACAGTTTTTAAGATCTAGTTCTGTTTATATGTAAGGAATATAACTTAAACTGTGCTTATGTTCCAGCTCAGCACAGAAGAGAAAAACGTATTACCCATTGACTTGTATGTAACCTTGAAGGATTAGAACTGGCTTCTGTCTTTGCTCATATTCACTTCCCACATCTAAATCTATTACCAAATCTTGTTAAGTAAATATACCATAAAATTATTTCTTGAGTCCATACATCTTCCATTTCTACTCATAGCACTCTTGTCCAAGATAACTTTTATTTCTTTCTTGATTTTTTTCTTCATAAACTGATCTTGTTACTTTGTCTCTCATACTGTTTGTTTCTTCCACTGATAATTATATTCTCCACAGAGCTGCAAGAATGATACTAAAATATAAATCTCATCGGATATGTTCACTCTTCCTGGTTTATACCCTCTGATTGAAGTACAGTGCAAATTTCTTAATAATCCCTACTTCTTATGACCTGACATCTGTGGCCTCTCCAACCTCATTTTCTTCTGGTCCGTCTGCCACTTAGTGATCTTCTGTCAGCTTAGTGGACTTTTTCTAAGCTCTTTTGTAGTTGAAACTTTCAAACTTTAATGCTTTCTGTATCCTGAAACCCTTTTCTTTCTATGAGATGCCAACTACCACTCTTTATATTCAACATTAATACTGTTCCTTTAAAAAGATGTATTTCTATAAACAAAAAATTAAAAGAAAAAAGGGCTGGAGAGATGGCTTAGCGGTTAAGCGCTTACCTGTGAAGCCTAAGGACCCCGGTTCAAGGCTTGATTCCCCAGGACTCACGTTAGCCAGATGCACAAGGGGGCGCACGCATCTGGAGTTCGTTTGCATTGGCTGGAAGCCCTGGCGCGCCCATTCTCTCTCTCTCTCTCCCCCCTCTCTCTGTTGCTTTCAAAGAAATAAATAAAAATAAACAAAAAATTACAAAAAGATGTATTTCTCTGAGTTTTTATTTTTCTTTTTCCATAGCATTTTCATTCTTTCATAGCTTACATCACACATATAGTTGTAAATTCATTTGTGTGGTATATGTTTTTCCACTAATACAATAGCCTTAAAATTCCCTTGTAAATGGAGCATGACTTTTTATGTTCACAATTTTAATAATTAAGGCCTACCATAATACTTGGTACACAGTAAGTAAATAGTAATGCATTTCATATATATGATTTTATATCAGCACATCGGAGGACTTATGGATAAGTTAATGAAATAATACAGATTTTATGACATGATGTCTAAACTGATTTTACAAGCATCTATTTTATAGGACAGGAATTTTGGGGGTTTAGGGAATGGGAAAAGCATTGAATATGATACAACATAATATGTCTGGGAAGTTTTTAGCTGCTTTATGTTAACTGTAAAGTGAAAGGATGAAACAGGACAAGCAGAGTTGATACTAGACACAAAACATTCATATGTCATGCTCCCAAGAACAGACTTCACCTAGTGCATGATCTGACTTGTGTTGTAAATGGGTGATAAGCAGGGGTCAGACTTGTTTGATAAAAATTTTTGTCTTTGTGGTATTAGTGATCAAACCCAGGGCCTTGATGTTCCAGGCCAGCACTCTACCATGGAGCTACAGATTTTACTTTTACAAGTTCACAAGTTAGTGGTTTGTGAGGGAATGGATGAAGCACAGAAGAATGTTAGAAACAGAACTGTCAGTCTTAGAATAACCTAAGGAATTTTTTCATTCTCTATGCTATACTTTTCTCATGGTGAGTGAAAATCTCTGCACTGACCTATTGGCATTCAGCTGAGAGACAGGGAAGATCTGAGTAGTGGTGCTGAAGTAGGAGCAGAAGCTTGATAAACATTTACAGTACTGTTTTGTAGCATTTATTCTGATGGTTTCTAGTAAACAACAGGATAGAAGGCTCTTATAGACCTGGGAATCATCAAGAGATATAAAAACCATAAAAGAAGATATGACTCCCTGAAATGAGGTTATATGTAGGCAAGAGTGGGTGGCAAAGGTTGTTAGATTTTTAGGATTACATAGAAGTTAGATTATAGAGGGTGAGAGAGTATGGCTTTAGAACCTAGGGGGTGAAGCCAAAATGAAAACTCCTTAGCATGAACTTGCTGATTATGATTTTTTTTCTAAAAGGTTTAAATGAAGTGTGATTCTTTCAAGCCACAACATGCTAAGAAATCTTCTTTTCTTTTTTTAAAGGTCTTATTTCAGAATACTTCCCAAGGATAAATGGTAGAAATTGTGTTAAAGGATTTGTTTAACTTGAGAGAGATGTATTTCTGTTTTTTAGACATTTTTTCTTCATTGTGTAATACTTTTTCCTACTTTTTTCTTCTAGGACTGTTATGAATACCATCCAACAATTAATGATGATTTTAAATTCAGCAAGTGATCAACCTTCAGAAAATCTGATTTCTTATTTCAATGTAAGCCATATATAAAATAGCATTTTGTAATATCTTGAAAATTGAAATTAGAAGTTAAAAGTTCTTAGTGTATTTTAAAATACTTATACAATTTATCCTTAACCTATTCATCCATCATGTAATTATTAAGTAGCTGTTTAAATTATTTTTAACAATATTTTTTATATTTATTTATTTGAGCGATATATAGAGAGAACGAAAGAGAGAGAAAGAATGAAAATGTATGGCCATGCCAAGTTCTCTTACCCACTGCATATGAACTCCAGATACATCAACCACTTTGTACGTTTGACATGGATACTGGGGAACTGAACCTGTCTATGACAGGATTTGCAAACAAGTGCCTTTAACTGCTGAGCCAGTCCTGTTATTAAATATTTTATTTACTTATTTTTTTTTAGGTAGGGTTTCCCTCTAGTCCAAGTATCTTATTTATTTGCTTTTTATTCTCCCAAATTAGATATTATTCATAGTATAGTTTCAGTTAGTACTGTTATGCTTAATTTTTCTTATGCTTACCTTTTTCTTGCAACTGAGACTTCACTTTTGAGATCCTTTTCTTCTTTCTTTCTGTCTTTCCTAACTTCTTTTATCTTTCTCTGTATTTCCTCTCTTGTTTCTTTCTCCTGCAGGTGGCAGTAAGCTCATCTTTGACCTTAAATTGCATAGGGAAAGCACCATTCTCAGTGGCCAAGAGTGCATCTAATCAACTGAGAATGGCCAATGGCCGGGGTGTTTGAAATACCTCATCCTGAGTCAATGGGAATCAACCCCTGGGATTGCTTATCTGCTTTTCACCCCTGAAAAACCAAGAGCTGTGACTTTCCAACAAGCTACATATTATACACAGCTGCATCCCTGCAACAGGACAATTAAACTGCCAGGCCATTCTCAGAAGCACTCTGTCTCATCTACCCCTTAACTGCATTTGAGGCTTGGGGAGGGGCCTGTGGGCTTGCTGAAGGGTAGCACTGCCGGTCTTTCTGTACCAGAGCTGTTTAGCTTAACTTTTTAGATAAGGCTTTTGCTTTCCCTACAGCCCCCCTCCCACCCCTGCCCCAGCAGAAAGCCACAGGCTGGAGCTCTATGGCTTAGCTTCTTTTCAGGTATACTGTCACTACCTTCGTGAATTTACAGGGCTCTCCTTTTTATCCCTTTGGGATAGAGTGCATTTTTTTCTCCTTCTGACTTCTCTTTCACCGTGTCACACCAAGACATCCTCTACTCTGCCACCTTACTTGGAGTCTATTCTCTATTATCTTTCTAATTTTTTTGTAATTTCTTTAATATTGATGTCAGTTTGGGGTGAAGGTACAAGGTTTAGTTTTGGGACTCTCTTTTTACATGAAAATGTCTTTATTTTTATTTTGTGATAGATGACTTAGTTGTAGCTTTAGTTCCAGTTTCACATTAACTTTCAGAAATTTGTGATGTTGCTTTACTGTTTTCAAGATGTTACTGTGTTTCTTAACTCCATTGTTGCTAAGTGAGAAGTCTTCTGTCACTTGAGCTGTTCCTTTTTAGCTAATTTATCTTTTCTTTCTGTCTTCTTTTAAGATCCTTTTCCTTTGAAGGTGATGTTAGTTGGATCCCTTGAGATTCCTGATATACCCTAAGTTTGATTTTTGAAAGCTCCTATTGTCCTTCCTCTCCTAAAAAGAGGGAGAAAGGGGAAAAAGACTGGCAACTGTAAATGCTCCTTCACTCCTTATTTAAGTTCAACTTAAATGAACTGAAATAGTTATCTACGAATATTATCTGCCAGGACAGGAGCTTTTGAAAAAACTGGTTTATTATTGTAATTGTATGCTTTTCTTCCCTAGCATGTATATATGATATATGTATATGCATGTTTATGTGTATGAGTGTGGTCTGCACATGCCCCCATGCACATGTGGAGTCAGAGAACAACTTTCAGGCATTGGTCCTTGCCTTCTATCTCATTTGAGTCACGTTCTCTTGATTTCGTTGTTGTTGACTATGGCATTCACCAGGCTAGCTAGACCACAGACTTCTGGGAAATTCTTCTCTCTGTCTCCTGTTGGGATTGTAGAAGCCTGCCACAACTTCTGGCTTTTAGATGGGTCTGGAGATCTGAACTTGGGTACTCCAGCTGGAGTAGCAAGTACCTTACTCATTGAGCCATCGCACTGGGCAATTATCTGCTTTTTATGGTTGTTAGCATTTAACTTAATAGCATAACATACTTGTGACCTGTCATATTCTGCTGTCATATCTTGCTGTGTTTTGTCCAGCAAAGTGATTTTTCTATCTTGTTTATAAGTATATTGTCCCCAGAATCATATTATTTGGCTAACTTGTATAAGGTTTTAATTCTGTAGGTCAAGAATATTTGTGAAATTTTTATCCCAATACCTAAAACTTTTCTCAAGGATAAAGATACAACTTAAGGAATGATAATCTGTTCTCACATTTCACTTTGAATACTTGTTCCAGTCTTTGGAGTATATGGGTGCTCTGTTTGTTTGTTTGTTTGTTTTTATTGACAGCTTCCATAATTATAGACAATCTATCAGGGTAATTCTCTCTCCCCACTTTCCCTTTGCAACATCAATCCTCCTTTATATCCCCTCCCCCTCTCAATCAGTCTCTTTTATTTTGATGTCACCATCTCTTCCTCCTATTATGATGGTCATGTAGGTAGTGTCAGATACTGCGAGATCATGGATGTTTAGGCCATTTTGTGTCCGGAAGAGTGCACTGTAAGCATTCCTACCCTTCATTTGGCTCTTGGATTCTTTCTGCCACCTCTTCTGCAGTGGACCCTGAGCCTTGGAAGGTGTGATAGAGATGTTTCAGTGTCTAGCACTCCTCTGTCATTTCATCTCAGCACTATGGTGCTTTTTGAGTCATTGCAAGGTCACCACAATCTGAAAAGAGAAGCTTCTTGTGGTGGTTTGATTCAGGTGTTCCCCATAAACTTAGGTGTTCTGAATGCTAGGTTCCCAGATGATAGAGATTTGGGAAATGATGCCTCCTGGAGGCAGATTATTGTTGGGGGCAGACTTACGGGTTTTATAGCCAGTTTCCCCTTGCCAGTGTATGGCACAGTCTCCTGTTGCTATTGTTCCCCTCATGTTGGCCAGGGTGTACACGCCCACCCTCTGCTCATGCCATCATTTTCCCCTGCAATCATGGAACGTCCCCTCAAGTCTGTAATCCAAAAATAAACCCTTTTTCTGCTCTTGGTTCTGCCAGCAGTGCGAACCTGACTGCAACTAGTAATGTTGGTACTGAGAGTGGAATCATTTGCTGCTAAGCACCTGACTGTGTGACTTTGGCCTTTTGGAGGTGATTTTCAAGAGAAGGGTGGAAGGATTTGAAACCTTGGCCTAAGAGATGCCTTGCAATGCTGTAAGTACAGCTTGATGGACTATTCTGGTCAGAGTTGAAATACCTGAATGTAGTAAGAACTATGGACTGTGACGTTTGGCTGATGAGGGTGAGAAAGAGCTTTGCTTGGACTGAGGTAGAAGCAGTTTGTGTGAGAGGCTTGCTGTTATACCCATGTCCTGAGAAGATGTGCAGGGTGGCCAAGTGTAGAAATGGACTGGTGTGTGAAGAAGGATATGGCACAGAAAAAAATGAAATCTTTGGGCCAAAACTGCTGCCTCTTCAGCTGTAATTGTATGAGAAATTATAACCTTTGATATTGGGGCAATAGTAAGAATGTAAACTCTTAAAGGGGCCCGAGTGCTCAAGGAGTGTCCTGTTATGCAAAGTCTGCTTAATTTCTCCCCCACCCTGGATTAACAAATTGGCACCCTACCTGGTATTGTGGAGTATAAGAAATGTAAGAAAGAGAGGGTCATTGAATTTCCAACATGGTCTTGAGTTCTGGAAACAGCCATGGGCAGTTTGGAACAGGTTTGCTGGATGCCTGCATGGAGACCCAATGGAGCTGTGAGGATGAACAGTGGATTGCAGTGGAGACCCATTGGAGATGCCGGGACCATGAGATGGCTGCTAAGGAAAGCTGCCTGCCCCAGATGAAGTCTTCCAGGACTGTGAGTAGCCTAGCTGGAGGGGCAGAATTGGAATTCCAGAGACTTGTTGCTGGTTAGCATTATTGAACTTGGAGACTTGTTACTGGCTAGAGTTACTGGGTTTGGGGGGGCATTTTTTGGTATTATGGCTCAGTTAAAAGACCCTGGATTACGGGGATGTTTGAACATCATTAGGATTGATAAAAAATATGGGGACTTTTAAAGTTAGACTGAATGCATTGCATATCACATGATGGGTGGTTATCAGTTTATGGGGGCCAGGGGTGGAATGTGGTGGTTTGATTCAGGTGTCCTCCATAAGCATAGGTGGTCTGAATGCTAGGTTTCCAGCTAATGGAGATTTGGGAATTAACACCTCCTGGAGGCAATGTATTGTTGGGGTCATGCTTGTGGGTATTATAGCCAGTTTCCCCTTGCCAGTGTGTGGCATGCTCTCCTTTTCCTATTGTCCATCTGAAGTTGGCCAGGAGTTGATGTTCACCCTCTGCTCATGCCATCGTTTTCCCTTGCCATTATCTAGCTTCCCTTCAAGTCTGTAAGACAAAATAAACCCTTTTTTCTCAAGCTTCTCTTGGTCAGGTGATTTCTGCTAGCACTGTTAACCTGACTGCAACACTTCTCTAACCAAAAGTGAGAGTAGCATTAATACATGGATGTGAACATTAAGAGAAGAGCTTAGTGGACATTACATCCTTAGGGCTCATTATTTCCCCCATCATAGGTTTTCAGTATCAGGCATGTATTCCTTCCCATGGAGTGGAACTCCAGTCCAATTAAAGAATGGTTGTTTTCCCCCATAACAGACATGCCACTATTGCACCCATTGGCTCATCTGGCCTGACTGGCCAAATTTAAGGCTTTCAGTGTCCAATGTTGTTTATCTCCACTGGTGATTTCTCTCTTTCCCATGGAACTGCATGAAGCATAGCTTTTTCCAGCTTTCTGTCAGCTGGTTTACTCAGAGGAGGTTTTCAGCTCAGCTCCAGCAAGAGTTCTCAGTGACCTTCTAGCCCAAATATGTGGAGGAGTCTTCAGCAATAGGATCTTACCATCTCTTCCTAGTGGGAAACCAAGAACCTTGGCAATGGCCTATAATGTTTTGGGAGCATTAGTGACCTCCCTGGCCAACAAACTCACTGGAAGGTATCCCATCTCTGGCTCTGAAAATTTTCTAGTAACAATCTATGGCTTCTGGGTGTGCCATTATCCAAAAAAGTACGTTTTCATATGACTTATTCATGCCCTCTTAGATTTTGATTAGCCCTCCCCCCACATTTTCTTTACTTAATCTTTTCTCCTGACCTCACTTAGACCTTTCCACCCCCATTCATCTGTTCTTCTACTTACATATACACAATACCATCCTTTTAAGACCCCTTCCCTCCTGCTCTATTCCCTTTATATCCCCTTTCTAGCTTACTGGCCTCTGCTACTAAGTTTTATTCCAGCTCACATAGAAGTCCAATTATTTGTAGCTAGGATCCACACATGAGAGAGAACATGTGGCATTTGGCATTCTGGGCCTGGGTTACCTCATGTTGCAGTCAGGTTTGCATTGCTGGCAGAAATCACCCGACGAAGAAAAACTTGTGGGGAAAAGTTTATTTTGGCTTACAGATCCAGGAGGGAAGCTCCATCCACGGGATAACAGTGGCATGGGCAGACAGTGAACATCAACCCCTGGCCAACATAAGGTGGACATCTGCAACAGGAGAGCATGCCACACACTGGCAAGGGGAAACTGGCTATAATATCCACAAGCACGCCCCCAACAATACATTGCCTCCAGGAGTCATTAATTCCCAAATCTCCATCATCTGGCAACCTAGCATTCAGAACAGCTAAGTTTATGGGGGACACCTGAATCAAGCTACCACATTCTTCCACTGGCCCCCATAAACTCATAATATTCATGACATAATATGCAATGCATTCAATCTGACTTTAAAAGTCTGCATAGTTTTATCAGTTACAATGATGTTCAAACATCCCTATAGTCCAAGATCTTTTAACTGAGTTATAATACCAAAAAATCCCCCCCAAAACCATAATGGCACAGAATAAACATTCACACTGCAAAAGATGGCATTGGACATAGCAAAACAATATTCTGCTAGTACGAAATTTCAACAGGGCAAACATCAAACTTTGTAGCTCCATGTCCATCAACTCTAGTCAGTAACAAGTCTCCCAGTTTGATAATTCTAACTAGCAACATGGCTCTGGAGTTCCAATTCCACCCCTTTAGCTAGGCTTCTCACAGTCCTGGAAAACTTCATCCGGGGCAAACCTCTCTCCTTAAGCAGCCATCTTGTGGTCCCAGCATCTCTACTCGGTCTTCACTGCAACCCTTGGTCGATCCTCATGGCTCCATCAGGTCTCTGTGCAGGCATCTAGCAAACCTGCTTCACACTGCCCATAACCATTTCCAGAACTCAAGACCATGTTGCAAATTTAATGACCCTCTCTTTCCTTCATTTCTCATACACCACAATCCCAGGTGGGGTGACAATATGTTAATCTAGGGGGGATTAAAGCAGACTTTGAAGAACAGGATACTACTTCAGCACTCAGGCCCCTTCAAAAGATTCTACATACTTCCTTTTTCCCCAGTGCTGGTCAGCTGGCCCAGTCTCAAGGTTGTAATCTCATAATTGCAGCTGAAAGGGTAGAAGTTTCAGCCCAAAGATTTCATTTCTGTGCCTTATCCCTCTGCTCACACCAGTCCATTTCTATACAGTGCAACCTTGCACAACTTCTCAGGAATGGGCATAACAACAAGCCTCTCACACAAACTGCTTCTAGCTCAGTCCAGGCAAAGCTCTTTCTCATCCTCACAAGCCAAACCTCACAGTCCATAGTTGTTACTGCATTCAGGTCTTTCAACTCTGACCAGAGTGGTCTATCAAGCTGTACTTATGGTACTGCATGGCATCTCTTAGGCCAAGGTTTCAAATCCTTCCACCTTCCTCTTGAAAATCAGCTCCCAAAGGCCAAAGCCATACAGTCAGGTGTCTAGCAGCAATCCCATTCCTCTGGTACCAACTTTACTGTTGCAGTCAGGTTTGCATTGCTTGTAGAAATCACCCAACTAAGAGTAGCTTGTGGGAAAAAGGGTTTATTTTGGCTTACAGACTCAAGAAGAAGCTCTATCATGGCAGGGAAAAAAATGGTATGCGCAGAGGATGGACATCACCCCCTGGGCAAAATAAGATGAACAACAACAGGAGAGTGTACCACACACTGGCATGGGGCAACTGGCTATAAAACCCACCATAAGCCCACCCCTTGGAGACAACAATACATTGTCTCCAAGAGGCTTTAATTCCCAAATTTCCTTCAGCTGGGAACCTAGCAGTCAGAACACCTAATTTTATGGGGGAGACCTGAATCAAACCACCATACCTCACTAAGTATAATCCTTTCCAGATCCATCCATTTTCCTGCAAATTTCATAATTTTATTTTTCTTTATCACTGAGTAGACCTCTATTGTATAAATGTACCACATCTTCATTATCAGTTGAGGGACATCTAGGCTGGTTCCATTTCCTAGCTATTATGAATAGAGTAGCAATAAATATGGTTGAGCAAGTATCTCTAAGGTAGTAAGTCGAATCTTATAGCTGGGTCATATGGTAAATCTAATTTTAGCTACCTCAGGAACCTCCACACTGATTTCCACAGTGGGTGGACCAGATTGCATTCACAGTGACAGTGTAGAAGGGGTCCTCTTTATCTGCATCCTCACCAATACTTATTGTCATTTGTTTTCAAGATGGTAGCCATTCTTACAGGAGTGAGATGGAATCTCAAAGTAGTTTTAATATGCATTTCGCTGATGGCTAAGGATGTAGAACATTTTTTTTTAGATGTTTATATGCGATCTGTATTTCTTCTTTTGGGAACTCTCTATTTAGTTCCATAGCCCATTTTTAATTGGGTTGTTTGATTTCTTATTATTTAGTTTTTTGAGTTCTTTGTATATCCTGGATATTAATCCTCTGTCAGATGTATAGCTGGCAAAGATTTTCTCCTATTCTGTACGTTGCCTCTTTGTTCTATTCAAGTTGTCCTTTGCTATACAAAAGCTTTGTAATTTCATGATGTCCCAGTGGTTGATCAGTGTTTTATTTTCTGAGCAAATCTTACCAAAAGCAATCTACACATTTAATGCAATCCCCATCAAAATTCCAATGGTATTCTTCATTTAATTAGAAAAAACAATCCTTAAATTCTTTTGGAAGGACAAAATACTTCGAATATTTAAAAGAATTTTGAGCAACAAAAATAAGGATGATGGTATCACCATGCCTGATTTTAACCTGTATTACAGAACCATAGTAACAAAAGCAGCATGTTACTGGCACAAAAACAGACACATAGACCAATGGAACAGAATAGAGGATCCAGATGTAAGTCTGGATAGCTACAGCCACCTGATCTTTGACAAAAATGCCAAAAATACTCATTGGAGAAAAGACAGCCTCTTCAACAAATGGTGCTGGGAAAGCTGAATATGTACCTGATCTATAGAAGGATGAAAATAGATTCATATCTCTCACCATGTACAAGATTAAGTCCAAATGGATCAAAGACCTTAATATCAGACCTGAAACTCTGAAACTTCTGGAGGTTAAAGCAGGGGGGACCCTTTAACATACTGATATAGGCAAAGACTTTCTGAATATAACCCTAGTTGCTCAGGAAATAAAACCACTGTTTTGAATTACTTTTGTTAGACAGGAAATTCTTCCTCAAAGATAATTTTTCTTGGGCTGGATGGATGGCTTAGTGGTTAAGGCATTTGCCTGCAAAGCCAAAGGACCCAGGTTTGATTCCCCAGGACCCATGTTAGCCAGATGCACAAGAGGGCGCACACGTCTGGAGTTCGTTTGCAGTGGCTGGAGGCCCTGGTGCACCCATTCTCTCTCTCTCTCTGTCTCTCTTTCTCTGTTAAATAAATAAATAATAAAATATTTTAAAAAGAAAAAAAAGATAATTTTTCTTTATTCTATTTATATATTTTATTTTTATTATTTTATTATGCATTTGTGTATTTTATATGTTTTATTTATTTATTTTATGGGGAGAGAGAGAGAATGGGTATGCTAGGGCCTGTAGCCACTGCAAACAAACTCCAGACGCATGCATTCTCTTGTACATCTGGCTTATGAGGGACCTGGGGGAATCGAACTGGGTCCTTAGGCTTTGCAGGCAAATGCCTTAACCGCTAAGCCATCTCTTCAGCCCTCAAAGAAATGTTTGAAGCTCAACTTAAAGGCTGAGTTTTTTTCCAAATTTTTTTATTAATAACTTCCATGATTATAAAAAAAATATCCCATGGTAGTACCCTCCCTCCCCCCACTTTCCCCTTTGAAACTTCATTCTTCCCATCTCAATCAGTCTCTCTTTTATTTTGATGTCATGATCTTTTCCTCCAATTATGATAGTCCTGTGTAGGTAGTGTCAGGTAAAGGCTAAGTTTTAATGAAGATTCAAGCTTACCTGCATGTTTATGTAGATGATAGTTTGCCTACAAGTGAACATGTCTCTAAGGTCATTGCATTTTCCCTGTGTGTTCCATTTTGTTTTTTCTTTTCTGTTTTTTTTTTTTTCTATCACTCTTGCATGCACATTCAATAAAATTACATTGTTTGTTTATTTTCTGTAGTTGTGATTACCTAGCTGTAGTGGAAAGTTTTCCTTTTTTTTTTCCAAAAATAATAAAATTGTTTAGTATAAAAGAGAAAATTTAATTCTGATTAAATAGGGTTCTCAATACTTATTTTTATTTACATTTTCTAAGAACTGCACAGTGAATCCAGAAGAAAATATACTAAAAAGAGTTAAAGATGTTGGATACATCTTTAAAGAGAACTTTGCAAAAGCTGTGGGACAAGGATGTGCTGAAATTGGATCACAGGTAACTGGAGTTCACTTTTATTAGTGCCACCACATTGGAAGTTTTAATGTAAGCTTCTATCAAGGTTGTATAAATACTGTTTTAGTCTTTGTTCAATATTATAAAATAATGAGAGATAGTATATCCCTGGTTTCTGCGTGTGCTTCTACTTATGGGAAGTTTTAGGCAAAAACACTCCTCATTCCATTACATACAATATATATGTATATGCCAGTTATAGAAATTTTAGAAAATACAGGTAAATAAAATGTCTGATACTAAATTTTTTAAACTTTATTTATATGTGTATGTGAGAGAGGGGCAGATAGAGAATGTGTGTGCCAGGGCCTCTAGCCACTGCAAACAAACTCCAAATGCATGCACTGCCTTGTGTATCTAGCTTCACATGGGTACTGGGGAATTGAACCCCAGTTGTTAGGCTTTGCAGGCAAGTGCCTTAACTGCTGAGCCATCTCTCCAGCCCAAAGGAGGTTTTTGTTTTGTTTTGTTTTCAAGTTAGGGTCTCGCTCTAGCCCAGGCTTATCTGGAACTCACTCAGTAATCTCAGGCTGGCCTCGAACTCACAGTGCTTCTCCTATCTCTGCCTCCTGAGTGGTGGGATTAACGCTGTGTGCCACCATGCCTGGCAAATTTGTTGTGTATCTGGTTTAACTTATCAGTGTGTGAATATTCTTGCATACATATAGTTACATGAATGGAGCTTTGCTGCAAATGCCATTTGTCAGTGTCATTACTGAGTAATATTATTGCAGAAAATGTAAAACTAATACATTGGGTAAGACTATGGACTCTTAAGTTACTTCCTGGGTTTGAATATAGTTCTACTGTTTATAAGCTATGAGGTCTTGAACATGCTGTTTAACTTCCTTAAAACTCAGCTTTAAAATTTTGCCTGATTTCTTGTGTGACATTAGGGTAATATAAGATAATAAAAAGTAAGTTTAAAAATTGAAACTATGCATGTTTATTCCAAGTATTCCAGCATAGTGAGGTTGTATTTTGATGTTATCAGTGTTTAAACAGCTATTCTTGAAATTATTGTAGTTTGTATATAACATTGTGCTCTTGATTTGGATTAAATGAACATTTTGTGTGTGTGTGTGTGTGTGTGTGTGTGTGTGTGTGTGTAATGTAACTCAAAAGTCTTGGTTATTTTTTTTCCAACAGGTAGAAATTTGGTTAAAGTATTTGCTTGTGTCAGCTTTGTCTATTTTTGCCGGTGCCTGTTTTACTAAATTTTATGAACAGAGAATATTTTCTTAGTTCTAGACAGCCATTTTGCAAATAAATGTTCTACATTACCAGAAGTATTGTTCTAGACATGCAGCATGCGTAAATGGTACTGGGCACAAACCTCTTCTTGAATGATGTAGGCTGAAATGGAAGAGTGGAAAATCGGTTATTAGACTTACTACTGTTGATAATTTATTGGGAATGTTGGCAATCAGTTTGCATTTTAGCCTTACACTTTAAGAAAACTAGGAATTGTGATCTCTTGGTAGCCATGTTTCTAAAAAGCATCAGAAGTGTGTCCTGAGCAAAGACTTTCAGTAAGATTTTTACTTTCTAAAATAATAAGCTATTCTTTTTTTTCTTTGTTGTAGCGATACAAACTTGGAGTTCGATTGTATTACCGAGTGATGGAATCCATGCTTAAATCGGTAAGTTGAAGGGAATATATGAGAAAGAAAACTCAGTGCTTTGCAAACACTGTTTAATTCACACTTTAAATAATTATCTGTTTCAGGAAGAAGAGCGATTATCCATTCAAAATTTTAGGTAAATTTTTTAGTTTTAGTAAAAAAAAATTACTTTGAAAAATCAATTACCTTGAAATCATTTGTTTCTTTTTTCCCCCCTTAGCAAACTCCTGAATGACAACATCTTTCATATGTCTTTATTGGCATGTGCTCTTGAAGTTGTAATGGCTACATATAGCAGTAAGTTAAATTTTAATAAATAAACATTTTATTTTGAAGTGAAAAATGAATCGTGAGGTGTGTTGTGGTTTTGTTTTTGAGGTTGTGTGTTAAGGGGAAAAATGGCATATTTGTTGTCACAGCTGTTTAAGTGGCTTATCATCTGAATCATTTCAGGTCATCTGGGGGATGGAATTTTACTAGGCTCTACTCTTAACATACTGATTCAGGAAAGGTAGCTATTGAAACCTTTCCAGAAATCTGTGAGATTGTAAAATGCCAACCTTCATAGGGAAACACTGGTGAGATATCACCTCTGTGGTGATGAAGGGCAGGAACCCACCAGAAATGGAATGTTTTCTTAATTGGTGTCTGCTTTTATAAGAACTGCCAAAATTTAATGATTACTGGAAAAAAAAAGGTTGACATTTCATGCCCAGAGGTATTCACTGTCTCCAAAAATAACTGCTGCTCTCACAAGGCATAAACTACAATCCCATAAGGAATACCTGCAACCCCATTGAGGAGAGTCCCAGTGGAATGGGGTCAGGGACAAGGGGAAATAGTATACCAACATATGATGTATCCATATGAAATATGTTGTTAATAATAATAAAAGAACAAAGGCCAATAAAGTATTTAATGTAATTTAAAATGTGTATTCTTTTTCAAATAATATTGCAAATGTTAAAAATAAGTTTTGCAGGGCTGGGAGATAATTTAGTTGATAAAGTGCAAAGATGAGGACCTGAATTTGATCCACAGTACTAATATAAAAATAATGCTGGGTCTGTAACCCCAGCATTAGGGTGGCAGAAACAGGAGGATCCAAGAGGTTCACTGTCTAGCCATTGTAGCCTGTTGGGTGAGCTCTAGGCCAATGAGAGACTGTCTCTCATAAAAAAAGTGGACATTGTTCCTGAGTATGATACCCAAGGTTATCCTCTGCCCTCCACATATACCCACACATACATTTTAAAAAGTTTTGCTAACAGGATCAAAAGAGGAGCATAGCTAGGCACGTTGGCTCACACCTGTAATTCCAGCACTCAGGAGGCCAACTGTGCTACAGAGTGAGTTCCAGGTTAGCCTAGGCTAGAGTGAAGCCCTGCCTCAAACAAACAAACAAACAAACAAACAAAAAAAACTACACTTGTGTAAGGATATAGCTACATTTAAAAAAAAGAAGAGCCAGGCATGGTGGTGCACACCTTTAATCCTAGCACTCGGGAGGCAGAGGTAGGTGGATTGCTGTGAATTCAAGGCCACCCTGAGACTACATAGTGAATTCCAGGTTAGCCTGAGCTCAAAACGAGACCTTACCTCAAACAAACAAACAAACAAAAAAAGAGTAATAAACACATACAGAAAATTGAAACCTCATAAAAAGCTTCATAAATTTTTAAGAGATACAATTTTCTAACTGATTGAATTAGAGTTTTTTTTTTTCTCTTTTGGTGGTGGTGTGAATTGGATCAATGTGCCATATCACTGATGTATATCCCTAGCCCTTGTGCTTTTGTATGTGTGACTGGGGAATTAAACCTGGCTAGTAGGCTTTGCAAGCAATCACCTTTAACTGAAAAACCATCTCCTCAGACCCCTGTGTTTTTATTTTTGTTGTTTATTTATTTATTTGAGAGCAACACACACACACATACACACACACACAGAGAGAGAGAGAGGCAGAGAGAGAGAAAGAAAGAGAGAGAGAATGGGTGCATCAGGGCCTCCAGCCACCACAAATGAACTCCAGATGCATGCTCCACCTTGTGTATCTGGCTTATGTGGGTACTGGGGAATAGAGCCTTGAACTGGGATCTTTAGGCTTCACAAGCAAGCACTTAACCACTAAGCTATCTCTTTAGACCTGTGTTTTTATTTTTGAGACAGGATCTCACTTAGTTGCCCAGGTTGGCCTTGAACTCACTCTGTAACATAGTAGTTCTTGAATTTATAGTTCTCCTTGCCTTAGCTTCCTACATATCAAGGATTACAGTCTGAATCATCAAACCTGGCTAAATGAGCCCAATTTTAAAAGCGTCTTTCTTTCTCCTCTAAGAATGAATGTTGGTTAATCCCAGCACTTGGGAGGCAGAGGTAGGAGGATCACTGTGAGTTCAAGGCCACCCTGAGGTTACATAGTAAATTCCAGGTCAGCCTGAGCTAGAGTGAAAAAAACAGATATGATAATAAATTGGTGGCAAGATATTAACCTGATCTCGATATCAGTGCACAGTATTTTTCTCTGCAGATTTGATTTAAAAAAAATCTATGATCTCTCTCTCTACGGAAAACATGCACCTATGCTTATATTTTAGAAGCCTATATCTTGAGAGTCTCCCTGTTTCCTGAGTTCAGAATAAAAGTTTTCTTTAAGTAAAAATTGTTTACTCTTTCTGCTATATTTCAATTCGTCACTTGATTAGATCTTCCAAATAAAACTCTTAGTAGTTCTTAGCATTTAATATGTGTACATTTTTTCTTTTATTTGTAGGAAATATGTCTCAGAATCTGGATTCTGGAACAGATTTGTCCTTCCCGTGGATTCTGAATGTACTTCAATTAAAAGCCTTTGATTTTTACAAAGTGATTGAAAGTTTTATCAAAGCAGAAGCTAATTTGACAAGAGAAATGATAAAACATTTAGAACGATGTGAACACCGAATCATGGAATCCCTTGCATGGCTGTCAGTAAGTAGCTAAAGTAAAGATATTCATATGCATATGGCTAATATAGTAGTAATAAGTTATTTCTTAACGTCTACCTTACGAGCAAACATGCAGTTTAATGAATAGTGCTATTTCAGTGTATTGCCTAAGAATTAAGTGAAATTAGTATGGGCTTTGAGACCACCCAGAATATTTGTTTAGGAACAACTTTCAATAAAACATGATACTTCAAAGTAAAGTAGAAATCATTATAGTACTTGGGTAGTTTATTTAAAATTCGGGTCTTATTTTTAACAATGTAAATGTATGCTCTTGAATTTCAACGAAATTCAAAATTTGAGATTATGCTATTTACATGATTTGAATGTACATTTTCATGTTCAATTTAAGCATAATACATTGTCCAGTTCTTGGCATTGTTGCAAAGGTGTCCACACTTAACACTGAGACATGACATTGTCATTTACAAATATGTTGGGCCACATTCATAGTTATCCTGTGATGCATGCAGTCTGCTGGCCACAGGTTGGACATGTTTTGAAAGCCTTATAATAGTATAAACTGTATTCTCTAGGTATTTTATCTATTGCATATAAACTATTATTTTAATAGAAGCAACATTTCCAATATAGTAATTATAAAAAATATTTACCTTAAGTTCTGTTATGTTTTTCAAATCTGCACTGCTAGATAGTACTTGGTAAATCATCAGAAGTTTAGATTTTAGATTAATAGTTTAAACTGTTGTAAGCTAAGCATATGCAAATTTGAGCCTCAATGTGGCTTTCAAAGTGTTTATATAAGTTTTAGAACGTTTTAGGTTTAAAACTTTTAGATTGGGGATGTTCAGTCAGTAAAGTTTATGCAAATATTCTGAAATTTGAATAAGCTCAACTCTGAAGTACTTCTTGTTCAGACATTAAAAGTAAAATACTTAATCTGTATATAAACTATGTAATGGTTAAGAGGTAACCTGTATTTCTTAATGTTTTCTTATACTGTCTGTCAGAGAGGTCGTAGACAAGAGAAGTAGAGAAAATTAATAAGAAAATGCTACATTACAATTGTTTAATTTGATAAATACATATAGGATAATTTTCCTCTTATAAAGAATGGTTAGAAGAAAGTTTTCAGAATTTAGGGAATCAAATGAAAGTTGCAAAAATAATAGGTGTATAATGCAAAAGATGTATACTTTTCATAGGCTTGTGGTCTTTTCTTCACAAATTGAAATGAGAACATTACTGTGTCATCTTCTGAAAGAAACTATTCTTATTGTATAGGTAGTTATTTCTATCAGCACATATTTCCTGAATATCTGCAGGGTGCTCTTCATTGGCATAGACATTGTAAGGATACAAAAAAGATAGAGTCTAACAACTATTTAGGAAGTAATAGAAATTTATTATTTCAAAAATTGCTTTTGCTCAAGCCTCCTTAGCTCAAGTACTAGCACTCAGGGACTCTAAGCAATGTTTCTTTATTTTTGAAAAGTTTTGAAAAAAAAGAAACATGTGCCAAAGTTTGAAAAAGAGTATAATTTATTTATGATAAGATTATGTGCAAAATACAATCTCTGAATATAAATTTTAAGTGTAATATCTCTAGCAGATAAACTTTTATTTATTATATATTGTTAATGTCTGAGTTTTTATTACGTTTTAAAGTATAAAATTACAAGAATGGTAGTGAGTAATTGTGAAGAAAAGTTATGCCACATAAACATGAGACTGGAGGATATGACTGCTATATTTGAGTTTTCACAACCTTTTGTTTTTTTGATCTAAGACTTTATTGTAATGGGGAGCAGGAGAAGGGAACAGAAAGACAGAGAGAAGACCAAGAGAAGGGAGTGAGTATACCACACACACACACACACACATAGAGAGAGAGAGAGAGAGAAGAGGAGAGAAGGAAAGGGGGCTTGCATGTACTTGAGAAGCAGAGGATCCAGAAAAAAGGACAAGCCTTCACAGACGTTTTATTTTTTAAAAATAGTTTGTGTGTTTGTTTACGAAAGAGAAAGAAAGAGACAGACACAGAGAGAGAATAATTATGCCAGGGCCTCCTGCCTCTGCAAACAAACTCCAGATGTGTGCACCACTTTGTACATCTGGCTTTACGTGGGTACTGGGGAATCAATCCCTAGTAGTGAGGCTTTGCAAACAAGTGCCTTTAACTGTTAAACCATCTCTTCAGCCCTTTATAGACTTAAAAAAAATTTACTCAGGACAGTGTATATTCCAAGTGATAGTTTGATAAACTTTTCATAAATTAAGCGCGTACTGTCAGTATCTAGATGGAGACCCATAGCAAGATTTCATGGACTTTTGATTCTATGTCATAATAAAAGCGCTGTAACTTAATATCTACTGTGTTGTTGACTAAGGATACATCAAATGAGATCCTACTTATTTATATTCCTTCACACACACTAAACACCTTTTAGGGGATACTTGAGATTGAACTCAGAGCCTTTCACATACTAGGCAAGCAGTATACCATTCACTTCCACCCTGTCTTCCATAATTTAATGACAGGAGGAATATCACTGTATTTTTTAATGGTCTTGTTGGAGAAGGGGTTTACCATTTTTCCTTGACGTTCTTGAGAAACAGTAACTTAAAGCAAGAACATACTTTCTGTTTCTTCATCTAAAGGAGACTAGCAAGCAATACAAGAATTCAGTGCTGGGATGATATATTGGAAAACCTAGTAATCTCTCATTCTCTGGAAATTTAAGAGATTGAGATAATTTCAAATGCACTGTGTCATCTAAAGGTTACATTAAATGACTTCCAGGTGTTTGGGACTATTAAATCTGTTAAGCAGTTCATAGTATTAGACAAGGGGATAAAATGAGATCTGGATATTTTAGTTTCAATATTTTACAAATTTATCAGATTCTTTAAAGTAAAACTTTATAAACCAAGGTACATTAGGTACTTTACTCTCTAAATGCTCTCTCTTTCTTGGGCTACTGTGGATTTCTTACTGACCTCCCTTCTGCTACCTTGAAACCTGTTCTCTCCCAGTAGAGAAAATTTCTTATAAGGCAGATCTTATAATTCATAAGACTTTCTTTGAGGGTCATATTCATCTGGTGATGATAGAAGAAGACTGTACCATATGATTTACTAAAAAAAATAAGATAAACTTGCTTTGTGCAATGTATAGGAAACAACATCCTGAAATCATTGCATAGGCAGATTAAACAGACTGAAACAGAAGTGGGGAGGAAAGCTATGAACCCTTGAGTGAAAGAGGTTGTTAATCTGGTTCAAGGCCAGTAGATATGGGGAAGGACTGTGTGTGTTTAAAGGGTATTAGTGGAGAAAAGCATAGATGTTTGAACAAGAAACCTTGATCACTGAAGAAAGTGGGAGATCTTTTAAAGCAAGGGAAAGTGTGAAAGTGTCCCCAAATTCCATAGATCTATATTGCTGACTGAAATCTCAGTTATTGTTGTATGTAACAGACTCAGAGCAGCTTATTTAAAGACTGGATTTACTGCTCAGTAAATGGTGTGTGTAGTTTGAGTTCCTCAAAGATATTGCCTGTGAAACAAATAAACAGTGCTTATTAGGGAAGACTAACAGAATCCAGAATATTTATAATACAACATGATGTCAAAGTTATGATTCTAACATCACCCAGAGTGGTCAGAGGAATCAAGTGAATGTGTTTCCCATGCTTTAAGTCAACTCTTGGGTGGCTCAAAGGCTTTGTTTTAGAAGTGGGTCCCTACTTTTTGCTGTTGTCAGCAGTTCAAGGTATAGACTCTTAATTTCCTGGTGATGTCTGAAGCCACTTCAGGGAATCCACAAATTTAAAGCTATTTTTAGGCTACTGTTAAAATATGGTTTTACTTTTTTGTCTCAGTCTTTTGATATTTAAACACACAATGTTTTAAACTCTTGACACCTTTACATGAGTTAAAGCAAACTTGTAATTGTATCCCCCACTACTACATATGTTCAACTAAAAACAAAATGTGTTTTATTTAAGCAAATCCATGCTGAATTTAAAAATATTAAATTTTAAAATTTCCACCCTTGAGAGTATGTTTTGTAAAATTCAGTATAATGAAATCGCAGTATGTGCAAAGGTATATACCAAAGTGTGATGGTTGCATTGAGGACACATATTTACATCATTGGGTGAGCTATAAACTGAACTAATTACTGTTTTAATGAAACACATGCTTTATTTGTAAGGTGCATAAACAATTGTATTTATTAAGCTTGAGTATTTGGTAGACTTTTTTTTGAAGGTAAACAAAGAGAACATGTCAATACAAGGAAAACAACTGGCAAAAAAAAAAGGTTGTCAGTGACAAATTATGTGTGTTCAAATGAAAATTAGAATTATGGCTAACTTTAAAATACTATTCTGATGAAAAAAAGTAATGGTATCAGTGAATATGATTTTTCTGTTGTATGAAAGTATTTGTCAACATTTGGAAGATCAATATAATTCAGTGAATCAGTAGTCCCAAATAAAAATATATCATGTTATAAAATTGTGCATGGGAAAGAAAGCTATTCAGAGTTCAAGAGAGACTAGCAGATTTTAAGTTCTTCAAATATGAAGAGTTTATTTCTGTTCATTGATACAGTTTCTGATTCTCCACTGTAGTTCATCTTTAAGAAGATGCCATTTGTTGAGTTTTGGTATAGTATCAAAGAATATCCATAGTTCCTTTTAAAGACTAGTAACACATTTTTTTTCTCCCCAAGGCCACATTTTCTTTGTATATATCAACCAAGACAGCATATTACAAGGAAGTAAATTTACAAGCAGGTCAGTTCTTTTAAACCAGATATTAAAGACATTACCAGAATTAGGGATGGGGGATATAGCCCATTCAGTAAAGCTCTTATGCAAGAATTAAGACCTGAGTTCAGATCCCCAGCATCCATGTAAAATGCTGGGCATGGTGGTAGTGGTAGTGCCTATAATCTGAGCTCTGGGTAAACAGAAACAGGGGGATCTATGGGTTTGTTGGCTGTGTTGTCTAGCAAAATTGGTGAGTTTTGGGTTCAGGTACAGACCCTGCCTCAAAAAATAAAGTGGAGAATGATAGAGGATCTCTGGACCTCATTTGCATACATGTGCATGTGCACCTGCTCATTTACACGTACATGCATTTGAACACACATAGAAATAAGAATACCACACAACCAAATAACATTAATGAAGTTATAAAACAGGGACTTGGAGATGGCTTAGTTTGTACTGTACATGCCATGCCAGCATGGACCTGAGTTTGTACCCCTAGCACCCACCAAACAAAACTGAGCATGGTAGCATGTGCCCACAATCCCAGCTCTTGGAAGGAAGAGACAAGAGGAACCTTCAGGACTTGATGGCTAGCTTATCGAGTTGAGTTGATGGGCTCTGCAAGGAATGTTGAAGAAAAAGACAATGGACTCGAACTGCAACAGAAAGAAACCATTTATTACAAGTAGAATAACCAGTGAGGGACAGAGACCTCTGTATGGGTTAGAGGCTCTCTGCATCTCACCAGAGCTGAAGTGAAGCTTATAAACATGCAGATCAAAGGATCAGGTGTTTGTCTAGGAGCTGTTTTCGACAAGTGATTTGGGGAGTATGGTTTCTGAGGTTGGAATGCCCCAGATGTGGTTAGGGGTTGTTTGTGGGTTTGGGTATGGGTTGATTATTTCTCTGTGATTTATGGGTGGCTTAAGTCAACGTTAGTTCATGGGTCTTGAACTCAAGGAGACCTTGTTTTTCTTTTGGGTCTAGAGGAGGCCTTCAAGCTCTAAGTTCAGTGAGTGAATAAAACTTTTTGTGTTCTCAGTAATTTTAAGAATCTAAACAGTGCTGTATTAGTTACTGCTCTTGTTTTTTTACAACATACCAAACAATAAACAACTTGAGGAAGGGTTTATTTTGGCATGCAGTTTGAGGGGATATAGTCCATTGTGGCAATTGAAGGCATGGTAGAAGGAGTATGAGGTGACTAGTTACATTGTATGAATAGGAAGTGGGGCCAGGCTATACCTCTACAAAGCCCATCCCAAGTAACCCACTTCCTTTAGCAGGCATCCACTTCCTAATGATTCCACAACCTTTCCTAATAGTTCTACCAGATGGGAACCAAGTGTTCAAGGACATTTCACATTCAAACTGTAATACTCCACTGCTGACTCCACTAGGCTCACAGCCATCTCAAAATGCAAAATATGTTGATTGCAACTTTAAAAGTCCCCATAGCCTTTAATAGTCCCAGCATGGTTCAAAACTCTTCTAACGTTCAAGGCAGACTCTTTATTGTGAACCCCTGTACAATAAACCAAGTTACATACTACTGGTATAAAAGGACACAGAATAAACATTCCCATTCCAAAAGGGAGGAAGGAGACAAAGTAAGAATGAAGCCCAACAGAGCAAATACCAAATTCTGCAGTTCCATATCCTGCATCATGGCCTTGTGATGGAGTCATCCAGGATCCAGCACATTTAGGTTGCATGGTCCCAATAGCTCTGTTCCCTGCAGCACACAAAGCCTTTCTCATGGGACTGACTCTGTGTCATGCATGCAACTTTCCTTGGCTGACATCCCATAGTATTGGCATCTCCAACGTCCTGAGATCTCTGTGGCAACTTAATCTTTACCTTCACAGCCTTACACAGTCACCTATCAGGGCCTCCTTGCAGGGACTTTGACCCTGCCATACATTTCTGGGTTTTGTAGGGTTTTTTGTTTGTTTGTTTTTGCAGTCTTGGCACAGCCTCCATGACTCCCTGACTTTCATTTTTCATGCCTGAACAATCACCATCTGCCAAGTTCTGCCATCAGCTTAAGCTATAGTCCATCTCTCTTCTATTAGACCTGTACTGGCATTTAGATACTTTGGTGGCTGAATCTGAGCAAATTTACCAAAGCAGTTCTTTCCAAGCAGGCTACCCCTTCAGCTGCATTCTCATTCAAAAATGTAAACATCTTTGTATTGATTACCTCCCTTGTTGCTGTGAAGCAACTGAAGAGATGAAGGGTTTGTTCTGGCTAATACTTTAAGAAGGTATGGTTCATCATGGTGGGGAAAGCATGGCAGCAGGGGTGTGAGGCTACTGAACACAATGAATCCATTGTCAGGAAGCAGAGAGCAGACAGGAAGTGGGGCCAAATTATAAAAACTTCAAAGCCTTGGCTGGGAAGATGACTCATTGGGTAAAGTTGTTGCTGTGCAAAAATGAGGACTTGAATTCAGCTTCCCAGTCATCATGTAAAAGGCAGACATAACAGTATGCCTGTATTCCCAGCATTGGGGAGGCAGAGACAGGAGAATCCCTAGGGCTGACTGAATCAATGAGCTCAAGGTTCAGAATGAGATCTTGTGTTAAAAAATAAGGAAGGTACCCAACATCAACCTCTGACCTCCACATGCATGCACATAAGTACATGCACATCAACACATGTTTTTACCTACATACATACAAGCAAATATGTGCATACCACACACACATACATGCTCAAAAAAGGGGGGCTGGGCACATGGCTCATTGGGTAAAGTGCTTGCTGTGCAAGTGTTAGGGCCTGAGTTCAGCTCCCCAGTATCCAAGTAAATGCTAACCAAGGCGGTGTAAGCCTGTAATTCTAGCACTTGGGAGCAGAGGCAGAAGGTAAGCTGCCTAGCTAGATGAACTGAATCAGTTTGGGAGAGACCTTGTCTTTAAAAACCAAGAGAGGGAGACACCCAGCATAAATCTGTGGCCTCCATGCTCACACATACACATATATATGCACACCACACATAACATGTTACAAAAAAATAAAAAAACCTTCAAGGCCTTTCTAGTAATCCACTTCCTCCAGTGAATTTCCATTCCTAAAGATTCCAAAACCTTGAAAATCAGTGCCACCATCTGGGGACTAAGTGTACAGACATATAAACAGACATAAGGTAAAGTTCAAATCATACAGGCCTCTAATGAGTTCAGTTTCAGAAGCCTGCTTGTCTTCTCTATTTAGAGTGGCTGTTTACCTGCCACTCACACAGCCATGCGTGAGTGTTTGAGTTTGGAAATGGTCTTCTCTGCCCTTTTGCGTACATTTTAAGGTTTCCTTTCACTTTGCCCTTCTTTTTTAATATCCTACATTTATCTTCCTTCATATTCTATATCTGTCTCCTTTACAGTCTCGTTGTGCTTATTGTATATATGACCTGTTAGTCATTTATAAACCTTATATTTTATCACATGTGAGTATTTCATGTTAGATAATTTGTAATAATAATAATATATAATAATAATAATAATAATATGTAAAGCACTTAAAATAATATGTGGCATTGTATAATCAGATGTAGCAGTTAACTACATAAAGGTAAGAGACGGGGCTGACTTATGATACCCAGGTTTCTGGCTTGTATAACTAAGTGGATAGTAGATTTAAAATAAGAATCCAGGCTGGTCGTAGTGGCACACGCCTTTAATCCCAGCACTTGGGAGGCAGAGGTAGGAAGATCGCTGTGAGTTTGAGGTCATCCTAAGACTACAGAGTGCATTCCAGGTCGGCCTGGGCTAGAGCAAGACCCTACCTTGAAAAAAACCCTACATATGTATGTATGTATGTATGTATGTATGTATGTATGTATGTGTGTGTGTGTGTATGTATGTATGTATGTATGTATGTATCTATCTATCTATCTGTCTGTCTGTCTGTCTGTCTATCTATCTATCTATCTATCTATCTCCAGGATTGGATGAAATTTTCTTGGGAAGATAAATTCCACTTGCTTATGTTGAGTTTGAAATAATTATAAGTGGTTCCAATGGAGGTATCAATTGGATATGGTATTGAGCTTAGAAAAGAAATCTAGGCTAGAATTTGGACTTGAAGGCTTGATAGATAATAAAAATTGCCAGTCTTTATTGACAGTTTGTCTTGTGCTGACAGTTTGGTGAGCACTTCTTATGATGCCACTGAAATTTCATAATAATCTTTGAGAACGATTAGATGTATCAACGAATGCTTAGAGAAGTTTACTGTCTTGCCCTCAATCATACAAGATCTTTGGTAGAACTATGACCTGAACCCAGGTGTCTTTTTCTCCAAAGCTGAGTAATTGAGGTTTGGAGAATAGATAGGACCACCTAAAGGAAACTGTACTAAGGCTCAGGATAAAATCCCAGCAAGCTCCAACATTTAAAATATACACAGAAAAGAGAATTTTCAGGCTATAGAAGAGATTGATATAAAACAGTCAGAGAAATACAAATAGTGTCAGGAAGAGAGGTTTACAGAGTTTGAAGAAATACTTGGTTATTTCAGACACTGTAGAAATACATAGTAAAAACTGAAAAAATTCTATCAACAAGGAAATTGCTGGTGAAAGTAGCAATGATTATTAAATGATGTTAAGTTAGGATGTGATGTCAGTGAGAGAAAATTAAATAGATACAATAATTAAAAATATACATGTTGCCAGGTGCAGTGGTGCACACCTTCAATTCCAGCACTCAGAAGGCAGAGGTAGGTGGATCACCATGAGTTTCAGGCCAGCCTGAGACTACATAGTGAATTCCAGGTCAGCCTGGGCTAGAGTGTGACCTTACCTCAAAATAAATAAATAAATAAATAAATAAATCCCCCCCCCCAATTACACATGTTGCAGAAGTAAAGGTAGAATTGTGAGGAATGTGAGGTTAGAAGGAAGATTATTCATTTATTTATTTATTTACATGGAAGACAGAATTAAACACTAATGGAAAAGAACCACTACAAATTTTGTTTATAATTTGCGAAAGAATTTAACTTCTTAAAGTAACCATTTCAGTTTGCTCATGATTTTCTGAGTCAGGCATTTGAGAGTAGATTGACTGGGCAGATCATCTCTGCTCATGTGATGTCAGAAGTTGGGCCAGAGATTTTGCTTCCAAGATGCCTCTTCACTGCCAAGTTCAAACTCTGCTGGTCCTCCAAGCATATGTACTTCTTCCTTTCTACTGCCTCCCTCCCCAACCCTTGTCTTGTCCTCATGACATCATCTGAAAATCTGTGCTTCTTACAGCCTTTTGATTTTTGGTTTAAGAAGCACTCTTCTGACATAGCAGCTGGCTTCCAGAAGGCTTGTAAAAGCTGGAAGGCACGTTCTGTTGGTTAAAGTAATACAGGGCTTGCCAGATTAGAGGATGTAGAAACAGAAGCCATGTCTTGTTTAAGAAGAGGTGAGGGAGCCTGGACTGCAAAGCAAAGGACTTGGTTCGATTCCTCAGGACCTATGTAAGCCAGATACGCAAGGTTGCACATGTGTCTGGAGTTGGTTTGCAGCTGCTGGAAGTCCTGGAGCACCTGTTCTCCTTTCTCTCTGTCCCCCCCCCCTTCTCCCTCTTACTCTTCTTAAATAAATAAATAAAAATGTTTTAACAACAACAGCAAAAAAGATGTGAGGTCGTATCTCAAGAGGATGTGGATTGGGAAATGCTCCTATGGCAACAAGGAAAGAATGAGAGCCATTGCAAGTAAGGTTATTTGTGGTGCCATAGAGGAAATTGAAGTTCCCATTTAATGGCTTTTAGAATAGTATGTTTATTTATTAAAATAGAGTATTTTGCCTCACTCTTTTATTTTTAACTTATGTGTCTTTATGCTTAAAGTGGATTTCTCATAAGGCAGCGTGTACTTGGATCTTGTTTTTGTTTTCCCCATTTCACAGTCCCTGTCTTTATTTTTTAAACAAATATTTTTATTTATTTGCAAGCAGAAAAAGACAGTTTGAGAGGGAGGGAGGGAGGGAGGGAGAGAGAGAGAGTATGCTAGGGCCTCTAGCCCCTGCAAATGAACTCCAAATGCATATATCCCTTTGTGCATCTGGCTTTATGGGTACTGGGGAATTAAACTCTGGTTGTTAGGTTTTGAAGGCAAGGGCCTTTACCACTGAGCCTCTCTCCAGCCCAGTCTCTTGTCTTTTGAGACGTATGGAAAGCTTAAATTTAAAAAAAAAATTATTTGAGATAAGATATGGCTAGGTTCAGTTTAAGTGTGTGTGTTTATGTGGTATGTATTGGTATTTTCATATGTGTGTATACAGATATGCGGGCTTTTGTGTGCATATTTGCAGAGGCCAGAGGAGAATGTTGGGTGTCCTCCTCCATCACTCGCTGTATTTTCTTGAGACAGAGTCTCTCATTAAACCTAGAGAGGCTGTGTTTATGGTCAGAATGGCTGGCGAGCAAGCCCCAGTGACTCTGTCATCATGTGTGGCAATGCCCAGCTTTGATGTGGGTACTGGGGTTGAACTTAGAACCTCACACTTTCCTAGCAATCTTTCTGCCTGCTGAGCCATTGAACAATATTAGGTTTAAATTGTCTTTGTGTTTGCTTTCTGTTTGTCTCATCTTTTAGTTTTTTTTCCTCTGTTTTTTGTCTTTCTTTTGCATTGAGTATTCTTATTTTCTATAAGCTTAATACTTGTACTTTAAAAATTATTTTATAATTGATTGCTTTATGGTTTATAATAATGCATTTTTAATTCCTCATCCAACTTTCAATAGTATTATACCACTTCCTGTTTAGTATAAGAAACTAACAACTACATTTGTTGCTACATATCTGTACTCCATTGTTACTCTGGAGGCAGGAGGATTGCTTCAGTCTAGGAGTTCAAGGACAGCCTGAGCAATATAAGGAGATCCTATCTCAAAGACTTTTTTAAGGTAAAAAGAAAGAAGGGGGTGCTGGAGAGAGGGCTTAGCGGTTAAGTGCTTGCCTGTGAGGCCTAAGGACCCCGGTTCGAGGCTCGATTCCCTAGGACCCACGTTAGCCAGATGCACAAGGGGTCGCATGCATCTGGAGTTCATTTGCAGTAGCTGGAGGCCCTGGCACGCCCATTCTCTCTCTCTCTCCACCTGTCTCTTTCTCTGTGTCTGTCGCTCTCAAATAAATAAATAAAATAAAATAAAAATAATTTTTTTAAACAAAAGAAAGAAGGGAAAGAGATAAAAATAGCTTAAAAGTGTACTTACATTTTTTCTTTTGTAGCTTTCATGTATTTTTCTCATTCATGTATTTTATCATGTTATAAACCTCACAATACATTTTTATTACTTTTTAAATTTAAAAATATATTTTATTTTGGTATTACTTTTCTATAAACTATCAATTTTATTTTTAAAAGAGAAAAATAATGTTAAAATGTATTTTGGGAGCTGGAGGGATGGCTTAGGTGTTTGTCTGTGAAGCCTAAGGACCCAGGTTCGATTCCCCAGTACCCACGTAAGCCAGATGTACAAGGAGGTACATGTGTCTGGAGTTCATTTGCAATGTTTAGATGCTGTGGTATGCCCAATCTCTCTCTTTATCTGCCTTTCTCTCTCTCTCTCAAAATGGATAAATAAATAAAATTTTAAAAATATAAAAAATTATTTTTGTTTTTCTTTCTAGTGGTTTTTATTCAGATAGATTTTATTATTTTTTAATTTTTTTCTTTTAGCGAGAAAGAGAGAGTGAGAGAGAAATTAGTGCACCAGGGCCTTAGCCACTGCATTCAAACTCCAGATTCTTGCACCACCTAGTGGGAATATGCGACCTTGTGCTTGCCTTACCTTTGTGCATCTGGCTTATGTGGGATCTAGAGAGTAGAATGTGGGTCCTTAGGTTTTGCAGGCAAGTGCCTTAACCACTAAGCAATCTCTCCAACCCTTAGATAGATTTTATAGATTCATATTTCCATCTGGTTTGCTTTCCTTCTGGCTTCAGGACTTTTTAATAAAAAGTATTTTTAAAATATCTTATATGCAGTTCTATAAGTGTGGAGTCTTTCAACTTTTACATATCTGGAAAATATTTCACTCTATGATTGAAAGGTAGCTTATGGAGTATATAATTCTAGGTTTTTAGGGATTTTTTTAAATTTATTTTATTTTTTTTATTTTTTTATTTTTTATTTTTCTTTATTAGTCAGTTTTGTATTCAGCAAATACAGTCAGTTTGGTACCATTATTAGGCTCATCCGTGACCTACCCCCTCCCCTTGGCCCCTCCTTGTTGAGGTGTATGGGTCATGCATTGTGGAGTTAGCCCACAGTTATGGATAAGCTAAATGTCTCTGCATATCATGACCCAACATGTGGCTCTGACATTCTTTCCGCCCCCTCTTCCGCAAAATTTCCCTGAGCCATGTTGGGTTCATTTTTGATCTGCTTCAGTGATGAGGTGTTGGGGGCCTCTGTGGCTCTGGCTCTCTGATTTGGTAGGAGTTGATTTTTCTCTGTGCTGATCTCCTTCCCCCTTCTGCTGGTATCCGGTTCATCAAGAAAACAGCCCCCTTGCTTGTTTCTCCAATTTTTCTTAGTTTCAGCCGGGGCCCTTTTGAGGTATGATGGGGTGGCTCTCTCCTTAGGATCTACATCTATCTGAAAAAGAGAAGCAGATTCTCCAATGGAGAGTAAGTTAGCACCAGGACAAATGAGATAACCCTTACTTTTTTTTTTTTAATAGGTGTAGGCCCTCTTGTAGCCCACAATTGATGGTAGCTTGATATTGGAGAATGGGCGTATGTTTGGATATGGTTCTGACTTGTTTCCCAGCTCCAGCTATGGTTCCCATACCAGTGAGGGGATCAGTTAGCCGAACTGAGAGCAGTTGGTTCCCCACCATGGCTGTGTGCCACCACTGCACTTGTGTGGGCATCACGACAAGTTATTTGCTGCTAAGTAGGTTAGACCATGCGTTGCTTTGACAGATATTGGTAGAATTCCATTGTGTAGATATACCACATCTTAGTTTTCCATTAGTCTAATGATGGACATCTGGGTCGATTCCAGCTCTTAACTATTAGGAATTGAGCAGCGGTCAACATGGTTGAGCAAATATCTCTGAACTGAGGTTTGGAGCTTTTAGGATAAATGCCCAGTAAGGGAATAACTGGGTCTGTTGATACCTCTATAGTCATCCATTTTAGGAGTCTCCGTATTTCTTTCCCTAGTGGTTGTACCAGCTTGCATTCCCACCAACACTGAATGAGGATTCCTATTTCTCCACAACCTCACCAGCATTTGTTGTCATTAGATTTTTTAATGTTTGCTATCCTTACTGGGGTAAGGTGGAATCTCATAGTTGTTTTAATTTGTACTTCCTTGATGGTTAGGGATGTTGAACATTTTCTTAAGTGTGTGTTTGCCATTTGTATTTCTTCCTCTGAGAACTCCCTGTGCAGTTCTATGCCCCATTTTGTGGGTGGGTTGTTTGTTATTGTTTAGGTTTTTGATTTGTTTGCAGATTCTAGAAATTAGGCCTCTGTCCATTGTATATCCGGCAAAGATTTTCTCCCATTCTGTGGGAAATCTATTGGCTCTGCTTATTGTTTGTATGTGAAAAAGCTTTTCAGCTTCCTGATATCCCAATGGTTGAGTGATTGCTTAATTTCCTGAACTACTGGGGTTTTGTTCAGGAAGTCTTTTCCCACTCATGTATCAACGAAAGTTCCTCCTATTTTTTCTTCCAGTAGTAGCAGAGTTTCTGGTCTTTGATTCATTTGGACTTGATTTTTGTGCATGGTGAAATGTGTGGATTGAGTTTCATTTTTGTGCATATGGTTATCCAATTTGTCCAGCACCATTTATTGAAGATCCTGTCTTTTTTTCCAGTCTACATTGTTAGGGCCTTTATCAGATATCAAGTCGCTGTAGTTCTTGACCCAAAGTCTGAGTCCTTGATTCTGTTCCATTGGTCTATGTTCCTGTTTTTATGCCAGTACCATATTGTTTTTATTGCTATGGCTTTGTAGTACAGCTTTAGATCAGGTATCGTGATGCCTCCAGAGGTGTTTCTTTTGCTGAGGATATGCTTGGATACCTGAGGCCTTCTTCGATTCCGTATGAATTTTGAGATCATCTTTTCTATCTCTGTCAAGAAAGATGTTGGGATTTTTATTGGTATTACATTAAATCTATATATTGCTTTTGGTAAGATTGCTGTTTTTATAATATTAATTCTGCCTATCCAGGACCATGGGAGGGCTTTCCATTTTCTCAAGTCCTCCTCAGTTTCTTTCTTGAGTGTTTTTATGCTTCATTGTAAAGGTCTTTCACCTCCTTGGTTAATGTTATTTTGAGGTATTTTATTTTATTTTTTGATGCTATTAAAAATGGGACAATGTCACTTATTTCTTTCTCTGTATCTTTGTCTTTTGCATATAGAAAGGCTACTGATTTTTGTACATCGATTTTGTATCTTGATACTTTATTGAAGGATTTAATCACTTTTAAGAGTTTTGAGATGGAGGTTTTTGGGTCATTTATATATAGAATCATGTCGTTTGCAAATAGGGCTAACTTAACTTCTTCCTTTCCAATTTGTATCCCATTTATTTCTTTCTCCTGTCTTATTGCTTGAGCTAGTATTTCCAGTACTGTGTTGAAGAGCAAAGATGAGAGTGGACATCCCTGTCTTGTTCCTGGTCTCAATGGGAATTCCTTCAGTCTCTACCCATTAAGTATTATTTGGGCTTTGGGATCTCTATATATAGCCTTTATTATGTTGAGATACAGACCATTCATGCCTATTCTCTCCAATGTTTTGATCATGAAGTGATGATGCATTTTGTCAAAGGCCTTTTCAGCAGCTATCGAGATGATCATGTGGTTTTTGTGTTTAAGCTTATTTATGTGGTGTATTACATTGAGAAATTTCTGTATGTTGAACCAGCCCTGTGTTCCTGGGATGAGGCCTACTTGATCAATGTAGATAATGCTTTTAATGTGCTGTTGAATTCGGTTTGCAAGGATTTTGTTCAGGATCTTAGCGTCTAGGGAAATAGGCCTATAGTTTCCTTTTCTTGTCACATCTCTGCCTGGTTTTGGTATTAGGGTGATACTAGCTTCATAAAAAGAGTTGGGGAGCTTTCTCTGTTCTTTGATTGTGTGGCACAAGTTGAGAAAAATTGGTTTTAGTTCTTCCATGAAGGTTTGATAGAATTCAGCTGAGAAGCCATCTGGTCCTGGACTCTTCTTTTTAGGGAGATTTTTGATTACCCTTTCAGTCTTGGTGGTTGTGATAGGTTTGTTTAGGAGATTAATCTGTTCTGCTTTGATTAGCTTTTTTAGGTGGTATGTGTCCAGGAATTCATCCATTTTATTCATATTATCTAATTTTGTGGAGTAGAGCTTTTTGAAATAAGTCCTGGTGATTCTCCTAATTTCACTTATGTCTGTTGTGATCACCCCTTTTACATTTCTAATTTTATTAATTTGAAACATTTCTCTTTTTTTGCTTGATCAAATTGGCCAGGGTTTTATCAATCTTGTTTATTTTTTCAAAGAACCAGCACTTTGTTTCATCAGTTTTAATTGTTTCCTTAGTTTCCAATTCACTAATTTTGGCTCTGATCTTAATTATTTCTTTCCATCTGCAGCTTTTTGGGTTGGATTCTTCTTGTCTTTCCAATGCCTTTAGGTTGATGGTTTGGTTATTTATTTGGGATCTCTCTGTCTTTGCTATGAAGGCATTTCGCGCAATGAATTTTCCCCTGAGGACTGCCTTCATTGTGTCCCATAAGATTTGGTACGTGATGTTCTCATTGTCATTCATTTCTATAAATTTTGCAATTTCATTTTTTATTTTGTCCACTACCCACTTATTGTTTAATTGTGTGTTGTTCAGTGTCCAGAAATTGGTTGGGTTCCTGGCACATCTTTTGCTGTTAATTTCTAACAATACAGCATTGTGATCTGATATTAAGCAGGAAATTATGTTGCTCCTCCTAAATATATGGAGGCAGGCTTTATGACCCAGTATATGATCTGTTTTGGAGAAGGTTCCATGGGCTGCTGAGAACAATGTATAATCTGTAGATTTGGGGTAGAATGCTCTGTAGATGTCCATTAAGTCTAACTGCTGTATGGTGGTGTTGAGCTCTCTTACCTCCCTGTTGATTTTCTGTTTGGATGATCTATCTATTGCTGATAGTGGAGTATTGAAGTCCCCAACTATGATGGTGTTGGTGCTTATTTCTGTTTTATTGTCAAGTAGATTTTGTTTTATGAATTGTGGTGCACCTGTATATGGTGCATAAAGATTAATGATGGTGATATTCTCTTGTTGGATCATTCCCTTGATAAGCAGGAAGTGACCTTCTTTGTCTTTTTTGATTGCTTTTGGTTTGAAGTCTGTTTGATATTAGTATAGATACACCTGCTTGCTTCTTATTTCCATTTGCTTGGAATATCATTTTCCACCCTTTTATCCTGAGGAGGTGTCTGTCTTTAGTGGTGAGGTGGCTTTCTTGAAGACATCAGATTGAGGGGGTATAATTTTCCAATCTACCCTGTTAGTTTATGTCTCTTGGTGGGTGAGCTAAGGCCATTAATATTTTAGGGTAATAACTGTGAGGTTTGATTTAATACCTGCCATATTGTGACAGTTCATGTGGTTTGGTATTTTCTTGGCCTTTGTAGTTTTTGTGCCTTCTTAAAGTTTGGTTATTGTGATCTGCTTCTCCTAGACACTTGAGGTTAGTTATTTGAATCTTCTTTGTGAAACATTGTGATGGGCAGACCATAGCAAAAAAAGAATAGCACAAATATTCAGATGCAAGTAAATCCAGCTAGATTGCCTAGTCCCACAATGGATGTCTCTAATGTGGGAGTCCACAATGCTGGGTGGGTGATCCCGAACGCCCATGGGGGTCTGCAAGGCTGGGTGAGAATGTAGGGGTTAGGAAGGCTGGGAAGGAACGGTGAACAGTGATTGAGCAGTGGCTTGGAGGAATGGTGATCGAGCGCAGGGGTCAGTAAGGCTGGGAGGGAATGGCAATTGCACATGGGGGTCCACAAGGCTGGGTGGGAACAGTGACTGGGACCACGATTGTGCCCGTGGAGCTCTGCCCAGTGGCAGGAAAGCCTAGGGCAGAGGACCTAGCCTGCCAGCCTGGGCCCACTTGGCCTGCAGTTAGTGCAGTAGGGACCTCCTGCATCTAGGACAACTGCGTGAGGGGATTGGGGGACTGGTGGGGTACCCAAGAGTGTGGGAATCAGTGGATTCCCTATTTTGCTCCTCCACACCCCTCCCACTGGAAGCCTACTAAAATCAGCAAACCCCTAATCAAAAAATACCCCTCCTGAACCTTAAGGGCCTTTTCTTCCCTGTGAGTTGAGGTGAGGTTGGGCAGATAACATCTTTATAGGAATTCTCTGTTTGTTTTTGTGTTTTGGCTAGTGAAAGTTAGAACTTTCCTTGGTTCCATGCCACAGAGGGTTCTGTCCTTTCCCTGTTGCTGGGTAGTTGCTTTACAAGTATATATAACCTGCTGAGGATTCAGCTGAAGGTTGTAAGCTATTCAGGCCTCCATAGCTCTTTGTACTCTTAATTCTAATCACCTTGGCATTCTTGATTGCTTATCTCTGTTTGTTGGTGACCACTGGGTTCTATTTCTATTTTGTCTTCAGTGTTGTGGCTTGAAAACTTTCTGGGCAGTATGCTATGATGATGATGGGGTTCATCATATATTTTAGACCTCTCATGAATCACTTACTGTCTTTGCCCAGTTTGCACTGTATGAAAACTATTGTTTATGGTGTTCAGTTTTATAGTACAAAATCTGGTGGTCTTTGTTTACTCATGAGAACTATCAGAATTTTTAAACACAAGATTTAATGATTTATAAAGTAATTACAAATTTGAAATATGTACACTCAATGAATATTTAGGAAATCATCAAATCAGGTCCTCTGAGAGCTGTTTTGGAGATACTCCTTATTTATGAAGAATAATACAGAAGTTCTACTCATTCATTTTTTTCTTCATATTAACATTTAAGATATCATAAGGAACTTGAGTCTCTTTTAAATATGTCAAATGTAGATGAGTCAGTATATTAGATTCTGTTTGGTCACCAAATATAAGCAAGTTTCTTCATGCAGTTATAGTAATCTTGACCAGTATACTTATATAAGAAAAAATTTAAATTTAAAAAAATTAAAATATTTGTTTCAACTGATTTTTCTAAATTTTAAATGAGGGGCAGTTTATGTAACAGTACTGTTTTAATAAATAGCTTATATTTTTTGAATCCTGATACTTTAAAGCTTGTTTGGTATTCTTTTGAAATGTCCAACTTCACAGGAAGTGAACACAAAAGGAAGAAAACTCTGTGGCTCTTCAAAAGCCACAGAAGGATCCATGTTGTCCCTTGTTTGATGAATCGTTAACCCCTGTGCACTTTGCCCAAAGGCTTTAGTATTTGCCATGAGACAATGTATTGTGTGTGTGTTTTTTGTTTGTTTGTTTTTAAGTTACATTTTTCAGGAAGCTATGTCTCAGGAAGGCAGTTGAATTGTAAGTTAAGGATTGTCATATTTAAGAGTTTTAAAAATTTTGATAAAAATAGTGATGCAATCAATATCGGGTCATATTTACAGTTGCATAGTAGCCATGCTACTATAGTGAAAATTTAATTATACTGTGTTTTTAAAAAGTTCTTTATGAAAGCAGGGCGTGGTGGCACACGCCTTTAATCCCAGCACTCGGGAGGCAGAGGTAGGAGGATTGCCGTGTATTTGAGGCCACTCTGAGACTACATAGTTAATACCAGGTCAGCCTGAGCCAGAGTGAAACCCTACCTCAAAAAACAGAAACAAAAACCAAAAAAAGCTCTTTATGAGTTATTTAAAGTAACCATGTTTGTATATTTTGTAAAATTTATTATTTTTTTATTAACAACTTCCATGATTGTAAACAATATTCAATGGAAATGCACTTCCTCCCCCTACTTTCCCCTTTGAAACTCCAAACTCCATCATATTCCCTCCCCCTCTCAATCAGTCTCTCTTTTATTTTTATGTCATGATCTTTCCTCCTATTATGGGGGTCTTGTGTAAGTAGTGTCAGGCACTGTGAGGTCATGGATATTCAGACCATTTTGTGTCTGGGGGAGCATGTTGGAAGGAGTATTACCCTTCCTTTGGCTCTTACATTCTTTCCACCACCTCTTCCGCAATGGACCCTGAGCCTTGGAAGGTGTGACAGAGATATAGCAGTGCTGAGCGCTCCTGTCACTTCTTTCCAGCACCATGGTGCCTTCTGAGTCCTCCCAAGGTCACTGCCATCTGAAAAGAGAAGGTTCTCTACCAAAAGTGAGAGTGGCATTAATATATAGGTATGAACATTAAGAGAAGTGCTTACTGGGCAGTTTGGTGAGAATAGTGTATACATTTAGCTAGACAGCAGCAGACATTACACCCCTAGGGCTCATGATTACCCCTGTTTTAGGTTTTTAGTATCAGGGATGTACTCCCTCCATGGAGTGGGCCTCCAGTCCAATTAGAGGGCAGTTGGTTTCCACCATGACAGATGTGCCACTATTGCACCCATTGGCTCATCTGGCCTGGCTGACCAAATATAAGGCTTACAGTATCCACTGTTAAGTATCTTCACTTGTGTTTTCTGTCTCTCCCAATGAACTGCATACAGAATGGCATTTTATAGCTTTTTGTCAGCTGGTCTACATGTAGGAGGTTTTCAGCTGAGTTCCAGCAGGATTTTGCAGTGGCCTTGAAGCCCAAGTATGTGGAGTCTTCAGCAATAGGGTTTTACCATCAATTCCCGGCTTAGGCAATGGCCTGTAATGTTTTGGGAGCATCATGGACCTCCCTGGCCAACAAGTCACTGGAATGTATCCCACTTTTCAGGTAACAATCTATGACTCCTGAATGTTCCATTGTCCAAAATGTAGGTTTCCATATGATTTGTTTATATTCTCTTAGATTTTGATTAGTGCTCCCTCCATCTTTCCATCACTCAATCTCTTCCCCTGACCTCACTTGGGCCTTTTCACCCCCATTAATCTATTCTACTTACATATATACAATACCATCCTATTAAGCACCCCTCTCCCTTCCTTTCTCTTCCCTTTATATCTCTTTTCTAGCTTACTGGCCTTTGCTACTGAGTTTTCTTCCTACTCACACAGAAGTCCAGTCATCAGTAGCTAGGATCCACATATGAGAGAGAACATGTGATGTTTGTCTTTCTGGGCCTGGGTTACCTCCCTTAGTATAATCCTTTCCAGATCCATCCATTTTCCTGCAAATTTCATAACTTCATTTTTCTTTACTGCTAAGTAGAACTCCATTGTATAAATGTGCCATATCTTCATTATCCACTAACCAGTTGAGGGGCATCTAGGCTGGTTCCATTTCCCAGCTATTGTGAATTGAGCGGCCATAAACATGGTTGAGCAAGTATCACTAAGATAATGAGATGAGTCCTTAGGATATGTGCCTAGGAGTGCTATAGCTGGGTCATATGATAGATCTATTTTTAGCTGTCTTAGGAACATCAATATTGATGTCCACAATGGCTAGACCAGATTGCATTCCCACCAACAGTGTAGAAGGGTTCTTCTTTTTCCTCATCGTCGCCAGCATTTATGGTCATTTGCTTTCATGATGGAAGCCAATCTGACAGGAGTAAGATGGAATCTCAACGTAGTTTTAATCTGCATTTCCCTGATGACTAGGGATATAGAACATTTTTTAAGGTGCTTATATGCCATTCATATTTCTTCTTTTGAGAACTCTCTATTTAGTTCCATAACTGGCTTGTTTGATTTCTTATTTAATTTTTTGAGTTCTTTGTATTTCCTAGATATTAATCATCTATCAGATGTATTGCTGGCAAAGATTGTCTCCTGTTCTGTAGGTTGCCTCTTTGCTTTATTCACAGTGTCCTTTGCCGTACAAGATCTTTGTAATTTAATGTGCTCCCAGCAGTTAATCTGTGGTTTTACTGGCTGAGCAATTGAGGTTATATTCAGAAAGTCTTTGCCAAGACCAATGTGATGAAGGGTTTACTCTACTTTTTCCTCTAGCAGTTTCAGAGTTTCAGATCTGATGGACTTAATTCTTGTGCATGGAGAGAGAGAGAAGAATCTATTTTCATCCTTCTACAGATCCATATCCAGTTTTCCCAGCACCATTTGCTGAAGAGGCTGTCTTTTCTCCAATGAGTATTTTTGTCAAATATCAGGTGGCTGTAGTTACATCTGGGTCCTTTATTCTGTTCCATTGATCCACTTGTCTGCTTTTGTGCCAGTACCATGCTGTTTTTGTTACTGTGGCTCTGTACTGTAGGTGAAAATCAGGTATGGTGATACATCCAGCCTTATTTTTGTTGCTCAGTATTGTTTTAGATATTCGAGTTTTTTTGTGCTTCCAAATGAAATTTTGGATTTTGTTTTCATTTCCATGAAGAATGCCATTGTTATTTTGATGGGGATTGCATTAAATGTGTAGAATGCTTTTGGTAAGATTGCCATTTTCACATTATTGATTCTTCTGATCCAAGATCAAGGACTGTCTATCCATTTTCTAGTGTCTTCTGCAATTTCTCTCTTGAGTGTTTTAAAGATTTCATTGTAGAGATCCTTCACTTCCTTGGTTAGGTTTATTCCGAGGTACTTTTTTTTGTTGTTGTTACAATTTTGAATGGGAGTGATTCTCTTGATTTCATCCTCTGCTTGAAACACCATTTTCCAACCTTTCACTCTAAGATAGTGTCCATCCTTTGTAGAAAGGTGGGTTTCTTGGAGGCAACAAATTGAAGGATCCTGCTTTTTAACCCAGTCTGCAAACCTATGTCTTTTTGTTGATGCATTGAGGCCATTGATATTAAGAGATATTATTAAAAGGTGTGTATTCATTCTTGCTATTTTTTTTTGTAGTTCTTCCGGTTTTACCTTTGCTTTCTTGTGTTAACTAGTATTTGAGTATTGTTTGTTTTTTCCTGGTTCCTTATATGTGTGCTTTTCTTTTTCTTCAGCATGGAGGATTCTTTCAAGTATTTTCTGTAGAGCTGGTTTTGTCTTCAAATACTCCTTAAGCTTGCTTTTGTCGTGGAATATCCTTATTTCTCTGTCTATTTGAATGGATAGCTTTGCAGGATAAAGTAACCTTGGTTGACCCTTGTTATCTTATCTTTCAGAACTTGGAATATATCACTTCATGCCCTTCTGGCTTTTAAAGTTTGTGTTAAGTAGTCTACTGTAATCCTGATAGGCTTTCCTTTGTAGGTAAGTTGATTTTTCTCTCTAACTGCTTTCAATATTTTTTCTTTGGTTTTCGTTTTGGTAGTTTGATTATAATATGGCGAGAAGAGGTTCTTTCCAGGTTTTGTCTGGCTGGTGTTCTAAAGGCTTCCTGTATCTGCATTGGCACCTCTTTCCCAATTTGGGGGAAGTTTTCTTCTATGATTTTGTTGAAGATGCCTACTATGCCTTTGGAGTGAAATTCTTCTCCTTCTACTATGCCCTGAATTCTTATGTTTGATCTTTTCATAGTGTCCCAAATATCTTGAAATTCCCACTCATACTTTTCTATTAGTTTGTCTTTCTCTTTGTTGGACTGTATTAGATATGCCACCTGGTCATCTAGCTTAGATGATATTCTGTCCTCTCCTTTATCCATTCTACTGGTGAGATTTTCTACAGAGTTTTTTATTTCATTAACTGTGTTCTTTATTGCTAGTAATTCTAACTTGTTTTTCTTTATTATTTCTGTTTCCTTATTTATGTCTAGTAATTACCTCTTTATTTCATTAAATTGGTATCCTATGTCTTCCTTGCTTCCTTTGATTTCTTCTTTGAGTTCTTTGAACATATTTATAATCATTCTTTTGAAATCTTTCTCAGGCATTTCCTCTAACTCGTTCTCACTGGAGGTCATTCTGATGCATTAATACTTTTTGGTGGATTTATATTGTCTTGATTTTTGGTGTTTCTTGTGTTGTAATATATGTATATTTTGCATCCTGGATTATTTAATGATTGGATTTTCTAGTTAGCTGGGAATTATTAGATGTATCAATCAATCTGATATTATATATTTTTAGGGTAGGAGCTTAAGGCACTAGGGGTGGCTCTCAAGTCTCTCAGGGTATCTACAAAAGTGACTCTAGGTGTTGGGTTTGCCTGCTATGAGGGTATTCAAGTAGGCTGAGTGGAACCAAATACAGATAGTTTCTAAAATTTAGCTAAACAATATACACTTTCAGTGAAAAACAGCACAGAGTATTTATCCAAGAGTACATATTATGACAACCAGATCCTCTGTCTGTCCGTTAGGCTGTGTGGTGCCTTATCCACTCCCTTAATCCTGGCAACAAGGAGGTTAAGATTTCTGGTCTGTAGAGGGTTCCAAGTCATCTTGTGACCAGGTGAGACCCTTCCCTAATGTATAATAGAGGAGGAAACAAAGCCAGTATAAATCAAGAAGCAACAGATAACAAGCCCAAAATACAGCTTATTTAAGAATGTCAAATCTGACCATCCATCAGATTTAATATATAATTTATCCTGATATGGAAGGTGCAATTAGCAGTTCTGGTTCAGGCCTATATACCACGTTTATTAGGTGGGTACTGACCTGGTGCAATCCCAGTTACCTTTTGGGATGATTTTGGTCTCAGTTATGCTTGGGTCCTGCTATTGGTTCAAGTAGGCGTGGCCGGATCCCTGGACCACTGCTCTGTTCACTGGAAGTGGGCACTGGCGGTGGGGGAGGGGAGGCTGCCAGTGCTGCTCTAGTTCTCTCGCTCTTCCATGTGTTCTTCTACCTTGTGATCTGCTGCTCCGTTGTTCACTGCTGTTCTCCCTTCACGTTTCTTGAGTTTGTGGAGAGCTCCAGTGTGAGTGGAAAATCCCCTCACCTGGCTTTTCCTAGGCTCACCCGAACGCGGTCCCCTGCTGGGGCTGCTTCTGCTGGCCTGTGTGGGCTCTGGATGCCCTGGATCTCTCCTACTTCTCTGCTGCCGTTTCAATTTCCTATACACCTCACTTTTTAGTTAAAGAATGTATTTTGCTGGTTTTTTTTTTTTTTTTTTTGGCTTTTTCTCCCCTAGGCTGCTTTGGCGTGGTACCTATGCTGCCATCTTAACCGAAAGTCAACATATTTTAATTTTAAAACCTGATTATTTTATTTTATTTTTTAGTTAACACATAGAGTTTTTTTTTAAGTTTGCTTTCTTTTTCAAAAATTTTGTTTATTTTTATTTATTTGAGAGCGACAGAGAGAGAAAGAGGCAGAGAGAGAGAATGGGCATGCCAGGGCCTCCAGCCACTGCAAACGAAGTCCAGATGCGTGTGCCCCCTTGTGGCTAACATGGGTCCTGGGGAATCGAGCCTCAAACTGGGGTCCTTAGGCTTTACAGGCAAGCGTTTAACCACTAAGCCGTCTCTCCAGCCCAGCACATAGGGTGTTTTACCTATAATTTAAGAATATAAATTGTTTTAGTTGACTCTCCTTCCCTTATTCTTGCCCTTTCTGCTCCTGCCCTCCACCTACTAATTTCTTTTTGAAAATATAGCTAAGGCTTTAATCTTTCTCATCCTGACCTGATTTATTCCTAGTATTATGCCCTTAACTTCTACATTTAACTAATAGGTTTTCAAGTGACTTAAGACACTTCACTATTGAAAGCTGAAAGCATTTCATTTTGTCCAGAATATAATTTACTATCAGCTGATAACAGGAATGAAAGGGCATTCCTGGTGGGGTTACATATGCTTATATTCCTGAACAAAGAATTGAGCATAAACATACAATTGCAGCAGAAGCAGAGATAGCTTATTAAGAGGTAGTACAGTTCCAGGACTGGGCTGTAGCTTGTTTGGTAGCATTACTGCTGAGCACGCACAAAACCTTGGGATCATTCCTTTCTACCACATAAACTATGTGGTGGCACAAGCTCACAATCCTAGCATTCAGGAGGATCAAGAATTCAAAGTCATCTTCAACTATATGGGTAATTCAAGTGCAGCCTGGTCTACATGAGACCCTGTCTCAGTGGGAAACAAAAGATAGTATACTAACAAGGATGGTAGTTAAGTGGGCTGGAGGAAATAAAGTTTATTAGTTTGGGCCTTGCTGTATAAGGAGTTGGTGCCTTTTTTGCCTCATGTCTGTAGCATGGGCTTGTCTGTGTGTGCTGTATTACATGTAGCTCCATATTCAGCTTCATGCATCATCTGTCTCATTAGCACCTTAACTCTTGGCCCAGAGGTGTGTTCTTTTAGTATTAAAATGGCCCAGGACTACATGGCACTGTGGTATCTCTGCACCTGTACCTGTGGCACCAGCTGGTTTTCACAGGCCTTAGGTATGTGAAAGGCCTTAGGCTGTCGCCTTTGTCTTTGTCAAGTTGGTTTTTTATATATATATGCTGACTTTGTAAAGCTTTGCATAAGGCCTTCTGGGACACCCTTTCCACCCTGTTTTCCTGATTCAAATTTGCTTCCAGATATCATTGCTTATTTCCATTACTTTTAAAATATATTTTGTTACAAGCTGAGAGAGAGAAGAGAGAGAGAGTGAGAGAATGGCTACACTAGGGCCTCTTGCCACTGCAAATAAACTCCAGATGCATGCACCACTTTATGTATCTGGCTTTACATGGGTACTGGGGAATTAAACCCAGGTGCTCAGGCTTTGCAAGAAAGTGTCTTTACCTGCTTAACCATCTCTCCAGCCCCCTTTATTACTTTTAAAATTTTTAAAAAAATTTATTTATTAGAGAGAGAGAGAATGAGCATGCCAGAGACTCCAGCCATTGCAAACTAACTCCAGACACATGTGTTACCTTGTGCATCTGGCTTATGTGGATACTAGGGAATCGAACCTGTGTCCTTATGTTTCATAGGTAAGTGCCTTAACCACTAAGCAATCCCTCCAGCCCAACTTTTTAAAATTTATAAATATTCTTTCTTTTGATATAGTTTTATAGAGTCTTGTAATAAAAAGAAAACTTTACCATGTCTGGGATTGTTTCTTCCTTTCTTCCTTTTTTTTGTGGCAGGATCTCATCTTAGCACAGGTTTACCTGGAACTCATTCTGTAACCCCCAGGCTAGCCTTAAACTCATGGCAGTCCTCCTACTTCAGCCTTGAGTGCTGTAGGTAAAGGTGTGAGCCATAATGCCAGCTTGTTTCATAATTTTTTAAAAAATGCTTCTCTCCCACTCTTTCCTAGATCAGCTCACTTCTTACATCATCTGTCCGGGTCAAGGTAGTGCTTCTATACTACTTCCCATCTATGCTTTGGTGGAATTTAATCTTCCTAACTGTTTATTTGTAGCTTGTTCTTCAAGAACCTGAAAACATTTAGTCTCTGTGATGGTTTGAATTAGATGTCTTCCATAAACTTGTATGTTTTGAATGCTTGATTCCTTGCTTGTGGCAAAATGGGAAGTGGAGTTTTGCTGGAGGGGGTGTGTTGTTGGTGGTGTGCTAAGGGGTTTTATAGTCACCTCCCCCCTTATCAGAACTTGGTCCACTCTCCTGCTTTGCTTTTCCAACTGCTGTGTCAGTGATGATGTCCACACTCTCTTCATGCCATCCTTTTCCCTGCTATCATGGAGATCACCCTAGAGACTGTTAGCCAAAATAAACAACATTCTTCCCATCAACTGCTTTTTGTCAGGTGATTTGTCCCAGCAATGTGAAGGTAGCTGTAATAGAATAGTCTCTTTGCAATGTGATACTACATTTCCTGTTTTGTCACAGTCTTACTATGGTGGTTTGAATAGAATAGATGGCCCCAATATATTCAGTTGTTTATTTGTTTGTAGTTTGCATCTTTAGCCACCTGGCCGGAGGCAGTGTCACTGGGTGGATCTTAAGGTGTGGTGGTGGATTTCAGATTTCAATCTAAAGATATGCAAAGTGTGCCTACCAGGAGTTCCTGAAGTGTGCTGTGTGGCCTTTGGCTTTTGGCTGGTGCTTCTCTCTGTCTCTGCTTGGTCCTGTGAAGGCAGGCCAGCTTCTTCTGCCATTATGGAACTTCCCCTGGATCTGTAAGCTTCAATAAATATCCCTTCCTCCATAACTGTGCCTGGTCTGGAAGTTTATCTCAGTGAACCTGAAGCTGTCTGCTACAAAACTTGGTACCGAGGAGTGGGCTGAGATGAACCTGACTATGTGGATGTTGATCTTTTGGAACCTTTGTTTTGGAGGAATAGGCATGGACTTGGTGCTTGCAACTGAAGATGTCTTCTGGAGTGGTAAGCCAAGTTTTATGGACTATTCTGATGAGAGTCTGAGAATGCAAAGTGCAGACAGCATTGAACTTCGAGGCTTGGCTTATGAGCTTTCTAAGGGGAAGGAAAGACTACAGAGGACTTTATTGGAACTGGGCTACTGGTATAAGGGCTGACTGCGTCCTGCTGCCCAGGCCCAGAGAGTTTGATCAAGGTTAAATCTGTAATGGACTGATGTGCCTGGCTAAAGATATTGGACTGAGAGATTTAAGATTTTAAGCTGGAAAACCTCAAGCAAGTTAAAATTACAGGCACTGAGACTGGTTGTAGGTTATTGAATCTGCTATTGTCAAACACATTAGCAATCTTAAGGAAGATGGTCCAATTGCTTTACCATGGAAAGGATGCCTGAGGAAAGACTATCATAGAAATGGAAATACTTTTGGAAAGAGTTGACTGGAGAAGGAACCTGCTTTTCAAGGCTATGCTTTGTTTCATCCTTGAATTAAGAATATGGCTGTGTCCTACACAACTGGTATTGCTTTCAGAAGCATGAAAAATGCATGGAGTGGTTGTGAATTGCACACGGTTCCAGGAGCAGCTGCTGAGATGCAGCATGAGGTAGGGCCTGATGCCCTGATAGGCTGAAAGAGCCTTTGGAAAATGTGAGGAGTGCTCATGTATTGCACAGGGTTCCAGGAGCTGCTGATGAGATGCGGCATGAGGCAGGGCATGATGCCCTGATAGGCTGAAAGAGCCTTTGGAAGATGGACCGTGGTTTGCATGAAGACCTCAAGATGTTTTGGTGTTGGCCTGAGATGGAAGTGTTCCCTGCTACTCTGACCAGTTGGAGGGGAGGAATTGGAAAATCTGGAGACTGTCAGTCTTTGTTTATATTGGACTTGAACTGAAGAAGTTTGATGTTTGTTTGATGGTGGTTGAGTTTGCATTGTTTTAGTCTCTCCTTGCTGTGCCTTGTACCAGTTGAAAATGTTTACTCTGTGCCTTTATATGTTAGAAGTGTTTAACTTGTTTGATTTTACAGGTCTTCATATCTTAAATTGGTCAAGACTGTGGGGACCTTTGAAATTGAACTGAGTACAGTTTACAATGTGTGATGTTTATAAATCTATTGGGGGCCAGGGGTGGAATGTGGTGGTTTGAATAGAATAGATGGCCCCCAATATATTCAGTTGTTTATTTATTTGTAGTTTGCATCTTTAGCCACCTGGCTGGAGGCAGTTTCACTGGGTGGATCTTAGGGTGTGGTGGTGGGTTTCAGATTTCAATCTAAAGATATGCAAAGCGTACCTAACAGGAGTTCCTGAAGTGTACTGTGTGGCCTTTGGCTTTTGGCTAGTGCTTCTCTCTCTCTCTCTCTGCTTGGTCCTGTGAAGGCAGGCCAGCTTCTTCTGCCATTATGGAACTTCCCCTGGATCTGTAAGCTTCAATAAATATCCCTTCCTCCATAACTGTGCCTGGTCTGGAAGTTTGTCTCAGTGAACCTGAAGCTGTCTGCTACACTTACAGTCTTATTTCCACTATTTTTTACTTCCTTGAAGCCAGAGACTTGTTTCATCTCTGAAATAGACCACATTTACCTAATGAAAACTAACATGCCTAATATGAGACATAGCATCAGAAGATTTAATTTCTTTTATTTTCTGTTGTTTCTAAGACTGGGTCTTACTCTATAATCCAAGCTATCTGCAACTTACGGTGCAGACCAGGCTGGCCTTGAACTCCTGGCAATAATCTGTCTGCTTCAGCCTTCTGAGCTCTGGGGTTACAGACGTAAGCTACCATACCCAGCTAGAAAACTTGATTTTTAAGTCCTCGTTCTTACTTAAACAAGTTAATGTCTTTTGTCTTAGTTTCTTCTTTTATAAATTGGTAAATGTACTTGCATGTACATGTATGCCCATGTGTTTGTGTGTGAATGCAAGCATATGTGTGCCACAGTACACATGTAAAATCAAAGTACCTCAGATGTTAGTCCTTCCCTTCCACTTTGTATGAAAGAGGGTCCCTGGTTGTTCACTGCTATGTTTGCCAGGCTAGTTAGCCCCTAAGCTTTTGAGAATTCTGTCTCTGCCTACCAGATCCTGTAGGTTTGCTAGGATTACAGGTGCTTGCACTTCCTTGTTCAGCTTTACATGGGTTCTGCTAGCAAGCATTTTATCCATTGAGCCAGATGTCACTTTAGCCTGCTCCCCCACTGACGTTAGGGCTAGAACCTGTTTTGGGCATGCTAAGCACATGCTCTACTACTGAGCTATATACTATCAGCTCTGTAAACTGAAACAGATCAAAAGATTAAAGTCCTAACTCAATATATCTTTTAAAAAACTATTTAAATGTTCAGATTTATTTGCTACTGCTGAATGTGAATCCATATTTATTTGAATGGTTTTATGGTTTATAAATTATTCAAAGAATTTTTTAAATGTAGGATAAAAGTCTCAGTTTTCTGTTTTAGCATAGTTTTTCCCAATTCTCTCTGGACTGTGCCTGGTATTCTTTGTATTAGCTATTTTAAAGAAACTGTGCCTACCCATGTGGATTATATATGATTTGGGAAATAGCCCCTAGCCTCTAAGAAACTGATAATCTAGTATATAAGTAAATCACTGTGCTATACTATGAGAAAAATAAAGTTATGAGGGTACAGAGAGTGGTCATACTCAGACAAGAAAAGATTTGCAACAGGTTTGGAAATGTGCACTGGAAAATGAATATGAAAGTGGTCTTAAAAGGTATGTCACACTCAGTACTTGGAAGGCTAAGGCGAGAGGATCTCTGTGAGTTCAAGGCAAGCCTAGGCTACATACGTAAACCCTGTGTGACAAACAGAAAAGGATTACGTTATGTAGTATTCAATCTTGTTAAAAATGAAAAAGTAGCCCTACTGGTAAAAGAGGTTCTTTATAAAATGGAATAAGATAACTTTATGTTCTAATTACTTTTAAAAGTTTACATATTTTGGGTACATGTACACTCACATATCTTTTGGGGAATCTTGAAATTGAGATCTATTTTTCTACTTTAACAGAGCATATTTTTAGTACTTTTTAATTTTGACCTAAGGACACCATTGCCTCTGGAGAATGTTATGCCCTTTGCCCAGTTTTTCTTTCCCTGCTCCTTTTCTTTATTTTCCCATGAGCAATTATTTCTCAATATTTTAATGTCTTACAGTTAGTGGAGTTTTTCAAATCTGGCTTCTGGTAACAAATGTAAGTGCAGCCACCCATCCCTAATATACCAATCAGAGACCTCTGTTTGTGTCTTGCTCTGTATTACTGTGCTGTGACACAAGGAGCCTGGGCTTTCAGTTGCCAGATCTTATTTACTCTTCCTGGAAGCCTGGAAGGGGAAGCATTGCCATTACTATTTATAGATAAAGAAACCTGAGCTTCAGAGATGTCATGTAACTTGCTTTGGTGTGATTGTGAACAAATTATGACTTGCTTTCTTAGGCTTTCTTGTCTGAATGGGGACAGTGCTAAGCATTGAGAGTTACTGTGAGGAATAAATGAGCATTTATGAGAGTGGTACTGAGAAACATCACAACCAGATATTATTTCCCTTCTCTTCATTCTCTTTCCTCTCCTGTGCTATGATTTATTATTTAAGAATAGAGAACTGAGAACTGGAGAGATGACTTACCAGTTAACGTGCTTGCCTGCAAAGCCAAAGAATCCAGGTTTGATTCCCCAGGACCTACATAAGCAAGATGCACAAGGTGTCACATGCATCTGGAGTTCATTTACAGCAGCTGGAGGCCCTGGTACATTTATTCTGTCTGTCTCTCTCTCTCTTTCTCTCTCTCTCTCTGTCTCCCCCCCTCCATCTCTGTGTACTTTTTCCTGACTTCATTCTAGTTATACACACATAGTCTTAATGCTTACTACCTTTGCTCTTCTCTGCAGCTGGGCTATTTTAGGAGGCACATATGAGAGACAATGTGTGGTGTTTGTCTTTCATGGACTGCATAACTTCACTTATATTGTCCAAGTCCATCCATTTTTCTTGCAAATTTTATTGTTTCATTTTTTTCATGAGTAGAATTCCATTGTATACATTAACCACACGTTCGTTATCCATTTGTCAGTTGATGAACATCAGGGTTGATTCCAATTATTTTTTTAATAATTTTCTTTTTATTGACAACTTCCATAATTATAAAAAATACCCTATGGTAATTCCCTCCCTTCCCTTACTTTCCCCTTTGAAACTCCACCCTCCATCATATTCCCCCCCCTCAATTAATCTCTCTTTTATTTTGATATCATGATATTTTCCTCCTATTATGATGGTCTCATGTAGGTAGTGTCAGGCACTGTGAGGTCATGGATATCCAGGCCATTTTGTGTCTGAAGGAGCACACTGTAAGGAGTCCTACCCTTCCTTTGGCTCTTACATTCTTTCTGCCACCTCTTCCACAATGGACCCTGAGCCTTGGAAAGTGTTATAGAGATGTTTTAGTACTGAGCACTCTTCTGCCATATCTTCTCAACACCGTGGTGCCTTCTGAGTCATCCCAAGGTCACACCATCTGAACAGAGAAGGTTCTCTAACCAAAAGTGAGAGTAGCATTAATATATGGGTATGAACATTGAGAGAAGTGCTTATTGGGCATTTTGGTGAACATAGTATATACATTTAGCCAGACAGCAGCAGATATTACACCCCTAGGGCTCATGACTATCCCTGTTGTAGGTTTTCAGTATCAGGGATGTATTCCCTCCCATGGAGCAGGGCTCCAGTCCAATTAGAGGGCAATTGGTTTCCCTCATAACAGATGTGCCACTCTTGCACACATTGGCTCATTTGGCCTGGCTGGCCAAATTTAAGGTTTGCAGGGTCCACTGTTGAGTATCTCCACTGGTGATTTCTCTCTCTCCCATTGAACTGCATGCAGCATAGCTTCTTCCAGCTTTCTGTCAGCTGGTCTACATGGAGGAGGTTTTCAGCTCAGCTGCAGAATTTCTCAGTGACCTTGCAGCCCAAGTATATGGAGTCTTCAGCAATAGGGTCTTACCATCTATTCTGGGTGGGAAACCAAGATCCTCGGCAATGGCCTGTAATGTTTTGGGGGCATCAGGGACCTCCCTGGCCAACAACTCACTGGAAAGTATCCCATCCCTGCCACTGAAAATTTTCTGGTAACAATCTGTGGCTTCTAGATGCACTATTGTCCAAAAAAGTAGGCTCTCATATGACTTATTTATATCCTCTTAGATTTTGATTAGTGCTCCGTCTACCTTTCCTTTACTCAATCTCTTCCCCTGATCTCACTTAGGCCTTTTCACCCCCATTAATCTGTTCTTCTACTTACATGTATGCAATACTGATTCTTTTCTATAGTAAGTAGAGCAGCTGTAAACATGGTTGAGCAAGTATCAGTGAAATGAAGAGTGGAGTCTTCAGAGTAAATGACCTGGCGAGGAATAGCTGGGTCAGCTTTTTCAGGAATTTTCATACTGATTTCCATAGTAGTTTTACAAGTTCATACTCCCACCAGTAGTGAATGGGTCCCTCTTTCCTTATATCTTTACCCCATTTATTGTTATTTGAACTTTTTTGTGTTTTTTTTTATTTTTTTTTTATTTTTTATTTTTGTGGTAGGGTCTCACTGTAACGCAGGCTGACCTAGAATTCCCTATGTAGTCTCAGGGTGGCCGTGAACTTGGGTCAATCCTCCTATCTCTGTTTCCTGTGTGCTGGGATTAAAGGCATGTACCACCATGCCTGGCATCATTTGAATTTTCATGATTGCCATCCTGATTGGAGTTAGATGGAATCTCATATTTGTTTTAATTAGCGTTTCCCAGGTGGCTAAGGATGTTGAACACTTCCTTGAGTATTGGCTATTTGTATTTTTTCCTTTGAGAATTTTCTATTCAGTTTTCTGCCCCATGTTTTTGAGTGGATTGTTTCATTTCTTATTGCTTAGTTTTTTGAGTTATTTACAGAATCTAGATATTAGGCCTCTGTTGGTGGTATAGCTGGCAAAGATGTTCTCTCATTCTGTGGGCAGTCTATTGACTCCATTTATGGTATGGCACTCTGTACAATAGCTTTTTAGTTTCATGAGATCCCACTGGGTGAGTGAGTGTTTTATTTCCTGGACTACTGCAGCCTTTTTCAGGAAGTGTTTCCCCAGTCCTACATTATGGAAAAGTCTCCATTTTTTTTCTCCCAGTCATTTAAGATCTTCAAGTTTTATATTGAGGTCGTTCATCCATTTGGAGTTGATTTTTGTACAGGGTGACAGGAGTGGGTCTAGTTTCATTTTTCTACTTGTGGTTGTCTAATTTTTCCAACACCACTTGTTGAAAATGCTGTCTTTTCTCCAGTGTACATTGTTTGCTCCTTTGTTAAAGATAAGTGGCTGTAGTTAATTGAACTAGGAGCTGGGTCCTCAATTCTGTTTCACTGATCTGTTATGTCTATGTTTTTGCCAGCACCATGCTGTTTTTATTACTTTGGCTTTCTGTGGTATAACTTGAAATTGGGTATGGTGATAAGTCCAGAAGTGTTTCTTTTGTGGAGGATATTTTTGGATATCCAAGGCTTTCTGAAGGAACTCCCAACTAATGCACCACCACGTGCACCTGGTTTATGTGGGTACTGGGAATCAAACCTGTGTCTTTAGCCCTCTGAGGCAAGCCCCTTAACTGATAAGCCATATCTCCAGCTCTCTTGAGTGTTTTTATGTTTTCATGGTATAGGTCATTCACTTCCTTGGTTAGCAATATTTCAAGATACTAAATTTTTTGTGGCTATTGAAAATGAGACAGCCTCAGTGATTTCTCTGTATATTTGTCTTTGGCATATAGGAAGGCTACTGATTTTTGTGTGTTGATTTTGTATCCTTCTACTTTGCTGAAGGAATTTATTACCTTTAGAAGTTTTTTGGTAAAGTGTTTTGAGTCACTTATATCTAGGATCATGTCATCTGTAAATAGGATTAATTTGACTTCTTCCTTTCCAATTTGTATCTTTTATATCTTTTTCCTGTCTTATTGCTTGGGCTAAGAGTTCTAGTACTATGTTGAAGAGCAGTGGTGATAGTGAGCACCCATGTCTTGTTCCCAATCTTTTCTTTTCTTTTCTTTTCTTTTCTTTTCTTTTCTTTTCTTTTCTTTTCTTTTCTTTCTTTCTTTTCTTTCTTGCCAAGGGGTGATGATGGTGGTGGTCTCTAATCTTAATGGAAACTCTTTGAGTCTTTCCCCATTTAGTATAATTTGAGCTTTAGGTACTTTGTATATAGCTTTTATTATGTTGGGATATGATCATTCTGTCCCTAGTCTCTCCAGCATTTTGATCATGAAATGATGCTGTACTTTGTTAAAGCCTTCTCTGCATCTACTGAAACGATCATGTAGTTCTTGTATTTAACTTTTTATTTATGTGGTATATTATGTTTATTGATTTCCATATGTTGAACCATCCTTGCATCCCTGGAATGAAGCCTGCTTGATTGAGGTAGATAATGCTTTTGATGTGCTGTTGAATTTTGTTTTTGAGGATTTTGTTCAGAATTTTTCTGTCTAGGTTCATCAGGGATATTGTTTTATAATTTTCTTGTGCCTCTGTCTGGTTTTGGTACTACAGTAATGTAGGCTTCATAGAAGGAGTTTGGGAGAATTCCCTGTTTTCCAGTTGTGTAAAATAACTTGAGAAAAAGTGGTTTCAGTTCATCAATGAAGGTTTGGTAGAAGTTGGCTGAGAATCCATCAGGTTCTGGACTTTTTTTTGTGGGGGGAGGTTTTTAATAATAGTTTTAATGTCATTGGATATAATAGGTTTGTTTAGGAAATTTATCTGTTCTGTATATGGTTTTTGGTAGGTGGTATGTGTCTAGGAATTCATCCATTTCTTGCAGGTTATCCAATTTTATGGAGAGATGTTTTGGAAATATGCCCCAATGATTCTTCCAAAAGTCACTGGTGTCTATTGTACCCTCACCATCTTCATTTGTAATCTTCTTATATGAGGTTTCTCTTTTTCTGTTGTGACAAAATTTGCCAGGGGCTTATAAATCTTGTTTATTTTTTATTTTATTTATTTTATTATTATTATTATTATTATTATTATTATTATTATTGGTTTTTCAAGATAGGGTCTCACTCTAGCTCAGGCTGACCTGAAATTCACTATGTAGTTTTAGGGTGGCATCAAACTCATGGCAATCCTCCTACCTCTGCCTCCCAAGTACTGGGATTAAAGGCATACACCACCATGCCCGGCTGTTTTATTTTATTTTTTTAAAGAACCAGCTCTTCATTTCATCCATTTTTTACATTGGTTTCTTTGTTTCCAGTTCATTAATTTATGCTCTGATCTTAATTATTTCTTTCTGGAAGAAGGTTGGAGTGTTCTAATTTTCCAATGTCTTTAGGTAGATGGTTATTAATTTGCGATTTTTCTGTCTTTGTTATGAAGGTATTTAGTGCTATAAATATTCCCCTTAAGACTACCTTCATTGTGTCCCATACATTTGGGTATATTGGGTTTCCGTTATCATTCAGTTCAAGAATATTTACAATTTCCTTTTTGATTTCTTCCACTACCCCATTCATTGTTTAATAGCATGCTGTTCAGTCTCTAGGAGCTATTGTACTTTTCATTGTTTTTCTTATTGGTAACTTATTTCTAGCTTAACTAGAATTGTGAGGATGGAATTCTGAATGTTCAAGAAACAGATAAATATGTTATGAAATATTTATTTTGGTTTGTGTAGCTTCTGAATTTCTCCTGCAGAGTAAGAGACCATTATTACTCTGTTTAGTAAAATTTTACTTATTCTAAGGCAGTTGTTCTTAAGTCATCTGAACTCACAACAGTTAATTGTAAAATAGGACAACTTTTTGTTTTCTAAGTATTTATGACCTGATTTTTTTTTTTAACTCTGAACCTTTACAGCTTAGTCACGGCAACATTTATATTTGTGGCCCTTGTATATGTGCTTTGGTAATTTCATGGTTTTTTACATGGTCTACTTTTTTTGTCAGAAGTAACCAAATACTACAAGTATTTGACGTGTTTTTTGTTGTCTTCCTGTAAGTGGAAGATTAAAAGCCTAATAGGAAGTGTAGAATAGGTAGTAACTGGGTTTGCTTTCTACCTTTTCCAATTTTGGTGGGTATTATTGTTAAACTTTAATTTTTTAAGTCCTTTATTAAAATACAGCAGATCAGCCAGGGCTAGTGGCATATACCTGTAATCTCAGTAGTTGGATAGCAGAGGCAAGAAAATCTCAAGTTTAGACCAGCCTTAGCTATACAATGAGAACATCTCAAAAACCCATGTACTGGGGAATGTAGCTCAATAGTAGAGAAGTTGTCTAATATGCTAAGGACCCCAACCTTGGCAAATGAAAAAAAGATTATATATTAACATAAGTTCTCTTTCTTTATTATGCTCTAAGAAAACTAACATAAATCAGTATTGTTTTCCAATTTTGGAATTATAACACCTAGTCATTTTTATTATACTCTTTGGATTATTTTAAGATAATTTGTGTAATTTTTTCATTTACATATTATGTAATGCTAATTTTAAGTTAAGTATTGTTGCTTAGGTTTTTTTATTCTGAGCATTGAAATCAGAAAAGTAGAATCACAAAATGACAATAATATATAAGTCACAAATAAAAATGAACATAGGAATACCTGGACTCTATTTGTTCTTAAAAACATATTTCTCATTATCTTTCTGATTATTGGACACTTTTAATACTTCTGGACCACTACCAAATTTATTTGAACCAATATATTTAACAGGCTACTCTGAAAATAAACTTTTCCATGCTAAGTTCAAATGAGGGATGAATGACCTGAGGAATGGACACTGGTAAATTTTGTCATAACAATGTCAATTTATGTCCTGAATTTTATAATTATTTCTCTAGGAATAATGTTATAATCTCTTTCAAAAAAATTTTTTTTGTTTATTTTTATTTATTTGAGAGTGACAGAGAGAAAGAGGCAGAGAGAGAGAGAATGGGCGCACCAGGGCCACCAGCCACTGCAAAGGAACTCCAGATGCGTGCATCCCCTTGTGCATCTGGCTAACATGGGTCCTGGGGAAACGAGCCTTGAACCGGGGTCCTTAGGCTTCACAGGCAAGCGCCTAACCGCTAAGCCACCTCTCCAGCCCAGGAATAATGCTATAATCTCTTGAAGAGAAACTATTTATATATGTTATTTTCTTTTTTTTAACATATGCCTGTGCTTTTTCTTCTCTTCAGTAGCTAAAATTTTACTGAATTATATGTGTTTAACTCTGTTTATATGAAGAAGTCTTAGACAATAAAGTACAGCAGTTTTTGCCCAACAATTCTGAGGCCAGTTATTTGGGCCATGAGCAAAAATTACATGTGTGATATGAGTCAAGGGGCATAATTTTAGAGCTGTCTTAAGTAGTTGTTTTTATTTAAATGAACTACTTCTTCTGTTTACCAATTATTCTTTTTTTCTGAAAGCCTAAATTTTTGTCCATTGTGGACATTTTATACTCATGTAATTCAATAAAGTTCATAGTTCTTAAAATAAAAAATGTTAATGTGAGTCTTTATGTTCTGTTGTAATATGAGCTAACAAAAATAGGCAAATTAGTTGGGAAAATATACTTTAGTTAAAGTTGACTCTTTTGTTTTGATGAAAACTCTTCCTCCCTTTTTTTTAGCTTTAGTAAAAAATTTTTAAATAGTATGACTATATTATACAGTTACTCTTCTCTTTTTCCTTCCCTTCCTTCTTCCTTTTCCTTTTCTTCTTTCCTCTTTCCCTTCCCCTCCTTTTCCTCTTTCTCTTTCTGTGCCATGCTTGAGTACTGATACAGTCTGGTAAAAAAACAGAGTTAAGATAATGAAAGATTTATAAAAGCTTCCAAAGTTAAGTAAGTTATTTGTGTTGGGGGGATACAAATTAGCATTGTAGTTCCCATTATGAGCACTGCATGTTTTTATTTATTTATTTGTGTGAGAGAAAGATAGATGATCAAGAAAGATAGATAGATAGGAGGGAGGGGGGGCAAGGAAGGAACTGAGCACACCAGGGCCAGTTTTCATTGCAAATAAAGTTCAGAAGCATGTGCTACTTTGTGTATCTGGCTTTATGTGGGTACTGGGGAAATGAACCTAGGCCAGCAAGTTTTGTACCACTGACCCATCTCCTCAGCCCAATTCTGGGTATTTGATAATGTAAAATTTTTTAATGTGATTTACATTGTAAAACAGAACAGAAATACTTTTAAAATATATAGGGACTCAGAATGTTTGTCTCTTGATTATCTGTATTGAAATGAAAGTGCAGGAGAATACACTTAAAAAAAATTAAAAAGCAACCCAAGAAAGGAGAAATCCTAGCATCTAAGAAAGCATGAAACTACTGGTATGGGCATCCTAAGTACTACGCAGGCTAAGACAGGATGATCTCTTTAATCCAAGAGTTCAGGATGAGCTCTGGCAACATAGTAAGACCCCACTTTAAAACAAAAACAAAATACAAAAGCAGTGTATAAATACCATGTATGTGACTGAAGAAGAGGGGCAAAGAAGGCTATTCAGATGGAGCATAGACAGTAACATGTGTTGTACTAAATGTCCAGAGTAAAGAAAATGAAGTATTGGATCAGATTGAAAGTGAAGGTCTTATTTGGGAAGCAGAAAACAAACAAGTATAAAATACAAGTAGGTCATGGCCACATTTTGAAAAACTTTGAAAGTGGCCTTTACCTTTCCTCATCAATGAGGAATCTTGACAGTTTTTAAAGTGGACATTAAATGACAGGTGTAAAGTAACGACTTAATAGAGGAATCTGGTTAATCTGCCCTATGGGGTAAAGGGAAGAAAGTTAGCAGCAAGCTGGTTGAGGGGTAATTACAGTCATCAGAACATAGCATGGACATAGTGTTGACAGTGGATTTTAAGAAGAGGGAATGGATGAAAGGCCAAAGTGATAGAACGAGAATCATAGGTCATAGACTATGGAATGGGCTTTATATCCTACCTAGATCTGAGCTAAAGATGAAGAGGTCAGTGTGTGAGATTAAATGACTTAACTAGTTATACTACCTGTAGGAGAGTCCTGGAAAGGACTTGTCTTCCTTTTTTTTTTAATTGAGAATTTTAATATGGACATAGTATAATTTGATCATAATACCCTCCTATTATCCTCTTTGTCTTCACCCAAATTCCATTCCACTGAACGGCATTTTCTTTCCAAGTATTCCCTCTTCTATTTTGATGTCTTCTTCTTCTTTTTTCTTTTTGCTGCCTCCATCATCTATCTCAGAAGTTTGTGGGCTCAGTATTGTGCAGGTCTTGTAGAGGTTGCAGTATCCGCTGTGGGATCATAAATGTACCAGTCACTTCATTTCAGAAGGATAGTGTCCCCATCCTTTGGTTCTTACCTTCTTTCTGCTCCCTGAGCCTTGGAGGGCATGTTAGAATGACTCTTATAGCATTAAGGTCTCAAAAGCCTCTAGTTTTTAGCACCTTAATGAGACTTAAGTCTCCTCAACCTCCAGAGCCATCTCTAAAAAGGAAATTCTCTGGTGAGACATGTTACTCTTAACAGGATTTTGAGGTGTGCTTATTTAACAGGTAATTAATGAGAGTAGTTATGTACTAGGTACTAATATTATTGACGAGCTTGGTGTTTTTTCTTTGCTTTATTTTTTTATCTCTCTCTATAATCTTCCTTAGTTTTACTCTTTTGACTATAGAATATACAGCCCCCTGGCCTACCAACTGTTATTGTAAATAATGTTTCATTACAGCATAAACATCTTACTGATTGTTATAGTTGTAATAAGACTGTGTAGCCTGTGGGTCTAAAATATTAGCTATATGACTCTTAAGGAAGAAGTTTACTGGGTACTGAAATATATACACTGACATTCTTTTCAAAGTCAAAACTGTACAAAAAGATGTGGTCAGAAAAGTATCATATTTTATGATCAAAATACATTAAAAACATATGGAATTGTCAAAAATAAAACAAATGAAAATGGTTTTAAAGGGAGTAAAAAGAAAAGTGCTAGGGGCTGGGCATGATGGTTCAAGCTTTTAATCCCAGCACTTGGGAGGCAGAAGTAGGTGGATCGCCATGAGTTCGAGGCCACCCTGAGACTACATAGTACATTCCAGATCAGCCTGGGCTAGAGTGAGACCCTACCTCAAAAAAAAAAAAGTGCTATATATCCTTTGTGTCACATTTCTAAACTTATACCTCATTGTGTGCTTTGTCCTTCCTGTAGTTCTTTTCATAAAAATAAACAGGTATGCATGTGTTATTTTATTGCCTTTTTAACTACAAAAGAATATATAAAGTGTACTCTTTCTTTTTTTTTTTTATTTATTAGTCAGTTCTGTATTCAGCAAATACAGTCAGTTTGGTACCATTATTAGGCTCATCCGTGACCTACCCCCTCCCCTTGGCCCCTCCTTGTTGAGGTATACGGGTCATGCATTGTGGAGTTAGCCCACAGTTATGGCTAAGCTAAATGTCTCTGCATATCATGACCCAACATGTGACTCTGACATTCTTTCCGCCCCCTCTTCCGCAAAATTTCCCTGAGCCATGTTGGGTTCATTTTTGGTCTGCTTCAGTGATGAGGTGTTGAGGGCCTCTGAGGCTCTGGCTCTCTGATTTGGTAGGAGTTGATTTTTCTCTATGCTGATCTCCTTCCGCCTTGTGCTGGTGTCCGGTTCATCAGGAAAACAGCCCCCTTGCTTGTTTCTCCAAGTTTTCTTAGTTTCAGCCGGGGCCCTTTTGAGGTATGATGGGGTGGCTCTCTCCTTAGGGTCTACATCTATCTGAAAAAGAGAAGCAGATTCTCCAACGGAGAGTAAGTTAGCACCAGGACAAATGAGATAACCCTTACTTTTTTTTTTTTTATAGAGAATTTAATAGGTGTAGGCCCTCTTATAGCCCACAATTGATAGTAGGTTGATACTGGAGAGTGGGCTTATGTTTGGATATGGTTCTGACTTGTTTCCCAGCTCCAGCTATGGGTCCCATACCAGTGAGGGGATCAGTTAGCCAAATTGAGAGCAGTTGGTTCCCCACCATGGCTGTGTGCCACCACTGCACTTGTGTGGGCATCACAATAAGTTATTTGCTGCTAAGTAGGTTAGACCATGCGTTGCTTCGATAGATATTGGTCATTTTCCCCCAGTCGCCCATGTAGCACCTTCTGGCACTAGACGCGCTGACTGTCTGGGGACTGACTCTCTTCCAACTTCCAGCCATGCCATTCTAATTTGCATGTCAATCACATAAGGTGTCTTCAGCAGTAGGGTCTTACCACTAACCTTTGGTGGGTCATCAAGTACTCTGACAGAAATCTGTCTGTCTTTTAGGAAACCTTGTAGGTCTCACTGATCAAAAGCTCATTGTGGATGATAGCCCCATGCTGGTTCTGGGAGTTACAGGTCAGTGCCCACTAAGAAAATGAGGAAAAAGATAACTAATATACAAGAGTTAGAGATAAGAGAGAGAGAGACAGGGAGAGGGGAAGTGAGGGAGGGAAGATGTAGGAGATTAAGGTTAGTCTTGATCTTACCCTCTCCAGTGTCTTGTGGTTCAGGTGTTCCCTGTAAGGGCCTGGTGAAGGATCAGCCATTTGGTCTATCTTTTAGTAAGAAGATTATGGTAAGTGTACTCTTTCATGCTTTGCTTTTTCTCATTCAAAAATTTCTGGAAATCACTGTGTATCAGAGTGACAGAGATCTCTTTCATTTTAGCTGCACAGCATACTGGTCAATGTGACTATAGTTTCCTTACCCAGTCTTCATCTTTGTGTATATGGTAGGTGTGCATGTCTGTATGCATCTGTACATAATGTGTGTGTGTGTGTGTGTGTGTGTGTGTGTGTGTGTTGAGGCCAGATGTTTACATTGTGTGTCTTTCTCTATTTGAGAGAGAGAGAAAGGGTGTACCAGGGCCTCTGGCCACTGCAAACAAACTCCAAAATGCATGCATCTCTTTGTGCAACTGGCTTTGCATGGCTACTGGGGAATTGAATCTGGGTCCTTTGGCTTGCAGGCATGCATTTTAGCCACTAAGCCATCTCTCCAGCCCTACCTTATTTTTTTGAATCACAATCTCATTAAATTCAGAGCTCACCAATTTGGCTAGACAAAAGAGCCAGCAAGCCTCCAGGGATACTCCAGTGTCCGCTTCCCCAGCTCTTGGTTGCAGGCATGTGCCCCTATGCACAACTTTCTATATGGGTTCTAGGGACCTGAACTCAGGTCCTCATGCTTTTACAGCAAACACTTTACCCACTGAGCCATCTCCCCAGTCCCTCAACTAGTCTGATGACAGAACACTCAGTACTTTTCAGTATATTGCAATCTTAAGTAAGACTAGATAGTGCTATGCATAGGCACACACACAGTAACACTACAGTGGCTGGAGGCCCTAGCATGCCCATTCTTTATCTGCCTCTCTTATGAGAGAGAGAGACAGAGACACAGAGAGAATGGGCATGCCAGGGTGCGGCTCCCAAAAAAGGGGGAACCCCATTAGGGGCTCCTAGCTCCAACTGGCCAGCAGTCGAAGCTGTCCCAGAGGTTGCCGCACAACGTGGTGGGTGTAGTTCTCCTGAGTACCTGTGGAAGCAAAAAGTTAGTAGGGAAGGGATGACTCCAGACAAGGGATGAGGTCTGAGGCGCTTTATTTCTGGGGGCGAAACCTTTTATGCAGTTGGAGGCAGGAAGAAAGGGTGAGGGGGAAGAGAAGGAGGAGTGAGAGAGGGGCGTCCAATCAGTAGTTGCCAAGACAGTCTTTTGTGGTATCACATTGCACAAGGGAAGCGGTCAGGGACCACTGACATGTTCTGCACGTACACATTTCGATGGTATGCAAGATAAGTTGTTTTCACAGATCAGTTCCCAAGAGTATGCGCACACAAAATTCTTCCTGAGTAACTGTTAAACCCATAGGAATTTCCTGTATCCAATGTTTTCTTAAGTCTGTTCTATATCATGGCCATGACTACTTGTTTGATCAGAGTGAAGGTGGGGGCAAGACGGCAGCGCTTGATTTACTCAAGCCTGTCTTGTGACAGTTAAATTTGGTTTGCACACATCCTGTTTGGCAAGCCTTCAGGCAGCTGCTTGTTTCAATCTTGCAGGAAAGGCAGGCAGGAAGTCAGCCAAAGGTTAGTGGCGGAGAGCTGAGGAGGGGGAGGTCTTCATGGTTCCCGACATCTCCCCCGTTCCTGTTTTAAAAATGGATGGAGGTGGCTAGGAAGGCTGCCCCGGGCAAGGTTACCGGCTGGGTGCTGCCTCGACCGGGTTCCTAGCGGCGACAGAGTCGTCTCCACGTGCCCGCGATTCGAGACTTGAGCGAGCGAGGCTGATTGCTGATTTTTTGAAACATCTCGAATTTTAAGGCGGGAGGAGGAGCGGCAGGTTCTTCATCAGTATTGAGCTGTTGGTACATCACTGCGGGGTGGCTTTTAGTAGCGTCATCTATTTGTTTCTTTACAAATCCAGTGAGTCTTCGGAAGGCCCATGGGCCAAAGGATATGAGCAAAAGGAAGCCAATAAAGGGTCCCAGAAAGGCTGGGAGTAAAGTCGACAACCACGGGGTCGTCGAGAACCAATTCTTGTACCAACTTTCACTCTGATCAATCTCCCTACGTCTCTCCTCCAGGCTATCCTCAATGCGTTTAATGCTATCTCTGACTAGTCCTGTTTCATCCTTAAACACGCAGCATTCCTCTTTTAAGGCGGCGCAAACTCCCCCTTCCTTTAAAAAGGCAAGATTAAGACCACGGCGGTTTTGAAGAACCATTTCTGCAAGAGAATTAACAGTATTAGTAAGGTATTTAAGTCCTTGTTTAAGTTCGGCAATATCAGAGTCAACCTTGCGTTGAAGAACCGCTAGGTGGCGGTATTGGTCGTGGGTTTGAACGAGGGAAGCGATGCCCGTGCCGGCACCTGAGGTGCCCAGGGCTAGGAGGACACCAACAGTGATGGCAGTGATGGGCTCGCGTTTGGAGCGGCGGTAGCCAGGGCCGGACAGGCGAGACGGTAACAGGTCCTCGGTGTGATGGACGGAGAGGCGGGGAAGGAGAAGAATAAGAACACAATAATCATGAGTGGCAACAAAGGCATCAATAATGATGTGAGGAGAGAGGCCCGAGGCACAGGCAAAATAAGTGCCGTTGGGGGCGAGGAGGAAAGGGTTACGAAATTGTCCCGGAAGAACCAGTGTCGAGTTGCAAGTAGAGTCAAGTTGTGGGGGCAAACGAGTATGATTGGGGCGGAGGCAGAGGCCAGAGCCCACAACTTGACTGACCGTGATGGCGTGGTCGTTGTCCATACCCCAGGGGAGAGCGTGTGGGTCAGAGGTGGGTAGGGGGGTGTCCAGGACCGCGACTCCTTCATAAAACGGAGGGGCAGGAGAGAAGCAGATCCAGCATTCTTTGTAGGCAGGATCGGTGATGGCCATGGCAGAGGCATTCATGAGGTCCAGGAGGCGAGAAGCATCAGAGGGGGCACCGGGAGGAATGGTGAGTTGTAAAGGGGAGTCACTAGCGGGTGTGAGAAGGCGGGTGGGGACATGTGAAGGGATCGGGGGAAGGGATGGCCGGGGGGTGGGGGGGCGAGGAGGGGTGGTGTTTGGTTGGGGTGCTTGCAGGATATTGGGGCCTAAGGAGAAAGGGCGGCGGGGGCGTGGTAGGGAGGTAAGAAGTTGGACTGTGAAAAGGAGGCCAGGGTCCGTTCCGGAGGTGTAGAGGCGAAGGCCCCAGTGATGTGGGCGCGTCCATTTGGACTTATCCCTGCCGGCTTTGGTAAAGGAAATAGTGAGAGGGTTGCACCAGTGGCTCGGCGAAGAGCGGCAAGTGAGGGGGCTGTGATGTCGGCGGACGGAAATAAGATCCCAAGAAGAAGAGGGGTGCCAGGAGGTGTCGCCAGAGGTCTCACAACCCCAAGAGGCACAAAAATAAGCGTCGTGGTGACCACAGTTAGACTGTAAGGAACGAGGACGGTGATCACCGGGACAGACATAAATTGGAACGGAGCGCAAGGCATCGCGACGCCGGGGATGGTTGCATTTCGGTGCGTCATCATCAACCGCGAGGCCCCCGGAGAGGGGCCCCGGGCGGGGGAGGAAAGAATTGGGTGTACCCCAGACTTTGTCAGCGCCAAGGGCTAGGGCACAGAGGTCTACCTGGAGCGGGGACCACGGGGGTTCGGAGGAAATGGAGGTGGTGACGTTAGCAACATCGCCTGCTTCATTGATGATAAGCCAGGTATAATTATATAAGGTGTATGGTGAGGGCTTACGGGGGTTGCGGGCACAAAGTATCGGAGGAAGGGACAAATGTAGGAGCAGCGGGATCCAGACAAGAAGACGCAGGAGCAGTACTGGCTGGGCCCGTGTCGTCATGGCGAGGTGATGTTGGGTTTTCTGAAAAAGAAACAGAGGGGAGAACCTCAGGGGCCGGGTCCCTGGGCGGAGTGAACGGCTTAATGAAGCGCTCAGGGAGCCATCTAGTTTCGTCTGTGTCTGGGTTATGGACACAGGCATGACCTTTGCCCCAAATGAGAACAGGATGTGGGCCAAGCCAAGCGCCTGTGCGAACATCTTTCCACAGAACAGTGGAAAAGGAAGTGGCTGAGGCGGGGTGCCAGAGGCGCTCAGCTGCAGATTTTCCATGTGTGTCAAGGGTGAGGAAGTTAAGAACGAAAAGTGCATGATGGAGCAAATTTCGGGGGGTGAGCTTGTGCCCATGAAAAACAAGATCTTTGGAGGAAAGTTTGTGTAGCATGTTTTTGAGGGTAGAGTGAGCCCTCTCAACAATGCCTTGACCTTGGGGATTGTGGGGAATGCCGAATTTGTGACAAATCCCGAATTTTGATAGGAAGTCTTTCACCTTTGCTGATGTATAAGCAGGACCATTGTCGGACTTCACAGTTTTTGGGGTACCCAAGATGGAGAAGCAGTGGATAAAATGTGCCACTACATCTTTGGCAGCTTCCCCCGTGTGGAGGGATGCACAGAGAAAACCACTGAAGGTATCAATGGACACATGAACATACTTAAGAGAGCCAAAAGGCTGAAAGTGAGTGACGTCTGTTTGCCAGAGGGCCCCGGGTATAAGGCCTCGGGGGTTAACCCCAGTGAGGGGTTCGGGGAGAAGAGAGAGACAGGAATGACAGGCTTTTACAATGTCTCGAGCCTGATCCCTGGTAATGGAAAACATGTAGCGCAGGGTTTGCGCGTTAAGATGATGAAGGGCATGAGCCCTCTGGGCCTTCTCAAAAGGAGAAGGGGAGAGAGAAGAGAAAATGGCTGCCATGGCTAAGATGGAGGACGGTCTGGTGGCAGCGTCCACCTGAGCGTTGCCTTCCGCGAGGGCACCAGGCAATGAGGAATGGGCGCGAATGTGTGCGATAAAGAAGGGGTTGGAGCGTGCCAGGATAAGTTGCTGAATCTGGGAAAAGAGCTGAAAGGCCGTGGTAGAGGGTTTAATAAAGGGAACTGTTTCCAAGAGTGGAATAGAATGAGCAATATATGCACTATCAGTGTAGAGGTTAAAAGGGGAAGAGACAAGAGTGAAGGCTTGCAGAATGGCAAAGAGCTCGACGTGTTGAGCAGATTTGTAGTCAGTGGGAAAGGAGGAAACCTTGCCATTAATGGAGACAGCAGCGGTGCCTGAGGAGCTGCCATCCGTAAAAATAGAAACAGCAGCTGGGATAGGCGAGGGCCGAGAGAGGGTAGGGAAGATGACTGGATGATGGTTAAGAAACTGTATAAGTTTGTCAGAAGGGTAATGGGAAAGAATGTGACCAGGGTAGGAGGTAAGAAATAGTGCCCAGTCAACAGAGTGAAGCTGCAGGTGTAGGAGGTTTTGGGGGGTATAAGGAACAATAATAGAGTGGGGGTAAATACCAAAAATTTTAACAGAGAGGGTAAGGCCCTGGCGGAGCAAAGAAACAACAAGGTCAGGGTATGTAGCAAGAACTTTGGAAGGGGTGGAGGGGAGATGGACCCAGTAGAGAGGAGCATTCTGATAAAACACTGCCGTGGGGGCAAAGGTGGTCGCAAGAACGATGAATTGCAAAGGAAGCTTGGGGTCAAAGTAGGATAGGGATTGTCCCTGGATGGCTTGTTCAACAAGGTTGAGGGCTGAGCGGGCTTCGGGGGTGAGAGATCGGGGGGAAGTGGGGTTAGAGTCACCTTGAAGAATGTCAGTTAAGGGCTTGAGGTCTCCAGTAGAGAGTTTCAGGTAGGGACGAAGCCAGGTGATGTCCCCTAAAAGCTTTTGGAAGTCATGGTAAGTTTTTAAGTGTGAGGTGCGGAGCTGGAGTTTTTGCGTGCGGACAGTAGAAGGGAGGAGTTCAAAACCAAGAAAAAGGTGAGGAGGATGCAGTTGAACCTTGTCCTGGGAAATGGAAAAGCCGTGAGCCTGTAAAGAGGAAACGAGGTGGGATGCAGCGCGCAGGAGAGCATCAGGATCGGGACCGAGGAGTAAAATGTCATCCATGTAATGATAGAAAGAGATGGAGGGGTAAAGGGAACGAAAGGGGTCCACGTAGGATGCCACGTAGACTTGGCAGAGCGTAGGGCTGTTGGCCATGCCCTGAGGAAGGACCTTCCATTGGTACCTGGCAGCAGGACCAGAGGCATTGAGTGGGGGAAGGGAGAAGGCGAACCTGGGGCAATCCGCGGGGTCCAAGGGAATAGAGAAGAAGCAATCTTTGAGATCAAGAATGATCTTGTGAGAACCTGCGGGAAAAGATGTAGGCACAGGTAGGCCAGGTTGGGTGGCCCCCATAGGCCGCATGGAGCCATTGATGCGGCGCAAGTCATGAAGCAGGCGCCAGGCGCCGGACTTCTTTTTGATGACAAAGATGGGGGTATTCCAGGGAGAGGTGGTAGGTTCAATGTGGCCTGCGGCGAGCTGCTCTTGCACGAGGGCGGAGGCAGCTGCAAGCTTCTCAGAAGTGAGAGGCCATTGAGCGACCCAGATTGGGTCATCAGAGGTCCAGGAAATGCGGAGGGAAGGGCGGGGGTTGGGGGAAACTGAAGGAAGAATAGAAGAGGAGGGCGGGAGAGAAAATTGGGCATAGACAGAGGTCACAGAAGTTCGGGGTTTGGAGGAAGAGGGAGAGTAGCCCAGACCCTGCCTGCCGGGGTTGGGGGTGGCAGAAATGGGTTTGGTGATGCCCTGGAAGTATTTGCCTAAACCCTTAGAGGGGACATAGCCGGAGGCAAGCATCTGATTAAGAATGCGTTTGTCCTTGCATTTGAGTAACACAAGGCCCATTTGGTCCATAAGGTCACGGCCCCAGAGGTTGATGGGCAGATCTGGGATAATGTAGGGGCGAACAAAGCTGGTGTCGCCATCCTCATCCTGCCAAATGAGGCGGTGGGCACTGAGGTGGACACGTTTGGCTGTGCCAGCAACACCCGAGATAGGATCCGGAGAAGGGGTGGTAGGCCAGTCAGCGGGCCAGTCGTGTGGGGAGAAGCAAGTGGTGTCTGCACCGGTGTCAAGGAGACCATGAAAGAGGCGGCCTTGGATGGTGAGGGAAAGAACAGAGGATGGGCGTTCCTTACAGATAGTTTTAATCCAGTAAACATCAGAGGAGCCAGGATGTGTGGCGCCGCGTGAATGAGGCAAGGCGGGGAGGTCCACCGCAAGGGGGAGGGGAAGAGCTTGAGCGATGCGAACGCCAGGAGAGATCTGGACAGGTTCGAAGGGGGCAACGGCGTTGAGGAAAATCTCCCCCGTGTAGTCGCCATCCACAATGGAGGGCTGGATGATAAGACCGGCAATGGTGGAGGAGGCGCGGCCAATAATCATAAAGAAGTGGCCGGGAGGGGGAGGGCCAAAGATGCCTGTGGGAATAGAGCAAACGCCATCGCGAGGGCTCAATAGGTGGGGGGAGGAGGCACAGAGGTCCAGTCCTGCTGAGCCGGGGGAGGCCCTGAAGAGGGAGGGGGTTGAGGGACGGAAGGGGCTTGGGAGGGGTGGTGCTGATAGAGAACTTGTGGAGGGGTAGAGGTCCCAGCTGGTTCCCCCGATGCTGGGACAAAAGTGATACGGCGAGGCTGGGAGCGCGGGGCCTGGGGGTGGCCCCTGGCGGAGTTTCCCGACTGTCCGTTGGGGACACGTCGGAGGGGGTTTTCCCCAAGGTAGTTGCCTTCTACATCAGTGGTCGCACGGCAAGAGGTTCGCCAATGGCGGCCACGGCGACAGCGGGGACAAAGAGAAGGACGCTCCGAAGTGGAGCCTGCCTGAATGTCAGGGGCGCGGCGCTCGGGGCATTTGCCAGCAAAGTGTCCTGGCTTTCCACAGGAGTAGCAAACCTGGCCTTTGTTCTGGCCTTGGAATGCCACCAGAGCGCCCGCAACTTGAGTGGCGAAGGAGTGAGCATCCTTGCATAAGGAAATCATCTCCTCAAGAGAGCGAGAGGGCTTAGGAGATTTGAGAAGTTGGCGACAAGCAGAGTTAGCATTTTCGAATGCCAACTGCTTGACAAAAGGGTTGGAGGTATCCGTGATACCTGTGGTGCGGTCAATGGCTTCCAGGAGGCGGGAGATGAAAGCGTGATAAGGTTCATCATTAGCTTGCTGTATGCGAGAAAGGGGAAGGGTGGGGGCAGAAGAGGAGGGGATGGCTTTCCAGGCTTTCATGGCGGCCTGAGTAGTAAGGTTAAGAAGATGGTAGGACAGTGGACGCTGGGCCTGAAGAGTGTTATAGGGCTTTGAGCCAGAGATCTGGAGAAACTCAAGCTCATCATCATGAACGAGTTCTCTGCAGTTGTTGATGAATTCAGCCTCCCAGAGAACGATCTGATCTGGTTTGAGGCAGCGGCGAACAGTTATGCGCCATTCAAGAGGGTAAAGATTGCCACCATAGGAAAGACTTTCAAGGCAAGAGAGAGTGTAGGGGGCCTGGACCCCATACTCAAGGACAGCCTTACGGACCTCCTTGAGGCTAGCCTGATCAAGATCGCGAAACTCTATGTCTTCCTGAAGGACGGCACCAGGGCCGCGCCCAGCTGGAGGGGGGGTGCGTGGGGGCGCAGCGGTGGGAGCGGCGACAGAGGAAGCAGGAGAAGGGGGGGGGCGAGAGGGAGATGGGAGGGAGCCGAGAGCGCGTTCGAGGCGGTCGGCGATGTTTTGGAGACCAGCCTGCGAGCGAGTAATCATGGGATGAGTAGAGGAGGAGGAAGCGGCGGCGGGGGACGAAGATGGGACGGCTGCACCAGAGTCTGGGGCATGAGGGGGCTGGGGGGGTCGAAGAATCGCGGGATAGGCTTGTAAAGCAGAGGGAGCGGGTGGGGGAGGAGCGTCGGGGGCAGAGACGCGGGACAGAAGGCGGTCCAAAGAGGAGGAGATTTCCTGAATTGCGAGGTGAAATTGAGTGGGGGATAGAGGGGGAGAGGGCAATGGCTGAGAGCGGGGATCGTAGGCGGCTGCAGCCGTATCTAAAGCGGCTGCATCCTCAGGAGAGAGCGGCTCCGGAGAGGGGGCGCGAGCGAGCGCCACAAAGGAGGACGCAGGATCGGAAGGAGCAGAGGGCTTAGAGGGAGCGGGAGCGTAAGGTGGCGGATAGGAAACGGTAGACTGAGAGTCCTCGGAGGGGGATACGGGTGTGTGGGAGCGAGACGCGGAGGTTAAGGCAGCCTGTCCTGCCTTGAGAATGTCGGCGCAAGAGGATGAAATGGGGGCGGCAGTAATAATGCCGTCCAGGAGTTGCCAGTATTTAAGGATGCAATCTTTAAAAGCAGGATCATTCTGTTTGTCGCAGAAGGCGGTGAGATCTTTACCTATGGTGAGCCAGGTAGAGCGGGCGATCTTAGGGGCAGTGAAGACAAACCAGGGAGAGGCCCGGTGAACGACATTAAGAAATTGACAGAGATCAGCCTTGGAAACATGGACCTTGCGAGAAACGAGCTCGTCCTGGAGGGATTGGAGGAAACGAGCCTCGGAACTAAGGGAAGAGCCCATGGCGAAGGGCGGGGGCCAGAGGCGGAGAAGAAGGGGACTCGCGAGGGAGTCGAAGGGGTCCCAAGTGGGACGAACGGGGGCTCAGAAAAGAGCCGGAGGGGTCCCGAAGGGGACGGGGGTCGACTAAGGGGTGACAAAGTCACGAATGTGCGCACAAAGGGGAGAAACCACGCGAAAAAAAAGGGGGGTCTTACCCGAGAAGAAATTGGGGCGTGGAATCCCGAACTAACCGTCGACCGGTAAGGAGAAGAAGACACGCACGTTAGGCGCCAGATGCGGCTCCCAAAAAAGGGGGAACCCCGTTAGGGGCTCCTAGCTCCAACTGGCCAGCAGTCGAAGCTGTCCCAGAGGTTGCCGCACAACGTGGTGGGTGTAGTTCTCCTGAGTACCTGTGGAAGCAAAAAGTTAGTAGGGAAGGGATGACTCCAGACAAGGGATGAGGTCTGAGGCGCTTTATTTCTGGGGGCGAAACCTTTTATGCAGTTGGAGGCAGGAAGAAAGGGTGAGGGGGAAGAGAAGGAGGAGTGAGAGAGGGGCGTCCAATCAGTAGTTGCCAAGACAGTCTTTTGTGGTATCACATTGCACAAGGGAAGCGGTCAGGGACCACTGACATGTTCTGCACGTACACATTTCGATGGTATGCAAGATAAGTTGTTTTCACAGATCAGTTCCCAAGAGTATGCGCACACAAAATTCTTCCTGAGTAACTGTTAAACCCATAGGAATTTCCTGTATCCAATGTTTTCTTAAGTCTGTTCTATATCATGGCCATGACTACTTGTTTGATCAGAGTGAAGGTGGGGGCAAGACGGCAGCGCTTGATTTACTCAAGCCTGTCTTGTGACAGTTAAATTTGGTTTGCACACATCCTGTTTGGCAAGCCTTCAGGCAGCTGCTTGTTTCAATCTTGCAGGAAAGGCAGGCAGGAAGTCAGCCAAAGGTTAGTGGCGGAGAGCTGAGGAGGGGGAGGTCTTCATGGTTCCCGACATCTCCCCCGTTCCTGTTTTAAAAATGGATGGAGGTGGCTAGGAAGGCTGCCCCGGGCAAGGTTACCGGCTGGGTGCTGCCTCGACCGGGTTCCTAGCGGCGACAGAGTCGTCTCCACGTGCCCGCGATTCGAGACTTGAGCGAGCGAGGCTGATTGCTGATTTTTTGAAACATCTCGAATTTTAAGGCGGGAGGAGGAGCGGCAGGTTCTTCATCAGTATTGAGCTGTTGGTACATCACTGCGGGGTGGCTTTTAGTAGCGTCATCTATTTGTTTCTTTACAAATCCAGTGAGTCTTCGGAAGGCCCATGGGCCAAAGGATATGAGCAAAAGGAAGCCAATAAAGGGTCCCAGAAAGGCTGGGAGTAAAGTCGACAACCACGGGGTCGTCGAGAACCAATTCTTGTACCAACTTTCACTCTGATCAATCTCCCTACGTCTCTCCTCCAGGCTATCCTCAATGCGTTTAATGCTATCTCTGACTAGTCCTGTTTCATCCTTAAACACGCAGCATTCCTCTTTTAAGGCGGCGCAAACTCCCCCTTCCTTTAAAAAGGCAAGATTAAGACCACGGCGGTTTTGAAGAACCATTTCTGCAAGAGAATTAACAGTATTAGTAAGGTATTTAAGTCCTTGTTTAAGTTCGGCAATATCAGAGTCAACCTTGCGTTGAAGAACCGCTAGGTGGCGGTATTGGTCGTGGGTTTGAACGAGGGAAGCGATGCCCGTGCCGGCACCTGAGGTGCCCAGGGCTAGGAGGACACCAACAGTGATGGCAGTGATGGGCTCGCGTTTGGAGCGGCGGTAGCCAGGGCCGGACAGGCGAGACGGTAACAGGTCCTCGGTGTGATGGACGGAGAGGCGGGGAAGGAGAAGAATAAGAACACAATAATCATGAGTGGCAACAAAGGCATCAATAATGATGTGAGGAGAGAGGCCCGAGGCACAGGCAAAATAAGTGCCGTTGGGGGCGAGGAGGAAAGGGTTACGAAATTGTCCCGGAAGAACCAGTGTCGAGTTGCAAGTAGAGTCAAGTTGTGGGGGCAAACGAGTATGATTGGGGCGGAGGCAGAGGCCAGAGCCCACAACTTGACTGACCGTGATGGCGTGGTCGTTGTCCATACCCCAGGGGAGAGCGTGTGGGTCAGAGGTGGGTAGGGGGGTGTCCAGGACCGCGACTCCTTCATAAAACGGAGGGGCAGGAGAGAAGCAGATCCAGCATTCTTTGTAGGCAGGATCGGTGATGGCCATGGCAGAGGCATTCATGAGGTCCAGGAGGCGAGAAGCATCAGAGGGGGCACCGGGAGGAATGGTGAGTTGTAAAGGGGAGTCACTAGCGGGTGTGAGAAGGCGGGTGGGGACATGTGAAGGGATCGGGGGAAGGGATGGCCGGGGGGTGGGGGGGCGAGGAGGGGTGGTGTTTGGTTGGGGTGCTTGCAGGATATTGGGGCCTAAGGAGAAAGGGCGGCGGGGGCGTGGTAGGGAGGTAAGAAGTTGGACTGTGAAAAGGAGGCCAGGGTCCGTTCCGGAGGTGTAGAGGCGAAGGCCCCAGTGATGTGGGCGCGTCCATTTGGACTTATCCCTGCCGGCTTTGGTAAAGGAAATAGTGAGAGGGTTGCACCAGTGGCTCGGCGAAGAGCGGCAAGTGAGGGGGCTGTGATGTCGGCGGACGGAAATAAGATCCCAAGAAGAAGAGGGGTGCCAGGAGGTGTCGCCAGAGGTCTCACAACCCCAAGAGGCACAAAAATAAGCGTCGTGGTGACCACAGTTAGACTGTAAGGAACGAGGACGGTGATCACCGGGACAGACATAAATTGGAACGGAGCGCAAGGCATCGCGACGCCGGGGATGGTTGCATTTCGGTGCGTCATCATCAACCGCGAGGCCCCCGGAGAGGGGCCCCGGGCGGGGGAGGAAAGAATTGGGTGTACCCCAGACTTTGTCAGCGCCAAGGGCTAGGGCACAGAGGTCTACCTGGAGCGGGGACCACGGGGGTTCGGAGGAAATGGAGGTGGTGACGTTAGCAACATCGCCTGCTTCATTGATGATAAGCCAGGTATAATTATATAAGGTGTATGGTGAGGGCTTACGGGGGTTGCGGGCACAAAGTATCGGAGGAAGGGACAAATGTAGGAGCAGCGGGATCCAGACAAGAAGACGCAGGAGCAGTACTGGCTGGGCCCGTGTCGTCATGGCGAGGTGATGTTGGGTTTTCTGAAAAAGAAACAGAGGGGAGAACCTCAGGGGCCGGGTCCCTGGGCGGAGTGAACGGCTTAATGAAGCGCTCAGGGAGCCATCTAGTTTCGTCTGTGTCTGGGTTATGGACACAGGCATGACCTTTGCCCCAAATGAGAACAGGATGTGGGCCAAGCCAAGCGCCTGTGCGAACATCTTTCCACAGAACAGTGGAAAAGGAAGTGGCTGAGGCGGGGTGCCAGAGGCGCTCAGCTGCAGATTTTCCATGTGTGTCAAGGGTGAGGAAGTTAAGAACGAAAAGTGCATGATGGAGCAAATTTCGGGGGGTGAGCTTGTGCCCATGAAAAACAAGATCTTTGGAGGAAAGTTTGTGTAGCATGTTTTTGAGGGTAGAGTGAGCCCTCTCAACAATGCCTTGACCTTGGGGATTGTGGGGAATGCCGAATTTGTGACAAATCCCGAATTTTGATAGGAAGTCTTTCACCTTTGCTGATGTATAAGCAGGACCATTGTCGGACTTCACAGTTTTTGGGGTACCCAAGATGGAGAAGCAGTGGATAAAATGTGCCACTACATCTTTGGCAGCTTCCCCCGTGTGGAGGGATGCACAGAGAAAACCACTGAAGGTATCAATGGACACATGAACATACTTAAGAGAGCCAAAAGGCTGAAAGTGAGTGACGTCTGTTTGCCAGAGGGCCCCGGGTATAAGGCCTCGGGGGTTAACCCCAGTGAGGGGTTCGGGGAGAAGAGAGAGACAGGAATGACAGGCTTTTACAATGTCTCGAGCCTGATCCCTGGTAATGGAAAACATGTAGCGCAGGGTTTGCGCGTTAAGATGATGAAGGGCATGAGCCCTCTGGGCCTTCTCAAAAGGAGAAGGGGAGAGAGAAGAGAAAATGGCTGCCATGGCTAAGATGGAGGACGGTCTGGTGGCAGCGTCCACCTGAGCGTTGCCTTCCGCGAGGGCACCAGGCAATGAGGAATGGGCGCGAATGTGTGCGATAAAGAAGGGGTTGGAGCGTGCCAGGATAAGTTGCTGAATCTGGGAAAAGAGCTGAAAGGCCGTGGTAGAGGGTTTAATAAAGGGAACTGTTTCCAAGAGTGGAATAGAATGAGCAATATATGCACTATCAGTGTAGAGGTTAAAAGGGGAAGAGACAAGAGTGAAGGCTTGCAGAATGGCAAAGAGCTCGACGTGTTGAGCAGATTTGTAGTCAGTGGGAAAGGAGGAAACCTTGCCATTAATGGAGACAGCAGCGGTGCCTGAGGAGCTGCCATCCGTAAAAATAGAAACAGCAGCTGGGATAGGCGAGGGCCGAGAGAGGGTAGGGAAGATGACTGGATGATGGTTAAGAAACTGTATAAGTTTGTCAGAAGGGTAATGGGAAAGAATGTGACCAGGGTAGGAGGTAAGAAATAGTGCCCAGTCAACAGAGTGAAGCTGCAGGTGTAGGAGGTTTTGGGGGGTATAAGGAACAATAATAGAGTGGGGGTAAATACCAAAAATTTTAACAGAGAGGGTAAGGCCCTGGCGGAGCAAAGAAACAACAAGGTCAGGGTATGTAGCAAGAACTTTGGAAGGGGTGGAGGGGAGATGGACCCAGTAGAGAGGAGCATTCTGATAAAACACTGCCGTGGGGGCAAAGGTGGTCGCAAGAACGATGAATTGCAAAGGAAGCTTGGGGTCAAAGTAGGATAGGGATTGTCCCTGGATGGCTTGTTCAACAAGGTTGAGGGCTGAGCGGGCTTCGGGGGTGAGAGATCGGGGGGAAGTGGGGTTAGAGTCACCTTGAAGAATGTCAGTTAAGGGCTTGAGGTCTCCAGTAGAGAGTTTCAGGTAGGGACGAAGCCAGGTGATGTCCCCTAAAAGCTTTTGGAAGTCATGGTAAGTTTTTAAGTGTGAGGTGCGGAGCTGGAGTTTTTGCGTGCGGACAGTAGAAGGGAGGAGTTCAAAACCAAGAAAAAGGTGAGGAGGATGCAGTTGAACCTTGTCCTGGGAAATGGAAAAGCCGTGAGCCTGTAAAGAGGAAACGAGGTGGGATGCAGCGCGCAGGAGAGCATCAGGATCGGGACCGAGGAGTAAAATGTCATCCATGTAATGATAGAAAGAGATGGAGGGGTAAAGGGAACGAAAGGGGTCCACGTAGGATGCCACGTAGACTTGGCAGAGCGTAGGGCTGTTGGCCATGCCCTGAGGAAGGACCTTCCATTGGTACCTGGCAGCAGGACCAGAGGCATTGAGTGGGGGAAGGGAGAAGGCGAACCTGGGGCAATCCGCGGGGTCCAAGGGAATAGAGAAGAAGCAATCTTTGAGATCAAGAATGATCTTGTGAGAACCTGCGGGAAAAGATGTAGGCACAGGTAGGCCAGGTTGGGTGGCCCCCATAGGCCGCATGGAGCCATTGATGCGGCGCAAGTCATGAAGCAGGCGCCAGGCGCCGGACTTCTTTTTGATGACAAAGATGGGGGTATTCCAGGGAGAGGTGGTAGGTTCAATGTGGCCTGCGGCGAGCTGCTCTTGCACGAGGGCGGAGGCAGCTGCAAGCTTCTCAGAAGTGAGAGGCCATTGAGCGACCCAGATTGGGTCATCAGAGGTCCAGGAAATGCGGAGGGAAGGGCGGGGGTTGGGGGAAACTGAAGGAAGAATAGAAGAGGAGGGCGGGAGAGAAAATTGGGCATAGACAGAGGTCACAGAAGTTCGGGGTTTGGAGGAAGAGGGAGAGTAGCCCAGACCCTGCCTGCCGGGGTTGGGGGTGGCAGAAATGGGTTTGGTGATGCCCTGGAAGTATTTGCCTAAACCCTTAGAGGGGACATAGCCGGAGGCAAGCATCTGATTAAGAATGCGTTTGTCCTTGCATTTGAGTAACACAAGGCCCATTTGGTCCATAAGGTCACGGCCCCAGAGGTTGATGGGCAGATCTGGGATAATGTAGGGGCGAACAAAGCTGGTGTCGCCATCCTCATCCTGCCAAATGAGGCGGTGGGCACTGAGGTGGACACGTTTGGCTGTGCCAGCAACACCCGAGATAGGATCCGGAGAAGGGGTGGTAGGCCAGTCAGCGGGCCAGTCGTGTGGGGAGAAGCAAGTGGTGTCTGCACCGGTGTCAAGGAGACCATGAAAGAGGCGGCCTTGGATGGTGAGGGAAAGAACAGAGGATGGGCGTTCCTTACAGATAGTTTTAATCCAGTAAACATCAGAGGAGCCAGGATGTGTGGCGCCGCGTGAATGAGGCAAGGCGGGGAGGTCCACCGCAAGGGGGAGGGGAAGAGCTTGAGCGATGCGAACGCCAGGAGAGATCTGGACAGGTTCGAAGGGGGCAACGGCGTTGAGGAAAATCTCCCCCGTGTAGTCGCCATCCACAATGGAGGGCTGGATGATAAGACCGGCAATGGTGGAGGAGGCGCGGCCAATAATCATAAAGAAGTGGCCGGGAGGGGGAGGGCCAAAGATGCCTGTGGGAATAGAGCAAACGCCATCGCGAGGGCTCAATAGGTGGGGGGAGGAGGCACAGAGGTCCAGTCCTGCTGAGCCGGGGGAGGCCCTGAAGAGGGAGGGGGTTGAGGGACGGAAGGGGCTTGGGAGGGGTGGTGCTGATAGAGAACTTGTGGAGGGGTAGAGGTCCCAGCTGGTTCCCCCGATGCTGGGACAAAAGTGATACGGCGAGGCTGGGAGCGCGGGGCCTGGGGGTGGCCCCTGGCGGAGTTTCCCGACTGTCCGTTGGGGACACGTCGGAGGGGGTTTTCCCCAAGGTAGTTGCCTTCTACATCAGTGGTCGCACGGCAAGAGGTTCGCCAATGGCGGCCACGGCGACAGCGGGGACAAAGAGAAGGACGCTCCGAAGTGGAGCCTGCCTGAATGTCAGGGGCGCGGCGCTCGGGGCATTTGCCAGCAAAGTGTCCTGGCTTTCCACAGGAGTAGCAAACCTGGCCTTTGTTCTGGCCTTGGAATGCCACCAGAGCGCCCGCAACTTGAGTGGCGAAGGAGTGAGCATCCTTGCATAAGGAAATCATCTCCTCAAGAGAGCGAGAGGGCTTAGGAGATTTGAGAAGTTGGCGACAAGCAGAGTTAGCATTTTCGAATGCCAACTGCTTGACAAAAGGGTTGGAGGTATCCGTGATACCTGTGGTGCGGTCAATGGCTTCCAGGAGGCGGGAGATGAAAGCGTGATAAGGTTCATCATTAGCTTGCTGTATGCGAGAAAGGGGAAGGGTGGGGGCAGAAGAGGAGGGGATGGCTTTCCAGGCTTTCATGGCGGCCTGAGTAGTAAGGTTAAGAAGATGGTAGGACAGTGGACGCTGGGCCTGAAGAGTGTTATAGGGCTTTGAGCCAGAGATCTGGAGAAACTCAAGCTCATCATCATGAACGAGTTCTCTGCAGTTGTTGATGAATTCAGCCTCCCAGAGAACGATCTGATCTGGTTTGAGGCAGCGGCGAACAGTTATGCGCCATTCAAGAGGGTAAAGATTGCCACCATAGGAAAGACTTTCAAGGCAAGAGAGAGTGTAGGGGGCCTGGACCCCATACTCAAGGACAGCCTTACGGACCTCCTTGAGGCTAGCCTGATCAAGATCGCGAAACTCTATGTCTTCCTGAAGGACGGCACCAGGGCCGCGCCCAGCTGGAGGGGGGGTGCGTGGGGGCGCAGCGGTGGGAGCGGCGACAGAGGAAGCAGGAGAAGGGGGGGGGGCGAGAGGGAGATGGGAGGGAGCCGAGAGCGCGTTCGAGGCGGTCGGCGATGTTTTGGAGACCAGCCTGCGAGCGAGTAATCATGGGATGAGTAGAGGAGGAGGAAGCGGCGGCGGGGGACGAAGATGGGACGGCTGCACCAGAGTCTGGGGCATGAGGGGGCTGGGGGGGTCGAAGAATCGCGGGATAGGCTTGTAAAGCAGAGGGAGCGGGTGGGGGAGGAGCGTCGGGGGCAGAGACGCGGGACAGAAGGCGGTCCAAAGAGGAGGAGATTTCCTGAATTGCGAGGTGAAATTGAGTGGGGGATAGAGGGGGAGAGGGCAATGGCTGAGAGCGGGGATCGTAGGCGGCTGCAGCCGTATCTAAAGCGGCTGCATCCTCAGGAGAGAGCGGCTCCGGAGAGGGGGCGCGAGCGAGCGCCACAAAGGAGGACGCAGGATCGGAAGGAGCAGAGGGCTTAGAGGGAGCGGGAGCGTAAGGTGGCGGATAGGAAACGGTAGACTGAGAGTCCTCGGAGGGGGATACGGGTGTGTGGGAGCGAGACGCGGAGGTTAAGGCAGCCTGTCCTGCCTTGAGAATGTCGGCGCAAGAGGATGAAATGGGGGCGGCAGTAATAATGCCGTCCAGGAGTTGCCAGTATTTAAGGATGCAATCTTTAAAAGCAGGATCATTCTGTTTGTCGCAGAAGGCGGTGAGATCTTTACCTATGGTGAGCCAGGTAGAGCGGGCGATCTTAGGGGCAGTGAAGACAAACCAGGGAGAGGCCCGGTGAACGACATTAAGAAATTGACAGAGATCAGCCTTGGAAACATGGACCTTGCGAGAAACGAGCTCGTCCTGGAGGGATTGGAGGAAACGAGCCTCGGAACTAAGGGAAGAGCCCATGGCGAAGGGCGGGGGCCAGAGGCGGAGAAGAAGGGGACTCGCGAGGGAGTCGAAGGGGTCCCAAGTGGGACGAACGGGGGCTCAGAAAAGAGCCGGAGGGGTCCCGAAGGGGACGGGGGTCGACTAAGGGGTGACAAAGTCACGAATGTGCGCACAAAGGGGAGAAACCACGCGAAAAAAAAGGGGGGTCTTACCCGAGAAGAAATTGGGGCGTGGAATCCCGAACTAACCGTCGACCGGTAAGGAGAAGAAGACACGCACGTTAGGCGCCAGATGCGGCTCCCAAAAAAGGGGGAACCCCGTTAGGGGCTCCTAGCTCCAACTGGCCAGCAGTCGAAGCTGTCCCAGAGGTTGCCGCACAACGTGGTGGGTGTAGTTCTCCTGAGTACCTGTGGAAGCAAAAAGTTAGTAGGGAAGGGATGACTCCAGACAAGGGATGAGGTCTGAGGCGCTTTATTTCTGGGGGCGAAACCTTTTATGCAGTTGGAGGCAGGAAGAAAGGGTGAGGGGGAAGAGAAGGAGGAGTGAGAGAGGGGCGTCCAATCAGTAGTTGCCAAGACAGTCTTTTGTGGTATCACATTGCACAAGGGAAGCGGTCAGGGACCACTGACATGTTCTGCACGTACACATTTCGATGGTATGCAAGATAAGTTGTTTTCACAGATCAGTTCCCAAGAGTATGCGCACACAAAATTCTTCCTGAGTAACTGTTAAACCCATAGGAATTTCCTGTATCCAATGTTTTCTTAAGTCTGTTCTATATCATGGCCATGACTACTTGTTTGATCAGAGTGAAGGTGGGGGCAAGACGGCAGCGCTTGATTTACTCAAGCCTGTCTTGTGACAGTTAAATTTGGTTTGCACACATCCTGTTTGGCAAGCCTTCAGGCAGCTGCTTGTTTCAATCTTGCAGGAAAGGCAGGCAGGAAGTCAGCCAAAGGTTAGTGGCGGAGAGCTGAGGAGGGGGAGGTCTTCATGGTTCCCGACACCAGGGCCTCTAGCCATTGCAAATGAAATCCAATTGCTTACGTTACCATGTACTTCTGGCTTACCTGGGTGCTGGGGAATTGAACCTAGGTCCCTAGGCTTTACAAGCAAGCATCTCACCTGCTAAGCTATCCAGCCCTTGGAATAAATATTTTTTAAATTAAGGACTATGTAGAGATGTTTTCTCATAATTAATTTCTTATTCTTTAATTATCTGGCCTGTTAGTTTTCATTTATGAAACAATCAGACAGTAAATTCATATTATAAAATAGAGGTTCAAAAATTCGTAATCTTAGGAGTTGTGTGTTGATGTCTGTAAAATATTGTGAGTCATTAAGTAATTGTCAACTTAAATGTGTTCTACAGCCATGTGATGCAGACTGGTCCTTATGAATCTGAAACTTGCCCTGTGAAAGGCAGTTGTAGAGTAGTTATGTTCTCAGGCTAGTTTAGAAAGAGCTTTCAAAAGCAGGATTACTTTGAGATTTCAGCCACAGCTAAACAGTTTATAAAATTCACTTACAGCTAAGAATACTAGGTCACATCTTCCTTCATTTGTGTCATCTGGAAATGGGTTAACATGGAAACATTTAAAAAGTCTGAGTGCTGGTAAAGATCCTTCTAGGCATTAGTAAGTTAATATACTGACTGACGAAAGAAAAAGTTTATCAGGGCACTTTAGCTTTAGACTCGTTACTATCATTCCTAAATCAGATGTTTCTCAGTTGAGATCTTAAACTTTGCTCCATTTTTTTATTTCTCACCTGAGTAGCAAATTTCTTTAAAGACAAAGATTAATAATTAAAATTTACATTTTCAGTTTACTTTCAGTATTTGAATGTAAATATTAAGGGTTGCTGATAGCTCTGTAATATTTCCTTTACTTTTCTGTATAGCACATATATTTTATAAGCCAGTTATGTAATCAGTGTTTTCTCAGAAAAAGTTATTTCTAAGTTTATTTCTAAGGGTACTGTTCAACTGTTTTCAACACCTGAATGTTTCAAGTATTATTGTTTCTTTGAATGAAAACAATACAAGAAAATTGGAATTGGTTACATCATGTACTCTTTCATGAAGATGGAGGTGGTACTATCCTTTTAAGGTAATAAAAAGTAAAATCCTAGTGTTTTAATGTTAATATAGGCTTTCTTACCAAAGGGGAATTTGTTGAAATATATAACACTAACAAAAAACTTTAAATTTTCTTCTGACACTTTTTGTTCATACAGGTAAGATTTACTCAGTATTTGAAGGTTATATTTTGGTGGGGGTGCTGGTAGTGTTAGGGATCAAACCCAGGCCCTTGCTAGCTAGACATTTTAACACTGAGCTATATCCTTTGCCCTTAGTATTTGAAAAAAAATATATATATATATGTAATTTTTATTAGATACGGACATATTTAGTATGTAAACAACACATGTTGGCACCATCCCTTCCCTCCTCCCTGTCCGTTTTCTGAAGAGGCCTTCCTCATCGGGGATGCAGGTCAACCCCATGGGGATTGTGGGTCATGCATTATGGGGGGAGAGAGGCAATGTCTTTGTGCAAAATGTCCCAACTTGTAGCTCTAACAATCTTTCCACCTTCTCTTCCATAAAATTCCCTGAGCCATGTTGGGTGCATTTTAAGTGTGCTTCAGTAATGGGCACTTAGGAGTCTCTGGATCTCTGGTTTGGTAGGTGTTGAGTGTCCTTAGTGTCTATCTCTTCACCCTTGGGCTGATGTCAGATTCACTAAGAAAGCAGCACTCTTGCTCATATCCCCAATTCCTCTGTGGTTTCAGCTGTGGCCAGGGTGGAGTCCACTGGCTTATTTATCTCCTTAGGTCTAGCTCCTATCTGAAAAAGAGAAGCAGATTCTCCAACATAGAGTGAAGTCAGCACCCATTAAATGGGATAACCATTATTAATTTAGAGAGAATTTAAAGGATGTAGAACCTCTTATAGCCCAAGATTAGTGGGAGCTTTATGGTGGAAAGCAGAATCATTATTTGGATATGATTCTGACTTGTTTCCTAGTATTTGAACTTTTAGATGAGAAAACTAACACTTGTTATCTGCTTTGGATTGTTTATGAAGATTCTTCTAAATTGTGTGATGCATGTGTCCTGTTCACAAGAGAGCAATAAGAGCTCTTCTGAGCCTAGTGCTGTCAACCTTCTGAAAACTGCTTTCCTAGTAATTTAAAGTAATATTCTTGCTTTGTGATCTAGCTGGAGTTTACTTTTACTTTTAAAAGAAATATTTATTTTCTCATTTGTTTGAGAAAGTAGAGAAAGAAAAAATGGGTGTTCCAAGGCCTCCTGCCACTGCAAACTAACTCCAGACACATGTGCCACTTTGTGCATCTGGCTTTACGTGGGTTCTGGGAAGTTAAACCTGAGCCTGGACCATCAGGTTTTGCAAGCAAGCACCTTTAACCAGAAAGCCATATCTATAGCCCCATACTCATGGTTTTGTTTGTTTGTTTGTTTGTTTTGGTTTGGTTTTTGAGGCAGGGTCTCACTCTAGCTCAGGCTGATCTGGAATTCACTATGTAGTCTCAGGGTGGCCTTGAACTCATGACAATCCTCCTACCTCTACCTCCTGAGTGCTGGGATTAAAGGCATGCACCACCACGCCTGGCTCTCATGTATTTTTAAGCAGGGAATGTTCTGAGAAATCTCATTCTTACTAGAACTATGCACCGTTGTCTTCTTGATCAGTACTGTGAGTTGCTAACTGTACTCTTTTCTGACGTATGACTAAATATAGGAAACTTTATATAGTTCTTTTGACTTTTTTTTTTTTCTTCTGGTGCTGAGGACTAAACCCAGGGCCTTGCACTTGCTAGGCAAAGTGCTCATCCACTGTGCTAAATCCCCAACCTCTACACCATGTGTAGATATAATGTGTGCGTGTATTCATATATAATACATACACCTGTCTTGGGATATGCTTAATTTCTTTGCTAGTTTGTTGTTAAGGATGTGTTTTTCTTTAGTTTAACTTTTAGGAAACCATGAGTTGCTAAAGAAAATCTCTATCAATTATTTTATTGCAAAGAAATTTACCTAATTTAGTAAATATTATGACTGCAGCCAAACCCAAAGAACAATAAAAATGAAATTTAAATCTTAAAAAGTATTATGTCCAAATGCTAGTTAAGACTTGAAGGATTAAGGGGGGGGAAAAAGTATAGTCTGAATGCTGATTTCAACTACATGTCCTTTTTCTCAAATGCAAATATTCAGTTTTAGCTCACTTCAGAAAACTGCTGAAGTTTGACGAGAGGATATATTGACAAATAAAATTTTTCACATAGTTGATACTTCTTTTCTAAATCTAGCTCAAAGCCACATCTTGTTTTGTGAAACAAAATGTAATTGTGTGTAGTTATTTGGTCTTTTAGGCCTCTTGCTTTCTATGTAACTGACCTTCCTTAATAATTTTGATATGTTAACATATTTTGCTCACTTGAAATAATTTTTTAAACTATTTAATATTTTACCTAAAGTGTTCAGGAGAGGGAAGTTAAGTAAAAATATGTCAGCTATGTATCACTTTCTAGATACAAAGCACTACATTTCACTGGCCTTGTCATTAGGTTTTGAACCTAACATACTCAGTATTCAAGTTCTTTGTTCCACTTTAAAAATATACTGGCGGTAGTATTTTACTTTAAAATAATTTACTTAAGCAAAATAATATTAGTTTAACTCTTAATTTTTATAGCATATACCATTTTGAAATTTGTTGTTATATTCAAAAAATAAATCACAATAGTAATTTGAAAATATATACTCAGCATTCACTTTTTTTAAATGAATTACCCTACAAAGACTAAACCCTTAAGTAATTTAATACTCAAAAGCTTAAGATCTTCAAACAGTGTTAGCATGTCATTATTACACAGACTACATTTAGGGCTATTTGGTATAAATACTTAAAAATAATTGACTATTTCAAGTTATTCTGTTTACAGTTTAAGAAAAATGATTAATAGTTTTAACTTGAAATAGAAGCAAAATATGTTTACTGAAATATAACTTAAACCCTCTAGTGTGCACTAAGTTCATTATAAAAATCACTTGCATAATAAGTTAAGAATTTAAATCATTTCGTATGATATGAAATTTAAAAGTAGACATTTACCACATTAAACACTTAAAAAAACTTAATTGCTTTTAGACTTCAAATTATCACTTTTTTAATGAAGAACACGATACGGTTCATGAATATAAAATGGAATGCATACAAAGGTAGAATATATTTTAATGTTTAACACATTGAATTCAAATCTTCTTTAAAAACATTCAAATGTCCATGTGTTTTCTTTTTGAGGTGAAGAAATAGTTTTTCCATGAGGGCACTTCATAGTTTAAAGAACTTGGAGGTGTTGTCCCAGTGGTTCAGGCAGCTTATATTGTAGATTCACTGTCAAATATCTTGCTTTTTAAGGTCTGAAGGTTATGCTGAATAAAATTCTCTGAGCCCTGAACTTCAGAGAATCTGGAGTCACTCCTTCTAACAGACCAGTTTTTCAATTTGATTGAGTTCTGAATTGTGTCTGAAGTAAAGTAGTAAACTATGGGGTCAAAGCAACAGTTGGAAACAGCAATGCAGAGAGTGATGGGGTACATTGTCCTTACTACTGCCACTGCAGAACAGTTGACAAATGTTTGTGTTCTCATAAGAGAATACAAAATCAGATTGACATTGTAAGGCACAAAACAAAAGCAGAATATGACCAAATGTACAAAAATCATTTTTAAAATCTTAGTTTTGTTTATTTTGCTTCTACTTAATGTAACAGGTTTATTTAAGGTTCTTAGCACCAAACTAGAACAAGTTACATTCAAAATTAGAGGAATAAAAAAACCCACTATTTCGATGAAAATTACAATCCTAGAGAGATAGGTTTTCCATGTGGCTGCTGGGAAGTTCTCAAAGCAGGCTTCTGAGGTACTGTTACCCTGAGAGTGGGTGGACTGAAAAAATACTGCGGGTGCACTTCCTCCCATCACCGTGAACCATACAGCAATGCAAACAATCTTTGCATTTCGTTTGGTTCTTAGAGTCTTGGATTTAAACGGGTAGACGATTGCCAGAAACCGATCTACACTAATACAGGTCAAGAACAGAATGCTCCCATACATGTTGGTATAAAACAGCATTACAGAAATCTTACAGAGCAAATCTCCAAATGGCCAATTCCGTGTCGCAAAGTAGAAAATCCGGAAAGGTAAAGTAAAAACGAAAAGCAAGTCTGACATGGCCAGATTAACCATGTACGTCGTGGTCTCGTTGCGTACTTTGAGGGCGCAGACGAAGATGTATATGGCCACGCAGTTGGCGATGAGACCGAGCACGAACACCGTGCTGAACACGCACCCGTACAGCGAGTACTTGAAGGAGTCGTCGTGGGCGCACAGCGACCCGTTGCCCGCCATCGCCAGCGCCGCGGCGGCCTTTGTCTGCGCCTCGGCCCGACCGGCCCGGCAGCCAGTTCCTGCCAGGGGCTCGTCTCGGAGCTTCTGCCGATCTTTCCTGCTCCCAGATTTCCAAAGGAAACATGAAACTTGTTCCTTAAAAGCTCCCAGCAGGTTCAATAGGAGAAGCTCGCATTTTCTCGTGGGCATAAACCCGAGCGCGCCGGCTCTGGCTCCCTTCCATTCGCCTCAGACCGGCAAGAAGAAGAGCCTGGGCCAGTCGGACACCAGAGGGGCGCTGGCGAAGCAAGATTCCGGGTCAGGAAGAAGCTCCCCAGCGAGGTCTTTATGGCCCGGGACGACCAAGGAGCAGTCTCACTGTGCTCTAGGTGCCTTTCCGGACTGAAACATCCCCGGTCCGTCCGGGACTGGTCCCTTCTTTAAACGAGGCGCGTTCCTGCCTGCCTTTACTGCGCTCTGAGGTTCCAGGCGGCGGCGAGCGGAAGCTTTCTAACTTCGGCGCGGGCGCTCCCGCCGCTCCTGCCGGGTGGGCGCCCCCGCGCGGGCTGAAGAGCGAGGGCTCGGCCGGGTGGGGCGCGGCGGGGCGGGGCGCGGGCGGCTCCGCCGTGACGTCACAGCTTCCTGCCCGGCTTGTGGGCTTATGGGCGGGCTTCTGGGGCAACCACTCTGCGAAAATGCCTTCTGGGATTCCGGCAACCTCGCGGAGTTGATTTTGTTTGGGTTGGTTAGTGATCATTAAGAAACAAAAAGATCAGTTGTCTTTTTTTTTATTTGATCATCTAGTGTCTGGGATATTTAATGTCTGGGATATACTTTTAAGGAAATAAAGTGCTAGTATCTATAAATTGAAATTGCTAAGAGATATCAATTATCAGTTTTAAAGAACTGTTTAATGACTGACAGCAAGACATTTTATTGAGACTGGTAGGTAGTTCTGTCACTCTTGGTTTCTGTCATTTTCAAATTTTTAATATTCTTATGATTGTGAGTAGCTTTAATCCTGAGTCTCTCCAGGTTATTTTTCTTTCCTTTGAAAATAAATTAATATTTTAGATGCATGTTACCCCTTTCATCAAAGAATGCATTTAAAAATATTATTTTTTTTCTGGGAATGTAGCACAAGGTAAGAGCATCATGTTCTTTTAGTATGTGAAGTCCTGGCTTCAATTGCCAGCAACCAACCAATTATTTTTCTCCTTTAGTATGCTTTTAATCTCATTTTACCCATGACAAGCACAAATGAAAATGCATTTTAAAAAAAGTACTCCCCCTAAAAACTTGAATGCAATAATTTGGAGAATTCTAGTAAATTTTAGTTTCATAATTTTATTTTCCATAGGTCTTCCATTAACCCTCTTCGTGTGACATTAATTGTATGTTAGGATACATTTCAGATTGTATTTTCATGTCTAAATTTGGTTCAGCTTGAACTGAACCTTTTGTGAATCAAGTAAGGCCCTTAAAAGCATTTTTCCTTCATAAATTACTCAATTTAAAAATAAATGTTATAGTAGCATGTTTAATACTATTCTGTACCTTTTAAATTTGAAGTACTATAATCCTCAACAACTTTGTAATTTTTTTTTTTTTTTTTTTTTTGTGGTACCTAGGGGTTGAACTCAGGGACTTGTGCATGCTGGCAAGCACTCTACTAACTGAGCTATGTCCTCAGCCCTAATTTTTTATTTATTAATTGATTGAGAGAGAGAAGCAGATAGAGAGAGAGGGAAAAGAATAAAATGGTGCTTCAGGGCCTTCAGCTACTGCAAACAAATTCCAGACACATGTGCAACCTTGTGCATCTGGCTTAAGGGGGTACTGGGGGATTGAACCTGGGTCCTATGGCTTTGCAGGCAAGCAGCGTAACCACTAAGCCATCACTCTAGCCCCATCAGCCCTAAATTTTACTTTTTAATTACCTTACAAAGTAACAGGTTTACTTATGACATTTTCATACATACTTAGCAATAATTTTTGTTAGTGAATTGTAATCTATTTTTACAGTTTTGATTAGGAAATTCACCAATGGTTAAACTATACACAAGTAAGATAAATATTACCTTATAGCCAGTAAGCTTAAAGCATCAAGAGTCTTTATATTACTTTTTATGAAAAAGGTTATTTATGTGTTTAAATCAGAAGGTTGAGAGTGCCCCATGTGGTATTGCATGCCATTAATCCCAGTGTCACAAGGCAGAGGTAGGAGGATCACTGTGAGTTCTAGGCCAGCCTGGGAGTGAGCTCCAGGTCATCCTGGGATAGAGTGAGACTCAACCTTGAAAAGCAAAATCAACAAACAAAAATCTGAGGTGTTCAAGACAGTTCTACACATTTATGCTTGCACATGCAAAAAATATCTCTGGGTTTTGTGGTGGTTTTGTGTTTTTTTGCTTTTTTAAGTTATTTTAAAATATTTTTTTTTATTTGAGAGAGAGAGAGAAGAGAGGAGAGAGGTAGATAGAAAAAATGGTCACACTAGGGCCTCTAGCCACTGCAAATGAATTCCAGATACATGTGCATCTGACTTTATGTGGGTACTGGGGAATTGAACCTTGCAATTGGCTTTGCAGGCAAGTGCTTTAACCACTAAGCCATCTTTCCAGCCCCTTAGTTAATTTTTTAAGCAAGCATAGAAAGTAAGAAGGTTTGTTATTACATTTTCATATATATGTGTCATGTTTTTTTCAGGACAGTTACAACATATTTCATACTGGTTGGAACCTTTAGAAGTGTGCAGTTGATTTGAAAAATAGTGACTTTATGTGGTGATCAGATTTCAAAATCAAATTATATCAAGAAGCCAAGTAAATAATCAGCTAGACTGGAAAGCAGTGCAATAAATGTTTAAATCATTTAATTTTGTTTTTTCTAACTTTTTATTGTCAATTTCCATAAATATAAATAACATACCATGATCATAATCTCCCTCCCTAATCATCCCTCCACTGAATTCCTCCTTCTTTCTAACTAGTTTCTCTTCTATTTTGGTGTCATCATTTTTCTTTCTCTCCTATTAATGCAGTTCTTATGTAGGGTGCATCAACTAAGCCACTGTGAGCTCATGCCTACCAAGCCACTTTGTATCTGAAAGACAGTGTTGTAAGCACTCCTCCTATTCCTTTGGCTCTTATAGTCTTTCTGCCACCTCTTCCACAATGGTCCCCGAGCATTGGAGGTTTTGATAGAGATATCTTATTTAGTCCTAAATACTCTACTGTCACTTCTCAGCACTTTGGTGAGTTTTGAGTTACCCCAGTGGTCACTGCCATTGGAAAAGAGAAGCTTCTCTAACCAAAAGTGAGAGGAGCATTAATATATGGGCATAAATGTAAGTATTTAGAGGGTAGTTTGGTGGGCATAATATATCCAGTTACCCAGACTACCTAGGGCTTATGACAAGCAGTTGGTTTCCTCTATAATGGAAAATGCCACCTTTGCACCAGTTGGTGTATTAGGCTTGGATGTCAGCCATAAAGCTTGTAGGGTCCACTTCTGGTTAACACTGTGATGACTTTTCACCCCCAACAGGCTGCATACCTCTTTCCAGCATCCTGACAGTTAGTCAACAGGGAGGAAGCTTCCAGCTCAGCTGCGGCTTGATTCCTCAGTGTTCTGCAGCCCAGTCATGTGGAGTTTTCAGTAATAGGTCTTACCATTTATTTCTGGTGGGCAACCAAGAGCATTGGCAATAGCCTACAATGTTTTGGGGGCATCAGAGACCTCCCTGGCTAATAACTCACTGAAAGGTATCCCAACCTGGCACTGAAATTTTTCTAATAATAATCAGTTATGCTATTTTTAAAATAAGATTTTAAAATCAAATAAATTAGTATTGTTAGTTAGCTACCAAAAGTTTAGGGATTTAGGTAACTGCTAAATTGTCTGAATTCTGCTGTGTCTCTGCTTTGAGGAGGCAGGGAATGTGACTTACCTTTGGTTCAAAACAATAATAATAACCTTGAATAACCTTTAGAGAACACCAATATAAATAAAGTATAAAAAGTTTCTTCAACTATTCTTTTTGGTTCTTTTACATACTAATTGCTTCTGGTCTTTACATTAATATCAGTTTTACTCTTTTTATTTAAGTATTTGTATTTATTTATTAGAGAGAGAAAGAGAGAGGGAGGGAGGGGCAGATAGAGTGAGAGAATGGGCATGCCAGGGCCTCCAGCCACTAAAAATGAACTCCAGACGCATGCACCACCTTGTGCATTTGGCTTATGTTGCTACTGGGGAATCATACCTAGGTCCTTAGGCTTTGCAGGCAAGTCCCTTAATTGCTAAGCCATCTCTCCAGCCTGTTTTATTCTTAATGCCTTGTTTTTTTTCTTTTTTAATAAACACAGTCACTCTTTATCTATATGATTAAAATACTTTCTCTCCTTATTTCTTTTTTTTTTTCTCTCTCTCTCCTTATTTCTAACCCTGCTGTTTTCCAGTTGCCTTCTGCCAGACTGTCACTCCCAAATGAATCAATTTGTTATTTGGCTTCCACAAAGAACTTGAAGCAAGTTGATTTTTAAAGTGAATATACTGTCAATACTGATCATATATTAGGATTTTATAATACATATAGCCTACCTTAGTAAAAAAAAAAGTTGAAAAACAAAGTCTATTATAGAAGAGTTAACATTTTAGAATATTAGAAGGCAGCTCAGTAGTGGAGTTCATTATTTAGTATGTATGAGGCCCTGAGTTCAATCCTCAGCATTTCAGAATAGCAAAGTAAAATAAAATATGAAAAACGGAAGCAGTACTATTCTAGATATGTCATTTTAATTCTAAATATTTCTCATTTTAAATGTGATAAATGTTTTGAAAAATAAATCCTTCTTAAATTATAACTCCTTTTATAATTTAATAAAAAATTAAAATCATGTGGTAGTAGGAAGACACAAAGGTGGGAAGGTATGTGAAATAATATTAGAAAAATCTAGGTGAAGTGCAACTGATAGACTTGACAAAAGCAAAAAAAAAAATGTATGTTTGTATGTATGTATGTGTGCTGTCCATATTTAATGAACAGAAAATTCTATAGTATCAAACAGAACTTTTATCTGAAATATATATTTTGCATCTTTACATACATCATGCACATGTTTTCTATTGACCAAAGTACTTATTTGTGGAAAGCAATTTCTGACCTTCATTTTAGGAAAAGTAACAAATGTCAAATTGTGGCTCTGGGAAAACACATTACTGGCTGGTAGATTAAGTATATGTGGTTTACTGTAGAATAAGTTAGCAGTTTAATGCAAATGATCTGTTCATGGGGGATCGTAAACTCTAAAACCCATTTTATACACACAATGCTCTTATTGGGGAATAGTTTCATAGCCTTTGTGAAATTTTTAAGAACTATAATTCAAAAAAAAATCTGATCGAAAGATTATCAAGTCTTTGGAAACATCTGAAAATTACCTCTGAAATATTTTGAAAGATTTCTCTTGTGGATAATCTAGGACCCTAGATTGTTAGTGGTCAGTGCAGATTCCTCATACATGAATAAAGAATTGTGTTTGTTGGCAATAAAATGTGATTGTATATTTTTCTTTATGGGAAACTATGAAAGTGTTGTGCAAAGAGCACTGGGCATAACATGAAAGAAGCTTGATAGCCTGTCACCTCTTTTAGGAATCTGGCTCCTTGGCTGTACAAGAGAGGTGGACTGTACACAGTCCATCCTGCATCCATATCTGATTCTGATTCTTTGAATGTTTTAAGGTGCCATTCTGAGCTTTCTCACTCTTTGATGTATAGGAGTTGATTTTTATCCTTAATGTTTAAGAATCTGATTGTGAGTGTAGTCTTTACAGGACATATGTACTTGAGACAAATGAAGCCAGGTAGAAAAACACTCATGGTAAGTCAACAGGATGTAGTTGTTACCTAGAATCACAGCCTCTCATTGTCATACTCTTCTGGGAGACCTGTTAATTCAGTGAGACCTCCAAGTTTCTTCTTTCCTTCTTCCTCCTTCCTCCAGGAAGCCTGGAGCCAGAAGTTACTGGCATTGGTGCAGGGTTGAGGAGGAGAGGGTTAGGCTACAGAGAGGCTGAACTGGAGAGCAGTAAGGGTCCAGGCCCTTTAAGAGGGTGGCCTACTCCTCTGTGTCCTGTCACAGAGGACTGCAACTGACAATGAAGTCTCAGGGAAAGAAAAACAAAAGAAAATGGCAAAAAGAGGAGGTGGTAGGAAGCCAGATTTGATGGCTCATGCCTATAATTCTAGCACTCCATAGGCTGGGGTTGAAGGATGGAAAGCTTGAGGCCAGCCTGGTTACATAGTGACACAAGGTCTCAGAAAAACAAAACAAAAGCAAACAAAAATCTCATATGCTAAATCTTCAAGGTTAGAGCTAATTTTGGCAAGATTAGTGTCATCCCATTATTGTAGTCATGTTACCTTTCACATCCAAACTACAGAAAATTAAGTGTGTACCTTCCCGAAAAATGCATAATGCCTTGTCCTACTTTCAGTTCCCAGAGGAGTGAATTCTTTACATGCAGCATGTGCCATGAAGCATAAGGCCTTCATTTGGTAATAGCATCTTAGTCAAAAATGACAGTGGGTTGCAGTTTTCAATAATCTTTCAACTTGGGTGGGGAATACAGATTAGCTGGTAGAGTACTTGCCTAACATATACAGAGCCCTAGGTCTGCTTCCCCAGCATTGCATAAAGCTGGGTGTGGTAGTGATACCTGTAATCAGAACACTCAGGATGTGCAGTCAGGAGAATCAGGAGCTCAAGGTTTCCCTTGGTTACATATCAAGTTTCAGGTCAGCCTGGGCTGCATAAGCCCTGTCTCAAAAAAAAGATTACTTAAGAAGCGGTAAATTATAGTGAAAACACCAACTTGGGGGACCTGGGTCCTGATTCTAGGTGCCAAAACCTAATGTGACCTTTATCAAATAAGTTAACATATTTATCATATATTTGTAAAATTATCGAATTAGATCTCTAGAATCTTTTCAGTCCTCTACTTTCTATCTATAATATTTCTAAGAAATATTACAAAGTAAATAAATGACAGAGAATGATGAAGCTATAACTAGAAAGTAGGTCGTCCATGTAAGTAAGTATTCAGCTCAGGTCGTTATACATGTCTATCAAATGAAAAACAACAACCCAGTAAGGACATGCACAAAGGGATAGTGGGGAAAACTCTGATCTTGAGGTCCAGGAATTTTTGATTTCTAAATTTGGACTTAACCTTAGACAAAGTCTTTCCTAAATTATAGAATGGACATAACATGACCTTCTGACCTCACTGATGATTTTCTGAACACTATGAAAGGAAAATAATTTTGATTACAAAACTCTTTATATATACTATTATAGATGAAATAGGCCATAATTTAATTTACTTTTTAGAGATAAATGCTATGTTTTAAGAACCTATAGAATGGTAATTTTTTTGTTTTATTGACCAAATAAGCATTCCTATGTCTTATGTATACCAGATAATGAAGTGATTATGTGATATGTCATATACACATTTTTAGTACTGCTCTTGTAGAGCAGAGGTAAATCTTCAAATGGATAGAGGCTTTACTTATTTTAAAAAGTGATTTTAGTTTGTTAAATAGTTCACACATTATTGGACTAGTTTTACTATCTATAATGTTGGAACTAGTACTTTATAGTTTAGCTTAAGAATACAGTTTGTTTTATGACCATTACTGGTACTATTGCCATTTTGTTCAGTAGTTTTGCTTTTCTTCCAATTGCTCAAGTAAAACTGAGAAAATCATCTGCAGAAAGCAAATGTTTAAAGGTCTTTATACATACCTGATTACTTAAGATGAAGTTGGAACTACAGTCTTACTTTCTTGACTTCACTTGCGTTTTCCCACTGTATTAGGTGGCTTCCAGTCTCCCTCCCTTGACTGACATGAAAGTGGAAATTTGGTTCATAGTTTAGATGAATATTAGCAAACAAAAACCTTTGCTTTTGTATGTTTGAGCCATATAAATTTTGAAATACTAAATCTGAACATTGAAATATAACTAATCTCTTAAGTATATTAAAATAGAGCATCAAGCATTCTTCATTTTTAGATTCATCTTTATTGGCTAAGAAAAAACTGTAATAGTATTGTGTCCAATTTTATATAGAGAAATGAAATATCTGTTTCTTTCAAATAATTATAACAGTGGACTTGTATGAATAGTGAACATAATATTGTTTAGCATAATTTATTACCAGAAATGTAGGTATACTTTGGTTTATTTCAATAAGCAGCTATTGATTTTGTTTTAATCCATTACAGAGGAGTGGAGGTATGAACTAATTGTTTTCTCGGGATATAGTCACAAGGTGAATGCTTGTCTCTAGAAAGCTAATTTCTCATACACTGCAATTTTTTGGTCCCAATAATGAAATTTTATGTGTTAAGTTTATACATGATTATTTACATAATTGTATATATACTTACATGCTTATATAAACAAATTATACAAGAAAAATAAGATCCAGGACAGGAGAGATTGGTTTTCAGTTAAGGCACTTACCTGGGAAGCCCAAGGACCCAGGATCAATTCCCCAGAACCCACATAAGCTAGATACACGTGGTGGCACATGTGTCTGGATTTCATTTACACTGGAAAGAGACTAGAGTGCACATTCTCTCTCTTTCTCTAAAAAAGTTAACAAAAAATAAAATAAAAAATAGGATCCATTGTTTTTTAGTAAAACCAAGCTTAATGTGTTGGAATGACTCGGATGAAGTTTCTAAAACTACTGTCTCCTTGAGTTAGATGACATGTACTGCAAAAGGTATAAAAGGGGACAGGATAAACTAGAAAAATTTATTCTCCAGTTCTCAGATTTCTTTTAAATACCTTTCTTCTCCAATGCATAGTGAAATATCATAGCCTCACAGTGTTGACATGGCTTATAGAAGAAAGGAATGTGGGACTCTGCTCAAAAAGACTCTTGACCTCACATAGTTATTTTATTTTCATAATAAAAATCTACATTTTCCATTTTAATTTCAAATCAAACAGTTTATTATCAGTTAGAAAGGATTTTCTGCTTTGCTTTCTCATTTCTGTACTACTAGTCTCATCAAATAAGGACATTCCTGTATCAGCAATAACCAACTGGTACATGTAACAGAAAAACTCCCTGTAGAGTAATACCTTATATTAAGCTTAATAGACAAAGTGGAGCCTCTAGATGAAAATAGAACCAAAGACTACAAACCTTTTATTAAGGCTATATAAGAATACTTGAATATGTGATCGTTTTTCTGGAGCAAATTGCTAAGTTTAATGAAAATCAAATAAGAATCTCAATAAGTTTTTTGTGCATGTCCTTTAACTTTGTTCAACTCTAGAAATATGTATGCAATTATATAACCCAATGGTTTAATTTCTTCTTAATGTGCATTCAATATCAGTAGCATCTATTTCCTCATGATATGTCTTATTTATTTATGAGTTGAGCCTAGAAAATGACACTAAATATGTAGAATCTAGAGAAACTTAACATAAACTTATCATTTCTAATTAGTGGAGAAAATATGGAAAATGGTAAGAAGTTAGCAGGATTGCAATGTGAAGGAAAATGGAATTCAACTTATTTTTAAAGTATTTTTATTTTTTTATTTACAAGAAGAGAGAGAAAAAACACCATGGCGTCTTGACACTGCAAAAAAAACTACAGCCACTTGTGCCACTTTGTACGTCTGGCTTCACATGGGTACTAGGGAATCAAACCTAGGCTGTCAGGCTTAGCTGGCAATTGCCTTAACCACTGAGCCATCTCTCAAACCCTCAACTTACTCTTTATGCCAAAACAAACTCCCACTGTAAAAATAATAACAATAGCCATCAGCTCTAAAAGTTTTCTGTGTATTCCATGAAGCATGAAGTCTTAATAAAAAAGATAGATTTGACTAGTTTTATTGTAATAGCATCATAAAGTGGAAACTATCACAACTGTATAATATTGTATATTTAACTGCACATTTCTTTAAAGAAATATGTTAGAACAAACTAACAAAAAGCAACCCATTCCAAAAAATGGGGAAAATATGTAAAACACATCACTTTCATTCTTAACTGAAAAGTATTCTTTTTTTAAAATTTTTTTGTTTTTATTTTTATTTTTATTCATTTATTTGAGAGCAACAGACAGAGAGAGAAAGAGGCAGAGAGAGAGAGGGGGCGGGGAGAATGGGTGCACCAGGGCCTCCAGCCACTGGTAACGAACTCCAGACGCATGCACCCCCTTGTGCATCTGGCTTATGTGGGTCCTGGGGAATCGAGCCTTGAACTGGGATCCTTAGGCTTCGCAGGCAAGGGCTTAACCGCTAAGCCATCTCTCCAACCCTGAAAGTATTCTTAATCAGTTTTCATTACCCAAATTTAACATTTTTATCTTTTTGTTGTTGTTGTTGTTCTTTTGAGGTAGGTACTCTCTCTGTCTAGCCCAGGCTGACCTGGAATTCACTATGTAGTCTCAGGCTGCCCTTGAATTTACGGCTATCCTCCTAACTCTGCCTCCCAAGTGCTAGGATTAAAGGCATGCACTACCACTCCTGGCACATTTTTACCTTTAAAAATGTTTTAGCTTCAAAATAAAAAATGACATTGTGTTACATTTCTTAAAAGATGACAGTTGTTTTTAAGGTCTTATTCTAGGAACAGTATTTTAAACATAATTAAAACCATAAACTTTATACAGTTAGGGATTTAGGCTCTTAATCCAATTAGAATTCAAAAAGACCATCTCATTAACAGACAGAAGCACTCAAAGGTCTAGAAGAATCATTAGTAACGTTCCAAGGCATTGTTCATCCATTCCCAGAATAAATTTCCATGCTAATTTTTATTAGCTTTCTACCATGATTACTTTAATGAGCTGATCCAAATTCTTAGAAAATTTGAGGATTTCCTATCAATACCAGATGTTGCTATCAATGTCTCAGAAAGTTAAAAATAACAGGCCGGAAGGAGTGTCTCTACAGGAGGGCTGTGTTAAAGAGTAGCCTTTTGTTGTTTTAGTTAAACAGAAGTGGACCCTTTTGACCTGACCAGAAAAGGTTACAAAACTGTTGTCCTGGTCAAATACATAGAAAAACAGGACAAGCGTGTTACAAATCTTTCCTGCTAGATGGGGGCTGTGGTTCAATGGTCAAGGCCTTAGGTTTGATCCACAGCACCACAAAACAAAATAAAACCTTTCTTGCTTATTTTTCCCATGTTTAGATCACTGTTTACTCAACATTGTTTACTCAATAGTGAGTATTTGACTCAGTACCAACTGTATGCCAGTGCTTCTCTGGATGCTGGCCATACAGCAAGGAATAAAAGAAAATGCCTGAGTCTGTGCTTTATGTGGAGACAAGCAATCAATAAATAAGCATTTGGACATGTGGTGATAAGTGCTCAAAGGAAAAATACATTAAGGAAGAGGTGGGGGGGTGTGGCTCTTACTGTTCTATCTAGGAAGGTCAAAGAGAGCCTTGCTGATAAGGGGAAGCTTGAATAGACTTGACAGAAATGAAGGAAGGAATCATGTGGCTATCTGGAGGAATTAACTTTTTAACTGTTCCACAACTTTGAAAGGCCTTTCCATTCAAAACTTTTTGTCCTATCTCACTTGCATTTACATATAAAGTTGTTATCTCCAAGATTTTCATGACAATTGGAAATTTCTACAGAGCATTTCTATTTGACAAGATTCTGCATGACTACTTCAGAGTTTTGTTTTGCATGATGTCTTATAAATGAGGACAACTGTTGGTTTGGTTCTGACTGCTGGTATTCTTCAAGTTGACCCCTAAGAGCAAAGCAGTCTCATATTAGAAACAGCCCCAGGTCCATGGTTCATTCATGTCAGATCTTACTCTGACTTCTTTCCTTCCTGTTCTCTCATTTACTCCTTGGTGCTTTGCTACACCCTGTTAGCTTAAGAATTGGAACTTTCTTTTCCTCCACTCAATTTCTCTGGTACCAAAGACATCTACCACTGTCTTCTCTACGCTTGGATGAACAACCGGAGTCTTACTCATACTAACATCCCCCTTCTCGTCTCTCCATAAAATGATATGTTAATCTTATATCATCCTTCACATTCTCTGTATCCATCAAAGACAACCTTTGGTTTCATTCCTGTATACTGATTGATACCATTACCCATACTTAGAACTGAAACTTCACCTTTCTCTGACCCACTCTACTACTTACATATGACAGTATCTCCTGAAAAGCTTGCTTTTCCCTGAAAATAAATTAAATTTCTTAATATAGGAAACATATAACTTTAAGGCTATTAAAAATCAATACTAACAAAATAAGAATAAAAATAACTATATAAATAAACTGTTTATAATGTTCTGTGTTTAATGTCACCCTTTGCCATTATGCTTTACGTAGTTGAAGTCAGAGAACAATATCTTTAACATTTAGAAGCAAATACTTTTTTCCTTTCTCTTCACGCTTAAATAAGAACACTTTCTAATGTATTTTTTTTTTTTTTTTTTTTGAGGTAGGGTCTCACTCTAGCTCAGGCTGACCTGCAATTCACTATGTAGTCTCAGGGTGGCCTTGAACTCACAGTAGTCCTCCTACCTCTGCCTCAGTACTGGGATTAAAGGCGTGCGCCAACATGCCTGGCTCTAATGAATTTTTAAGCTGTGTATTGCCATATATTTCTCAAAGTGATTTTTAACCCCATTTCCTCCAAACATCATGAGAAATATATGAATGAATTTTTGGCATGAGAATTCATACTAACTACTAAGGCCTCAGTATTATTATGAATTCATCTGGGCTGTTAAGGCCTGAATTTTTTATCAGAAAAAAAAAGATGTGTGTTTTCAGTTTATGAAAGTATACTTAAATTTCGAAAATAGAAAAGTGTACTTTAATGTCCTAAAACAGTTGAAATTGTTCAGATTTACAATTAACTCAGTATGTTTTTAAATAATCTTTGACCAGAAGCAACAATAGTGTGACACAGAAATGTATATTATTTGAAGGAGGGAGCTGGGATTCTATGTCCTTGTTTTTTAGTGCAGAAAGGTTTTTCCAGAGTTTCCCTCCTGGTATTAGCTGGACATGAATCTGGCAAGAGATTCATGTTCAAAGAACTAATGCCACTTATTAAGCCTTAAATAAGCATGTCAGGTAAGACTGTACTTAAATGATTTACATCATTTAAAATTACTAGCAAAAACCACTATTGAATCCTAAAAGAACCTAATTCTTAAATGCTAATCCTGTTTTATTTGTTTATTGTGCTCCAGCCATAACTGAGTTCATTTTGATCAGCTTTGAGATTTATGTCAAGGTTTTAAATTTTTTTCTGGTACCTTTGTCAAAAAAGGACCAAAGGCTATATGGGACAAATAGATATAGGATTTAAGCTAACTATATCAAAACTACACTAAATGTAAATCATCTGAGCACCCCAATTGATAGATTATCATAATACATTTCCTGGGGGCTGGGGAGATCAATTGGTAATATGTTTGCCCTTGTAAGTATGAAGCTTTGAGTTTGATCCTCATAATTTATATTAAAAAAATGTTCTGGCCTATAATCCCAATGCTGGGGGAGCACAAACAGGAAAATCCTTAGGGCTCACTGGTCAACCACTGTAGGCTAATTGGTGGATTCCAGACCAATGAGAGCCCTTGTCTTAAAGGAGGTAAACAGCATTTTTGAGGATGACACCTGAGATTGTTTTCCGGCCTCAATAAAGATATACACACACATTCATGTAAACATGTAAACACATACACACACACATACACACACACGATTTTTTAAAAAAGACCCAAATCTATGTTATATAAAAGAAATCAGTTATAAATACTGAAACAGAAATATATGAAAGAATGAGTTAAAAGAATAGAATCCTGGGTGAAATTAATGATTACTAAGGTTAGTTCTAAAATTTATAGGGAGCTGGTAGATTAGGTGATTGATAACTCAGTCATCCTAAAAGAATATTGAAAGAATCATAGCTGATTCATGGTGAAGTTAATGAGTTCTTGTTAGTGTTTGAGTATGCTATATTTGAAATGTTTGTTTTATAGTCACATGGAAGTTTTTGTATCCAGTTGGAAGTGTGACTATAGAATTTGAAAGAGTAGTTATAGACAGAAATGCAGATGAAGAAGTAATGCAGATATAGCTAAAGCTGTGATGATGGCTGCCCTGCATATATATTGACAAGAGGATCTAGAGGAATCTTAAAAGACCAGGGAAGTAAAATGGAAAAGAACTATCAGAAAGGTCAAGGCTAAAAATTTTCTATTTTCTAGCCTCATTTCCTTTTGCAAGACAAAACAGTCTTAGAATTTGGCTTAGTATAGTACAAAAACATTTCCTGTAATGTAGTAGATCCAATAATATTCCTTAAAATACCCAGAAAACAATAGCAATTCCTGCCTTCTACTTCCCCTATTGTTAGTGTTCTTCTAGCACTGGAGTCCTTAATTTATTTGGATAATCAAATCTTTTAGGAGCATTGTGTCTGGACAGTTTGTGAGGGTTTTTAATCTCAGGAGAGTTTGTACTTACTTTAGAAACATGTTCTAATTATAAAGGTCATTGTGAACACATACATAACTTCTGCTTTTTTCTATTAGTAATATTTATTTGATCTTATATTAATTTTACTGACAGTGAGAGTCTGTATTCCTTCACAAGATCAAGCACCAAAACAGGATAAAATGTACAGAAAACAGTTATGCTGACAGTTAGTTTGAGTAGATAAATAATGTCATGAGGCAGCTTCCCTGAGTCTAGGAGCCAACTATTGCCTGAGTGCTGTATGGAGACAGAAAGATGTATATATTTAGTTTCAGAAGTTAAATATCCCATAAAATATTTCCTTCATGTTTTTTCTTAAAATTAATTGCTATATTACTTATCAGTCAAGTTGCTAGTTATAGTTATTATTAGAAACTTCAAACTGCTTATCATCTTATGAATTTCTCAGGTCAAGAATCTGGGAGTGACTTAACATGTGGTCTTTGTTTAAGTTTTCTCATGAATGATCCTGAAGTTTTAAACTAGCTCCACAGTCAGTAAGGTTTTACTGAATTTGGAGAATTGATACCAGAGTTTACTCCCGTGGCTATTGGCAGTTCTCACTTCTTTACTGCCTAATGGCTCAAAGCTCCATTGCTTCACTACATGGACTTCTCGATAGCTGTTCTTTATGCCACATTTGATTCTTTAAACCAAGAAATCCTAAGATGGAAACTGCAAGTCTTAAACGAACTAATCTCAGAAGTGACATTCCATCACTTTTGTTGTATGCCTTAGTCACATAGATTAACCATGACACAGTTTAGAAGTGGTATACACAACATATAGGGGTGAAAATAATCAGTGTTAAGGCTATTGTGTGATCCTGGAGACTGGCTATCACTGACACTGTGTTAACTAGAAATTAAATTCTATCATCAGCTTTCATTGTGTATTCCTCTATTTAATAACCCACAGTCTAGCCATATCATATATAAATATTTTTAAAATATCTATTGAACATGGGGCTAGGAGATGGCTCATGCCACACCAGCATGAGTTCTTGTGAGGGCCTGAGACCATCCCCAACACACACACATGTAACCCTAGTCCTATGGGAGCACAGGCAGAGGAATCACTGGGTCTTCTTGGTCAGACAGCACCCCCAGGCACAGTGTGTGATCCTCCATCTCAAGGAAACTACACAGAAGAAAGAGAGAAAGAAGAGGAGAAGAGAACATCTGACATTCTCCTCTGGCCTCGGTACCCATGTACACAGGGCTCACACATCTGTAAGCACAAGTACATATACACACCATACCATACACATTACACACATACACACACACATGCAAAACAATTTATTAAATGTTTGTTATATGTTGGACACTGGTGTTTTTAAGTGTTCTATAAAAGTTCTATCTGTACCCTGTTTAAACATCTTTAAATGAATTTTTTTTCTTCCTGTTACTTTGTTATGCAGTCTAGATTTTCATTTTAGGGAACTAATAATTTCTTTATTAATGGCATATGAGCCAGGTGGTATTCTAAGCATTTTTCATTTATCATCTTGTTTACTGTCAAAATAGCCTTGTAGAGTTTGCCCCTGGTTTGTCTCCACAGGTTCATGTGTTGGTTCTCAGTGTGATATCAAACAATGCTAGAACCTATGGGAGTTCATTGGGCCATCATCATAGAAAGAGCTGATATAGTTCTCATGGGAGCCTGTGTTACTTTTGAGAAGGTTATTAATTAGAGTAAGGTCAGCCCTTCCTCGCGCTCTGGCTTCCTCTCCTTACCACATGATCTCTCCCATTCTCATGTGACCATCATGAGGTGACACAGCCAAAGAGCTTTGCCAGAGTCTTCAGAACCGTGAGCTAAGTAAACCTCTTTATAAGTTGCTCAGTCTCAGGTATTTCATTATGGTAATGAAAAATATACTAATACAAGTCCTATGATAAATCAATAAATGAGCTTTTTTTCAATAAATGAGCTACATGAAGTTTTTCTAGGGTCATAATTTTTCTTCTCTTGTTTCTAAGCACTCAATTCCTGTACTTAAAATAATTTCTGTTACTCCTGTAGAATTTACCTTAGGCACAGCTTCTAAGAAGTTTTCTCTTATGTACCCAATTTAGGTCAAGTTTTCCTTCCTTGATTTCCATGGGATCCTGTGCATCTTTTTTATTATGGTACTTATTACATTACTGTGTTTTGTTTATTGGTTCTATAAATTGTAGCATAAGAGTTATAAACAAGGACTCTGGAGTCAAATAGCTTTGCATCCACTACTCACTGTACCTGCTAATTTTACTTTTTCTTCTCCTGTACAATGGCAGTACAAGAAATAATACCTTCTCCCAGAGTTTGATGTGGGAGTAAATAAAGCCCTGGGTACTTCATCTGCATTTAATTTTATCTGTATGTCATCCATGAGTACAATTATTGATTAGTTATTTTGTGCCATATGCCATGCCTGTGTTAGCTTGCTGTCTCTGTGACAAAATATGTGAGAAAATCAACTTAAAAAGGAGAAAAGGCCAGGCGTGGTGGTGCATGCCTTTAATTCCAGCACTTGGGAGGCAGAGGTAGGAGGTTAGCTATGAGTTTGAGGCTACCCTGATAATACATAGTGAATTCCAGGTCAGCCTGGGCTACCTTGAAAAGGGAGGGAGAGAGTGTGAGAATATTTATTTTGGCTCATGGTTTTAGATATTGGTGCTCTATTGTTTGAGGGTCTGTGGCAAGGCAGAGCATCATGGCCAGGAAGGCATAATAGAGGAAAGATCCTTACTTTATGATGACTAAGAAGCAGAGGGAGGAAGGGACCAATATCACTAATATGACCTTCAAGGGCACACTGTCAGTGGCCTCACTTCTTTAAGGCCATCTCCTGAGAGTTTCACTGCCTCCCAATAGTGATACAGCCTGAGGACCAAGCCTTCAACACATGGTCATTTGGGGGATATTCCAGACCCAAATTAAAAGTGTGCCAAAGTTTTATATGTGGTAGGCTCTACTATTGCTGTGCTGTTTGTCTTAGTATTTCTAGATGAATGGGTCTGAATGAAAGATAGAATTGTGAAAGTTGAAAGTAATTGTAGGGGCAGCAGCAACATGGAAACATGGTTAGAAGCATGACAGGAGGCAAAGAAAGATGGACAAGATGAACAGAGGAGCACAACGTATGCCAGCATCATCACTAATAGCACTAGTTCTAGAGACAGTATCTTGAGTTTGAATCCCTGCTGAATCCTCCACTAGCAATGTAACATGGGCAGATTTCTTAACCTCTAAGCTTCTGTTTCTGAGCTGTAACATGTAAATTATAATACTATATACTTTATAACATCAGGACTCATGAGGCTATATATATACATATATATAATATTTTAGCATAAAGCCTGGTATATAGTAGTTATTTAACAAACTTTGACTAGTTTTCTTACTGAATTGAGAGAATCATGAAGGAGAAACTTTGGCAATGAAGGAAATGAGGTGGGTTCCTGCAGTCTGTGGTGACTTATTTGCATCTTTCATCATCATCATCAAACCTGGATATTATAAAGCATAGTTGTTCTTCTTCAAGTGTGGTGTCCTCAATTCTTATAAATGAGACTTTTTAGTAGTTTATTTTCTATCCTATTTTAGTCAAAATGTTGGGAAAAGGAAAACTAAACATCTTTTGACAGTAGTTGACTGTTATAAATAATTTAGGAAATTTCTGAGTCTCACAATAGAAACCATACTTTTTTTTTTTTTGCCTCTAGTACATCTCAAATTTGCTTGGGTTATTATTACTTTAGAAGGCAGAATTTGGAGAAAGTTTGTAAGGAAGTCTTTTGAAGATTAAGAAAAATCAGAAATGGAGCTGATACAATAATACTCCTGTTTAAGAAAGGGTAGTGAAGTGCTTTCTAGAAATTCTTGTCAGAATTAGAAAATATAGCTAATAGTTCTTCAGGGAGTGGTGGAAAATACTTTTCTATGTGTGTGTGCTCTTTGTGTGACAGGGTGGCAGAGATGAGGTATGTGGGAAATAGAAAAGTTACTGCTCTGTCCAGGAGTTTTTCTAAAATATTTCAGTTCTCTTTCTCTTTCTCTCTCTCTCTTTTTCTCACTCATTCTTTCTCTGAGTTTATCAAAACTTGGAGGGGGTGGAGCATAGGGAGAATGCTATGAAGGGAGTGTGTTTTATAAACTTCCTTGGGACTCTGATATATACTACATGCCAAATAAAGTATAGGCAGTGTCAGAAAGTAAGAGTTTATATTATAAAATATGATAAAAATTAAAGCCAAATGTTCTAAAAATGACTGTTTTTCTTAGAATCCTGAGACAAAAGTGGTTAGGGTTTGAAATATGTTCTATTAGGCAAAAAGAAAGGCACCTGGAGATGACAACGATACCTTTCTTTTTAATTATGCATGTGTGTGAAGCTGTATGTATATGATGTGTGCACATGCCACGGCCCCTGTGTGCAGTTGAGGACAATTTCAGTTTGTCTTCTTCCTCTGTGAGATGAAGTCTTCCTGTTTGAGACAGGGTCTTCCTTGTTATTTTGTTTTTGCTGCTTCACTTTGTGTGTGCCAGTCTAGCTGGTCCTCCAACTTCCAGATTCTCTTGGCTTCTCCTTTCATTGTGGCCAACAAGTTGAAATTACAGCCACATGTGCCACTTTGCACCTGGCTTTACATGGGTAAGGCTGGGTAGGGTCTTGCTGTAGCCCAGGCTGACCTAATTCACTGTGTAGTTTAAGGCTGGCCTTCAACTCACAGAAATCCTCCTACCTCTGCTTCTCAAGTCCTTGAATTAAAAGTGTGCACCACCACAGGTGCCTGGATTTTTCTTTTTAGAATATCAATGCCTTTCCTAATGGATGTGCTGAAACTAGTTGTGTCTGGAGAACCTTCTGTTACCTTTACATGTCAGTTCTCTAATGTCTCCAAGACAAAAATGGACAACTGGTTTCCAAAGCCTGAAAACCATTTTTTAGGAATGTAAGACAGACCAGTACACCTGCTTCTTGTGCCTCAGATCCAATTAAGTTTTAGAGTTAGAGACTAAGGATCATGCAATCCTGGGAATTCAGAGTAGGTGTACCTAAAAATAGAAGCAGCAGAGCCCAAAGCTCAGGAAATATTTTAGTAGGTTAATGTAAGGTTTTTTATTTTAATTTTATTATTGCTTTGTGGTCCTAGGGATTGAACCCAGGGCTCCCATTTATGCTTGGAAAGTCACATTTGCAGTCCATATTGAAGCAAGGTCTCACTGTATTCCAGGCTCACCTGAAACTTGCTGAATTTCGGTACCTAGACTCACTCAAACTCTTGATCTTTGTGCCTCAGTCTCCTGGATGTGAAATTGCAGGTGTGCACCACCATATATAGTTTGTTATTTTTTGAAAACAATACTGCACAATGTTCAAGAAATAAACAATTTTTAACACAAAACTTTGACTTTAGGAGTAGTTTAAACCTGGTGAAGTATTTGCTTTTATGGGATAATATAAGTGAATAAAGAGTATTTGATAAATTCCATGGACAAAAGTTGTGAGTTCTATTCTCTAGCATAGTACCTAGTTAGGAAAGAGGCAGGGATTGTTTGAGGAAAATGGCTTTAATTATGGTCATTTAATCATAGGATGTTTGTTTTTAATGTATTTATAAATTGTAGTTATAGGCATAGGTAATTTCATATCCCCTTATTGTATCAGAATGAGCATGTTTATTCCTGACTTTTAGTTATAAGGCCCTTGTTAGGCTCCCCTACTCAGTTGTAACTATTGCTCCTTTTACTTCCACCATATTCAGGCATTCTAGATTCCTTTTAAGAACTTTCATGCTCTGTTCCCCTTTTAATGTGTTCCTCATACTGTATCAATTCACCTTAGGATATGAATTCCTCCTACAGTATGAATTTTGATTCATTTCACAAATATTCACTGTTATAGCATTTCTCCATTTGTCATCACACAGTTACTTCCTTGCATATCACTGATTGCCTCTTCCCACTAGATTCTAAGCTCTGTATGAATAGTAACCTTACCTGTTCACTCACCACTGTACCCAGTGCTTGTACACAGTAAGCATTCAGTAAATGTTTAATGTTCAAAGGAGAACAGTTCGTGGGTTAAAATAATGGTTTTACTTCAGGTAGTACAGATCAGTGTGGCTGCACAGGGTGGTAGGAAGGGAGATTTGAGAGTAAGCAAGAGGCCAGACTGCCAGTGGTGTTTTATGAATCAAGACAAGAATTTTGGATTTATTGTGAGTGTGATAGGAAAGCCTTTGGAGGGTTTTAATGTGGGAGAAGGAATAAGTGAAACTTCTTAACTCTGTTGAAGTGATCTGGAAGGCAGCAGGCATATGGGAACCAGTTTATAGGATACTTTTGTCACTAGTACAGATGAAGCAATGTCTTAGACTCTAGTAATGTTTATTAGTAATGAAAATGAGTTAGACTTGGAATATAATTTGAATTTAGAACCAAGATGTCTTGCCTGGTAAAGTAGATTATGCAATATGAAAGAATAAAGGTGACTTTTCTGTCTGACCTTCCCCCTCCTGGTATGGGAAAGCCAGAAGAAGCAGAAGATGGAGTGAGGTGGAAGAGAACTCTTAACTTCTGAAATAATCCTTTAAGCCTATCAGTATCTGCCAATTGGAAGGTTTTTTCCTAGGGTCTCACTCTAGCCAGACTGACCTGGAACTTACTCTATATTCCCAGGCTGCACTCTGCTGGGATTAAAGGCTTGTGCCACCACAACCAATGCTTGTTTTCTTTTATATCTCTTACTTCCTAGTACTGGATAGAGCTGAGAGAAAATAGTCATCTAAGAACTAGTGGATGGATGGATAACTAGGCATACATTTGAATAAATGTATTTTCTTTTATAAATAAGATTTATACTTATACTATAACATTTATACTTATAAATACTATAGCCATAATATTTTCAAATATTGATATGATACATGGTACTAAGGACAAATATTAACCTATATTAACTCAATTCTCAAATACTGTGATTTCAGACATTATTGTTACAGTTAAGAAAGTGAACACTAACCAGGCTCAAATCATGTCACTAAAGAACATCCAGGGTTTGAACCAGAGTTGTATGGCTCAAGGGCTGGTACTTCTGTCCACTACGCTGTACTCTTTCATACTGTCATGACATGCTCACTATCATAAACCTTTACACACACACACACACACACACACACACACACACACACATAACCATTGGATTGAGGGTATGAAATGATGCATAATACTTGTAGGAAATATGATCACTGTTGGTGAAAATTGCCACTTTACTCATTAGAGTAGGAATTGAGTGTAAATTTATTGTGCTAAGTTGAAGCATAAATGAGGTATTAGTCCATATCAAATAAATAAAATGCCTGCTTAGTAGCATACTTAAGTCCTTCTAGTTGCATATCTTTGTGAGGTTCTAGATTCTCCTAAAATGTCATTGTTTGAAGCTAGGTGTGATTCCAGTACCAGGGAGGCTGAAGCAGGAGGATCTTGAGTTGGAGGCTATCCTGGGCTATCTAGCAAAACCTTGTCTCAAAAAGTTTGTGAGAGAAAATTGAGACTGGAACACTCCTACTGATCACATGTAGGTTTATACTCATGCTATTTCAGTCGAATAATGAGACCCAGTTAATCATAGCTAGAAAATGTGGAACATTGGGTATAATAATATTTGCATTAACTATAAAAATTAAGGCACCTAGGTGCTAATAATTACTTTACTTGGATGTACACCATTATTTGATTGTACTTCAGAGTACCACTAATGAATATGAAAGAGAATGCCTTTGACAATATAACTGTATCATACAAGTTATATGATTATATTTTAGAAGTAAGTTCTTTTTTTCTTACTATATGCGTTCCCTTGTTCCCTCATGATACATAGAACACATCTGATGCTTACTACCACCTCCTATTGAGGATTTTTTTTCCTGTACTGAGCCACTATTTAAAATGTTTTCCATGGGCTAGAGGGATGGCTTAGCAGTTAAGGCACTTGCCTACAAAGCCAAAGGACCCAGGTTTGATTCCCCAGGACCCACATAAGTCAGATGTACAAAGTGGTGCTTGCATCTGGAGTTTGTTTGCAGCAATTGGAAGTCCTGGTGTACCCATCCTCTCCCTCCCTCCCCTTCTCACTCTGTCAAATAAATAAATAAATAAATAAATAAATAAATAAATAATTTAAAAATGTTATCCTGTCTTCTATTGTTCCATTGGAGCTGAAAACCATTGAATTTTTACAGTGAGACATATAATAGTGACCATGATTGGTATGTCTCTTCTTATTCTAAATTTATCAAATTTTTACTTGGTATCCAGAAAGGAAAAATTAAATTTTAAGACAGGATTGTCCCTCTTGAAAGTTGAGATCACTTCTTTAACATCTTCATTTATATGTCCAGGACACTTCCTGTGTTCTGTCATACTGTCCTACAGAATGGGTACTACTGTTCCTGTGCTCAGGATGTGATTAAGGGTCCTTGAGAAGAACTCCTCTTTACCTGTAAGCTTTGGAGAGAGAACTTAAGCTTTTCCCTTGCTAACTCCAGAACCTAGGCTTTTTCTTACTGTTACTGGCTTCTTAAAAAATTAGTTATTTATCCTTTCATTGTTGTTGCAATGAGTTGAGAGTAAAATGAATGCAAAAAAACTTACTGTCAAGAAATGTGTTACTTAGATTTGAGTAACTTCTTGTTCAAAAGGGTTATTGAGTAATTTACTGTTTCTTTTTCTTTCTTTAAAAAATTTTCCTCTCCCTTTGTTTATCTCAAGGTGCTTTTTGTTTTGCATTTTCATATTAGAAATTTTTCTGAACTTTGTTATTCGTATAAAGAGTAAATCACTTAAAATTAGCTATAAGCTTTGAGAGCCCGGGTAGGGATTGAGATCTTACCTGTATGATGAGTTGATAGGATAATTTCTTTTGAAACCATTTAATAATATTGTTAGATTTTTTTCTTGGACCAATCATATAATTCAGCTTTGACTTTTCTGATTTCATGCCTGGAGATGTAGTCATTGCTACAAACATTCTAGAGCATGGAGACAGGAAGAAGCCTGTGATACACAACTTTCAAACATTCAGGATATAAACTTTTCCTTAATTTTGTCAGTTTTAGAATGGTAGCTCCTCCTTAGATCCTCTCCGGACACCTCAGGACAAAGGATACTGCATTACAATCACCAAACAGAAACTTCAGCATTTTTTTTTTATCATAAAGAGAGGAGAAAAGGAGGCAGTTATCTAGACGTCCAATCTATTCCTCTGGGACTTCCAGCTTGTCTGCTGTGAATCCCATTCCACTTTGCTGCCATCCAGATCCCCTGAGGGCTTATCTGTTGCTCTCCTTCCTGCTCAGCTTCCACCCGCCTGCTCTTGCCCTCTGAGTGGGTTACCACTTACCATCTGTTTTCCAGTTTCTATTATTTGTATCTGATCATTCCTATCCTCTTCTCCTTGTTCATTAGGTTGATGATTTTTAAAACAAGACAATTAATTGTCATTTTGGTTGGCTACTAGGAGAGAATGAGTTAAATATATGTATATGTATTCAGTGTACCATATTTAACTGGTATTTTTATCTTTTTTAGATTTAGTTAAATATGATTAATAGTAGCTTTAATAATACAAAAGCCTTCAATTTTTATGTGTTCAGATCTATTCATCTTTTTCATCCTGACTTCTGGGTTTTTGTCAAACTTCCGATATCCCTCTTAAGACACTATAATGATCTTCTTCTGTATTCTAATATACTTTTAAAATAAATCAATAGAAATATAACTAATTTGTAATATGTTCATATTCTAAAGTTCCTGATAAACATACTATTTTAGGCTGGAGAGATGGCTCAGGGGATAAGGTGTTTGCCTGCAAAGCCTAATGGCCTGAGGTCAATTCCTCAGTACCCATGTAAAGCCAGATACACAGTGGTGCATGCATCTGGAGTTTGTTTACAGCAGCTAGAGGCCCTGGCATGCCCATTCTCTCTGTTAGTCTCTCTTCTCTCTATCTCTCTCTGCTTGCATATAATTTTATTAAAAAGTAGTATTTGGATTGGTATGTTTTGTGAATGTGACTTTTGTTTCCAAATCAGTAGCTAATTTTTTAAATACTGAGTAAAGAAAGCATTCTTCATATTTAAGCAAAAATCTACTTATAATTTTAAGTATTTCATATTTATACTTTTTATTATTATGTATGGTATGGTATGTGTGTGTCCATATGCACATGACCCTTGTGTGTGCATATGGAGGCCAGAGGAGAACAGTTGGTGTCCCCCTCTATTACTCACTATATTTCCTTAATGATTCGGCACTTTGCCTTTTTCAGGAGTCCCAGTGCTTCTCCAGTCTCTACTCCCCATAGGACTGAGATGCACATATGTGTGGCCACACTCAGCTGTGTACATGGGTGCCATTCGAGCTGAGTGCTTTCTCCCAAGTGTACTGTGAGTATGGAGATTCATACAGGCAGAGGACTTTCTGTTTTTACTTTTAAAACCTTCTGAGTATTAATCACATATCTAGAAGGATGCTACTGTGGTTATTAAATATACTCCTGGAATTTCAGAGTTCTCAGCTCTCCAGCAGTGAATATCAGATAGCTCCAAATTTTGATACCCCAGACTATAAACTGTAGGGTAATTCTGCTCTCACAGGTGCCTCCTTAAGTCTTCCCTCACTCAGGTGCCATGGCTGGCCAAACGGAGGTTCCCTGACCTGTAGATATTCCCTAGTCTCAGTTTTTAACAATAAATTCATTCAACAGACAGCATCAGGCCACTTTCCTCTCTATGTCATAAGCCATGACAAAATGGCATCCCCACTGACCAATCCACCAGAGGAATCACTGTCTCTCCAAAATCTGTATCTGAGCTTGAGGCTTGTGAGGGCTGTGGGCCTATTCTAGGGGTAGGACTGCCTGTCTTTTGTCTGGCATCCTTTTGGCAGCAGTTTCTGAGCCCCTCTTTCTGCATGGGAACTGAGCAACTGAGGGGATAATGCTGTGTTTGGCCTCCTTCTCTGGGTTCCCCCTAGCTTTCTTTCTGCTCTTTTCTAGTGTCCTTTTACTTCCTTCATGGGTTTCCAAAGCTTTCCGTGTGTGTGTGTGTGTGTGTGTGTGTGTGTGTGTGTGTTGTACATACATGTACAAAAATACACATACATATGTTGGAGAGAGTGGGAGACTAAGCACCAGGACTTCCTGCCACTATAAGTGATCTCCAGATGCAGTGAGCCACTCTGTACATCTGGGTGTTGGGAAACCAAACCAGAGTCATCAGGCTTGGCAAGCAAATGCCTTTAACCACCGAGCAATCTCTATAGCTCTAATGATTTTCTATATTTTTTGTTTTCTGTAATGACAGTGAAATCATAAGTGAAATAATATTTTGTTATTGTTTCTTCCCTTGAATCTTTTCATCTTTCCTTTCCTTGTCCAGTTGAGCTGGGTGAGACCTGAAGTATAATTCTGAATGAAAACCATGGTATATTCTTGTTAAAGGGTAGTGTTTTTGCTTATTTGTTTGTTTTTAGAGACAACATCTATTCTGCTTCAGCTGGCCTGGAACTCACTATGTCACTCAGGATGGCCTCAGATTTGAAGTCATCATGCCTGAATTTCCTAAGTACATAGATTATAGATTTTTGTCACATGCTTAGCTTAAGGAGAATGATTTTAACATTTAACTATTAATATAATGATTACTGGGGCTGGTGAGATTGCTTAATGGTTAAAGAAATTTACTTATAAAGCCTGACAGCCCAAGTTTGATTCCCTGGTGCCCACATAAAGCCAAATACACAAAGTGGCACTTGTGTATGGAGTTTGTTTACAGTGGCAGGAGACTCTGGTATGCCCATTCTCATTCTCTCTCTCCCTCTCTGCTCAAAAATAAATGTAAAAAAAATTTAAATATAATGCTTGCTGTAGGTTCTTTGTTTATAAATGCCATTCATCAAGATAGAAAATACCTTTCTTCTGCCATATATATATATACATACATACATATATATACATACACACACACACACACACACACACACACATATATATATATATATATATATATATATATATATATATAATTTTTATTTATTTGATGAGTTGAGAGGGAGAATGGGCATACCAAGGCCTTCAGCCACCTCAAACAAACTCCAGACACAGGTGCTACCTTGTGCATTTGACTTATGTGGGTTCTGAGGAATCAAACCTGGGACCTTTAGCTTTGCAGGAAAGTACCTTAACTGCTAAGCCATCTCCCCAGGCCCTCTTTTTATATTTTGAAAGGGTTTTTAAATGAGGATTTTTTAGCATTTATTTTTATAAGAGTTTTCACCTTGGATTTATTATTGAGGTAAATTGCATAATAATCTTTCTAATGTTGAACCAATATTGCAGTGTGATTTTTTTTTTAGTATTACAGGTTAGACCTTTTGTGTCCCTATTCATGAATGAAAATGGGCTATAAATTGATCTTTTTGCAGTATCTTCAACAGGTTTTACTATTGGTGATACACTAACTTCATGAAACGAGATGAGGAATAGTTTCATTTTCTTCATTCTAGGAAGAGTTTAAGTAAAAGCAGGATTATCTGTCCCTTGAGGTTTTTAATTTTTTTAATTTTTTTAATTTGAGAGAGAGAGAGGAGTAGAGAGGAGAGGAGAGGAGAAGAGAGAAAGAGGCAGATACAGAGAGAATGGGCACACCAGGGCCTTCAGCTGCTGTAAATGAATTCTAGACATTTGGTCTACCTTGTACATCTCTAGCTTACATGGGTCCTGGGGAATCAAACCTTGGTCCTTTGGTTTTGCAGGCTAGCACCTTAAATGCTAAGCCATTTCTCCAGCACTTCCTTGAGTTTTTGATAGAATTTCTTGTTAAAAAAAATGGGCTTGGGTGTTTTCTTTGTTAGGATATTTTAAATTACTGATTCAGATTATTTAGTAGTTATGGGATTATTCAAATTATATTATTTCTTTTTGTTGAGTGTTGGTAATTTATATATATATATTTAAATCCACTGAACTATATTACAACTTCAACTCCAAAACTTATATGCAAATATGATGCAACCTTATTGGATGAATCACAGTTAAGAATGCAACAAAAATATTGTTGAAATAACTTTCAGGCTAGATATATAAATTACATATGAAATAAATGAGTTTTGTATTTAGACTTTGGCCCCATCCCCAGTATGTTTCATTAGGTATAAATGAATATTTTAAAAATAAAAAATTAAAAACTCAAGACACTTCCAACACATTCAGAAAAGGGTCACTTAACCTTGGGGGAATATTTAAGATTTTTTCTGTTCTCTCTCTTTCTCTTTCTTTATAGTACTGAAATTTGCAGTTAGAAATTTTGAAGTGGACTAAAAGATATCATTCTAGATTCAAAATTGCCACTGTTGTGCCTAAAATTCATAGTGCTTATCATGTCAACCAGTATGCTTTTGATATGTATTTGAGAAAAATGGTACTTACTATTGTTTTAATATCTTGTTTCTTCTAGGATTCGCCTTTATTTGATCTTATTAAGCAATCAAAGGATGGAGAAGGACTAGCTGATCACCTTGAATCTACATGTCCTCTCAACCTACCTCTGCAGAATAATCACACTGCCGCAGATATGTAAGGGATATGTCATTTACCCATTCCAACTGCAAGTATATTCTGACTACAAGGGAAATGCAGAGTATTTTATAGAAATTGTGGGGAATACAGTTTTGCATAAGACATGTTTTTCTGCTTTAAGGATTAGGAATGCAGGGCTGGGAAGGTGGCTCAGTGGTTAAAAACACTTGCTTATGGAACTTGCTGATTCCTCAGTACTCAAAAAAAGCTACTGTCTGAAGTTCCTTTGTAGTAGCCAGAAGTCCTGATGTACCCACATTCATCCTTTCTCTCCACATTTCAATAAATAATTTTAAGAAAAAAGAATTGGGGATGTAGAACACATGGCCCAAATAAGATCACATAAGGAAGTACAACATGATACTGAATCACATAGGATTAGTATGATGAAGGAAATTTCCTCAGAAATGGCAGTAAATTGAATGGGATTTCAACATGAAAAATGAAGAAACTAGAGGAATTAGAACAGTTCCAAAAGCCAGTATTGACATGAATCAATAACAAGAAAGCAGGAAACAGTTTTTATTTTATTTTTTCTGAGAATGTGTGTCAGACTATTTGGAGTGAGGCATACTAGGGATGAGTGTGGAGTATACCAAGATGTTTCATTATATGTGGTAGTGATGGGAGAAAGTAGCAACAGTTTGGCTCCCGGTGTGATGGGCATTTGCCTAAGTTCTTTAGATTCATGTTTTTCATTTGGTTTTCATACCAGTCCATTAAGGCAATAGTCAGTGTCCATTATCTTTAAAATTGGAATTAGAGAACTAAGACAACTTTCCTAAGGTCACCAGAAATGAAACCCAAACACTGCCCCCAGCAACCATACTCTTTTTTAATCACTCTAGCTATTGCCTTTCATGGAAATGTGCTGACTGTTGTGTTTCTGCTTAGTTATATGTAGGCATTGTGAAGTATTATACGGTTAGAAATAGGGAACATGTTCTTGAGATGTTATTTACATGGTAACTTGTATTTAAAGATTTCTAACATCCAGAGGAGTGTATTCATGTAAAATGTGTTTGTTAAGTAATCATGTTTATTACTTTATTTTTTCTTTAATTCAACAGTGGGCTGTTAAGTAACATGTTAATATAGATAGGCACTGGGAAGATAGTTGCATCCTGGAGGAAGGAAACGGAAAAAGTGATCTTACATAATTTAACCTTACAATATCAGTACTACAAATGAAACAAAAGAGGGGATAGGATGTTTAGGGATGGTTCCTTTTTCTAATGAAGTGCTATTTTGACTGGATACCTGAAGGACAGTTGATGGCCAGGCAAAAATCTTCATGCTTTGGGGTAGGTGGAATTCTTGGTTTGAGAACTAGAGAAAAACAACAACTCAAAGTGGATTGGGGTATAGAGACAGTGATGTAAAATGAGATTATATGACGTTAGAGAAACATACTAGGACCAGATTTTAAGTTGCCATCGGACTAAGGAGTATAGATTTTGTAAAGGTAATGGACAGCATTTAATCAAAGATGTAACTTTCTCTAACGTGCATTGCTAAAGAACCACTCTGTGCAGTTGTACTCACTGAATGATATCATAACACGTTTTAACTCAAGCAGTAATAATAATTATTTGATTATTCAACTCAGTCTCTTTATGATAGTGATGTTTGGAGGTCTCCTATGAAGAAAAATAGAGTGGGTAGAAACAGACAGAGTTCAGGAAGCAAAACCCTGTGGGGTTCAAGCTCCTGATTTCAGATACCTTTCTGTTGGAAGGATTTTCTGCTTTCTCCATGGTAATAAGCTTCCTAATAAATTCCCCCTTTTTGCTGAAGGTTAAAAGAAAAAACACAAACAAAAGCACTCCGTGGCTGCTATTTGAAGTGGGCTTAGGGGAAAGAAAGGGGTTAAGGCAGCCGGGCGTGGTGGCGCACGCCTTTAATCCCAGCACTCAGGAGGCAGAGGTAGGAGGATGGCCATGAGTTCGAGGCCACCCTGAGACTACATAGTGAATTTCAGGTCAGCCTGAGCCAGAGCCAAACCCTACCTTGAAAAACCAAAAAAAAAAAAAAAAAAGAAAGGGGTTAAGGCAAGGAAGTGGGTAGGCCATTCGAATACTATTTTAATAACTCAAATGAGAGATGTTGGTGACTTGGTCTAACTGACATATAATATTAAAAATATAAGCCGGGCGTGGTGGTGCACGCCTTTAATCCCAGCACTCGGGAGGCAGAGGTAGGAGGATTGCTGAGAGTTCAAGGCCACCCTGAGACTACATAGTGAATTCTAGGTCAGCCTGGCTCAGAGTGAGACCCTACCTTGAAAACCAAAAAACAAACAAACAAAAATATAAATGAAAGATCTGGAATTTATTTTGAGATTTGAATAATAAGCTTTACATAGATCTACATCAGATTTGAGGAGCTGGGGAAATGGAGAAATTTAAAAAATCACTCCTAGGTTTTGAACATAGATGTGGGCTGGGGAGATGGCTCAGCAGTTCAAGACACTTGATTTCAAAGGCTATCTACACAGGTTCAGTTCCCTAGTACTCATATAAAGCCAGATGTACAAGGTGGCATGTGTATCTGGAGTTCGTTTGTAGCAGCAAGAACTCTTGGTATACCCATTTTATATCTATCTGTCAGTCTGTCTGTCTATCTAAAATCTATCTATTTACCTATCTATCTTCTATTATTTATCTCTCCTCACAAATAAATAAAAATATTTTCAAACAACAGTTTTTTTGTTTATTTATTTATTTGAGAGCGACAGACAGAGAGAGAAAGAGGCAGATAGAGAGAATGGGTGCGCCAGGACCTCCAGGCACTGCAAGCGAACTCCAGACGCGTGCACCCCCTTGTGCATCTGGCTAACCTTGGTCCTAGGGAATCGAGCCTCAAACTGGGATCCTCAGCCTTCTCAGGCAAGCGCTTAACCGCTAAGCCATCTCCCCAGCCCTCAAACACAATTTTAAATGTGATGTGGAGGCTTTCTTCTTTCCTTCCTTTTCTTTACTTTATTTTTTAGTTTTTTGAGGCAAGGTCTCACCCTAGCCCAGGGTAAATTAGAACTCACTCTGTAGTCCCAGGCTCACCTCAAATTCACAGGGATACTCCTACCTCAGCCTCCCAAGTCCACTGCCATGCCTGGCTCTGAGGTTTTTTTTTCGTTGTTGTTGTTGTTGTTTAATGGAAAATTAGAGACGGAATCTAAAGTTCTGCTTTAGCTTTAATAGCTTTGGGATTCAAGGGATTCAAGTGGTACTGGTCATTAAGTAGTTAATATTTGCATCTAGAATTCAAGGGAGACCAATTTTTGCCCAAGTTAAGTCATTCTGTAATTGTCAGTTATAAACTTAAGGGGAAGTTACGAAGGAGATCATAGGTTCATGGTATTTAAGAGGCCTGTTCAAGGAATCTGGTATAGAATACTATATCAAATAGGTAAGATGTGTCTGTGTGTGTATGTGTGTGTGTGTTTCTTAGCAAACTTAAAATGAAGATGTTTTTTTTCCTTTGAATACATCTAGGTATCTTTCTCCTATAAGATCCCCAAAGAAAAAAGGTTCAACTACACGTGTAAATTCTGCAGAGACACAAGCAAGCTCAGCCTTCCAGAGTCAGAAGCCACTGAAATCTACCTCCCTTTCGCTCTTTTATAAAAAAGGTTAGTAGATTACTTTCAAGAGCACAGATCCTGGAAAGAACCAATCTTACTAGGTTTAAAAGAAACTAGGTTAAAAAGAAGTCCATTAATCAGATTACATAGCATTCTTTGTATGTGTATGTGGTGAAGTAGGGAGGTTGCTCTTGCAAATCTGTGCATGAGTATGTATAAGCAAATTCACATTTACTTGGAGATTTTTGCATGAGAATGGAAGGCCAGTTTCATTTGTAATAAGACTTTTTCTTGGCTTTATTCAAGTCAAAAATATACTGAGCCTCATAGGAATATTGGAAGACTTGGCCTTTAGGTCGGTATAGTAGTTCCCAAGTGCAACAGAATTCTAGCAGAACCCATGTTACCCGAAAAATTATAGGAATGAGAACTTGGTGTTTCTACCTAGACCTTCTCTAGCAGAAACTCTATAATAGGGCCCCAGGGTCTTTGTTTTAGCAATACCTTAGGCAAGTCTGTTGTTCAGTAAACTTTTAGAACTTTTGTGTTCGCCTTATACAAGTAGAGGAACACTTTAAACCAAGAATCTTTATATTTAAAGTAAAGAATAGACAAAAATACAATGTTGTGAATTCCTTCTCTCCAAATATGTATTTATCGTAATAGTTATAAACACTAAATTCACATAACAGTCATATTCTATTTCATAGAGAAATATATGATGACTCTTTTTTAGAAAAAATAATACTCATTGGTAATTCCATTACTTTAAAAAATATTCCATGTCTTGAGTACTATTCATGGAGATGCTGACTTATCACCAAGAGAACTGAAGCAAGTGCTCTTTGGTTTGTCTAATATTACAATATTCTGTGACCTTCCCCTCCACCTTTTACCTCTGCCTCAGTCTCATGATATAAGAACTAATTCAGCAAATATTATTCTGCCTTCTTTGCATCTATCACTGTGGTAATACTAGGAAGCATTCTTTCATAAGGAAAATATTGGTAGAGGTGAGGTTACTATTAAAATGCTATTCACCAGGGTTATGGTTATAGCAATTTAATGATTTTTTAAAAAAAATCCACTTGTAATTGAAAATGAACAGTAAACATGATTCATTCATCATATGTCTCCAGTGTACCGACTAGCGTATCTCCGACTCAACACACTGTGTGCACGCCTTCTGTCTGACCACCCGGAATTAGAGCACATTATCTGGACCCTGTTCCAGTACACACTGCAAAATGAGTATGAGCTCATGAGAGACCGGCATCTGGACCAGGTGAAAAAAAATCAAATACGTCACTTTCTTTTCTCCCTATTTATTCATTAACTATGTGTCACTTTCTTAAGTGAAGATTAGACTCTAAGAAACAGCTAGATTAATTTAGTATACTTTATATATAATCACTTGTTTAGTACCACTCATTATTTTTGCTGTAATTCTTACAAAAAGAGCTTTAGATTTCAAAAGTATATTTCAATAACTAATGACACATAAATTCTTATTTATTTAAACAAAATCACTGGGGCTGGAGAAGTAGGTCAGTGGTAAAAGACACTTACAAAGTCTGACTCTTCAGGTTTTAATTTTTTTCAATAATTTCTCTCAATATATTCACTTCAAAACTTGAAATGAAATCACATCTCCCTGCTGATGGAATTGGTTCAGAAAACACATACATGTCCTTTAATTGGGTATTTGCATATTAATACTGCCACATAAACAGCTTTTTATATTAAAGAAAGATAATAAATGGATTTATTATAGACATTTATAATTAAGCATATAAAATAAGGGATTCAGAGCTGGAAACATGGTTAAGACACTTGCCTGCAAAGCCCAGTGACCCAGGTTTGATTTCCTAGTACCCATATGCATCCGACAGAAGGCCCTGCCATACCCATTCACCCATACTCTCCCTCTTTCTTTCTCTTTCTCTTTCATCTTATGTTCTCTTTATCTGTCTCCCTCTCTCTCAGCTTACAAATAAATAAAAATATTTTTTAAAAAATAACTGAAGAATCGCTTTACCATGAGCCTTTACAAGCTACATATCACTTTAGAATGAAAAACAGCATGAAACTTAAGATCAGTTAGAAGTAGAGTTCAGTGGTTTTCAGCTTACTATAGAGTTGTGCAACTACTACCACAATCAATTTTAGAATATTTTTATCACACCAAGGAGAAACTCCATTATCTTTAGAAGTAACTCATATTCCTGCATCCTCTCAAGCCTCAGCAACATTAATCTTGTATTTGGCTTTGCATGTGTGTGACTGAGTGAGTGAGTGGGGAAGTTAAACACATGACCTTTACAAATGCAAGTGCTGTTTCTGTGACAACTAGTGATATTAAGTATCTTTTCATGTGTTTATGGGCCATCTGTATATCCTGCTTGCTGGAAATGTAATCGTAGCACTCCTCTGGTCTTACCAACCTGGGTTACATTGTGAGAATATGCCTCAAAAACAAAAACCATAACAGAAGATCCTTTCTGCATTTGAACTTCGATTGTATTAACTACTGTATTATAAGAATTTTTTAAAAATATTTTTACTTATGAGATGGTAGAGAGAGCATGAACACACCTCTTGCCACTGCAAATGAGCTCCAGGTACATCTACTTACTCTGTGCATCCAGCTTTACAAATGGGTACTGGGACATTGAACCAAGAATTCTTTATATATGCTGTATACAAGTTCCTTTATGATTTGCAAATATTTTTCCCATGCTAGAAGTTGTTTTACTTTCTTGATGTGCTGTTTTGAAGAATCAGTTTTAACTTTGATGAAGTTCATTTAGTTTTTTCCTTTGATACTGGTGACTTGATATTATATTGAAGAAACATTGTTAAATATGAAGTCATGAAGACATCCTTTTTTCCTTCAGTAGTTTTATAGTCTTGGTTTTTACACTGAGGTTTCAATCCATTTTGAGCTAGTATTGTAGGTAGTATGGAGTAGGAGATCATTTCATTTTGTTGTTATTATTATGAACAACTAGTTGTTATGTTACATTTCACTTCTCTCCCTTTTCCCTCCTCTCCTCAGTGTTGGACATTTAACCCAGTGCTTCATGTGTGTTAGGCAAGCACTCCATGCCAACACAATTTCTTGAAACATTTTTATTTCCATATTGGAAGCTGCTGAAAAAAATCAACTTGTTATAAATGCAAAAATGTTTGTTTCTCGGACCCTCAATTATATTCTGTTGATTTATATTGCCATTCTTCTACCAAAACTATATTGTCTTAATTACTGTGCTTACTAATAATCAGAATAAGGTGGTGTGAGCACACTTTGTTCTTTTGTTTTTTAAAGATTGATTTAACTACCCTGAAACTTAGGTTTACATATGAACTTTAGGATTGACTTTTCAGTTTCTACAAGAAATTTTGAAAGAAGTTGGATGAGATCAGATCAACTTGGGGGAAGGAGAGCATTGTAAGTCCATGAACATGTGATATCCTTCCATTCTTTTAGATTTTCCTTAAATTTTTAACAGTATTTTATGGTTTTTAGAATACAAGTCTTACACTTATGGTTTTTTAGAGTAAAAATTCTGATGTTTAGATTTCATCAAATGGTTTTTCTAAAGCTATGAGATGATCATACAATTTTTCCTTTAATTACACTGTCCAGGTGTGGTACATGAATTGATTTTCAGATGTTAAGCCCATCTTAATGTATACCATTTGACTACAGTATATAATTGGGGTGGTTTGAGTGTGAAATGTACCCCCATAGACTCAATATTTGGATACTCAATCACCAGTTGGTGGCATGGTTCAGGAAGATTGTGGTACCTTAGGAAGTAGAGTCTTGCTGGAGGAAATATACTACTGGTCATGGCCATTTTTGTTTCTGACTAGCTCTGCTTTTGGCTCTTATTCTCTATTTTCTCCCTGCTGATTTGAAGATGTGATGCTGGCTTTTTGTCCTGCCATGCTTTACTTGCCAAGATGAAACTTCCCTGAAAACTCTGAGCCAAAATAAATCCATTCCTTACATAGGGTACTTCTGGTAGGGTATATTTTGTTTCAGCAATGAGAAAGTAACTGTTACAATGATTTTTTGATACGTATCCGGGTTCAGCTTGGCTATTATTTTCTTGAGGATTTTCATTTATATAATCATATAATCTTTGTATTTTCTCATAGAGTTTTCATCTGATTTTGGTATCGGCAAAATATTGGCTCGTAAAGTTAACTGGGAACTCTTTTATTTATAAGAAATTGTGAGGAATTGATGTGCAGTCTTTTTTAAATGTTTGTATGAATATCAGCTGTCTGGGTATGGGCTTGTCTTTGTGAGTTGTTTTCAATTACTAATTAAGAGCAGGTTTTATTTCTTTTTTATAAAACATTTATTTAGAGGAGGGGGGAGGGAGAGAATGGGTATGCTAGGGCCTCCAGCCACTGCAAATGAACTTCAGACACATGTGCTACCTTGTGCATCTGGTTTACATGGGTACTAGGGTATTGAACCTGGGTCATTAGGTTTCCCAGGAACCACCTTAACCATTAAGCCATCTCTCCAGCCCTTTTTCTTCTTTTTTTTAAATTGTAACCTTTTTTATTAGTTATGTACACAGTGTGTATACAGTCATATTGATACTATTATTAGCCTCTTCCCTGTCCTTGCCCCTCCACAGGAACCCTCCTCATTGGGGAATATGGGTCGTGCTTTGTGGGGTTAGCTATCAGTTATGGGTAAGAGGCAATGTCTCTGTGCATAATTACCCAACTTATGGTTCTAACAATCTTTCTGCCCCCTCTTCCACAAATTTCTCTGAGCCATGTTGGATTTGTTTTAGGTCTACTTCAGTGATGAGGTCTTAGGAGCCTCTATGTCTCTAGATATCTGTTTTGGTAGGAGTTGAGTGTTCTCTGTGTCTATTTCCTTTACCCTTGTGCTGGTGCTAGGTTCACCAAGAAAGCCTCACTCTTGCTCATTTCCCCAATTACTCTTTGTTTCAGCTGGGGCCCTGTTGAGGTACGATGGGCTAATTCTCTTTTCAGAATCTGTGTCCATCTGAAAAGGAGAAGCAAATTCTCCAATGGAGAATGAAGTCAGCACCAGATAAATGGGATAACCATTATTATTTTAGAGAGAATTTAATATATGTAGGCCCTCTTGTAGCCCACGATTGATGATTGGTGGGAGCTTGATAGTGGAGAGCGGGCTCGTTTTTTAAATATGATTCTGACTTGTTTCCCAGCTCCAGCTATGGGTGCCGTTCCACTGAACAGATCAGTTAATCAAATCAAAAGCAGATGGTTACCCAGCATGGCTGTGTGCCACTATTGCACTTGTGTGAGCATCAGGTCAAGTTGTTTGCTGCTGATTTGCTTAGACTATGAGTTGCTTGGACAGATGTTGGTCATTTTCCTCCATTCGCTCATGTAGCATAATAACAGCATATGGTGCTTCAGCGTTAGGGTCTGTGGTGGTTTAATTCAGGTGTCCCCCATAAACTTAGGTGTTCTGAATGCTAGGTTCCCAGCTGATGGATATTTGGGAATTAATGCCTCCTGGAGGGAGTGTATTCTTGGGGGCAGGCTTATGGGTGTTATAGTGAGTTTCCCCTTGCGAGTGTTTGGAACACTCTTCTGTTGCTATTGTCCACCTGATGTTGGCCAGGGGGTGATGTCCACCCTCTGTTCCTGCCATCATTTTCCCATGCCATCGTGGAACTTCCCCCTCGAGCCTGTAAGCCAAAATACACCTCTTTTTCCCAGAAGCTGCTCTTGGTTAGGTGATTTCTACCAGCAATGTGAACCTGATTGCAACAGTAAAGTAGTACCGAGGAGTGGGATTGCTTGTAGACACCTGACTGTGAGGCTTTGGCCTTTTGGAGCTGATTTTCAAGGGGAATGTGGGAGGATTTGAAACCTTGGCCTAAGAGATGCCTTGCAGTGCTGTAAGTACAGCTTGATAGACTGTTCTGGTCTGAGCTGCAAGACCTGAATGCAGTAAGAACTATGGACTGTGAGGTTTGGCTTATGAGGGTGAGAAAGAGCTTTGCTTGGACTGGGCTAACAGTTTGTGTGAGAAGCTTGCTCTTATGATCGTGTCCTGAGAAGTTGTGCAGGGTTGCTTTGCGTAGAAATGAACTGGTATGAGCAGAGGGATATGACACAGAAAGAAAAATCTTTGGTTGAACTGCTGCCTGTTCAGCTGCAACTGAGATTACAACCTTTGAGATTAGGTCAGCTGATCTGCGCTGGGGCAACAGGAAGAATGTCAGTTCTTTTGAAGGGGCCTGAGTGCTCAAGGAGTGTCCTATTCTTCAAAGTCTGCTTTATTTCCCCCTGGATTAACAAATTGGCACCCTATCTGGTATTGTGGAGTATAAGAAATGCAGGAAAGAGAGGGTCATTGAGTTTGCAACACGGTCTTGTGTTTTGGAAATGGCCATGGACAGTGTGAAGCAGGTTTTGTTGCTTGCCTGCATGGAGACTCCATGGAGCTGTGAGGATGAATCATGGATTGTAGTGGAGACCCAGTGGAGATGCCGGGACCATGAGATGGCTGCCAAAGAGAGCTGCCGGCCCTGATGAAGTTTTCCAGGACTGTGAATAGCCTAGCTGGAGGGGCGGAATTGGAATGCCAGAGACTTGTTGCTGGTTAGAATTATTGGACTTGGAGATTTGTCACTGGCTAGAGTTGTTGGACTTGAAGCTACAGGGTTTGTGTTTGCCCTGGTTGTTTTAAATCTTGTATTGGTTGAATGTTTCTTTGCTATGCCCAATGCCATTCTTTGCAGTGTGAATATTTATTCTGTGCCATTATGGGTTTTTTGAGGTTATTTTTTGGTATTATGGCTCAGTTAAAAGATCTTGGACTATGGGGATGTATGAACATCATTGGAATTGATAAAAACTATGGGACTTTTAAAGTTAGATAAATGCGTTGCATTTTGCATCATGTATGGTTATCAGTTTATGGGGGCCAGGGGTGGAATGTGGTGGTTTGATTCAGGTGTCCCCCATAAACTTAGGTGTTCTGAATGCTAGGTTCCCAGCTGATGGATATTTGGGAATTAATGCCTCCTGGAGGGAGTGTATTCTTGGAGGCAGGCTTATGGGTGTTATAGCGAGTTTCCCCATGCCAGTGTTTGGCACACTCTCCTGTTGCTATTGTCCACCTTATGTTGGCCAGGGGGCGATGTCCACCCTCTGTTCATGCCATCATTTTCCCATGCCATCATGAAGCTTCCCCCTTGAGCCTGAAAGCCAAACTAAACCTCTTTTGTTTCCCCAAAAGCTGCTCTTGGTTGGGTGATTTATACCAGCAATGTGAACCTGACTGCAACAGGGTCTTACCACTAACTTTTGGTGGGTCATCAAGTACTATGACAGAAATCTGTCTTCTGTTGGGAAACCTTTTAAGTCTCCTTGATCAACAGCTCATTGTGGATGTTAACCACGTTTTTACTGGGAGTTACAGGCCAGTGCCAAGGAAAAGGAGGAAGAAAAATATAGGTAATATAAAAGAGATAAAGAGAAGAGAGAGGGCTGGCGAGTTGGCTTAGGGGTTAAGCGCTTGCCTGTGAAGCCTAAGAACCCTGGTTCGAGGCTCGACTCCCCAGGTCCCACGTTAGCCAGATGCACAAGGGGCACATGCGTCTGGAGTTCGTTTGCAGTGGCTGGAGGCCCTGCCGCGCCCATTCTCTCTCCCTCTCTCTGTCTGCCTCTTTCTCTCTCTGTCTGTCACTCCCAAATAAAGAAATAAAAATAACAAAAAAATTGTAAAAACAAAAAAAAAGAGAGAAGAGAGAGAAGAGGGAGGGAGGGAGGGAAGGAGAGAGAGAGAAAGAAAAAAATAGAAGATTAAGGTTAGTCTTTATCTTACCCTCTCCAGGGCCCTGTGTGATTCAGGTGCTCCATATAAGAACCTGATGAAAGTTCAACCATTTAGTCTGTCTTTTAGGATGTATATTATGGCACCATTGCCATTTGGGCCCAGTTTTATGTGCCCCACCCCTACCCTTACCCTCCCTCCTGCCCCACCCTCCCTATTGTCTGGTCATGGAGATGCTTATTGGGTATGTCAGCATCTCAGGCCTATTCAGGTTAGGAGCCACAGATGAGTGAGACCATGCACTGATTTTCATTCTGTGATTGAGTGAGTTTGCTGAGGATGATCTGCACCAGGTTCAAACATTTTTCTTTAAATATCATTGTGTCATTTTTCCTTACTGCTGTGTAGAATTCCATCTTGTAGATATACCACATCTTGGTTATCCATTTGTCTAATGATGGACATCTGGGTTGATTCCAGCTCTTAGCTGTTATGAATTGAGTAGCTATAAACATGGTGGAACAAATCTGTTTAAACTGAGACATGGAGCTTTTAGAGTAAATGTCCAGTAAGGAAATAAATGGGTCTGTTGGTAACTCTATAGTCAACCTTTTTAGGAGTCTCCATATTGCTTTCTAAAGTGGTTGTAACATCTTACGTTACCAACAACAGTGAATGATAGTTCCTATTTCTCTACAACCTTACCAGCATTTGTTGTCATTTGATTCTTTAATGTTTGTTATCCTTGCTAGGGTAAGGTGGAATCACATAGTTGTTATAATTTTCATTTCCCTAATGATTAGGGATGATGAAAATTTTCTTAAGTGTGTGTTTGCCATTTGTATTTTCCCCTCTGACTACTGCCTGGCCAGTTCTTTGCCCTATTTTGTGAGTGGATTATTGGCTTTGTATTGTTTAGGTTTTTGAGTTCTTTGTAGGTTCTAGAAATTAGGCCTCTGTCAGTTGTATAGCTGGAGAAATTTTTCAACCATTGTCTAGGTTATCTATTGCCTCTGCTTACTGTACATTTGTCTGTGAAGAAACTTTTCAGCTTCATAAGATCCCAGTGGTTGAGTGATTGTTTAAGTTTCTGAGCTACTGGGGTTTTGTTCAGGAAGTCTTTTCCCATTCCTATGTCATGGAAAGATCCTCCTATTGTTTCTTGCAGAAGTTTCCAAGTTTCCAGTCTTATATTGAGGTCTTTGATCCATTTTGACTTGATTTTTGTGCATTGTGAAATGTGTGGATCAAGTTTCATTTACCTGTATATGGTTATCCAGTTTGTCCAGCACCATTTGTTGAAGATGCTGTCTTTTTTCCAGCCTACATTGTTAGAGCATTTGTCAAATATCTAGTAGCTGTTGTTACTTGATACAAAGTCCGGGTCCTCCATTATGTTCCATTGATCTATAATCCTTTTTGTTTGCAAGTACCATGCTGTTTTTGTTACTATATCTTTGTAATATAGCTTTAGATCAAGTATGGTGATGCCTCCAGAGGTGTTTCTTTTGCTGAGGATATGCTTGGATATCCGAGGCCTTCTGCCTTTCCATATGAATTTTGAGATCATTTTTTCTATCTCTGTGAAGAACAGTGTCGGGATTTTAATTGGAATTGCATTAACTCCGTATATTGCCTTTGGTAAGATTGCCATTTTTCCAATGTTAATTATGCCTATCCAGGAGCATGGAAGGTCTTTCCATTTTCTCAAGTCATCCTCAAATTTCTTTTTTGAGTGGTTTTATGTTTTCATTTGTATAGGTCTTTCACATCCTTGGTTACTGTATTAAGGTTTTATTTATTTTGTTGCTATTGAAAATGGGACAATGTCATTTCTTTCTCTGTATCTTTGCCTTTTGCATATAGGAAGGCTACTGATTTGGGGGCATTGATTTTGTATCCTGCTACTTTGCTGTAGGAGTTAATCACCTTTAAGAGTTTTGAGATGTAGGTTCTCAGGTCTCTTATTTATAGAATCATGTCATCTATGAATAGGGCTAACTTCTTCCTTTCCAATTTGTATCCATTTTATTTCTTTTCTCCTGACTTATTGCTTGAGCTAGGACTTCCAGCACTGAGGTAAGAGTATACACCCCTGTCTTGTTCCTGATCTCAATGGGAATTCCTTCAGTCTCTCCCCACTAAGTACTATTTGGTCTTTAGGAGCTTTATATATAGTCTTTATTATGTTGAAATATAAACCATCCATGCCTTTTCTCTCAGCACTAGCCTATTGACATGGGTCCATGTAGGGAGGTGAGGTTTGGCAGCGAGTGGGAGTGTGTTTGCACGTGGAAGTACCCTGGTGGCAGGCTATCCTGCTAGTCTGGGTCGGTAAACTGGGGTGGAGAGTGGTGGTGGCAAGTGGGATGGTGTTCCTGTGTGGAGGTCCCCTGGGGGAATGCTAGCCTGCTGCCCTGGGTCTGCACACAGGGGCTGGGGCAGGCTGAGTTCTCATGTGGAGTTCTATGGTGGTGGGAATCTCCTGGGGGGGGGGGCACTAGCCTGCTGGCCCGGGTCTGTGCATGGGAATGGGGGCAGCAGCAAGTGGGAGGTTGTTCACCCCTGGGGGAATGCTGGCCTGCTGGCCTGGGTCCACACACGGTTTTGGGGGACAGCGGTGAGTAGGATGGAGTTCACATGCATGGAGGTCCCCTGAGGGACCACTAGCCTGCTGTCTTGGGTCCACACTTGGGGGTGGGGGGCGGTGGCAAGTGGGATGGTATTGGCAAGCATGGACGCATGCAGCCTGGATCCCCTTGCTGCAGTTAGTGCAGAATGAACCAGCACCTGGGATTATGACTAGGACAGCTGCTTGAGGGGATTGAGGGTCTGGTGGGCTAGTGGAGAGTGTGGGAATCAGCAGATTCCCTTTTTTTGCTCCTCTGTGCCCTCCCACAGGAGGTCTATTTTAGTCTGCTCACCCCTAAAAGACCCAATGAATGCTCATGTTACATTTTCTTCCCTGGGAGGTGTAGTGCAGTTAGGTGAACACCATTTTGACCGGAAGTCCCCTCTTTCTGTTTTGAAAGTTAGTATTGGTAGTTAGTGTAGTTCTATGAATTTTTCTGTTTCATGTTAGTTACCTATCTTATTGGTATACAGTTTTTCACAATATTCCCTTATAATCCATTTATTTCTGTGAGATTGGTAACAATGTTTCCAATAAGAATGATCATTTAAACCAAAATTTGATATGAAAGCATACTTACATGTATAAATTACACTATACTAGATTGTTAAAAATAGATGCTTAGTGCCGTGTGTGTGTGTATATGTGTGTGTGTGTGTGTGTGTGTGTGTGTGTGTGTGTGTGTGTGAAAGACAATACTAAAGCTGAGGATTCCTAAAGAGACTAGGTTTCTATAACCAAGACTGATGTCATGAGTAGTACCTTAAGTATTAAAGTAGGAGGGAAGTGTGAATTAGCAAAGAGGCTAGTGAGTGGCATTCTCAGTGTAAGAACTAATAGCTTTGGGACTGGTGGGATAGTGCTACATAGTACAAGGGATAGTGAGATATTCTGGGCAGTACTAAATGTGATCAGGAGTGTTGTAGAAGTAAGGGGTACTTTATTAGAATAAGAGAAGCTGAAGTTTTATGGTCACAAAGAATCATTTTTCCAATCTTATTTTTACACAAAAGTGTGTTTTTATTGAAATCTAATGTATCATATGGAAAAATCTATTTGTCATAAGGATGTCCCCTAGTGAAAATCAACAACTTCACTCATCTAACCTGCATCAGTTCAAGAATCAGAACATTTTCAACAATGCAGAAGCCTTTGGTACTCTTTCTGTCACTACCACCTTCTTGCCAACATTGACTTTATTCAATGTTTTTTTATCTGATAGTTTGAAACTCTTCACATTTGACTTTTTCTAAAGTACTAGTCATGCAGTTAACCAGTTCCAGTATCAACACTTCTCTTCTGGCAGATACTCAGGAATAGAAGCCAAAGTTAGGGTAATTTATAAACTAGATCATTGATCCTGAGTAATGAGAGTTAACTGTTCATATTTTGTTCCTTAAACACTAAAAGTATTTGGTTTAAACACTTCACATGCTCTTTCAAACAGCTCAGGATGAAAAAAAAAATAACCATAGGAAAAATTAAACTTCCTTCTTTAAGGGTAAAAGGAAGATGATGGTACTTTTTGGTGCACATGTGTAGATTATGTATGATGCATTGTATGTGTGGTGTATGCACATGTGTGTACAGATTATGTGTGATGTATACACATGTGTGTACAAATATGCATGTCCTGTGCGCACACAGGAGAATCTCTTTTCACACATCTACATGTTTCCTTAAGATTAATCTCACTCTACCCAAGACTGCTGCTTTCACCATTTTTCTTCCAGTCAGCAAGCCCCAGCAATTCTCTGTTCTCTGCCTCCAAAAAGACTAGGCTTACAGATGTGTGTGGCCACACACATCTTTTTATTTGGGTGGTGTGAAATTGAATTCAAGTGATCTCAGGCCATCATGCACAACAATCATTCTTATTTTAATTTTTTTCTTTTTTATTTTAGAGAGAGACAGAGCGAGAGAGAGAGAGAGAGAGAGAGAGAGAGGAGACAGTTGGCATGCCAGAACCTAAGCAACTGCAATAAACTCCAGATGCTTGGGCCCCCCTACTAGGCATGTATAACCTTGTACTTGCCTCATCCTGAGGTCTGGCTAACATGGGATGTGGAGAGTAGAACATTGGTCCTCAGGCTTCGCAGGCAAGCTCCTTAACCATGGAGCCATCTCTCCAACCCAAATAGTGCTTTTAACAAGACCACCATGTGACAAATCTCTGACTATATCACCTTTATTTACTAGATTATGATGTGTTCTATGTATGGCATATGCAAAGTGAAGAATATAGACCTTAAATTCAAAATCATTGTGACAGCATACAAAGATCTTCCTCATGCTGTTCAGGAGGTAGGTAATCTTTCATTGTAAGGTTTTTTAAATAACTTCATATTTATAATATAGGTAATTTTAGTCACTAATTAAATTATATAATTTACTTTTATATTATTAATTTTTTGTAACTAAAATGGAATTAGAAAGGTAAGACAAATCATCAAATTATCAAAATGCCTAAGTTAAATTAATAAATGATCAAGTCCATATCTGTATAATTAGAATACTTTTATAATAAACTTAATTAATGCAAGAGTACATATTCTTTTAAGTTTTCCATAGGAAAATCCAGTGTAAATGCACCTTATAAAAACATAATAAAACTTCCAGTGTAAACACATTTCATGTTCCTGGGTTAACTTGCCTACAGAGAAGCAGTTATGGTAAAACACATTTGTGTGACACATGGTCTTCTTCAGCAGGTGACTTCTGGCCTTCTCCAGTTTATCAGTGGGGTTTTTAAAAGTAATACAAACCACGTTGCTTTTATTTATATGCTTGGAGTTAGTTTCTCAATCCAATCATTTAAATTAGGGACAACCTATAAAATTCCTGCAATCTTACCTAATTAAAATTTAAATCATACATGGTGGCATCCTGTACTTGGGAGGCTGATTGAAGAGTAGGAACATGAGTTCAGAGTTCAGGGACAAGACCCTGTCTATAAAAATAACACAAAAATAAATCAATAAAATTTAATTTAAATCTAACTGCAAAATAAAAATGCTTTTGCTAAATTCCTGAGTCTTACAGTGCAGAAGTTCACACTTCCTGAACCCTTTAGATTTAGGGAATGCTGGGCAGTAGGCCATGGAATAAAGTCTACATACCAGGGACTTTTTTCTCAGCCATGGCCCTTTGCATCCCATGGTCTATACCTCTCTTGCAGGGTGGCCAGCTGTTCCATTTCTGGCTCCCTGACTCTTCTCTGGACCTCTTTGTGACATTTCATTCTGTGTTGAGTATCTATAAACCAAGCCTTAAGGTTTTATGAGTCTACTATTTCCTATATAAAATTATAGTGAATGAAAAGTATTAAAACTGTTAAAAGAGAAAATTTGAAGAGAAAAATTTGTGAACTCCTTTAACAATTGTTTTTTTTTTATTATTCTTCCCCAGACATTCAAACGTGTTTTGATTAGAGAGGAGGAGTATGATTCCATCATAGTATTCTATAACTCAGTTTTCATGCAGAGACTGAAAACAAATATTTTACAGTATGCTTCCACCAGGGTATGTTGAAACTATCCTTCAGCTGGGGAAACTTAATGACAGTAATGGACCCCACTGAACTAAAACATTAAATCAACACTCTACTTGCTTATGTTTGCTCTAGCCTCCTACCTTGTCACCAATACCTCACATTCCTCGAAGCCCTTACAAGTTTTCCAGTTCACCCTTACGGATTCCTGGGGGTAACATCTATATATCACCTCTGAAGAGTCCATACAAACTTTCAGAAGGTCTGCCAACACCAACAAAAATGACTCCAAGATCAAGGTTTGTATTTTCTCTTTAGGGAAGTACTAAGAAATGATAATGAGTTGATTATATTGTAATCTAAACATTTCTTGTTTAAAATCATCTAGACTCTTAAATTTCTGATTTGTTTATTCATATTAAATAAGTGTATGGTACAGGGAAAATAAAAATCTGTTTACTTAGATGGTTTTGCAAATGTAGTCATCAATTTTCACAGCTGAGAGGGGTCTCTTTTTTAAACAATCCATGCACAAGTTTTGTTGTATGCTTTAAAAACAGTTTCATATTTTTCTAGGTAATCAACAAAGTAGACCATTTTATTTTAAGAATATTTATTCTGAATTTACTGTATTTTCTGCAGACTCTTTCTATGGACCTTATTCATTTTGCTTATCATCAAAACAGAGAAGGCTCATTAAATGTAGATGACTTGGTTAAGCGTTAAGAAGTCCTCCCTTAATTCTGTGTAGGGTTTCTTAAATACATCAGGCAGGCCTCTCTTGCTCTTTCAGTAGCGTGTGAAACTGCTTCTGAGCAACTGCAAATCATCTCAAATCTTTATGGAGTTATTTTAACAATGCTGTTTTTCAGCTTTATTATCAAGAATAAATTATAGCTAGACCTGATAGAAAATGCCTATAATCTTACTACTTAAGAAATTTTTTTCTTTTGTCGTCTTGGGGCTAGAACCCCGAAACTTCATACTAGGTGTTGCAGTCAGGTTCGCATTGCTGGCAGAAATCACCCGAACAAAAGCACCTATTGGGAAAAAGGGGTTTATTTTGGCTTACAGACTTGGGTGGGGAAGCTCCATGATGGCAGGGGAAAACAATGGCATGAGCAGAAGGTGGATATCATTCCCGGTCCAACCAAAGGTGGACAATAGCAACAGGAGAGTGTGCCAAACTCTGACAAGGAGACACTGGCTATAATACCCATAAGCCCACACCAACAATATCCTGGCTCCAGGAAGCTTTAATTCCCAGATCTCCATCAGCTGGGAACCTAGCATTCAGAACACCTAAGTTTATGGAGGACACCTGAATCAAACCAGCACATTCTATGCATTCAGTCCATCTTTAAAAGTCCCCATAGTTCAAACATTCCCATAACCCATGGTCATTTAACTGAGCTATAATACCAAAAAAAATCCCCCCAAAACCCATAATGGCACAGAATAAACATTCATACTGCAAAAGATGGCATTAGGCATAGTAAAGAAATATTCAACCAATACAAGATTTAAAACAACCAGGGCAAACATCAAACTCTGTACCTACAAGTCCAATAACTCTAGTCAATGACAAGTGTCCAAGTCTGATAATTGTAACCACTGAAAAGTCTCTGGAGTTCCATTCTGCCCCTCCAGCTAGGCTACTCACAGTCCTGGAAAACTTCATTGGGGCCGGCAGCTCTCCTTAGCAGCCATCTCATACTCCCAGCATCTCCACTGGGTCTTCACTGCAATCCACGGTTCATCCTCACGGCTCCATCAGGTCTCCGTGCAGGCATCCAGCAAACCTGCATCACACTGCCCATGGCTGTTTCCAAAACATAAGACTGCACTGTAAACTCAATGACCCTCTCTTTCCCGCATTTCTTATACTCCATAATACCAGGAGGGGTGCCAATTTGTTAATCCAGGGGAGAATAAAGCAGACTTTGAAGAATAGGACACTCCTTCAGCATTCTGGCACCTTCAAAAGACTGTATTCTTTCTGTTGTCCCAAAGTAGGTCAGCTGGCCCAATTTCAATGGTTGTAATCTCTCAATTGCGCCTGAACAGGCAGCAGTTTCAGCCTAAAGATTTCTTTCTGTGCCATATCCCTGTGCTCGCACTGGTCCATTTTTATGCAATGCAACCTTGTACAACTTCTCAGGACATGGCCATAACAGCAAGCCTTTCACACAAACTGCTTCTAGCCCAGTCCAGGCAAAGCTCTTTCTCACCCTCATAAGCCAAACCTCACAGTCTGTAGTTCGTACTGCATTCAGGTCTTTCAACTCTGACTAGAACAGTCCATCAAGCTGTACTTACAGCACTGAAAGGCATCTCTTAGGCCAAGGTTTCAAATCCTTCCACATTCCTCTTGAAAAATCAGCTCCAGAAAGCCAAAGCCACACAGGTGTCTAGCAGCAATGCCAGTTTTGGTACCAACTTTACTGTTGCAGTTAGGTTCGCATTGCTGGCAAAAATCACCCAACCAAGAGCAGCTTTTGGGAAAAACGGGGTTTATTTTGGCTGACGGACTAGAGGGGAAGCTCCATGATGGCAGGGAAAATGATGGCATGAACAGAGGGTGGGCATCACCCACAGTCCAACATAAGGTGGACAATAGCAACAGGAGAATGTGCCAAACACTGGCAAGGGGACACTGGCTATAATACCCATAAGCTTGCCCCCAACAATACACTGGCTCCAGGACGCATTAATTCACAAATACCCATCAGCTGGGAACCTAGCATTCAGATCTCCTAAGTTTATGGGGGACACCTGGATCAAACCATCACACTAGGCAAAACTCTACCACTGAGGTACATCCCAGAAATCTCAGCTACTTGGGAGGCTGAGGCAGGACAATCACAAGTTCAGAGCCTGCCTATGAAACTTAGTGAGACCCAATCTCAAAAAGTAAAAAGAAATTTGAAAATGTAGTTTAGTGGTACATGCACAAGGCCCTAGGTTTAATCCTTTGTGTGTGCTAGGGGGCAGTTGATAATGTTCAAATAAAGACTAACAGAATAATGGGAATTTCTGATTCTGTGATATATGATCAGTAGCTTTTACTATATGTGAGTAGAGATGCTAATTTACTATATAGTATATAGTGTAATACAGTATGTAGTATAATTTGCTATATAGTATAGATGCTAATTAAAATCTGATTATTAATTTATAAATTTGTCCCAAATGTAAATTAAATTTTAAATGAAAAAAATGAACAAAGTTGGGTGACTTACCTGTTGATTAATCAAGCACTAAGTAGAGGTAAACTTAAAACTTTTTAAAACCTCTTGATATATGAGCCACCCCAGAGTATGTTTTGAAAACCTAGGGTCATTACATTGAACATAGAAGAGGGGTTAAGATATAGCTCAGTGATAGACCACATACCTCACTTGGTTGAAGCCCTGAGTTTGATCCCCAGCACCGTAAAAAGTAACAAAAGCTAAACAAAATATCTGAGTATCTAAGTGTTTTTTTTTTTTCAAATCAGCACCATTATGGTAATATTTTAATGGATATAATTTTTCAGTGGTTCTGGGTATAGCAAACATTTGATCTGGTGTTTCTGATAGTTCAGAAGGATGTCTGTGTTCATCTTTGCACATTTACAAAATCTGTATGTAATTTTCACTACTAATTTGTGTTTCATTTTAAATTGACAGAATCTTAGTCTCAATTGGTGAATCATTTGGGGTGAGTATTTTCTTTCTATAGAGTATAATGGCATGGACTATTAAGTAAGACCTAAGTAACAATATGACACAGGTACTTTTGTGTGCCCTTATAGCATCCTTTATTTGGTGGTCTTTATCTCTGTATTGACATCTGTAACTGCGTTGCAGCCATAATAGAAACTGAAGATCACTCAAATACCTTATCCAGGCATATTAAAAAGAATTAGAAAACAGAAATCCATCTTAGATATTTTCAAATCAGATTTAATTTCAAATCATATTTATAATTGGTGAATTTCCAATTTGCTTTGTAAACATTTCTCTGAGATGAAATAATGTATACATATGTATTCATGAATTTTATGTATGTAAGCTACTTTTACTTACAACACTCTTGCCATCAAACACATGTTCTTCAACTCTCTGGGCACAACTGGTATTCTACAGTTCAAATCAGTTGGGCGCTGATTACCCCGTTAGAGTCCATAAACTCAAGAGCTCAGCCCCCAATACAGATGCATATCAGTGCCCAGTCCCCCATCTGAACTGACCACAACTCAGACTTTCTATAACACTTCTTGTTCTTCAGGTTTGATCATTTGTGGGAAGGATTCACAGAGTTCTAGCAAACATTTTACCTGCTATTAACAGGTTATCACAAAGGATACAGATAAACAACCAGAAGAGAGAGCTAAAGTGAATTTTATAGGGGTCCCTACTTAATATATGAGCTTTCCATCCCTGTAGGGTCACCAATTTCATCTTCTCCCAACACTGCAGCTGATGGATTTTAGCAGAGGGTTCACAACATACAAAGCCCACTTCCCACCCTGGATGTTACAAAGTATGGCTGGAAAATATAGCTTCTAGTAATGCTTTTCATTTTGGCAATTAGATCCCATCCTGAAGCTGTCTAGGGGTCTAAGAAGCTTCACTTTATTAGAACAAAAGATGGTTTTATTTTCCTTATTTAGAAAATTCCAAGGGTTTAGGATCAGACACAGGAGACAAAGGACAAATAAGCTTTCTTTGATGCCACATGTTTGCATATAATCTGATATAAATGTTTACAATAGTTTTAAAATTCATTAACATATGAGTAGAATTAGATACTCCAAAATGTATACACCATATCTATGTATCTTACCAGCCTGCTGTCTGCTATCTAACTACAGTTCACCTTATACATTCTCTCTCCCTCTCTCCCTTCATCCTTCCCTCCCTTTCTTTCTCTCTCCTCTTCTCAGACTTCTAACTTCAGGGATAGTCTTTCTCTGGTATATCAATTAACAATTGGTTACATGATTAGCCAGGTACAGCAGCACACATCTGTAATCCCAGCACTTGCAAAGCTGAGGCTGGAGGATCATGAGTTCAGGGCCAGTCTGGGCTCTCATAGCTACATAGTGAGTTTTGGGCTAGCTTTGGCTATATAGAAAAACCCTGTCTTAGGAAAGAGAGCAGGGTAGAGGAGGTAAAGAAGGAGAAGAGAAAAGAAATAACTAGACAGGTCCAAGTTTGTATAACTAACTGCAAAAGTACATGTTACAGTTGTGACATCTTGTTTAAACTGGGCTACAGCTGTTAGGCTTAACAATGATAGATTCATGCAAGTATAATTGGAGCTAGACAGGTATAAAATGACTAATTTTTTTTATTTGACATAACCTCTAAAATAATTGATAAAATGCCTATTCTTTTGTATTTTATTTTAATAATTTACTAATTTATAAGCAGAGAGAAAAGATAAAGAGAATGAAGGAGAGAGGTGAGAAATGGAGGGAGGAAGGGAAGGAGGGAGAGAGGGAGGGAGAGAAAGGGCACACCATGGCCTCTTGTCACTGCAAATGAACTCCAGATGCATATGCCACTTTGTTTCTTTGGTTTTACATGGGTACTGGGGAATCAATCCTCGTCTGTCAGGCTTTGCAAGCAAGCACCTTTAACTGCTGAGCCATCTCCCCAGCCCTCACTTTGGTACTTCTTACATGACTTTTAAAAGTTTTGTTGTGGGCTGGAGAGATGGCTTAGCTATTAAGGCACTTTCTGGCAAAGCCAGGTTTGATTCTTCATTACCCATGTAAAGCCAGACACACAAAGTGACAAATGTGTCTGGAGTTTGTTTGTAGTGGCTAGAGGCCATAGTGCACCCATTCTCTCTCTTTCTTTCTCTTTTCAAATAAATAAGTAAATAAAATATTTTTAAAAGTTTTGTTGTGATGGTACTCTTCCTCAGAAGATTTCTAACATCATCTCCAATAATATTGCCTGAACTAAAATCCTGAAGTCTTTTGGATGTTTAATTTTTTTATTAAAAAAAAACTTATGAATCAGCAACATTTCAAATGTTATTGTCAGTGAGGGTTTATAAGACATAAACTATATGAATTGTCAACGTAACACCCATAAAGTAAAGCAAAATGCCTTGTGATCTTCCCTCTCTTCGTGTAGTACTCTAATATAAAACTATCAAAAATAAGGTTCCAGAAAGCTGACCCTCTTTGTTGCTTTGGGAAGGAAGCTCTGGTCTTGTGTGGGTAAATCCCAACAATGCTTGAGAGAATAGTCAGCTGATGAAGAAAGACTAGGAGCCTCATCGGAAAAGACAGGAGACAAGAGAACTAGGTATTGGAGTAAGTGTCTAATGAGGGCAGAATTGGCATAGTCATTCTAAGTTGATACTTAAAATTTTTATTTAGTCTAATAAGGCACAAAACTTATCCACATGCGATTACTTCTGCCTGGTTTGTGACCCACCTCAAAGTAAAATGTGAACCTTCTAACTTAAAAATATTGGTATTTAGTGATTTAAAATAAATATATCTAATTCATAGACATCTGAGAAGTTTCAGAAAATAAACCAGATGGTATGTAACAGTGACCGAGTGCTCAAGAGAAGTGCTGATGGAAGCATCCCTCCTAAACCACTGAAAAAACTACGTTTTGACATCGAGGGAGCTGATGAAGCTGATGGAAGGTAGGAGCCCTGTGGCCTGTAGAGCTCAGTCTCAGCACTGCTCCCAACTGCTCAGTGGGATTTTATGCGCTATGTGGATGGCTCAAAATAATGGGAATGAGTATAGCCCAAAGTAAAAAGCACCATGCAGTCATATGCATGCACACAACAAAACTTTTAAAAGCTATATAAGAAGTACCAAAGTGAGGGTTGGAGAGATGACTCAGCAGTTAAAGGTACTTGCTTGCAAAGCCTAACAGACCAGGATTGATTCCCAAGTACCCATGTAAAGTCAGATAAACAAAGTGGCACATGCATCTAGAGTTCATTTGCAGTGACAAGAGACCATGGTGTGCCCCTTCTGCTGAAATTCAGTGAAGATATCAAATGTTAATGATATGACCATTAAACCATTGATAATTTCGTTAAATTTTAACATTAAAAGTTCTTACTCTTGAAAAATGATAAATACTGTGCTTTATAAGAACCACTGGAAAATATTTAGGATCATAAATGTATGCCATTTTTATCTTATATAATAATTTAAAAAATTTAAAGCTACCATAATGCATAAAATGTCATAGGAAGTACCACACTTATCAGAAATTTGAGTTCTATTTAGGCATATGAAATAACTATTTATTTTTCAATCTGCAGTAAACATCTCCCAGGGGAGTCAAAATTTCAACTGAAATTGGCAGAAATGAGTAAGTATTTACCATCCCATCTTATATAAAGGACAAAAATAATTGCTTTCATTGTAGTCATTTCACTTCCTTCAAGTGGTAGACTTATTTGTGCATTTAAAATGTAATTGATTCAAGTGTATATTATTTGCCTTATATGTGTGTGGATTAAGGTGAAGGTCACCAGCACCCTCCCCATAAACTTTATTACAAGGAGACTCATTCTGCACAGTGAGTTTTGCTGAAAAATACTCTTAAGACAGCAGTGCTATGATGAGAAGCTCTTCTGCAGTGGGAAGTACAGGAAATGGCAGAGGCTTTGCACATCTGGCCCTTATTTAAAGAGTAATCTTTCAGGCTAGGGAGATAGCTCAATGAAGTACTTAGCATGAGAACCCAAGTTCAATTCCCCAAACACATATAAAGGAAGCCAGATATGGTGGTACACACTTGTTATCCCAGCACTGGGGAGGTGAACACAGTTGAGTCCCTGGCAGCCAGTCTAGTCTACTTGTTCCAGCTACTTCCAGGCCAATGTGAAACCCCATTTATAGCAAACAGAGTGGATAGCTCCTGAGGAAAGACACGCAGGCCTCCACACACATACACAAACACACATGCACCTGCTCACCCATGAACACACATATTCACAAAAAGAATACGCTTTCATTCTCTTATTTTTGAACTTTCCTAATATGCAGGCTTTAAAACAGTTTCCAGCAAAGTTTTCCATTACTGAAATCAGAGTTTTACAAATAACATCAGGTCATTTACCAGATTTCAATGGGATAGAGATTTGGAATGCCACTCAGGGATAGTGTTACCTCGCATGTACAAGGCCCTGAGTTTGATTCCTAGTACCAGATAAACATATGAGGGACTTGGGGAGATTGCTCAGTGGTTTAGGTCCCTTGCTTGCAAAGCCTGCAGGCCCAGGTACAGGCCCAGATTTGATGCCCTGATACCCACATAAAGCCAGATGCACAAAGTAGCACATGCATCAAATTCGCAGCAGCTGGAGGCCCTTGCATGTCCATTCTTTCTCGCTCTTAAATACATAAAAGTATTTTTTAAAAAGTGCATGGGTAAGGTGGCCCATGCTTATATAACTCCAGCAGTGGGAGGTCACAAGAGGGCCATTTTCAGTGTCACCACAGGGTGTGGTTTAGGCAAGGTAGAAGGTGGTGCTGAAATGTTTAGATATATTTTCTTTTTCAAATGTGATTATTCTTTTTTGTAAAAAATTATATATTCGTGTATGTATGGGCATGCCAGCATCTCTTACTGCTGCAAACAAATGCCCATCTGGCTTAAAGTGGGTACTGGGGAAATAAACCTAGGCTGACAGGCTTTATAAGCAAGCACCTTTAACCACTGAGCCATCTCCTCAGCCCTACAATTACTCTTATTACTCTATATGCCTCCCCCCCCCTCCAGTAAACTATACACTAATCCTCTGTGTGTGTTTTTTATGTTAAAAAATCCTATCTCAAGTATTTTTAAGTAATTTTAAATGTTCTGGTTTTATATTCTAATTAGCAATTATGTTTTAAATGTCCATGCCAATGTAATTTTACAGTACCCACAACCCATCCCCAAACACAAGAAAATTCTTAGATTTTTAGAAAATATGTCACATGTTCTACAGACCCTTGGTTCTAAATTGAACAAGCACATGCCAAACCTGACCTGGGATCTAGGGGTTTGAACATGAGTCCTTAGGCTTTGCAGGCAAGCACCTTAACCATTAAGCCATCTATTCAGCCCAGAAAAAAAAAAAAATTTAAGTTGAGGTAGGTATGGTGACAGATGCCTGTAATCCCAGCACTCAAGAATCTTAGACAGAAGAAGTGTTGAGTTCAATACCAGCCTGGGCTAGAGAGCAAAGCCCCACCTCAAAAATAAACAAATGATAAACTTTGGAGACTATTGCTTCTTCAAGATTACAGTGCCATTGACTTGGCTTGAGCACAATATAAATAGCAAATATGGCAGCCCCTTGTTGGCCTACTCAATACTGTCAGCATTATTAACAGTCTTTCATCCTCCTTTCAGCATCTACTCGAACACGAATGCAAAAGCAGAAGATGAATGACAGCATGGACACCTCACACAAAGAGGAACAGTGAAGATCTCTACATGCTGATGGACAGGGACACTGTCTCACCAATGTAACTAGTTCTACCAGGTCCTGCCTATGGCCACATTGAACATCTCCAGCTCATTCTGTAGATGTGAAATGTGCAAATACAGGGTGAGAATTTGTGAGTGAATCCTAAGCCAGTTTTGATGTTGCAGTTAATGGTATAGACATTGTTATTATAGAAGATTGAAAATCTTGTGTAAATCATGCCATTTAAAACATTATAGCAGATTTGTTTGCATTTCCAAAGTCTATTTGCTCTGCCTCATGACCAGTGAGGTCGCTTCTGCTGTGGACCTGGTAACACACAACCTCTGACTACTTTGCCCTCCCTTGTAGAATATGTGTATGTTTGCTCTTGTTTTTTATTAATTTAATTTATATTTTTTAATTTAACATGAATACCCTTAGAAAATGTGTCCTGTCTTCCAGATGCAATTAGAATTGACTATCCATTCACTCAAATTATCCTAAACTCTTCTAAAACTGATTATTGTAACAAACTTGGAAAACATGACTGATTTTACATATTAGATTTGTTTTTATACTGTTTTACTACTGAAACAGATTTCATACCTCAAAACATGTAAGAACTTACTCGACTCATGCTTTCAAAGAGCACTGAGTACTCCAGGTTGTTGTTTTAACTATTGGAATCACTGAATTTAGGAGTACCATTTAGTACTTGAAAAGGCAGAGTCTGACCACAGCTTGGCTGCCCAGGAGCCTAACAGTGTATAACCTAAGTGCACTTTCTAACTTTCTGGGTCCTGAAGAATCAAGATACAAGGTAATTTTACTCATAAGCAGACTGTTAACTATAGCAGCCTTACATGATTTTTTTTCTTAGGTATTTGTCTAATTGCATCTCAACAATTATTCTACCTTCCTCCCTTTGGGGAGATGTGTGTTTTCTCTAGAATGGTACATGTCTTCCAAGTATCTTTTGAACTGGCAGTTTCTTCATTTTTTAAAGTCAATATGGTCTAACACTGGCCCTTCCAAAGCCACATTATTTCTAGTCTGACTTGCAAGTAATCAGAAGTGTTTCTAAGCTAGGCATTAATGTTTTTATCTGATTTTGTGCAACAGCTTTAGATTAAAAATAGGTGCATTAAAAAAAAAAAAGAGGCACTCTTTCATGCCCTCCACCTAGAGGTGTATTTAAGTTATCTTGTGTAATTAACTTATTTAGAGATGGTATAATTTAAAATAGGTGGTATTTAAGGTAGCATCAGTTAGCATTTAGGAAAATCACTTTGTCTAAACTCAGTTTTTTGTTTTGTTTTGTTTTGTTTTTAAGAAACCTAGCCTTGTTAGAAAACAGTTTTATTTTGGTCTCACCTGAGTTTCAGACTTACTATTTCGACAGTTATCTTGATAACAAAAACAACAGAGAGCTTCACTCCAATCGACTAAGTTTTGTATGACCATCACACAGATTAGTTGGGTTTTAGGTCAAGGTCTTACTAATACTTCTGGGTCTTTTGATAATAAGCTCAAGGAGAAGTAGTGACACAACCTTAGGAATTTCAAAGAATCCATATTAAGATTTTTTAAGGCTTCAGATATTGTGCTATTGCTTTTTTTTTTTTGTATTTGTTAAAACTATGCCTTCAAAAATGCAATGTTACTATTTTCTATAACTGATAGTTTGTCTATTTTAAAATAAATTAGTTGTTAAGAGCATTAATGGTTTTATGTTGTGGTTTTTGTATAAAGTGATGACCTAGGTCATTAAGTCATTGAAGGCATGCCCTTCAAAGGGGTTGTGAGACTCTTTTTTTGTTTGTTATTTCCTGGCTCATGATATAAGCAATTTGATCTAGCATGCATACTGGCCATCACATGCTGCCCTTTACCAGAGGCCCAGAGATTAGGGCCACCTGATCCTGGACTTGAATGTCCAGAACCATGAGTCAATAGAAGCCTTTTTTTTCTGTTTTTGTTTTGTTTTGTTTTCCAAGGTAGGGTCTCACTCTAGTCCAGGCTGACCTGGAATTGTTTGCATTTCCTATGTAGTCTTAGGCTGGCCTCGAACTCACCGTGATCAATCCTTGGTCATCTGAGTGCTGGGATTAAAGGCTTGTGCTGCCATGCCCAGCCCTTTTCTTTTTATAAATTGTCTCAGGTATTTAACTATAACATTGATGATTAATGCATATTGTTATACTATACAATGTATAAATGAAATCAAAATAAGCACTTTTACTATGACAGCAGAAGAGCCATAAATTCTCATAAATGTTTTTTTGTGTCCATCACTTGGGGGCTATTCTGATATATTGATGTGTAATAATAGTAACATAAAGGCTTACGTTTGTTGTACAGCTACTACTAATTGGCCCCAAGTTGAAATGTTACCATTTTAAATGACATTACTGACAAAATCTGCAAGTTTTGTGTTTCTGAGGTTTGACGAAGGCTGAATGTATGCAATAAGATGATTTTTTTTCTTTCCTCATAATTTTCTAAACCAATTTGTTTTGCTCATGGTAGTGGGAAGCAATAAAACAGGCAACATTATGTTGTTTGCAATTGCTGTATTTCATTATTATGGGTTAGCAATTCTGTCTCTGAATGAAACAATGTTATGGTTCAGATTAACTAGTGATTTATAACAGCTCTAAGCTAATGAACATTTAACATTATCCTTTGCTTTTTTTTCTTTTCCTTTTTCTTTTCTTCTTGGAGACAAGGTCTGATATAGCACAAGCTGGTCTCAAACTCCTTATGTACCTATGTCCACCTCCAAATGAGGATTAAATGTATGAGCCACACCTGGCAGGGTGAAGATAGGACACTAATTTTGTCCTATAAAATCTTCATCTTTGTGAACTTTACAGCAAAATTGCATTGGAAACACTAAAACATGAGCTTCCTTGCTGGGAGTAAGAGGAAGCAAAATTCAAGAGGGAAAAGTCTTAAACTTATATGAAAGAAAGGATCCATTCATTTCTGATGCAGTATCTTTATGAGAACGTCTTTCTCTCTCATATTTCACAAAGAATCAGCAAGGTGCTCTGAGGCTGTCCACTCATCTATGAGAAGGAAACACTAATGCATAGAAGTGTTGATGGCAAGCCTAGCTTCAGACCAGAGAGAAAACATGCCAAAGCTCAGACTCATCTGACATTTCTCGAGCTAGTTTGAAACTGGACCTTCCTTATTATTTGGAGTCCTAATTTTTAAGAGTTAAACCACTGATTCTTACCCTCTGCAGCACAGAAGATAGCCTGTGGAGCTGCTGAAATATACAGAATTAGACTCCTTAGATGTAAAAGTTTAGAGATTATTCTGTTAGAGAAATAAGCATTGAGATAAACAATGTATGCCTCATATAACAAGCTTGGAGGAAATATGGGAAGAATCCAGACTAGTAATGTCTCTGGCTGTATAGCTATTGACTCATTGTGGAGTTTGGCAGGGTAAATAAACTTACCTTGTCCCTTTTGTTCAATTTTTACATTAAATAAAAAAAAGGGCTCTGAGGAGCTTCATGAGACCCTGCCAGAAATAGGCTAGAAAAGGAAGAAAGGCTCTGTGAAGACACTATGAAGCCTTAAAGGCCAAACACGACAGAGATTAGTTTAGGGAGAGTTAGGATCAAGGGGAGGCAAGCAGTAAGGCCCAAGCCAAAAGTTCTCCTGCTTCCCAGTGTGTGTGGCGGGGGGGGGGGGGGGCAGTGGGGGGTGAATGATGTCTTATATCTCCGGGGAGAAGGCAAAGCAGAACCCAAGCCAAAAGATCCTGCTCGCACAGTTGGTTGGAGAAGACTAAGATCACTTGTATGTAGCACAGCAGTAAAATTCCCAGAAAAAAAAAAAAAAAAAGCAGGAAAGCACTCAAAGAGACCTTTCCTCTTTCCAGATAGGCTGGGAAGTGGAAGAAGAGTCTGAGTATCCCATCCCTGCCTCCTATACACAACATCACATATAGCATACCAAAAGGGCTAGGAAGCTAGGGCCATGAGAAAAACCAAGAGAGATTCACACACATGGTTTAGGAAATTTTATATGAGTCAAACATCCAATTAGGATGAGCCTCATCATCAGACTCAGGCATGTAAGGGAGAGGCTGACTTAGGATGAGGCAGCCAACAGGTGTCCTAATCCCAGGAAAATTTGAAGAAGCAAAAAGCTGTTACTGAGGAATTGTTTGCAGCCATCTTAGATGAGACTAGGTCAGACTAGGTTCTAGTCCTGCCAGGGAAGGCAAGGTGGCATCCATGTTCTTTTTAAGTTTCTGTCCCTGGCTGACTGCCTACAAAAAAAAAAAAAAAAAAAAAAAAGAAGAAGAAGAAGAAGAAGAAGAAGAAGAAGAAGAAGACGACTACTTATGCCTAATCTCCATCAAATGTAGGTTCAAATGTACCACTTGGAGGAGATTCTGATTATGGCAGAGTAATCTTGGGCTGGGGAGATGGCTCAAAGAATAAGAGCACTCATGTTAAAAATAAAAGGTTGGGTTCTGCATGCCTATAACCTGAGTGCTAAGTGGAAAGACATAGGATTGCTAGGGCTCATGGGTCAGCCAATCTAACCAAAAAGGGAGCACCAAATTCAGACAGACTCTGTTTCAGGAAAATAAGATGGAAGAGCCAAAGAGAAATACATCAGACAACTTCCTGTGGCTTCTTGGCATGAATGCACACAGACTGCACACATCTGTACAGCCACATGTATACCCCCATACACAACGTACTATACACAGAGCAAAAAGAATAACATCATTAAAGAGTAAAGACAATAAAATGAATAGTAAATGGATAATTTATAAACCATTTATGTTTTAGCATAGGCTTTACTATGAGATTGTATCTAAAAAGCTGCTCTAAATAAGTGTATAGTATATAAAAATGGATTTATATACACAGACATAAGGTTGACATTTTCATTTTGTTGCTTCTTAGTTCTGTTATCTGCAAATAAACACTTTATTATCAAATACTTCTGCATCAGAAGATTTCTATTTCCTAAAAGGTTTTCTTTACATAACAACATACTGAATCACTTGCTAGAAGAGTCTGATACTACTTCCTGTTCATTTCTCTTTTGCAACTGAGTGGCTTGTTTTCATCCAAAACTTATACATTTTTCTCATTTTTGCTAACACAATCCATGAAAACTATTAGTTCCTTTCACCTAGTGCAATTATGCTCAGATCCCATCAAGAAACATTTTTTATAGTAACAAAAGCCAAGAAAAACATACAGTCATTCCACTTACAGAGAGATTCTTACCACAGAGAAAAACAAAGGCCATTATGTAAGGCAGATGATACTAGAAATAACATTCATTCAAAAGATATACTTAATATTCAATAATCCCAAATAAGAAATTAATGATTCATTATTAGCCCTTGGGCCTTTGACAATATATTTGCTAAGGCCTTTTGCGAATTCTACATCAGCTATATTTGAGAACGATAAGCCAGATTAGAAGGAACTTTAATAATCACAGGCTATTCTAAATTTCTTTTGTATAACTTATTCCTGCATCATATATTCTACAACTAAAGCTGTTCTTCGGCCACCCTTAAGACTAACTTAACTGAGTGCCTATGCTGAAGGCACTATGCTAGAGGCTAAAGGTGTGTAGTCACTCTTCCTTGTCCAGCTACGATATAAGCCAGAACAACTGGCCAAAACAGCACAGACAATTATACGAATGTGCCAAAGGGATCAAACTTAAGTGATTCCAAAGAAGAAATTGTAAGTCACATCTAATCAGAGAAGTCAATGCTTCCTACGTAAACTCTTGAGTTTAAGCAGATGGAGAAGGCTGACTACCATCCTTTTGACATAACACAAGAATTCAGCCAGATACAACAAGTACTGTTGATTACAGAGAAATTGTTCATCAGTGGCTTGTTTTGCAGGGAAATGTGAAGAGTTGTAATCTCCTTTCCCACAGTGGAATCAATTATTTTTAAAATTTTTATTTCTTAGTAAGTACAGAGAAAAGAGAGAGAGACAGACAATGGGTACACCATGGTCTGCCACCTCAAACATACTCCAGATACATGCACCACCCAGCATCTGGCTTACTTGGGTACTTTGCAAACAAGCACCTTAATCACTGAACCATCTCTCCAGCCTGGGATCAATTTTTAAAGTTCTTCATTGACGGCTTGTTTGCAGGAAATGTGAAGACTTAACATACATCTTTCCCACAGACAGACGGGTCAATTCTTAAAGGCTCCCACTTTGCTGGCTTTGCTGATGAAGCTCCAGAAGATCGTGGTCCATTTCTGCAAAGCCTGCAGTTTGTGTTACTACAGTCAAATGGTTTATGCAAAACCTGAAGCAGAATTCTTCTAAATCCTAGAATCAATGACAACAGCGGTTTAGTCAATTTGTATTTCCCAGTGCAATGCAACATAGTATGAAAATTCCTCAAATAAGGAAAAAGGGTTTGATAGCCAATAGGAGGAATTGTTGGTACAGAAATACCAACACAGCATACTTGTTGGTAAAGAAATACATATAACTAAAATGAATACATGTTTCTAAGGATGTTAACAGCACAGACTAAAGTATCCAAATTCAACCAGTGCAAAGAATAGGTTTTTCTTCCCAGAGACAGACACGTAAGATAAGAATTCCTCAGTGCCTTTTTCTAGCAAGAGTGCTTAATCATTCATCCCACCTTCAAAACACACTTCCTTTTATGTTCCTCTTAAGTCTTTTCATTATTTCTACCTGTGAAACATTTGTAGAAGGGGGTTGAACAAAACAAATAGTAATGCTGAGTAACTGCTTTCCTTGAATCTTGTTTGTTTGGTTTTTTGCCTTTGTAAGAAGACAGAGGGTGGGATGGATAGATACTATCACATTACACACAGCTTCTTAGGAATGATTAAATAGTACAGTGTGTGCTTAGAATGTGCAAGGCTCAAAGTTCAATCTTCAGCACTGAGATAATTATTTATATACACATACATTTTTAATACACACACTTTTGTTTTCTTTTTTCCAAGTGCTGGGGGATGAATCCAGGGCCTCACAGAAGCTGGACTTCCTGGGAAAGTGCTCTGCTAATGAGCTACATGTCTAGCCCTGTGGAAAAGTAAGGCTGGCCTGCTCAGCCCCTGGGAAGTGCTGCCTTCTGATCTAGCGTGGGTCACTGTTAGTTTTTAAAGTTTCTTCTCTGCTGTTGCAACTATTTTATAAAGTACAAGGCTCCCAATAATTTCGAAGTAATTATATATGCACATTGCACATTATGATCATGTTTTCTTTAAACAAATATAAGCTATAGGAAATAAACACAAACTATAGATAAAAATGAATTAGCAAATTGAAATTAGCAACAGAATGAATTAGCAATTGAAAATTTATCAGTGCTGACAGCCATGTCATTGTACATATAAACCTGCAATACATTTCCCCTTTAAGAAAAATACCAAGCACACAAGGAAAGTGTTATTTCATACAGAAACAGACTAACAGACTGCTAAGGTCACCCTGGCAGTTAAGACATATTTTAGTCCTATAAGTGCTCAATGACAAAGTGAAAAATTTACCCATTTAAGAATAAAAATGTGGATATATGCTTTAGAGGTGACATTTTTTGCTTATAGCACATGAAGGTAAAGCTAGTCAGAGCTGTACCTCTTCAGCTAGGAATGAAGAGGTTTATGCCTATAAAATACGCATTACAGTGTTCATGTTATGAAGGTAGGTGGCTAAGCAGGTTAGTGTCTTAGAAATCTAAACAACGTTAAACAATTGTTAATGAAAAGCAAAATTACCCTAAGAAATCATCACTTAGAGCTACCTTCCTTTACTTTCTAAAGTGGGAATTTCCCATATTGCAAGCGCACGGGGGTTGGAAAAAGTTCCTGTGATTCTCAAAACTTAATAAAGTGATATGGTTATAAAAGAAGAAAAATCCTGATAAAACAAAGCCTCCATTATTTTGCAGTGCAAGCATTTAAATGCTACCACTTTGCTTAGCTTCATGTTTAGTAAGGGCCCTTGGTCTTGGGCAATACAGAAACCACATCTCCCTAGTTTGTTCATTCTTCCACATGACACCCAGACTTGGTCTCCTTAAGCACCAAACTTCCTCTTATTGTAAGCTAGCAGGACTTTCCATTTCACTGTGGAAACAGTCACACACTCCTAGCTCCACAGATCCTCACCTCTCTTCAAGATGCCTGTAGACAACCTCTTTCCTGGTCCATTATGGATAGGAAGCCTGTCCCCCTTGCTCGTTCACTAGATCATTCCACCCCAACTACCCAGGGACCAGACTCTACCAATTGTCCCTGTCTTCACCTTGTTATTCACTAGATATTCCCTTTACTATACACACATGCTTCCTGAATTTCGTTCTATGAAAGTAATATATATGTGTATATATGTGTGTGTGTGTGTGTTTATGTATGTACATACACAAGCACACACACACACATATACCTCAAATTTCACTGCAATATGTTCCTCTTTTATCAGTAAAATTACCAGGAAAAGTTGTTTCTATACCCCATCTCCAACTCCTCTGCTTCCATTCTTTATAATCAGGCTTTCCTCCATCCTCCATCACTATGTTGAAACAATGGTGGCATTTCTCATTTTTAAACCACCAGTGGCAATTTGTGCTCACTTGACTCAGAGCAACACTGAATGTGTTTGAAGACATTTCTCAAACTTGTTCTTTCCTAGCTTTCAGGACACTGTTTTCCGCTTTATCCTCCATCTTGATCTTTGTTCCTTTTTAGTCTGGTGTCCCCTTATCAAAACCTTGACTTCTACCACTGAGTGCTGAAACTTGATCCTCAAACCTGTTTTGTCTCATGGACACAGCCTCTCAGCTTTCAGTATATTTCTCTTTGAACACTAGGTTGGTTTGTGGCACTTGCTTACTGCACATGTTCACTGGATATTTAATAGATTTCACACACTTAACAGACTCAAAACCAAATTCCTGGTGTTTCTAACTAAAATGCTGCTCCTCACCATCTTCCCCATCTCAATAAGAAAACTTCATCCCTTCAGCTCCTCAGGCCAGAAGCTTTGCATGGCCCCTTCCTTTTCTCATTGTTAATCCTGACCCTGCATCCAATCTATCAGCCATTGCCACAGCCAATGACTAGACCAATCCACCTTCATCACTTAGAGAAAGCCTCCTCACAGACAACCCTCCTGCATGTTACCCTGGATGGTACTGCTTTTTTTTTTAAATTTAATGTTGAGTAAAAAATACATAAACTTTGGGACTTCTGTTTAAGATGGCAGTGCAGGAACCACGCCAAAGCAGCCTAGGGGAGAAAAAGCCAAAAAAAAAAAAAAAAAAAAAAACACTCCTCCTAAAAAGTGAGTTGTATAAGAAATTACCAATGGCAGCAGAGAAGTATGAGAGATCTAGAGCATCTAGAGCCCATGTAGGCAGACAGAAGTGGCTCCAGCAGCGGCGGCACCAGGTCTGTGGCAGCAGCAGGTCTGAGGGGCCACAGATGCATGGCTCAGCTTCAGCCACGGAAAAGTAAGGTGAAGGAATTTTCCACTCACACAGGAGCTTCTCGCAAACTGAAGAAACATGAAGGGAGAACCACAATGGCCAACAGAGGAGCAGTATCAGACAGAGGATCACGTGGACCAGCAGGAGAACTAAAACCAACATCCACAGCCTCCCCTCCCCCACCACCAGTGCAAGCACCAGCAAACACCAGAGACCTGGGGAAGGAAGATCACAGCACCCAGCACCGGCGACCAGAGCAGCGATCCAGTGACCCAGCCAGCCTACTTGAACCCACAGCACACCAAAGAGAGACCCATGCAGGAATGCAGCATAACTGAGACCAAAATCATCTCAAAAGGTAACTAGGATTACACCAGGTCAGTTCCCGCCAAATAAGCCTGGTATATAGGCTTGAATCAGAAGTGCTAATTGCACCTTCCATATCAGGATAAATTATAAATTAATTCTGATGAATGGTCAGATTTGCCATTCTTAAATAAGCTATATTTTGGGCTTGTCATTTGTTGCTACATGGTTTATAGTGGCTTTGTTTCCTCTTCTATTGTTCCTTAAGGAAAGGTCTCACTTGGTCACAAGCTGACTTGGAACCATCAAAACCAGAAATCTTAACTTCCTAGTTGACAGGATTAAGGGTGTGGGGCAACACACACCCTAAGGGACTATGACTTTGTTAGAGGATCTGGTGGTCATAATACCTACTCTTGCATAAACACTCTGTGCTGTTTTTCATTGAATGTGTACATTATATAGTTAAATTTTAGAATCTAGCTGTATTCTGTTCCACTCAGCCTACTTGAATAGCAGTCAAACCCAACATCAAGGGTCACTTTTATAGATACTCTGAGAGTCTTAAGAGCAACACCTAGCAACTTAAACTCCTACCCTGAAGATATATAACATCAGATTGCTTGATACATCTGATAATATTGCAGCTAACTAGAAAATCCAAGCATTAAATTAATACAAGATGCAAAAATATGTACATTATAACACAAGAAACACCAAAAATCAAGACAATATAAATCCACCAAAAAGTATTAATGCATGAGAAATGACCTCCAGTGAGAATGAATTAGAGGAAATGCCTGAGAAAGATTTCAAAAGAATGTTTAAATATGCTCAAAGAAGTCAAAGAGGAAATCAAAGGAATGAAAGAGGAAATCCAAGGAATTAAAGAAGACACAGGAAACCAATTTAATGAAATACAGAGGTCAATACAAGACATAAGTAAGGATATAGAAATAATAAAGAAAAACCAGTCAGAATTACAAGCAATGAAGGACACAGTTAATGAAATAAAAAACTCTGTAGAAAATCTCACCAGTAGAATGAATGAAGGAGAAGACAGAATATCTAACCTAGAAGACCAAGTGGCAGATCTAATACAGTCCAACAAAGAGACAAACTAATAGGAAAATAGGAATTGGAATTTCAAGAAATTTGGGACAGTATGAAAAGATCAAACGTAAGAATTCAGGGTATAGTAGAAGGAGAAGAATTTCACTCCAAAGGCGTAGTAGGCATTTCCACCAAATCACAGAAGAAAACTTCCCCCAAATTGGGAAAGAGGTGCCAATGCAGATAAAGGAATCCTTTAGAACACCAAACAGACAAAACCTGGAAAGAACCTCTCCTCGCCATATTATAATTAAAGTACCAAACCAAAGAAAATATACTGAAAGTAGTTAGAGAGAAAAATCAAGGTACATACAAAGGCAAGCCCATCAAGATCACAGCAGATTACTCAACACAAACTTTAAAAGCCAGAAAGGGCTTGGAGTGATGTATTTAAAGTTCTTAAAGATAACAACTGTCCACCAAGCTTACTCTATCCTGCAAAGCTATCCATTCAAATAGACACATAAATAAGGACATTCAACAAAAGCAGGCTAAAGGAATAGTTGAAGACAAAACCAGCTGTATAGAAAATACTTGAAAGAATCCTCTATGCTGAAGAGAAAGAAAAGTACACACACATATAAGGAAACTGGACAAACCAAACCATACTCAAATACTAGTTAGCACAAGAAAGCAAAGGTAAAACAGGAAGAACTACAAAAAAAATGGCAAAAATAAATACACACCTTTCAATAATATCTCTTAATATCAACGGCCTCAATGCCAAACCAAAAGACATAGGTTTGCAAAGTGAGTTAAACAGTAGGATCCTTCAATTTGTTGCCTCTAAGAAAGTCACCTTCCTACAAAGGATAGACACTATCTTAGGGTGAAAGGTTGGAAAACGGTGTTTCAAGGAAAAAGGCCTAGAAAACAAGCAGGGGTTGCTATCCTAATAACTGACAAGGTAGACTTCAGTCCAACATTAGTTAGGAAAGATAAGGAAGGTCACTTTATATTGATTAAAAGTACATTCCAACAGGAGTACATTATAATCCTAAACACATATGCACCTAACATAGGTGCTCCCAACTTCATCAAACAAACGCTATTAGAACTAAGGTCACAGATAACACCAAATACAGTTATAACACCCAATCTCATCAATTGACAGGTCATCCAGCAAAAAAATAAACAGAAGCATCTGGATTAAATGAGGTCATAGAACAAATGGACCTAACAGATATATAACAGGCTATTTGATCCAAATGCTGCAGAATACACATTCTTTTCAGCATCACATGGAACATTCTCTAAAATAGATCATATATTAATACACAAAGCAAATCGTAACAAATACAGGAAAATTGAATTAATTCTTTGTATTCTATCTGACCACAATGGAATCAAACTACAAACCAATAGCAATAAAAGCTATAGAGCATACGTAAAATCATGGAAACTAAACAATACACTACTAAATGATGAATGGGGTCAATGAAGAAGTCAAGAAGTAAATCAAAAAATTCATAGAGTCAAATGATAATGAGAACACAACATACCAAAACCTTTAGGACAAAATGAAGGCAGTCCTAAGAGGGACATTTATAGCTTTAAGTGCCTATATTAAGAAATTAGGTCTCAAGTAAATGACCTAATGCTTTACCTTAAAGCCTTGGAAAAAGAAGAACAAGGGAAACTGAAAATCAGTAGACGGGAACAAATAATAAAGATTAGGGCAGAAATTAATGAAATAGAAACCAAAAAAACAATCCAAAGAATCTATGAAACAAAGAGTTGGTTCTTTGAAAGGATAAACAAGATTGATAAACCCTTAGTAAATCTGACCTAAAGAAAGAGAGAAGAGACACAAACTAATAAAACTAGAGATGAAAAAGGCAGCATCACACCAGATAACAGAGAAATTTAAAAAATCATAGGGACATACTATAAAAACATATACTCCACTAAGTATGAAAATCTGAAAGAAATGGATGATTTCCTTGATTTATATGACCTACCGAAATTAAATCAAGATGATATTAATCACTTAAATAGACCTACAACAGGTATGGAGATCCAATCAGTTAGCAAAAATCTCCCAAACAGCAGGGCGTCGTGATGGATGCCTTTAATCCCAGCACTCGGGAGGCAGTGGTAGGAGGATTGCCGTGAGTTCGAGGCCACCCTGAGACTCCCTAGTGAATCCCAGGTCTCCTGGGCTAGAGTGAGACCATATCTCGAAAAACCAAAAAAAAAAAAAAAAAAAAAAAAAAAAAAAAAAAAAAAAATCTCCCAAACAAAAAAAGTCCAGGCCCAGATGGATTCATTGGTGAATTTTCGCAGACCTTCAGAGAAGAACTAACACCATTGCTTCTTAAGCTTTTCCATAAAACAGAAAAAGAAGGAATTCTAACAAACTCATTCTATGAAGCCAGCATCACCCTGAAACCAAAACCAGGCAAAAATAGAAAACAAAAAGCAAATTACAGACCAATCTCCCTCATGAACATAGATGTAAAAATTCTCAACAAAATATTGGCAAATAGAATACAAGAATATATCAGAAAGATCATTCACACTGACCAAGTAGGTTTTATTCCAGAGATGTAGGCATGGTTCAACATATGCAAATCAATAAATGTAATACATTATATAAATGGACTGAAGGACAAAAATCATATGATCAACTCATTAGATGCAGAGAAAGCATTTGACAAAATCCAACATCCCTTCATGAAAAAAGTCCTACAGAGACTGAGAATAGAAGGAACATATCTCAAAATAATAAAGGCTAGTTATGACAAGCCTACAGCCAACATATTACTAAATGGGGAAAAACTAGAAGCTTTTCCACTAAAATCAGGAACAAGACAAGGGTGTCCACTGTCCCCCCGTTTTATTTAATATAGTACTGGAAGTCTTAGCCAAAGGAGTAAGGCAAGAGACGTGCATAAAAGAGGTACAAATTGGAAAGGAAGAAATCAAGTTATCACTTTTGCAGATGACATAATTCTATACATAAAGGACCCTAAAGACTCTACCAGCAAACTGTTAGAGCTGATAAACACCTATAGCCATGTAGCAGGATACAAAATAAACACACCAAAATCAGTAGCCTTCCCATATGCGAACAACAAACACACAAAGGATGAAATCAGAGAATTTCCCCAATTCACAATTGCATCCAAAGCAATAAAGTACCTTGGAATAAACCTAACCAAGGAAGTAAAGGACTCTACAATGAAAACTCTAAAACACTCAAGTGAGAAATTGCAGAAGCCACTAGGAAATGGAATGATGTCCCCTGTTCTTGGATCAGAACAATCAATTTTGTGAAAATGGCAATCTTACCAAAAGCAATCTACCCATTTAATGCAATCCCCATCAAAACTCCAGTGGAATTCTTCATGGAAATAGAACCTTCACCAGGCCCTTAGAGGGAACACCTGAGCCACAAGACACTAGAGAGGGTATGATGAAGACTGATCTTAATCTTCTACAGCTTCTCTCTCTCTCTCTCTTTCTTCTCTCTTCTCTCTAGCCCTTTTATATTAGTTATCTTTTTTCTTCCTTCTCTTAGTGGGCACTGACCTGTAACTCCCAGTACCAGCATATGGCTATCATCCACAATGAGCTTTTGATCAGAGAGACCTACAAGGTTTCCTAAAAGACAGACAGATTTCTGTCAGAGTACTTGATGACCCACCAAAGGTTAGTGGTAATACCCTACTGCTGAAGACACCATAAGCAGTTGACACATAAAATGGAATGACATGGCTGGAAGGTGGAAGAGAGTCAGTCCCCAGATAGCGCATCTAGTGCCAGAAGGTGCTACATGGGCAACTGGGGGAAAATGACCAATATCTGTCCAAGCAACTCATGATCTAACCTACTTAGCAGCAAATGACCTGTTGTGATGCTCACACAAGTGCAATAGTGGTGCACAGCCATGGTGGGAAACCAACTACTCTTGATTTGGCTAACTGATCCCCTCAGTGGTACGGGACCCATAGCTGGAGCTGGGAAACAAGTCAGAACCATATCCAAACATGAGCCCACTCTCCATTATCAAGCTACAAGAGGGCCTACACCTATTAAATTCTCTATAAAAAATAAGGGTTATCTAATGTGATAACTTTACTCTCCGTTGGAGAATTTGCTTCTCTTTTTCAGATAGACACAGATCTTAAGGAGAGAGCCACCCCATCATACCTCAAAAGCTCCCCAGCTGAAACTAAGAACAATTGGTGAAACAAGCAAGGGTGCTGTTTTCTTGGTGAACCAGGTACCAGCACAAGGGTGAAGGAGATCAACACAGAGAACAAACAACTCCTACCAAATCAGATATCCAGAGACCCAGAGGCCCCCAACACCTCATCACTAAAGCAGACCAAAAGTGAACCCAACATGGCTCAGGGAAAGTTTGCAGAAGAGGGGGCGGAAAGAATGTCAGAGCCACACATTGGGTTATGATATGCAGAAAAAACAATTCAAAAATTCATTTGGAAGCACAAAAATTCTCGAATATCTAAAACAATACTGAGCAACAAAAATAAGGCTGGTGATATAACGATACCTCATTTTAACCTATACTATAGAGCCATTGTAACAAAAACAGCATGGTACTGGCACAAAAGTAGACATGTAGATCAATGGAACAAAATAGAGGACCCAGATGTAAGTCCAGGCAGCGATAGCCACCTGATATTTGACAAAATGCCAAATATACTTATTGGAGAAAAGACAGCCCCTTCAACAAATGGTGGTGGAAAAACTGGATATGTATCTGTAGGAGGATGAAAGTAGATACTTCTCTTTTTCCATGTACAAGAATTAAGTCCAAATGGATGAAAGACCTTAATATCAGACCTGAAACTCTGGAACTGCTAGAGGAAAAAGTAGGGGAAACCCTTCAACATATTGGTCTTGGCAAAGACTTTTTGAATATAACCCCAATTGCTCAGGCAATAAAACCACAGATTAACCACTGGGACCTCATGAAATTACAAAGATTTTGTACAGCAAAGGACACTGTGAATAAAGCAAAGAGGCAACCTACAGAATGGGAAAAAAATCTTTGCCAACTGACAGAGGATTAATATCTAGGATATACAAAGAACTCAAAAATTAAATAAGTAATCAAGCCAATTAAAAAATGGGCAATAAATAGAGTTTTCTTCAAAGAAGAAATACAGATGGCACATAAACATCTAAAGAATGTTCTACATCTCTAGTCATCGGAAAATGCAGATTAAAACTACGTTGAGATTTCATCTCACTCCTGTCAGATTGGCTACCATCATGAAAACAAATGACCATAAATGCTGGTGAGGATGAGGAAAAAGAGGAACCTTTCTACACTGTTGGTGGGAATGCAATCTGGTCCAGCCATTGTGGACATCAATGTTGATGTTCCTAAGACAGCTAAAAATAGATCTGCCATATGACCCAGCTATAGCACTCCTAGGCATATATCCTAAGGACTCATCTCATTACTTTAGAGATACTTGCTCAACCATGTTTATTGCTGCTCAATTCACAATAGCTGGGAAATGGAACCAGCCTAGATGTTGCTCAACTGATGAGTGGATAATGAAGATATGGCACATTTATACAATGGAGTTCTACTCAGTGGTAAAGAAAATGAAGTTATGAAATTTGCAGGAAAATGGATAGATCTGGAAAGGATTATACTAAGTGAGGTAACCTAGGCCCAGAAACCAAGCATCACATGTTCTCTCTCATATGTGGATCCTGGCTACCGATGATTGGATTTCTGTGTGAAGAGGAAGAAAACTCAGTAGCAAAGGCCAGTAAGCTAGAAATGAGATATAAAGGGAAGAGAAAGGAAGGGAGGGGAGGTACTTAATAGGATGGTATTGTATACATGTAAGTAGAAGACTAGATTAATTGGGATGAAAAGGCCCAAGTGAGGTCAAGGGAATAGACTGAGTAAAGGAAAGGTGGAAGGAGGGCTAATCAAAATCTAAGAGGTTCTAAATAAATTGTATGGAAACCTACTCTTTTAGACAGTGGAACACTCAGGAACCATAAATGGTTAATAGAAAATTTTCAGTGCCAATGATACCTTCCAGTGAGTTGTTGGCCAGGTGGTCCCTGATGCCCCCAAAACATTACAGGCCATTGCTGAGATCCTTGGTTTCCCACAAGGAATCTATGTTAAGACCCCATTGCTGAAGACTCCTCATAGTTGGGCTGCAAGGCCACTGAAAAATCCTGTTGGAACTGAGCTGAAAACCTCCCACATGTAGACCAACTGACAGAAAGCTGGAAGAAGCCATTCCGCATGCAGTTCAATAGGAGAGAGAGAAAACACCAGTGAAAATCTCAGCAGTGGACACTGCAAGCCTTATATTTGGCCAGCCAAGCCAAATGTGCCAATAGGTGCAATAGTGGCATGTCTGTCATGGTGGAAACCAACTGCCCTATAATTGGACTGGAGGCCCACTCCATGGAAAGGAATACATCCCTGATACTGAAAACCTAAAACAGAGGTAGTCATGAGCCCTAGGGGTATAATGTCTGCTACTGTCTGGCTAAATGTATACAGTATGCTCATCAAACTACCCAGTAAGCACTTCTCTTAATGTCCATACCTATATATTAATGCTACTCTCACTTTTGGTAGAGAACCTTCTCTTTTCAGATTGTAGTGACCTTGGGACTCAGAAGGTATCATGGTGCTGGAAAGAAGTGACAAGAGTGCTCAGCACTGCAATATCTATCTCCATCACACCTTCCAAGTCTCAGGGTCCATTGCAGAAGAGGTGGCGGAAAGAATGTAAGAGCCAAAGGAAGGGTAGGACTCCTTACAAAGTGCTCCTCTAGACACAAAATGGCCTAGATACCCATGACCTCACAGTGCCTGCCACTACCTACATAAGACCATCATAATAGGAGGAAAAGATCATGACATCAAAATAAAAGAAAGGCTGATTGAGAGGAGGAGGGGATATGATGGAGAATGGAATTTTAAAGGGGAAGTGGGGGATGGGAGGGCATTACCATGGGATATTGTTTACAATCATGGAAGTTGTTAATAAAAAAATAGTAAATAGCCAGGCATGGTGGCACACACCTTTAATCCCAGCACTTGGGAGGCAGAGGTAGGAGGATCACCGTGAGTTCAAGGCTGCCCTGAGACTACATAGTTAATTCCAGGTCAGCCTGGACCAGAGTGAGACCCTACCTCAAAAAACCAAAAATAATAACAATAATAGTAATAAATATAAGTTTAAAAAAATTAAACTTCTAGTACTAAAAATATGTACCACTTGGGACTGGTGGTACAGAGCAGTGATTCTAAGGAGGCTAAGGCAAGATGATGGCAAGTTCAATGTCTTCCTGGACTTTAGAATGAGTTCAAAGCTAATCATGAGATCTTTTCTCAAAAAGTAAAAAGGGAGGGCTGCAGAGATGGTTCAGTGGTTAAAGGCATTTGCTTTCAAAGCCTGCCAGCCCTGGGTACAATTCCCCAGCCACCTACATAAAAAGTCATATGCAAAAAGTAGAGCATTCACCAGGCATTTGCAACAATAAGAGACCCTGGCATATGTGTGCACATATATACTCACACAAGTAAATTTTTTTAAAAATACAAAGAGGGCTGAGGATATAGCTTCAATGGTAAAGTGTTTGCCTGGCATGCATTAGGCCCTGAGGTTCAATCACCAGTATCACAAAAAAAAAAAAAAAAAAAAAAAATTAAAAGGAAGAAGAAGGATGGCAAGGAAGGAGGGAGGGAAGAAAGGAGAAAGGGGGAAGTGACCTAGAAAAAAAGTCAGATAAATGAAAGTTGAAAGTTATGTTCTCTGGTTGGTGAATCACTTTTTTTCTCATACTTTTTGTATTTTCTACATTGTCTTTAATATGCCTATTGTTTTTATAAGCAGATAAGTGTTGCTTCCTTTTTTCACTAAAATGTCACTTTTTTTTAACCAAATGAAGGTGTATCTTTATAACAAAAGGAAACTGACTCTAAGAAGTTTGGTCTATGTCCTAAAAAGTTAGTTCTAAAATAAGTTTTCTTTCCTTCTGTTAGCACAATACATGGTCACTAGAGAAAGTTCAAGGGAAAAATGAGCAAAGAGAAAGAAATACCAATTATTCATGATGCCATTGTCCCAAAGATAATTACTACTCATCTTATTAAGTGTTCCTCCTGTGTAGGTAATGGATTCCTGTCTTTTTCTATTCTGCTATTTGTATTTTAGAAAATAGGCAATAATTATCTGCAAGAAGGAAGACAGAAAGAGACAATGGGAAGGCCAGAGCCTCCTGCCACTTCAAACAGACTCCAGACACATGTGCCACTTTGTGCATCTGGCTTTACATGGGTCCTGGGGAATCAAACCAAGACCATCAGGTGTTGCAAGCAAGCATCTTTAACCACTGAGCTCTCTCTCCAGCTCAGCATTACCTTGTCACTTAATAATATATCTGGCATATATTATTAACATTTTATAAATAATCTTCTACTATTTACATTTACTTTTTCTAGTTATCTAAAATTAATAAACATGCACCCAGGACTGGTGGTGCAACCTTGTAATCCCAGCTTCTTGGGAGAGTGAGGCAGAGAAATATTTCAAGTACAAAGCCTGCCTGGGAAACATAGACTCTGTTTCACAATAAAAGGTAGAAAGAGATATATATTCAGTTTTCCCAATACCATTTGCTGAAGAGGCTGTCTTTTCTCCAATGAGTATTTTTGGCATTTTTATCAAATATCAGGTGGCTATAGCTACCTGGACTTACATCTGGGTCCTCTATTCTGTTCCATTGATCTACAAGTCTACTTTTGTGCTAGTACCATGCTGTTTTTGTTACCATGGCTCTGTAGTACAGGTTAAAATCAGGTATGGTGATACCACCAGCCTTATTTTTGCTGCTCAGCATTATTTTAGATATTCTAGGTTTTTTGTGATTCCAAATGAATTTTTGGATTGTTTTTTCTATTTCCATGAAGAATGCCTTTGGAATTTTGATAGGGATTGCATTAAATGTGTAGATTGCTTTTGGTAAGATTGCCATTTTCACAATATTGATTCTTCCAATCCAGGAACAAGGGATGTTTTTCCACTTCCTAGTGTCTTCTGCAATTTCTCGCTTGAGTGTTTTAAAGTTCTCATTGTAGAGATTCTTTACTTCCTTGGTTAGGTTTATTCCAAGGTACATTATTATTTTTTTTTTTGATGCAATTGTGAATGGGAGTGATTCTCTGATTTCATCCTCTGTGTGTCTATTGTTAGCATATATGAAGGCTTCTGATTTCTGTGTATTTATTTTGTACCCTGCTACATGGCTGTAGGTGTTTATCAGCTCTAACAGTCTGCTAGTAGAGTCTTTAGGGTCCTTTATATATAGAATCATGTCATCTGCAAATAATGATAACTTGACCTCTTCCTTTCCAATTTGTATCCCTTTCATGCATGTCTCTTGCCTTATTGCTATGGCTAAGACTTCCAGAACTATATTAAATAAAAGTGGGGAGAGTGGACACCCTTGTCTTGTTCCTGATTTTAGTGGAAAAGCTTCCAGTTTTTCCCCATTTAGTAATATGTTGGCTGTAGGCTTGTCATAAATAGCCTTTATTATATTCAGATATGTTCCTTCTATTCTCAGTCTCTGTAGGACTTTTATCATGAAGGGATATTGGATTTTGTCAAATGCTTTCTGTGTGTCTAATGAGATGATTATGTGATTTTTGTCCTTCAACCCATTTATATAATGTATTACATTTATAGATTTGCATATGTTGACCCATCCCTGCATCTCTGGGATAAAGCCTACTTGGTCAGGGTGAATGATCTTTCTGATATATTCTTGTATTCTGTTTGCCAATATTTTGTTGAGAATTTTTGCATCATTATTCATGAGGGAGATTGGTCTGTAATTTTCTGTAGAAGGATGAAAATAGATTCTTCTCTCTCTCCACGCACAAGAATTAAGTCCAAATAGATTAAAGACCTTAGCATCAGACCTGAAACTCTGAAACTGCTAGAGGAAAAAGTAGGGGAAACCCTTCAACATATTGGTCTTGGCAAAGACTTTCTGAATACAACCCCAATTGCTCAGGCAATAAAACCACAGATTAACCACTGGGATCTCATGAAATTACAAAGATTTTGCACTGCAAAGGACACTGTGAATAAAGCAAAGAGGCAACCTACAGAATGGGAAAAAATCTTCACCAGCTATATATCTGATAGAGGATTAATATCTAGGATATACAAAGAACTCAAGAAGTTAAATAATAAGGAATCAAACAAGCCAATCAAAAAATGGGCTATGGAACTAAATAGAGAATTCTCAAAGGAAAAGATACAAATGGCATATAAGCAGCTAAAAAAATGTTCTACGTCACTAGTCATCAGGGAAATGCAGATTAAAACTACATTGAGATTCCATCTCACTCCTGTCAGACTGGCTACCATCATGAAAACAAATGATCATAAATGTTGGCGGGGATGTGGAAAAAGAGGAACCCTTCTACATTGTTGGTGGGAATGCAATCTGGTCCAGTCATTGTGGAAATCAGTGTGGAGGTTCCTAAAACAGCTAAAGATTGATCTACCATATGACCCAGCTATAGCACTCCTAGGCACATATCCTAAGGACTCATCTCATTTCCTTAGAAGTACGTGCTGAACCATGTTTATTGCTGCTCAATTTATAATAGCTGGGAAATGGAACCAGCCTAGATGTCCCTCAACTGATGAGTAGATAATGAAGATATGGCACATTTATACAATGGAGTTCTACTCAGCGGTAAAGAAAAATGAAGTTATGAAATTTGCAGAAAAGTGGATGGATCTGGAAAGAATTATACTAAGTGAGGTAACCCAGGCCCAGAAAGCCAAGCGCCACATGTTCTCCCTCATATGTGGATCCTAGCTACAGATGATTGGGCTTCTGTGCGAAAAGGAAAAAACTCAGTAGCAGAGGCCAGTAAGTTAAAAAGGAGATATAAATGGAAGAGAAAGGAAGGGAGGAGGGTATTTATTAGGTTGGTATTGTATATATGTAAGTAGGAAGATTGAGATGGGGAGGGGATATGATGGAGAATGGAATTTCAAAGGGAAAAGTGGGGGGGGCGGGAGGGTACTACCATGGGATATTTTTTATAATCATGAAAAATGTTAATAAAAATTGAGGAAAAAGAAAAGTAGAAAGAGAGCTGGGTATGATATAGTTCAGAGGTAGAGCGTTTGCCTAGCATACACAGTGACATAGCCTCAACTGCCAGTACTGCAGAACAAGGAAAGTCATAAACACACACTATATAAACAAAACCACCTTTGAAGCTAATCTCTGTCCAAACCTAGATTCACTTCCATAAGATATGTCCCTATAAATGAACCCCTTTCTATCTTGAAGGCTTTTAATTCATATTTGTACTTTCATCATTTAAGAACAATACCTGTTGTTCTGAGCCTATTATAAAAAAATATTGCTTATAAAAATATATTCTCCAGCTTTACAGGTGAAACCTTACACCTTGTTTTCACTTACATTTTACATTTTTGCTTTGTTCCTTTTTTTGTTTTGTTTTGCCAATGAAGCAGCCCATGTTCCTTTTTTTTTTTTTTTTTTTTAACTGCAGAAAGTTGCTTCACTGTGCATTCCAGATACTGTTCCCAATGTGTCTTTTACTTTTAAATTTTCTATATGGTATTTCTTTAGCTTGAGTTTTTAATCTTTTGAAATCTAATCAATCATTTACAGTCCCCTCATTACAGTCACTTACATTTTATTATAGTATGTACTCAATAATTTCTCTACTAATTTTCTTCTGTTACATCTTCAACCAGCCCACAGCTTATTTTATTTAAGGTATAAAGACGATGACTCACTATTTTTTCTAGAACCCTGACTGGTTGGAAGGATGTACTCACCTGAGCATCATATTTCACAGCAGCAGAGAGTAAAGCAATAGCATTCTCCTCACAGATTCCTTGCTTGATCGTTTGTTGGCAGAGCTTTTTCAAACGATTTTCTCTATAAAATGTAGCCAAATCTAGCAATCCTGGTGGAAAGAAGTGTTTATTGGAGGTTTGGTTCAAGCATCCTGACTGAAACTCATTCCAGCATTCGTAGATTTGGACATTATTTTGCCATCATGCTCAATGAAGGGCTGCATTATCAGTTAGGCTGATTTGCAGTTTTGAATGAACAAGGTAGCTTCCTAAGACGGTAGCTGAGCTATGCAAACAAAATACACAGATAAGCTCCTAAAAAACTGGTGAAATGTGAAAATGACTTTGATAATTTTTCCTAGTATATTTCTCTTAGTTCCCCTCTGCTTACATTAGCAGTACTTTCTCCCAGGTAATGCCCACCAGCACACAAGCTACTATAGAGTCCACCTTTAAGAAGAAAAGAATAGTCTAGAATGGAGCTCAGTGATGCAACATGCATGCTTAGAACACTCAAGGCCCTACCTCCAATCCCTAGCACCAAATGAATAGAAAAACATCTTTCATGGGGACCTACGAGCTCTTACTCCATTCCACCTCTGCTCCTCTACAGTAAAACTCCTAGAGCACTACTGGCATTTTCTGTCTTTTCTTTCCTCCCTCTGTCTGAAGCCATCCCAGGCAGAACACTACCTCCACCACTTACTGAAGTCACAACTGTGGTTGTCAAGTGTGGCTTCCACAAAGCCTGGCATGTTGGTGTACACCTTTAATCTCAGGCAGAGGTAGGAGGATTGCTATGAGTTTGAGGCCACCCGGAGATTACAGAGTGAGTTGCAGGTCAGCCTGGGCTAGAATGAAACCCAGCCTCGAAAAACCAAACAACAACAACAACAAAAATGGCTTCTACAACGCCAAACCCAATGTCTAGTCTGTTTTTATTTTATTTTATTTTATTTTATTTATTTGAGAGACAGAGGCAAAGAATAGGTGCACCGGGGCCTCCAGCCATTGCAAATGACCTCCAGACGCATGCACCCCTTTGTGCATCTGGCTTATGTGTGTACTGGAGAATCGAACCAGGGTCCTTTGGCTTTGCAGGCAAATGCCTACCACTAAGCCATCTTTCCAGCCCCAGTATGTTGTTGTTGTTTTTTAAATTCACACAGAATTTGATGATTTTCTCTCCTTGTTACTGTTTATGTTGTCCCTCTCCTTAGTAATTAGTGACTGAATTCTCTTGGCTGAGTGATTTTCCCTGACTTTCAAATGTGTGTGTGCCCTAGGGTTCAGCTCTCATATTCTCCAAGTGAGCTCCAGCCTGTCAGCTTTAAATACTACCAAGAGATACTTGTGATTTCTGTCATACCTGGTACCTACTTTAAATAATTCAATGAAGGGCTGGAGAAATGGCTTAGCGGTTGAGCGCTTGCCTGTGAAGCCTAAGGACCCCGGTTCGAGGCTCGATTCCCTAAGGTCCACGTTAGCCAGATGCATAAGGGGGCGCACACATCTGGAGTTCGTTTGCAGTGGCTGGAGGCCCTGGCAAGCCCATTCTCTCTCTCTCTCTGCCTTTCTCTCTGTGTCTGTCGCTCTCAAATAAATAAATAAATAAACAAAAAAAATAATTTAGTGAAGCCCTGGGTGATATTTACATGTCAGTCCACCACCTTGAGTAACAATATGAGCTCTTCTAATCAGGAAGGGTTAACTAGCATTTGAAAGACCCTATTTGTTCACAGATACTACTCTACTATCTGAATGTTCATTAGAGGGCTTGCTGGCAATGTCAGAATTTGTTGCTGGTGAATGAGTGCTACTGAGGGTATATGTGCTTGGCTAAGACATCCTGAGTCCTACCCTTGTATGAAGCGGCTCCAACATTGTGAGCCCAGCAGCCTGACACCCTTAGCAGCAGTATATAAGCTAAGTCTACAGTCAAGTTGCCCCTAACCAAAAGGTTAGCTTGTCATCAGGACCTCAAGTTATCTCCTTCTCCTCCCTCCCTCCTCCCACCATCCTTGTGACCTGCTCAGAGAATTCAGGTGAGATATGGAGCATAGTGTAGAAAACAGTCAGAGTTTATAACATACTAGAGTACAGCACACTTTAGAAGAGTGAGTGACAACGGCCAAGGTGGCTAATCCACATTTTAGGCAGGCTTTTACTCTGAAAGTTTCTAAAACAAGAAGCTTCTTTTCTGAGGGACTTTATCATATGATTGGTAGGCCCATACAGACTGATCCTTATAGGAGGGGCAATTGCATGCCTTTTTTTTTTTTTTTTTTTTTTTTTTTTGAGCATTAGTAACCTGATGAGGTTAAGACTCTTGGAATCAAGTTTAGAAACTTACAAATTAAATAAACTTCTGGGCAGCTCAGGATATCAGGGTCGCCTCTTGACTGTAATGACAGTCTTCCAATTCTAGTCCTTGGTTTTATAAGTTGTTTACTAAGAAGAGAAGAGGCTCTGATGTCCTCCAAGCCTGCTAATATCTAACTACCTAACCAGTTGACTCTTGGATCTAGAATATTGTAATATCTACCTCACACTAGCCTTTCATGTAAAAAGTCTTCACCACAATGCCTAGAAGACAGGGAGCTGAATTTCATCAACCCTAACATACTGTTGATCTACAACTTTAAATAAATATTTATATGTATGGTAGGTAGGCCTTCATTTGGACTCTTGCTAATGTTAGGGGTTTATCTATAACAATAATACCAAAAAGAAACAAGACAAAATAAAACCTCCCACTCACATTTATCAAGGAGTCAAACTCCTTTGCATTTTCAAAGTCACAAGCAAAGCCTATTACTTTCCATCTCCTTATACTGGTGAATGGCACTTTCAACTAACCATTTAAGCCAAATACTGCAAATACTTAGCAGTTTTTCTCCTCACACCTCAGATACTATCCATCAACAAATCCTAGCAGCTGCAGCTTTAAAGTATAACCAGAATTTTATCTCTTCAATACCTCCAAAGCCACACCTAATCCAGACATCACCATCTCACACCTGAACCACTGCAATTACTGCTCTGGAGTGTGACACTGATGAGACCCAGTTCAGCAGGGCTGCGGCATCCTGAGACTTTCTTTGGCAGGGCCTAGAAGTGTTCCTTAGGAAGAAGGAAAGGACCTTCCCTTGCAGTGAGACCATGCCCTCCTCAGCTGCCTCCTGACAGAAAGGAGTCTTCTATTAGTGCCGATCATCCAACTGAGTCCCTTCTGCCGCCACCGTTGGAACAGTTGCGGATTTGCTCATTTGAAAAGGTTGATAGAAGAGCTGCCTCTACACGCTCTGGGGCCAACTGAAAGCTCCTTCTGCTTGCACTGTACAGCTAGTTTGCAATTTCTTGTTTATCTTGTGTTATCAGTAACTATATTGAATCTGGTATGCCTCTAAATACTCATGTTGTTGTCAGACAACCACCTTATGTTCTTTTACCTGTTAATCTTATTTCTCTGTGGTTTGATGATCCTGGCATATATGCTATTGAGTATGTTTCTAATGCTCTTTCACATCCAAAAAGATTTATTGCTGCTCTAATTTTGTGTATAACAGCATTGATAGGCATTGTCTCTGCAGTTGCTGCTTCTGCTACAGCCTTAGTGCAACAAGTACATACAGCAGAGCATGTAAATAACTTGTCAAAAACTGTCTCTGGATTTAATGACTCAGGACTTTATAGACAGGGGACTTCAGGATAGAGTTAATACTCTAGAAGAAGCTATATTATGCATGGATACTCAAATTCAAAATATTAAAATTAGGTTAACTACGGCTTGCCATACAAATTATAAATGGATTTGTGTCATGCCTTTGCAATATAATGGCTCAGATGTTACTTGGGAACAAATTCGGGCACATATTTGTGGTGCTTGGAACCATTATTTGACCACAGATATTGATAAGCTCCATCAAGAAATTAGTTCCATTTCTCATGCCAGACTTCAGGCTGCCTCAGCAGGAGAGGTGGCATGAACATTTCTTGATTCTATTAATTCTTTTGTTCCTAATAACTCATTGTGGAATTTTATTATCAATCTTGGCATTATATTTAAAAATCTTCATGAGGTTCAATTAAAAAATAAAAAAGGGGTAGATGTCAGTGGCCAAACAGCAGCAACGGTCAGCTCTGGAGTGTGATGCTGATGGGACACCGTTCAGCAGAGCTGGGGCATCTGAGACTTTCTTTGGCAGAGCCAAGAAGTCTTTCAGCAACCTCCTGGAGTGCCTGTTGTCTGACAGTTGGTGCTGTTGCTATCTTTTCCTTGGGATTTTTGGAGTTATTGTAAGTTTATTACTACTTTTTTTTTTTGCTTTCATTTTCCCCTTCTCAGTAGTAATAGGGAATCCATTTCAGATGTGTTTATACAGTCACCAATGATTAAATAGAGATTTCTGAGGCTATAATGTTTAAACAGGTAAACAGATTATGGATCCTGAAATTACAATTACTTTGAATGAACAAAGTTTCTCAATACCACAAATGTATATTTCACCTAGTGTGACATGTTCCTAGCAATGCCATGTCACATGCCCTACCAATTGTTCCCAAGAAACATTATTTATGATTATAGGACTTAATGGGCACATATCCTCAACCTACGTATGACTTACTAGAAAAGGAGCCTGAAATTCTAGGAAGCAAAAGTAAACATCTTTCAAATAGTTGGGTTGGGCCCACACAGAGAAGTAAAACAGAATATGTAACTTTCAGAATTAACAATAGAGTTTGGTGAGCTCCTAAAGGAAATACATCACTGCAAAACACTGGTTGTATAGATCAACCTTTACCATATACAGGGGCATACATTAATGGAGTAAGGATAGTCTAGAAAGATGGGAAAAGATTTAAATATCAAAATCTTCCTTTTATGGAGAGACTTGCAAGGTCAGGACCAAACTGTAAAATGGAGCAACAAAGAAAGGTCATAGAGAGACAATTAAATCAGTACTGGATTAGAAATAGAGAAATGTACTATTATTCAGGCCACAAGATATTAGTATGTAGAGAGTGACTAACACAGCCCTTTCTGAAGTAAAAAATGTCTATCACCTTATAGCAGCAAGAGCTATCTGCCAGGACTCTTGGCTAGTTTCTATGAGCCTAGGTAAGATATTAACCAGCTTAGAATCCTTGACTTTCTTGTTCAAGATGTTATGAGAATGTCTATGGAGTAAGAGGTTCATGAGTTAAGCAGAAGCAGGGGAAAACAAGAATATTGTGCAAGATTTCTTAGAGAATAGAAGCCACATGAATAAGTTGCTATGTCTTCCTTGAAAAAAAATAATGTATTGTAAAAGTATAAATAAAGAAGCAGAGCTTTGCTCTGCGTCCAGTATGCTTCACCTGAACTACTGGTCTAAATCATTTCCTCAGGACGCTGACTCTACACATCCCCTTCGAGTTCTACAACCCCACTGAGGCTGGACCTCGGCAGATCTATCTGGTCTACAGATGGGAAATTCTTCCAGAATCCTACCTCTAAAGGTACTAGCATTTGCTCTCTGCCACTTCAGCTCTGTCCTTGGCTTCTGTGATGTGCTGGGAGGATTCATATAATGTCTTGTTTTATCTAACAAGGCAACCTTCATGTGAAACAGCAATGAGGGAAAGGAGTTTAGATTCAGATCCTGGGGTGTAGCTCAATAGTAAACCATGAGCAAGACCCTGGGTTCCATCACCAGCATCAAAAAGAAAAGTAGTTTTGTTCAACATAAACAACAGAACTCCTTCTTCAACTGCTGTTATAGACTTCCTTTGCTTTTTTTTTTTTTTTTTTTTTCTTTTTGGAAGAGGTTCTATAGAAACCATTTGCCTGACTACTCATTTTGCCAATTCCTTTTATTTTTTACTTTTATTTACTTATTTGCAAGGAGAGAGAGATAAGAGAGACAGAGAGAATGGGCATGCCTAGACCTCCAGCTGCTGCAAATGAGCTTCATATGCATGTGCCACTTTGTGCATCTGACTTTCCGTGGGCCCTCAGGAATCAAACCCAAGCAGTTATGCTTTGCAAGCAAGCACCTTTAACCTCTGAGCCACTGCACCAGCTCTCATTTTGCTCATTTTTGGTAAAGTCTGTAGAAATTACCTACTGCCTCCTCAGGAGACAGACTGATGCTATCTGTGTATAGGTATTCCAGGAAGGCTCGGTACACAGGATATGAAAATTCACTCATTTCTACAATATCATCTCCATTGTCCTCCAATGAAGAACGAAAATGCTCACACCTGAAGGAAGAAAGAAAAAGATCAGATACTAGGTTCTAGCCAGAGCTGAAGGCCTCCATGAAGATCCTTCCCTTGGAACTGGTACACCTTCCCATTTGCTAGTTTGGATATTAGGGTGTCCCCTAAAAGCCTATGTATTAATCCCAGGGTGGCAATGTGGAGACATGGTAAAACCTTCTAGAGGTAGGAACCTTGGAGAGGAGTGGAAAGTTTAGTGAAAGGTCTTAGGTCACTAAGGACATGTACTCAAAGGGTTTTGTGGTATTCAAGCCCCTTCTTCCTTGTTTTCTGACCCTGCCTTATGAAGTAAGCAATTTTGTTCTAGCAGTCACTCCCATCTACTCCCTTGCTAAGGAATGGGGAAAACCAATCAAACTTCACTCCCCATAACTGTGAGCCAAACTAAACTTCTCAGCTATAATTATACCTCAACAGTAGCATTTATTTAACACATGTATGGCCTGTGTTCAGTTCAGCTACAATTCTGTCTCAGCAGTACAGTTATACCTCAGCAGTAGAATGCTTGCTTAGCATGACAGGACCTTCATTCAGTCCCCAACCACCAAACAGGGTAATAACCCTTTGTGGGCATTTTGTTATAATGATAGAAAGCTAGCTAAAACAACATCCTTGCCTTGGCTGCTTATTTTCTTTGCTAGCCTGAAGTCTTAATTGTTTGTTCAACAAGTCTTCAAATTCAGTCTGCCATTGCTGAGGGTGCCCAGGCAGCGGCTGGCTCTACGGCCGCTCTGGTGGAGACATTGCAGGGCTCTCTGGCATCTTTTGCATAACAACTCTAGTGATCAGCATTTATTTTTTATAATTGTAAATAATTTTGTTTCTTTTTAAAGAAAAAAGTCATTTATTTACTTATTTGAGAGGGAGAAAATAGGTGTACCAGGGCCTCCAGTCACTGAAAACAATCTCCAGACATGTATACCACCTTGTGCATCTGACTTTACATGGGTACTGGGGAACTGAACCTGGATCCTTTGGCTTTGCTGACAACCTTAACTGGTAAGCCTTCTCTCCAGCCCTTTTTGAAATGTTTATTTTTTAACATTTTATTTATTTATTTGCAAGGAGAGAGAGAGAGAGAGAGAAAGAATGGGTGTGCCAGGGCCTCTAGCCTCTCCAGATGTATGTACCACTTTGTACATCCGACTTTACATGGGGTAGTGGGGAATCAAATCCTGGTGCTTAGGCAGTGTAGGCAAATTCCCTAGCTGCTGAGCCATCACTCTAGCCCAAAAGATTTTTTTTTTTAAGTTAAAAAAAGGAAGGTGCATGTACTATGTGAGTGTGAGCAAACAAGACACAGCTTGAAGGGGGAACTTGAGACTGAAATGTCACAATAGGTTTGATTCACTGAAAGAGGATTTAAATATTACATAACAACATAAAGAATTTCAAAATCATTAGGTTAAGAAGGAGGAAAATCTAGACAAAAAAGAATGTATACTGTATCATGTCAAAGATCCTGGATGCCTGGGCTGGGGCATATAGGATTTTTGAGGATTGATAGAACTATCTGTGTCTATATATGGGCAATGGTTGTCACAGGTGTACCTATGACAGAACCCATTCAATAGCATAGGTGAGGCTGATGCTATTCCTTGCTCATGAGTTAAGCATCAACAAGTGTGATTTGTTAAAAAATAGTTTTGTTTATTTCAAAGGAGAGAGAGAGAGTAAATATGAACATGCCAGGGCCTCTTACTGCATCTGGCTTTACATGGGTCCTAAGGAATAAACCGTAACTGACAGACTTTGCAAGTAAGTGCCTTTAACCACTAAGAAATCTCTCCAACAAATGTGATTTTATGGTTGTAAAAATCTTTGTGTATCACCCAGACCTCATTGGTCCAGAAAAGCCTAGTCTTCTCTTTATTAAAGTATCTGAAAGACCCTGATAGCTGTCTACAGAGTGATAATTATGGCTATACTCAGACCCCAGGCAGGGAAGGGAACTTAGGTCCAAGAGCTGAACATGGGCTGGAGAGATGGCTTAGTGGTTAAGCACTTGCCTGTAAAGCCTAAGAACCCCGGTTCGAGGCTCAAGTCCCCAGGACCCACGTTAGCCAGATGCACAAGGGGGCACATGCATCTGGAGTTCGTTTGCAGTGGCTGGAGGCCCTGGCGCGCCCATTCTCTCTGTGTCTCTCTCTCTACCTCTTTCTCGCTCTGTCTGTTGCTCTCAAATAAGTAAGTAAGTAAATAAATAAATAAATAAGAGAGCTGAACATGCTGGGCAAGCCACAGCTGGTTGCTTTCTATGCTGAGGCAGACTCTGAAGTTTTCAAGACCTTTAAGGAATGCCTGAAAGGAATAATTCCCTGAACTACAGCCAGCATTTGTGGCAGCCCACCTGCATTACTTCCCTCATCACATGTCCCCCAGCTGCACTGTGTAATTATAAAGGCACAAAGAGCCTTAGAACAATTCCCTTCAATCACCAGAGTACTAGCACAGGCCCTTGGATGCAGGAAATAACTGTCAAATGAATGGATCCATCTCAAAAGAAACGAGCTCTTACCTAATTTTAAGAAGAACTTTGTGCACATAAATGTATTTTCCATCAACCAGAAACTTGAGGTCTGCAGTGTCTGGGTTGTCAAATTCCCTCTTCAGTGATTCAGCCACAGTGAGGTGATCATCGGGTTCTAAGAGAGCAATGCAGTGCTTCTAGATTAGCCACAGACAGATGAACATGCAGAGGCCCTGCTCCCTGAGCCCTCATGAAATACAGATTCTCCAAAGTAACCATCTGAGCAACACTTTCACCCCTGAATATGGCTTCATATTTCTGTAATTTGTTAAGATAAAAACTTCACATATTTGTATAAATTGACCAAACAACAAAAAAAGTTCCCCCAACTATTTCATTAACTCTGAATGAAATTTTAGAATGTCTAAGTAAGTCTTGTTAAAAATAAAAGATGCAATTTCCTGTATAATTAAAAAGCACACAAATACAAGTACTTTTTGCATTGGCATTCATTCCTGGTAGTTTCAAGAAAATAAGTCAACTTCCCTGTTCTGGTATTTTGGCTTGTGTTGATATGTATATGTGAGATGTGTCTGTAGTGCATGCACATGGATGTGCCCTTGCAGAGCCCCATGCATTCCCTGCCACAGGTGGTTGGAGGAGCAGAATGTTGGTATCCTGCTCCATCACTCTTCCACCAGTTCTCATTTTGAGCTCAAGTCTCTTACTGCTATGGAGAATTGCTACTTTTGTGAACCCAGGGGATTCCCTGGTCACTACTCCCCTTTGAGAGATTGTAATTACAGGCATGAGTGGCCACATCCAGATGTTTACACAGGATCTAGAGATTCAAACTCAGGTGGTCTCAGGCCCTCATGCTCATGTAGGAAGCACACTTAACTGAGCCATCTTGCTATCCCTTAGTTCCTATTTACAGGAGCACATTGAAAGGAAATAAATAATATGACTGTTAAAAACCCCTAGTTATCTTCCTAGTTTTCAAGACATGCCCCCAACAGACAAAGACTAGCTCACCCACAGAGAGGAGGCGCCAGGTGACAGCAGGGGTGGCAAAGCAGGCAAACACATCATCCGTGCAGGAGAAGTGGGTGAGGTGGGGGAGGATCACTGACTGGCCCCGACACTGGCCCCACATGTACACATGCCCACCCTGGGTCTTAGCAGCTGACGTGTGGGTGGAGTGACAGGCTGCAATCTCTATGATCCTGAGTCAGAAGCAAACATCACAGAAACACAGTAAACAGGACAAAAACAAGTTGGCTACTTCTTCCCCTAGTACCTGACTTGGAGAATCATAAACAATTTGATAAAAATAGGTGGGTCTGGGCTAGAGAGATGGCTTAGCAGTTAAGCCTATGAAGCCTAAGGACCCAGGTTCGACTCCCTAGAACCTACGTAAGCCAGATGCACAAGGTGGCGCATGCATGTGGAGTTCAATGCAGTGGCTAAGGCCCTGCTGCACCAATTCTTAGTCTCTCTCATTCACATGCGCTCTCTCTCTCTCTCTCTCTCTCTCTCATAAGTTAAAAAAAAAAAATAGGTGGCCCTGGCGGGGGTGGGGGGGAGAACAAAGCAAGATTTGGACACTTCATCTCCTAAATTTTCAGGCACCAAATACTACAGCCATACTATAATAGGACTCAACTCATGAGGTTCTCTGTTACTAATGCTAGCCAATATATCTATAAAAATGTGTACCATCCTATTTTGAAATTCAGGTAGAACCAAGTTAAGGAGACATCCAAAAGAGAATGACTTACTGTGCTATTCTTAAAATTTTACTAACTGAAGTAGATAATAAAGATGTGCATCATTTTTGACCTAGCCAATAAATACCAATTTTAATCAAAACTTCAGTTATTTAGGCTGGGGATGTAGCTCAGAAGAGCACTAGCACTTTAATCCCTAGTATCAAAACCAAAAACAAGTTTCACTGCTTTTAAGGTTAACATGAGTACACTTAAAAGTCATCCTTACACCTACTGCACACCATACATCTAGTAGCTCTTGTGTTTTGGTGTAGATGGGAGTAGAAGTCACAGTACAATCTTGGGTATTGGTCTCATCTTCCAACTTGTTGGAAGCTAGTTCTATTGTTGTTTGCCACTGTGTATGCCAGGCTGGCTGGCCCATGAGCTTCCAAGGGTTTTCCTGTCTCTGCCTCCCATCTCACCATTGGAGATCTGGGATTATAGGCACTTGCTACTTTGTCTGGCTTTACATGGGTTATGGGGATCTGAACTCTCGTCAGACTTTTGCAGCAAGCACTTTTGTTCCCACTGAACCATCTATCCAGGCCATGTCTTTGTATCTAGTATAGTCAGTTGGGTACCAGTACAGAAGATCTAGTCCAAAACAATGGCCTCTGGAAGTTTTACTTAACATTATCATTCCTCAGCATTTTTAGTGAAAATGCTTCTCTTAGGTGAAATCTAAATATTTTTGAAACATCAACTCATATTGGTCGATCTTACCCTAGAAGAGACCTTTTCTGATATTTTCATGGTTGGGTAAGTCACCAGCATCTAATACTCTGCTAAAAAGCCCTGCCCAATGGGAAAATGGCCTAAAATGCCCAGCTTTTCAACAAATAAAGGGAATAGAGAAGGAAATAGCCAACTAGGGCAGTCCAGCTTGGGCAGGACACTAGCTAAAACATTGGTTTGCAGAGGCCAAATTACTTACACTCCTAGATTCAAAAGCTGTTTTATTGCCAGTGGTGCAGAGGAAATGAAACAAAGAACCCAGAAGAATTGGGCAATAAAACAGTTTCTTTTCGTGACTGAAAAGTGTTTTACAGTTGCTGCAAGAACTGGGAAGCTTGCCTTTGAATGCTTGTGATGTAGCAGAAGGGAGATGTCACAGATCTGTGGTACTACAATCAATTCCAAATGTGGCAGTCTGTCAGTGCTTAGGTAAGTAAGAAAATATATGTGGGAGCATGCTGGGCCCTGGAGCTTTGGATTTGCAGAAGATGGACTAAGAGCCTATGAGGCAGAAAGAAATGTGTGAGCCAACCTATAAGTGGAGGGCCAGACTAAAATGGGAGGTATCTATAAGAGCTCCTAACTGTAATAGACAAGAAAGGGGGCGGGGAGGCAGTGAGCCCAAGGGGTTTGCTAGAACTATGATATCTCTTACAACAAAGGCCTGAGAGCTCAGCCTTTATCTGATGCAATAGATGAATGGGAAACTTTTGTGGTTTGAATAGAAAATGTGTTGCCCCCACCCTAGACGCATGTATTTGCATATTTGGATCCCTAGCTGGTGGTGCTGTTCAGGAAGTGTGGAACCTTTAGGAGGTGAAGCCTTGCTAGAGGGCATGTGTGTCACTGGAGGCAGGCTTAGAGGTTTGATAGCCAGGCCCTACATTTGTTTGACTCTCACTGCTCCCTCCCTGCTGATGTGATGATGTGACTTGTTTTCCTGCTCCTGCCATGTTATCCATACTGTGATGTCCTTCCTCTTGAAAATATAAGCTGAAAATAAATTCTTTCCTTCTTTAAACTACTTCTGGTCAGGTGTTTTGTCCCAGCAACAAGAGAGTAACTGATACAGAAACAGTTTTTTGAACTGAGAAATGAGGTTCAACAAAAAGAATGGGTGTCCTCAGAAGGATAAATCTGGTGTCAATGCCCAAGAATGAAAGGAAGATAAAGGATAGCCTGGGAGACTAGATGGGAGGACAGATGGTAGGACACCACCATAGCCAAGCTCTATTACTAACATGGAATCAGGACAGCATGGATATCAGCAAAAAGGAATGAGGGAGGGAGGTCAAAGGTAGTGCTGGAGGGCAGGACAGATGGCTCAGCAGATAAAGGCACTTTCCCGCAAAGCTTGTTGGCAAGGGTTTGATTCCCTAATACTCATGTAAAGCCCAGTGCACAAAGTGGCACATGTGTCTGGAGTTTGTTTGCAGTGGTATGGGGCCCTGGTACTCCCATTCATCCACTCATTCATTCATTCTGTCTCTCTCCTTACAAATAAATAAATAAATAAATAAATAAATAAATAAGTTTCTAAAGAATACATGGCCCTGGAATGTGAGCTTGGAAACCCCAACCTGTTGGTAATGAGGGAGGCAGAAACCACATTGCCCTGATGGTAGTGGTAGGCTCATCACATAGATAATTAAACAACTAAGACAAGGGTGTGGGGAGAAGATCTTGGACAATAAGGAGAAAAAAGTATTAAAGCCACTGGCCTTCTCTGGGGTGAGGGATGGTTAGAACAGCCTTCAGTGGTTAAACATTAATCAGCTGTCCTTGCTCCCTTCCTATTTAAGCATTTCTACCAAACCTGAAAACAGACTACCTTTTTCTTGATGTTCTATGGAAAATATCACAGATTAGAATAGTATAGTGTCTTGTGTAAAACTATCCAACATTGGATTATCAAAACAACATAGCACCTCTGTTCCCTTTTGAAGTGCCATCAGGCTCCATAAATAGGTACAGTCTTTGTCACTGTATCAGGTGGTAAGTCAGCTGGTGTTGAAACATAGAGGACAGAGGCAGAGAGAGACACTATGCTCAAAGCTATCTTTTTGGCCCTATGATGCTAATCTGGCACAACTGGCTCCAAAGGGGAAGTCAGAAGTGGGTCACAGGCTGGGCTGCCACTAGCAGCTGCCAAGAAATGAGTAGAGAAAGCTTAAAGGAAGGCATAGCCTTTAGGTGTGGGCTTCAGATCTAAGAAACTGTTAGGGAACTGTTGCAGTCAAGTTCGCATTGCTGGTAGAAATCACCCAACCTTGTGGGAAAAAGAGGTTTATTTTGTCTTACAGGCTCAAGGGGAAGCTCCATGATGGCAGGGGAAAACAATGGCATGAGCAGAGGGTGGACATCACCCCCCCACCCCCGGGCAACATAAGGTGGACAATAGCAACAGGAGAGTGTGCCAAACACTGGCATGGAGAAACTGGCTATAACACCCATAAGCCTGCCCCCAACAATACACTCCCTCCAGGAGGCATTAATTCCCAAATCTCCATCAGCTAGGAACTTAGCATTCAGAACACCTACCTTTATGGGGCACACCTGAATCAAACCATCACAGGAATCTCGCCTGAACCTGGGTTCATTGGTTTTTTAAGTTGATGTCATACCAAGATATAAACTTTGAACTTCAGATTTTCCAGACCAGCATACAACAGACAACAACTACATACTGAGCTAACCTTTACTGTCAGGACACCAGGCATAGTTCACAGCAGTCTTAATAATGGGAAGAAAATAACTACATGTTCTTTGTGTCACCTCAATGAAATGATCCACAACAATTGCATAGCTTAATGGCTATGAAGAATGAGAAGTGAAAACAGCAGAATATGAGGAAGAATGTAAAAACAGATAGCAGTAAGCAAAGGTAAAATGTAATTTGCGAAGGAGAAGAATAAAAAGAAACAGCCCTTATGAAAAGATCCAGAGAAGTTACTCCTAATCTGGGTTTTGTAAAAGCCCAAAATATTACTCAGGAGGTTACAGAATTATGAAAAATTCAAAGCAAAATTTACAATATCTACTTAAGTATAATATGTTTTATGGAATAAACTTTAAAGTTACAAATACCATTGTCAGTCAGATACCATGGAACTGAAACTTTGAAGAATTGAAAATGAGACTAGGGTAAAGAAAATACAATAGTTTAAATTAAAATTGCGTTTATGGGGCTGGAGAGATGGCTTAGCGTTTAAGCGCTTGCCTGTGAAGCCTAAGAACCTGGGTTCGAGGCTCAATTCCCCAGGACCCACGTCAGCCAGATGCACAAGGGGGCGCACTCGTATAGAGTTCGTTTGCAGTGGCTGGAAACCCTGGCGTGCCCATTCTCTCTCTTTCTCCCTCTCTCCCTCTCTCTCTCTCTCTCTCTGCCTGTTTCTCTCTCTGTGTCACTCTCAAATAAATAAATAAATAAATAAAGAATGAACAAAAAAATTTTTAATTACTTTTATGTAAACATACATTGCTAAAAAAAATGCTAGTCTTGATTTTTATAAATAGATCTCTCCATGAAATATTTTAAAAGACTTTCCTCTGGCTTATTGAGCAAAGCATACAATATGGACAGATTTTTCTCTTCACTCTCAGAAACAGGCTCTTAAGAACTAAAGATGTACCCCAGCCCCACCAAAAAGTAAATCCTATTTCCAAAGGGACTTCTCTGTAAAGGACTCCAGAGGAGTCAGAAGACAGATTTCTGAAAGAGGATCACTGCAAAGGGTAGGAATGTGCAGAACAAGTCCTAGCAGGTTATATAAACTTTTCCCTTGCCACATCCTGTGACTGAGGCCTGGCAGACACTGTGAAAGCTCAGAAAGCACCACTGAAACTCAGCCTGGAACATGGAGGAAATCTGAAGAGATCTTTTAAAACATCTGTCCACTATTTGTACAGCCAAAATAAGTTTATGTGGGCAACTGCAAGGACAACTGCACAGCACACCTTGCTAACTCTACCTTCTTCACACTTATAATTCAAAAGTATTTACAGTTTAGAACAGTGAGCGGTCAACAAATAACTAACTTTCAAAGTCCTGCTAAGCAACTTGGCACTCACACACTTTCCTTCTCTGCTCCTCTGCTTCCTCCTCTTTCTTCTTCCTCAGTGCCCCATGATCCCAAGTGAACCCAAGTCAGAAGGCTTGGATTGTCATTCTGAAGCAGTGACTACCCAAGCCACTGGAGCAAGTAACTAATGGGCAATGAACAGATCACAAGCCATGAACACGTGAGCAAAATCGTTGATAAGTGTAGAAGCTCCATAGAAAGGCAAAGTGCCACATGAGTCATGGTTTTTCTGCCCATGATCATCCAGGCTGGTACTCCTGACACATTTCTCGGGTTACTCAATGCCGTAAGACTATCCATTCTCTTCTCACAGATCTCTGTATATTTTACAAGATATATTTTATAAGATGATAGAGCTTTAGGCATCTACATACAACAATTACTGCCTCCACTATTTTCCCTGATCCCCAATTAAGGAGACGAGGCTCTTATTCTATGATATTTGGTGAAAACAAAAGGAGCTTATTTTTTAAACTTATTCAATGCTGGTTAAATAAAATTAACTGGGTTCATGATGCACAAATGAAAACTGAAGGGAGTGAAAAAATGACAATTTGGTTATTCACTCTGTTATATATATAACAGGAAAAAAATATAAAAGAACTGCAGATAAGTGTCATCTAATTTGTTTACCCATGTATTTATTCTTTCAGCTGTAATAAAAACATGTAAAATAAGAACAGCAAAATTAATTTCTACTGTAACTGTAACCCTGGCTTAAATATTCTGTAATGTTTTTGCTTTATACTATTGTGTCAAGAAATGATGAGTGAAAAGGCAGTACTATGATTGGGATCTAGAAACTTTCAAAAATATTAGGATCATGTGGATATGTTTCAATGAAACCTTTTTAACAAGCGTGCAACACTGAACCCCAATTTTCTGACATTTTATTCTTCTTCATGGGAATAGCTTGTAAGTTAAAGAAGTCATTCTACCTTTCGAAATGACAAATTTTATAAGTAACTGAGAGGCAGGCTTCATACCCATTCAAAGTGCCATCATTTTCTCAAGCCATAAAAGACAAAAAGACAGACCTTATCTATTACCAAATTGCCTTTCATTATAAAAAACAAAAGCCAAAGAGTAGGGGAAACATAATTTGTGGAAAAGAAGCATATAGAAGTGTTGTGATAAGCTAAGTCACTATAGTTTGCACAGAGTAGCTACCGGAGGTACAAATGAAATAGGGATAGGTGAAAACAGGACATTTAAATATAAAGGCCCTAATAATTCACAGCCAATTCTAAAAAAGGAATGAACACTCTAGTTAAAGATGAGTCTAAGGCTAACAGTAACGTTCCTATATCATGAATTCTAAGTCCTGTATAATTACCAAAGATTATTGGAGTTATCTTTTTTCCACTTTTTATTTGTTCTTTGACAATTTCATACATATGTATGTGCCATATTTATTTTATTAATTAGGAAATTTACTATATGGACAAATTGTGTGTTGGTATTGTTCCCTTGTATTATCCTTTTATATCCCCTCTTTCCCATCCCCATTCCACTGAGGCCCCTCCTCAGTGGAATTATTGTTATTAACCATGGGGTTATGAATGCATCAGTCAGACATTACCAAGATTCATTAATATAAAAAGAAAAAATGGCCAATTACCTAGCATGAGAATAGGCACCTCTAGCACATCTGCCAGGGCACAGGAGACATCACAGAGGAAGTGGCAGTTTAAACATGAGTGCAGTTCTCACTGCTAGCCTGACATCCTGCTCCAGGGAGGTGGCAATAGACAATGAGGACACTCAAAACTCATCACAGCAGAAACCCAAAGGTTGCAGAGAACTCAACATTAAAGTAGACTTATAACACACCCACCAGGGCTCAGGGAACACTGCAGAAAGATTAAGAACTACAGAGTGGCTTCTGAAGGCGTATCCTGAGGCATATAGTCCACCCACCCTCATTAGGGTTATGTTGAAAATGCACACATACCTGTCCTTTTCCACAATAACAGGAGTAGGATAGGACTGGTTACTTTTATTGCCAGTGCCCAACTGGCCATAAGAATTTGCACCCCAAGCATACACTTGACCTTCATCTGTTAATACTAAGGTGTGTGCATAGCCACAGGCAACCTGGAAGGACAAAAAAAAAAAATCTTCTCAGGTCTGAAAATAGAAGGAAATGTTACCACTTTCACAAGGTAGGTTAAGAATCAAATTATAAAGGAGAAGGCAGCATGCTTACAATACTTCTTAGTATGAGCACAGGCTGGGTGGGTGGCTAGAGCTACAGTAAAATTGACCTGAGTACTTCAACTCTCAACCCATATCACTCAGCCCTCATGCAACACTTATTATTCTCATGGACAGAGTGAAACATGCTTCATGTAAAAAATACAGGAAAGTGGGCTGGAGGAATGGCTTAGCGCTTAAGGCATTTGACTGCAAAGCCAAAGGACCCAAGTTTGATTCTCCAGGACCCACATTAGCCAGATGCACAAGGGGGCACATGTGTCTGGAGTTCATTTGGAGTGGCTAGAATCCCTGGTATGCCCATTCTCTCTCTCTCTCTCCCTCTCTCTCTCGCTCCTCTCTCTCTCAACTAAATAAATAAACAAAAAATACAGGAAAGTATAAATATGAGAAAACCCTTAAGATTAGGGTTGGAGGAGGTTTTTTTTTTTTCTTTTTACATACAGATATAGAAATTGTGACATATATAATGATATGTAGTTTTCTATCTTATTTCTTGGGGGTTGATATATGTGTTTTTGCACACATGTGGTATATGCACATGTGTGTACAGATCCAAGTGCCTAGTGTGCATGTGAGGAGGCCACAAAACAATGTCTGATGTCCTCCTCTACAGAGTTACAGGCAGGTACAGCCATGCTCAGCTTATTATGTGAGTGCTAGGGATTGAACACTTCTCCTCATGCTTGTGCCCCAAGTGCCCTCCCACTGAGTCATCTCCCCAGCCCATTTTGTTTTTTGCATGGGTCTAGTATACATTCATACATTCATGTATGGATGGATATGAGTGTAGGTGTAGATACTGTGCATGTGTGTGTACATGTGGGCATATGTATGTGGAGGCCAGAAGTCAATGTCTGGGGTCTTCCTCAGTCACACTCCTCCTTATTCTTTGAGGCAGAGTCTCACTGAATCTAGAATTCACTGATTTGGCTAGACTAGGAGGCCAGAAAACTCTGCCTCCACCTCACCAGGGGTGAAATTACAAGTGCATGCCACCACAAGCTGGTATTTTATGTGGATACTGGGAGTCTGAAAAAGGTTCACATGCTTGCATAATAAGCAATTCACTCAGTGAACCATCTTTACAGCCCTTCTATCTTGTTTCTTTTTACTTAACATACTACAAAGCACTTTCCCATATTATTAAAAATTCTTTGTAAACTGAATATGGTGGTTTATTCCTATAAATCTCGCAGTTTAGAAGCTGTGACAATAAGATAACAAGTTCAAGGGTATCTGGAGCTCATAGTAAGACCCCATCTCCAAAACAATAGCAACAACAAAAAAGTATCATATTGACCTGGCATAACTTATCTATTGTTTACTTGTCATTCATATTTTTCCATGCCTATTGTTTTTACTGAAGTTAAATTTTCTTGTAATTTTAACAAGTTTATTTATTCTCCTCCTAAATATCCTTTTATTATAACTACTAATGCATATTAATTGTACATATTAGTGGTATTCACAATTCTCTAGGAGAAACATTAGATATCAAAATGTATTAAGATATTTTAAGGCTTGTGATATATACTGCAAAGATTCTTCAGAAAAGGTTGTAACAACTTAGATTACCAACACTGTGTATAAAAGTGCCCTAGAACCAGAACCATTCTGAACAGCTACACCTTAATTCAAGGAGGAAGAGCTTTAGCTTCAACTTCAGTGAAGACATCCAAGCAGCTAAACTTTCTGTCATGATCAGAAAATTTTTTATACACTGGTATCTTGCCACTGAAGACTTATAGCCACATACACACAAGCCAACAGTAGACATACCCGCTGAACACGAATGCCTTGCAGAGCTACCACTCTACAGGGAGTTGGCTGGTTGCCACTGCTGCCCAGTCCCAGCTGCCCATTACCATTGTAACCCCATACGTAGACCTGTGAGAACATGAGAAACAGTGCTCAGGAAAGACAAAGTAGCAATTCACTTCTGCTCTGAGAAACATGCCACATGCATATGACACTAAAGTGGCAAAAAAAATTTTTTTTAACAAAATGTGAAGTAGCCCTCCTACCTTCCCAGTGTCCACAACCGCCATTGAGCACATCTGGCCACATGCTATGTTCACAACTGCTTTATTCTGTAAACGTCCAGTGACTCTTCGAGGGATGGGCTGATTAGCTGTAGATCCAGATCCTACCTGTCCAGAGTTATTATAACCCCAGGCAAATACCTAATTGGAAGAAAAGACTGATAAGTAAACACATTATCTTGGAAAGTGTTTCAGTTGGATAGTGGTATGTCTTTATGCTACCTCAGCATCCCTTAAATGTCAGACACAGACATTTTCATAATAAAGAAGTATTATATAAAGTTATTCTGTTATAATTTATTATCTATAATGTTGATGCTATCTATACAAAGAGTACTAATTACTATCATGTATCATTTACACAAAAATATTTATTTTGCCTTGTAGTTTCCAACATTTAAGAACTTTTACTTTTGTAAATAAGACCCTCTGGGCTGTAGAGATGTCTCAGTGTTGAATGGTGCTTACTTTCAAAGCCTGAAGGCCTGGGTTTGATTCCCTAGTGCCTATATAAAGCCAGATTCACAAAACAGCACATGTGTCTGGAGCTCATTTGTAGTGCCACTAGGCCCTGGTGTGCCCAGTCTCATTCATTCTCATTCTCTCTCTCTCTCTCATCTATCTATCTGTTTCTCTATCTATTTGCAAATAAATAACATTTAAAAAATAAGACCTTTGCTTCAGTAATAATATATTCAGTAATAATATATTCTTCAAATTTTATAGTAACAGAAGTTATTAATACACACAGGGAAACTTTATAATGTAATCACCATGACTATAGACTACTACCAACAAAAAGGTTGAGCTGGAAGAAAGTAGTCATTTGAACCAAATGATTATATTTCTAAAACTGCTGAAGGAACCTATAAAATGTATTGAAAAAACTCAATGAGCATTATACTGATTAGTCTCACCTCTCCATCCGATGTTAGGGCCAAAGAATGGTAAGACCCACAGGCAACTTCAATGATTTGTTTGTTTGACAAATTAGTGGAGATATGGCAGGGCACTAAACCATGACTAGTTGTTCCATTGCCAAGTTGGCCATTTGTATTATGACCCCAAGTAAAAACTTCTCCATCTGAAAATTTAAAAAGAAGATATCTGGTTTTCAAATTATTTACTTCATTTTAGGAAAATATAAATTGCATGATTTCCACAAGCGGTAGCTAAAGATATATCTACAAGGAGCTACTCAGCTTCTCTAAGATCCACCAAAATCATTCTGTATGAGAATCCATTTGGAAAACAGTGTTTTTTCTACCTCAAAGGAACAGAATAAAATTTAAATGTATGCCGTTATAATAGATAGAAGATAGATCCTAAATAAGGAGCAGAGAAAAGAGCTACTAAAATTATAGAGAAAATAGAACATTAAAAGTCAAGAGAAGACTTCCAGTTAAGGTGGCGGCATAGGTACCATGCCAAAGCAGCCTAGGGGGTAAAAAGCCAAACAAACAAACAAACAAAAAAAAAAACACAGCAAAATACACACTTTTACTAAAAAGTGAGGTGAATAGCAAATTGAAATGGCAGCGGAGAAGTAGAAGAGATCCAGAGCATCCAGAGCCCACACAGGCCAGCATAAGGCGCTCCAGCAGGTCTGTGGACCGCGGCGGCGGCGGTGGCGGCGGCAGCAGCAGCAGTGGCCAGAAAGCTGCCATGCTCAGCTTGAGCCCCAGGAAAAGCCAGGTGAGGGGATTTTCCACTCACACGGGAGCTCTCTGCAAACTCAAGAAACGTGAAGGGAGAATGGCAGTGAACAACGAAAGAGCAGATCACAAGGTAGAAGAACACGTGGAACAGTGAGCGAACTAGAGCAGCATCGGCAGCCTCCCCTCCCCCACCGCCAGTGCCCGGATCCGCCAAACAGAGCAGCAGTCCAGGGACCCGGCCTCGCCAACTTGAACCGACAGCGGGACCCAAGCAGGAGCAGAGGTAACTGGGATTACACCAGGGAAGGGTCTCACCTGGTCACAAGCTGACTTGGAACCCTCAACAGATCAGAACTCTTAACCTCCTCGGTGTCAGGATTAAGGCTGTGGGTGGGGCACCACACAACCTAAGGGACAGTTAGAGGATCTGGTTGTCATAATACCTACTCTTGGAGAAATATTCTGAGCTGCTTTTTCATTGAAAGTGTACATTGTTTAATTGAATTTCAGAATCTGTCTGTATTTGGTTCCACTCAGCCTACTTGAATACTCTCATAGCAGGCAAACCCAACAACTATGGTCACTTTTGTAGATACTCTGAGAGTCTTGAGAGCCAAACCTAATGCCTTAAGCTCTTACCCTGAAGTTATATAAAATCAGATTGACTGATACATCTAATAATACCCAGCTAACTAGAAAATCCAATCATTAAATAATCCAGGAAGTAAAAATATATACTTATAACACAAGAAACACCAAAAATCAAGACAATATAAATCTACCAAAAAGTATTAATGCATCAGAAATGACCTCCAGTGACAACGAGTTAGAGGAAATGCATGAGAAAGATTTCAACACAATGATTATAAATATGTTCAAGGAAGTGAAAGAAGAAATCAAAGGAATGAAAGAGGAAATCAAAGGAATCAAAGAAAACACAGGGCACCAATTTAATGAAATAAAGAGGTCAATACTAGACATAAATAAGGAAATACAAATAATAAAGAAAAACTAATCAAAATTACTAGCAATGAAGAACACACTTAATGAAATAAAAAACTGTGTAGAAAATCTCACCAGGAGAGTGGATGAAGGAGAGAACAGAATATCTAAGCTAGAAGACCAGGTGGCAGATCGAATACAGTCCAACAAAGAGAAAGACAAACTAATAGAAAAGTATGAGTGGGAATTTCAAGATATTCGGGACACTATGAAAAGATCAAACATAAGAATTCAGGGCATAGTAGAAGGAGAAGAATTTCACTCCAAAGGCATAGTAGGCATCTTCAACAAAATCATAGAAGAAAACTTCCCCCAAATTGGGAAAGAAGTGCACCTGCAGATACAGGAATCCTTTAGAACACCAGCCAGACAAAAACCTGGAAAAAAACTCTCATCGCCATACTACAATCAAACTACCAAAACGAAAACCAAAGAAAAGATATTGAAAGCAGTCACAGAGAAAAAGCAAATTACCTACAAAGGCAAGCCTATCAGGATTACAGCATATTACTCAACACAAACTTTCAAAGCCAGAAGGGCTTGGAGTGATGTATTCCAAGTCCTGAAAGATAACAACGGTCAACCAAGGTTACTTTATCCTGCAAAACTGTCCATTCAAGTAGACGGAGAAATAAGGACATTCCATGACAAAAGCAAGCTAAAGGAGTATTTGAAGACAAAACCAGCTCTACAGAAAATACTTGAAAGAATCCTCCATGCTGAAGAAAAAGAAAAGCACACATATAAGGAACCAGGAAAAAACAAACAATATTCAAATACTAATTAACACAAGAGAGCAAAGGTAAGACCAGAAGAACTACAAAAAAATGGCAGAAATGAATACAAACTTTTCAATATTATCTCTTAATATCAATGCACTCACTGCTCCAACCAAAAGGCATAGGTTCACAGACTGGGTTAAAAAGCAGGATCCTTTAATTTGTTGCCTCCAAGAAACCCACCTTTCTACAAAGGATGGACACTATCTTAGGGTGAAAGGTTGGAAAATGGTGTTTCAAGCAAATGGACCTAGAAAACAATCAGAGGTTGCTATCCTAATATCTGACAAGGTGGACTTCAGTCCAACATTAGTTAAGAAAGATAAGGAAGGTCACTTTATATTGATTAAAGGCACCCTCCAACAGGAGGACATTACAATGGGAAACATATATGCACCTAACATGGGAACCCCCAAATTCATCAAACAAACGCTATTACAACTAAAGTCACAGATAACACCAAACACAATGGTAGTGGGTGACTTCAAAACCCCACTCTCATTCCAGGTCATCCCAGGAAAAAATAAACAGAGAGGCATCTGGACTAAATGAGGTCATAGAAGGAATGGACCTAACAGATATCTACAGGACATTTCTTCCAAATGCTGCAGAATATACATTCTTTTCAGCAGCACATGGAACATTGTCTAAAACAGACCATATATTGGGACACAAAGCAAATCTTAACAAATACAGGAAAATTGAAATAATTCCTTGCATTCCATCTGACCACAATGGCATCAAACTACAAATCAATAGCAAGGAAGGCTATAGAGCATACACAAAATCATGGAACTTAAACAGCACACTACTAAATGATGAATGGGTCAATGAAGATATCAAGAAGGAAATCAAAAAATTTATAGAGTCAAACGATAATGAGAGCATAACATACCAAAATCTCTGGGACACAATGAAGGCAGTCCTAAGAGGTAACTTTATAGCTTTAAGTGCCTATATTAAGAAATTAGAAAGGTCGCAAGTAAATGACCTAATGCTTCACCTTAAAGCCTTGTAAAAAGAAGAACAAGGCAAACCAAAAATCAGTAGATGGGAAGAAATAATAAAGATTAGGGCAGAAATTAATGAAATAGAAACCAAAAAAAAAAAAAAATCCAAAGAATCAATGAAACAAAGATTTGGTTCTTTGAAAGGATAAACAAGATTGATAAACCCTTAGCAAATCTGACCAAAAGAAAGACAGAATAGACACAAATTAATAAAATTAGAGATGAAAATGGTAACATCACAACAGATGCCAGAGAAATTCAAAAAAATCATAGGGACATACTATAAAAGCATATACTCCACTAAGTATGAAAATCTGAAAGAAATGGATGATTTCCTTGATTTATATGACCTACCTAAATTAAATCAAGATGAGATTAATCACTTAAATAGACCTATAACAAGCATGGAGATCCAAGCAGTTATAAAAATCTCCCAACTAAAAAAAGCCCAGGCCCAGATGGATTCACTGCTGAATTTTATCAGACCTTCAGGGAAGAACTAACAACACTGCTTCTTAAGCTTTTCCATAAAATAGATAAAGAAGGAATCCTACCAAATTCCTTCAAAGAAGCCAACATCACCCTGATACCAAAACCAGGCAAAGATAGAACAAAAAAAGAAAATTAAGGACCAATCTCCCTCATGAATAATGATGCAAAAATTCTCAACAAAATATTGGCAAACAGAATACAAGAATATATCAGAAAGATCATTCACCCTGACCAAGTAGGCTTTATCCCAGAGATGCAGGGATGGGTCAACATATGCAAATCGATAAAGGTAATACATTATATAAATGGACAGAAGGACAAAAATCACATGATCATCTCATTAGACACAGAAAAAGCGTTAGACAAAACCCAACATCCCTTCATGATAAAAGTCCTACAGAGACTGGGAATAGAAGGAACATATCTGAATATAATAAAGGCTATTTATGACAAGCCTACAGCCAACATATTACTAAATGGGGAAAAACTGGAAGCTTTTCCACTAAAATCAGGAACAAGACAAGGGTGTCCACTCTCCCCACTTTTATTTAATACAGTACTGGAAGTCTTAGCCATAGCAATAAGGCAAGAGACTCACATAAAAGGGACACAAATTGGAAAGGAAGAAATCAAGTTATCATTATTTGCAGATGACATGATTCTATATATAAAGGACCCTAAAGACCCTAACAGCAAACTGTTAGAGCTGATAAACACCTACAGCCATGTAGCAGGATACAAAATAAATACACAGAAATCAGTAGCCTTCCTATATGCTAACAACAAACACACAGAGGAGGAAATCAGAGAATCACTCCCATTCACAATTGCATCAAAGAAAATAAAGTACCTTGGCATAAACCTAACCAAGGAACTAAAGAATCTCTAGAATGAAAACTATAAAACACTCAAGTGAGAAATTGTAGAAGACACTAGGAAGTGGAAAAACATCCCTTGTTCCTGGATTGGAAGACTCGGTATTGTGAAAATGGCAATCTTACCAAAAGCAATCTACACATTTAATGCAATCCCCATCAAAACTCCAAAGGCATTCTTAATGGAAATAGAAAAAACAATCCAAAAATTCATTTGGAATCACAAAAAACCTCGAATATCTAAAATAATACTGAGCAACAAAAATAAGGCGGGTGGTATCACCATACCTGATTTTAACCTATACTACAGAGCCATAGTAACAAAAACAGTATGGTACTGGCACAAAAGCAGATATGTAGATCAATGGAACAGAATAGAGGACCCAGATATAGCCACCTGATATTCAATAAAAATGCCAAAAATACTCATTGGAGAAAAGACACCCTCTTCAGCAAATGGTGCTGGGAAAACTGGATATGTATCTGTAGAAGGATGAAAATAGATTCTTCTCTCTCTCCATGCACAAGAATTAAGTCCAAATGGATTAAAGACCTTAACATCAGACCTGAAACTCTGAAACTGCTAGAGGAAAAAGTAGGGGAAACCCTTCAACATATTGGTCTTGGCAAAGACTTTTTGAATATAACCCCAATTGCTCAGGCAATAAAACCACAGATTAACCTCTGGGACCTCATTAAATTACAAAGATTTTGTACAGCAAAGGGCACTGTGAATAAAGCAAAGAGGCAACCTACAGAATGGGAAAAAATCTTTGCCAGCTATATATCTGATAGAGGATTAATATCTAGGATATACAAAGAACTCAAAAAGCTAAATAATAAGAAATAAAACAAGCCAATTAAAAAATGGGCTATGGAGCTAAATAGAGAGTTCTCAAAAGAAGAAATATGGATGGAGTATAAGCATCTAAAAAAATGTTCTACATCCCTAGTCATCAGGGAAATGCAGATGAAAATTACAATAGATTCCATCTCATTCCTGTCAGACTGGCTACCATCATGAAAACAAATGATCATAAATGTTGGCGGGGATGTGGAAAAAGAGGAACCCTTCTACACTGCTGGTGGGAATGCAATCTGGTCCAGCCATTGTGGAAATCAGTGTGGAGGTTCCTAAGACAGCTAAAAATTGATCTACCATATGACCAGCTATAGCACTCCTAGGCACATATCCTAAGGACTCATCCCATTTCCTTAGAAGTACATGCTCAACCATGTTTATTGCCGCTCAATTCATAATAGCTGGGAAATGGAACCAGCCTAGATGTCCCTCAACTGATGAGTGGATAATGAAGATGTGGCACATTTATACAATGGAGTTCTAGTCAGCGGTAAAGAAAAATGAAGTTATGAAATTTACAGGAAAATGGATGGATCTGGAAAGGATTATACTAAGTGAGGTAACCCAGGCCCAGAAAGCCAAGCGCCACATGTTCTCCCTCATATGTGGATCCTAGCTACAGATGATTGGACTTCTGTGTGAGAAGGAAAAAACTCAGTAGCAGAGGCCAGGAAATTAAAAAGGAGATATAAAGGGAAGAGAAAGGAAGGGAGGAAGGTACTTAATAGGTTGATATTGTATATATGTAAGTAGAAGAATAGATTAATGGGGGTGAAAAGGCCCAAAGTGAGGTCAGGGGAAGAGATTGAGTAAAGGAAAGGTGGAGGGAGGGCTAATCAAAATCTAAGAGGATGCAAATACATCATATGGAATCCTCCGGTTTTGCACAATGGAACACTCAGGAGCCATCGATCTTTGTTAGAAAATTTTCAGTGCCAGGGATGGGATACCTTCCAGTGAGTTTTTGGCCAGGGAAGTCCCTGATGCCCCCAAAACATTATAGGCCATTGCCAAGGCCCTTGGTTTCCCACCAGGAATACATAGTAAGACCCTATTGCTGAAGACTCCACATACTTTGGCTGCAAGGCCACTGAGAAATCCTGCTGGAACTGAGCTGATAACCTCCTCCATGTAGACCAGCTGAGAGAAAGCTGGAAGAAGCCATTCTACATGTAGTTCAATGGGAGAAAGAGATACCAGTGAAGATACTGAACAGTGGACACTGCAAGCCTTATAATTGGCCAGCCAGGCCAAATGAGCCAATGGGTGCAATAGTGGCACATTTGTCATGGTGGAAACCAATTACCCTCCAATTGGACTGGAGGCCCGCTCCATGGGTGGGAATACATCCCTGATACTGAAAACTTAAAACAGGGGTAGTCATGAGCCCTAGGGGTGTAACATCTGCTGATGTCTGGAAAAATGTATATATTATGCTTATCAAACTGTCCAGTAAGCACTTCTCTTAATATTTATACCCTTATATTAACGCTACTCTCACTTTGGGTAGAGAATCTTCTCTTTTCAGATGGCAGTGACCTTGGAATGACTCAGAAGGTATCATAGTGCTGGAAAGAAGTGACTGGAGTACTGAGTAACATCTCAATCACACCTTCCAAGGCTCAGGGTCTAATGCAGAAGAGGTGGTGGAAAGAATGTATGAGCCAAAGGAAGGGTAGGACTCCTTACAACGTGCTCCCTCCAGACATAAAATGGCCTGGATATCCATGATCTCATAGTGCCTGACACTACCTACACAAGACCATCATAAGAGGAAAAGATCATGACATCAAAATGAAAGAGAGACTGATTGAGATGGGGAGGGGATATGATGAAGAATGGAATTTCAAAGGGGAAAGTGGGGGGAGGGAGGGTATTACCATGGGATATTTTTTATAATCATGGAAAATGTTAATAAAAATTGAGAAAAAAAAAAGTCAAGAGAGGGGCCTGTAGAGAAGTGCTTGCCTGTGAAGCCTAAGGACCCCAGTTCAAGGCTCAATTCCCCAGGACCCACGTAAGCCAGATGCACAAGGTGGCACGTGCATCTGGAGTTCGTTTGCACCCTGATGCACCCATTCTTTCTCTCTTTCTCTCTCTCTCTCTCTCTCTCTGCCTCTTTCTCTGTCTTTTGCTCTCAAATAAATAAAAATAAACAAATTTTTTAAAAAGTCAAGAGAGAGAGCTCAGAAGATGTCTCAGTCTGTAAAGTGATTGTCTTGAAAGCATAAGGACCTGAGTTCCATTCCTAGAACACATATTAAACAAAAACAAAAACAAACAAAAACAAGATAGGCATGGGAGCATGTGCTTGTAATCCCAGAACTGGAAAGGCAGAGACAGGCGGAGCCTTAGTACTTGTTGGCTGGCCAGTGTAGCCTACTTGGTGAGCACCAGGTCAATGAGAGACCCAATGTTATATTGCCAAAGTTCCTGGTTGCCCACCAGAAATAGATGGTAAGAACCTAACACTAAAGATGTCACATGCTTTGGTTACTAGACAATGAGAAATCAAGCTGAAATTGAGCTGGAGGCATTCTCTCTGCTGGCCAGCTGTCATAGTGTTGGAAAGTGCTATGCACCCTGCCAGAGGAGAAAAGTCTTCAACAGTCTTACCCAGCAGTGGCCCTTGAGTGCTACACAAATGACCAGGTGGGCAAGATATACCCAGTGCTGCAACAGTTGCATGACTGCTATGGAGATAACCAACTGTTCTCTGATTGGATTTGAAGCCAGGAACAAGAGGAGATTCATGTCTGGTACTACAAACCTAGTCAAAAGCCTATGGAAGGCTGGAAAGATAGCTCAGTGGTTAAGGCACTTGCCTGCAAAGCCTAAGGACCAGGGTTTGATTACTTGGTATCCAGATAAAGCCAGATGCACATGGTGGCACATGTGTGTTGAGTTCATTTGCAGTAGCTATAGGCCCTAGCAGGCCTATTCCCTCTTCTTCTCCATATGTGTGTGTGTGTGTGTATTAATTAATATACATAATATAATTAATATATATAATTTTTTAAATAAAAGAATGCCATGGCTTGGAAGGTCACAAGCTCTAGGAGGGAAAATTATTGTGGCTTTCCTAAATAGGTATGTTGTGCCCATCGAATTGCCCTCTAAATATTTATTTGTGCAAAGAAGCTTCTTTTAGCAGTTGGTGGTGTCTACTGGAAAGACTCAAAACTTGCTAGAGTGCTGAAAATAAGTGACAGTTGAGTGCTCAGTGCTAAATGAGACATCTCTATCACAGCCTCCAAGGCACAGGGAATATGAAGGAAGGGAGCACACAAAGAATGTAGGAGCCCGTGATTGGGGAGGAGTGCTTTGGAACACTGTCTTCTAGACATGAAGTAGCCATTGCATTCATGACCTCACAGTGACAGTGGTTAACTACAAAAGGCCTGCACTACATGGGCCATCAACATTCTGTCATGGATGGTGGAGGAGGGGAAAAAAAAACCCAAAAACGTGGAAGGCACCTGAGGAATGACACTCAATGATGTCCTCTGGTCTCTACACATGAGCATATGCATACACATGCACATACTTGTGCACCTCTACACATACACACATGAACATGCACATTCATATACATATTAAAAAAAAGTCAAAATGACTATAAGGTTTACTTAACTCTTCTGAATCTTAGTTTTATTTTCTATAAAAGGATCAACAAATTAATTCTTTCAATTTTTTAATTGCATGTTGCATTGAAGAAATTATTTATGTACTAAGTATGTCAAGAACTAATAAAAATAAACTAAAAAAAAGAATTGTCTTTCCTAATTTTGAACTTTAATTGAATGCAACCATATAAAACATAACCATTTTATCTGTATTTTCCACCACATTTCCTCTTTGTGCTATATTCTGAGTAGTTTCTTCTCATCTATCTTCTAGTTTAAGACAGGTGTGGTGGCATATGCCTTTAATCTCAGCCTGCGACTACAGTGAGTACTAGGTCAGCCTGGGTTAGAGTGAGACCCCACCTCAAAATTACCAAAAAATTAAAAATAAAATTCTCCAGTTTTTGATTTTCTCTCTTATGGTATATAAACTGCTACAAAATTTGTCTATTATTCATTTGGTTCTTTTAAAAATTTTTGATGATGTTTGTAGATCGCTTTTTAAATAATTTTCTTTTTTTCCATTTGTTTGTTTGTTTGTTTGTTTATTGGTGGATCTATGGATACTCTAGTTCCTCCTGCTTCTGGAAATGAGCACAGACACAAATTTCACTTTGTACATCTGACTTTATGTGGGTACTGGGGAAATGAACCTTGGGCCAGCAGGCTTTGCAAGCAAGTGCCTTTAACCACTGAGTAGCCCATTTAAATATTTCAAACAATAAATACAGCTGTCTTATAACTGTCAGATAACTCTATTGCCTGGTGTTTGGTAGTCAGTTCTTGTCTGTTGTTTCTACTGACTCTCATTTGTTAAACAATCAATAGGAGGAGGTTAGTTTGGACTGAGCTCCAGTACTAGACCCAACCAAAATTTTCAAACAGGCTAGCTTTGGTCAGCAGAAACAACCTCCCTCTGCTTCAGTTCTTGTAAGAGAAAGTAACATTATAAGCAATCTTCCTTCTGCTTCCTTCAGTCCTTTTTCTACAAAACCAACCTGCTCTGCTCAGCACATCATATATTCATTTTATTTTATGAAGTGCTGCCTAATTCTAGAATTTCAAAGAAAAGTCAACTGCAACTTTTAAGGTCAGCTTGAAATTTGGTCTTCAGACATACTCATGTTGCCTTATTTCCCCATATGTCCCATTACATTGAACTATATGCTGCTGATTGACCTTGAAAGTTATTTATGGTGATTCCTCTAGGCCTCCAGTGGAGGTGGCTTACTCTATAAAGAATATGCATTAATTTCTATCATGCCCTTAATATACTTGTAATCTAGTAGCCCTAATTTCTTAGACCATCCAGTCTGAGGTGAATTAAACAACAAATCTATAACTATAAAATTTCTCAGGGAGATGGTTGATCTCATTGCCCTCTTTTTGCCTCCTTGCTTTGCTCAGAGCAAGAAATTCTCCTGTTCAGCCCTGAGAGGTAGCTAATCTTGTTCTGAGTTCAGTCCCTGCAGTCCCAGCCTAGCCTAACTCTTCTGTTATACTTCTGGCTAGGTAGAACCTTGAATCGTGCCCTTTTACCTGAGGAAACAAAGCCATAGCTCAGGCAGCAGGCAGGCTGGTAGCTTGAAAGCAAAACAGCTTCAAGGTCTCCTCTAACCTACCTCTTAACGCTTTTTGCTTTCCATCCCCCTAACTTCCCTTTTTCATTCCTTCTCTTCCTTCCTTTTCTGTGTGTGTTTTACTGGGGATTGAACCTAGGGTCTCATGCATGTTAAGCAGACACAGGACCAATGAGCTTTATATTCACATCTATATCTTTAGTCTTTAACATTTTCTTTTCAATTTGGTTTCATCATTCCTTTTTGCTTTGTCAGCGTTTTATGAAATCTTAAAACAAAAAATGTTTTAAAATGTATGTATAAATAGATAGGTATCTAGAATTTTAGTTAATTTTAATGAAGAGGTAGTTGAATAAACTAACTTGCTATTACTAGAAACTCCAAACCCTTGGAACTTATAACTGTAAGGTAAAATTTAATTCTAAAGTCCAGAGTAAGGAGAGTTCCATATAGTAATTACACTTACTGGGATTATTACATTGCCATTCATACATCTAAAATGGCACTTAACTTTATGTGCTACATTACCTTATTCTGGTCTTCAGATATTGCATGGTGTCTAATGCATGGAGCAGCTTACAAGGCAGAGCCAGTATCTCTTGCCTAATCAGAAAGTGTGATCTTAATTTCAGAGCCTATCCTGGTCTTACATATCAACAAATAGAGCAATGGCTAGATATCGCCACTGAGTGTTTATTACCTGTTGTAACAAGGACAATGTGCGGGCCACTCCCATAGCTGAGGCCAGATATCTTTTTGCCACTTAAAGAATCCAGTCTTCGAGGTTCAATGGTACTCTGAATGTCTCCTACTCCCAGACAGCCATTGCAGTTTGTGCCAAGCACAAAAATCTGTGGAGAAACCACTGCTGTCAATTCAAAATAGGCCTATTTCTGACAAGCATATAAAGCACCTCAGGCAGTCTTGCTAACACAAACTGCTTCATTATTGAACAAATACAAATAGACTTACAATGCTTTTTATCAAAGGCTTTATTCCTTACTTCTCCCAAGGTTTTAGTTTAACAAATCCATTACTAAAAATATGGGTGGTTGACTGTTTCTTCAAATTACCTCATCATTTACTGTAGTATATAAAACTTCATTGCCAGCACTGCCAAAGACACAAGCCTGACGAATTAGCTGCAATTCTTCCTCAGAACAAAGGGAAAAAATTGGCCACTTTCCCACATCTAACATTTTCAATGATGACAGAGTAGCCTGTATTGACTGAAAAGGAAAAATACACATGAGACAACTTATAAAAATAAGTAAATATCCCTTCCCCCCTTTAGTTCTGCATAGGAGGGTTAAAAGCGATTTAAAGAGGACAGCCTACATTTGTTTTGAATGTTTCTGAAAACCTCTCACAGCTGCAGAAGCACCCACAGCCTAACTACTTCAGTACAGCTCAAAGCCACCATCAGATGTGGACACAATTAGATCTAACCTATTCATTTTATTCGGAGACAACAGAGTCATCCAAGGCTAAACCTCAGGAAGCTGAATGTTTAGCAAGGCTTTAAATACTGGCTATGGCTTAAATACAGCTTGGAAACAGGGCTGGTTATCAAAGCAGGTAAAGCCTAGGGGCCAATTCATCAGGCCTGTTACAACAAAACAAATCCTTGGAAAAGAACAATGCTGAAGGTGACACCAGGGAAAGGATCAAGGTTTCCCCTCCTAGGCAAGCTTCATTTGACCATGTCTGAAAGAGGTCTGGATTTCCTCATTCCCCACTCAGGTGTGGGACTATCAGGAAGAACTGTCACATAGTATACCCATATGTGAATTAAACAACCTAAGTTTATTGTCTAATAGTACTATAGACTAAAAGTCTCAATGCAGGTGTCCCCTAGCTTGCCTCCTTTGGAGGGCTAAAGGGAAAGATATTTCACGTTTTACGCATTTGCAAGTGCCTCCCTTCTCCCATGTCTGTTTGTACTGGTTAACCTGTATGGGTGTCCAAAAGTCCCCTTTTTATAAAGATACCAGTGAGAATGGACAAAGACCAACTCTAATGACATACTGACTAAGCAAAATACTTCTTCAATGACCCCATTTCCAAATAAATTGCTCTCTGAGATCCTGGATGTTAGGACTCCAACACGTGAATTTACCAGGATCACAATTTAAACCCATATCAGAATATATTAACATCATGAGCATGTGTACTACCTTAGGAGCATTAAATATGCATAGTATGGTGTCTTAAAAGACATATTTTTTATTTGAAACAATGGAAAGTTACTTTCTCAACACTCAAAAAATTTTAATACAGCAAGATATAAAAATAACTAATATGCATATGTGTTGGTTTGATTCAGGTGTCCCCCATAAACTTAGGTGTTCTGAATGCTAGATTCCCAGCTGGTGGAGATTTTGGAATTGATACCTCCTGGAGGAGTATATTGTTGGGGGTGGGCTTATGAGTATTATTTATAGGCAGTTTCCCCATGCCAGTGTTTGGCACACTCTCCTGTTGCTGTTGTCCACCTTATGTGGGCTAGGGAGTAATATCCACCCTCTTCTCATGTCATCGTTTTCCCCTGCCATTGTGGAGCTTCTCCTCAAGCCTGTAAGCTAAAATAAACCTCTTTTTTTCCCACAACCTGCTCTTGGTAATGCGAACCTGACTGCAACAGTAAAGTGGTACAGAAGCGTGGGATTGCTGCTAGATACCTGACTGTGTGGCTTTGGCCTTTTGGAGCTGATTTTCAAGAGGAATGTGGAAAGATTTGAAGACTTGGCCTAAGAGATGTGTTGCAGTGCTGTAAGTACAGCTTGATGGATTATTCTGGTCAGAGTTGAAAGACCTGAATGCAGTAAGAACTATGGACTGTGAGGTTTGGCTTGTGAGGGTGAGAAAGAGCTTTGCTTGGACTAGGCTAGAAGCAGTTTGTGTGAAAAGCTTGCTGTTATGCCTGTGTCCTGAGAAGTTTTGCAGGGTTGCTTTGTGTGGAAATAAACTTGTGTGAGCAGAGGGATATGGAACAGAAAAAATTCAATCTTTGGGTGAACTGCTGCCTGTTCAGCTGCAATTGAGAGATTACAACCTTTGAGATTGGGCTAGCTGACCTGCACTGGAAGAATGTAGACTCTTTTGAAGGGGCCTGAGTGCTCAAGGAGTGTTCAGTTCTTCAAAGTCTGCTTTATTCCTCCTAGATTAACAAATTGGCACCCTACCTGGTATAAGAAATGCAGGAAAGAGAGGGTCTCTGAGTTTTCAACATGGTCTTGTGTTTTGGAAATGGCCATGGGCAGTGTGAAGCAGGTTTGCATGGAGACCCTATGGGCCTTGAGGATGAACCATAGGTTGCAGTGGAGACCCCTTGGAGATGCCGGGACCACGAAATGGCTGCCAAGGAGAGCTGCTGGCCCTAGATGAAGTTTTCTAGGACTGTGAATAGTTTAGCTGGACGGGTAGAATTGGAACTCCAGAGACATTGCTGGTTAGAATCATCGGACTTGGAGATTTGTCACTTACTAGAATTGTTGGACTTGACGCTACAGAGTTTGATGTTTGTCCTAATTATTTTAAACCTTGTATTGGTTGAATATTTCTTTCCTATGACCAATGCCATCTTTTGCAATGTGAATGTTTATTCTGTGCCATTATGGGTTTTTTGAGGTCATTTTTGGGATTATGGCTCAGTTAAAAGATCTTGGACTATGGGATGTATGAACATCATTGGAATTGCTAAAAACTATTGGGACTTTTAACGTGGGACTGAATGCATTGTATTTTACATCATGTATGGATATCAGTTTATGGGGGCCAGGGGTGGAATGTGCTGGTTTGATTCAAGTGTCCCCCATAAACTTAGGTGTTCTGAATGCTATATTCCCAGCTGATGGAGATTCGGTAATTAATGCCTCCTGCAGGGAGTGTATTGTTAGGGGCAGGCTTATGGGTGTTATAGTCAGTTTTCCCTTGCCAGTGTTTGGCACAATTTCCTGTTGCTATGGTCCACCTTATGTTGGTCAGGAGGTGATGTCCACCCTCTGCTCATTTTATCACTTTCCCTGCCATTGTGGAGCTTTTGCCTCAAGCCTGTAAGCCAAAATAAACCTTTTTTTTCCACAAGCTGCTCTTGGTTGGGTGATCTCTACCAGCAATGCAAACCTGACTGCAACAGTGTGTTGGGATAATAGGACATTCTGTTCCACTGACTTATGTTAAAACATAATTGTATATATGTCATATAGAAAATGGTACATTCAAAGGAATGTACTCCTAAAATTCAACTAAGATTAAGATTAACATAATTTCATATCTTATGTTCAGTTATTTAAATTTTAAAATACCTCAAAACTAGGGGCTGGAGAGATGGCTTAGCAGTTAAGTGCTTGCCTGTGAAGCCTAAGGACCCTGGTTTGAGGCTCGATTCCCCAGGACCCACGTTAGCCAGATGCACAAGGGGGCGCACGCGTCTGGAGTTCGTTTGCAGTGGCTGGAGGCCCTGGCATGCCCATTCTCTCTCTCTCTCTCCTCTCTCTCTCTCTCTTTCTATCTGTTGCTCTCAAATAAATAAATAAAAATAAAAAACAAAATAAAAAAATAAAATACCTTAAAACTAATCACTTCTACACAGTAACCTAAAAATTGTTAAATTTTCTAATTCTATAGAAATTAGTTGACTTGTTTTCTATGTAAACATGATACATAGGTAACAGAGAAAACTAATTTCCCCAAATTTTTACTATTTGAGGGATACAGTATGTGCAGAGTATAGTATATCTTATCCTGCTTATCCTGCTATCCACATGACTTTTATCAGACTATTATTATCAATATTGTAGTATTATATCAACACGCACTTGCTTTGTTAAAAATCCACAATAGGGCTGGAGATATGGTTCAGTGGTTAAAGTGCTTGCCTACAAAGTCTAACAACCTGGGTTTAATTCCCCAATACCCATGTAAAGCCAGATGCACAAAGTGGCACATGCATCTAGAATTTGTTTGCAGCAGCTGGAGGCCCATTCTTTCTGTCTCTCTTCTCTCCTCTTCTATTTTCTTTTCTCTCTCTCTCTCTCCTTGCAAATAAATAAATTAAACTGTCTTAAAAATCCACAATAAACATAAAGCCATGATATGATGAACATACATTCTAAATAACAACAGATAAGTAGTTACATTTTAGGCACCTGACAGTATTTCATTAATTTTTATATCCATCTTTTTTTTTTCCACAGCTCCCCGCCCCCCCCCCTTTTTTTATAATATCCATCTTAATAATCACAGTTGTATAAGGTATAATCATTGCCTCTATTTCATGGACACACTTCATTCACTAGATCAAGTGTAACCAGGTAATCAGGATCAGAGCTAGTATTACACCCAGGGTTGATTCCAAGCCCTTGATCTATGATATCCTATTTAGGATATCAAAGATCATTCCAAATAGTTTTATACTGAATGTCTAGGAATAGACCTTCTTAAAAATTCTTACCTGATTGTTTTAAATGTCTGGAGCCCAGTGTTTAGTCATCTTTAATGAACTGTGTTCCTTCTAGGTCCTTGTCAAGCCGTCTTCTAGAACAAAGTTAACATAACTAAAAACATAAATATACAAATAAATTCTATTAGAGAAAAATATAAAAGCATACTATTTTCCATATTTAACAAGCCATTATTTATCTGCAAAAAATTTCAAACCTTGTATCAGCTCTACTATGAAAACACTGCATTGAATGTGCTCAAATATAGATATATTAAAAAACTAAAATATAATTTGTAGATATTATATTTTATAAATTTTGAGGCTATTTTAACAGTTTAGACACTAAACACAGGTAAAAAACACATATTAAAGCTTAATCTATAATATTCTAATACAGAAAATGAAAGAAACTACGTGGAATATAAAAGAGCAAACTTTCATACTTTTAGAAGTACAGGAAAAGACTTCTTTTTCTATCTGTTTTGTGGGCCTGGAACTTACTATGTAGCTCAGGCTGGCTTCAAACTTGCCATCTTGCTGCCTCAGTTTCCCCAGTGCTAGAATTTCAGATGTATGTCACCACACTCAGTAAAATATTTCCTAAATAAGACATGAAGGCATAAACTACAAAGAATAATAAATTTGTGCAAAGGGAAAAGCCACCAAATAGGATAGATATTTGATTGTAGATATTTGAGGATATATAACTGACAGCTGGCAAAGGTCTAGTATCTAAAGAGGCAAAAGATACAGGCCATTCATAGAAGAAATTAATAAGCATTTTATATTAAAATATACTCAGGCTGGGGATGTAGCTCAGTTGGTGGAATGTTTGCCTAGCATACATGAAGCACTAAGTCTGATCCCCAGCACTGCAAAAACTGGGCAAACTCCCTGTAATCCAAATCCTTAGGGGTTATTGGGCTATATGAGACTCTGACTCAAAAAACAAACAGAAAACACACACACGCACACGCACACACACACACACCACCTCAAATTCTTAATGGAACTTACCGTGAAAATGTAAGCACAATAAGATGACTCTCATATATCTACAAAAATTAAAGGGGGACAGTTCCTGGAGTTGGTGAAAGATATAGATCAAAAGGCACACTTGTAAATGCTTGAAGGACTATATATTACTTCAGTCATTTTGCAGGGGTAGTTCTACAATATTCTGGTCACCACAGAATCTTCCAATCATTTTTCAGACATATGTAACTTATTTGGTGAAATCTCCCTTTCCCTTTTGTCTACACTATGTTCTGCTGTTCTGCCTTTCACTATGCTATATACTTTCTCATTTTGTTTAAAAGTAGTAAAAAATATGCCAGGTATGGTGGTGCACACCTTTAATCCCAGCACTTGGGAGGCAGAGGTAGGAGGATCGTCGTGTGTTCAAGGCCACCCTGGGAATACAGAGTGAATTCCAGGCCAGCCTGGGCTAGAGTGAAACCCTACCTTAAAAAAAAAAGTAGTAAAAAATAATATTGTTAGAAGATTTCACTGTACATGATACCTGCCTTGCAGTACAGTCAGAAAAGATGATGAGAACTATCTCAGGCAAAAATTTCTGCTTGGTCTCTGCCAGATACATTGAAGATCCAGTCTCTCAAAGTTTTGCAAAACTAATTTTTCAAAGCCAGACACATATCAAATAAGATCCTCTGTTGCATGGTATTTCTTATTCCAGACATTGAATTAAACTTGTACATGTTAATGGCTTTTTTTTTCTTTTTTTTTTTTTTTTTTTTGGTTTTCCGAGGTAGGGTCTCACTCTAGCTCAGACAGACCTGGAATTCACTATGGAGTCTCAGGGTGGCCTTGAACTCACGGTGATCCTCTTACCTCTGCCTCCCGAGTGCTGGGATTAAAGGCGTGCGCCACCACGCCCGGCTGGTTAATGGCTTATTTACAAAGTGTTTCACTTGAGAAAGAAAGCTCCTGATTTTAATGCATTTATTATGCTTTATGTTTCCCTCTACTCTTGGTAACTGCACAGATAAAGACTAGCAGACAAGAAAATAGTCTTATGATGTGACAAACACATCCAGTCCTAATCCTCAGAGAACCAGATGAATAATTCATTTCCTTGGGTAAATCAAAAAATAGGCAGACTGTCCTGCATAACAGAAGGGGAAAAGGATGACATAAAAATAGAAGAGAGACTAGTTGGAAAGAAGGGATTCAGTGAAGGGGAAATTTATGAGGGGGGGAATAGAGGATGGTGGGAGGGGATAATGTTCATGGTATATTGTCTATATTGATGGAAGTTGTCAATAAAAAGTTAAAAATTATTAATAAAACCAGTAATAGTAATTTTAAAAACAGGCAGTCTGTACATACTATTGTTAATGAAGTAATTAGTATTAATCTGTGTCTGCAACACAATGTGTCATATTACTTGGAAATACTACTGACCTACAAATGAGTTAGGCTGATTATGGGATATACATTCATTTTCCTAAATCATTTGACAGACATTGATTTAATGCTTGTAGTAGGCACTCAGTAGAAAGCAAATTGTAAAAGAGAAAACATAATAATATGGAAAAGGGAATATCCAGTTCTTAAGGGCTTGTGTCCATATTACTCAAACCCAATAGTGGGCTCAAGAGTTTCCAAATGCTGATAGTTATTCATTAGAAGTGATTCCAGAAGAAGATAGGAAAAGAAGGAATTTCTACAGAGAAGACAAAGTACTTTTGTAAAATTCAACTTTATAAGATTAACTCTAAAGCCACACTTGAATGTGAAGTATAAAAAAAAGTTTTCTTGCTGGGTGTGGTGGCACACACCTTTAACCCTAGCACTTGGGAGTCAGAGGTAAGAGAATCACCATGAGTTCAAAGCCACCCTGTGAATTCCAGGTCAGCCTGGGCTAGAGCAAGACTCTACCTCAAAAAAAAAAAAAAAAAAAAAAAAAAGTTTTCTTATAATACATAACTCAATGCTATTAATAGGCTCTTCCATTTTGGGAAATTATTAAAATGCTTGTCTAGTCAAAGAAAAAGAAATTTAAAACTGTACTTATGACATCACCATAGCTTATGTTATCACTGTGTTAATGAGCTGCAAACCAAGTAAATGTTACTGGGAGAAAGATGGTATCCAAGTATTGCTGAATCACAAGAAGGTGTCACTAGTATGTTTTGTCGTGCTGAAGTTACAGATAATACAGATTTATAAAGTAATAAAACATGATCCCAATTGTCACTTGCAAAAAAAAAACAAAAAACAAAACAAAACAAAAAAACAGCAGTGCTGGCTATAATTTAGCTTTCCTTAAATGAGATATTGGAAATCAACAACAAATAATAATGAAACCTAAAGGGCTGCTAAACAATTATAAACAGATGATTAAAATTAAACTAAAAGCACAACTTCAAAAAAAGTATTGCCATATGTTTATGAAAAGCATTAAACTCATAGTAGAATACAGAAACACAGTTCTGTTTTAATTATTAATGTGTAAACTGGTTTCCAAATTTCACCAAGAGTGTTAGGGCAAACTGCTCCAAAGCAAAGCTATAAATAGTTTGAAGATTACTGAGTTCAACATTGACCTTTGCAACCACACAGCAAAAGTGGCACTGACAAATATGAAAAATGGTCAATATAAACCACATAAAACAATTAAGTTGTTACATGAACAACATGTAAGTCCTTTTGAAATTTAGTTCCTTAAAGATCCATTTTTTTAAAAAAAAATAGATCCTAACATATCTGTTATAGTATCCACTGTTAAAGCTCTTGGTCCTCAATATAATTCCTTAACATGGTCTTAGAAAAAAAGATGTGGCCAATTTAAAGATGCTCCTGCTGCACAAGACCATGGCCAGGCAGGAAGGCAAAAAGCAATAACCAGTTGCCAGAGAAACCCAAAGCCACCTGGGTTATGGCCTTAAGAGCAGGGCTGTGCAGAACAGCCCTTCCTCTTTAGAGACCTTATCTGTCTCTTGCATTGCTTCTTTGACTTCTCTTACATAGTCTGTGCTCAGACACACGCGTTCTCTAGAAACTCATTAAAAGGACCGCCTTGCTTTGTTCTTCAGATTTCTGATTTCTGGAGCCTCTGCCCCTCTCTCTGGTTTCAGGCCCCGCTATACCACCTTGCATAGTGCTCCCAACCCTACACACAGCTTTACCTCTGCAAGGGCCATGTTTCAACTGACTCTTATCAAACCAGTCTGTCGTCCTTCCCAGCCCTGATACTTTTTAAAAAATAATTTTATTTATTTAGACAGAATGAGACAGAGAGAGAAATTTATTTCAAACAGAATGAGACAGAGAGAGAAAAGAGTATGGGAGTGCCAGGGCCTTCTGCTACTGTAAACAAACTCTAGATGCATGCGCCAATTTGTGCATCTGGCTTTATGTGGGCACTGGGGAATCAAACCGAGGCCATCAGGTATCTCAAGCAAGTGCCCTTAACTGCTTGAACCTTGTCCCCAGCCTTATCATTCTGGTTGTCCCATCTGCTACTTAACACATATATGTAGGCCTAGCCATAAGAAATAGAAATACAGAGAATACAAGTCACTCTTCCAGAGGTCCCTCCCCTCCTTCCCAACATGTGTACCAGCACATCTTAAAGACTGCAAGACACAAAATAATGACACGGTTACAAAGTTCTCACAGTAGCCCCTGGCTTCAGTTTGTGCTTTTCACTCTCGTTACATTGAGCTTGTTGGGGATACCAGCACCCAGGCTCTGATCTTAAAATCCAGAAGTGATAAAAAGCAATTCTATGGCATGACGTTTATTACAGCCCTGGGTCAAAAGTTCTTTGTAAAGAGCAAAAGCATGAAGTGTACTCTCAACTACTTTTCCATCTGAACTTGAGTTCCAACGCAGGCAGGAGCCAAAGCAGATCGCTTGGAAGGGTTTCAACCTCTGGAAACCTACTTCCAGCCTGAGCAGAACCGCACCTTCGGGCTTACAATCACCGTCCTCACCAGCAGTTCCCACGCAGCCGTGCTAGCGAAGCCGCGCGGTCGGCGCTACCGGCGAATCCCACCTCATGGGGCCCAAACTCTGCAGGGTACTAAAGCACACTTGGCCACGAGTCCGAGCCGGTTAGGGGCTGCAATCTCGGGGCAACCGCTCTGGGGAAAGGACACAAAGGTGGAGGCGACAAAAGTGAAAACATGGGTAGGACGGCGGAACTGCGGGTTGGTTTCGCGACACTGCCCAAAGGGCGCAGGACGCAGAAACCTGCGAGGCCACGGCAGGCAACGTCCTGCCAGAGGCGACCCCTCGTGACCGCAGGCCCCGGACGCGACGCGCGCGCAAAGCTGCCGGCCGTCGCGCGGGGTGGGGACGACACCCCAATCGGCCCTCGCCAGCCTCGCCCCGGGCTCGCGCGTGCGCAGCGAGGCGCCGGCCTCCGGTCCGAGTGGGGGCGGGTAGTGTTGGAGACGCGCGCTGGCCGCGGCCTGCGGGTTTGCACATGCGCGCTGGCACCGGGGCCTCGTAGCCGCGCCGCTCGCGCCCCCGGGCCTCCCGGCTTCGGGCGGCGGAGGCGGGGAGACTCGCGGGTTCCTGAGCACCCGTGAGCGGCCAGCTGCAGGTCTGGCGCCAGCCGCCTGCCCCAGCCTCCCTCCACCGCTTACCTCAGCGCAGGCCCGAGCCGCGTCCGCCCTGCCTCCTGGTGAGCCGTTACTGCTCGGCCGGCGGCAAGGTGGCGCCTCCCCCTGAAGCGGCGGCCTCAGCGGGCTGCGCGACGCTCGTGCCCGCGGGAGGAACGGAAGGGAGCGCCGCTTGCGAGCGGGGAGGAGAGTCGGGGAGGGGGCGCCCGCCACCCCGCCTGCGGACCCCGGCCCTGGACACGAGCGCCACCGGAGCCCTGTGGGCGTCACCCTCGCCGGGGCTGCAGTGACAAAATTTGAAGCAAAATTGTGCTTTTATGGTTTAAGTCGTGGGCTGAAGGCTTTCGTTCTTCTATCTGGTTTGAAATAAAGGACTAATTTCATTCTGCATATGGATATCCCCAATGGCCAATTCTGTTGTAGACACTGTCACTGTTCTCCTCAGCCTTGCCAAAAATCACCTTTTAATCAGGATTTTTGCCACTTACGGATGAATGAACCTGGAGAACATGTTAAGTAAATTAAGCAGGCACAATTACTGGGGCCTGGAATAGGGAAAAAGGATTGGGGAGATATTCAAATTTCAGTTAGGTAAAACAGCAAGTTCAGTGGCTGTATTGTCCAACATAGGGACTATATTTAACAATGTGTACTGAAATTTACTCAAAGAATACATATTAAAGTCTGGGCATGATGAGACACGCCTTTAATCAGAACACTTTGGAGGCTGGCCATGACTTAATTTGACAGGGGGGGGGGTTCTTAAAATGAAAATGGATTTCAGAAAATTTTATTAAGTAGAGGCTGGGGAGATGGCTCAGTGGATAAAGCACTTGCCACTCAAGCATAAGTACCGAAGTTGAGATGTCTAGACACCACCCAAAAGCCAGAAGCCAGGGTGCACTTCTATAATCCCAGCATGCTGAGGATGAGAAGTGAGACAGAAATGCCTGGAAGCTCAGGGGCAGATAGCCTGGCAAACAGCAGTGAACAAGAAGAATGAGAGACCCTCCCTGCTTCTAACAGGTGGAGGCAAGGCCTAACACCCAAAATTGTCTTCTGACCTTCATAAGTGTGCTATTGAATGCCAATTCCGCAATCATATGCATGAACATATATGCCAAAAAGTGCGAAAATTTTAGAAAATAGAATCAAGACTGAGGCTGTCATAGTAACAAAAACATGATGATACTGGCATAAAAACAGGAATATAGACCAATGGAACAGAATTGAAGACCTGTACTTTATTTAGGTCAAGTACCTATAGCTATGTGATGCTTGACAAAGGACCCAATAACAGACTAGAGAAAAGACAGCATCTTTAACAAATGATGCTAGACAAACTGGATAACCATATGCAGAAAAATGAAACTAGACATACACATCTGGCCATGCACAAAAATCAAGTCCAAATGAATTAAAGACCTTAATATAAGACCTGAAACTCTTCTAGTACTGGAAGAAAAATTATGAGGAACTCTCCACCATATACGAGTGAGGAAAGACTTCCTGAACAAAACTCCAGTAGCTCAGGAACTTAAATGATCACTCAACCAATGGGATCTCATGAAGCTGAAAAGTTTTTGCACAGCCAAGGATACAATAAGCAGAGCAAAGAGATTACCCACAGAATGGGAGAAAAATTTTTGCAGGCTATACAACTGACAGAGGCCTAATATCTAGAATCTACAAAGAGCTCAAAAGCCTAAACAATAAAAAAAAAAAAAAATCAAACAACCACTCACAAAATGAGGCAAAGACCTGGACAGGCAGTTCAGAGAGGAAGAAATACAAATGGCAAACACACATTTAAGAAAATGTTAAACATCCCTAACCATCAGGGAAATAAAAATTAAAACAACTATGAGATTCTACCTTACCCCAGTAAGGATAGCAAACATTAAAATATCAAATGAAAACAAATGTTGGCAAGGATGTGGAGAAATAGGAACCCTTATTCACTGTTGGTGGGAATGTAAGCTGGTACAACCACTATAAAATCAATATGGAGACTCCTGAAAAGGACAAACAACAACCAACAACCCCTGTTATTCCCTTACTAGGCATTTACCCTAAAAACTCTGCACCTCAGTTTATAGTTTTATAGTTTACAACTGCTTAATAATAGCTAAGAACTGGAATCATCCCAGGTGCCTATCATTGGACAAATGGATAACCAAGATGTGGTATATCTACACAATGGAATTCTACTCAGCAGTTAGAAAAAAAAAATGACACAATGAAATTTGTAGAAAAATGGTTGAACTTGGAACAGATCATTCTCAGCAAATTCACACAATCACAGAAAGAGAATCATGGCATGGTCTCACTCATCTGCAGTTCCTTACCTGGATCAGCTATCTGGAGGCCTGGACAATAGAGGGTAAGGCTTGGGGGGGGGGGGGAAGACTGGGAGGGAAGTAACACAAAACTGAACCCAAATTGAATTGGTACCATGGAAACCTACATCCTAGAAGATAGACTAAAAGGTTGAACCGTCAACAGGACCTTAGTGGGAGCACCTGACAAGAAGAGCCCTGGAGAGGGTGAGATAAAGCCTAACCTTAAATTTCTCCTGCTTCTTTTCTTTTCTTTTTCTTTTCCCTTGGCGCTGGCCTGTAACTCCCAGTATCAGGATATATTTAACACCCACAATGAGCTGTTGATCAGAGAGACCTACAGGGTCTCACAAAACAAGACAAACTTCTGTCAGAGCACTTGATTTCCCACCAGAGGTTAATGCTAAGACCCTACAGCTGAAGACACTATATGCTGTCTGCATGGAATATAGAGAGACCTGACTGGAATCCAGAAGAGAGCTAGTCCCCAAACAGTTAGCCCATCTAGGGCTTGAAGGCACTACATAGAGCTGCAAGAGGAAAGTGGCCAACATCTGTCTGAACAACTCGAAGCAAACAACCTGATGTGATGCTCACACAAGTGCAATAGCAGCACACTGCCATGGTGGGTAACCAATTGCTCTTGCATTGGCTAACATCCACTTAGAGGAAAGGAACCCATATCTGGAACTGGGAAACAAGTCAGAATCATATCTAGGTAATGATTTTTCTCTCCAGTATCAAGCTTCCACTAATCTTGGGCTATAAAAGGGACTACACCCATTAAATTCTCTCAAAATTAATAATGCTGATCCCATTTAATCTGGGCTGTCTTCACTCTCCATTAGAGAATATGCTTGCTTCTCTTTTTCAGACAGAAACGGAACCTGAGGAGATAAATGACCCATCCCACTTCAGCCTGGCCCCAGCTGAAACCACAGAGGAATTGACGTGATGAGCAAGAGTTCTGCTTTCTCTGTGAACCTGATATCAGCACAAGGGTGAAGGACATAGACTCTGAGGACACTCAACACCTACCAAATCAGAGATCCATATGCATGACCCACAATCCCCATGGGGATGACCTACATCCCCAACAAGGAGGGTCCCTTTGGAGAGGGGCAGGGATGAGAGAAAGGATGGTACCAACATGTGCTATTTACATACTAAGTATGTCCATAACTAATAAAAACAAATTAAAAAACAATGACTGAGACTGTGTGCCACTACCGCACTGGCATGTACATCCTGTCAGGGTGTTTGCTTCTGAGTAGCTTAGACCTCTGGTTGCTTAGACCATTGTTGGCCTCTTTCCCCCAGCAGCTCATATAGCACTTTCCAGCACTAGACAGGCTAACTGGGGACTGGTTTTCTTCTGAATTCCAGCCAGGTCTCTCCCATGTGCTGTGTCAGCAGCATATGATGTCTTTAGTAATAGGGTCTTAGCTTTTGCCTCAGGTGGGTAATCAAGTGCTTTGACAGGAAGCTGTCTTGATTTGGGGACCTCATAGATCTCTACAATCAATAGCTCAATGTGGGTAGCAACCAATCTCTGGTACTGGCAGTTGCAGGCCAGAGACAAATATATGTGTATATATATTTCTTTTAAGCTTAGGCTTCATCTCACCCTCTCCAGGTCCCTACTTTTCAGGTGTTCCTCCTTCCTCCTTTTGAGGGTTGTATCTTTTAGGCTATCTCCAAGAATAAGGGATTCTGTGGTATCAGCTCACTTTGGATTTAACTTTGCATTTGCTTTCCCCTGTAAACCCTTCTAAAGTCTGACAAAACAACAATGACACATTTATATATACTGAGTTAAAATATCCCCAATATCCTATAGGATCTAGCAATAAATATTACACTATGACCAAAATTGAGTTGCTTCAGTGTAAATGTGATACAGTGCTAAGAATATATTTTCACACAATAAAAAATAGGTCAACAGAATAGGAATATATTGATAAGTGATTAAACATAAGATTTGAGCTGGAAAGATGGCTCAGCAGCTAAAGGAATTTGTTTTCAAAGCCTGATAGCCTGGGTTTGATTCCCCAGCACCCATGTAAAGCCAGTTGTGCAAAGTAGCACATGCATCTGGAGTTCATAACAGTGGCAAGAGACCTTATAAAATGCATTCCCTCTCTCTCTCTCTCCTTACAAATATTTAAAAATATATTTTTTAAATAATAGGAAGATTTAATAGAGATTACAAACATGTGTCAACACAAATTGTTCAACTTTTTGTTGTTGTTGTTGTTGTTGGTTTTGTTTTTCGAGGTAGGGTCTCACTCTACCCCAGGCTGACCTGGAATTCACTATGTAGTCTCAGGGTGGCCTCAAACTCATAGCAATCCTCCTACCTCTGCCTCCCGAGTGCTGGGATTAAAGGCATGAGCCACCATGACCAGCTATTTTTCAATTTTTGATCAAATTCAAAGGCTGTCTGTGCCAGAAGATGAAGTTATGAATGTACTGGGGTAGTAAACTCTCCAGTGACAGTGCTAAGTGGCTAGTGGTAGGCACTGGGAATGACTCTTGTGATACACCACTAGACTCTTGAGACATCTTGTTTTAAATATTTCAATAAATGTCTTTAAAAGATAAGAGCTCTTTAAAAAATAGTCTAATAAAAATGTCATACCTACTGTATTAGTCAGGGTTCTCTAGAGGAACAGAACTGCTAGAATGAATTATTTTAAAAGGGGATTTATTGGATCAGCTTACAGTAGTCCAATAGCAGTTGCAGGCCCGAGAATCACCGAACCTGGTAGTTGCTCAGTCCTCGTGGCCAGATGCCTCAGCAGTCCCGACCCGGCACTGCAGATAGTGCAGGAAAGCCTGGAGGCTTCCTGAGGAGCCGCTGGGCTTCAATCCACGGAGGTCTTCAGTTGATGCTGGTCTTTCGTCTGCACTGGTCTTCAACCCACGCTGGAAGGTAGCAAGCAGCTCCGGCAGCCAAAATGGAAGGGAGGCAGGAAGGAAGGAAGGGACTCTTTTTTCCCAGAGCTCCCTTGTATCAAGTCCCCCTCTGGGCGGGACCGCCCATTCTGGGGGAAGGGCTCAACCTTGGGGAAAGACTTCCTCCTCTAGTTGATCCTTCCTAGAAGCAACCTATGGATTACTAAACAGATCAAGTTGACAACACCTTAACTATCACACCTACAAAGTTAACACTAAATTCTTATTTGTGCAACATTCTTTCAAAGTCTAAATTTTCAAGTACTTCATAAGCACCATAATTTTTAAACGGATTTGCAAATTCAACTGAAATCTACATATTGAAAATGAATTATAAATCTCATTTTTCAAGAGTGGTGTATCTCTAAACCTCCATAGTGTCACATGAACTGAGTGGATGAAGAACAAAATGGAATTCTTTTAGCTTTTAAAAAATGTATTTATTTATCTGAAAGAGAGCAAGAGCAAGAGAAAAAGAGAGAATGGGTATGCCAGGGCCTCTATCCACTGCAAAGGAACTCCAGACACATGTGCCACCTTGTGCATCTGGCTTATGTGACTTCTGGGGAATCAAGACTGGGTCCTCAGGCTTCATAGGCAAGTGCCTTAACTGCTAAGCCATCTTTCCAGCCCCCAAAATGGAAATTTTTGACTCTTTTTGTGGTTTGGAATAATTATCCATGTGATAAGCTTGAAGTTAGCTCCCATTAAAATTGAGAGAGAAGCTGTTGAAAATTCATGACCTTGTTTACTAGAGTTACCTAACTATGTAGGTTGTGATATGTGAAGTGAACCTGTCCTAACCTCACCACCAACATAGATTGAGCCTCTTCTAGAGAATTGAAAGAGGAGAAATGAAGAATAATACTTAGTAAACTATGAATCCGCTCCATTATGTGCTTTTGAGTTTATAGTCTCATAGTTAGGAGACCCTGAACAATGGGAATGTTTAAACAGTGTTGGTATTGATTAAAAAAATAAAACAACAACTATGGGGACTTTAAACTGCATTGTATTTTACATCATGGATGGTCATGAGTTTATGGGGTCTGGGATAAAATGTGGTTGAATCAGCTGTCTTCCATAAACTCATATTTTCTGAATGCTTTGTCCCCAGATAATGGCAATTTGGGAGGTGGAGCCTTACTGGAGGAAGTATGTTGTTGGTAATGAGCTTAGGGGTGTTACAGCCAGCTCCCTTTTGCTAGAGTTTGACTCATTCTCCTGATGCTATTACCATCTGCTGTTACAGAAGTGATGTCCAGCCTCTGCTCATACCATGGTTTCCCTTGCCATCAGGGAGCTTCCCCTTGAGACTGTAAGCCAAAATAAAAAAGACTTTCATTCCATCAGCTGCTTTTGGTTGGGTGCTTTATCCCAGTAGCTCAAAGGTAACTCTAACACATCTCCTTCTTCTCTTTCTTTTGAGACAGTATCTCACTCTGTATCCAGGATTGCCTGGAACTCACCATGAAGTCCAGGCTGGCTTCAAACAAATGGAAATTCTCCTGTCTTAGATTCCTGAGTGTTAGGATTATAGATGTCAGCCAATGTGGCTGGCTATAGCCTCTTATTTTAAAATTTATTTAATATTTTCTCTTTCTTTCTCTCTGTTTTTTTTTTAATTGTTTGTTTGTTTGTTTTTGTATTTTGAGACAAGGTCTCACTCTAGCCCAGGTTGACCTGGGACATTCTATAGTAGTCTATCTTTAAACTCACTACAATCTTCCTACTTCAGCCTGGAATTAAAGATGTGTGCCATGATGCCAGGCTTCCTTTTCTCTTTTGAGAAAAGTATAAGTGAAATATCAACACATACTTAGTTTTGTATTTCAGGCTACTTTAACCTAGTTACTTAAGCCTCAAGCCAAGTGCTATCCTTAGGCTGTGGAGGCACAGTTCAGCAATCTCAAGAATGGGAATCCAGGGCTGGAGGGATGGCTTAGCAGTTAAGGCACTTGCCTGCAAAGCCAAAGGACTCAGGTTTGATTCACCAGGACCTATGTCATCCAGATGCACAAAGGGGTGCATGCATCTGGAGTTTGCTTGCAGTAGCTGGAGGCCCTAGAATGCCCATTCTCTCTCTCTCTCTCTCTCTCTCTCTCTCTCTCTCTCTCTCTTTCTCTCTCTCAAGTAAATAAAGAAAAATTTTAAAAACTATATAGTTTAAGAATGGGAATCCAGGTATTTTCTAATAGCACAGATAAAGCAGATGAGTTGAGGAATATAGTACCTCAGATTTAACATTAGCTTTTTTTTTTTTTTCTAGAGGATATTCTTGTTCCTCATGAAAATTTACTTAAAAAAAAATTTCAAAGCCAGGTGTGGTGGCACATGCCTTTAATTCCAGCACTTGGGAGGCAGAGGTGGAGTATCACCATGAGTTTGAGGCCACCCTGAGACTACATAGTAAATTCCAGGTCAGCCTGGGCTAGAGAGAGACCCTACCTTGAAAAAAATCAGACTTTTAATATTTTAATTTTTTTCAATAGTTTCTCTCAAAATTTTGAAATGAAATCACATACCCTACTAATAGAATTGGTTCAGAAAACACACATATGTTCTTTACATTGGATGAATGCACATTAATACCTCCACACAGACAGCTCTTTTATATTAAAGAAAGATAATAAATACATTTATTATAGATATGTATCATTAAGCATATAAAATAAGGGATTCAGGACTGGAGAGAGAGCTCAGAGGTTAAGGACTTGCCTGCAAAGCCTAAAGACCTGGGTTTAATTTCCCAGTACCTATGTAAAGCCAGATACACAATGTGATGCATGCATCTGGAGTTTGTTTTCAGTGGCTAGAGGCCTTGATGCAATCATTCACACACACACTCTCTCTCTCTCTCTCCCTGTCTCTCCCTTTCTTCCTCTGTGTGTGTGTGTCTTCTCTATGTCTCCCTCTGCTTGCAAATAAATAAAAATAAAAAATAAGGTCTGGAGAGATGGCTTAGTGGTTAAGGTGCTTGCCTGCAAAGCCTAAGGACCCATGTTGGACTCTCTAGGTCCCATGTAAGCCAAACACAAGGTAATGCAAGTGTGCAAGGTTGCACATGTGCACTAGAATTAGATTATAGTGGCTGGAGGCCCTGGCATGCCAACTTCCCGTCTCTGTCTCTGTCTCTCTCTCTTGTAAAAAAAAAAAAAATGCGCCAGTCTGTTGGGCTTGCCCCCCAAAAACCCCCTTTTTTAAGTTAGTTATGTATACAGTGTGCATATGGTGATGTTGGTACCATCGTAAGCTTCCTTCCTGTCCTCCCCCCTCTGCAGGGACACTCCTCGATGGGGAATATGGGTCATGCATTGTGGGGTTACCCATCAGTAATGCTTAAGAGACAATGTCTCTGTGCATAATGGCCCAACTTGTGGCTCTAACAATCTTTCTTCCCCCTCTTCCACAAATTTCCCTGAGCCATGTTGGGCTCATTTTAGGTATACTTCAGTGATGAGATCTTGGGAGCCTCCAGGTCTCTGGATATCTGGTTTGGTAGGAGGTGAGTGTTCTTTGTGTCTATCTCCTTCACCCTTGTGCTGGTACCAGCTTCACCAAGAAAGCAGAACTCTTGCTCATTTCCCCAGTTACTTTTGGTTTCAGTTGGGGCTCTGTTGAAGTGCAATAGGCTGATTCTCTCCTCAGGATCTGCATCCATCTGAAAAAGAGAAGCAAATTCAGCACCAGATAGATGGGATAACCATTATTATTTTAGGGAGAATTTAATAGGTGTAGGCCCTCTTATAGCCCATGGTTGGTGGAGACTGGGCTTGTTTTTTGCATATGGACCTGACTTGTTTCCAAACTCCAGCTATGGATTCTGCTCCACTGAGTGGATCAATTACCCAAATCAAGGGCAGTTGGATATCCACCATGGCTCTGTGCCACTATTGCACTTGTGTGAGCATCACATCAGGTTGTTTGCTGCTGGGTAGTTTAGACCACAAGTTGCTTGGACAGATGTTGGTCATTTTCCCCCAGTCACTTATGTAGCACCTTCTGGCACTAGACGAGCTAACTGTCTGAGAACTGACTCTCTTCCAGATTCCAGCCAGGTAACTCCACGTTCCATACCAATGGCATATGGTGTTTTCAGCAGTAGGTTCCTATTATTAACCCTTTGTAGGTCATCAAGTACTCTGACAGAAATTTGTCTGCTTTTGGGAAACCTTGTAGGTCTCTCTGATCAACAGTTTATTGTGGATGTTAACCACATGCTGGCACTGGGAGTTACAGGTCAGTGCCCAAGAAGAGAAGGAAAGAAAAGATAAGTAATATAAAAGATATAGAGAGAAGAAAGAGAAGAGGGAAAGAGGGAGAGGGAGAGAAAGAGAAACAGGAGAAGATTAAGGTTAGTCTTCATCTTACCCTCTCCAGGGCCCTGTGATTCAGGTATCCCCTCTAAGGACCTTATGAAGGTTCAACCATTTAGTCTGTCTTTTAGGATTTATAATTTTATCATAACATTGCCATTTGGGTCCAGTTTTATGTCCTCTACCTTTGCCCTCCCCCCTCCCTTCCCACCCTCCCTATTGTCTGGTCCTCAAAATGCTTATTAGGTATGTCAGCATCTTGGGCTGCTTCAGGTTAGGAGCCCCAGATGAGTGAAACCATGCACAGATTATCTTTCTGTGATTAGGTGAGTTCACTAAGAATTATCTGTTCCAGTTTCAACCATTTTCCTTCAAATTTCATTGTGTCAGTTTTCCTGACTGCTGTGTAGAATTCCATCATGTAGATATACCACGTCTTGGTTATTCATTTGTCCAATGATGGACATCTGGGTTGAATTGAGCAGCTATAAACATGGTTGAGCAAATCTGTCTGAACTGAGGCATGGAGTTTTACAGTAAATGCCCAGTAAGGGAATAACTGGGTCTGTTGGTAACTCCATAGTCAACATTTTTAGGAGTTTCCGTATTGCTTTCCATAGTGGTTGTACCATCTTACATTCCCACCAACAGTGAATGTGGGTTCCTATTTCTCCACAACCTTGCCAGCATTTGTTTTCATTTGGTTTCTTTAATGTTTGCTATTCTTACTGGGGTAAGGTAGAATCTCATAGTTGTTTTAATTTGTATTTCCCTAATGATTTGGGATGATGAAAATTTTCTTAAGTGCTTGTTTGACATTTGTATTTCTCCCTCTGACAACTGCCTGTCCAGTTCTTTGCCCCATTTTGTGAGTGGGTTGTTTGACTTTTTATTGCTTAAGTTTTTGAGTTCTTTGTTGATTCTTGAAATTAGGCCTCTGTCAGTTGTATAGCCTGCAAAAATTTTTCTCCCATTCTGTGGGGAATCTATTGGCTCTGCTTATTGTATGTGTGTCTATAAAGAAACTTTTCAGCTTCATGAGATCCCAATAGTTGAGGGATTGTTTAAGTTCCAGAGCTATGGGCATTTTACTCAGGAAGTATTTTCCCATTTCTATGTCATGGAAAGTTCCTCCTATTTTTTTCTTCTGGTAGTAGCTGAGTTTCTGGTCTTATATTGAGGTCTTAGATACATTTGGACTTGATTTTTGTGCATGGAGAGATATGTGAATCAAGTTTCATTTTCTTGCATATGGTTATCCAGTTAGTCCATCACCATTGATTGAAAATGATGTCTCTTTTCCAGTCTACATTGTTAGGGCCTTTGTCAAATATCAAGTCACTGTAGTTACTTGACCCAAATTCCAGGTCCTTGATTCTGTTCCATTGGTCTATAATCCTGTTTTTGTGCCAGTGCCATGCTGTTTTTATTACTATGGCTTTGTAATATAGCTTTAGATCAGTTATGGTGATGCCTCCAGAGGTGTTTATTTTCCTGAGGATACGCCTGGATATCCGAGGCCTTCTGCCATCCCATATGAATTTTGGGATGATTTTTTCTATCTCTGTGAAGAACAATGTTGGGATTTTATTGGTATTGCATTAAATCTGTATATTGCCTTTGATATGATGGCCATCCTCTCAATGTTAATTCTGTCTATCCAGGAGCCTGGGAGGTCTTTCCATTTTCTCAAGTCCTCCTCAACTTATTTTTCATTTTATAGGTTTTTCTCATCTTTGGTTAATGTTATTCCAAGGTATTTGTTTTGTTGTTGTTGTTGCTATTGAAAATGGGAAATTGTTGCTTATTTCTTTCTCTGTATCTTTTTCTTTGCATATAGAAAGGCTACTGATTTTTGTGCATTGATTTTGTATGCTGTGACTTTCCTGAAGGAGTTAATCACCTTTAAGAGTTTTGAGACAGAGGTTCTTGGGTCTCTTATGTATCATGTTGTCTGTGAATAGGGATGAATTAATTTCTTCCTTTACAATTTATATTTATTTTTCGTTCTCTTATATTATTGTTTGATCCAGGACTTCCAGCACTATGTTGAAGAGCAGAGGTGAGAGTGGACACACTTGCCTTGTTCCTGATCTCAATGGGAATTCCTTCAGTCTCTCCCCATTAAGTATTATTTGGGCTTTAGGAGCTTTATATATATAGCCTTTAGTGTGTTAAGATGTGAATCATCCATGCCTATTCTCTCAAATGTTTTGATCATGAAGTGATGTTGTATTTTTTTTCAAAGGCATTTTCTGTATCTATTGAAATGATCATGTGGATTTTGTGATTAAGCCTATTTATGTGGTGTATTACATTGATAGATATCTGTATGTTGAACCACCTCTGTGTTCCTGGGATGAAGCCTACTTGATCAAGGTGGATAATGCTTTTGATGTGTTGTTGAATTTTGTTTGCAAGGATTTTGTTCAGGATCTTTGTGTCTAAGTTCATCAGGGAAATAGGCCTATAGTTTTCTTTTCTTATGGCATCTCTGCCTGGTTTTGGTATTAGGGTGATATTAGCTTCATAGAAGGAGTGGGGGAGCTTTCTCTGTTCTCCAATTGTATGGCATACTTTGAGAAAAAATGGTTTCAGTTCTTCCATGAAGGTTTGATAGAATTCAGCTGTGAAGCCATCTGGTCCTGGACTCTTCTTTTTGGGGAGGTTTTTGATTACATTTTCAATTTCAATGGGTGTGGTAGGTTTGTTTAGGAGATTAATCTGCTCCAAATTTCACTTTGGTAGGTGGTCTGTGTCCAAGACTTCATCCATTTTCTCCATATTATCCAGTATTGTGAAGTAGAGTTTTTTGAAATAAGTCCTGATGATTCTCCCACATTCACTTATGTCTGTTGTGATCTCTCCTTTTTCATTTCTAATTTTGTTAATTTGAAGCATTTCTTTTTTTTCACTTGCTCAAATTGGCTAGGGCTTTATCAATCTTGTTTATTTTTTCAGAGAACCAGATCTTTGTTTCATTAATTTTCATAATTGTTTTCTTAGTTTCCAATTAATTAATTTCTGCTCTGATCTTAATTATTTCTTCTGTCTGGAGCTTTCTGGGTTGTATTCTTCTTACTTTCCAGTGCTTTTAGGGGGATGGTTAGGTAATTGATTTGAGATCTCTCTGTCTTTGTTATGAAGGCATTTAGTGCTATGAATTTTCCCCTGAGGACCGCCTTCATTATGTCCCATAAGTTTTGGTACGATGTGTTCTCATTGCCATTCATTTGTAGAAATTTTGCAATTTCACTTTTTAAAATTTTGTCCACTACCCATTTATTGTTTAAAAATGTGGTGTTCAGTTTCCAGGAGCTGATGGGATTCCTGGCACATCTTTTGTTGTTAATTTCTAGCAATACAGCATTGTGATCTGATATCATGCAGGAAATTACATCGGTCTTACAAAATATATGCAGGCAGAATTTATGACCCAATATATGATCTATTTCAGAGAAGGTTTCATGGACTGCTAAAAAGAATTTGTAGTCTGTGGATTTTGTATAGAATGTTCTATAGATGTCTGTTAGGTCTAATTGATCTATGGTTTTGTTGAGCTTTCTCACTTCCCTATTAATTTTCTGTTTGGATGATGTTGCCTTCAGGTTCACATTGCTGTTGAAATCCCTAACCAAGAGCAGCCTGTGGGAGAAAGAGGCTTATTTTGGCTCACAGGCTCAAAAGTGAAGCTCCATGATGGCAGGGAAAATGATAGCATGAGCAGAGGATGGACATCACCCTCTGGCCTACATCAGGTAGACAGTAGCAACAGGAGAGTGTGCCAAACATTGGCATGGGGAAACTGGCTATAACACTCATAAGACCACAACCAACAGTACACTGCCTCCAGAAGGCATTAATCCCCAAATCTCCATCAGCTGGGGACCTAGCATTCAGAACACATAAGTTTATGGGGGACACCTGAATTAAACCACCACATTCTACTCCTGATCCCCATAAACTGATATACATACATGATGTAAAACACAATACATTCAGTCCAACTTTAAATAAGTCCCCATAGTTTTTATCAATGCCAATGATGTTCAAACAACCCCATATTCCAAGATCTTTTAATTGAGCCATAATACCAAAAAGTCCCCCCACAACCCATAATGACACAGAATAAACATTCACACTGTAAAAGATGGCATTAGGCATAGCAAAGAAATATTCAACCAATACAAGATTTAAAACAACCAAGGCAAACATCAAATTCTGTAGCTTCAAGTCCAACAACTCTAGTCAGTGATAAATCTCCAAGTCTGATAATTCTAACAAGCAACAAGACTCTCATATTTGAATTCTGCCCATCCAGCTAGGCTATTCACAGTCCTGGAAAACTTCATTGGGGCCAGCAGCTTTCCTTAGCAGATATCTCATGGTCCCAGCATCTCCACTGCATCTCCACTGCAATCCATGGTTCTTCCTCATGGCCCCATGGGGGTATCCATGCAGGCAACCAGCAAACCTGCTTCACACTGCCCATGGCCATTTCCAAAACACAAAACTGTGTTTCAAACTCAGTGACCCTTTCCTTCCTGCATTTCTCATACTCAACAATACCAGATAGGGTGCCAATTTGTTAATCCAGCAGGGAATAAAGCAGACTTTGAAGAACAGGACACTCATTGAGAACTCAGGCCCCTTCAAAAGAGTCTACATTCTTCCTATTGCTCCAGTGGAGGTCGGCTGGCCCAATCTCAAAGGTTGTAATCTCTCAAACAATTTTCAGATAAGTGGGCAACAGTTTAGGCCCAAAGATTTCATTTTTTCTGTTCCATATCCCTCTACTTACACCAGTTAATTTCTATGCAAAGCAACCCTGCACAACTTCTCAGACCATGGGCATAACAGCAATCCTCACACAAATGGCTAGTCCAGTCCAAGCAAAGCTCTTTCTCACCCTCATAAGGCAACCCTCACCATCCATAGTTCTTACTGCATTCAGGTCTTTCAACTCTGACCAGAATAGTCCATCAAGCTGTGCTTACAGCACTGCAAGGTGTCTCATAGGGCAAGGTTTCAAAGCCTTCCACATTCCTCTTGAAAATCAGCTCCAAAAGGCCAAAGCCACACAGTCAGGTGTCTAGCTGCACTTCTGGTACCACTTTACTGTTTCAGTCAGGTTCATATTGCTGGTAGAAATCACCCAACCAAGAGCAGCTTGTGGGAAAAAAGAGGTTTATTTTGGCTCACAGGCTCAAGGTGGAAGCTTCATGATGGCAGGGGGAAACAATGGCATGAACAGAGGGTGGACATCACCTCCTGGGCAACACCAGGTGGACAATAGCAACAGGAGAGTGTGCCAAACACTGGCATGGATAAACTGGCTATAATACCCATAAACCCACTCCCAACAATACACTGCCTCCAGAAGGTGTTAAATCACAATTATCCATCAGCTGGGAACCTAGAATTCAGAACACCTAAGTTTATGGGGGACACTTGAATCAAACCACCACAGATGACCGATTTATTGCTGATAGTGGAGTACTGAAGACCACAACTATGATGGTGTTGGTGATTATTTCTGTTTTATTGTCAAGTAGGTTTTGTTTTATGAATTGTGGTGCACCTGTGTTTGGTGCATAAAGATTGATAATTGTGATATCCTCTTGTTGTATTATTCCCTTGATAAGTAGGAAGTAACCTTCTTTGTCTTTTCTGATTACTTTTGGTTTGAAGTCAATTTTATCCAATATTCGTATAGCTATGCTTGCTTGTTTCTTATTTCCATTTTCTTGGAATATCATTTTCCACCATTTCACCCTGAGGAGGTGTCTGTCTTTAGTGGTGAGGAGGGTTTCTTGAAGACAACAGATTGAGGGGTCTAATTTTCTGATCCACCCTGTTAGCTTATGTCTTTTGATGGGTGAATTACACTAATATTTAGTGTAACAACTGTGAGGTTTGATTTAATCCCTGCCATATTCTGGTGATTTATGTGGTTTGGTGTTTTCTTGGACTTTGTAGTTTTTGTGCCTTCTCTGAGTTTGATATTGTGATATGCTTCTTGTAGGCACTTGAGTTTGATTATTTGATACTTCTATGTGGAGAATTCCCTGAAGTACTATGCAGGTTTGGCTTTGTGTTCATATAGTTATAAAGCTGAGTTTTATTGTGGAAAGTTTTTCTTTCACCATCTATTATGAGGGATACTTTTGCTGGGTAGAGTAGTTTGGGTTGGAAGCCATGGGCTTTTAGGCTTTGCAGAGTTCCATTCCAGACCCTTCTGGCTTTCACAGTTTCCTTTGAGAAAACTGAAGTAATTCTGATGGGGTTACCTTTATATTTAATATGTTGTTTATCCCTAGCTGCTTTTAGGGCTTTCTGTTTGATATTGTTGTTTAGAGTCTTAATGATAATATGTCTTGGAAAATTTCTCCTCTGGTCCAGTCTGTTTGGAGTTCTGTTAGCTTCTTGTATCTTGATGGAACTTTATTTTGAGAGAGTGGGAAAGTTTTCTTCAATAATTTTGTTGAATAAATTATCCATTATTTTGGTCTGAATTTCTTCCCTTTCTGGTATTCCCATGATCCAAATGTTGGGACGTTTAAGGGTATCCCACAGTTCCCTTATGTTCTGTTCACAGAAATATTTGGACTTATTGAAACTTTTGGAGTCATGAACTGTTTCTTCTGTTTTGTCTTCTTGCTCTAAATTTCTATCCTCCACATGGCTTCTATAGAGTTTTGGGCTTGTTCAATTTGATTTGTATTTTCTACTACTGTTTTATGTATTGTTTCCATACCTCTGTCAAATTCCCTTTTCATGTCATTTTCTGATTTTCTTAATGCTTCTTGAAATTCATCTTTGCATTTCTTTATGTCTCCATTGAGCTTAGCCAGCTGGCTATTGAGGTCCTCTGTTTTTCTCACTCTCCTTTAGATCATTTAACTCTTTTTGGATCCCTTCCTGGTTCTTATCTATTAGGTCTAATCTAGTAAGGACAGTATTCATATGATTATCAGTCCTCTGTTGCTTTTCTGAAAGTTGTGCTATTTTCTTGGTCAGGATTACATAGCTTGTATCTTCATTTTGGGGTTCTGATCCTAATGTCTCTTCTATGTTTTTTTTTAGAGACATCCATTATGGGACTGGGCAAGCATACTGGATTTACTTGCATTTGATTTTTCATGTTATTCCTTTTTTTTTTTTTAAATTTTTTGCTATTTTTATTTATTTATTTGAGAGTGACATACGGAGAGAGAAAGAGGCAGATAGAGAGAGAGAGAATGGGCACACCAGGGCTTCCAGCCACTGCAAACGAACTCCAGATGCGTGCACCCCCTTGTGCATCTGGCTAACGTGGGTCCTGGGGAATCGAGCCTCGAACCAGGGTCCTTAGGCTTCACAGGCAAGCGCTTAACCGCTAAGCCACCTCTCCAGCCCCTCATGTTATTCCTTTTGCACCATGGTCTGCCCATCACAGTGTAGGAGTCTTATTTAATTTAGGAGGAAGCTGTAATCTACCCTGCATGTCAGGTGACATGCGGGGGGGGGGGCATGGTGGTTCCCTGTGGTGGGAGAGCCTAGGGAGGGGGAATCCTAGCCTGCTGGCCTAGGTCCACACATAGAAGGTCAGTGGCATGCAGAGGACCCTGGTGGCAGTGGAGGGGGAGCACTAGCCTGCTGACTTGGGTCCTCATAGGGAGGTAGGGGATGGCAGTGCATGTGACTATTTACGCATGGATGTCCCCTGCAGGAATGCTAGCCTGCTGGCCTGGGTCCATGCACAGGGGTGGGGGCCAGCAACAAGTGGGGCATTGTTTGTTCCTGGCGGTCCCCTGGGGAAACGCTAGCCTGCTTGCCTGGGTATGAATGTGGGGGTAGGGGACAGCGGCGAGTGGGACAGTGTTTGCAAGTGTAGAGGTGTGCAGCCTGAGTCCCCTTGCCTGCGGTTAGCACAAGAGGAGCCTGCAGCTGGGACTATGGCTAATGCAGATGCTTGAAGGGATTGGGGGACTGGTAGGCTACCCGAGAGCATGGGAATCAGTGGATTCCCTTTTTTTGCTCCTCTGCACCCTCCACTGGAAGTCTATTCTAGTCTTCTCACCCCTAGAAGACCCAGTAAATCCTCAATGCCTTTCCTTTCCTTCCCCAGGAGGTGCGGCATCATTAGGCAGATACCAGCTTGACCGGATGTCCCCCCCAAAACTTTTAAAAATAAACTAAAATAAGGGATTCATCATTAGTTAAGAAATCTGGGAAAGTCTGAAAGTTGGTCAGCACTAAAAGGATGTCACTTAAGCCACTGAAAAGATAGAAATTAAATAGATCTATAATGTCAAGTCTTGATAAGGGCACGGGAACAGGCACTCGATGGGACTATATATTGGCACCTTGTCTTTGTAGGACAATTTGATTAAAATCTACCAATATTTAATATGAATATACTTTAATTTTTAATTATTTATTGTGTATGTTTGTGTGCATATGTGCACAAGCATGTGTATATGGGCATGTGTGCCTCAGCACATGTATGGAAGTCAGAGGACAACTTCAAGAGGACAGCTTTAAGATGTCTGTGCTCCACCTTCTTTACGATAGGGACTCTTGCTACTACAAATGAACTGCCAGACTTACAAAGGAACATCAGATTGGCTGGCCTGTGAGCTGCAGATTCTACTAGCTCTGCCTCTCATTGTTATAGTGTATTAGGATCACAGAGGCTTGTACCACTTTACATACAACTTTACATATAGTCTAGGTAGGCTTTGCAATAAGTGACTTTAATTGTTGAGCCATCTCCCTAACCCCATGAATATACTTTGATATATTAATCTCCTTTCTAGGGATCTATTTTGATGTGAACTGGGCTTTCTGCAAAAGCTATAAGGATAAACTTGGCTCTTTCCATAATTTTCCTCAATACAAATGTTGTATTCTCAAACCTCCTTGCTAGGGCAGTTCTATTTCTCCACATTAGTCACTGAATACATTGGTAGTGATTGAAGCATATGAATTACTTGGTTCTGGACTAGTGACTTAACCTTAAAGATGGAAAACAATGTGAAGGATTAATAAAGGTTGGCTTTTAGTCTTTGGTTTGGTTTGCTTGCTATAACAAATGCTTATAAAAACAACTTAAAAAGGAGAAAAGATTTATTTTGGCTCATGGTTTTAGAAGTTTCAGTCCAAGGTTGGCTGAAACTATTGCTCTGGGCCCAAGGCAAAGGAGAGTATCAAAGCAGTGGGCATGCGCAAAGGATGTTGTTCAACTCATGGTAGCCAAATAGCAAACAGAGAGGCAGAGACCCGGGTCTCAATATAACCATTAAGGGCATACTTCAAGGGATCTTTTTCCAGCCAGGCCCAGCCTTCCAAAGTTTCCACCACCTCTAAAGGTAGAACCACCAGTTGGGGACCAAGCTTTCACCACACAACCTAATGGACAACATATATTCAAACCATAACACCCAACACAATGGTCACAGGACCCTAGCATTTCACTTCCATTATTGAACTCTATCTCAATATCATATAGTGTGGATAGGGCTGTGCTATGATTTGAAATGCCACATGGTGAAAAGTTAATCCCCACTGCAATAATGTTGGACGAGGGCTTTGGGTGATTGTAGAAGGGCTGAATGGTGACAATTTCAGCCCTTTTACTATTTTGCCTTCTGCCACATGAAGATGCACAGGAAAGCATGCAGCAAATACTGACACCAGTGCTTGGATTTTTGATTCCTAGTCTCCATAACTATAGAAATATATTTCAGTTCATCATAAGTTGTCAAGTCTCGGGTGCGTTTTAACAACACAAATGGACTAGCTTATGCTGTTAATCACACTTTCCATGACTTTCTGGCAATAAGATAGTCATAGGCCAAGACTGTGTCACTCATAATTCATTATAGGTTGGAATAATAATTGGTCTTGAGTGGGCAGATATTTAGGAGAAACCAAATCTTCCATTGGATTGATATACAAAAGTGATTGCTTTTCTTTGCATTTTCTGGGGTAAAAGAATGTTAATCTGGGTGACCACAGGGAAGAAGGAAAGATAGAGGATGAGAAACAGAGAAAGGATTGAGGGAGGGAGGGAGAGAGAGAGGGCAAGCAAGCAGAGAACAAATATTATTTCCTACTCTAAAATCTAAATTCATCAACAGACTTTTTAATACTCATAGGAGGCATATAATATATATATTATAAATATAATATATATATATGTATAAATGTTGAAATATTCAAATTCACCTAAGACAAATCATTCACTATATCAGCATAGAATGAATGAAAAGTGGCACAGTCTGGGTCTCATGACCATCTCTTGTCCTAAGTCAAAATTAATACTTTCTATAACATAAAAAGTTGTTATCTTAAACCTGGGTGTGGTGGTTTGATTAAGGTGTCCCCCATAAACTTAGGTGTTCTGAATGCTAGATTCCCAGCTGATGGAAATTTGGGAATTAATGCCTCCTGGAGGGAGTGTATTATTGGGGGTGGGCTTATGGGTGTTATAGCCAGTTTCCCCTTGCCAGAGAGGAAATGAATGAATTAATGAATATGGGCACACCAAGGCCTCTCTGGAACTCCAAAGACTTGTTGCTGGTTACAATTATTGGACTTGGAGTTTGGCACACTCTCCTGTTGCTATTGTCCAGGGGGTGATGTCCACCCTCTCCTCATGTCATCATTTTCTCTGAGATGGGAAATTGTGATAAAGATGTTTCAGTGATTAGCATTTTTCTGTAACTTCTTCCTAGCACTATGGTGCCTTTTTTTTTTAACAGTTGGCAACTTTTAGTTTTTATTTTATTTTTTAATTTTAATTATTATTATTTTATTAATTAGTTTTGTACTCAGCAAATACAGTTAATTTGGTACCATCGTTAGGCTCATCCATGTCCTACTCCCTCCCCCTGGCCCCTCCTTGTTGAGGTGTATGGGTCATGCATTGTGGAGTTAGCCCACAGTTATGGGTAGGATAAATGTCTCTGCATATCATGACCCAACATGTGACTCTGACATTCTTTCCACCCCCTCTTCCACAAAATTTCCCTGAGCTATGTTGGGTTCATTTTTGGTCTGCTTCAGTGATGAGGTGTTGGGGGCCTCTGGGTCTCTGGATATCTGATTTGGTAGGAGTTGATTTTTCTCTGTGTTGATCTCATTCAACCTTGTGCTGGTACCTGGTTCACCAAGAAAACAGCGCCCTTGCTTGTTTTGCCAATTGTTCTTAGTTTCAGCCAGGGCCCTTTTGAGGTATGATGGGGTGGCTCTCTCCTTAGGATCTGTGTCTATCTGAAAAAGAGACGCAGATTCTCCAACGGAGAGTAAAGTTAGCCCCCAACAGATGAGATAACCCTTACTGTTTTTTTTCTTTTTCTTTTCTTTGGTTTTTTGAGGTAGGGTCTCATTCTAGCCCAGGCTGACCTGGAATTCACTATGGAGTCTCAGGGTGGCCTCGAACTCACGACAATCCTCCTACCTCTGCCTCCCAAGTGCTAGGATTAAAGGCATGCACCACCACGCCCGGCTAACCCTTACTTTTTATAGAGAATTTAATAGGTGTAGGCCATCTTCTAGCCCACGGTTGGTGGTAGCTTGATAATGGAGAGTGGGCTTATGTTTGGATATGGTTCTGACTTGTTTCCCAGTTCCAGCTATGGGTCTCGTACGACTGAGGGGATCAGTTAGCCAAATCAAGAGCAGTTGGTTTCCCACCATGGCTGTGCACCACTATTGCACTTGTGTGAGCATCATGACACGTTATTTGCTGCTAAGTAGGTTAGACCATGAGTTTCTTGGACAGATATTGGTCATTTTCCCCCAGTCACCCATGTAGCACCTTCTGGCACTAGGCGAGCTGACTGTCTGGGGACTTACTCTTCCAGCTTCCAGCCATGCCATTCTATTTTATGTATCAATTGCAAATGGTGTCTTCAGCAGCAGGGTCTTACCACTAACCTTTGGTGGGTCATCAAGTACTCTGACAGAAATCTGTCTTTCTTTTAGGAAACCTTATAGGTCTCTGATCAAAAGCTCATTGTGGATGATAGCCCCATGCTGGTACTGGGAGTTACAGGTCAGTGCCCACTAAGAAAAGGAAGAAAAAGATTACTAATATAAAAGAGTTATAGAGATGAGAGAGAGAGAAGGTGTAGAAGATTAAAGTCAGTCTTCATCATAGCCTCTCCAGTGTCTTGTGGCTCAGGTGTTCCCTCTAAGGGCCTGGTGAAGGTTCAACCATTTGGTCTGCCCTTTAGGAGGTAGAATTTTATGGTACCATTGCTGTTTGGGTCTAGATTTGTGTTTCCCACCCCCTCCCTTGTTCTCCCCTCCTTCCCCACTCATCCTATTGTCTAGTCCTCGAGATGCTTGCTGGGTATGTAAGGCATCTTGGGTAGATTCAGGTTAGGTGCTGTAGATGAGTGAGACTATGTGGCGATTTTCTTTCTGTGATTGGGTAAGTTCACTGAGAATGAGCTGTTCCAGGTTCAACATGCAACATGAGTTAAGCTGAAAGAAAGTATCATCTATATTGTTTTGCAACTGCATATGAATTTATAATATATCAGTAAGTGCTGCAGTTAGTATGCTATATCAAGAGATCTGTAGGCCTTTAATTGTTCTCCTTACATTCTATCTTATCTTCTTACCTAACATTTTTGCCCACAATGACAAGACAATTTTTTTGTGGATTTTTCTTAAAAAGGAAAAAAATAAGTAAAAAGGATAAATGTGTTCACAACTAATAAACAGTAAACAGACCTTTCTTGGGTTTAGTATTCACCACTTTAGTTAGTCATGTTAAGTGTCATCTTCTTCAATTACAAGAGTTGAGTTACAATGAAGACACTTGCCTTACAGGTGGTCAGGCGGCACTTTTATGATAATGACGTGGTTAAGATCTTTGTTCTCAGAAATCATATTGTGAATCACATTTTGTAATTAAATAGAGATGTCTTTTCAAGTCTATCTGTCCTTTGCACCACTACAAAGTTGTTCCCTGTGCTACAGTCATAATAGATGATGATTGCTACTATTACTACTAATAACCCCAACAACATTATCTGTATAATGCTCCTGTGATTACACCAAGTTTTATAGGTGCTATTTCCCTTAGCTCATCCTGAAATTTCTCCTTGCTCACTGCTATCTTACTATTTCTATTCACTTGTCCCTTGATACCCTGATTGTTATTTCCCCAGTAATTATCAGCTTGCTTGGTGAGGCTCTTTCACTTTGGTTTCTTCTCCACTACCTAGAACATGGTGAGGACTTCATAAATGCTGTTGTACATTTGATGTTGACATTTTCAAGTGGAGACAGATGCTTCACAAGGTAGGGCACAAGTTGGTTGTATCAACTAGGATTCATTTGATTATTTACATCAAAATCATTATAGCATTTGTTCTCCATGCCCTTTGATTTTGGGGGATTAATGCTGATAACTTGGATTTATTTATTCCTTAAGTCTTAAACTTTAAAACATTGAAATTCAACCAAAACTTCTGTCATTTTGTGTGGTTCTATTGTTAACAGCAATACTTAACAAACATGTTAGATCATGATAAAAATGACATTTGCCAATTAAATACTGATACTTCTATTTTCAGATTTTTTTTATTGTTACACGGCACAGATCTAGAACCAGAATGGAATCCAAACCTGTGGACTTATGATCACTTAAGCAGGGCAATGAAGTGCACACAAACATTAACTAAGGAGCTATATACTACTCTGATTTTTTTTTGTAAAAGGAAATAATTCACTGAGAGACACAAAATCAGAGAACTTGCAGGAAATGCATCTAAATCACATTGACATGGCATGTTAAGTAAACTAGACGTTGTTACATAAAAGGACAGTATTTTATACAGGGGCTATCAATGACCTCAGTAAAGGTGTCCAGCAAGTAAATGTTCATTGAAATGGACTTACAGACCAGAAGTATACATGCATGTGCTGTTATAAGAAAATCTATGGTGATGGTGACATATTAGAAAGCAAATCCAGTGCAAGTAGAGTTTAGGTTCATCAGTATCTTCTTGCTGAATATCATCGGTGTAGAAATAGAAGAGCTCACTGATTTGAAAGGTTTGGCATCTTATCTTCAGGAAACAGTAGTTAGGGGAGGAAACCTCAGACCACTCACACTAGAGAGAGATATGATAAGAGGAAGTGAGAACTAGATGTGAGCGGCAAAAGTATTACTCATGTGTGGCTTTGCTTTTGGAAGTCTTGTGAGATTTCAGGTATGACTTCTAGTCTATTAGTCACTTGACTCAAAATTGTAGACCCAAACTTGGTACAATTTTTTCCATGTCAACTAAATAATATGTTTAAGTTTTGAAATGGTGTTGGAGAACACCAAGAAAAAATTTAATGGTTCTTACTAAGAAGGAGAAGGAACTTAATGACTGTGGTGTAATGTGGTGAAGGCAGGCTAATGTAACCCAGTAGGTATGACTTGAAATGGAATGGAGGTTCTTGACCACTATGGCTACTCTCCAAAGTAAGTAGATACTGGGAAAACCCATTTTCAATACCTATCTAGAATTATAGGCATCATCTACCACAATAGTCTTTGCCCTGAGTTATTCTCCACTAGATTTCCTAGTAGATTTACTAAATTTACAGTGGTATCTCCACTTAGTACTGCTACAATCAAAAGTGAAAGCAGATCTCCAAAACCATTTGATTCAGAGCAATGCTTGATTTTTCTCTTCTGTTGTTTAAAATGTTTTAAAAACAATGTTTTCCTTCTTTTATTTTTTCTTTTGTGTGTGTGTGCGTGTGTGTGAGAGAAAGAGAGAGAGACAGAGCAAGAGCATATGCATATGCATGCTATGTGCATGCAAGTTCTTGTATGTGTGTGCTGGTGTACATGCACATGCCTATGTGCCAGAGGATAACCTTGAGTGTTATCCTCAGAAACACCAGTCACCTTTATTTGAGACAGCATCTCTGCTGTAGTTACCTTATCCTTTCTGGGGCAAAACACCCAACCAAAAGCAACTGCTGCAAGGAAAGTTTTTATTTTGGCTTACAATCCTGGAGGGAAGCTCAGTGATGGCAGGGGAAAGCATGGCACGAGGAGAAGCTTGATATCACCTCTGCCATATCAGGTGGAAAACAGCAGCAGGAGAGTAAGCCAAACTCTAAGAAAGGGGAGTGGCTATCACACCCCTAAGCTCACTCCTAGCAACACACCTCCTCCAACAAGGATTCACCATCCAAATTGCTACCATGTGGGGACCAAGCATTCAGAACACATGAGTTTATGGGGGCCATCCAATTCAAACCATCACAGAATCTCTCATTGGCCTGGATCTCACTAATTAAGCTTGATGGGCTGACTAGTGAGCTATGGATCCTCTGTCCCTGCCTCCTCAGGTGGCTCAGCACAGGGATTATAAAAGCCATCACCTTGATGGACATTTTATTTCACATGGGTACTGGAGATTGGACTCAGGCCCTTATGTCAGCAAGGCAAGTGCTTTACCACTGATTCATCTCTCCAGCCTGACAATCTGCTTTCTCTGAAATCTGAATTCCATTTATAATTTTTAAAAAGTTTTTAAGGTTTGTTTTATTTAGTTATTTGAGAAAGAACGGGAGGGAGGGAGGAAGAGGGGGGTGGAGAGAATGGGAGTGTTAGGCCCTCCAGCCACAGTGTATATGAACTCCAGAAACCTGTGCCACCCTGACCATCTGGCTTAATGTTTAATGCACTAAAATGCTAAATGTTCCCAGGGATCTATATTTAAGTGTTAAAGGCAAATGATCTTAGTCTAGGTCTTTGTATTACAGACTTCTACAACTATAACAAAAATGCAATTTAATTAACAAACTTGTTTATTGTCCCACTGTCCAAAAATAATATATATTAATGGTCTAATAGAAAAACAGTGGACCATTTTTTTTTTTTTTGTCTTCAGTTAGAGGCTAACGTAAGCCAGTCACCAGACCTCTGTGGCTTCCAGCTTCATTACTAAAAAAAATAAATAAAACAAATTTATCTAGGAAACTTTCAAAATTCCTGCCTGCTTTAACAATTCTCAGATCTACAAAGAAAAGAGCAAGTAATCCTTTCTTTAGCTTCTGTAAAACTCAAAATGAGGGCTGGTAAAATGTCTTAGCAGTTAAGGCATGTGCCTCAATTCCCCAGGACCCACATCAACCAGATGCACAAGGGGGCACATGTGTCTGGAGTTCGTTTGCAGTGGCTAAAGGCCCTGGAGTACCCATTCTCTCTTTCTCTCTATTTGCCCCCCCTCAAATAAATGGATAAATAAATAAAACATTAAAAAACTAGAGTTAATCAGCCCCATTCACCAGCTTGCTTTCTATCTAAACTTCAATTGCGTTAATTATGTAAGTGTAATTATCTCATTTAAGTACAAGTGTTTGAATTCTAAGGGACTATGGGCAAACTTTCACAATAACACAAGTGAGTCTTTACTTAAAGTAACAAAACAAAACAATAAAACTTCTTGATTTGTTTAATTAACAGTCCAGGCATCCTAGCTTTCAGTGGCCTGACTGTGCTTTTAATAAATAGTGCAACTCACCAGATGAAGAGAGCATAGACTCTGTAGTGTGCACACTGCTTGGAGGGTGACAGAACTTACCAGGAGTATATAGCATAGATTCTGGAGTATGCAGACTGCTTGGGGGTGCCAGAACTCACAGGAAGAACAGACAATAGATTCTGTAGTGTGCACACTGCTTGGGGGGTGACAGAATCACCAGGAGCACAAAGCATAGATTCTAGAGTTTGTACACAGCTTGGGGGTGACAGAGCTCACCTTGAGCACAGAACATAGATTCTGGAGTGTGCACACTGCTTGGTAGTGACAGAGCTCATCAGGAGCACAGAGCATATATTCTTTAGTGTGTACACTTCTTCAGGGTGACAGAACTCACCAGGAGTCTAGAGCACAGATTCTGGAGAATGTACACTGTTTGGGGGTGACAAAGCTCCCCAAAAGCACAGAGCATAGTTTCTGAAGTGTGCACATTGCATGGGGGTGACAGAACTCAACAGAACAGAGCAAACATTAGGGATTGTGTACACTGCTTGGAGGTGACAGAACTCATCAGGAGGACTGAGCATAGCTTTCTGGAGTGTGCACACTGCTTGGGGGTGACAGAACTCACCATGAGCACAGATCATAGATTCTGTAATGTGTACTCTGCTTGGGGTTGTCAGAGCTCACACTGAGCATAGAGCATAGATTCTGAAGTGTGTACACTGTTTGGGTTGACAAATCTCACAAGAAACTCAAAGCATAGATTCTGTAGTTTGTTCACTGCTTGGGGATGACAAAGCTCACCAGAAACACCGAACATAGATTTTCTAGTTTATATGCTGTTTGTGGATGAAGGAACTCACCAAGAGGACATAGCATATATTTTGGAGTGTTCACACTACTTGGGGATGACAGAACTCACCATGAGGGCAGAGCATAGATTCTAGACTTTGTACACTGCTTGGGGTTGACAGAGCTCAAATTGAGCACAGAGTATAGATTCTGGAGTGTTCCTTCTTGGGGCAACAGAGCTCACCATGAGCAAAGGACATATGTTCTGGAGTGTGTATACTGCATGAGGGCGACAGAGCTCACCAGAAGTACAGAGCATAGATTCAGATATTGTACACTGCTTGGGGTGACAGAGTGTGCAATGAGCACAGAGCATAGATTCTGTAGTGTGTACACTGCTTTGGGTTGACAGAGCTCACCAAGTACACGGAGCATAGATTCTGGAGTGTACACACTGCATAAGGGTGACAGAACTCAACAGAAAAATAGAGCACAGAATAAGGAGTGTATACACTGCTTGGGGATGACACAGCTCACCAGGAGGACAGAGCATAATCCTGGAGTATGTACACTGGTGGAGGATGGCAGAGCTCAGTATGAACACAGAGCATAGATTCTGCAGTGTGCACACTGCTTAGGGGTGACAGACCTCACCAGGAGGACAGAGCCTAGATTCTGGAGTGTATACAGTGCTTGGGTGTGACAGAGATCACTAGGAGGACAGATCATAGGTTCTGGAGTGTGTGCACAGCTTAGAGGTGAAAGAGTTCACCATGAGCACAGAACATAGATTCTGGAAAGTGTACACAGCTTGGTGGTGATAGAGCTTAGCAGAAGCATAGACCATATATTCTGAAGACTGAACACTTCTTAGGGATGACATAACTTGCCAGAAGCACAGAGCATATATTTGGGAGTATGTACATAACTTGGGGGTGACAGAGCCCACCGGGAGCACAGAGCATAGATTCTGGAGTGTGTGCACTGCTAGATGTTGACAGAGATCACCAGGATCTTAGAGCGTAGATTGTGGAGTGTGTACATTGCTTTGAGGTGAAGAAGCTCACCATGAGCACAGATCATAAATTCTGGAGTGTGTACATTTCTTGTCAGTGACAGAGCTCAGCAAGTACACAGAGTATAGATTCTGGAGTGTGCACACTGCCTGAGGGTTAGAGAGCTCACAAGGACAGAGAATACATTCTTGAGTGTGTACAAAGTTTGGGGGAGAAAGAGCACAACATGGGGACAGAGCATAGATTCTAGAGTGTGCACACTGCTGGGCTGGGGTGACAGACACACCAGGAGCAAAGAACATTGATTCTAGAGTGTGTGCACAGCTTGGTGAGATAGCTCACCTTGAGCACAGACCAAAAATTCTGGAGTGTGTACACTGGTTGTAGATAAACAAGCACACCAGAAGCACCTAGCATAAATTCCGGAGTATGTACACTGCTTAGCATTGATAGAGCTTCCCACAAGCACAGAACACAGATTCTGGAGTGTACACTTTGCTTGGGGGTGACAGAACTCATCAGGAGCACAGAGCACAGATTCTGATGTGTGTACACTGGGGATGAGAGAGCTCACTATGAGCGCAGAGCCTAGATTGTGGAGTGTGTATACTGCTTTTGGGTCACAGATCTCACTAGGAGCACACACCATAGATTCTGGAGAATGTATACTTTTTTGGGGGAGGGTGACAGAGATCATTAAGAACACTGAGCATTTATTGTGGAGTATGCACACTGCATTGAGGTGACAGAACTAACAGAATAACAGAGCTCATATTAAGGAGTGTGTAACAGCTCACCATGAGTACAGAGCATAGATTCTGGTATGTATACACTGCTTTGTGATGACAGCTCACCATGAGCACAGATCTTAGATTCTGTAGTATGTACACTACTTCAGCATTACAGAGCTCTTCAGCAAGCACAGCATAGACACTGCAGTGTGTACACTACTTGGGAGTAAAAGAGCTCACCAGGAGCTCAGAGTATACATTCTGAAGTGTGCACACTGATTGGGGGTGCCAGAGCTCAGCAAGAGCACAGGGCATAGTCTCTGGAGTGTATACACTGCTTGCAGGTAACAGATCACCGTGAGTACAGAGCATAGATTCTGTAGTATGTAACTGATTCAGCATTACAGAGCTCTCTAGAAGCATAGACAATAGCCTATGAAATATGTACACTATTTGAGGGTTGAGCTCACTATGTGCCCAGAGCATAGATTCAGTTGTTTTACACTGCTTTGGGGTGACAGAGCTCACCAGGAAGACAGAGCCTAGATTCTTGAGTCTGTATACTAGTTGGGGGTTACAGATCTCAAAAGGAGGATACAGCTTAGATTCTGGAGTTTGTACACTGCTTGGGGGTGAAAGAGTGAACCATGAGAACAGAGCATAGGTTCTCAAGTATGTACACTGCTTGTGAGTGACAGAATTCTCCAGATGCACAGAGCATTGAATCTGGAGTGTGTACATTGCTTGGACATGACAGAGCTCACCAGAAGCACAAAGAACAGATTCAGTAGTTTGTACACAGCTTTAGTGTGACAGAGCTCAACTGAAGGGCAGAGCATAGATTCTGTTGTTTGTGCACTTCTTCTGAGTGACAGAGCTCACCATGAACACAGAACATAGATTCTGTAGTTTTTTCACTGCTCCAGCATTAGAGCTCTCCAAGCACACATGGCTTAAATTCTGGAGTGTGTACACTGCTTAGGGGTGACTGAGTTCAATAGGAGGATAGGGCATAGATTCTGGAGTATGTACACAGCGTGGGGGTAACAGAGATCACCAGAAGTATAGAGCATAGATTCTGGAGTGTGTACACTGCTTTGGGGTGACAGAGCTCACCTGGATGACAGACCATAGGTTCTCGAGTGTGTACACTTCTTAGGGTGACAGAGTCCACCACAAGCACAGAACATAGATTCTGTAGTTTCTTTTCACTTCTTGGTCATGACATAGATCAACAGAAGCACAGAGCATAGAATTTGTAGTTTGTTCACTTCTTGGTGGTGACGAGCTCTCCAGAAGCACAGTGCATTGATTCTGCAATTTATACTGTTTAGGGTTGAGAGCTTACCAGAAGCATAGTACATAGACTCTTGAGTTTGTGCACAGCTTGAGGGTAACAGAGCTCACCAGGAGCACATTGCATAGACTCTGGAGTATGTACACTGCTTGGGATCACAGAACTTAGCAGGAGCACAGGGCATAGACTCCTGAGTGTATACACTGATTGAGAGTGACAGATCTCATGAGGAGAACAGAACATAGATTCTTGGGGGTGACAGTGCTTACCATGAGCATAGATAATAGATTCTGGTGGGCATATACTGTGTTGGGGGTGACAGAGCTCAACAGGACTACACAGCATAGACTCTGGAGTGTGTACACTGCTTGGGGGTGAAGGAATTAACCAGAGCACTGAGCATAGATTCTGGACCATTTACACTGCTTGGGGACAAAAGAGCTCACCAGAGCACAGAGCATAGATTGTGGAGTACAGACACTACTTGGTGGTGACGGAGCTCACCAGAAATACAGAGCATAGCTTACTGAGTGTTTACACTGCTTGGGGGCAAAAGAGCTCACCAGGGGGACACAGCATATATCCTGGAGTGCAGACCCTACTTGGAGGTGACAGAGCTCACCAGAAGCAAGGAGAGTGGGCTCTGGAGTGTGTACCCTGCCTGAGGGTGAAAGAGCTCACCAGGAGGACAGAGCATAGATTCTGGAGTGTGTACACTGATTGGGCTGACAAAGCTCATCAGAAGAACTAAGCATAGATTCTGTAGTGTGCACACTGCTTGTGGGTGACAGAGCTAACCTGGAGGACAGAGCATAGATTTTGAAGTGTGTACACTGTTTATGGGTAACAGAGCTAATCCAGAAGACAGAGCATAGATTCTGGAGTGTGTACCCAGCCTGGGGTTGACAGAACTCACCAGGAGCACAAAGCAGAGATTCTGAAGTGTGTACATTGCTTGTGGGTATTAAAGCTCACTAAAAGCACAGATCATGGATTCTGTAGTTTCTACACTGCTTGGGCATGTCAGAGCTCAACAGGTACACAAAGCATAGATTCTGTAGTAGTGCACTTCTTGGGGGTGGTAGAGCTCACCATTAGCAGAGAGCATAGATTCTGTAGTTTGTACACTGCTAGGGCATGATAGAGCTCTTCAGAAGCAAATATCATGGATTCTGGAGTGTTTACACTGATTGGGGATGACAGAGATCACTGGTACCAGAGCATAGACTGTGGAGTGTGTAAACAGCTCAGGGGTGACAGAGCTCACTATGAGCACAGAGAATACGTTTTGGAGTTATATACTGAGTGGTTAGTACACAGCTCAACAGGAGCACAGAGCATAGACTCTGGAGTGTGTACACTTCTTGGATTGAAAGAGTTTGCCAGAGCCATGAGCACAGATTCTGCAACATGTACACATCTTGGGGTGATAGAACTCACCAGGGCGAAACAGTATAGACTCTGGAGGGGATATACTGCATGGGGATGACACAGCTCAGCAAGAGCACACAGTATAGACTCTGGGGTGTGTACACTGATTGAGGGTTAAAGAATTCACCAGAGCATATAGCATATATTTTGGACAGTGTACAGTCCATGGAGATGAAAGAGCTAACCAGAGCACCAAGCATAGATTCTGCAACATGTACACATCTTGGGGGTGATAGAACTCACCAGGAGGAAACAGTATAGACTCTGGAGAGGATATGATGCATGGGGATGACACAGCTCAACAAGAGCACACAGTATAGATTCTGGAGTGTGTACACTGATTGAGGGTTAAAGAGTTCACCAGAGCATATAGCATATATTTTGGACAGTGTACAGTCCATGGGGATGAAAGAGCTCACTAGAGCACAGAGCATAGATTCTGGAGTGTATACATTGATTATGGCTGACAGAGCTCATCAGAAGCACAGAACATTGGTTCTGTAGTATGCCCACTGTTTGGGGGTGACAGAGCTCACCATCAGCATAGAGCTTAGATTCTGGAGTGTGTACATTGTTTGGGTGTGACAGAGCTCACTCAGAGGACAGAGCATAGAGTCTGAAGTTTGTACACTGCTTGGGTACTACAAAGCTCAACAGAAGCACAGAGCATAGGCTCTTCAGTGTGTACACAGCTTGGGAGTAACAGAGCTCACTAAGAACACATTCCATAGACTTTGTAGTGTGTACAGTGCTTGGGTGTGAAAAAACTCAACAGGAGTATACAGCATAGACTCTTGAGTGTGTACAAAGCTTGGGGATGACAGAGCTCAACATGAGCACAGAGAATACATTTTGGAGTGTATATACTGTGAGGGGAATACACAGCTCAGCAGGAGCACAGACCATAGACTCTGGAGTGTGTACACTGCTTGGAAGTGAATGACTTCTCCAGAGCACAGAACATAGTATCTGTATTGTGTCCACTGAATGGGGGTGACAGAGCTCACCATGAGTTCAAAGCATTGATTTTGGAGTGTGTACCCTGCTTGGGGATGGCAGAGCTCACCAGATGCACAGAGTAGAGATTCTGGAGTGTGTACACTGCTTGGGGGTGACAGAGCTCAAGTGGAGGACACAACATGGATTCTGGAGTATGGACACTACTGTGGGTGAGAGAACTCACTGGGAGCATGAAGCATAGGCTCTGGATTGTGTATACTGCTTGTATGTGGAAGAGTCCATGAGGACAGAGCATAGATTCTGGGGTGTATACACTGATTGTGGCTGACAGAGCTTACCATCAGCACAGAGCCTAGATGCTGGCATGTGTACACTGCTTGGGATTGAGAAAGCTCACCAAAAGTATAGAGCATGGATTCTGGGGTGTGCACACTGCTTAGGGATTACAGAGCTCACCATGAGCACAGAGCATAGACAGGAGTGTGTACACCACTTGGTGACCGACATCAATAGAAGCACAGAGCGTAGATTGTGTAGTGTGTACAGTGCTTGGGGGTGATAGAGCTCTATAGAATCATAGAACATATATTCTGGAGTGTACACATTTTTTGTGGGTGTCAGTGCTCACCAGGGGACAAAGCATAGATTCTGGAATATGTGCACTGCTTGGGTGTAAAAGAGCTCATAAGAGGACAGAGCATTGATTCTGGAGTGTGTATCCTGCTTGGGGCTGACAGAGCTCATCAACAGCACAGAGCATAGATTCTGCAGTGTGCACACTGTTTGGGGGTAACAGAGCTCACTATTATCACAGAATTTAGATTCTGGGGTATGTATATGCCTTGGGCATGACTGAGATCACCAGGTGTATAGAGCATAGATTCTGGAGTGTCTACACTGCTTGGTAACAGAACTCATCTGGAGGACAGAGCATAGATTCTGGAGTGTGTATACTGCTTGGGGGTTTCCGAATTCAACAGGAGGGCAGATTTTGTATTCTGTATTTTGTACAATGCTTGGTGGTGACAGAACTCACCAGGAGGAGAGAGCATAGATTTTGGAGTTTTCACACTGCTTGGAAGTGGAAGAGTTTACCATCAGCACAGTGCCTAGATTCTGCAGGGTGTATACTACTTGGTGATGACAGAGCTCACCAGACACACATGCATAGACTCTGGAGTGTATACTCTGCTTGGTGGTGAAAGACCTCAACAGAAGTGCATAGCTTAGATTCTAGAGAGTCTACATTGCTTAAAGATTACAGAGCACACCATGAGCAAAGAGCATAGACAGTAGTATGTACATTACTTGGGTGTGAAAGAGCCTATCAGGGTTTCCCATGCATGTCTGTGTGCTGGTGGGCATGGTGGTATGGAGTGAGTAGGCCAGACTTCTGTTTCCCAGCTCTTCCCACCTCCCTGGCCTGTGTTCCTGTGCCAGTCTGTGTGCAGGTGGGTGCAGTGGGGTGGAGTGAGTACACCAGACCCCTCATTCTTGGCTCCTTCCAGTTCCCTGGTCTAGATTACCTGGGCCAGACTGTGTGCAGATGGGTGCAGCATGGAGTGAGTAGGCCATATCCTTGTTCCCTGGCTCCTCCCAGTCCCCTGGTCCTGGTAGGTCCCACTGTGCCTTGCTTCAGGAGGTCTGGTCCCTGTGTGAGCTGTGAAATCAGGCCTTTTTCTCTGGTATCCTGACTGGCTACTGGGTATCCCTATTCAACTGAGTCAGAGGGTACATAGGGCAAAGGACAAAACCTTGCTTCCTTCTCAAAAACTGGTCTCCCTAAAATGGGTAGACCACAATGCAAAAAAAAATCCAATGAAAGTCAGAAAACTGAGAGATCCCCTCCAAGGATGTCTAGTCCTACAATGGAAACCTCCGAAAAATTCCTAGTGAAATCAAAAGCAATTCCTTCCCAAAATGAAAACACAACAACTAATGAGACTCTGATAAAAAAAAAAAAAATCACTGAACTGAAAGCAAACCATAAAAGAACGAACAATTGTATCAAGGAACTTGAAGAGAATCATCTCCTACAGTGTTTAGTTTTTGAGAGTAGGCTTAAGTTGATTGAAGAAAACATTAGAATCCTCCAAAGAGATATGAATAAGTTCAATGTGAGTCAAGAACTGGGAGATCCCAACCACCACTTGATTAAGCTTAATGAAAACTTGATCAAATGCAAGAATGAATTCCAGGAAGCATCAAGAAAATCAGTACTCGAAATCATACCTCAAAAAAGAGATGGACATGATGCAAAATAGCATAACAGAATAGAAAAATAAAACAGACATTACAAAAAGCTCTCTAGAACCCCCCACCAACACAGTTACTCATGTGGAAGACAGAACCTCTGACCTGGAAGACAAGACAGAAGAAATCTATCAGAAGGCCAAAAACTTACCTAACTTCAAAAAATCAAGTGAACAGAATATGAGAGAACTGTGGGATACCCTAAAACAACCAAACATCTGGATCATGGGTTACCAAAGGTAAAGAAATCACCCCAGCTTTTGTTGATTCTCAAGGACTGCTTGTAAGAAAACCCTGGTTCAGAATACACGTGAAAGAGGTTCCCCAAAAGCTACACATGGAATGGTTTTCTCAGATGACAGCCGATTTTCTCAGATGCCCAGTTCCTGTGTCTTTACTTACTGTATTGAAGGCAGAAGCGTCAGGGAATCTGCTCAAATTGTCACTCCAGACAGCTCTCTGCACTGTTTGTGGAGAAAAGAGTAATGTTGTCCATTCAAAGCACGGCACCCTCACTGCAAATATGGTGATAAGTTTCTCTTGAGGGAACAGACCAGTGGCATTCAGATGCATGATTTGTCTGAGGTCCACAGAGGAGAAAATGTATCTTTCTTTTGAAAAGACAATTTACTGCTAAGGCCTACCCGACTAACTATTGTAAGACGGGATATGTGACTTGTAGACAGATTTATTTTGTGTTCAGCTAGTGAGATGCAAGACTATCTGACACAGAAGTCTGTGGAGGGTTAGTCAAGGGTGGACTCAGGTTCTTGGGTACCATCACTCACAAATGTCATCAAGCTCTTTACAAAAATAAAATATCTTATAAATATTCAGAGCAGGTACCAGCATTAAAATGAGTATCCAAGTCAGAAGTCTGCCTTAAATGGTGAAAATATCTCAGCAAATTTTCCCAGGAGCACATGGTTTATAAATTAGTTACAAATGGAATATTGTTTTCCACCCTTTCACCCTGAGGAGGTGTCTGTCTTTAGTGGTGAAGTGGGTTTCTTGAAGGCAACAGATTGAAGGGTCTATTTTTTGATCCATCCTGTTAGCTTGTGTCTCTTGATGGGTGAATTAAGGCCATTAATATTTAGGGTAATGACTGTGAGATTTGATTTGATCCCTGCCATATTGTGATGGTAAATGTGGGTTGGTGTTTTCATGGACTTTGAAGTTTTTTGTGCCTACTCTGAGTTTGGTTGTTGTGATCTGCTTCTTGTAGGCAATTGAGTTTGGTTATTTGTTTCTTCTCTGTGGAGAATTTCCTGAAGTACACTCTGTAGGTTTGGTTTTGTGTTCATATAATTGTAAAGCTGAGTTTTGTTGTGCGATGTTTTTCTTTCACCATCTATTATGAGGGATACTTTTGCTGGGTAGAGTAGTTTGGGTTGGAAGCTATAGGTTCTTAGACTTTGCAGTGTTTCATTCCAGGCCCTTCTAGCTTTCAGGGTTTCCAATGAGAAGTCTGAAGTAATTCTGATGGGGTTACCTTTGAAGGTGGTGTGCTGTTTTTCCCTAGCTGCTTTTAGGATTTTCTCTTTGGTGTCAATGTTTAGAGTCTTAATGATAATATGTCTTGGAGAGTTTCTCCTTTGGTCCAGTCTGTTTGGAGTTCTATTGGCTTCTTGTATCTTGATGGGCCTATCTTTTAAGAGACTGGGGAAGTTTTCTTCAATTATTTTGTTAAATAAGTTTTCTGTGCCTTTGGTCTGAATTTCTTCTCCTGGTATTCCAATGATCCTGATATTAGGACGTTTAAGTGTGTCCCACAATTCCCTCATGTTCTGTTCACAGGAACTTTTGAACTTACTGAAATTTTTGAACTCTCTAACTGTTTCTTCCATCTTGTCTTCCAGATCAGAGTTTCTATCCTCCACTTGGCTGATTCTATTCTTGAGAGCTTCTAGAGAGTTTTGGACTTGTTCAATTAAATTTGAATTTTCTACTACATTTCTATGTATAATTTCCATCCCTCTGTCAAGCTCCCTTTTCACATCATTTTCTGATTTTCTTGATGATTCTTGGAATTCATCCTTGCATTTCTTTATATCTCCATTCAGCATGGCCAGCTGATTTTTAAGGTCTTCTTTTTTTTTTTTTGCACTCTCCCTCAAATCTCTTAACTCTCTTTGAACTCCTTCCAATTTCTTTTCTATTAGTTCTAGTTTAGTGATGGCAGCATCCACATGATTATCGGTCCTTTGTTGCTTTCCTGCAAGTTCTACCAGTAGGTTGGTCAGGGTTGCATTGCTCACAGCTTCAGTTTGGTGTTCTGATCCTAATGGTTCTTCTATGTTTTGGTTAGATGTATTCATTGTAGGACTGGGTGATCTAACTGGATTTTCTTGCATTTGATTTGTCATGTTATTTCTTTTGCGCTGTGGTCTGCCCATGACCACAGTGACATGACAGTGTATGGGCATGTAGGTGGGCGGATCAGCCTGGGCTCCAGCACAATGGGAATCTGAGGCAGCCTGGGGCAGTTGCCAAGCAGCCTGGGCTTTGGCTCTCACTTGCCAAAGCCTCCTATCTACTGCCTGGCAGGGGTGCCAAAGTTGCCTGATTTTTCAAGCGGTAATGTGCCAAAGCTGCCTGTGTTGGAGCTAGGAGTGGCACTGAGGCACCAAGCACTGAAGCAGCCAGAACTCTGGCTGGGGACACTGGGACCTGGATGCAGCCTGCGCTCCCCCACCACAGGACAATGGTGGATGGCCAGCATGGCAGACAGGTAGGGGATGGCACCTGAGCTGGCACACGCGAGAGGTACAGTCTGAGCTTGTGTGGCAGTTGCTGTGGGACTGAGCTCACTCAGTAAGTGGGCGAGTGGATGAGTGTGTGGGGCAGTCTAAGCTTCCGCATGTTGGGATCGATGGGCGCGCTGGGCGCAGGGGCAGCAGCGGCGGGCGCCGGCGGCAGCTGAGCTGTGGACATGGCGGTTATTTGGGAGGAGGCGTGGGCTACCCGCCCACGAGGGGATCCATGATTCCCTGTTTCCCCCACCTCTGTGCCCTCCCAGATGTAGATCCTAAGGAGAGAGCCACCCCATCATACCTCCAAAGGGCCCCGGCTGAAACTGAGAAAAATTGGCAAAACAAGCAAGGGTGCTGTTTTCCTGATGAACCAGATAACAGCAGAAGGGGGAAGGAGACCAACACAGAGAAAAATCAACTGCTACCAAATCAGAGAGCCAGAGCCTCAGAGGTCCCCAACACCTCATCACTGAAGCAGACCAAAAATGAACCCAACATGGCTCAGGGAAATTTTGCAGAAGAGGGGGTGGAAAGAATGTCAGAGCCACATGTTCGGTCATGATATGCAGAGTCACTTATCTTACACATAACTGTGGGCTAACTCCACAATGCATGACCCATATACCTCAACAAGGAGGGGCCAAGGGGAGGTGGTAGGTCACGGATGAGCCTAATAATGGTAGCAAACTGACTGTATTTGCTGAATACAAAACTAACTAATAAAGAAAAAAAAAAGATAATCTCAAAAATCTGCTTAAAAATTAGTTACGAATGGAAAATATGTGTGTGTGTGTGTGTGTGTATGTATGTGTATGTATATATGTATGTGTGTGTGTGAAAGAGAGAAAGAGAGAGAGAGGAGATGGATAAACCACCATGTTAGCAGACCATAAATAAGGTCATGATACTGAAAATAAGTTAACATACAAGGCTTTGCTTTCACAGTAACAAGACTAACTTACTTGCATACTTTCTTAACAGGTCTAACCAGATTTTGTAATTGTGCATTTATCACTGCCCTCCTTGGCTGAATATTTTCTCTAGTCCCTATACCAAGGGACAGAGACACATGGCACATGCAGACACCCAATATGTGAGTAACTGTTGCACATCATGCTTCAAAATGCTACTACAAATGCTGGATATGCATTAAAGGCATAGAGAACATATTCAACAAAATTATTGAAGAAATTTTTCTGAATCTCCCAAAAGAGAGGCCTATCAGATACAAGAAGGCCACAGAACACCAAACAGACAGGACCAAAGAAGAAATTCTCCAAGACACATCATAGTTAAAACCTTAACAACAAAAACAAAGAGGAGTGTTAAAGGCAGCAAGAGAGAAACAACTCACAATATACAAAGGCAATCCCATCAGAATTACCTGAGATTTCTCCATGGAAACCCTGAAAGCCAGAAGGGCCTGCAATGGAACACTTCAAAGTATGAAAAATCATGGCTCCCAGCACAAGATACTCTAGCCAGCAAAAGTATCCCTCATAATACATGGTGAAAGAAAATCTTTCCATGAAAGATCAACTCTATGATTATATGAACACAAAGCCAAACCTACAGAGAATATTTGAGGGAATATTCCACACAAAACAGTCACACAACCAATCTGAAGAGCCAACATGAAGATCACAATAAGCAAAATAGACCAGGCTCAAGAATAGTACAAAATGCAAGAAAGCACCCAACCCCATAAAACAAGTCATCATGGCAGGGATTAATTAAAACTGCATAGTAATAACCTTAAATATTAATGGTCTTAACTCACCTATCAAAAGACACAGGTTATCAGGGTTGGTCAAAAAACTGGACCCTGACAAGGTAGACTTCAGTCCAACATTAGTTAGAAAATATAAGGAAGGTCACTTTTTATTGACTGAAGGCACACTCCAACAGAAGGACATTACAATCCTAAACATATATGCACCTACCATGGGGGCTCCCAACTTCATCGAACAAACACTACTAGAACTAAGGTCACAGATAACACCAAATACGATTGTAGTGGGTGACTTCAACACCCCAGTCTCATCAATTGACAGGTCATCCCAACAAAAAGTAAACAGAGATGCTTCTAGATAAAATGAGGTCATTGAACAAATGGGCCTAACAGATATATACAGGATATTTCATGCAAATACTGTGGAATACACATTCTTTTCAGCAGCACATATAACATTCTCTAGAATAGACCACATATTAGGACACAAAACAAATCTTAACAAATATAGGAAATTAAAATACTTCTTTGCACTCTATCTGATCACAATGGGATCAAACTACAAATCAATAGCAAGAAAAGCTATAGAGCATACACAAAATCATGGAAACTAAACAATACACTATTAAATGATGAATAAGTCAATGAAGAAATCCAGAGGAAATAAAAAAATTTCATAAAATCAAATGATAATGAGAACACAGCATACCAAAATCGTTGGGATACAATGAAGGCTGTCCTAAGAGGGAAATTTATAGCTTTAGGTGCCTATATTAAGAAATTATAAAGGTTGCAAGTAAACAACTTAACACTTCACCTTAAAGCCTTGGAGAAACAAGAACAAGGCAAACTGAAAATCAGCAGACAGGAAGAAATAATAATGATTAGGGCAGAAATTAATGAAATAGAAACAAAAATCCAAAGAATCAATGAAACAAAGAATCGGTTCTTTGAAAGGATAAACAAGATTGATAAACCCTTAGCAAATCTGACCTAAAGAAAGAGAGAAGAGACACAAATCAATAAAATTAGATATGAAAAAGGCAGCATCACAACAGATACCAGAGAAATTCAAAAATCATAGGGACATACTATAAGAACATATATGCCAATGTTTGAAAATCTGAAAGAAATGGATGATTTCCTCAATTTATATGACCTACCTAAATTAAATCAAGATGACATAAACCACTTAAGTAGACCTATAACAAGTATGGAGATCCAAACAGCTATGAAAAACCTCCCAACTAAAAAAAGTCGAGACCCAGATGGATTCACTGGTGAATTTTACCAAACCTTTTTGGAATAACTAACACCAATGCTTCTTAAGCTTTTCCATAAAATATAAAAAAAAAGGAATCCTACCAAACTCCTTCTATGAAGCCAGCATCACCCTGAAACCAAAACCAGGCAAAGATAGAACAAAAATAGAAAACTACAGACCAATCTCCCTCATGAACATAGATGTAAAAATTCTCAACAAAATATTGGCAAACAGAATTCAAGAATATATCAGAAAGATCATTCACCCTGACCAAGTAGGCTTTATCCCAGAGATGGCAGGATGGTTCAACATATGCAAATTGATAAAGGTAATACATTATGTAAATGGACTGAAGGACAAAAATCATATGATCATCTCATTAGATACAGAAAAAGCATTTGACAAAATCCAAAATCCAAAATCCCTTTGTGATAAAGTCCTACAGAGATGGGGAAGAGAAGGAGCACATCTTAACATAATAAAGGCTATTTATGACAAACATACAGACAACATAACACTAAATGGAAAAAAAAACTTGAAGCTTTTTCACTAAAATCAGGAAGAAGACAAGGGTGTCCACTGTCTCACTTTTATTTAATATAGTACTAGAAGTCTTAGCCATAGCAATAAGGCAATGGACACACATAAAAGGGATACAAATTAGAAAGGAAAAAGATCAAGTTATCATTATTTTCAGATGACAGGATTCTATACATATAGGACCCTAAAGATTCTACCAGAAAATTGTTAGAGCTGATAAACACCTATAGCCATGTAGCAGATTACAAAATAAATGCACAGAAATCAGTAGCCTTCTAAATGCTAACAACAAACACACAGAGAATGAAATCAGAGAATCACTCCCACTCACAATTGCATCAAAAAAGAAAATGTACCTTGGAATAAACCTAACCAAGGAAATGAAGGACCTCTACAATGAAAACTTTAAAACACTCAAGCAAGGTATTGCAGAAGACACTAGGAAATGGAAAAACATCCCTTGTTCCTGGATTGGAAGAATCAATATTGTGAAAATGGCAATCTTACCCAAAGCAATCTACACATTTAATGCAATCACCATCAAAATTTCAATGGCATTCTTCATGAAAATAGAAAAAAAAATCCAAAACTTCATTTGTAAGCACAAAAATCTTGAATATCTAAAACAATTTTGAGCAACAAAAAGAAGGTTGGTGCTATCACAATACCTGTTTTTAACCTATACTATAGAACCATAGTAACAAAAACAGCATGGTACTGGCACAAAAGCAGATATGTAGATCAATGGAACAGAATAGAGGACCCAGATATAAGTCCAGGTAGCTAAAGCCACCTGATATTGGACAAAAATGCCAAAAATACTCATTGGAGAAAATATAGCCTCTTCAGCAAATGGTGCTGGGAAACCTGGATATGTATCTGTAGAAGGATGAAAAAAGATCCTCATCTTTTTTCATGCACAAGAATTAAGTCCAAATGGATCAATGACCTTAATATCAGACCTGAAACTCTGAAACTGCTAGAGGAAAACGTAGTGGAAACCCTTCAACATATTGGTATTGGCACAGAGTTTCTGAATATAACCCAATTGCTCAGGCAATAAAGCCACAAATTAACTGCTGGGACCTCATGAAATTAGAAAGCTTTTGTACAGCAAAAGACACTGTGAATAGAGCAAAGAGTCAACCTATAGAGTGGGAGAAAATCTTTCCCAGGTATATATCTGATAGAGGATTAATATCTAGGATATACAAAGAACTCAAAAAATTACATGATAAGAAATCAAACAACCCAATTAAAAATGGGCTATGGAACTAAATAGAGAGTTATCAAAAGAAGAAATACAGATGGCATATAAACCTCTAAAAAAATGTTCTACATCCCTAGTCATCATGGAAATGCAGACTAAAACTACGTTGAGATTCCATCACACTCCTGTCAGATTGAGTACCATCATGAAAACAAATGGCTGTAAATGCTAGTGAGAATGCAGTAAAAGAGGAACCCTTCTACAACACTGGCGGGAATGCAATCTAGTCCATCCATTGTGGAAATCAGTGTGGAGATTCCTGAGACAGCTGCAAATAGATTTACCACATGACCCAGCTATAGCACTCCTAGGCATATATCCTAAGGACTCATCTCTTTTCCTTAGAGATACTTGATCAACCATGTTTATTGCTGCTCAATTCACAATAGCTGGGAAACTGAACCAGCCTAGATGTCCCTCAACTGATGAGTGGATAATGAAGATGTGGCACATTTACACAATGGAGTTCTACTCAGTGGAAAAGAAAAATGAAATTTGCAGGAAAATGGATGGATCTGGAAATGATTATTCTAAGTGAGATAACACAGGCTCCAAAAGCCAAACATCACATGTTCTGTCTCATATGTAGATCCTAGCTACAAATGATTGGATTTCTTTGTGAGTAGGAAGAAAACTCAGTAAGCTAGAAAGGAGATATAAATAGGGATAGAAGGTGAGGAAGGGGGGACTTAATAGAATGGTACTGTATATATGTAAGTAGAAGAACAGATTAATGGGGGTGAAAAGGCTTAAGTGAGGTCAGGGGACAAGATTGAGTAAAGGAAAGGTGGAGGGAGGGCTAATAAAAATCTCATTAGACATAAATAAGTCATTTGGAAACCTACTTTTTGGACAATGGAACATTCAGATGCCATAGATACTAAAAATTTTTCAGTGCCAGGGATGGGATACCTTCCAGTGAGCTATTGGCCAGAGAGGTACCTGATGCCCCAAAACATTACAGGCCATTGCTGAGGCCCTTGGTTTCCCATCAGGAATATGTGGTAAGACCCTATTGCTGGACACTCCACATACTGGGGCTGTAAGTTCACTGTGAAATTCTGCTGGGGCTGACCTGAAAACCTCCTCCATGTAGACCAGCTGACAGAAAGCTGGAAAAAGCCACACTGCAGGCAGTTCAATGGGAGAGAGAGAAATCAACAGTGAAGATACTCAACAGTGGACACTGCAAGCCTTATATTTGGCCAGCCAGGTCAAATCAGTCAACAGGTGCAATAGTGGCACATCTGCTATGAGGGAAACCAACTGCCCTCTAATTTGACTTGAGGCCTGCTTCATGGGGGGAATACATCCCTGATACTGAAAACCTCCAATAGGGGTAGTCATGAGCCCAAGGGGTGTAACATCTGCTGCTGTCTGGCTATATATATATATATTAGTCCCACTAAATTGCCCAGTAAGCATGTCTCTTAATGTTCATTTCATACCCATATATTAATGCTACTCTCACTTTTGGTTAGAGAACCTTCTCTTCTCAGATGGCAGTGACCTTGGGATGACTCAGAAGGCAACATGGTACTGAGAAGTGACAGAGGAATGTTCAGCACTGAAATATCTCTATTACACCTTCCAAGGCTCAAGGTCCATTGTGGAAGAGATGGTAGAAAGAATGTAAGAGAAAAAGGAAGGGTAGGACTCCTTACAACATGCTCCTCCAGACACAAAATGTCCTGGATATCCATGACCTCACAGTGCCTGAAACTACCTACACAAGACCATCATACTAGGAGGAAAAGATAATGACACCAAAATAAGTGAGAGACTGACTGGGGGGAGGATGTGATGGAGAGTGGGGTTTCAAAGGGAAAAGTGTTGGGGGGGAGGGAGGGAATTATCATGGGATATTTTTTTTTACAATCATGGAAGTTGTCATTAAAAAAATAAAAAAGAAAAGCCGGGTGTGCTAGCACACGCCTTTAATCCCAGCACTCGGGAGGCAGAGGTAGGAGGATCACCATGAGTTCAAGGCCACCCTGAGACTCCATAGTGAATTCCAGGTCAGTCTGAGCTAGAGTGAGACCCTACCTCGGAAAACCAAAAAAATAAAAATAAAAAATAAATAAATAAATAAATAAGAAAGAAAAAAGCCAGGTATGGTGGTGCATGCCTTTAATCCCATAATTTGGGAGGCAGAGGTAGGAGGATCTCCTTGAGTTCAAGGCCACCTTGGACTACAGAATGAATTCCAGGTCAGCCTTCACTAGAAACCCTACCTTGAAAAACCAAAAACCAAACCAAAACAAACAAACAAAAAAACCTATTACTCATATGCCTGATGCTGCTGTCTTTGCATTATACTAAATAAATTGGTTTTCTTCTGAGAAAAAAGAACTGGACCCTTCTATCTGCTGTCTTCAAGAAACCCACCTTACCACTAAATATAGACACCACCTCAGGGTGAAAGGGTGGAAAATGATATTCCAAGGAAATGGAAATAACAAACAAGTGGGTGTTGCTATATTAATATCTAATAAAATAGACTTCAAGCCAAAAGTAATCAAAAGCACAAAAAAGGCCACTTCTCCAGCCATGGTGGTACATGCCTTTAATCCTAGCATTTGTGAGGCATAGGTAGGAGGATCGCAATGAGTTCCAGGCCACCCTGAGATGACATAGTGAATTTCAGGTCAGCCTGGACTAGAGAGAGAGCCTACCTCAGAAATAAAAAGGCCACTTCTTGCTTATCAAGGGATTGATCCTACATGAGCACATCACAATCATAAATATATATGCACCAAATACAGGTACACCAAAGTTTATAAAACAAAATCTACCTTTCAATAAAACAGAAGCAAATGCCAACACCATAATAATCAGAGTCTTCAATACTCCACTATTGTCAATAGACAGATCATCCAAGTAGAAAATCAACAGGGAAATAATAAAGCTCAACAACATCATAGAGCAACTAGATGTAACGGGTACCTACAGAACTTTCTATCCCAACTCTACAAAATACACATTCTTCTCAGCAGGCATGGAACCTTCTCCAAAATTGAGCATATATTAGGCAATAAAGCATGCCTTCATAAAATCAGGAAAATTAAAGTATATTCCTGCATCATGTCAGATCACAATGCTTTAAAGCTAGATATTAACAACAAGAGACACATCAAGAACTCTACCAGCTCCTGGAGGCTAAACAACACACTTTTAAACAATGACTGGGTTGTGAAAGAAATCAAAAAAAAATTGTAAAATTCATATAATTGAATGATAATGAAAACACAACGTACCAAAAGTTATGGGACACAATGAAGTCAATCTTAAGGGAAAATTCATAGCCCTAAATGTCTTCATTACAAAGACAGAGATATCGCAAATCAATAACCTGACCATCCACCTAAAGATGCTGGAAAAACAAGAAGAATATAACCCAAAGTCCTATAGACGGAAAGAAATAATCAAGATGAGAGCAGAAATCAATGAATTGGAAACTAACAAATTAATTTTAAAAATCGATGAAATGAAGAGCTGGTTCTTTAAAAAAAGAAACAAGATAGACAAACTCCTGGCCAAATTGATAAAGCAAAAAAAGAGAAGTCTCAAATTAACAAAATCAGAAATGAAAAAGGAGAGATGACAACAGACATCAATGAAATTGGAAGAATGATCAGGGCATACTTCCAAAACCTCTACTCCACAAAATTAAATAATCTGAAAGAAATGGATGAATTCCTAGACACATACCACTTACCAAAACTAAACTCAGAGCAGATTAATCTCCTAAACAAACCTATCATATCCATGGAGGTTGAAAAGGTAACCAAAAACCTCCACAAAAACAAAAGTCCAGGACCAGATAGCATCTTAGCTGAATTCTATCAAACCTTTATTGAAAAACTGAAACTAATTTTTCTCAAATTGTTCCTCATAATTGGAGACCAGGGAATCCTCCCCAACTCCTTTTATGCAGCTAGCATCACCCTAATACCAAAAGCAGACAGAGATGCAACAAGGAAAGAAAACCATAGGCCTGTATCCCTAATGAACTTAGATGTAAAGATCTTGAACAAAATCCTTGCAAGTTGAACTCAACAACACATCAAAGGCATTATCCACATTGATCATGTAGGCTTCATCCCAGGGATCCATGGATGGTTTAACATAAGGAAATCAGTCAATGTAATACACCACAAAAATAAACTTAATCATAACAACTACATGATCATCTCAATTGATGCAGAGAAGGCCTTTGACAAAATACAACACCACTTTATAATAAAAGCACAAGAAAGAATAGACATGGAGGGTTTATATATCAACACAATAAAGGCTATATATAAACCTCCCTAAAGCCCAAATAATACTTAATGGGGATAAACTGCAGGAGTTCCCACTGAGGTTGGGAATAAGACAGCGGTGCCCACTCTCACCACTGCTATTCAATATAGTACCAGAAGTACTAGCCCAAGCAATAAAACAGGAGAAAAAAATAAAAGGGATTCAAATCAGAGAGGAAGAAGTCAAATTAGCCCTATTTGCAGATGACATGATCCTATGTATAAGTGACCCAAAAGACTCCATCTCAAAGTTTCTATAGGTGATAAATTCCTTCATCCAAGTGTCAGGATACCAAATTAATGCACAAAATCAGTAGCTTTTCTATAAGCAAAGGACAAAAATACAGAGAAAGAAATCAGTGAGGCTGTCCCATTTGTGTTAGCAGCAAAAGAAATTAAATACCTTGGAATAACATGAACCAAGGATGTGAAAGGCCTATATAATGAAAACATAAAAAACTAAAGAAAGAAATCAAGGAGGAATTGAGAAGATGGAAAGACCTCCCATGTTCCTGGATAGGTACAATTAATATTGTGAAAATGGCAATTCTACCAAAAGCAATATGCAGATTTAATGCAATACCAATAAAATACCAGCATCATTCTTCACAGAGATTGAAAAAATGATCTTAAAATTCATATGGAATGGCAGAAGGCCTCAGATATCCAAACATATCCTCAGTAAAAAACACAGACCTCTGACAGTATAACCATACCTGATCTAAAGCTATATTACAAAGCCACAGTGACAAAAACAGCATGGTCTTAGAATAAAAACAGAAACATAGACCAATGGAACAGAATTTAAGATCCAGACCTTAGGTCAAGTAACTATAGCTGCTTCATCTTTGACAAAGTTGCTACTAATGTATACTGGAGAAAAGAAAAGTGTTGTTGAGCCGGGCGTGGTGGTGCACTCCTTTAATCCCAGCACTCGGGAGGCAGAGGTAGGAGGATCACCATGAGTTTGAGGCCACCCTGAGACTCCATAGTGAATTCCAGGTCAGCCTGGGCTAGAGTGAGAACCTACCTCGAAAAAAAAAAAAAAAAAAAAAAAGGAAAGTGCTGTTGGACAAGTTGGATGACCAAATGTAGAGAAATGAAACTAGACCCACTCATTTCTTCATGCACAAAAATCAAGTCCAAATGGATTAAAGACCTCAATATATAAGACCTGACATTCTTCAACTACTGGAAGAAAAAAATAGGAGGCACTGTCCATGATATAGGACTGGAAAAAGACTTCCTGAACAAAACCCCAGTAGCCCCAGAAATTAAACAAGCAATCAATGGGATATCATGAAGCTAAAATCTTTTGCACAGAGAAACATACCATAAGCAGAGCCAATAGATTACCTACTGAAAGGGAGAAAATCTTCACCAGCTATACCACTGACAAAAGTTTAATATCTAGAATCTACAAAGAACTCAGAAAACTAAACAATAAAATATCAAACAACCCACTCCAAAAGTGGGCCAGGGAATTGAATAGAGAGTTCTCAGAGGAAGAATTACAAATGGTAACACACACTTAGAAATAATGTTCAACATCCCTAACCATTAGAGAAATGAAAATTAAAACAATTATGAGATTCCACCTTACCCCAGTAAGGATAGCAAACATCAAAAAAGTCAAATGAAAACAAATATTGGTGAGGATGTGGAGAAATAGGAACACTCACTATTGGTGGGAATGTAAGCTGGTGCAACTACTATGGAAATCAATATGGAGACCCCTGCAAAGGATGAATATAGAGTTACCAACAGACCCTGTTATTCCCTTGCTGGGCATTTACCCTAGAAGCTCCACATGTCAGTTCAGATATATTTTCTCAACCATGTTTATAGCTGCTCAATTCATAATATCTAAGATCTGGAATCAACCCAGGTGCCCATCATTGGATGAATGGATATCCAAGATGTGGTATATCTATAGGATAGAATTCTACTCAGCAGTAAGAAAAAATGGCACAATGAAATTTGTATTAAAATGGTCAAAGTTGGAACAGATTATTCTAAGTGAACTCACACAATCACAGAAATACTACCATCACATGGTCTCACTCATTTGCAGTTCCTAACCTGGATCAGCCTGAGTTGCTGACACACCTGAATTGCATCTCGAGGTTTGGGCAATAGGGAAGGTAGGGCTTGGAAGAAGGGGAAAGGTGTGTGAAGGGGGACACAAAGCTGAACCCAAATTGAACTGATACCATAGAATCCTATATCCTAGAAGTTAGACTAAAAGGTGGAACCCTCAAGAGGACCATAGGGGGAGCACCTGAATCGAAGGGCCATGGAGAGTGTGAGATGAAGCGTAACCTTAAATTTCTGTTTCTCTTTCTTATGTCTTTTTTTTCTTTTTTTTCTTTTCCCTTGGCACTGTCCTATAATTCCCTGTACCAGGATGTGGTTTGCATCCACAGTGAGCTGTTGATCAGAGAGACCTAGTAGATCTACCAAGAAAAAGAAGACAGACTTCAGTCAGAGCACTTGATTACCCAGCAGAGGTCAATGGTAAGAGCCTACTGCTGAGGACGCAATATGCTGTCAGCACAGACCATGGAGAGACCTGGCTGGAATCTGGAAGAGAGCCAGTCACCAGGCAATTAAGCCCCTCTAGTGCTGGAAGGTGCTACATGAGCTATTGGGGAAAAGTGGCCAACATCTGTCCAAGCAACTCAAAGTCTAAGTGAATCAGAAGCAAACTACCTGATATGATGCTCACACAAGTGCAATAGTGGCACACAGCCATGGTGGGTAACCAACTGCTCTTGGATTGGCTAACAGATCTGGTCAGTGGAAAGGAAACAATATCTGGAACTTGGAAACAAGTCAGAATCATATCCAGATAACCATTTTGCTTTCCATTGACAAGCTCCTACTAATCTTGGGCTATAAGTGGGTCTACACCCTTTAAATTCTCTCAAAATTAATAATGGTTATCCCATTTAAATGGTGCTGACTTCATTCTCCACTGGAGAATCTGCTTCTTTTTTCAGATGGGAGCTGGAACTGAGGAAATAACAACCCAGTGCACCACACTCTGGCCCCAGCTGAAACCACAGAGGAATTGGGGAAATGAACAAGAGTGTTGCTTTCTTAATGAATCTGACATCAGCACAAGGGTGAAGGAGATAAACACTGAGGATGCTCAACACCTGCCAAACCAGAGATGCAGAGGCTAAGTGCCCATCACTGAAGTAGACTTAAAATACACCCAACATGCTCAGTGAATTTAGTGAAGAGGGGGCAGAAAGATTGTTAGAGCCACAAGTTGGAACTTTATGCACAGAGACATCACCTCCATTATAACTGATTGCTGCCCCCACAATGCATGACCCACAATCCCCATAGGGTTGCCTTGCATCTCCAATGAGGAGAGCCTCTTCAGAAAAGGGGCAGGGAGGAGGGAAAGGGTGGTACCAACATGTGTTGTTTACATACTAAATATGTCCATATCTAATAAAAATAATTAATTTTTTGTTTTTCATTATTATTTATTTATTTGAGAGCAACAGGCATAGAGAAAAAGAGGCAGAGAGAGAGAGAGAATGGGCACACCAGGGCCTCCAGCCACTGCAAACGAACTCCAAACACGTGCGCCCACTTGTGCATCTGGCTAACGTGGGTTCTGGGGAATTGAGCCTCGAACTGGGGTCTTAGGCTTCACAGGCAAGTGTGTAACCACTAAGCCATCTCTGCAGCCCATAAAAATAAATTTTTAAAAAAGAGCTTCTCAGGAGGACAGAGCATATATTCTGGGGTGTTAACACTGATTGTGGCTGACAGGACTCATCAGAAGCACAGAGCATACGTTCTGTAGTGTTCACACTGCTTGGGGATGACAGAGTTCACCAGAAGTACAGAGCATAGATTCTGGAGTTTATACCCAGCTTGGGGTCGACAGAGATCAACAGAAGCATAGAGCATAGATTTTGTAGTTTGTGAACTTCTTGGATGTGCTAGAGCTCAGCAGAAGCACAGAGCATGGATTCCATAGTTTATACACAGTTTGGGGGTTATAGAGTTCATCAAAAGAATAGACCATAAATTCTGGAGTGTGTACACTGCTTGGGAACGACAGACCTCTCCAGAAGCACAGATTATGGATTCTAGGGTGCTTGCACTGCTTTGGGTTGACAGAGCTAACCACGAGCACAGAACATAGACTCTGGAATATGTACACAGCTTGTGGGTAACAGAGCTCACCAAGAACACATTGCATAGGCTCTGAAGTGTGTGCAGTGCTTGGGTGTGACAGAGCTCACCAGGAGGATAGAGCATAGATTCTGGAGTGTGTACAAACCTTGGGGTGACAGAGTTCACCATGAGCATGGAGAATACATTTTGGAATGTATATCCTGTGTGGGCACTACACAGCTCAACAGGAGCTTAGAGCATAGACTCTGGATGTGTACACTGCTTGGGGATGAAACAGTTCTCCAGAGCAAAGAGAATAGATTCTGGAGCATGTACACTGCTTGGGAGGTGACAGAGCTCACCAGGAGGACAGAGTATACTCTCTAGACTGTGTCCACTTAATGGGGGTGACAGAGATCAACATTAGCACAAAGCACTGCTTTGGAGTGTGTGCACTGCTTAAGATGACAGTGCCCACCAGACACACAGAGTAGAAATTCTGGAGCGTGTACCCTGCTTGGAGTGGCAGAGCTCACCATGAGAACAGAACATCTATTCTGGAGTAGGTACACTGCTTAGAGGTGACAGAGCTCACCAGGAGGACAGAGTATAGATTCTGGAGTGTGCGCACTGCTTCGGGGTGACAAAGCTCACCATGAGCAGAAAGCATAGATTCTGCAGTGTGTTCATTGCTTGGGGATGACAGGGCTCACCAGCAGGACAGAGCATAGACTCTGGATTGTACTCTTCTTGGGATTGAAAGAGCTCACAAGTGGATTCTGTGCATAGATTCTGTAGTGTGCACATTGTTTGGGGGTGACAGAGCTTGCTTTCAGCACAGTTGCTAGATTCTGGAGAGTATACACTACTTGGGGATGACAGAGCTCACCAGAAGTACAGAGTATAGATTCTGGAGTGTGCACACTGCTTGGGTGTGAAAGAGCTCAACAGAAGCACATAGCTCAGATTCTGGAGTGTGCACACTACTTAAGGATTACAAAGCATACCATGAGCATAGAGCATAGATAGGAGTGTGTACACTGCTTGTACACCCCCGAAGCAGTGTACAAACTTCAGAATATAAGCACTGTGCTTCTGTTAAGCTCAATAACCCCCAAGAAATATACACACTCCAGTCTATGCTCTGTGATCATGGTGAACTCTGTAACCCTAAGCAGTGTGCAAACTCCAGAAACTATGCTCTTTAGTTTTTTAACCCTCAAGCAGTATACAAAGTACAGAATCTGGGCTCTGTGCTGCTGGTGAGCTCTATCACCTGTAATCAATGTAAACAATCCAGAATCTAGGCTATGTCCTCCTAGTGAGCTCTGTCAACCCCAAGCAGGGTACACATTCCGGAATCTAGGCTCTGTGCTCCTGGTGAGCCCTTTTACCCCCAAGAAGTGTACACAATGCAGAATATTGGCTCTGTGCTCCTGGTGAGCTCTGTCACCCCCAAGAAGTCCACACACTCCATAATCAATACTTTGTGCACATGGTGAGATATGTCACCCCAATTCAGTGGAAACAGTGCAGAATCTACTCTCTGTTCTTCAGAGATACCCCCAAGCAATGAACACACTCCATAATCAATGCTCTATGCTCCTGGTGAGCTCTGTCACCTCCCAGCAGTGTACACACTCCAGAATCTTTGCTCTGTGCATCCAGTGAGCTCTTTCATCCCCAAGCAGTGCACACATGCCATAATCAATGCTTTGTGCTCTTGGTGAGATTTATCACCCCATTCAGTGGAAACAGTCCAGAAGCTACTCTCTGTTCTTCTGGTGAGCTCTGTCACCTGCAAGCAGTGTACGCACTCCAGAATCTATGCTATCCCCTCCTGGTGAGCTCTGTAACCCCCAAGAAATGTACACACTCCAGAATCTGGGATTCTATTTGCACTCTGTAACACCAAATCAGTGTATACAATACTGAATCTAGGATCTGTCGGCCTAGTGAGATCTGTCACCCCCAAGCATAACAAATACTACAGAATGTAGGCTTTTTTCTCTTGGTGAGTTCTGTAAGCCCCAAGCAGTGTACACATGCCAGAATGTACGCTCTGTCCTCCTGTTGAGTTCTGTTACCCCCAAATAGTGTACAAACTATAGAGTATATATTCTGTGCTCATGGTGAGCTTTGTCACCCCATTGGAGTGTGCACACTCCAGAATTTATGCTCTGTTGTGTGGCTGAGTTCTATCATCCTCAAGCAATGAACAAACTCTGTGCTTGTGCTGAGCTCTATCACACCAAGCAGTGTAGAAATTAAAGATTCTAGGCTCAGTGCTTCTTTTAAGCTCAGTCCCCCAAAAGCATTGTACACACTTCAGTATATTCTCTGTGCTCATAGTGAGCTCTGTAACCTTAAGCAGTTTACACACTCTAGTATCTATGCTGTGTGCTTCTGGTGAGCTTTTTCACCCCAAAGCAGTGTACAATCTACAGAATCTCTGTTCTGTCATCCTGGTAAGCTCTGTCACCCCCAAGCAGTATAAAACACTCCAAAATCTACACTCTGTCCTCCTTGGGTGCTCTGTCAACCACAAGCAGTGTACATACTGCAGAATCTAGGCTCTGTGCTCCTGATGATCTCTTTAATCCCCAAGCAGTATACACTCTACAGAATCTATATTCTGTGCTCATGGTGAGCTCTGTCAACCCAAAGCAGTGTACACGCTCCAGAATCTAGGCTCTATCCTCCTGTTGCACTCTGGAACCATGAAGCAGTGTACACACTCCTGAATGTAGGCACAGTCCTCCTGGTGAGTTCTGTGTCATCCAAGCATCATATAATCTACAGAATCTAGAGTCTGTCCTCCTAGGCTCTACAACCTGCAAGCAATGTATACATGCCAGAATCTGGGATCTGTGAGCATAGTGAGCTCTGTCATCCCAAGGAATATACAAACTACAGAACCTATGCTTTGTTGTCTGTTAAGCTCTGTCACCCTAAAGTAGTATAAACACTCCAGTTTATGCTCTGTTCTCATGGTGTGCTCTGTAAACCCTAAGCAGTGTGCACACTCAAGAATCTATGCTCTATCCTAGTGAGCTGTGTTACTTCCAAGCAGTATATAAACTACTGAATCTATGCTGTGTGTTTCTGGTGAGATCTCTTAACCCATGTGGTGTACACACTCCAGAGTCTATCCTCTGTGCTCTTGGTAAGATCTGTTAGCCCAAAGTTTTGTACACACTCCAGAATCCATGCTCTGTGCTTTTCATGACCTTTGTCACCCCCAAGCAGCTTGCACACTCCACAATCCATGCTTTGTGATTCTGGTGATATCTGCCATTCCCCAAGCAGTATACACTCTCAAGTATCTATGCTCTATCCTCCTGGTGAGCTCTATAACAACCAAGCAGTATACACACTCCAGAGTCCATAGATTCTCTCTTCCTGGTGAGCTCTGTCACCCCCAAGCAGTTTACACACTCTAAAATATATGCTATGGGCTCATGAAGAGCTCTATCTACCCTAAGCAGTGTAGAGATTTCAGGATCTAGGCTCTGCACTCTGTAACCACAAAGCACTGTACACACTACCGAATCTAGGCTCTGTCCTCCTGGTGAGCTCTGTCACCTTCAAGCTGTATGCACATGCCAGAATCTAGGATCTGTGCTCATGGTGAGCTCTGTCACCCCAAGCACCATACAAACTACAGAATCTATGCATTGTGGTCTGATGATGTCAGTCACCTCCAATCTGTATATACACTCCTGAGTCTATGCTTTGTGCTCCTGGAGAGCTCTGTCAACCCCAAGGAGTGTACACACTCAAGAATCTATGCTCTCTCCTCCTGGTGAGATCTGTTATGCCCAAGCAGTATACACATTCCAGAGCCTAGAACCTGTGTTGCAGCTGAGCTCTGACACCCTCAAGCTTTGTACACCCTCCAGAGTCTATGCTCTGTGCTTCTAGAGGCTCTGTCATTCCAAAGCAGTGTACAAATTACAGAATCTATGCTCTGTGCTTCTGGTGAGATGTGTCCCTCCCAAGCACAGCACAAACTACAGAAGCTATGCTCTGTGCTCCTAGTGAGCTCTTTATTGCTCAATTAATGCACAAACTTCAGAATCTGTGCTCTGTGTTTCTGATGAGCTCGGACACCTCAAGAAGTGCACATACTCCAGAATCCATGTTCTGTGCTCATGGTAAGCTTGTAAACCACAAGCAGTGTGCACAATCCTGAATCTATACTCTGTGCTTCTGGTGAGCTTTTCAACACCCATGCAGTGAACAAACTGCAGAATCCATGCTTTGTGTTTCTGGTGAGATATGTCAACCTAAGCAGTATATACACTCCAGAGTCTATCCTCTGCACTCCTGGTAAGCTCTGTTATCCCCAAGCTGTGTATATTCTCCAGAGTCTATGCTCTGTGCTTCTGGAGAGCTCTGTCACCCTGAAGCAGTATACATGCTTCCGAATTTATGCTGTGTCCTCCTGGTTAGGTCTATCACCAACAAGCAGTGTAAAAACTCCAGAATCTAGCCTTTGTTCTCCTGCTTATTTCTGTCACTACCAAGCAGTATACACACTCCAGAAACTGGGCCTTGTCCTCCTGGTGATCTTTGTCACCATCAAGCAGTATACACGCAACAGGACCTATGATCTATTCTCCAGGTGAGCTCTTTAACCCCCAAGCAGTTTACACACTTGAGAATCTATGCTCTGGGCTCATGGAGAGCTCTGTCAACCCCAATTGGTGTACACACTCCAGAATCTAGGCTTTGTCCTCCTATTGTGTTTTGTAACTGTGAAGCAGTGTATCCACTCCAGAATCTGGGCTTTGTCCTCCTGTCACCTCAAGCATAGTACAAACTACAGAATCTAGGATGTGTACTCCTGTTGAGCTCTGTAACCCTCAAGCAATGTTCATATGCTAGAATCTAGGATCTGTGCTCATGGTTAGATCTGTCATCCCAAGGACTGTACAAACTACAAAATCTACGCACTGTGGTCTGTTGAGCTCAGTCACCCTCAAGCAGTGTACACACTCCACTCCATGTTCTGTGCTCATGGTGAGCTCTGTAAAGCCTAAGCAGTGTGCACACTCCAGAAGCTGTGGTCTGTACTTCTGGTGAGCTCTTTCACCCTGAAGCAGTGTACAAACTACAGAATATATGCTCATGACTCCTGCTGAGCTGACACCCCAAAGCACAGTATAGACTCCAGAATCTAGGCTCTGTGCTCCTGGTGAGGTCTGTAACCCCCAAACAGTGTACACATGTCAGAATATATGATCTATGCTCATGGTTAGATCTGTCATCCCAAGGACTGTACAAACTACAGAATCTATGCTTTGTGGTCTGTTGAGCTTGGTCACTCCCAAGCAGTGAACAAACTCCACTCCATGCTCTATGCTCATGGTGAGCTCTGTAACCACTAAGCAGTGTACACACTCCAGAATCTAAGCATTGTACTTCTGGTGAGCTCTGCCATAACCCAGGCAGTGTACACATTCTGTAATCAATGATTGGTGCACATGGTGAGATCTGTAACCCCTATTCTGTGGATATAGTCCAGAATCTAATCTCCGTTCTTCTGGTGTGATCTGTCACCCCCATGCAGTGTACACACTCCAGAAACTATGCTCTGTGCTCTGGTGAACTCTTTCACCCCCAAGCTGTGTACAAACTCCTGAATCTACGCTTTGCACTCCTGGTTAGTTCTGTCAACCCCAAGCATTGTACACACTCTAGAATCCATGTTCTCTCTTCCTGGTTAGCTCTTTTACCCCCAAGCAGTGTACACACTTCAGAGTATATGCTCTGGGCTGCTGGTGAGCTCTATTATCCCCATGCTATATACACATGCCAGAGTCTATGCTCTGTGCTTCTGGAGAGGTCTGTCATTCCCAAGCAGTGTGCAAACTGCAGAATCTATGCTCTGTGCTTCTGCTGAGCTTGGATACCCCAAGAAATGTACATACTCCTGAAACTATGCTCTGTGCTCATGCTGAGCTCTGTAACAACCACATAGTGTGCACACTCCAGAATCTATGCTCTGTGCTTCTGGTGAGATCTGTTAACCCCAAGCAGCATAAAAACTACAGAATCTATGTTCTTTGTTTCTGGTGAGATTTGTAAACCCAAGCAGGGTACAAACAAATTCTAGGATCTATTCTCTGTGAATCTGGTGAGCTCTATCACACCCAAGTAGTGTACACACTCTAGAATCTATGCTGTGTGCTCAGGGTGAGCTCTGTCACCCCCAGGCAGTGTAGACACTCCAGGATCTATTCTCTGTCCTCTTGGTGAGGTCTGTTACCCTCAAGCACTATACAGATTCCAGCATCTATGTTCTGTGCTTCTGGTGAGCTCTATCACCCTCAAGCAAGGTACACACTCCAGAGTCTACGCTCTATACTTTTGGTGAGCCTTGTCACCCCCAAGCAGTGTACACACTCTAGAATCTATGAGCTGTCCTTTTAGTGAGGTCTTTAAGCCCCAAGCAGTGTGCACACTCCATAATCTAAGCTCTGTTCTCCTGTTGTGCTGGGTCACCCCCAAACAGTGTGCACACTCTAGAATCTATGCTCTGTTCTCATGGTGAGCTCTGTTACCCCCAAACTGTGTACACACTCCAGAATCTATGCTCTGTACATCTGGTGAACTCTGCCATCCTCAAGCAGAGTACACACTCCATATTCTATGCTCTGTCCTCCTGGGGAGCTCTATTACCCCCAGGTAGTGTACATACTACAGAACCCATGATCTATCCTCCTGGTGAGCTTTTTCACCCCTAAGCAGTGTGCACACTCCAGTATCTATGTCTGGTGCTCCTGATGAGCTCTGTCACCTCAAAGCTGATTATATACTCCAGAATCTAAGCTGTGTCCTCTTGTGCTGGGTCACCCACAAGCAGGGTACACACTCCAGAGTCTATGCTCTGTGCTTCTGGTGTGTTCTGTCTCACTCAAGCAGTGTAAAAATAGAATAATCTATGCTCTGTGCTTCTGGTGCTTTTTGTCACCCCCAAACATGTACACACTCCAGAATCTATACTCTGTGCACATGGTGAGCTCTGTAACCCCCAAGCAATGTAAATACTCAAGAATCTATGCTTTGTGCTTCTGGTGAGCTCTGCCACTCACAAGCAGCATACCAACTCCAGAATCTATGTTCTGTCCTCCTAGTGAGCTCTGGCACCCCCAATCAATGTACACACTTAGAGTCTATATGCTGTGCTCCTCGTGAGCTCTGTTACCCCCAAGCAGTGTACACACTGCAGAATCTATGTTCTGTGCTTCTGGAGAGCTCTGTAGTACTGAATCAGTGTACATACTACAGAATCTATGGCCTGTGCTCATGGTGATCTCTGTCACCCAAAATAAGTGCACAAACAACAGAATCGATGTTCTGTCCTTCTGTTGAGCTCTATCACACTGAAACAGTGTACAAACTGCAGAATCAATGCTCTGTGCTTCTAGTGAGCTCTGTAACCCCCATGCAATATACAGATGCCAGAATCAAGGCTCTTGCCCTCCTGGTGAGCTCTGTCACATCCAAGCACTTTACACACTCTAGATTCTATGATATGTGCTCTTTGTGAGTGCTGTCACCCTCAAGAAGTGTACAAACTTGAGAAGCTATTCTTCCTCCTCCTGGTGTGCTCTGCCACCAACAGACAATGTACACACTCAAGAATCTATGCTCTGTGCTCATGGTGAGCTCTGTCACCCCCAAGTACTGTGCAAATTCCAGAATCTATGCTCTGTGCTTCTGCAGTGTACAAAGTGTAGCATCTATGCTTTGTGCTTCTGTTGATCTTGGTCATCCTCAAGCACTGTATACACTCCAGTCTATGCTCTGTGCTTCTGGTGAGCTCTTTCACTGCCAAGCACTGTACAAACTACAGAATCTACGTTCTGTTCTCTCGGTGACCTCTGTCATCACAAAGCAGTGTGTACATGCCAGAATCTATGCTCTGTACTCATGGTGAGCTCTATTACATACTCCTTAGTCTGAACCCTGTTCTGCTGTGAGTTCTGTCACCCCTAGGCAATGTCCTACTCCACAATGTATGCCCTGTGTTCTTGATGATCTCTGTCACCCCCAAACAGTGTACACTCTCCAGAATCTATAGTCTGTGCTCCTGGTAAGATCTGTGACACCAAAGCAGTGTACACACTCCAAAATCTATGCTCTGTGTTGGTGATGAGCTCCGTCACCCCCAAGCAGTGTGTGTACTCCAGAATCTATACTCTGTGCCCCTGGTGAGCTCTGTCAAGACCAAGAAGTGTACACTCTCCAGAATTTATGCTCTTTGTTTCTGGTGTGCTCATTTATCCCCAATCAGTATACAACTCCAGAATCTATGCTTTGTGTTGCAGTCAGGTTTGCATTGCTGGAAGAAATAACCCAACCAAGAATAGCTTTTGGGAAAAAGGTTTATTTTGGCTTACTGACTTGAGGGAAAGCTCCATTATGGAAGGAGAAATCGATGGAATGAGCAGAGGGTCAACATAACATGGACAGTAGCAACATGAGAGTGTGCAAAAAACTGGCAAAGGGAAACTGGCTATAATACCCATATAAGCCCACCCCCAAGAATACACTGCCTTCAAGAGGTGTTAATACTCAAATCTCTATCAGCTGGGAACCTAACATTCAGAACACTTAAGTTTAGGGAGGACTCCTGAATCAAATCACCATACCCTGTGCTCAAGGTGAGTTCTGTCACCCCAAACTGTGTACACGCTCTAGAATCAATGTTCTGTGCTCCTGGTGAGTCTGTCACCCCCACCCCAGCAGTGTGCACACTCCAGAATATATGCTGTGTCCACATGTTGAGCTCTGTCTCTGCTAAGTTTTGTACAAACTCAAGAATGTATTCTTTGTTGTCCTTGTGATCTCCCTGCCACCCTAAGGCAGTGTACACACTCCAGAATTTATGATTTGTGCTCATGGTGAGCTCTTTCACCCCAAAGCAGTGTGCACATACCACAATCTATGCATTATGCTCCTGGTGATCTCTGTCAAAATTTAACAGTGTGCACACACTAGAATCTGTGCTCTGTGCTTCTGTAGATCTTGGTTACCCCCAAGCAGTGTACACACTCTAGAATCTATGCTGTCTTCTCATGGTGAGTTCTGTAATGCTCGAGTAGTCTGCACATTGTTGAATCTGTGCTCAGTCTTACTGATAAGTTCTGTCATCCCCAAGGCATGTGCACTCCCTAATCTGTGCTCTGTTCTTTTATTGAGTTCTGTTACCCCCATGCAGTACTTTGTGCTCATTGTGAACTCTGTCACCCCAAGGCAGCATACACACTCCAGAATCTATGTCTGCGCTAATGGTGAGCTTGGTTACCACCAAGCACTGTACACATTCCAGAATCTATACTCTGTGCTCCTGGTGAGCTTAATGCTCAAGCTGTGTGCATACTCCAGAATTTATGACCCATGCTTCCAGTGAATTGTGTCTCACGAAGCAGTGTACAATCTTCAGAATCTATGGTCTATGCTCTTGTTAAGCTTTATCACCGACAAGCTGTGTACACTCTCCAGAATCTATGCTCTGTGCTCATGGTGAACTCTTTCACCCCTAAGCTGTGCACACACTCCAGAACCTATGATCTGTTCTGGTGAGCTCTGTTACACCCAAGCAGTGTGCACATTCCATAATCTAGGCTCCATCCTCCTGGTGAGCTGTGTCATCCCCATGCAGTGTACAAACTGCAGAATCTATACTCTGTCCTGGTCTGCTCTGTCATCCCCAAGTAGTGTAAGTACTCTAGAATTTATTCTCTGTGCTCATGGTGAGCTTGTTCACCCCAATGCAGTGGACACACTCCCCAATCTATGCTCTGTGTTTCTGGTGACCTCTGTCACCATCTAACAGTATAAAAACTCCAGAGTCTATGTCATGTGCCTCTGGTGATCTGTGTTACCCAAAGCAGAGCGCACACTCCAGATTTTATGCTCTGTGCTCCTGCTGAGCTTTGCAACCCTCAAGCTATGTGCATACCCCAGGATTTATGATTGGTGCTTCTGGTAAGCTTTGTCTCCCCAAGCAGTGTAGAATCTTCAGAATCTATGCTCTGTGCTCATGGTAAACTCTTTGTCCCCTAAGGTATGCACACACTCTGTAATCTATGCCCTGTCCTCCTGGCTTAGCTCTGTCATCCCCAGTCAGTGTGCACATTGCAGAATCTATGCTCTGTGTTCATAGTTAGCTTTGTCATCCTCCATCATGAGCATAAGCATTGATTATGGAGTGTATGCACTGCTTGGGGATTAGAGCTCACCAGACATACAGAACTTATATTCTGGAGTATGTACACTGTTCAGGGGTGACAGAATTACTTATGATAAGAGAGCATCTATTCTGGATTGTGTACACTGTTTGGGGGTGACAGAGCTCACCAGAATGAATGAGCAAAGATTCAGGAGTTTGTAAACTGCTTTGGTGTGACAGGGCTCACCATGAGCACACAGCATAGATTCTGGAGTTTGTACACTTCTTGGGGATGAAAGAGCTCACCAGAAGCACAGAGCATAGATTAGTGACTGTGTCCACTCAATGGGGGTGACAGAATGTGCAAACTGTTTTGGTGTGACAGAGGTCACCATGAGCACAAAGCATTAATTATGTATGGAGTTTGTGCACTGCTTGGGGGTGACAGAGCTCATCATGAGAGCAGAGCATCTATTCTGGAGTGTGTACACTTGGGGGTGAGAGAGCTCACCAGGAGGACAGAACATAGATTCTGGAGTGTGCACACTTCTTTGGAGTTACAGAGCTCACCATGAGCACAATGCATAGACTGGAGTGTGTACACTGCTTGGGGGGGGGTGGCCGAGCTCAGCAGAAGCACAGGTTATAGACTCTGCAGTGTGTACATGGCTTGGAGGTGAAAGATCCCACCACATCACAGAGCATAGGTTCTGGAGTGTGTACACTGCTTGGGAGTGATAGAGCTCACCAGAAGTATGAAACGTAGGTTCTGGACTGTTTCCACTGAATGGAAGTGACAAATCTCACCCTGAGCACATAGCATTGATTATGGAATGTGTGCACTGATTGAGGATGAAAGAGCTTACTGGGAACACAGAGCAAAGATTTTGTGTGTAAACTGCTTGAGGATAACAGAGTTCACCATGAGCACAGAGTATAGATTCTTGAGTGTGTACACTGCTTGGTGTTGACAGAGCTCACTAGGAGAAGAGAACATAGATTCTGGATTTTGTGCACTGTTTTATGATGACAAAACTCACCAGGCAGATACAGCATAGGTTCTGGAGTGTGTGAACTGCTAGATGGTGAAAGAGCTCACCAGAAACACAGAGCATAGATTCTTGACTGTGTACACTGAATGGGCGTGACAGAGTTGACCATGCACACGAAGTATTGATTATGGGGTATGTGCACTGTTTGGGGGTGGCAGAGCTCACCAGGGTGACAGAACAGAGATTCTGCAGTCTGTACACTGCTTAGGGGTGACAGAGCTTACTATGAGCACAGAGCGTAGATTCTTGAGTGTGTACACTGTTTGGGGATGACAGAGTTCACCAGGAGGAGAGAGCTGAGATTCTGGAGTGTGTATAGTGATTGGTTGTGTCAGAGCTCACCAGGAGTGCAGAGCCTAGGTTCTGGAGTCTGTAATCTCCTTTGGGGTGACAGAGCTCAACAGGATGAAAAAGCATAGATTCTGGAGTGTGTACACAGCTTGGGAGTGAGAGATTCACCAGAAGCACAGGGTCTAGATTTTGTATTGTGAACACTGCTTATGGTTGACAGAACCCACCAGGAGGACAGAGCCTAGATTCTGGATCGTGTACACTTCTTGGGGTGACAGCTCCCAGGAGGACACAACCTAGATTCTGTACTTTGTACACTGTTTTGGGTTAAAACAGCTCACCAGAAGCACAGAGCAAAGATTCTGGCATGTGTACACTTTACAGTTAAAGAGCTCAACAGGAGGACAGACCCTAGATTCTTTAGCTTATATGATGCTAGGGGGTGACAGAGCTCAGTGGGAGGACAGAGCCTATATTCAGGACTGTGTGCACTGTTTGGGGGTTATAGAGAGCAACAGGAAGATAGAGCCAAGATTCTGGAGTGTGTATATTGCTTGTGGTTTGCAGAGCTTACCATGACCACAGAGCATAGATTCTGGAGTACATACATTGGTTGTGGGTGACAGATCTCACCATGAGCACAAAGCATTGATTATGGAGAGTGTGTACTGTTTGAGGATGACAGAGCTCACCAGAAATGCAGAGCAGAGATTCACTGCTTAGGGGTGACAGACCTCATCAGGAGGAAGTAGCATAGATTCTAGAGTGTGTACACAGCTTGGGGTGACAGAGTTATCAGGAGCACATGGCCTAGATTGTGGATTGTGTACACTGATTTGGGGTGACAGAGCTCACCAGGGAGACAGAGCATAGGCTCTGTAGTTTGTACACTGCTTGGAGTTGAAAGAACTCACCAGAAGTGCAGAGCATGGATTCTGTAGTGTGCATACTACTTGGGGGTGACAGAGCTCACCATGAGTACAGAGCATAGACCCTGTAGTTTGTACACTGCTTGGGGGTGACAGAGCTTACCAGAAGAACAGAGCTTAAATTACTTACTGTTTCCACTGAATATGGGGGGGGGGGGTGACAGATCTCACCATGAGCACAAAGCTTTGATTATGGAGTCTGTGCACTCTTGGGAATGACAGAGATCACCAGATGCACAGAGCAGAGATTCTGGAATGTGTACACTGCTTAGGGGTGACAGACTGTATTCTTCAGGGTTCTCTAGAGGAACAGAACTGACAGAAAGAATTGTATTAAGAGGGAATTTATTGGATTAGCTTAAGGAAGTCCAACAATAATAGGTTGCAGGTCTGAGAGTCAAGGAACATGGTAGCTGCTCATTCCATGAGGCTGGATGCCTCAGCAGTCCCAATCTGGCAACGAAGGCCTGGAGACTTCCTGGAGACATGCTGCTCTTCAGTCAACGCTGGTCTTCAGTCCACACTGGGATGCAGCAAGAAAAGTTGGCAACCAGATGGGAGGAGGGGATCCTCTCCTTCCCAGTTTCTTTAGATAAAGCCCCCCACCCAGGGGCCACCTACTCTGGGGGGAAGGGCTCATTCTGGGGGAAGGATTCCTCCTTTAGTTAATCTTTCCTGGAAGCAATCAAAGAGACCCACCTATGAAGAATGTCTGTGGATTCCTAAACAGATCAAGTTGACACAAACTTAACCATCACAAGTCCACCTCTTGTCAACTTGACACCAAATCATATCTCCTTACATCATAGTTAATTTCCAAATGAAGACAGTAACAAAGTCATAATTCTGACTAATGTGGCATAACTGTCCCTCATACAACTGGAAATACAAAATCCCCCCCCCCCACCATACAAAGCAAGGTTCCTTGAGGAATGCTCAGTCTCTAATATAAAAAGTCAAATATAAATTCAACAGTGGTTAACTAGCGATAATCAGTATGAATTACATAATGGAGAAATAGAGGAAGAACAAAAGCACTTAATATTGGTGTAGATATGTACAAACACTCTTAGCAAGGTAAGAAACACTCCTGGCAACTACAGTCCTTGTTTTATTAACTGGTCATGTGTCCTTAGCTGGTATTTGTAACTACCTTCTCCTACTACCCATTCTGTATTTCCTCCACCTTCAGCAAGCACCTCAGCAAGTCTTGGTGCTTTACCTGGAGGAGTGACCCATACCTTCATTCCTGGAGGAGCTGGGCCACTTATCACACTACCTCAATTGGGTTGTTGCAGTTGCCCATTGACTTTGATACCAGTGATGGTAACACCAAGAGTTAGCCTAAAGGATCTCCTTCACTCCAGACATATTCTTCCTTACTTTCATTGTGGAGGAGCAGTCCAATTTCCTCCTGGTAGTCTGTATCAATCAGCCCTGCTTTCTCAGCCTGTTCACTCAAAGGCATCAGGACCCCAAAGTGACCAGGGGGAAATCTTAGCTTCCATTCAATGGAATGTTCTTTGTTCCTCCTGGCAAAAGAACTCCTCCCTCTGGAACCAAGACCTTTAGGCCAGCAGAGCATAAAGTTGCTGAAACAGGAAATAAAAAATTGGCTAATGGGTCACTTGGGGTGATGGTAAGTGGTACCATTCCCACTTCCACACCTTGATTTTGGACCCATGAATCCGGGCTATAGGAGAAACAGCACCATATATAGGATGCTGATTCAGAGCATATATAGCCTTCTGGAGGACAATCCTCCAGCCTGCCAATGTATTGCCACCCAGTTGGCTCTGTAGCTGTTTCTTTTTTTTTTTAATATTGTTTTTTATTTATTGAGAGCAAGAGAGAGAGAGAGAGAGAGAGAGAGAGAGAGAGAGAGAGAGAGAGAGAGAATGGGTGCACCAGGGCCTCCAGCCACTGCAAATGAACTCCAGATGCATGCGCCCCCTTGTGCATCTGGATAACATGGGTCCTGGGGAATCGAGCCTCGAACCGGGGTCCTTAGGCTACACAGACAAGCGCTTAATGGCTAAGCCATCTCTCCAGCCCATGTAGCTGTTTCTTTAAAAGGCCATTCCAACGTTCTATCAAGCCAGCTGCTTCAGGGTGGTGGGGCACATGCTAAGGCCAGTGGGTTCCATGATCATTAGCCCACTGTTGTACTTTCTTGGCTGTGAAGGGAGTTCTTTGGTCAGTTCTTTTGTGTGGAATGCCATGATAGTGAATAAGGCATTCTATAAGCCAACAGATGGGAGTTTGGGTGGAAGCACTATGTGCAGGAAAAGCAAATGCATACTCAGAATATGTGTCTATTCCAGTAAGGACAAAATGCTGCCCTTTTCATGAGGGAACAGGTCCAATGTAATCAACTTGCCACCAAGTTGCTGGCTGGTCACTGCAAGAGTGCTACCATATCGGGGCTCAGAGTTGGTCTCTGCTTCTGGCAGATTTGGCACTCAGCAGCAGCTGTAGCCAGGTCAGCCTTAGTTAGTGGAAGTCCATGTTGTTGGGCCCATGCATAACCTGTATCCCTGCTACCATAGCCATTTGTTCATGGACCATTCAGCAATGGCAGGGGTGACTGAGGAAAGAGGTTGATCACTATCCACAGAACAGGTAAGCTTATCTATTTGATTATTCAAGTCATCCTCTGATGAGGTCACCTTCTGATGAGCATTAACATGGGGCACAAGTATCTTTATATCCTTTGCCCATTCAGAGAGTTCTACCCATAGACACCTTCCCCAAATGTCTTTCTCATCAATTTTCCAATTGTGCTCCTTCCAAGTCCCGGGCCATCTGGCCAAACCATTGGCCACAGCCCATGAATCATTGTATGTCCACAGATCTGGCCATTTTTCCTTCCAAGCAAAATGTACAACCATGTGTACTGCATGTAGTTTTGCCCATTGTGTATGTAGACTTCCCTTCACCATAATCCTTCAGAGTTGTCCAGGAAAGAGGCTGCAGTTCTACAGCTTTCCACCTCTGGGAGGTGTCTGCATAATGTGCTAAATTATCTGTAAACCATGCCCTAGTCTTCTCTTTTTCAGTCAATTGATCATAGAGCACACCCCGTGATGCCATAGGTGCATGCTTGGGGACAGAAGGCATTATAGCAGGAGTAGAAATCATAGGTATTTGGAAAATGTCCTCATGTAACTTACTTGTACCTTGAGCCCAATCACATATATACCACTTCCACTTGATGATGTACTGCTGCTGTGCATGTCTGACCTCATGGCCTGGTGGGTCAGATAATGGGCAGCTCAGGTTGCATAGTAACTTGATGGCCCAATTTTCAAGTGTTCAGTTTCTATTAAGGCCCAATAGCAAGCCAAGAGCTGTCTCTCAAAGGGAGAATAATTGTCTGCAGATGACAGCAGGGCCTTGCTCCAGAATACCAAGGGCCTCTGCTGTGATTCTGCCAAAGGCTCCAAATGAATCTCTATCCACAGCTGACACCTCAGGTACCATTGGATCTGCTGGATCACATGGCTCAAGTGGCAGATCAGCCTACACAGCAGTCTGGACTTGTTGAAGAGCCTTCCTTTGTTCTGGGCCCCACTGAAAACTAGTAGCTTTCCAAGTCACTTGGTAGATAGGACGGAGTGACACACCCCAGTGAGGAATGTGCTATCTCCAAAATCCAAATAGGCCCACTAGACATCGTGCTTCTTTCTTAGTGGTAGGAGGGTCCAGGTGCAACAACTTATCCTTCACCTTAGAAGGAATATCCCTGTATACCTCACACCACTGAACTTCTAGAAATTTCAGTGAGGTGGAAGGTCCTTGAATTTTAGATGAATTTACTTCCCATACCCTGATGTGCACACGCTGTACCAGCAATTGCAGAATGGCTGCCACCTCCTGCTCATTTGATCCAGTCAGCAAAATGTCATCAATATAATGGACCAATGTGACACCTTGTGGAAGGCACAGGTGATCAAGATGCTTATAAACTAAGCTATGACACAGGGCTGGAGAGTTAATATAACCTTGAGGTAAAACCTCAAAGGTGTACTGCTTATCTTGCCAGCTGAAGGCAAATTATTTCTGGTGGTCCTTATGGATAGATATAGAGAAGAAAGCACTCACAACATCAATATTTGCATACCAGGTGTTGTGGTTTGAATAGAATAGATGGCCCCCAATATATTCAGTTGTTTATTTGTTTGTAGTTTGCATCTTCAGCCACCTGGCTGGAGGCAGTGTCACTGGGTGGATCTTAAGGTGTGATGGTGGGTTTCAGATTTCAGTCTAAAGATATGCAAAGTGTGCCTAGCTGGAGTTCCTGAAATGTGCTGTGCTGTGTGGCTTTTGACTTTAGGCTTGTGCTTCTCTCTCTCTCTGCTTGGATCTGTGAAGGCAGGCCAGCTTCTTCTGCCATTTATGGAACTTCCCCTGGATCTGTAAGCTTTAATAAATATCCCTTCCTCCATAACTGTGCCTGGTCTAGAAGTTCATCTCAGTGAACCTGAAGCTGTCTGCTACACCAGGTACCAGGAGATGTGTTAATCTGCTCAAGGAAAGAAACCACATCTGGTACAGCAGCTGCAATTGCAGTCACCACCTGATTAAGTTTCTGATAATCCACTGTCATTTTCCAGGATCTGTTTGTCTTTGAACAGGCCAAACAGGAGAGTTAAAGGGAGATGTGGTGGGAATCACCACTCTTGCATCCTTCAAGTCCTTTATAATGGCATTAATTTCTGCAGTCCCTCCAGGGATGCGATACTGTTTTTGCTTCATTATTTTCTCTGGTGGAGGGAGCTCCAGTGGCTTCCATTTGGCCTTTACAACCATAATAACTCTCACTCCACAAGTCAGGTAACCAATGTGGGGGTTCTGCCAACTCCTAATCATATCTATCCCAAGTACACATTCTGGGACTGGGGACATAACCACAGGATGAGTCCAGGGACCCACTGGACCCATTGTCAGTCTAACATTTTCCAAAACTCCATGGAACACTGACCTCTGTAAGCACCTACTTTAACTGGAGGGCCAAGGTACTGTTTGGGATCTTCTGAAATCATTGTCAATTCAGAACCAGTGTCCACTAATCCCCAAGAGGTCTAATTTTTTCCTTTGCCCCAGTGTACAGTTACCCTAGTAAAAGGCCACAGATGCCCCTGAGGAAGGATAGGACTAAGCTTAATATTGAAACTCTTGGGGATTTTGGGAGGGTCCTTCCTCATGGGGACCTGACCACCCCTTCAATTAAGGGGCTCAAGATCTGTAAACTGGCTCAAGTCTGGAAACTGGTTCAGAGGTCATGATTCTCTGTTGCTATAATTCAAAGTGACTTTTTGTTACTTTGCTTTGGAATTTTTCTGCTTATACAGATCAAGCAGGAACTTAGTGGGTGTGGTTCCTGGCTGCCCTGGGGTCACTGTTCATTGATTTCCCAGAGGCATCTAGGCAACTGCGGAGCAGGATCTTGAGTAGATGTGAGTGCAAGAGGAAGAAACATCTGGGAGACTGTGCCAGAGGACAGCTCATTTATTTGTTGGGGGAATGGGCTTATAGCCATTCATGCAGTGGTGGGTAAAGGTACAATGTATGGATCACAGGGGGATTGGCTGTGTGAAGGCTGCTGGCTGATACCTCATTAACATATAGGAACCTTCTGGATAAGTGGTAAAAGGTAACATGGCCATGGGGGAAACTGAAACCTAAGTCCTATCAGGACATTCAGGTGTCCCAGGCAAAGGAGGGAGGGAGCAGCACCACTCTACTCCTGCAGGTCTCAAGGTGAGATTATTGGGGTCTAGGCCTGCTGCAAGCTCCTGTGGCCTGGGGCCCTTAGCCATGCCTGACAGCTCAGGCCTACTTTAGCTTCCAGTGGCCTGTGGCCTATAACTGTGCTCATCATCTCCTCCTTTTCATAATGGGGCAGTATCATCACAATGAGTGAGGTCCTTGTAGTTTATTGCAGGTTCAGACAGCTAGGTGGTGCACAAGAACCTGATTGGTAGAAACCTTAACAATGTTAGTTATTTGTAGTCTGAGAAATTTGATAAGGCAGGGGGCCACAAGTAACAGGGTTCCTATAGCCAGGAGGGGGCCAAGGAAGGGGAGGAGCCAAGTGACTAAGGGGTTAGAGAAGCAGGTGGTGGGATCATCAGATTTATAGCAGCTGAGTAGCTCCTTGTGGCATTTTTTGAGGGTTTTAACATTTTCTTCAACAACATTTGGTTCATTGACAAAAAAATATTCTCCCAAGACCACACATGTCTCCCCCTGTTCAACAGTGATGAGGTCTAAGAATCTATGGTTTTGGAGTACCACACCTGCGAGAGAGTTTAAGTGTCTCTAAAGAGATTTGAGGCTTCCCATTGAACTAATAGGGATCTAGGCAGCAAAGACTGGCATATATCATGCCAGTCATGGGGGGTGTTAAGGGAGCCCCATAGGCTATGTAGGAGGGACTTAGTCCATGGCACATGTATCCCATCCTCCCTGACTGCCTGTATGAGTTCTTTTAGGTCATTGGCCTGATACACATACCACTGTAGGGGCCGAGACCATGTTGGTTGGACACTAACAGGAAAAACTGTGACTCCTTGATTATGTGTATTTGTATTGTTATCTCAGAGTTTGAACAGGTGTTGTGTGAGTGTAAGGGGACAGATGGAGGAAGGTCAGGAAGATTCATCATGTTGGGATTCTTTTGACCCATGGGTAGAGGGGGGCGCAGCCTGATTCTGGAGATAAGTAGGGTGGTAAGGGTGGGTAAGGGATGTGGGGGGGGGAGAGTCTGGGGTCATTTTTTCCCTTAATTTCTTCTATAGTCTTTTCAAGGGAGCTGAGGTCTGCCACTGGCCGGTCCTCTGGATGTTCCTCATCTGAGTCATCATCTAATTTTGCCATGGTGGACTTAGGAGAACTAATACACTGCCTAATAGTGGCTACAATTGGGAGGAAAGAGAAAGGGGGAATTTCCTTCCTGAAATTCTCATCTCCTAGCCAGATAAGATATGCAGGTCCATACATCTGGGTCATATTGATCACTAGAAATTATACAGGGGGCGATCTGTAGGACTTCTTCCCAAAAGGAGATGGCTTCCTTCTGGAAAAGCTTAATGCCTCTAGCCTTGAGAAATGCTCATAAATGTCAAATTTGTGACTTCTTTTGGTTGGAGGTGATATTAGCCATGATAAAAAAAGAGTGGAGATGCCAAGATCAGAGGGCAACATTTCCAAGGGCTGGATAGCACCATGGGAGGATTCCCCAAAGGTCCAGATGCAAGCCTGTCTTCAAGTTTAAGAGACCAGTGACCACCCTACATGCTTTTAAGAGGTTGTTGCATTACTGGCTTTTTGTGTTGGAGAGAACTAGAAGGAGGTTGTTGCCAACACCCAAGTGGGCTGTTGGGGACCAAACAGTGGGCGTTGGACCTTCCATCAATGCTGGGGAGTGGCCCTGGCCAAGAGATGTCAGTTGCCCATTTGCCTTATTTGGTCCCTCCCAATGGCCTTAACTGAAAGTAAAGGAGGAAAGGAAGATACCTGCCAGCCCTCAAATGTGGAGGTGAGGCCATAGGGGCCAATGTTCCTCAAGAGGAGCATTCACCTGTCCTGGAGCATTTCAGAGGGTCCCTGTTCAGGCACCAGCTGTTGTTCCTGGCCACCCTGGGGTCACTGAAAAAGAGTTTCCCAGAGGTGTCCATGCAACTGCAGAGCAGGGTGTTGAGTGGCCATGAGTGTGACAGGAAGAAACACCCAGGAGTCTGTCAGAGGACAGCTCATTTATTTGCTGGGGGAATGGGTTTATAAACATTCTTGTAGTGGCAGGAAAAGGTACAGGGTACGGGTCACAGGGGCATTGGTTGTATGAAGGTTACTGGCTGATATCTCATTAACATATAGGGACCTTCCAGGTGAGCAGTAAAAGGTCACATGGCCATGGGGAAACCAAAACCTAAGTCTTACCAGGATGTCCAGGTGCCCCAGGAGAAGGGAGGGGGCAGCCCCACTCCTACCAGTCTCAAGGCGAGATTATCAGGGTCTAGGCCTGCTGCAAACCTCCTGTGACCTGGGGCCCTTAGCTGTGCCTGACAGCTCAGGCCTACTTTAGCCTCCAGTGGCCTGGGGCCTATAGCTGTGCCCAACAAGTAGGCTTTTTATCTATTTCATTTCTGGGAACACCATGATTAATCAGCCAGTACCAAAGGTCTACACAAGCCATACTGTTATGAGCATTGTTTTGCCTATGCTGTCCATTATGGTAAACATGCTCATCTTGCCTTTGGTGATTCAGTGCCACCACTTGACCCTTGTAATTACAAGATCCAGTTAGGCCCATTGCATCTAAGTAAACTAGTGCAGCAACTGGGCTCCCACCGTGATGTCTTCTTTACATGAAAGACCAATGATTGGACATTTTAAGTATGCTGGTGTTCCCCCTCACAAGTCTGTTTCATATAGTTCTAGTGAAGGGCACATCTTCTGGACATTCCCATTGTAGGGGCAAAGATGAGTTTACATGGCAAATCCACTCTAAAATTCCAAGTTCTCTGAGCCTTTTAATCCCTTCATCAATATTAAGCTAAGGGATATCAGGCAGTTTGGGCTCATGCACAGCAGGCCATCTTTAGATCCATACTTCAGTCAACCAATGAAATAAACTCTTGGTACCTCTTCTAACTGCATGAGCTGCAGTGTTAAATCTAAAATCTCTGCTCGATGGGCCCATTTCAATAAAATCAGCCTGATCTAATCTTATATTCCTTCCTCCAGCATCCCACACCCTTAAAATCCATTCCCACACATATTCCCCATGCTTCTGCCTGTGCAACTCAGAAAGCTCCTGAAGTTCTATAGGAGTGTACCTCACCTCCTCCAGTAAAAGTACTCTCCTTATTGCTGGTAAAGGCACTCTCCTTATTACCAGTAGAGCCTTTAGTGGCACTGAAGTTGTAGAGCCAACTCCAAAGAGTACCAAGCCCACTAGGGAAATCCATCCTTACAATTCTGTTTCTCTAGAACCACTTCGGATACCACAATCTGTATTAGTCAGGGTTCTCTAGAGGAACAGAACTGACAGAATGAATTGTATTAAAAGGGAATTTATTGGATTAGTTTAAGGCAGCCCAACAATAGTAGGTTGCAGGCCTGAGAGTCAAGGAATTTGGTAGCTGCTCAGTCCATGAGGCTGGATGCCTCAGCAGTCCCAATCTAGCACTGAAGGCCTGGAGGAGTCCTGGAGAGACCCTGATCTTCAGTCAATGCAGGTCTTCAGTCCACACTAGAATGCAGCAAGAAAAGCTGGCAACCAGGTGGGAGGAGGGGATCCTTTCCTTCCCAGAGCTTCTTTAGGTAAAGCCTGCCCCCCTGCCCCCCTTTCTGACTTGCACAGGCAGTGTATACAATACAGAATCTAGGCATCTTTGTCCTCATGGGGAGTTTTGTCACCCCCTGCCCAGGGGCTGCCTACTCCAGAGGGAGGGCTCACCCTGGGAGAAGGATTCCTCCTTTAGTTAATCTTTCCTGGAAGCAACTTCAGAGACTCACTTATGAGGAATGTCTGTGGATTCCTAAACAGATCAAGTTGACACAAACTTAACCAACACAAGATCTCACAAGAAAGAAGTGGCATAGATTCTAGCTTGGGGGTGACAGAGGTCAGTAGGAGCACAGGGCCTAAATTTTGGATTATGTACACTGCTTGCAATTGACAGAGCTCACCAGAAGACCAGAGCCTAGATTCTGGACTGTTTCCAATGAATGGGGGTGACAAATCTCACCTTGAGCACAAAGTATTGATTATGGAGTGTGTACACTACTTGTGAATGACAGAGCTCACCTGATGCACAGAGCAGAGATTCTAGAGTTTGTACACTGCTTGGGGTTGACAGACCTCACCAGGAAGAAATAGCATAGATTCTGGAGTGTGGGCACTGCTTGGGGGTGACAAAGCTCACCATGAGCACAGGACATTGTTTCTGAAGTATGTATACAGCTTTGAGGTGAAAGAGATCACCAGGAGGATTGAAAATAGATTCTGGAGCTTATACACTGCTTGGAGGTAACAGAGCTCACCAGAAGGACAGAGCATAGATTCTGGACTGTGGTCACTGAATGGCAGTGACAGAGCACACCATAAGCACAAAGCATTGATTATAGAGTATGTGCACTGCTTGGGGATGACAGAGCTCACCAGACACACAGAGCAGAGATTGTGGAGTGTGTACAATGCTTGGGGGTGACAAAACTCCCCATGAGGACAAAGAATAGATTCTGGAATATGTACACAGCTTGTAGGGTGACAGAGTTTACCAGGAGCACAGGCCTAGATTATGGATTGTGTACACTCTTTGCGGTTGACAGAGCTCACCAGGAGGACAGTGCCTAGATTCTGTATTGTATACACTGCTTAGGGTGACAGCTCACCAGGAGGAAAGAGCCTATATTCAGGACTGTGTACACTGCTTGGGGGTTATAGAGAGCAACAGGAGGACAAAGCCAAGATTCTGGAGTGTGTACATTGCTTTGGGTTTGCAGAGCTCACCATGATCACAGAGCATAGATTCTCAAGTGTGTACACTGTTTGGGGGTCGCTGAGATCACCAGAGGGTGAGGGCACAGATTCTGTTGTTTGTACACTGTTTGGATGTGATAGAGCTCATCAGAAGCACAGAGCATAGATTCTGGAGTGTGCACACTACTTGGGGGTGACAGAGCTCACCATGAGCACAGAGCATAGATTCTGAAGTTTGTACACTGCTTTGGGTTGACAGAGCTCACCAGGAAGACAGAATGTAGATTCTGGCTTTACAGTGCTCAACAGGATGACAGAGCCTAGACTCTCTAGTTTGTATGATGCCTTAGGGTGGTAGAGCTCAACAGAAGAACAGATCCTAGAATCTGAAGCATGTACACTGCTTTGGGGTTACAGAGTGCAAAAGAAAGCAAAGCCTAGATCCTGGAGTATGTACACTATTTAGGGGTGATAGAGTTCACCAGCAGGTGAGAGCATAGATTCTGGTGTTTGTACACTGTGTTGGGGTGTCAGAGCTCCACAGGAGCACAGAGAATAGATTCCTGTGTGTATACATTGCTTGGGGGTGACAGAGCTTACAAGAAGCACAGAGCATAGACTCTGGAGTGTGTAAAGAGCTTGGGGTGATAGAGCTCACCAGAGCAAAATGCATAGATTTTACCTTGTGTCAACTGATTGGGGTTGACAGGGCTTACAGAAGAACAGACCTTAGATTCTATACTGTTTACAATGAGTAGGGCTGACAGAACTCACCATGAGCACAAAGCATTGACTATGGAATGTGTGCACCCCATGGGGATGATAGAGCTCACCAGATGCACAGAGCAGAGATTCTGAAGTGTGTACACTGATTGGGGGTGACAGAGTTCACCATGAGCACAGAGCATAGACATAGTTTGTATAATGTATAGTTCGTACAATGCTTGGGTATGACAGCACTCACCAGGGGGATACAGCATATATTCTGGCTGTGTACACTGCTTGGGGGTTAAAAGCTCAACAAGAGAACAGAGCCTAGATTTTGTCATTTGTATGATGCTCTGGGTAACAGCACTCACCAGGAGAATAGAGCCTAGATTCTGGATTGTGTACACTGCTTGGGGGTGACAGAACTCACCAGTAGCACAGGCCATAGGTTCTGGAGTCTGGACTCTGCTTTGAGGTGACAGAGCTCACCAGGAGGACAGAGCATAGATTCTGTAATTTGCTCACTGCCTGGGGCGGGGGGGGCGGTGAAAGAGCTCACCAGAAGCAGAGTATAGATTCTGGAGTGTGCACACTACATAGGGTTGCAGATCTTACCATCGACATAGACTAGAGTGTGTATACTGCTTGGGGGTATTGGAGCTTAACAGAGGCACAAAGCACAGATTCTGTAATGTGTACACTGTTTGTGTGTGATAGAGCTCAGCAGAAGAACAGAGCAAAGTTTATGTAGTTTGCACACAGCTTGGGGGTGATAAAGCTCAGCCAAAGAACAGAACATAGATTCTGGAGTGTGCACACTACTTGGAGGTTACAGAATTCACCATGAGCACTGAGAATAGATTCTCCAGTTTGTACACTACTTGGGGGTGACAAAGCTTACCAGGAGGACAGACCCTTGATTCAGGAGTGTGTACACTGCTTTGGGGTTACAAAGCACAATGAGAGGACAGAGCCTAGATTCTGGAGTGTGTACACTGCCTGGGGGTGACAGAGCTCACCAGGAGATCAGAGCATAGATTCTGTAATCTGCACACTGCTTGTGGGTGAAAGAGCTCACCAGAAGCACAGAATATAGACTCTGGAGTTTGCATACTGCTTAGGGTTGCAGAGCTAACCATGAGCGTAGATTCGAGTGTGTACACTGCCTGGGGTGACAGAGCTTAACAGAAGCTTAAATCATAGATTCTGTAGTTTGTACACTGCTTGTGTGTGATAGAGCTTAGCCAAAGAACAGAGCATAGGTTCTGGAATTTGCACACTACTTGGGGGTTACAGAGCTCACCATGAGCACCAAGCATAGATTCTGTAGTTTGTACATACTTGGGATTGATAGAGCTCACCAGGAGGACAAAGCCTAGATTCAGGAGTGTGTGCATTGTTTTGGGGTTACAAAGCCCAACAAGAAGACAGAGCTTAGATTCTGGAGTATATACACTTATTGGGGGTAACAGAGCTCACTAGGAGAATAGAGTATAGATTCTGGAGTGTGTACACTGAATGTGGGGGTGTGAAAGAGTTCACCATGAACACAGAGCACAGATTCTGCAGTTTGTACACTGCTTGGGGGTGACAGAGCTCACCAGGAGGACAGAGCTAGATTCTGTTTTGTATGATGCTTTGGGGTGACATAGCTCACCAGGACAGAGCCTAGATTCAGGAGCGTGTATATTGCTTTGGGGTTACAAAGTGCAACAAGAAGACAGAGCCTAGATTCTGGAGTTTGTACACTGCCTGGGATGTTAAATAGCTCACCAGAAGCACAGAGCATAGATGATGGAGTGTACACTGCTTGGGGTGACAGAACTCACTATGAGCACAGAGCATAGATTCTGGAGTATATACACTACTTGAGGGTGACAGAGCTCACCATGAGCACAGAGCATAGATTCTGCAGTATTTTTACTGCTTGGGGGTTACCGAGCTCAACAGGATACAGAGCCTAGATTCTGTACTTTGTATGATGCTTGGGGTTACAGAGTGCAAAAGCAGGGCACAGCCTAGATTCTGGAGTATGTCCATTGCTTGGGCATGACAGAGATCACCAGGAGGAGAGAACATCGATTCTGGAGTTTATACAATGCTTGGGGGTGACAGAGCTCACCAGAAGTACAGAGCACAGATTCTCAACTGTGTCCACTGAGTGGGGGTGACAGAGCTCACCATGAACACAAAGCATTGATTATGGATTGTGTGCACAGCTTACAGATGACAGAGCTCAACAGATGCACAGAGCAGAAATTCTGGAGTGTGTACATTGCTTGGGGGTGAAGAGCTCACCATGAGCACAGAGCACAGATTCAGGAGTGTGCTCTGCTTGTGGGTGACAGAGATCACCAGGAGGTGAGAACATAGATTCTGGAGTTTGTACATTGCTTGGAAGTGATAGAGCATGCCAGTTGCACAGAGCATGGATTCCTGTGTGTGTTCACTACTTAGGGGTGACTGAGTTCACTGGAAGCACAGAGCATAGATTCTGTAGTGTGCATACTGCTTGGAAATGTCAGAGCTTACTGGCAGGACAGAACCTAGATTCTGAAGTGTGTACACTGTTTGGGGTGACAAAGAGCACCATGAGCACAGAGTATAGACTGCACACTACTTGGAGGTAACAGAGCTCACCAGTTGCACAGAGCATAGATTCTTCTCTGTTTAACAGAGTTCACCAGAAGCACAAAGCCTAGATTCTGTAGTGTGCATACTGCTTGGAGGTGGTAGAGCTTACTCGGAGTTTTTGGAGTGTGTACAGTGTTTGGGGGGGGGGCAGAGCTCACCAGGAGAACAGAGCATAGATTCTCGAGTGTGTACACTGCTTGGTGGTAACAATGTTCCCAGAAGCACAGAGAAAAAATTACACTGCTTGTTTGTGGCAACAATGAAGGGAAACAAGGATATACAGTTGGCAACCAATGTCTTAGAGAAGGTAGAAAATAAAATGACAACTAAGAAGTCAAAGGACACTTTATATTCTCAAGATTTTGTTCAGAAATAAAGATTGATACATGAATATTTTTTCCTTTTCTGTGGTAATTGGCAAAAAATAATGAATCATGGGAAAAAATCCTGCTATCACAGCAAAGAAAATGTGTGATAATGAGATAATATAGGTAATGAAGGAGGATGTTTATACCAATTTTCAAAGATCATCTTTCTTTGTCATTGTTTTACTTCCTTTTCATATTGCTGACCTACTCTATTATTATGACAATGATAAGAGGCACTTTGAGACATTTTATAAATACTGACTCTGCAGGTTGCACTTATTCCAAGCTCCTATTTAAGCAAAAGAAAACGAAAAAGAATCGTGCAATGCAATCTTATCTTAGAAGTGAGTACTGTGAGAGAGAAAGGAAACCTAAAGCAGCTACAAATGCACCACTAGAGGAAGTAGAATGGAGCTCACAGAAATAAGACTGTCACTGCTCAATGGCATTGTGATCACACAGTATTTCCTAATTCTCCATAGAACTGATACTTTCATTATGATCGTGTGTGTAATTGCTAAGTATGAAAGAGTGAGATAAATCAGAAGTGGTGGTGCACTCTGTAAGCCTAGCATTTGGGAGGCTGAAGCAGAATGATTGTGAACTGAAAGCCCTGTTCTAGGCTGCATAGTGAGATAATGTCTCAAAAAAAAAAAAAAAAAAGGAATGGAAGAAATAGTAAATAATTCCAATCATTTGAGACTACTATACCCCCAAATGATAAGACAACCCTTACAATGCTATTTGTGAACATCAGTATGTCAGCCAGGGATGAATGTGTCCCAGCAGACATTTTTGGTTGTTGTACCTTTGAAAACCTTCTGGTGTATTACTCATCTTTCCATTATGGTTACAAAATGCCTGACAAAATTTATGTAAAGAGAGAAGAGAGTTATTTTGGTTTACAGTTCTAGAAGTTTCAGTCTATTGCCAGTTTGCCTTCTTGCTTTGCCCCAGAGGAGAAGTGAAAATACCAGCAACCCTGCTGAGGAGCCTTCAGTGAATGGGGGCAGGGCAGAGGGAAAAGATGGTACCAACACATGATGTATCCATACAAAGTATGTTCTTAATTAAAAAAAAAAAAAACAGCCCTCCTTAAAGATCAGAAATGTTGGAAGTGTCTAACTTTGATCCAACCCGTCAGATGCCAGAAGAGACACATTCACTTGATGTGCTTTGTACATCACCACTGTGTGGAGGCAGCAGGTAAAGTTATATTAAAAAGAAAGAAATAAACTCTAAAAAGAAGAAGGAAGAAGAGAAGGAAGAGAAAGGTAGCACAGTGGAAGCATGTGGCAGAAAAAGCCTGTTCACCTTGCAGTGAGGAACAAGAGAGGAAGAGAGCAGAGTTCTACAACCCCTTTTAAGGACATGCCTAATGACCTAAAACCTCCTCCATTAGGCTCTACCTCCCATCACTTCCCCATGGCACCAAGATAGGGCCAAGCCTTTAATACATAGGCCTATGGAAGACATTCCAGATTTACCTACAAGTAGAGATTAGAGACAGTCTAAGAGTTTTACAATGCAAAGGACAGCTCCTTAGCAAAGAGTTATACAGCATAAGATGCTAGTAGTGCTGAGCTTGAGAAACCAAACAGAACACTAGAAAGATAATTATATTGGCCTAGCGACTTCTGCAGTCACTATTCCGGGACTGAATGACTGTGTTACTAAGAACCTGGAAGGTCAACCAGATGAGACCTCCAGTAACCCAGGTGTAAGGCCAGGGAACTCCTGGGAGCTGACCTCTGACTGAGATAGTGCATATTATGTTCAGCTCCAACACTAAATTTAATTATTTATCACAGTATGGGCTCATACACATTTACTTTTTCCTTTGAGTTATGATTATTCAATTTGTTATAACTGTAGCCATCAGGAACTTTTTCACTTGGCTTCTTTGTCATTTTGGGAAACTTCCATCACTATGGGGTTTTTATTTTCTGTGAGCAGTTTTTCAGCATTCTTGCATATATTTTTTTCTGGTCCTAGAATCAGTCATTTCATCAAGAAGCCTGGTTCCTTTAACTGTAAAATGATGTTAGAAAACTGTATTTCAACAGTAGGGTGGCTGCTGCTAGTGATATTATTATTTCTATGCCCTTTTGACTGATAGAACAAGGAAATATATATGTGTAATATCAAGGTATATACAAATGTCTATAAATATTTCTACATATAATAATAATCTATATAAATATATATATTTAATATTATTAATTATGAAATTTACTACATGAACATATTGCTTGTTGATCATATTCCCATCAGGTTATACTCTTATATCCTCTCTCCTCAATCCCTATTCCAATGACAACCCACCTCAGTGGGGTTATTGCTCTTCACTGTGGGATCATGAAGGTACCAGTCAGTCTCTGTGGCTGCAGGGCAATGCCCACCGTGTGGCTCTTTCAATCTTTCCTCCCCCTCTTCCATAATGTTTCCTGAGCCTTGGCTGGTGCATGATAAGTCTATTTTGGTGTTAAACTCTCTGCAAACTCTGAATTTCTGCTTTGATGAGTTTTGAGTATCCTCAGTATCTATCTCTATCTCCTTGGAGCAGGTTGTCAGGATAGTAGTGAGAGCATCACTCATGTTTAAATCACCACTTCCTCTGTGATGTATCTTGGGCCCTGACAGATATGATAGAGATAGCTCATCTCATGGCAAACAGTTAGCTATCTTTTCTTGTCATACTGATGGATCTTGGTTTTCCCAGTTTTTGTTACCATCTGTAAAAAAATCAGATTCTCCAACCAAAAATGAGAGCAGTATGTACATATATATGAAACTGCACATAAATTCATATTGATGTGTCCAACTCAAATATATCACCATGGATTGATTCTATGAGCCTTCTGGCCTTGCTTTATCTGCAGTCTCCTGAGAAGTGGGCTCTCATCATCTGCTTTGGACTTAATTAATCCAATGGTTTCAGAATAGTTCATCTGTATGTCTATGGAAAACAGCTTATTAGAGTAAATACAAATATATAGTTCGTTTCACTTTAGTCCTATAGATTCCACTAATTCTTTTTTTTAATATTTATTTTTTTATTAACAACTTCCATGATTATAAAAAAAATACCCCATGGTAATACCCTCCCTCCCCCACCTACCACTTTGAAATTCCATTCACCATCATACCTTCTCCCCATCTCAATCAGTCTCTCTTTTACTTTTGATGGCATGATCTTTTCCTGCTCTTATGATGGTCTTATGCAGGTAGTGTCAGGCACTGTGAGGCCATGGATATCCAGGCCATTTTGTGTCTGGAGGGAGCATGTTGTATGGAGTCCTGCCCTTTCTTTGGCTCTTACATTCTTTCTGCCACCTCTTCTGCATTAAACCCTGAGCCTTGGAAGGTGTGGTAGAGGTATTGCTGTACTGAGCACTGCGGTCACTTCTTTCCAGCACCATGATACCTTCTGAGTCGTCCCAAGGTCACTGCCATCTGAAAAGAGAAGATTCTCTACCCAAAGTGAGATTAGCATTAATATAAGGGTGTGAACATTAACAGAAGTGCTTATTGGGCAGTTTGATAAGCATAGTATATACATTTAGCCAGACATCAGCAGATGTTACACCCCTAGGGCTCACGACTACCCCTGTTTTAAGTTTTCAGTATCAGGGATGTATTCCCTCCCATGGAGCGGGCCTCCAATCCAATTAGAGGGCAGTTGGTTTCACCCATAACAGATGTGCCACTATTGCACCCGTTGGCTCATTTGGCCTGGCTGGCCAAATATAAGGCTTGCAGTGTCCACTGTTGAGTATCTTCACTGGTGATTTCTCTTTCTCCCATTGAACTGCATGCAGAATGGCTTCTTCCAGCTTTCTGTCAGCTGGTCTACATGGAGGAGGTTATCAGCTCAGATCCAACAGGATTTCTCAGTGGCCTTGTAGCCCAAGTATGTGGAGTCTTCAGCAATATCCACTAATTCTTAGTTACTTAAGTCAGTGACTTTTTTCCTCTTCCTACTTCTGTGAAGGAGATGTTTTATACAACTACAATATAGTTTGATTCTTTATTGTTTTTTGAGGCAGGGTATCAGTAGTTCAGGTTGACCCAAAACTCACTTTGTAGCCCAGGCTGGCCTTGAACTCATGGTGACCCTTCTCCCTCAGCCTCCTAAGTGCTGAGACTAAAGGCGTGTGCCACCACAGCTTAGATTCTTGGATAATCTTGTATATTCCATCCCTTGGTCCCTTTTTGTTAAAAAAAGTTTTCATTACTGAGATTCATTTTTTGTTATGTAAAGTCCGGTGGATTTTGACAAATGCACAGTGTCATGAGTGTCACACAAAATAGTTTACCACCCTAAAAGGATTCCTGTGCTTTGCCTTCAGTCCTCTCTCCAATCCCAAGTGTCTGGCCACCACTGCTCTGATGTTCCTTGGAAAAAGCAATCACTATAAAGGGTAAAGAGATTTCAGATCAACTTGCCTTACTGAGCTCCGTGATGTGCTGTGCAGAATTTTGCTGAGCATTGTGCTTTCATTGGCTGCAAATAACTATAGTATTTCATCAAGAGAAAATTGTTTCTATAGTGAAGCAGGCTTAATTTCGAGTGGCATTACATAACATGATCATAACAAGGTCAGATTTACAAATTTCCTCCCCTGCTTTTTTTTTTTTTAAACTAAGAGGGAGTACTCAAAAAGAAAAGAAAGAAAGAAAAGAGAGGTTTATTTTGTTTTCTTCCCACCAGTTTTGAGGTTCCAAATTGAACCAGCAGCTAACACTGAGAAGGGTGTGGTAAATTTTCCTGCAGCTGCAGCCAGGATTAACTGTATTGCCTTGATCTTTTGCCAAATCCATCTGCAAAGCAAAACTGAAACAGGTCCTGGAAGCTTCATAATTGTCAGGGGTGGCAAGTACTGGAAGCTAGTTTGGCTGCTCTCATGCCCTGTCCTTTGGTGAGGCACTGGCTCTGTCTGAGCCCAGCTCCTTATTCTGTAGAGATAGGACTGGGATGGGCCTCACATCCTGGCTTACCTCATAAGGGCGTTGGAGGCTCCTGAGGTTTGTGAGCATGCTATAAATGCAAGGTGTTATTAGGAGTTGAAAGTAAGTGATGAGAGAGCTTAATTTAAGCAATTTCAGTTGTCTCAGCAGAGCTAGTTAAGAGTTCTGGGTACTGGCACTGTCCTGTGATCAGGCAAGGTCCCTGAGGTGGTGCAAGTGATGCTTCCTCTTCTCTCTCCAACAGTGGTTTGGGGAATAAGCTATTGCAATCAATAGGGATTGAGCTAGCAAAAGCTAGAAAGTGGCAGCAGATGCCAACCTGCACCTTGTACATAACAGAGGTTCACTATTTTCTGAAAAGTGTGTTTTAATAACTTCTCTCATTGCTGTGACAGAAATAGTGCAAATAGGGCAAAAGAAAAGGCTCAAACGTTCAAAATAATAGGGCTGCAGAGATGGCTTAGCAGTTAAGGCGCTTTCCTGCAAAGCCAAAGGACAAGGTTCAATTCCCCAAGACCCACATAAGTCAGATGCACAAGGTGGCACATGTGTCTGGACTTTGTTTGCAGTGGCTGAAGGCCCTGGCGTGCCCATTCTCTATCTTTCTCTCTATCTGCCTCTTTATCTCTCTCTCTCAAGTTAATTAAAAAAATTTAAACGTTTTAAAAAATAGCGGCAGTTGACTGATGGTACAATGGTACAGAAAAGGGAGACTGAGAGAGCAAGAAGTTTTCAGGCTTACAAGCAAAAGTACCTGGATTGAGGAGCACAAGAAAAGGCAATCCTAAAAGCCAAACCTGAAGATAGTTGGAAAGGGACTTGATCCAGTGGCCCTCAGCCCCTTGGAGACTGTTGTATTCCTATGTACAAGAGTCTCCAGTGCCACAGGTACTAGAAGGAGATCCTGTTTTTGAATACTCTTCCACAAATCCCCAATGAACAAAACCAAATATTGTGAAGTTGCTATGTTAAAGCAAGGCTTGGAGGATCCAGGACCAGTCAGCTTCCCTCTGAATCTCACTGGCAGCTCCCAGCTCATCTCTATGGGGTAGCAGGAATCTGCCTACAGATTCAGAACCACTCACTCTTGATGTTATCTCCAGCACCTTGTACATAATAGAGGTTCACTATTTGCTGGAAAGTGTGTTTTAATAACTTCTATCATTGCTGTGACAGAATACCTGACAAAAGCAACTTAAGGAAGGGTTTGAAAACAAACCAAAAGGCTCATAGTTTGAAAATACAGTCCATTCTGGTACTATGTATCAGGAGAAGCGTGAAGTAGCTGGTCACAGCATATGCAGTCAAAAAGTAGAGAGAGAAAAATGCTTTCTTTTTATTCATTTGGGGACCCTAGCCAAAGGATGGTGCTGCACACATTCAGAGTAGTCCTTCCCTCTTCAGTTAAATCTTCCTGGATACACCCTCACAGATATACCCACAGGCATATTTTCTAGGTGAGTCTGTATCTAGACAAGTTGACAATGAAGATTAATCATCATAGGGTGAATGAATGAACATATGAGAAATGGTCTGACTATAGGAGAGAATTTATATGAACAGACTGAGTGAGTTATATAGCTGCATAGTGAGGCTGTAACTTAGTAACCATGAGAGATTAATACATAAAGATGTCTTAGCTGGATACATGGGCTGGGGCTATGTAATTCTGGCTGGTTTGCCTGGGAGCTCTCTAATCCTGATGTCAGGGAATTCAGCTACAGGAGCCAAAGCTCTGGAGAGCAGGACAAGCCAGAACAAGTAGAAAATTCTTTTGATAAGGTCTTGGTTATTGTATAACAAAAATACAAGTGTTCTAGTATTCTGTCCCTACACAGTAGAACAAGTTGTCTTCAGAGTCACAGAACAGAAGAAAAAATAATTTCATGGTGGGCATGGTAGTAAACATCTGTAATCCCAAAACTCAAGATGCTGAGGTAGGGGAATTGTTGAAAGTTTGAAGCCAGCCTGGGCTACATAGTGAGCACCAAGCTAACTAGCTAAGGTAACATAGCAAGACTTTATTTAAAAAAAGAAATGAAGGAATAAAAGAAAAGAAAAACACATTTATTGGGGACTGATCATTTGCAAGACACAGTAACAATCCTCTTTATGTTGTGTATCTGACTTACTATAGGTCCCACAAACCCTTGGAGTCCGTGATTGCATTATTTTATGTGACAATAAGTGAATAAAGATTGCTTATTAGTTGACCATAGCAGTGAAACTATAGTCTGAATGTGGCTTTTGAAGTGGGCTCTTACAATGTAATTTGATGACCAAGAAGTAATGCTTTTCTTGCAGGAGTTCATCCTATGTGAGTGGACTAGTTACTGTGAGATCTGGTTATGATAAATCAAAGCTCATCTTTTAAAAATTTTAGGTATGTCCTTAATGTACTTACTTGTTTTTCAATTGTTTGATCATGTATGACATAGTATACCCTTCAAGGTGTATCTGTCTGATCTTGGGACTTGTAGTCTCCAGAACTGTATATCAAAATAAACCTCTATTCTCTATAAATTACAGTCTCAAATTCTTTTACAGCAATAGAAATAGACTGAAATAGGGGATATGATCCCAGAAGGATCCTTAGATGTGATCTCTGGAGGAAGAATGTCAGAAAAGGAACTATGACAACAGCAGAAGTCAGAATGATATGTGGTAAAGACATGGCTCTGCTGATACCTTGATTTTAGTCCAACAGACTCTATGTTATACTTCTGACCTTCAGAACTATAAAATAAAAAGTTGGGGTGATTTGTTACAGTGGCCAGAGGAAATAAACCCAGGATTTTTTTAACCCCATGGCAGTGCTAGCCTTATCCAATGGATGTTTGTTGTTATGTTGCAGATGTGTAGAGGGTTTTGAAGTCTGAGCCACCTAACAATGTACAGTGAATAGCCTAACTCCAGGCCAGCTCTCTTTAGCATACTGCCTTCTTGAAATAGCTTCACTTCCTTATTTTACCAGTGAGAAAATAAGGCCCAGAGAAGCACTCTAGTGCTCTAGTTCTCATGCAAGTTGTAGGCACAGCTCAAACTGTGCCTGAAGAGGATGTATAGACCAGTGGTTCATGAATGCCATATTCTTAGAATGCAGGCTCTGATTTGGCAAATCTGGTCTGGGCTTCCAACCTGCTGGCAGGCCAGGGCAGTGGTAGGAATTCCTGTGCCTGGCTTGACTTCAGATAATCCAGTCATTAGAAGAACCTGGGTGTCTTAGTAGAATGCAACAAGAGGGCACTAGGAGGAATAGACACAGGCATCTAATGTGCTCTGTGAGATCTGCGGGTCTAACAGGAAAAAGTGAGATAAGAGTATAGTAACTCATCCATGTATGTGGTTCATGCTTTTAATCCTAGCTCTTGGGAGGCCGAGGTAGGAGAATTGCCATGAGTGTGAGGCCAGCCTGGGCTAGAGAGTGAGAAAATGAGTTCCAGGTCAGGCTGGGCTAGTGTATAACCCTAATTCAAAATAAATAAATAAATAAATAAAGGAGGAGGTGGAAGAGGATGGGAGGAGAAGGAAGAAACTCCATTGCTGCCCATAAGAAACAAAGATGTCAAAGTGATGATGTTTAAATGTTTTGAGATGAGCCTGCTATGTATCCTAGGCTGGTCTGAAACTTGCATTTCTGCTGTCTCAGCCTTTCAAGTGCTAGAATGACAAGTCTGCATCACTGTGGCCAGCCACAATGATTAATTTTTGTGACTTGAAAAATCATCTGCGGTAAGCAGGCATGGTCTGGGTCTATGGCCACACAGTGCACATGCAAGTCAAATACTTTCTTTCTGCCACATCATATGTGACTGTGGGAGAAACACTAGTCTCCAATCCTTGCTGTGAGTTTTATGTAGTTTTTTAAGTTGTGTGTGTGTGTGTGTGTGTGTGTGTGTGTGTGAATGTCAGGGTCTCTTACCACTGCGAATGAATGCTCATCTGGCTTTGTATGGATTGCTGGAGATTTGAACTCAAATCTGCAGGCTTTTCAAGCAAGTTCCTTTAACCACTGAGCAAACTTCCTATACTCATTTAAAAAAAAAGTGGTTATCTTTGAGCATGATCTCTAACATTATGACAGACTCTAAGGGCTCCTAGCAATGTCCTTCTCTTCAGCCTAAGCACTGCCTCCCTGAGGATAATGCAAGCTCAGGACCAGGAGACCCTTTTTGTGAGTCTTCATTCTGAAAAACAAAGATGTTTGTCCCTAAATTTCTGTGGGAGGCACTGAAAACTCTCCCTTACCTATTTCTCTGCAACTGCAGAATTTCCAGCTATTTGCAGCTACCAGAGCTAAGGATGTTCTGGTTTCACTTGGAAGCAACTCCCAGGCACACAAGTGAGAAATGCTAGCTTTCAGACACATGCAGGCAGAGAAGAAACAAACGTTGGGCTATTTCCTAGGAGTGCAGAGTGAAAATGATACTTTTCAGATGGGTCTTACCCTTCCCTTCTCCAGCCCTTCCCTCCCTTCTTTCCTCTCACCTCTTCTCTCCCCTTCCTTCCTTTTCCTCCTCCTCTTTTATGAAGTTTTTGCCTCTATTGAGATAAATATGTCTTCCAGTTTTAACCCCCCCACACACTGTACCCACACTCTTGTTTTGGTTGTGTGTTTTATTTTATGGATCCTCCTGGAGAGTTCTCTGCACTGGGAATTATGTTTCCTCTTGCTATTTACGATGCAGTGTCCCCCATGATTTACTAGTTGTCCAGCAATGGCTTGTAGTAGGAGATACCTGTGCCACTGGTAATGTTTAGAGACAGCAGTAGTAGGGGAATATGTAGTTTATAGATTTTTTTAGAGATGGGGCATAAATGATTAAGTAGTGAAAGAAGAAAAGAAAGGGAGAAAGAAGGGATAAAGTATAATTGAGAATGAAAGTATATGAGCTGGAGAAATGAAAGGTAGTAGGGAGAGTAGGACAATGTAGAAATGTAGAAAAGAAGATTTTTATAAATGTAGAAAAGTAAGGGATAGTCATGAATTATTTTCTAGTGAGAGAGAAGTTAAATATATTATCTTAACAATTAAAGTACAATATTGTACATAATAATCAAGAATCAAAAGTATAAGAAAAACTAAACAATAAAAGGTTTAAAAAAATAGACAATAGGGCTGGAGAGATGGCTTAGCGGTTAAGCGCTTGCCTGTGAAGCCTAAGGACCCTGGTTCAAGGCTCGACTCCCCAGGACCCACGTTAGCCAGATGCACAAGGGGGCACACGCGTCTGGAGTTCATTCGCAGTGGCTGGAAGCCCTGGCGTGCCCATTGTCTCTCTCTATATCTGCCTCTTTCTCTCTCTCTCTCTCTGTCACTCTCAAATAAGTAAATAAATAAATAAAATAGACAATAGTATGAAGTAGATAAGATTATACCCTTAATCAATTTTCTTCCCTTTGGGGTGATCTAGTTTCTCCCTCTCTTTATATCATCATTTGTATCAGTCTCCACAGGGATGTGAAGAGGGGACATGGAGAAGAACGCTAGCTAGTCTTAGCAATTCAGACAAGTTGAGTCCGTGTGTTTTTCTACATGAGAATTAGACCTGTGAGTGTAGACCGCTTTGTGCTCCCAGAACTCAATGGCCAGAATTCCCTCTGTCACTCTGCCCTCATCACTTAACCCTAGTGAATTAGGGATTAAACTTCCCACAGTCAGGGCTTTTTGTGACTCGGGCTCAGAAGGCATGTGTAAAATACACCCACCTGAATACCTTTGTGTGCTGATAGAGTGCTACGCTGGGTTTCATAAAACACTTCTAGGGATTCCCTGTAGGTCATCCCCAGCAATGGTGAGGAAAGGCTGATCCCTTCAGGTTCCTGGCCACGCTTTTGCTATGTACTCCCATGTTAATCCTTCTGTGGGCCATTACCTGTGTTTGCTTTTCAGCAGTCTGGTCCTTCTTGTTCTGGAACGCTTGGTGCCCTTCTTACTAGCAGTTCAGTTACCGCTGACCAGCACAGGCTCTTGGATAGTAGTTTCTCAGGATGGCAGCAGTGACAATGGTGCCTGGAGCTGCACAGAAGTCCATTGGTGTGTTTAGCACACACCACTTGGTGAATTGAGTAGGTGGGAGCAGGTGGCTCGTAGCATAGCAGACCTAGTACTCTTCCTTGAGTATATTGATTCCCAGCAAGAAATCCAGCTTCTAATCCACCATCTTACCTGGAAATCTTGCCTGTTTCTTTATATGTATATATAACTTACTAGAGAGAGAGAGAGAAAGAGAATGGGTACACCAGGGCCTCTAACCACTGCAAACCAACTCCACACTCATGCACCACCTTGTGCATCTGGCTTATGTGGGTACTGGGGAATTGAACCTGGGTCCTTAGGCTTCACAGGCAAGTGTCTTAACCAGCCCATAGCCTATTTTTTAATTGTTAAATAACAGTCCATTGTCTGGATATGCTAAAATACATCTTTTTATCTGTTGCACACATGTTGGTGCTCTGAAGGTTTTGATAATTATGAATAAAGGTGATATAAACATTTATATGCATGTTTTATTTAGATTTCAGTGATTTATTTATTTATTTATTTATTTATTTGCAAGCAGAAAGAGAGAAGGGTGGGGGATGGACACACCACAGTCTTTTACCACCGCAAACAAACGCCAAATACATGTGTTATTTGTACATCTGGTTTTAAGTTGGTACTAGGGAATTGAACCCAGGCTGTCAGGCTTTGCAAGCAAGTACCTTTAACTGTTGAGCCATCTCTCCCACCTTCCAGATTTCGTTTTTCAGTTTCATTTACATTCAAATCTAAGATTCATTTCAAGTTAGCTTTTGTGAAGTCTGTGCTTAGATTTATTTTTTGCATGTGGGAATCCAGTTGTTCTGACACCATTTGTTGACATTTCTTGTTCTACTCTTTGAGATAATTCCTCATATCAACAACAACAACAAAAAAGCTCTTTAAGCTAACCATTTTGGTCAGATCAGTAAAAACAAAACAACAAAAATCCATTGTCTTTCCAAAAGGTGATCCAAACTTGTGTCCTTAACAGCCCATTAGCCCTCAGTACTTCTGTTTATACCCCATCATCAGTAGGTGACCTCTACCTGCTTTCTGTTTTGTGACTGGTCAGATTTGCAAATCTTTGCTAAAGTGAAAATCCAAAATTGTGGAGAAAATAACTCACTAAAATTTGGCCTAGTAATACAGACTAACTTCTTGGTGTTGGGAAAAAGTCACTCACACACTCAAGGAGCTTAGTAATTCTAAGCATAATTAGCATAGGTTGAAATCCTAGGTCTGGTCATAAGTCAACCCCTTTGTATCTCTGTTTCATTATGTATAAAACAAGAGTACTAATAGAATTTGCTTCCTTTGGTTATTTGTATATTAAATGACTTTGTTTCATATAAAAGAAATAGAATAATGCCAGCATACATGAAGAACTGTAACTGTGTTTGCTGTTATGATTGCCTGGCTCAGCTGTGAGTCACCAAAAACTCAAAACAAAACTTCAGTCTACTTATGCAACTTGCTCAAAAGCAAGCTGGGGCTGGAACTACAGGAATAGCTGAGTCAGTCTAATTCTTCCAGCTCTTACCAGTTTTCAGTGAAGTACCTGCCTCATGGTAAGTGAAAAGGATTAGGAAGTCACTCATTTTAATGGTTTCACAAGGGAACCAAAAGATGCCAGTAAGACTAGTCTTAGGGTTAAGGACTGCTTAGCTTAGTAAATTGGCACCCTATCAATTTTTTTTACTGTACTTGATCAGAATACTAAGTGTATGTAGCAGGGTGCTATTGTTTTGTCCCCACAAAAAACATGTTGAAATTTGACCACCTTTGTGAAGTATTAAGATGTAGGAACCAGGTAAGATCTTTAAGAAATTATTGGGTCATGAAGGCCTTAATGATAGATCAATATATTAATGGATTAATGGTTTAACGGGATAATATGTTATCTCAAAAGTAGATCTATGAGCTTTTGAGCTGCCAGGCCCAGGCAGCAAGGGCTGTTATCTCAGCACTGTGAGTGTGATGGTGCTCCATACAGCCCCTCAATCTTCAGAGATGGCTTTCCTAGCAGGTCTAAGGTGGCTTGACATGCTCCTGAGATGGAGAAGAGGCTTGATTCCATTGTAAGTAGCTTCTGAAAGTCCTCTGGGAAGGAAAGAGAGAGTTGGAACAGGAGTGAGCTGATAGCATCATGCATGGGGTTGCTTGTGTGCTTTAATCAGGGAACAAAACTCATTTTTTTCAATTAACAGATCCAGAGACAATGGCTGCATGGGATGGAGCCTGAGGGTGTCATCAAGAGTAACTGAAATGAGATTGTTGACAGTTTTGATGGCATGAATCTCTGAGTCCCTTCTCCATGGTATCAAAGCCTATTGTTTTGAGAAGCCCTCTGCCATCCAGTAGTGAGACATTCTTCCTTGTGTCAAGGGTTATGATATGATTGCTCAAGCCCAGTCTGGATTTGGGTAAACAGTCACATTTGGCATATCGACTTTTCAGCACATTGAATTAGATATGCTTTTGTCCTGGCACCCACTCAAGGACTGGCTCAGCAGATACAAAAAGTGGTCATGGCATTAGGAGATTATACGTGTGCCTCTTGTCATGCCTATGTTGGCAGTACCAATGTGCATGCTGAAATGCATAGATGGCAGCTCCCTATACCATCGTGGGTACCCCTGGCCTGGTGTTTGATATGCTTGACCAGAGATACCTGTGTCCCAAATACATCAATAGTGAATGAAGCTGATAAAATGTTAAGCTGTGGATTCAAGGACCAGATCTATGATATGCTCCAAAAACTCAGCAGCAATACCCAGGTAGTTTTGTTGTCACCTACAATGCCTTCTGATGTGCTTGAGGTGACCCAGAAATTCATGAGAGACCCTATTCATATTCTTGTCAGGAAGGAAGAGTTAACCCTTGAAAGTATCTGACAATTTCACATCACTATGGACAGTGGTGGAAGCTTGACACACAGTGTGACTTTTTAAAATTTTTTTTAGATTTTATTTTTATTTATTCATTAGAGACAAAGAGAAAGGGAGAGACAGAGAGAGTGAGAATGGGTGAGCCAGGGCCTCTAGCCACTGCAAACGAACTCCAGACACATGCGCCACCATGTGTATCTGGCTTACGTGGTACATGGAGAATTGAACCTGGGTCCATATGCTTTGTAGGCATGCGCCTTAACCACTAAGCCATCTCTCTAGCCCCAGTGTGACTTTTGTTTTGTTTTGTTTATTTTTATTTATTTATTTGAGAGCAACAGAGAAAGAGGCAGATAGAGAGAGAGAGAGAATGGGTGTGCCAGGGCCTCCAGCCACTGCAAACTCCAGACGCATGTGCCCCCTTGTGCATCTGGCTAACGTGGGTCCTGGGGAATTGAACCTCAAACCGGGGTCCTTAGGCTTCACAGGCAAGCACTTAACCACTAAGCCATCTCTCCAGCCCACCAATGTGACTTTTTAGAAAAATATATTTTATTTATTTATTTACTTGAGAGAGAAAGGGGGTGGGGAGGGAGAGAATGGGCATGCCAGGGCCTCCTGCCACTGCAAATGAACTCCAGATGCATGTGCCACCTTGTGCATTTGTCTTATGTGGGTACTGGAGAATCTAACCAGGATCCTTTGGCTTTGCAGGTAAGTGCCTTAACCACTAAGCAATCTTTCCAGCTCCGCACTGTGTGACTTTTATGAGACAGTGACCATCACCTAGGCAGTGATCTTCACCAATACCAGGAGGGAGGTGGATTGGCTTACTGAAAAGATGCATGCCAGGACTTCACTGTCTCTGCCATGCATGGAGACATGGATCAAAAGTAATGAGCTGTCATCATGAGGGAGTTCAGTCTGCCTCTAGCAGAATGTTGATTACCACTGACCTGCTGGCCACAGGTATTGATGTGCAATGGGTTTCCTTAGTCATCAGTCATGACCTTCCCACCAACTGCATTCACAGAATTGGTCAGGGTGGTCGTTTCTGCTATGAGGGTGTAGCTATTAATATGGTGACAGAAAAAGACAAGAGGACTCTTCAATACATCAAGATTTTCTACAACATCTCCATGAAAGAGATGCCCCTCATCTAAGGGGGGCTGTCTGCTTCCTGGCCCTAGCCAGTGTCCAATCCTTGGGGGCTAAGGAACAACTGGAGGGGAGAGGGAAGGAAGCCACAGAATTGACATTTTGTCTTTTTTTCCCCTCTTTTTGAATAAATGTCAGTTTGGGGACAAAAAAAAAAAAAAAAAAGAGAGAGAGAGAGAGAGAGAGACAGTAGATATATTATAAAAACCAATTTGGCTTTGTCTCTTACATGTGCCCCTCTGGTTATGTGACACCCTTTACTGGGCTAAAGTTCTGCAGAGAATCCCACCAGCAAGAAATTTCTCAAAATACATACTCAACCAGGCATAGTGTCGTATGCCTTTAATCCCAGCACTTGGGAGGCAGAGGTAGGAGGATCACCATGAGTTCAAGGCCACCCTGAGGCTACATAGTGAATTTCAGGTCAGCCTGGGTCAACCCTACCTTGGATTTGGGGGGGGAGAGGAAGGGGTGGACCCTCTCTCAAACTCTCAAAGTACCTCTAAGGTCTAGCCTCCAGAACCATGAACTTAATAAATTTTTTATTTATGATAGTGATATTTATTGTGATAGCAACAGAAAATGAACTAATTCAGAAAGAAATGAAATAGCACACAGTGTTCTTTATGATACCTAACCCTACTCACTTGGCTCTGGTTGTATCTATTCACAACCCACCCCATGTAGTAAATGGAAAAGGTAAAATTATTTACTAACAAATTCTAAGCGATAGATAAGTTTTTTAGGAGTCCAAAATTATCTCTATAAGTTTCTCCTTTACCCTGATTCTGATCTATCTCTTTTATATGCTCTGTTTGGAGTATATTTTAGGCTGAGTTGTGGGGAGAAAGGTACAGTCAAGTCAGGTAATATGAAATATGGGTCACAGGAATTGCAGCTAGTTCTTAGTTCCTGTCAATGAGGTCCCAAAGATGGGGATAGTTGGTTGGTCTTTTAACAAAGCATAGAAGAAATGGAGAAAAGTTTAAAAGGCCAAATCTTAGCCGGGCATGGTGGCTCACGCCTTTAATCCCAGCACTCTGGAGGCAGAGGTAGGGGGATCACAGTAAGTTTGAGGCCACCCTTAGACTACATAGTGAATTCCACGTCAGCCTGGAATAGAGTGAGACCCTACCTCAAAAAAAAAAAAAAAAAAAAACATAAAAAACAAACAAACAAAAAAGCCTATGGGAAGTTTTGTGTGGGAATTCTGTAATTTTTATCTTCAGGATACAAGGTAATGATGGTAATGACAATGATGATAATTTTGATGCACTGTGCTTAATGAAAGCCTTTCATCTATAGATTCAAAGTGCAATACGACTGCTAATTAATTCTGAAAGCAAGGTAGGCAAATATCATTATCTTCAATTTGCAGGTGAGGAATCTTAGAAGGAGGAAATTAAGCCCTTTACCCAAGGCCATGTCAGGATGGATGCCAGCAAGACTGACAGCAGTTCCTATCTTCTTACTTTCTACTAGCCATTCCACAGGGTGGAGTTCTTTCCTTTAGAGTCACTCTCCAAATCATGATTTGTGGTAGTCACCGTGGGAGTGGGAAAGACAACAGACAGCAGCACATTATCAAGTATTAAAATGGAAGGTGAAAGAGCAAGAGTCAGGATGAAGAGCCAGCTGTGGGCCTGAGGCTTCCAGTAGAGAGGTGCCAACTGCACACACACTTCAAATTCAGAGTGAAGAGAGTGATTCTGAGTTATTATTAGTCCTCTTGCTGGATGTTCCAGAAATGAAAGGTCTCAACTGCTTACCCTTGGCCTTTTCTAGCTTCCAACTCTTCTGTAGTCTAGACTGGGTTCATGGTGGTGCACATAGCACACCACCATTCTTGGTTAAAGGATTATTATTTAAAAATTTTTTTTGTTCGAAGTAGGGTCTTACTGTAGCCCAGGCTGGCCTCAAACAGTGATGCACCTACCTCTGCCTCCTGAGTGCTTATTAAAGGCATAATACACCATGCCTGGCTGCATCTGGATTTATGTGGGTACTGAGGAATTGAACCAGGCCATCAGACTTTGCAAGCAAATGCCTTTAACCACTGAGCAACCTCTCCTGGCCCCAGCAAGGGATTATTTTTATAAACTCAGCAAACACTAATGGTCCTACTACTCTGTTCCAGTCCAGTGGGCAGGGAAGGATAAGAATTATTTAAGAACAGTGGCTTCTCGGTGTGTCTAGATCTGGTCCCACAAGAGCATGTTAGCAGTGGGGCCTTAGGCTGCCCTGTGTGAGTAACTGAGTGGAAGCCAGACACTCCTTTCCTGCCTGCACTGGCCTCAATGGCAGCTTCAGAATTGCCCTTGGAAAAGCTGTCTGTCACACCTGTTCCTGCTGAAAGTGCCTTAAAGGCAGCATAACCTCGTATTTCAGTGCAAGTTACATAAATATTCAAATACCATGGTGGATACAACACACCCACAAGTTAAAACTTGCCTGAAGACAGTTTTTGTATCAAGAAAGAAGTGTGCAGATACCTGGAGGAAAGGGGAGAATACCTTGCTGGGAAAAGACACACTCTTGGAAAAGAGGTGCTGGGAACCTCCTGACTCTACTGCCTTTCCTTTGCACCTGAGCCTCCTGGCCTGTCCTATCTTTGAGAGAAGCTTTGGGTTCTTGCCTTGCAGTGCCCAGTGTCGATTTGGAATCATCTACCTGCATGCATTTCCTGAGCTTTAAATATCAAAGTTGACCACTTGTTCAAGGCCTGGAAATAATTAACAATAAGGAAATAAGATGATTTTCTTAATGGCACAGTATCAAATAACTTCCTGATCACTATGAGCCTTGCAAACAGCTGTGATTAAATTTGGGCATTCTATGCCCAAGTCCTTTTCATTTCTAGATGGTGCCTGGCCCCATGAGGGTAGCTAAGCCCAGAGCCACCGGAGGCAGGTGGATGGCAGGGCTTCAGGGATGTAGGCAAGCTGTGTTGTGCTCTTGCAGACATGGGATATTCTTGGTGTTTAAGAAGAAACTTCCCTTCAGTTGGAAATAGAATAACCTTTCATCCACTGAACAATTTTGTGAGCACACATTTGGTATTAAGTACTGTTTTGGAAAGTGGAAAGAACCTGGTTTAAAAAAAGTGTGTGTATGTGTGTGTGTGTGTGAAAGAAAGAAATAATTTATGTCCTTGACAAATGGGTTTTCAGTAGAGTATTCCTATTTTATCAACTCTATTCAAGGCTAAAAATACAGAAATTCATTTTTATTCTAATTAAAATTGCCTGGAGATGGCTGGAGGAATATTAGCCTAGAATGTACTACTTGAGTGGAAAAAATTTTCTTTATTTTTCTTTTGCAGCCATGAGATTTTAGCAATGCTGCCCTCTGCAGAGCAAAGCTAGAATTTCAACTTCGGCAGCTGATGAAACTTCCCTTCCCAGTATTGGTCAGGTTGCAGGCATATTGAAGGTCCAGTGTTCTTCAGGCTCTGCCCCTAACCAACTGAAATAATTGTAAGTGACCATATGCTCCCTTGCATGCTTTTAGTTGACATCTAAATTTTCATAATTACTTTAATTGTAAAGAATGTTCTTTCTCACATATTTTCTGTGCTTTAAGGAATTGTACATCTTGGGGGCTGAAGAGATCATTCAGTGGTTAAAAACAGCTGATTACAAAGCCTGACAGCCAAGGTTTGATTACCCAGTACTCATATCGCAGAGGAAGGAAGCTTTGGTGTGCTCATACTTCCTACTCACTCTCTTTCTCAAATATACAGATAAAATATTTTTGGAGCCAGGCACTTTAATACCAGCACTTAGGAGGCAGAGGTAGAAGAATCATTGAGAGTTCAAGGCCAGCCTGAGACTACAGAGTGAGTTCCAGATCAGCCTGGGCTAGAGCAAAACTCTACCTTGAAAAACCATATATCTTTGGAAGGATTTATTTTGGCTTACAGTGTTGAGGGGAAGCTTCATGATGGCAGGGGAAAGTACAGCATGAACATTGCCACTGCCACAGCAGGTGAAAAATAACAGCAGGAGAGTGAGCCTTCAAATACATAAACATACTTTTAAAAAAGAGTTGCAGGGCTGGAGAGATGGCTCAGCAGTTAAAGCACTTGCCTGCAAATCCTAAGAATCCAGGTTCAATTTCCCAGTAACCACATAAACCCAGATGCAGAAGGTGGCACATGCATCTGGAGTTGGTTTGCAGTGGCTAGAGACCCTGGTAAACTCACTCTCTCTCTCTCTCTGTCGTTCTCTCTCTCTCTTTCAAATAAATAAATAAATTTTTTAAAGAATTGTAGCTCTTTTCTGCCCACCACATGAGTAAGGAGACATGAGCAGTGAAGTCTCACTTTACATCCCACAGGAAGCTGTGCAGAAGTGTTGTATGGGAACAGTGCAAACACTGGAAGATACGAGAACTGGTAGGACAGCAGGTTGACTTGGATTCCTATGACCTTAAAAAAGACAAATACTTCTTGTTCTCTGCCCCAAGGTTTCTATGTATGTCTAGGACCAACAGCAGGTTAAGGTTAAAGCTGTGGTTATTTTCCACATGGACAGCAATGCCTGAAAAAGATTAACAAGAATAACAAGCTGGTCAAGAAGTATCATGTCCTTGTACTGGGGTGCTAGGGGTTCAGGAAAGTCCATGGACTCTAGGTTCTTGTCTACTTTTAAGCCTGGAATTGAATAAAATAAGACTGAGAAGGATAATTATTAAAGTATTATATTTATTAAGGGAAGTACAGAACCAAGGAAAGGAGACTGAATACACCCCCATGGCTTGAGATCCCACATTATGGGCCTGGAAAAATGGTACAGAGGACAGAAAAGGGAGTTCAAAGAGCTCCTGCCATGTGGAGAAAGAACCCATGTAGAAATTCCCAAGTGGTCAGTAAGCTCAGAGATCTTGCTCTACTCACTCCCCAACAAATGTATTTATAACCTATTTCAGCCCTGGTGAGCCAGAGGGACAGCTGATTGGTTATGGCTTGGGGTTGTTTTGGGAATAGGCCAAACAAGTTCTAGAGTCTAAGCTTGACCAATCACAATGTTAGGATTACATTTAAATCCTAGGAGAGACCTCCCTCCCAGGAGGGGCCCAGGCTGTTTGTGAAAAAAAACAGATCTTGGTAAAAGAAGTCAGGTCATCCTTTGAGCTCTAGCAAAGTGGAGACTGCTTGGATAGCTCAAAGACATTCCTGTTTTTTACTTTCAGGGGCCTTGTCACCCTAACTGCCTACTCCCTCTCACCCTTAGATGGAAAAATTGCCAAGAATTTAGTGACTATTGTTTGCTCAGCCCTCAACAGAACATCTAATCACTCCCTCACCTCACGGGGCAGAAAGAATGTAAGAGCAGAAGAATGGAAAGGAAGGCTGCAGAATGCTGTTATACGCATGAACTCAGAATAGCTTTGGTTTCCTGCACAAGACTGAGACTGTCAATATTTTATCATGGGTGGGGAAAGGGCCCATAAGACCCCATGCCTACCAGAGTAGCTGATAAAAGCTAACAGTTGCTGGAAGAGGGCGAGGGGGTCATGTTTTTAAAGTGGTATAGCCACTGGTGAGTTGCCCGTACTACAGTAAATAACCTTACACCTATTATCATGCAAAACCCTAATTTAACTCAGCGAAAAATAGAAAGAAGAAAGGGAAAAATAAGGCATAAAAGTAGAATGGGAATTAGATAGAAGGAAGAGGAGTTTCAGTGGGAAGGAAGGGGGGTAAGAGAGGATAATTGGGGAGAATGAGACCTAAATACATCACACACATGAAAGTGTCAAAAGTAAAAATAAATTTTTTTAAAGTATGGTGCTCCTTTGGCCTTAGAGTCTCAAATCAACCATATCCTCCAAGTTCTAGGTTCACCTTAGGGCAGTTTTCTGTCCCTATTGATGGGCGAAGAAGTGTCCAGACTGGTGGACAGGTGGATAGAGTGCTCAGGGTGGACATAGATAACTGTGCTAGAGGGCCAAGGTAAGAGGGAGAGTATGAGGATACCTACTGTCTGTCATGGATTACCTTAAAGCCAGACTGGGGCATCCACATCTGTACTGTGAAATCTCAGCCCATCTTTCCAGGATTAACTTGTGACCTGCATCCTACCTCAGCCTCAAGGTGTATCTCACTTGCCTTGACCCTCATCTTGATCTGTCAAAATGCTAAACTACTGCTTCCTATCAACACCTGGAACACCTGTTACATCATTTTGCTGTATTTGTTATATATTTAACTACAATGTCTCATGGCTCTTTGAGGAGAGTCAATTCATCTTCATAGTCCCCAGTTGTTTAGCTTCATATCTGGCACTGATTGGGACTGAGTGAATGTCTAAAGAGATGCCTATACCTGCTTTTACAGATTTTAATTTTTCATTCTTTAATTCTTTTGTAAAATCTATTGTGTTTCATGATTGTTAGTCAAAAGAATGAGATATGGGGGCTGGAGAGATGGCTTAGTGGTTAAGCACTTGCCTATGAAGCCTAAGGACCCCGGTTCAAGGCTTGATTCCCCAGGACCCACGTTGTCCACATGCACAAGGGGGTGCACGCCGTCTGGTGGCTGGAGGCCCTGGCGCACCCATTCTCTCTCTCTCTCTCCTCCCTCTTTCTCTCTCTGTCTGTCACTCTCAAATAAATAAATTAAACAGAAAAATTAAACGAGGAAAGGTTGATTTAAAAAAAAGGATGAGATATGGGTTGTACTTCTAGCCCTGATGGATTCATTCTTTTCTAAACTGCCCAAATCATTGTAAGATTGCAGATACACTATTGCTCCCTTCCTTAAGAGTTAGTTGAGGGCTGGAGAGATGGCTCAGTGGCTAAAGGTGCTTGCTTGCAAAGTCTGTTGGCCTGGGTTTGATTCCCCGGTACCCACTAAAAGTCAGTGAACAAAGTGGCACATGTGTCTGGAGTTCCTTTGCAGCAGCTGGAGACCCTAGCATGCCTATACTCTCTCTATCTTTCACTCTCATCCAAGTAAATAAATAAAAATCTTTTTTTTTAAAAGAGGTCAGATGGCCCTGTCTACCATCACCTGGCCAGGAAACCACTCATTGAGGAAGCTAATACTCTTGAAGATATGTAGAAGATGGGAAGAATAGCAATTGAACTCCAGACTCATGTGCCACCTTGTGCACATGCATGACCTTGCGCATGCATCACCTTGTGTGTCTGGCTTATGTGGGATCTGGGGAATGGAATCTGGGTCCTTAGGCTTTGCAGGCAAGCATCTTAGCTGCTAAGCTATCTCGCCAGATGTTTTTATTTCTTTTTCCATCAAATTCTAACTCAAAGAGTATAACTTTTATTTTCCATTTTCTATCTCTTTTTCAGATATCAGCCAAAATCTTAGGTTTGCTTGTCCTGGCACTCCGGAAAACCTCACTTCCTTTCTGAAGACCCCTCCCATCCAGCTGCTCTTGGTCCTCTGCTTGTGAACCTGCGTTTTGTCCCCTAGGGCAAATGGCATGATTTTCTCTCTTCCTCTTTTCTCCTTTCTCCTGAAAGCTACTGATATTTACAGCTTGCCTGCCTTCCTTTTCTCTCAAGCTCCAACAAAATTGTGCTTGAGGTTCCTTCTTTAAATTCTTTTGTCTAGGAGACTAAAATCCCATCAAAGGGAACCTCATAGTCCCAGGTAGCAACCTCATGGGAAAGAGAAGGGTCAGCAGAGAGGGGACTAAGACATGGTTTCTCAATCGGCAACCTAAGGAGCCCCGAGATCCTCAGGTACCTCAACTCAGGTAATTCCAGGACTCGGTTCAAAACAGGAAAGGATTCCGGGAAGAATCTGTATAGCAGAGTAGAAGATTTCATGAAAGATATTTTATTCTTTTTAAATTTTTTTTATTTATTTATTTGGCAAAGAGAAAGAGGGAGAAAGAAAGGGAGAGAGAGAGAGAATGGGCATGCCAGGGCCTCCAGCCACTGCAAATGAACTCCAGACACATGCGCCCCCTGTGCATCTGGCTTATGTGGGTCCTGGGGAATCGAACCTGGGTCCTTTAGCTTTGCAGACAAATGCCTTAACTGCTAAGATATTCCTCCAGCCTGAAAGATATTTTAATGCAGGCTTGTGCCTGAGATTTAGTGAAAGAAGCTGTGCTCAGAAAGACAATGAGAGAGGGAAATGATGGTACCAATACATGATGTGTCCATACAATGATTCTACTTAATAAAAAAGAAAGAAAGAGAATGAGAGATTGCTCAGTGGTTAAGGTACCTGCCTGCAAAGCCTAATGACTGGGGTTTGATTCTCTAGTACTCATGTAAAGCCAGATGCACGTAGTGACACATGAATCTGGAGTCTGTTTGCAGTGGCTGGAGGCCCAGGCATGCCCATTCTCTCTCTGTCTATCTCTCTGCAAATAAATAAATAAGTAAATCAAGAGAATGAGGGCAGACCTGAGAAAATGGTTGTGGGTGCTTCTGATAAACAGTCACTCAGAAAAGAATAAGAAATCTCCAACTGTGGGTATGGGTGTTTATTGCAGTCAGATTTTCATTGCTGGCAGGAACCCTCTGACCAAGAGCAGCTTGTGGGGGGAAAAAAAGCTTATTTTGGCTTAGAGACTCAAGGGGAAACTCCATGATGACAGGGGAAAATGGCATGAGAAGAAGGTGGACATCACCCCCTGGGCAACATCAGATGGACAACAGCAATAGGACAGTGTGTCAAACACGGGCAAGAGTAAGCTAGATATAACATAAACCTGCCCCGGACAATGCACTGTCTCCAGGAGGTTTTAATTCCAAATTGCCATCAGTTGGGGTCCTAGCATTCAGAACACATAAGTTTTGGGGGACACCTGAATCAAACTACCACAATGTCTCAAGGGACAGTTGCACTCAAATGCTCTGGTGGTAACTTGTATGTACATTTCTGGAAGCCTTTTGGAATTCCTTTGTTCAATGGGCTCCCAGGGGATCCTCCCCTCCTCTAACTGTTTTCTTCTTTGATAACTGATATTATAGTGTGGGCCAGATGCCACAATCTAATAAAATAAACCAGGAGCCATTAGGTTCACTGTACATGAGGTTCTGGGTGAGATTACTGGAAAACTGTAGGCTTACAGTTGGGAAAGGGAGAAAGTCCTTAAACACTCGTTAATTGTGCTGGAATTCTCATTTCTTTGCTGGTAAGAGACTTGAAACAAACTCCTGAGGGCAGGGGGAGAGAGAAAGACAGAGAAAGAACTGAAGTTCTTATATCTCCTTCGAGGACATACTTCCAACATTCTACTTCCAACTAGGTCCCACCTCTTAAGGTTTGAACTACCTCCTAGCAATGTCATCAGCTAGTGACCTAGACTTTTAGCACATGACAATTGGGGGCCACTTAAAATCCAAGTCATAATAAAGGTGGAAATTTTGGGCAATGACTAACATGAAGGCATATCATTAGTTAATGGAGTCCATATCCTAATAAAAATGGCTTCAGGGGCTGGAGAGGTTGCTTAGTGGTTAAAGTACTTACCTGCAAAGCTAAAGGACCAGGTTCAACTCATCAGGACCTACGTAAGCCAGATGCACAAGGTGGCGCATGCATCTGAGATTTGTTTGCAGGGGCTGGAGGCCCTAAGGTGCCCATTTTCTCTCTCTGTCTGCCCTTTTCTCTCTCTCTTTCCCTCTCTCAAATAAATAAATAAAAATAAATAAAATATTTTTAAAAAGAGGCTTCAAAGAGATCTCTTGGCCATTCTGCTATGTGAGCAAACAACATAAAGTTACCATCTATGAGCCAGGAAGTGGGCCTTTACCAGACGTTGAATATGCAGCTTCATTGATCTTAGACTTCCCAGTCTCCAGAACTGGGAGAAATAAATTTTTATAATTTATAGATCACTCAGTTTGTGGTATTTTCTAGTGATAACAGCCTGAATGAACTAAAATGGGAGGGGAAAAGAAGTCATAAAAGCTGTTTCTTTGTGATAAAAAAGAACACATATTTATGGAGTTTCAAAAGCAAGTGGAATCCTAATTTCACACGTTTTGGTCACTGATGCAAGGCAGAGTGTGGAAGAAAGGAGTCAGAGGGCAGCAGAAGCAAGTGCAATCCCAGCTCACTCCACAATGGCTGCAGTTCTAACCCTGCTGACAGAGGACGGCAAAACCAGGTTCAGCTGTTGTGGATCCCTGTGCTGCCAATATCAGCTTTGATGAACTCCTCCATAAAACCTAACCACTGGGGTACTAGACATAAAACTGGCCTCATAGGACATTCGCAAGCTTTCTTTAGCTTATAGACATTCAGTGAAACTTAAGTGAAGTGTACATTGCAAATGGCTAATGCCTGTCCCAATTTGGTCTTACAATTTCTTGGCTGTTTTTAAAAATAATTTTTATTTATTTATTTATCTGCAAGCAGAGAGTGAGAGAGAGAGAGAGAGAGACAGAGAGAGAATGGGTATGCTAGGGCCTGTAGCCACTATAAACCAACTCCAGATGCATGTGCCCCTTGTGCATCTGGCTTATGTGGGTCCTGGGGAATCGAACCTGAGTCCTTTGGCTTCACAGGCAAATGCCTTACCCACCAAGCCATCTCTCCAGACCCAATTTCTTGGCTTTTTAACACTTTACCAGGACAGGCAGAGAGTGGCAGAACACTTCACTCCCCTCTCCCTCAGGTCCTGAGGGTTGATATTTTTCCTGTGAGATGTGTAAAGGCCCATGGGAATGTTTTAGTGTCTTTCAAGATCAGAAAAAACAAAATGCCACATTAATGAATACACAAAAATGAACCCAGCCTGTATTATATTAATCGTTGTGCCAATACAGTTATCAAATATAATTTGTATTTGTTTTTTAGATGAGGAAGAGGCCATGAAAGGCAAAAGTGTCTTGAATTCATCAAAGTAATAATGTGTCCAAGCAGATTCTGAGGTGTGCCTTGAGGAACTGGTTGGCCTCTGGGGAAGCTTCTTGCCCCTATTTGCTCAGGTAACCCCCCAGGTTGAAATTAAAGCTGCAACTTCCATTTTATATTCTACTGGGGGCTCAGAAAATGATACTCCAAAATGAAGGTCTCCTAAATTGACTCAAAGCAAAATTTCTCCCTGGCATTTTCCTTCACCCCCAAATCTCATTTCTCATTCTCCCTCAAAGCAAGATATAGGAACCAGAAATCTTACTGAAAACCAGCTAGATATACTAGAATTATTCTTTTAACTTATTCTTGCTTTTGTGCCCAGAAGTCACCATAACAAAATGAAGACCAATTCCAGAATGGTCCTGCCTATACTAGGGAGGATGAAAAATGAAGAACTGTGAAGAAGCTGTATACACAGGCAGGCCTTGCTGGATTTCTTTCCTTGGTAGATTTCTATAAATCATACTCTCTTTCTAATTACATTCTAGTTGGCTATCTCTGCTTCCTTCAGTGTAAACAGAATCAGACAGTATTCCCAGTATCTTTGCAACTTCATTTTATATACATCCATGTTATAAATGTGCTTTTCTCTTGTTAACTTGTCTTTTGCTCTAGATGTATTTACCATGATACTTTATGGTGGTCAGGAAAAGGGATCCATGCATTTTCACCTCCACAAATTTCCTTATATGCACTGTATGTGTGTGTGTGTGTGTGTGTGTGTGTGTGTGTATGCATATATATGGGCACATATTTAAGTCAAATAGCACTAAAATATTTAATGCAGATTATAAGTTCAGAGTACACTGCAGTGAAACATTGCTTTAAGAAACCAAAAACAAGCTGCTCTCCATAAGTTTCTTTTTTGTAAGGATTATTTTGAATTAATAATTTTGGGAGACTACAGATAGGAATGGCTCCAAGAAAACAAATAGAAGTTACCTTTTTGTATAGGAAATGTAGCTCTATAAAGGAAATCACTGAGCTGGAGAGATAGCTGTGGTTAAAAGTGCTTGCTTGCAAAACTTGCTAGTTCAGCTTCAATGCCCCAGTACCCATGTAAAGCCAGACACATAAAGTATTGCATGCATCTGGAGTTTATTTTCAGTGGCAAGAGATCCTGAAGTGGCCATATTCTCTCTCTCCTTCTTTCTAATAAATAAGTAAATAAATAAATATTAAAAAAATAAAAGAAATCATTCAGAAAGATTTTTTTTTGTCTGTAACAGGAATTTGAGAAGGATGCTGGGAAGGCCTTGACTTAGACCTTCATGACAAACCTTGCCCTTTACTATGGTGCTCTTCCTGTTCACTTTCCTGAAGTCAGCTTTCCACACACCTTTGTTTAAATATGGTAATTAATGTATTTATTCAGAGAGAAACAGAGAGAGAGAGAAAGAGAGATAAGATACACCAGGGCCTTCTGCCACTGCAAATGAACTTCAGATGCACACACTACTTTGTGTGCATCTGGTTTTACATAGATACAGTGGAATTGAACCTGGGCCTGCAGACCTTTTAACCACTGAGCAATTTCCCCAGCCCACACACTTTTGTTTAAATTAATTTCAGCACATATTAGCATTTAAACCCAAAGTCAAAACTACCTCTTTGAATGGCTCAGGGAGCATTGCAGAAGAGGGGTAGGAAAGATTGTAAGAGCCAGAGTGAGTAGGAATACCCTGAGGCAGGACCTCTCCCTCTAGACCCCTATCCCACAGAGACTGACTGAGGCTTTCATGACCCCACAGTGAATACCATAACCCCACTGAGGAGGGCCCCTGGGAAATGGGAACAGGGGCAAGTGAATAAAAGAATATAATTTTAAAAAAGAAATCCATGTACGAATTATTTAAAAAACTCTCTCTTTAAGATTCTCAAAAGAATTATTCATTTCTTGGGTCTCTCCTATGTATACATACACGAAATATATATTCTTTCTTTTTCTTTCTTTCTTTTTTTTTCAGGGGAGAGTGCAAATGCAGTCCCCCACTACCACAAATTATGCAGTCGAGTTTCCCGCATTTGGGGAAATCGCAGGGGTCAGCACATCCGGAGTGCAATGGATAAGCCTCGCCCTATATGTGTACATAAATTTGTGTTTGTCATGCTCTTTTCATTTGGAACAGGGCTCCATTCCAAGTAAAATTTTATATTACTAGGCATAAGTCCAGTTGCTTGACATTCAGAAGCCAGTTCTTAGGAAATACACTGGTGGGAAGGAGAGCATTTTTGTTTATGCCAGCATCCCAATAAGATGTCCCATCTTGGAGAACTCAGTGGCACCATGGGCTTTTATTGGGGGGGGGGAGGACCAGAGGATAGTGCCCAGGAAGGCTTCATGTTTTAGGGAGTCTTTATCATCCAGTATATGTGTGTGTGTGTGTGTGTGTGTGTGTTTTATTCCTGTGGATAAACTGTTGGAATTAACCCCTGACTTTCTGGGGCCAGTTTCAGGCATACTATTTTCTGTACTTTGAACATCTTGGGAATTTAATCCTTTGTATTAGTTAATGTGCAGAATTGAAGGATAAGAAAGGACATTGGACATTCTGTTGCTTTCTAAAAGTCACCAGATATTCTGGGTTCTGAAAAACTAAATAAATATTATTTTGAACTTAATATCTTTGTTGTTTAGGTGCTGCCTTTCTTTAAAATCTATCATACCAGGCAAAGCTAGGAGAAGCAATGGGAACATCAAGTAGATGGGCTAAAGAAAAGAAGTGAAATCTCTGCTACAGACCTCAGATGATATCTGATGACATTTTTAGTCTGTGGGTTGGTAGAAGCTAGTGACCTGTTTTTAAATTTGAAAGGATTTACCTAATAATCACAAGACAGATGCCAGGTCAAATATGGAGGAATGCAATGAAGGGTACTTAAGACATCCTAAGATAATTAACCTGGACTTGCACCATGTGAGCTTTCCACAGTCACAAGTGTTCCAATCAGTCAGTTGGCCTTATAGAATCTTTAACATATGTGTGACTTTTTCCCCCCTGGAAACTTCAGGTCATAGGTGTTATCTATAGTGAAACTCATTTGGAATATTTTACATGACCTTTTAAGTTAGAGATAGCAATAAATTACTGGAAGGAAGTAAAACTAGAGGGTTGATGCAGGTTTCTTCTTGGTTCAGAAATGTCAACTACTGAGGCAATACTAACAATTACATTCCCTTCCTATTTATTTATTTATTTATGAGAGAGAGAGAGAGAGAATGGGTGCACCTGGGCCTCAAGCCACTGCAAATGAATCTCTCTAGCCCATAGTCCTTTTCTAGTGTGACATTCCAGTAGCGTAGAAGTTAATATCCATCTCACTTTCAATATTTACTAATTTTTCTTTTTGTACTACTCCCTAATTCTTCCAAAGTAGCCTATATAACCCATAAAACATGATCAAAGCCATTTGTCAATTAATCTGCTTTATTCCTTTCTCTATAGTTTTTCATTCTTCCTGCTGAAAGACAAGATATCCCATGTCCTCAGGTAGGTATCACTGCTAGCCTCCTGAGGTCCCTCCTTGCCACTGTCCGGGGGCTAAATTTCTAAATTTACTCTTTCTTCTTGCACTTTTGACTAATTTTACACTGTGGTTGCTTCTTGTGAAAACATGCATAAGAAATCACCTTTCTCAAGCCACTTAGGTTCTGAAAATGTCTTAGCACCAGGTATTTCATTGATAAATTGTTTTCCTATCCTATTCCTATTTTAAATTGTTTCTCCATCATACACTACTTTATGGAGAAGTCAAAGATTATTCTCATTTTTAATTGTCCATGTGTGACTGTGCTTTCTTTGTGGAAAGCTTTTAGTATATTCTATCAGAGGGATTCTGGATATGATGTTGTGGGATGGGCTCTTTTATTCATTATATTGAGCATTTGGTGGGTTCTTGTTAAGTGTTCTTATACTTTTTCTTTAAAATATCCTTCCCAGGCTGCAGAGATGGATTAATGGTTAAGGGGATGGCCTGTGAAGCCTAAGGACCCAGGTTCAATTCCCCACCACCCATATAAGCCAGATGCACAAGGTGGCACATGCATCTGGAGTTCATTTGCAGTGAGCGGCTGAAAGAATCAACATGTGTCCTTAGGCTTTGCTGGAAAGTATGTTTACCTCTAAGCCATCTCTCCAGCTTTCTTTTTAATTTCTTTATAATCACATTGATGAGGACTGGCAGAAAAAGGATTTAAGGATGCAGCATTGGGGGGAATAGGAACAGACTTGAGGTCCAGATCCTGGGAAACTGATGCTTTTATTCTGACTTTTTGCTGATCTTCTTAACGCAAATGTCCTGGGCACTGTATTGGGTATAGTCACTATCCTTCACTGTATGCCACTTAGAGACATCCTCAGCTTTTAGAGGCAGAGGGCATAATGGAAATATTTCTGGATTGGAGTCATTAAATCAGTTCAATCCTCAGCCCTGCATTTTATTGTCAGTGCCTGCTCATTAAGACCTGACTCAGTGCCATCATGCCTTCCTCTGAAAAACTGCTTCATATATCCCACTATATAATGACAGGGGCTTATGATGATGAACAGATTAAAATAAGTCATGTGTGAAGGAGCTGGTAAGATATAAGACAGTGTATCTTTGTTTAAGGTGGCAGTGCTAGGGCTGAATCTGGTTGTGGAACAGAACGAAACCTAAGTGCACAGCTTCACTTTTATTTTTTTTAATTAAGCAGAAATTTTCTATAGACAAATCATGTGTTGGTACCATTCCCTTCCTTCCTGTCCCCATTCCACTGAGGGCCCTCCTCAGCGGGGTTACTGGTATTCACCATGGGGTTATGGGTTATGAGTTGTGAGAGCAGCAGTCAGACATTGTAGCAGGGCATTGTCTACTGCATTCACTCTTGCACAGATTGTCAGGATCGCCATGCTTAACTTTTCAAACTCTCTGTGGTTTCATCTGGACCTTAGCTAATATACAAAAGGTAGCTCATCTTATGATAAGGATTTAGATATCTTTTCTTGCCGTGTTGATAGAGTTTGGTTCTCACCTGTTTTCACTGCCTTCTGTAAAAGAAAAAATAAAAATAACAGATTCTCCAATGAGAGTAAGAGTAATATGGGAAACTGAGGGTCACAGAATTGGCACCAGGTACTGAGTAGAGAATCAGTTTATTCATGCCAGCAGAGGCCCAGGGAAATCTCTTCCAAAGCCTGGACCCTAAGTTTTATCTTGGACTAGTCTTATTATAGTTAAGTCTCTGAGCTCAAAACCCTGGCCTAGTGCCAGAGACCTTGAGTATGAGATAGGCAAGTTAAACAGAAATCATAAAAAATGATAATGAGCAGACTGATGCCTGGAACTGTATTATGGAGATAAAAAGGAAACAAGATGATTTACAGTTCCAGATAGAAGCTACAGTACAGATCATGGCCTTGAAACATTAAAAATAATACAGTGTTAATCTTAACCCACACAAAAGACTACACAACACAGGTCATAGCCAATACACAAGTCTATCACAGTACAGGATATAACTTTGGGGGAGGGGCTTCTAAAGTTCCTTACCCCGATTTCCACCTCAAGAGCAGCATACATTAAAGGGGATAAGTGTAGTTAATTATGAGAGATTTTGATGGGTGGAACCTCTCTTTTGGCCAAAGACTAGTGGAAGCTTCTCACTGGAGTCCATGACTCTCTTATCCATAGGATTCTGGCTTTGTTTCCAGTTCAGCTGTGAGTTCCTTCCCAGCTATGAGTTCCTTGGCTAGAGAGACATTGGTTACTCACTTAGACTGAGTGCCATTATTGCATAGGTGTATACATCTTGTCCAACTGATTGATTTTGTATAGCAGGGTCCCCTCCTTGTTTATAAAATTGGTGGCCATTTTCCCCAGTACCTCATGTAATGCTTTTCACCAATATACGGGCTAGCCATCAGGGAGCTGACTTCCTTCCAGATTCCAGTATAATCTATTCATGTTCTGTGTTAACAGCTTGTGGTGTCTTTGGAAATAGGGTCTTACCTTTTACCTCAGGTGAGTAATCAAGTGCTTTCACAGAAACCTGTCTTGTTTTAGGGACCTTATAGGTCTCTCTAACCAACAGCTCCATGTGGGGTGTAACCCATTTCTGGCACTGGGAGTTAAAAGCCAGAACCAATTGTTTTAGGATTAGGTTTCATCCCACCCTCTCCAGAACCCTTCTGTTCAGACACCCCCGACACATACTACTATTGAGGGTTATATCTTTTAATCCTCTATCCAGGAGAATGTTTTTATGGTACTAATTCAATTTGTCTTTAGTTTTGTGTATATCTCCTCCCACCCTCCCTTTCCCTTTTCCTCAAACCTTTCGATCCCTATTATCTGTTCCTAGAGTTGCCTGTCAGGTGTGTCTGCAACTCAAGCTGGTCCATGTTAGGAGCCACATATGAGGGAGAACATGTGGTGTTTGTCTTTCTATGCTTGTGTGAGTTCACTTAGCATGAACTGTTCCAAGTCCATCCATTTTCCTACAAATTTCATTGTGTCATATTTCCTTACTACTGAGTAGAATTCTGTTGTGTATATGTACCACATCTTTATTACCCATTTGTCATGACCAGGTTGATTCAAATTCTTAACTATTGTGAATAGAGTAGCTATAAACATGGGCAAGTATCTGTAATGTGAAGAGTGGAGTCTTTAGAGTAAATGCCCAAGAGAGGAATAGCTGGGTTAGGTGGTATATCTATTTTCCTCTTTTTCAGGAGTCTCCATACTGATTTCCATAGTGGTTGTACAAGTTTACACTCCCAACAACAATGAATGAGGGTTCCACTTTCCCCACATCTGTGCCAATATTTATCATCATTTGATTTTTTTTAATGATTTCCATCCTGACTGGAGTTGTTTTAATTTGCATTTCCCTGATGGCTAAGGATATTGAATGTTAGGTCAGGACAAAACTGGAGTCACAGCAGGAAGGCAACAGAGACATAAGGAAGTAGGTCATCCACATTCCTCAAGGAACCACCCAGCCATTATCCCGTCCTTGCTTAACAATGCCCCAGGTCTAGGTTTCCTGCCCCCTTATCTCTCAGGACACCTGGTCACTGTTCAGGTCTCACACCCTAGCTATTTGAAATGGCTAATGTGAAGAACAAAGTTCTTTTCCCTTCCTCACCCTCCCCCAACTGAGTAACTCTATATGGCCCACTATCTGTAATCTCAAAGTTGATTATGTGACACTCTTGAGAGTCAGCCCTGTAGCACATGTTTTTCCTGAATAAAAACTTCCATCTTTGCCTCAGAGTGGTCTCCATGGTCTTGGTCACTCCCAAACCTTACATCAGGTGCTTATGACTTGGATAGGAAGGCTTCTGGTTGTCCTCTTAGGTGGCCAGACCTTCTTTCCCCTGACCAGAGCACCTAGCTGCCATTTGACCCTCTGAAGGCTTCAGATCATCTCTGCCTGGTACCAGCTTTCACAGCCATGATGACTCACCCTCACTATTCTTCCCTTCTCTGTCTACTCCCTCCTTCTCAGTAAGTGTCCCTCTCAGGTTGGCCTGCTCTCAGGTTTAATCCCTCCTTGTGGAAGCCATGCCAGCACACCAGGCTACACTCCTCAGCCGTTTTTAGGACCCAACCCCAGGTATCGAGAAAGATGCACTCTCAACACCTCAGGTCTCTCGCTCTCTGGTCTTTTGCACCCTAAGGGGTGCCTTTTGGTTTGGTTGTGCCATTTTGGGACACCCCCTGTCCCTCCCTTCTCTCCCTACTGAGCTCTCATCTTCCACTGCCAGTAGCTTTCGCCATCAGGAGCACAGTTGCCCTCCTTTCCCACTAACAAGTTTAAAAGCCAATAGTTGTGATCTGTATGGCCTCTGCCCACATGGGAGATGCAGGCCCCATTCACCCTGATGGGCCAGGGGGTCATATTGGTGTTCTGTGTAAATCCAGTTTAAGCCCTGATTTATTTTTCTCTCACCCGTGTCTTCCTTTTTCCCTTGTCTCCTTAGGAACTTAAAGCCTCTACAACTCTTGGACAACATCTTATCTTTCTCTGCAACTCTGCTTGGCCACATCCATAAGCTGGACAATGGATCCGAATGGCCTGAGAATGGTACTTTTGAATTCCAAATTCTCACTGATTTAAAAAACTTTTGCTAATATATGGGCAAACGGTCTGAAATACCCTACTTTTCACTCTACATGCACAGCCTTCTTTCTGCTCTACCTCCTTTTCTCATCAGGCCCTTGTAGCCACCTCGCACCAACAGCTCCTCCAGCTCCTCCAGCTCCCTCAGCCTCTCCTGACACGCTGCCTGGTAATAAGGTTTGAATTAATCTCCGGAGTTGTAAATAAAATAGAAATTTAAAATGGGAATATATAACTTCTAAATAAATGAATGAATGAATGACTATGTGAAGGGGAAATGGTTGTCTAGAATCTACATGAAAAGTGTACTTGAAATGAATGTGTGTGTGTGAGTATGAATGTGGCTCAGAGCCCTAAGGCTGCAGAATGATTTCTGTTCTGAGCAGTGTCATTTCATTGAGGGGGATGTTCTCCACCAAGCCTACTGTACGAGATGCCATAGCCAGTTTTTACTGTTGAGTGTCCCCCAGAAGGAACACTAAAATAATTAAGATTATAGACAAAAAAAAAAAAAAAAAAAAAAAAAAACCAAGATTCTCCTACTCTTAAAGAGTTGTAAAATAGTAGGATTGAAAAGCACCTATAGCCCTGAGGGAAGTCCAAAACTCTCTCTGGAATTTAGGAAGGAATTAAAAAAAAAAAAAAAAAAAAAGCCTTTTAGCCCTAAGGGAAGTCCAAAACACTCCCTGAAATTTAGAAAGAAAGAAAAAAGAAAGGCTCTTTCTTAGCTTCCCTGCCTTGCAGAGCCCGGGAACTGCAAGTACAGGGAATCTCAGGATCCTGACCCCAGCATGATGATGAATGCCAAGTCACTATAAACAGATGGGAACTTCTTATAAGAAATTTGTAGCTGTTTTGTTTACTTTATCTTTCTATGCTTCTATGAAACTACTAACAAATAACATCCTCAAAATTTATGCTTACACTTTAAAGTACCCAATACTGAATTTGTAAAAATTTTCTAAAATTTCTAATAATGTTCAAAACTGCTTTCATATTTTTTAAAAAAATGTGTTTCAGGAAAGTTACAAAAAAATACAAAAGTTCCAAAATCTATATGTTTATTCTGGGTAAATAGTATAAGTCAAATCTGATCTACTCTTTCTTTAAAAACGTTATTTAAAAAGGGCTTTTGAGGAAAAAAGATGCTCATATTAAAAGTGTTCTGGTAAGAAGAATAAAATTTTTGTTGGTAGTTATGAGATGAACTGACTAAAGACGATAAACTGGAGAGAAAACTTTAGATGTTGGATATTAAATGTTTGATAAAAAAAAGATTGTTAAAGAGTGGTTACATGGATTGTAAGGTAAAAGTATGTAGATGAAGGTATGAGTAAAGTATGTAGACGAAGATATGAGTAAGCGAAAACAGAAGTGTTAGGTCAGCACAAAATAGAGTCACTGAGGATAGCACGAGGGCGACAGAGAAGTGAGTCATCCACATTTCTCAAGAAATTGCCCAGCCATTATCCCTCTCCTGCCTAACAAGACTCCAAGTCTAGATTTACTGCCACCTTATTTCTCACTGGGTCACTTCTGGTCTCACCCTATGGTGAATGTAAAGAACAGAGATTTACTGCCCCAACAACAACAAAAAAGATCCTTCCCTTCCACACCTTCCCCCAACTAAAGAGCCTATAAATCCCACTATCTGTAATCCCAAGCTGACTGCTCTGCTCTTGAGAGTCAGTAGTGGCAGCTCCTGTTTTTCCCTGAATAAAAACTTCCATCTTTGCCTCAGAGTGGTCTCCGTGGTCTTGGTCACTACTGAACCTTACAAGAAGGATAAATACAAAGTACTTAATCAGATTACAGACTTCTTGAGATATAAAATGACTATTAGCCTAGGGCTTGCATCAGACTAACAAAGTTTGGCCCTGGCTGATAGCAGGTTGCTATGGTATTCAGGTTGTAAATTTAACTTAAAAAAATTTTTTTGTTTATTTTTATTTATTTATTTGAGAGCAACAGACAGAGAGAAAGAGGCAGATAGAGAAAGACAGAGAATGGGTGCGCCAGGGCCTCCAGCCACTGCAAATGAACTCCAGACACGTGCTCCCCTTTGTGCATCTGGCTAACGTGGGTCCTGAGGAATTGAGCCTTGAACCGGGGTCCTTAGCCTGCATAGGCAAGCACTTAACTGATAAGCCATCTCTCCAGCCCTAACCATAACTTTAACTCATTGATGTTAATCTGTTCATAATAATTGTTATGAAAGACTGAATTTAGAGTACCCAACCAAGTTAACTAGCTTCCTCTATTTGTCAACTAAATCTTAAGATTAAAATTGACTCATTAATATTCTCTCCTAAGGTTATTATATCTAAAACCCTGCCTCAAAAAAAAAAAATCTTGCAGAGGAATTATCTACTCTTTTTCCTATTTTATAAGGCAAATGGACCACATTTAACACATTAAACAGTATTTATCTGTCACACACTTCAAAAATATTTACTTTATGGTGAACAGTAAAAGAAAATTCTAAACAAAGTTATGTTGTGATTTTAGATGTAATTCTTCAATTCCTCCAACAATCAGTCTTAATACTTTAGATTTAACTTATGTCATTACTGAACAAGTTTACCAAAGTACCACAGACAGAATTATAAAGTTGGTTAAGGTCCAAATAGTTAAAGATTGTGTTGTAAAATTTTGTGTTAAGAGATTAAAAATATTTCTTTTGGGGGCTGGAGAAATGGCTTAGCCATTAAGGTGCTTGCCTGCAAAGCCAAAGGGCCATGGTTTGATTCCCCAGGACCCACATAAGCCAGATGCACAAGGTGGCACATGCATCTGGAGTTCATTTGCAGGGACTGGAGGCCCTGGCATGTCCATTCTCTATATATATCTGCCTCTCTCTCAAATAAATAAATATTTTAAAAGTATATTTCTTTTTGGCTTAGCAGTAAAAGATGCTTATTTGCAAAGCCAAATGCACATAGTGGAGCATACATTTGAAAATTGTTTTCAGTGGCAAATGGCCCTGGCATGTTCATTCACTCTCTTTTCCATGAGACTTGTCTCCTTTTTTCATTAGATCATAGCAGCTTAATCCAGTTCCTCTATTCTCTGGGTATGTTAATATAGTAAAATTAATTTCAGAAACTGACTTATAGATTGATGGACATCTTATTTACCTTTTAAAAGTGCCAAACCACCTCATAAAAAATACATATGTATAGGGCTGTAGAGATGGATTAGTGGTTAAGTCATTTGCCTGAAAAGCCAAAGCCAAAGGATCCAGTTCAATTCTCCAAGACTCACATAAGCTAGATGCCCAAGGAGGTGTATGCATCTGGAGTTTGTAGCTGGAGGCCCTGGTGCACCCATTCTGTCTCTCTCTCTCTCTCTCTCTGTCTCTCTCTCTGCCTCTTTATCTCTCTCAAATAAATATATAATATAAAGGTATCCCACTTCTGATGAACTTTAAAAATTATAAATTTTTTCATGTCTTCATATTTAAGACAAAAATATTACTACATAATATAGATTTCTTGTTTATTTTTTAATTCTGTCATCAGATCTTTTGTTCATAGTTTACTCTTTGTAGCCTCATATGCCTTAAATATGTAAACTCTACTTTTTGTTAATATCAGACTTTTCCAGATATCAGAATATTGTAATTTGGTTTATACAATGTCCATGATGTTTGACTATCAATAAGCATGCATCACCATGCCTAGCTAAAACTTTGTAATTTCAAGATGGCTCTTTTCTTGTTTATGCTGATTTTGCTAGATGATAATCACTGAGGTTATAATGTAAGTCTTATAAAAAGTGACTTATTATGATTTTGTTCTTAGGAAAACTGAAAAAGCTCCCCATGTTTTAGAAAAATCCACTATATACAAGTAACGATACAAATAATGTTAATATATTTAATCTAAGCTTCTTGTAACAGTCATCAATATTTCTTTAGTTAAGCCTTAAAATTCTTCAACCGTTTACTTAAATTAGTTAAGAAATTGCTTTGCGTCTGTCATATTGTCTCTAATGCATGTTAAAATCAGGCTTGCTTAACTCAACAATAATCAAGTTTTTTTTTTTTTTTTCTTGAGCTATGTATAATCAGTCTCAGTCAAGGTTTCACTTAATTAATTGTCTCATTTGTGGTATATTAAGTTAATTACTTATAGTGATATTGATACTTAAAACATGTTTCCTGCCCTAGAAAAACAATCTTAAATTGCTATTCTGCTTCCAGTTTGGGGGGGTAATTGGTACTTACATTGGTATACAGACTAGCCAAAGTTGTTTTCAAGCACAGATGCTTAAGTTTTTATACTATCTTGCCCTTTTCCTGGCATACAATTTCTAGATTGAATCAATTAACTTAAAGTTATTGATAAAATAATTGATAAAATGTTGTTTACAGGGGTATTAAAATGTTCTGCCTATACTTATAACTGACAGATACTTAAAAGATAGAATGTGTATGCTTTCTATGTCTCAGATGTAGCTTACACTGTCACCTGACAACTAAAGTTAAATATTAATCAGAGTGATATTAAACTATTATGTCATTCTCTAACCAGATCTGCTTTGCTAATCAGATATGTTCTGCATACTTTTAAACTAATCTGTTTTGCTAATCAGATACTTACAGTCTTTCTGAGTAATTAATAACCATATGTAGAAGCCAAAGTCAATTGGAAACATTGGTGTTAAAGGGATAACCAATATTTTGGTTCCTGCTCCTGGGTCAAAAGGCCACAGGAGATGATGAGACACTTGCACTTTTAGCGTCTGGTATGTTACCTGTCTTCTTGATCAGAGAGGATGTGGAGACCCAGAAATGAATTCTAAGTCACTGTATCTGCAACAGGAGAGTCACATCAGAGGAAAGTTAGTCCTCCAGGCTTCCCAAAAGAGGGAGGGCCACTTGATCAGCACAGCCTTGACTTATCCTAGCAGATGACGATGGTGAGAGTCATAGAACTCCTCACAGGTCCCTAAAAGTCTCACCTACAGGGCCATTATTGACCTCCACACTATACAGTTAATTCTGGCAGCCTACATGGTCTTAATCACCCAGTAAGAAAAATATAACTTAAAATATAAACAACGATTTGGACTAATAGGTTCCCCTGTCTGATGCTGACTTAACAGTACTAGATTCTAACCTTAACTCATGCCTTCTGCCTCTGCATGTCCCTGTGTAACTTTACCTACCCTGACTGTAGCTCCTCCCACTTGCCTTAGCCAGAATCAGAGCTATTCCTCAGGCCCCCTCCTTCCTTAGCCCTTACCCTGTCTCATCCAGGGATAAGTACCCTGCCATACCAATACGTACTCTCAAACTCTTGTGTTCCTACTCTTCCTCTGATCCCAAAATGCCCTTCTGCCTCCTCTGGCCCCAAGCTCTCTATCTTTCATCTCTGAATGCTCATCCTCCCTTTAACCCTGGCATTTTTATATCATAGCTCTTGACAAGAATAACAAGCTCCTTTATTCTCCCTTCTGTCTTCTCACAGGGTGCACAGAGCCCATCTCCCTCACCTTCTCTATAACAGGTACCTGCCAGTGACTGCCCTGAAGCCAGCTCAATACAGAGATGATATGAGAGAAGCCTCTGTTTCACTCAGGACCAAGTCATAACAACACGCTACACTGGCACTATCAATCTCACCACTCTGCCACCTCTAGCCACCATGAAACCTGCCTCCTCATCACCTTTCCTGAAGGGAG